>CM037850.1:13368113-14688113 GCA_021234535.1 Stichopus chloronotus | reverse complement strand
CTACCTGCAACATATTTCAAACCAAAAAGACAAGAAGTTTGGCATGATAAATCATACTGAGTTTATGTTTGTGCTACTTTAAATATTTCTATCAGAAACCGTCTGAATATATTCCCATACCAGAGCTGTGACATTTATATCTCTACTTAATAACGGGGACTCAACAGAACTTTTGTGTAGGAACATCACCGTTGAGTTGCGTAACACATTCATTACCTTTTAATTGAATGTCCATATACGTCTCATTTTATGTTTCTGTAAGATGCTTTACTTGCGAATTAAATAATTTGACTTCCATCATGCAGTTCATCTAAATAAAGAATCAGATATCTTCAAAGTTTCCATTCTTGGGATACAAAATTTATACAAACAAGACATCACAACCACAAACAGTGAACTGCATCAGATTTTGATTAGCAAGTCACATATAAACAAGACAGTCAAAAGACTGCCTCACCATATGATTGGTAACTTTCTAAGTTGTGCATTGCTGCTAATGATAAGAGCATTATTCAAACACTAACATTGTGGCAATAATTACAGGAAGAATGATTGAAATTCAAAAAACTTTCACAAAATCAGTCTAGTAGTATAGTTTTCTTTGACCTCTAGTGACCTCCAATGGCATCCAGTCTTTCAAACACAAAACTACTTACCAAACAACTATCAGAAACCAGAATGCACTAATGCATCGTGGTTTTGATGATCCCATTGTGAGCTTTTTCTGAGTCTGACATAGCATTCTGATGTGTCACAAGCTACCTATGCTTTATATGAAACATGAGATCTGTTCAAGTTTCCCTTCACAGGATCATGCTTCAAGGTTTTTGCAATTTAACTCCTTTTGACCATGAATGACCTATGACCTCCACAAAAAGCCATGGGTTCTTGTACTCAATGAGATACACCTACTTACTGAATATGACACTTGTTATACGATGTTTACAAGAATTTCATAATGTGACCCCAGATGACCTCAAATGACCTTTGACCGACACCAACGAGCAATGGAATTTTGGTATAGTCAATGCGACACACTTACATACTGCCCAAGCTTCCCTTCTTGCGACATCGTGCTTACAATGTTTTCACAGTATGATTCATGTTGACCTCAAAGGACATTTGACATTCAACAAAATCAATAAGATTCTTGTACTCAATGTGGTACACCTACATACCAACTATGAAATTTGTCCAAGCTTCCCTTCTTGAGATAGCATGTTTACAAGGTAGGCATCACAAACACACTTCCACTCACATACAGACACACGCAGTCACGTGATTACAAAGCCAAGATCTCTTACAACTATCATCGTCCATATTTGCAATAAAAATACACTCCCACAATCTGAAGTACTTCTTCATAAATTTTTGATAGCCGGCCACTGAAGGGACACTGTTTTTCCTTTGCAACAAAACTAGCATTAGTATTAAATTTAATGTGACCGAACAAAAATCACCTAAAAAAAAAAAACAATCTTGGGGTCTAAAAGATTTACATCAGCCCTGTAAAAGTATTTTGTAGAAAATGCCAAATAGTCTGAACACAATCATAACTCATAAAATAAATGATGTATGGCTATGTTCCTAAAAAAAAAGCAAAAATTACATAACTTTCAAGTCAGTATCTTTACCCTGTGTATGTAGGATAATCCTATGAAGAAGTTGGTACTGAAACCAACAGTTTTAAATCTAAGCAATATGTATATGGTATCACACAATGTAAAGAACCATTCTTCGCGTACAATTACAACATTTTCACATCAACTGAAGTAAAATTTATGTGGGTGTTTTAATGGTTACATCAACCTTGATGTACACAGATTTGCTCGTAAGCTGATCACTTTTTAACAATATACTTAAATAGAAATTAATGGGTCGGCTGACACCACGACCAAAATGTCGAAGTAAGATTGGCCAGGAGGAGTTTACAATGGAAGTACCAATACCAAAGTATTCTGAGAAATGAGTACACACCTGAAAGTTATGGTCAAATTCACTGAATGTGACAAAATTGCACCTATGAGAAACAAACTCATACACAAAATGCACTTCACTTTCAATCTAGTGACTGTAACAAATAAGCTCATTTTTAATTTGGATTGGACGGTTGCTCCACAAAGGGAGACTAACACAATTGCTTCCACATAACTAAAAGAATGTAATTCATAACATAAGTAAAAATATCTTCATTGAAAACTTTCTTTCCAGAAAGGGTGAGGAACTTGGGACTTACAGAATTGGCAAAATAGTAGCCCATTATACACATGATAAACAGATTATCAAAGTTGAAGGCCAAAGTGATTTAGAAAACACTTAGAAAACACTTAGAAAACCCACCTCTGTTGCTCCTTAATATGCGAGTAAAACAAGTAATTTTTAAGCCTGAACGATAGCTCATATAATCGACCATTTTTAGGCCACCATTTGAGTAATCTTGTACTAACTGGATACGACTGACATGATTGGGTATATTACGCCGAACAAATCTACAAAGCAATAAGTTAATCCTTGTTTGACTAGTATGTCCAAACATTACCTTTGCTGAGAGAAATTGTTGTGTCTGGACATACTAGTCAAACAAGGGAAGTATTTGTATCAAAACTGACAAATAAGCATAGAAAGTGTCAAACCACCTTAGAATTGAAGGCCCAAATTAAAAAAGAGAAAGCTTTTTCAAAGTCAATCACTAATAGAACACCAGGTTTATCTTCCTCATGTAAACTAAAGATAATGCCATAGATCATGCGTATGCTATATCCAATTTAACGTCCTCTAAGAAAACCAGACTAATTATCAGAAATTAGAGAGGAGAAGACATCTTAATCAGATCAGCAATACATGAAGATGCTAAATTGTATGTCACATTGAGAAGAGATATTGGCCCCCCATTGTTATTGTTTCCTCCCGCACGAATTTTTTTACTATCAAAAGTAGGATTTTAACTGAAAATGTCATGTCTCGACCTCGGACATCAGCTCTTGAGGTCTTTAGCAATATCTTTGCAACGTACTACTCATTGATTCAGTAGTAAAGCATGTAAAACCAGTTTTAAGTGCTGCAAACGGGCTTTTTGGGTTCCTGCGTTTAAAAAAAACAAAGGTCTGCACACTAAAATTTTATGAAAAGTGTGGACGAGAAAAGAGTTTTTGTTAATATATGATGTATAATCATTCCTTGTTATTTATAAATGTCAAAACATAAGTGTGATCATGCAGTAGCAAACCCCTCCCCTATTTTCTATAAATGGAAGTCAGTTACTATGTTCATTGACCGTGATATTCAGATACGGCAACACGGCACATTACGGCGGGAAAACCTTCAATACCGAACGTCAGGCTCTTTAAACATATACATACACTGCTCTTGTAAAATATTGTGATACACCTGTGGATGGAATATTGTTTGGGACATAACAGGCATTTACTTCTGCACATAGCCTAGAAATGTACCCTACTTAATACTACAATCACAGATAGCCAAAACAGCAACACCCGATATTTCACGTTCTCTTTCTGGTAATCAGTTTGCAGTCATAAATGACAGACAAGCAACACCTGAATTAAAATGTTTACCAAGAGTTAATTTTAAATGCAACAGGCTTAGTTTTATATTATGTGGCTTGATTCATATCACATTTTAAGTCATGGTTGTAGGCCTACGTGTAACTTGTTGACAACAGACTTTTCTAGGTCTACAGTACAAGAATTCTCTTCATAACATACAGCATTAGGTCTACATGTATGAAAACACTAAGTGATATTTGCTGAGATTTGTCACTTCTAAGTTGAAAAAAAGTATGATAGACTACAATCAAAGACACCGTTAAAAAGTGAGCATCATTAAAAAGGTAATTTGAACACATGACTGGAGAAACTGAATTTTGTCCTTTTGTACTTCAAGTTCAATAAATAGAATTCTTTATCATTCACTAATGAACCTGTCCATGAAATAAAACTAATGTAGAAGACACATAACACACAAAACAAAAAGAGGACACGGTTAAATTTACTTTCCAACATTTATTTTCATGCTTATTATGGTAGCCATTGTCTTGAATCACTGCAGTAGAAAGTTAGGGATGGTATTTGCACTCCTCTTCCAAATCAGTAGCTAGGCACTCCAGCTTCCTGTCTATTGTGTAGTTAAAACCACAGGGCTGGAGCAGCCACTGTGTACTCTGCATTTAAGTATTGTTTGCAAACTATGGCAACTTTCCATCAGTACTAGTTGTTACCTAGTTAAACTTCAGACTTTTCCGGATTGTGTGTACTCTAGTGTGAGGAATATGCAAGATGCATAAAGACCACCCGGGCCAGGCAGGCAGCCCAGAGACAATCTAAAGGGATTGATGTTAGGGTTCTCTAACATATGTAAGTCTGAACTGCCAAAAAGTCCTAATCTGAACTGCCAGAAAGTCCTACTGTAAGAAATCACAGAATCTTTCTAGACAATCTAGGCAAAATATCACATTACTATCTAAGCCTATACAGCAAGTAATTCTTCTTAATCATTGCATATTATCATTGCCTACATTCAGCCTAGCTGCCCCTATAGTCTTTGTTTCTCTGAAAATTACCCAATAGGGCTAGATCCAAGTAAATGTAGCATAACACCAAAACAGTTCCGATTGGATTGCAAAACATTCATACATGCCAAGAGTCCTTACAACTTTTGGAAAGCTAGACACAGGTGATTTGGGTTGTTCTATGGGCATAACTTGAGCTGATGTATGCAGAAGTTGTTTATATCGAGTTGTGCTTATTATGTGCTTCGTAATTGACAAATCGACCTAATGTTACAATTTTTGCCTATGTGTTACACCGTTTAGGCTACACAACAACAACAATACATTTCCACGACGTTTTCTGTTTCATGCAAACGGGCAGTCCAGATGTATTTTTAGGGCCAATTATCAAGCCAAACCCAAGCGAAAAATAGCTCATTCATTTGCTGCAACCAGCGATGCGAGGAGGCTGCACACAAGAACTCCTGCCAATCATTTTTGTTCTTAGTTCTGTGTCCGTAAATCCTACCCACTTTTGGCTCATTAACTTGACAAGCCCGCAGTCAGTAGTGATCACCGTGCTGTTAAGAATATTCACGTAAGAGAACAATGCACACTGGACTTGTCTTTCAGTTGCCATCCACCAAATACGGAGACGATCCCTGAGCAGTAAATGTGAGTTCACAAAATCAAACATATCACCTCTTTTAACGTTATCTTTCAGTCACCTACAGTTATCAATTGCCATCTTAAGCACAATCACAATATCTTTAGTACTTTGCACATTCACACTAATACAGATTGCTATTTTACATGTGAATGCAGAGAAAGGGGTTTTAAGGCAGAAACAAAGACAAAACACATATCAGACAAAGGACAAATAAAAGACACAGAAGAAATCCAGTCTAAGAAAACACTGAAGTGAAGGCAATGGCAACCGTCCTATGCCCTTAACAAAAAATTAATATTTCATCAAAAGTACTGTACCAGTTTGTAATTAAAAGAAAATGTCACACTTTATGTGCATAAAAAACTATTTACAAACCCATTGAATTCTTTTCCCACAAGTTCCAAACTGTGGCAGCTATTACATCATCATGTCTTTCTATATTGCAAAAGTAAGAGGTGCTCTGCTGAAAAGCATAATCAACCTTTTCCAAAAGTCAGACAATTCTACATATTATGCAGGTCATCTCGATGTAAGAAAGATCATCAGTGATAATGCCAGACTGAACACTTCAAAAGGACAGATAACCGGGTGCAGCTTCATGTTGCAAAACACCTGTTAAAATACTGTTACCACAAGGAAGTAAGACAATTAAGTTCTGTTCTTTTCATCAAATATACAAACGAGGTCTTTAAAGGTGCTTTCTTTCTCTTCTGTAAAAACTAAACTTAAACTTACCTGACAAGTACACTTTGTGGTTCCCTCAACTTTGTCACAGGGTAAGGCAGCATGGAATTTGTTACTTTTAGGAACCAAAAGTGGGTAAGACTGCTTCTCTTTGGTCTTTTGTTCCTGGAAAATAAGAAAACAACTATCTTCAAAATATGAAATCATAGAAATTCCAGGTTTCCTTCATATTAATTATCTGTTCAACAACATCCAAATCAGTACACATTACACTTACTTCTCAACCCTCACTGAAGATTTTTTAAGTACTTTAAAACAACTTCTGCATGACATTAAAGAGATTTATATAAAACAATAAAGATGAGCAGAAAAAAAAAACCCCACTAATTTACAAGTGGTTGCGACAACTCTAACAAAATTGTTTATAAATTGCTGTCAATGAACAGCTAGCTGTGAGGCAAGTTAATTTACCTTTGTGCAATTAGCAGCTATGATATGCAGTTACCTTACCTCTGCACAACATATGATGTGTACTTACCTTACCTCTGTACAATGAGCAGCTATGATCTGTAGGTACCTTACCTCTGTGCACTGAGCAGCTATGATGTGAAGGTACCTTACCTCTTTACAATGTGCAGCTATGATGTGTAGTTACTGTACCTCTGTACACTGAGCAGCTATGATGTGTAGGTACCTTACCTCCATACATTGAGCAGCTATGATGTGCCTTACAATGTGCAGCTATGATGTGTAGTTAACTTACCTCTGTACAGTGAGCAGCTATGATGTGTAGTTACCGTATCTCATGCAATGAGCAGCTATGATGTGTAGGTACCTTATCTCTACACAATGTGCAGCAATGATGTGTATTTACCTTACCTCTGTACAATGTGCTGCTACAATGTGTAGACACCTTACCTCATACAATGAGCAGGTTTGATGTGCAGAGCTACTTTTCTGCAATGATGTAATGGTATCTTAGCTTTTGTATGTTTACCTTACCTATGTGCAATAAGTGGCTATGATGTTTTGCTTACCTAACATCTTATATCTCTGCAATGAACAGCAACGATGTACTGCATATTTACCTCATCTTTGTGTAATTGGCAACTATGATGTATGGTTACCTTTGTACTGTTCCATCTTTCAATGAAGTGTCTTGCAACATCCCTGGCAGCATTTCCATAAACCACAGCACTGATGTCATGCCAAGGCATTCTAGGAGTTGTTGATCTGTCTACTGAATCTATCAAGATCATAACAAGATGAAATCCATTAAAAGGATAGTCCAGATCATCCCCAAAATGAAGCATATTGAAAAAATGATCATACATGGTATTTCCCTGTAAAGCAACACCCACCCAATTGGTTTACAAAAAAAAAATATATCTGTAGTGGAACACCTTAGAGAGATCTATGAAAAATGGTATTTATGGTCTACTCTTCAAATGTATTTGACTGTAAAATGTCATATTGTAGAATTAGTAAAGAACAAATAACTAAAATGGAATTGTTACATCTTAGAAAACTAAATGCCACATTACTTAACAATTGTGGAGTTTCTGTAAATGATTTAATAGTGACTGGAAAAGAAAGAAGACCTCAAAGTACATGCTGAATTTGTGACAACTCTTGTACATTTGGGGACAAATTTTCAAAGCAGCTTTTGAGAAAGGGAAAGCAATGCTCTAAATCTCTTTTCCAAAGATGTTTCGCTCTACCATCCCCATTTATTATTATCTGCTGCTATGTCATTTGATTATCACAGTGCACCTTCTAGCAAGGTGTACTGACCCACCAAGTTTCACAACCATTCCTAATAGTGATGAAAGGTGGGCTACTGTTAGAGAAATATGCCTGCTACAATACAGCAAAAGGAATTCAATACCTCCAACATGCTTTTTATATTTGATATGCCCATGCTAAGTTTGTACTAAGGAACGAGATTGCTTGAATCCCGCCTTTGTCTCCTGAATCCCGCACAAAGACAAATCTTATGCTGGAAATCCGGCACATTTTTCCACAGCTGAGGTTGTATCTACAATTACAAATACACACAATAAATTGCAAAAGAATCATTACCAAATGACAACTACCTCCTTGATTCCCCTCCCAGTTTCAATTCCTGAATGTCACTGTACCCATGTGCAGGTATAAGGACAACTTACCCTGAAATGCCAGATGAGGTTGTATAACATCTCTAGCAACAAAGTTACAGTAGTCTTTTCCTGGCCATAGACGAGCTTTACCTTTCACTCCTAACTTGGCCAACTTTTCCTCCACAACTGTGACTGGAACAACCACATCTTCACTGTTTTCTTGCTTCTGTTTAGATTGAAGAGCACCATCGACAACATCCACATTGCCATTAGTGGAGGATGAACCCATCATCTTGAACACATCATCGGTCATCGTTCCTTTCAATCCCTCATTACCATCTTTCTTGAGGAAATTAGTTTCTACTTCATCTGTATCATTTATTGTTTCAAGATGGAAGGATGACAATTTACTTGGAAGTGATGTTTGTTTTGGAACAGTTGAATTAGGACTATTCCCTGATTGACATGGCTGGAAATTACCAAGACTTGTGGTTGCTACCATCATCTGTTTATAAGGAAACAGAGTTTAATACAAAATGAATGATATGATCTATCTTATGAATCTACAATATTTGATATATTTACTGGTGCCGTGGCTGAGTGGATAAAGTCAGCAATATTGAAAACGATCAAGCATAGCAACCGGCACATTCTGGGTTAAATTTGCTGGCCGAGTGGTTACAATCACTTTTGTAATAGGTCAGCGGTATTGTGAAGTGACTTGTAAAGGTGATTTTACTGCAAAAGTGGTTGAACCAGTTTGTAACTGGTTCAACCACTTTTGCAATAAAATCACCTTTTTTGTCATAAATTCACTCACTTTTGTAATTTTTTTATAAGTCACTGCTTTTGTAACACTGACAGACCACTTCTGTAATAGAAATCTCCTTCAACCACTTTTGTAATTGTAGTGCAGCACATGAGGGCACTATTTTAGAGAACTGTGTTCTCGTTCAACCACTTTTGTAACCGTCAGTTAACCATTTTTGTAATCATGCTAAGTTATTGGGATACTCTTTGTCTACTATGTCTCTATCTTACTACTACAATGTGCATCTTTGAGGAAAAGCATGAAAACTGGCACAACATACTTTCGACTATACCAATCAATTGTAGGGTAGAGGCCAACAATAATGGGATATTGCACCAGGGAAGGGTCCTTTGTGGCAATAGGCGTAGCATTTGAGTTAATGAATATGAAAACAGATACATTATGTAGCGATAGTATAAGCGACACCAGAAACCTGATAGCAATGCATTTAGATACATGTCACGTCTGTTTGGTCCGTGTATGTTGTGCCTCATTCTTAATCAAATATGGAATTACTGGTGATTACTATAACTATCTTTGTTATTATTTCTTAATATTTTATCAGTGCAATTGTTCAGTACACCTGAGGTGATATAAATGCACTTCTTAGGTTTGGTTTCTGATGAAGATGATGCTATTTTAGCTAAAAGTAAAAGTTTTAACCTTATGTCTTTCAGAGGTCTTCTCAGAGGAGTGTGTTACAGATCCAAGATCAGTCAATGTGTGTTTGAAATCATCCCATCTGCCATAACATATGTCCAGTCCACCCACAAAGGCAACGGCTTGGTCCACAATCACGAGTTTCTCGTGATGGGCCCAGAGAATGATTCCACCAGGTGGATGATCAGGATGACGCATCACCTTAAAAGAGACAATGAACAAAGAGATAACTAAACAAAGTATCATCATATATATGATGATGACGATGTGTTAATTAATGTCTCTCAGGAAAGTAAAACACTTTGTGTAACTAACAGCAACAGAACTGTAATTAACCCCACCCTTAGAAGCATACCACAGTATAGGCAACTAATTAGACCACTGCCAGAGGTAGTTTCACACAAATAGTGATAATAAATTTTCCCTCTAGTGCAGATGCCTAACACTACTCCTCTTTGACATATATTACTCCACTGGTAGTGGTATATATCAGTCCTCTCTGATATGTTTATCATTAATAATATTAATACAATGATTATCATCCTGATCTCATTAAACTCGGGTCTTAGATCACTTCAAATTCAGAATGTATATGAAAAAAACAGCCTCTACAATCTATTGCAGATTGGTTCCAGGTTAACAAAGTTTACTTTTGATGGAAGTTACTAACAGTTAATTGTAGAAACTGCACTGATTTAAGTCAACTTGTATTACTTTAATACTCACCTTAATGTTTGGGTGTAAGTGTTGTAGTTTGTATTTTGTTCTCTTACTGTCCAATCCCAGAGCAATTTCAACTTCTTTGTACAGAAGAATGAAGATCTTTATACCCTGCCTCTAAACAAATGTAAAATTGACTTCATTATAACAAAATCATGAAACAAAACGAACACCAAGAAAACTTTTTTGTTTTTGCAGGTATAGGAATAATATGATACAAAAGTGTTATGAGTTTTGCCTCACTAACCAAGATGTGCAAAGAGTTTTACACTGAGTGATTTATGTTTGTATACCAGACATCCAGACTAACAGCCGTGTTAACCTTTCACACTCTTTCATCTTCCTGAGGGATTGCAGGCAATCTGCAATTTTACCATAAAACAGTTTGATCAAGTTTTACTTCTTGAAATTTTTAGTCTAAGAAGATTCTCTGAGGTTGACATTTTGAGTCACTAAAAAGAATTAGAAAATGTCATGTGGTTTGGTTGAAGCCGAACAGTCTAGCTGATCACAACACTTGAACCATAAGCAAAAGAAACTAGGCTATACATACAATACATACATGACATGAATAGGACATGACATAATGCACACATATTCTGCTCAACGTGGTCCACCATTTCACTGTGCCCGATTGTTATTCCAAATAATTCCACTGATAAACAGTGTCAGTTTTTCTGAGTCAATGAAACTGTGAAAAAGGTCAGCATACGTAATAGTACTATGTCGATTTACATGTACTGAACATCTACAGGGTATTGTATATGTGCACTCCTGCTACAGTCGCTGCTACAGTTATGTCCACACGCTGGTCTGTCAGGCTATATCAATGTACAGCATGCAAATGGCTGAGCTTACCAGAGATGTCAACTAGCATGCTGCACTGCAGCAGAATGCTAGTGAGTGTTTAACCACCAACTGGTATGAGCATAGAGGGCACTATTGCCTTGGTGGATGTCCACACTACCAAAAACAATATGGTTCTTGTAATCAATGTGGTACACCTACATAATAAATATGAGATTATCCAAGCTTCCCTTTTTGAGATATCATGTTTACAAACAAGGCATCACAGGTACATACAAAAAAATACATGCACACACACAATCTTGATTACATAGGTCATGATTTCATCAAAACCAAAAATGGGGATTATCTGAGAGGGAAATTCCACTTCTTGCAATAATACTTTTTAAGGTTTAAACACTTTGATTATCTGCTCACACCTTTAAACTCTGTGAACCCTTTAGTGGACTAACTGCATAATTACTTTCCAATTACAGTGTTATTTCCTAAAATACAATTTTTGCAGCATCTAGTATAAAGGTACAACATACAGGGTATCACTAACACCTAGATTAGTTTAGCAAATGCAAAATCCAGGCATCAATAAAGTGATCACACAGTACTGTCTTGAGAGTTAATTTTGTTTAATGAGATCAAAGAAGTGATCACATAGCACCATCTTGAAAAGGGATTGTTACAAGCCTCTCTGATTAATGCAAACTTTAAAAATACAGTTTAAAAAGCAACTACCGCCTTTCTCTTCAGTAATTCATCAACTTTCCACTTGTGGCCTTCCACTGCTGGTCGTTTCAGGTATATGTCTGGGTTAAACCTGGCAAAAAAGATTCAGACATGACCTGTTACACACTGCCTTTAAATTTATTCAGTTTTACATTATGTAGAGTTTACAGTGGACATGAGAGGATATGCTAGGTGTCGAGTAACCTACTTGGGCTAGCTCGCGTTACTAACTTACGCCTAACTCATTATCTTGGAAGAATAATGCAAATTGTTGAGCTACCGAGTTACAAACCAACTTGTCTTGACAAAATTTTGCAAACAGTTGAGTTACGGACTTGAGCTAACTCAACATCTGAGAAAAAGTCCGCAAATTGTAGAGTCACCAATTCACGCTAACTCAACATCTTCGAAGAATGTTGCAAATTGTTGAGATACCAAGTTACAAACAACTTATCTTAATAAAATTTCGCAAATTGTGGAGTTACCGACTGAAGCTAACTCGACATCTTGGAAGAATATTTCGAAATGACGAGATACTGAGTTACAAATAACTTGTAATCTCAACAAAATTTTGCAATTTCTTGAGTCGCTGACTAAAGCTAACTCGACATCTCTGTAAAAGCTTGCAAATTGTCAAGATATAGGGTTACAAATAACTTTAATAAATAATCTTGACAAAATTTTGCAAATTGTCTAATTCCTGACTTTCACTAACTCAACATCTAGGAAGAATGTTGCAAATTGTTGAGATAACCAGTTACAAATAGCTCGCTATCTTGACAAAATTTGCAATTTGTTGAGTTACAGACTTTAACTCGATATCTCAGAAAAAGTTGGCAAATTGTCAAGATACTGAATAACAAATAACTTGTTATCCCACCAAAATTTTGCAAATTGTAGTGTTACCGACTTAAGCTATCTTGAAAGCTAGAGAAAAGTATGGAAATTGTCAAAATACTGAGTTACAAATAGCTTGTTATCTCAGCAAAATTTTTTCAATTTTCAAGAAACCGAGTTACAGGTAACTTGTTATCTTGACAAAATTTTGAAAATTGTGGATTTACACTAAGAAGACATCTCAGGAAAATTTCGCAAACTGTTGAGTCACCGACTTATGCTAAGTCCACATCTTGGAAACAATTTGCATACTGTTGAAATACGCAGTTACAGATAACTTTTCTCGACAAAATTTTGCAAATTGTTGACTTAAAATAACTTGACAATTTCCAAAATTTTGTCATTGGTAACACTGTATTGTAGCAATGTGCAAAATTTTTTGGAGATGTCAACTTAGCATTAGGCGGTAACTGGACAATCTGCAAAATGTTGTCAAGATAACAAGTTCTTTGTAACTTGGTATTTCATCAATTTGCAAGATTTTGTCGAGATAAGTTCTTTGTAAGATGGTAACTTGACAATTTGCAAAATTTTTCCTGGATGTCCAGGTAGTGTAAGTCAGTAACTCCACAATTAGCAAAATTTTCTTAGATGTCCCCTTAGCATAACTCAGTAACCTGACAATTTACAAAATTTTGTCAACATAGCAAATTATTTGTAACATGGTATCTCCACAACTTCACCAATTTTTGCGAGATATTGTGTTAGTTTAAGTCGGTGACTAGGCATCTGGCATGTTTTTGTGAGTCTCCTGTAAGTTACTGACTCGACTTTGCAAAGTTGACAACTGGACAATTTGCAAAATTTTGTTGAGATAATAAGTTACTTGTAACTCCGTATCTCAACAAGCTGCAAAATTTTTCTGAGATGTTGAGTTAGTGTAAGTTGGTAACGCGACAATTTGCAAAATGTTGACGAGATAACAAGTTAGTCGTAACTCCGTATCCAGACAATTTGCAAAATTTTTCCGAGACGTCGACATAGCATAATTTGGTAACTCAACAATTTGCAAACTTTTGTAGTGATAACAAGGTTTTGTAACTCGGTATCTTGACAATCTGCAAAAATTTTTCTGGGAGGTTGACTTAGTGTAAGTCAGTTACTCGACAATTTGCAAGATTGTTCTGAGATATTGAGTTACTGTAAGTCCTTATCTCAAAAATTTGCGAAGTTTTGTCAAGGTAACAAGTTACTCTAACATGATAACTTAACATCTCACATATCACCTTATGTCCACCGTAAGAGTCTCATCACATTAATGGCACTCAGTTTATCACACAAAAGATAAATAAAAAGAGATTAAATAAAAGACCATATGTATACAAAATACACAACCAATAACAACAATGTAAATACAAGAGCTAGATTTCAAAAGGCAGATTCTGCATTTGATATATTGTGTGTGCAAGTTTTCTTTTTGCTCCCAAGCAATACAATACCCAACACATTTTGTAGCATGGTTAAGGGTCTATACAACTGTGCAAAACTGAAAGCGTTTTTTTCCCAAGTCGCTGTCGCAAATTGACCTGCGATCCACTCTAGCTTCAGAAGACCAGTGCACTGTGAGGACATTCAATATGATGAAAGTTTGATAAAAAAAATCATTGCTACTGCTTTAAAACTTAAATGCCCCACAAAACAAACTATATTGCAAAACATTTTTGGAGTTGAAATATACTTAAGTGCTGTATGAAAAGAAATAGAAAAGATCCTTCAAAGACTTCCAAAATTTAAAATATTGAAAGTTGGCATTCAATGAATATGATTTGGTGTTGCATATTCGCAAAAGGTTTCTTAACATCCCTATGAAAGCTAGCAATGTCAATATAAATATTAGCTTAGCTTGCTGATGGTTAGCTGTCAATCTCAAACACAGTGACACTGTATTTCATGACTTTGCTGAGAGCATAATACAGCACAAGATTGTTGTAAATCTACAAATAGTGTATCAACATTCAACATAATTTTAGGCACATTAGCAGCAGTTTAGTTTATCCACTGCAATGTTCATTTGCACCAATCATTTGTAATTTCTGAATAAAAAGTTATTACACTGTTCTTTCATTTTGTCCCTTCTATCTTAAGTTTTGTTTTTCACAATCTGCAACAACAAGCTCTTTCACAATCACTAATCTTTGCTATATCAATGGAAATAAATGTTACATAATGAGACTTCATGGCTAAAAACTGTCAAAATTCTTTGCATGAATTTCAAACATTCTATACAATTTTGTCAACTAGATCTACAATCTTGGACAAAATTGTTGGGACACTTTGTTGTACGTCGCAAATATAATACTGAAATTTAGGTGAGAGGATAACATGAAACTCCGCGCCCCTTTCCAATGTTGCGCTATAGAAGTGAATGTACCCTTTGAACAGCAATCTTATAGCCAACATTGAACGGGGGCACGGGGTGTCCCAAGGTACTTTGTCCAAAATTGTCTGAGTTTTGGGAACAATTTTGGAGCAAAAGTTTGAAATAAAATTGAACATTTTTGGACAAGGTGCATCATAAAAATTAGTTTTCATGGCCTATGGGTCTCGGGATTTTCAAATGAAAGTATTCTGAATTTCGACTATGAACATTACAAGTTTTTAATTTAGGGGTTTATTTGTATATGTTTTATTGAAAAGGAGTGATCATGAATGAATAGATTGTTTCATGGTTTTATATGCAGACAGAAATAGTTGCGTTTAGAAATAACATTGATGGGCAGCTGTTGCATTGCGTTGCAACAGGAGTGTTACTGCAATTGTAGAATGCTGGTAGGAATCCAGGTTATAATATATTCTGAAGTAGCTCCACATTCTACCAAAATGCGTTAAAGTCAGAACTGTAGATTCAGCTTAATATTAAAATAATAGTAGAACGTTAGTAAAGGCTGGTTTTTTACATTTTTGGCAGCTAAATCAAGATTTGTGACCGTAATTTTTACATTGCATGAAGCTGGTAACATGTGATCTTCAGTCTTGTAATCAACACAATTTTCCCACAGGTTGCTTAAATCTTCCTGTCAAACATTTGGTAGAATGTGGGTTTCATTAGCCTATACTGTCGGATGCTGTTGTTAGGTCTATGTCAGCTTGGATGCGGAGGCCGGGGTTCGATTCACGGCATGACCATAGAGTTTTTCACTGCTGAATTATCCATTTATAAACTCAAAATGTCAGTCAACTTCTCATTTTTCATTCGTTCATTCATATGTAACATAAGGTAATATATATATGTATATTAATATAATGAAATAGCTCTAACAACAAATATGTACTCTGAAGTCCGTTGAAACTGCTTAAAATGACTGACATAGTACAGTGCACCATGTACGGTACGATAGAATGGGTGCCACAATGTCACTGTTATGTGAATATGAGCAAACGTCACATTTATTAAATTTGCATTTTAGGGGTTTACTTTGTATAATGATAGTACACTTTTTTACCCAGATTAACCTGCAAGTCAGTCATAACAGTCATTAAGCGTAGTTTCTTTAATACCAGACACCATGTCATCACTGTAAACAGTTTGAATAACTAACACATATACATCGATCTTCTTCAACGGACCACTGACACGTTAGTTTTTTTTGGGGGTTGTTCTTGTTTTTTTTTTCTTCTGTACCGACCTCAATATCAGAGTTTGAGCCGAATGTACGTCATTTGTATCATACAAAATGTTTTAAAGTAGTTTCCTGGTCGACAAGATGCATTGGAGTTATGATGCTACCTCCCCAATGACTGCATTTTATTTAGCACATTTAGTGCAAATACATGGATTTGACTGACTTATTCCTCCCTTTACTCCGTAATAACATTGACAACATTCACACAATAATATTATTACAGTAAACCAACTTCAATATAGGCCCCAAACATGCCGAACATGCTCTGCTGATGTTTCTTGTTGCAAGGAATATCACCCCCCATTTTGCCGTTTAACTTACTTCAAATTGACGATTTTTCATGTGCCCCGCGCATGCTTCTAACCCGTCGAAATTCTCAGACAATCTTGGACAAAATTGTTGGGACACTTTGTCCTATGTTGCAAATATAATACTGAAATTTAGGTGAGAGGATAACATGAAACCCTGCACCCCTTTCCAATGTTGCGCTATAGAAGTGAATGCACCCCTTGAACAGCAATCCTATAGCCAACATTGAACAGGGGTGCGGGGTGTCCCAAGGTATTTTGTCCAAGATTGTAGGCAATTCCATGAAAATAGGGACATGCTCACAAAATTGCAAAGTCTGTGTTTCAAGGTAAATTTTGATGGTTATGTTGGGAAACGATTCAAATTGTATGAAAATGATCAAAACCATGAAAGCAGAATATTGTTTTGTTGGAAATCAGAGTTGATTAATGCCAAAACGCAAAGTGACCATGTTTTTATCATTTTAAGGCATCCATGTTGAAATGTCAACAGCTACCAATATAGTTTGCAATGTATCCATCTACATCCTGTGACATTACACAAAATTTCATGTTTTGAAATAAGTAAAACTTCCTGAAGTATAGTACAGCCCCCGAAATTGGCGCGCACCCAACATTGGCGCACCTACAAAAACCACGAACTATCACCGTGGCAACAATACTAAAGCGAGCCTTACCTACTAGAGCCTAACCACAGTTACATTTTTCGCCATTATGAATCCATTTCAGGTACGTTCCATCTAAATTATGACTCTGTCAGGCACGTTTTAAAAGCCCATCATAACACTGCAAGAATTGTAAGATTTTGTGAATGAGATTCCCCAAATTTATCTGAAATTACCGCCGCATGAGCACTCGTCCTTCCCAGTGTCGTTGCACCCGGTGTACCATCGTGTATGTAGTGTATGTATATGCATAACCTAGGTTAAAGGTCACCAGACTTTGTTTACATTTCCCCTAAACTGCCCCAGTTTTCTTAGTTAACTTTAAAGTAGTGGTAAGGATTATCGATGTTTAGCTGCAACTTACTGCACATTAAGATTTCATACTTATGTTCAATTTTTGACAATTTGGAGAATGGGAAAGGTACAGGGCTACAGACTTTTTGTTTTAAAGTTCAGTGTAACCTCCTAAAGTCTTTGTTTTCACATTTTGTCCCTCAATCAACTTACTGGAAATGGCTACTTGTCTCATGAATGATGATCATGGTGATGATAAAAAGGACTGAGTTACATGGGCTACAGCAGAGATGGCATTGATATGCAGACAAACTGTAAAGATATAATTTGAGTTCGTACTGTATTTAGTTCATTTTTTTCTTTTTTTTAAATAGCCATTTTTTTTTCTGTTACTTATTTTCTTTAACATAGGAGAAACGATATCGTTTATACGATAAGAAAATGATGAAGAGGGCATATAACCTAGTAAGGAAAAAGAGGTGGTCCCTCAGAAAAGCAGCAAAGATTTGTGGTGTCCCAGAAACTTCCTTAAGGAGAATTATGTCTAAAGGAGAAGACAAAATTGACTCTCCCATGGGGAAAAACTCTGTCATCCCTAAACATCATGAGGAAAAACTCAAAGACCACATCATCCATTTGGCTAAGCTGGGTTTTCCTATGTCTCGATTAGACATCTGAAAGTTGGCAACAAATACTACCATTTTTTGGGGAGTAAGGCAAAATGATAAGCTATTGTCCAAAAACCGTTTGGAACGATTTCTTAAACGATGGCCTGAACTCAAAGTTGCGAAACCGCTCAAGCTGAGTCTCAGAAGGGCCAAGGCAACTAGCAAGGAGACTGTTGCCAAATATTTTGATGAGCTGAATAACATCATGGAAAAGTACAACCTGAAAGAAAAGCCCCACCTAATCTTCAATGTGGACGAAAGTGGATTTCAGGTGGAGCATACTCCCCACAAGGTTGTAGCACCAAGGGGGATGAAAGTGAATTCTATTGTCAGTGACCGTGGTCCCATGACCACTGTATTAGCTGCTGGAAGTGCTACTGGTCAGGCAATTCCCCCTTTTTTCATCTTCAAGGGGGAACGAATGAATGATCTTTTGAAAAATGGCAGTGTCCCTGGGAGTGGTTTTGCTATGTCAGCAACAGGCTGGAGTAACAGTAAAATCTTTACTGACTATTTAGAAAATCACTTGACAATGCATTTACAGCATCGCAGTCAAGGAGAACATGTCCTCCTTTTATATGATGGTCATGCTTCACATATATCCCTTGAACTGATTGAGTATGCACAGTCAAAAAACATAATTTTGTTTGTGTTACCACCTCATTCAAGTCACATTCTTCAACCAATGGACGTCACTCTATTTGGACCTCTGAAAACGTACTATCACCAGGAATGCCAAAGGTTCATGAGAGAACATCCTGGAGAGGTCATCACCAGATATGAAATTTGCGAACTCATTTCGAAAGCCTTTATGAAATCTTTCACGCCACTTAATCTTGCAACCTCCTTCAGAAAGACAGGCATTCATCCAATTAACCCTGGTGCTATTGACAGCCTGCATTTTATTCCAGCTGATCATCTCAAAGTGGCCACTGCTGTGACAGATAAGAACAATGAGGGAAGAACACCAAGCACAAGTGATAAAGTTAATTACACTCTAGATGATTTTCTCAGAGAAAAAATTTCAATCCGTAAACCTTCCAAAACTACTAAATGAAAATACAAATACAGACCTGGAGGCGTTGCAATAACAGAAGATAAGATTGTTTTCAAAATCAGAAAAGTATTGGAAACATCTGAAAAGGAGCCAGGTTTAAAAGAACCTCAAAACACAGGACAAGCTGAAAATTCATTAGGAAAAACAAGCCACAAAACAGATGAATCACAAAATGACTCTGATTACAACCAAGATGACCATTGTTGTGTTTGTCAACGGTTTTCACCACCAAACTTGAGGGACGTCTTGAGAAATGAAGTAAAGTTTGTCGACTGGGGACAATGTGACAGCTGCACCCACTGGACCCATTTAGAATTCTGTGTTCCAACCACAAAGGAAGACATTCAAATTGATAAGAAATTTTTATGCCCCCATTGTCTGCAGGAAGAATAATAATGAGTATTGTCAGTGTTTAAAAATTTTCATACCCTCAAATAGTCCCTATCTATTCCTTTAATACAAGTTCATCGACCTTTCCTCACTCGACTGTGATTTAACTAAAGGCATGAAGCACACTGTGTACAAAGTCAATGGACGGACACACACAGTGACCCTATGGGAAAATACGCCAATATTGGGTACTCTGCAAACTTGAAATCGCCGAAGGAGTCTCATCAAATTGCAGCCATTTTTGCCATATTATACTAAACTGGGTGCCAAATCGTTTATATCCTTGGATTTTTGAGGCACAGAGCATGTGAAAAAAGCTTGTAGGTGAGTGTTTTGACATCTTCATTCCAAATACAGGCGATAGAGTGTCTTAAGGGCGCCAATTACGGGGCTTCCATGCTAGTCCACATTTTTTCCAAGAGTGATGCAAACATAGTGCACTAGCATAATGTAACGTGAGTCACATTTTTTTACAATTTTTTTCAATATCACAAAATCTAATGACAAGGTGAAGAAACCTACTATACTTCTCCTCCTAATCTTGATGGCAAACTAACTGATAATAACAGTGCTCATATCTCTTGTTCAGTAAAAAGTATTAGGGCATCAAACTTTGTAGCATGACTGAGTCACAGTGTAACAGAGTCACATTGAGGTACTGTAGTGTGACATGAGTCGCGTCACTTTCCCAACCCTTTAAATTCTTTTTCACTACAGGTGTCCACAACAAATGATGCTGCATGTTGTTCTCTTCTGTAAACCTTTTCTGTTGATACTGGCTAAAACTACAATTTTGCTCAAAACAAAATCACTGACAAATCATGCCACTTGTTACAGCAACCAATGAATAACTGCATATATATCCACCTGAGACAAAAGAAAATGGAGTGTTCATACAAGCAGTGTGCATGTGGTGTGGTCACAAGACCGTCATGCTTTCTCAGGTACCTAAAACAGTGCATCCTTGAGGACTTTTCAACTTTACTATTGTACTTTCTGTATAGTCCATGCCTTAGTGTAAAGGTGTAGCCTTAAAGCTTTGGCACAGTTGTCTTGCATCCAATTGGTTTTGCCTCAATGCATTTGTGTATTTGCAAGTTTTACATGGATAACACTCCAGATGAGATTCCTCCGCATATTAAGACTTGAGTCAGGGTGCACTTCTTCATAGTTTGAACAACTGTTTCAAACAAATATCAACAGACTGGCCCCTTCAGAAAAGACATAGCAACCAGATAGTGCCTGATTTCTTTCTTTGCCACATCACATGAAAGGACTTGTGGATTACACTGTTGGGTCCATGAAACATGAACTATAGGCCTACAATGAACTGCAGTGTGCAAAGGAAGGCTCTAATGACTAACTAATGCACAATGAGTTTCACAGTAGCTGCAGCAACCAGCAGTGTCAAGGTCTTTGACATGATATCCCAGAAGATTGCTGCTACCAATGAAGAACTCTGCCTCCTTAGTTTGTCAAAATGCTCAATTCTTGCCAGTTTACACCACATTAACCACAAGAGGAGAAAACTGTGCAAAACAGTCTGACAATGAATTACATGCACCTTTTATGGAGAGTTTGGTTATCTTTGAAACTCAGGGCAATTTACCTATGGTAAGTGACTGCATGGTGGGTGGTGGGATACAATGGTACTATAATGGTACAGTTATATACAGAAGGCGATGAGGAACATTTTGCTTACATGTGGCTCTGACCAGAAAACACTGGAAGTAGTCTGCCACCCCAGATGAGATTTATTTAACAGTCATTTAGGTGAAAAACTAGTGAGAAAACTTAAACCAAAAAATCACTATAAACTGAAAAATTAGAAGATAATTCATGGCATTCAGTTTAGATTGCTTTGGAGTGAACATAATAGTTATACTGTACTATTGATTTCATACTTACGTTTCCTTATTTGAAAAAATATAGCATCTTTAGGTAAAGCAAAGACAGGCACTAATGTTATGCATGCTGCAATAAGTTGTACTCCAGTAACTTCCTGAAAGCTGTCTGAGGTGTATTGAGTAACTGTGACACAACGTTTTACAGAAGCTAGAAAACTTAAATACATTCAAACAAATCAATGATGTTAGTGATACTATGATTGTTTAGTGTTTTCAAGTTTGTGAGAGTAAAATAATTTTGATGTCATATTTGGCTGCTGAATTTCAATAGCAGTATAGTTTGTTGGACAAAGTGTAATGTGAGTCATGCTAATTTATTGACATTTTAACTACATAGCAGTAAGAATTGCAGTTGTTCTTATGTTTACAGCATTTACCTGTGTGCACAAAAGAACCTAGGAGCAGTGACTATCCTTTGCTGTGTATAGGTTAATGTCACGACTGAGGAGTTTGCCTGTGTCATATTGCATAATGCAATTATGTAACAGAAATAACTTGATTAGGAACGTCAATACGCTAGCACAATGAGGTGGCAAGCCTCTCATTCTTTACTTGGGTGAGCCTAGGTGGCTAGTTTCATGAGGAAGAGTGCTATTGGGCAGTACAGACTGAGACTCCAAAGAGGTTGGGCTGGTAGTTAGGAACTTGTGCATGTTAAGATGTTAGTCTGCCTTTGGCGTGAGATTTACCCATATTGAGAAAAGTAGGGACTTCTTGCTTCAGCCTGTAGGGAGGAGAATATACAGTAACTTGGTGCATGGAGCCGCGAGCGTGAGGATAGCTATCAACCTATCTGTACTGTACTCAATACTCAACCAGTTAAAGCCATGGTATGATAAGAACTCTGTTTTCTTAAAGAATAGAAAAAGGGTGTTTTGTGTTTACTTCAGATGGCAGGTACTGTAAAAAAACGTTTTTGTCTACTGAGTAAATTGACGTGTTGGATCAGGTAGAATTTGGAGAGGACGTTTCTGTGCCTATAAAAAAGTTGTAAATGTTCCAAGTTTCCAGTTATAACTAGATCGGAAAACTAGTGATGTTTAACTGACGAGCATGATAAAATTCTAACAGGTAACCTGTCAGTTAGGAAAAGACCCTTCCCTGCTCCACATAATTTGCTGAGAGTAGAAATTCAGAAGGAAATAGATGAAATGATCAAAATGGGAGTTGTAGAGTCAAGTGACAGCCCATATGCTAGCCATGATGGTACAAACGGCTGCTGCATCGACTATCAGAGGCATTAATGCAAAAACTGTTTTTGATGCAAGTGGTAAGAACTCTGTTTTCTTAAAGAACAGAAAAAGAGTGTTTTGTGTTTACTTTAGATAATAGGTGCTGTTGAAAACATTATTGTCAACTGAGTAAATTGACATATTGGATCAAGTAGAATTTGAAGAGGACATCTCTGTGCTTAAAAAGAAAAGTTGTAAATGTTCCAAGTTTCGAGTTATAACTAGATCTGAAAAATAGCGACGTTAAACTGTAATTGGGTCTACATGGTAGTAAGGCTAATTTCACCGAGGAAACTGTTTGGATGGCAAACCTTATATTGGGAAAGTAAAAATGGTGAAATTTTGTTCATAGAACCTTATAGCTGCCGTGTAATCATTACGCGTTTACACTTTCAGGGTTTCTGGTTTGGAGTCAGAGATCTACGACACCCATTGCTGGTACAACCTGCAGCACCGATCATCAACTCCAGGGACATAGAAGTCTACAACTGGAGAGACGGGATGACCAGTTTGAACCTGTCAATTTTAAAACTGCTTGCTTTTGTACTGTAGTGGGAAATGTAGGAAAAGAATATAATAGATTGTTTTAAAAAAATTTAACAAAATTTGAAGTGAGGTTAAGAATGTAATTTATTTTTATCTAAGAAAAGGAAATTGAACAAAATTTGGAGTGAGGTTGTTTTGTTGAAAGTGTGTAAGTAGTTCTGAGGACAAAAAACAAGAAGAGAAGTTGGTAATTAATTAAATGAACACACACCTTTAATGACTGTTGATTCATGTTTTTTTTTTGTTATGTCTTTACGTAAAGTACCCCAGTACTTTGTATGTGTTAGCTCCAAACCCAATGTCCCATAGCATAGGTGATATTTTAGAAGAAATTTGAAGGAAAAGACCAATTTTTTCCTTGTCCTTTTCATGTAATGTGAGTCACACAGTTGAATTGTTTCATTATATCAGATGATTATCTTATATGTCATCATGTCCCATTCACCAGCAATATGGAGTAATTAAATGCTCAGTATAAATATACCAAGATGCACTTAAAAAACTGGCCCAAATGTTATGTGAGTCATAGTGGAATTGTCTATCTCATTACAGATGAACTTAAAGACTGAACTTCATTATCTCTGAAATCTGGGGAAAAAAACAAAAACAAAGAACAGGCAGTTATTACATGATTCCAACCAGCAAAAAGTTTATAACCTTAGTGCAAGTATTACTTTTTTGTTCCTCTTTCTTGTTGCTACTATTTTCAATTCACGTTCCTGTCCGCTCCTTGGTGCATCCATTAGATTCTGGTTGTCCAGCAAGCTATGAGATAAGCATAATTTGAGTTTTGGATTGACAACTGGTTGTATCTGATGACTGGACAATTGCTAAATTTATACAATGGGACTCAAGGTTTGAGGTTTGTAAACAGGACTTTGCATCTTGATGGCTGAGATGTAGCATGCAGTGTTTATATCACTTTTTTGTTTGTTTTTTATTTCTTGTTTTCACAAGGAATACTCCCTTGTTTTGATATGCATTCCACAAACATTTGTGGGAACTGCTCATGGTTTTCCTAGATTTTTCTTCAAGGGAATGTTGTCAATGATGCAATTAATTACAAACTAGCAGATAAGAACAAGAAAATGCCAGGAAGGCTGTTTTGGAAACTTGCCAAGAATCTTTGCATTGCAGAAGACCAATTTATTTCATGTTGCATTTCTTGAGAGGGACTTTTTTACCATGTGATATTTATATTTTTCTGATTTCAGTTAGAATTTCTTTCAGTTGAAATTTGCATGTTAGCCTAGTGGTCAAAGTTCCATGCAATTGAAAAATGCCCCCTGCCCCTCTACAGCAATTTTGCTTGAAACACGATTGCCTCAAGATATTATTTCCTTAACTGTTCATGTCTGAGATGATAGACTTGCTGGATAAGCTTCTGGCAAGCTCAGTAACATTCCAAATGCAAACTACCTTCATAGAACCCACTATAAATTGACCAGCCTAGATTGACAGGAACCCAGACGAGAAAGATACGGCTTAGATAACAGTTAAGAGAAACATTGTTGTGCCTTGTTGAGAGCAACATAGTAGTAACTTCCTCTTTTCTTTGTCGATACCATAGAAGTAGAGTATTTTAAGAGGAAACAGAAGAGAATGGTGAAATGAGGAATGGATTCATGCATCATGTTAAAAACACAAACCATGTCATTAATTTAAAGATATTCTTAAACTAACAAAATATAACATTAATTAATGACATGTAGTTTTAGTTATCACAACATATCATGAATCAATGGAGGGTATTCAAATTTATAAAACAAGACATTGATAAAACAAAGGTACTCCAAAACTATTGCATAAGATCATTAATTTATGAAAAATATTCTTGAACTATCAAACTATATCATTAATTGAATAAATTTACTTTTAAGCTACCACACCAAATCATCACTAAAAAGGTTCTTTGTGAAACGACATGGATATTAATGAGTTCCACTGTTTGATGAAATCTGACACATTACTTCTTTTTCATAAAGGTAACTGTCTCACCTTAAAATGAACTGCAAGTACAATACTGGAATTCTTCTTTAGCACCTGATTTATTATCTGGATATTTGCCTCAATTACAGAATTTTTTTAAAGAAAAACAGCTTAATTCCACCTCACTATTTTTTCTAGATGAATCACCATTTTTTAGAGCATAATACTTACATTATGTAAATGAGCATGTGCCCATCGTGAAATGCCTAATTTTTAAGGTATTGCCATGCCTAAGTTTAGTGCAAATATTCAGGAAAAGCCTCTTACCTTGATTTCCTAACCAGTAGTTCCTTCCAATTACCCGATAGGTACTCTGTGCAAAACCCGCAAATTTGCATCATTTAAAACATTCAAAGAAACCTTTTCGTTGGTTTTGAGAAAATGGTTTGAAATGACCTTGAGTAACCATTGACCTTACCTTCACCCTTGATCTGATACTAAGTTTATGAGGATATCGCAACAGAGCTGACAGATGAATATGTGGGTGAATGGGTAGACAGGCAGACAGACTGGATACAAAATCTGCACAATAGCAATATCAAGACCTTGATACACTCAACAACAGCAGGCCTCAAGCTGAGGCCTTGAATGCTATCCTTGCTAGGCTAGTATACCAAATGAAAGTCAGATTAAATCATGTAACCTTCCTTCAATGAGTGCACATCAACAACAAGTGAACATGTTGTACATTCATTGGAGCCCCCCAACCAAGCCACAGGAGGGAGATTCATACCTGTATTATCACACTATTAACCTGCACACACACACACACGCATACATACATACATACATACATACATACATACATACATACATACATACATACATACATACATACATACATACATACATACATACATACATACATACATACATACATACATACATACATACATACATACATACATGTGTATCTAATCTCAAGGGTACACAGTATAGGAATGACTCACCACCAATCAGTAATGAATATTTCTTCCTGTGCTGCTTCCATTGCATCTGCTACACTCTGAAAGTACAATTCACCATCTGCAAACCTACATGTAAACAAGTTTTTAGAATTTATAAAGTAATCACAATTGTACTATCATAAGAAATGTTGTACCTGATATATTTCATTTTATATAATTTATTTTTCCTTAATATACATACAATGAAGATAAAGATACCAATAAAGTGGTCTGTGTAAACCACTTTATGCTTAGTGAGTAGATTCACTTGCCAGAAGAAACATTTGACAATTAATATTAACAAAGACAACTGGTTCTTATGTAAAAAAGCTCCAGCTTGAATGACTTTATCTGTAAATTGAATATCAATAGTGTTTAGCAAACACCTAAAACCGTTGAATTAAATTAATGATGGTAATACACTTACATGGCCTTTTTACACAAGCAACAACAACTAACCTTTATGAGCTTTCACCAAAACTTGTCCAACACTAATGCAGGTTGTATGCTATGTGATTCTTCGTACCAGTCACTTTAAGGTGCTAAGCAAGACATGACAGATATGTGAAAATTGACCATAATTTGCATATCTACCTAAACAAACTACAAAGTAAAGCCACATTACAGTCAAGAGCCTTGGATTGCCTGTAATCAAAATGCCTAGTGCAACAGACTAACAGACAGACAAACAGCTACCTAGCCAGCAAAGGTAAACTCTCTAAAATAACTTGTTACCTTTTTGGTAGCATTGATAGGTGAAAGATGGGTGAAACACTTAAGCTACCTTCTTGAAACTGAAATTACCTACCAATGAGCAAAAGTTTGTATTCTAACTGGTGCAAATGATCCATTAGGATGATGTTGACAATACTCTGATCCTTTGACAGCTTTAAGGACTTCAACCATCCACTCACGAGCAGCCAGTTTACTGGTGCACCTCATCCGTAGAGCCCTGCAGAGTTGTAAGAATACACATACTTGCTACAATCGATAGTAATACTTAGTTACTACCACTGATATTAATACTTGCCACTATTGATAGTAATACTTAGTTGCCACTACTGATAGTAATTACAAGATCACACCTAAAAACATACTCATTACTGAAACAATTACATGCTGCTAAAATTAATCATTGGTAATTTCTTATCTGCTAATATATTTTTATCGTACTGCTCAGTCAAAGAACTCTGGTGAAAGTACCTGAAAAAATGGTAAAATTTACTATTTTCATCAATGTAGGCACTAGGTATGGCACTAGACTGTCTTTGTTCATTACTCTCTGTAGAACAACACACTATCCTTAAATGTGGCCTCTGTCAGTTCGATGCAGGTATTCTATGGGATATTTTTCATTTCTTTTGGTGCTACTCTATGGATCCAAGGGTGCACTTGCTTCCTGCTTACTATATATATTTCACAGAAGTTCATAGTACAATGAGAATTCAGGTGCAAATTGCTACAAAATTTTTGCTTGCTTTGTTAGATGTATTGCTATCAACTGGATTGTACTGCTGCTTCTGTCCATACCATAGGTTTGTTCAATTTGTAAGTTCTTCACCAATGTGTTTGTGAGGTGACAAGAATGTAAGACTTCTATGTGGTTTTGATGATACTGCCTAGCCTAGCTGATCACACTAATTAACACATAAGCAAAATGAATTAGGCTGTAATAAATAGTACATGTGATATAAGACATACCAAATATATCTGTCCATGCTAGATGGGGTATACTATCTGTCCATGCTACATAGGGTATGCTATCTGTCCATGCTAGATGGGGTATGCTACCTGTCCATTCTAGCTAGGGAATGCTATCTGTCTATACTAGATAGGGTATGCCATCTGTCCATTCTAGATTGGGTATGCTGTCTGTCCATGCTAGATAGAGTACGCTACCAGTCCATACAAGACAGGGTATGCTATCTGTCCATTCTAGATTGGGTACAGCTATTTGTCCATGCCAGATAGGGTATCCTATCTGTCCATACTAGAGAGGGTATGCCATCTGTCCACGCTAGGTGGGGTATGCAATCTGTCCATGCTGGACAGGCTATGTTATCTGTCCATTCTAGATAGGGTATGCTATCGTTCCATGCTAGACAGGGTATGCCATCTGTCTACTCTACATAGATGATGCTAAATATCCATGCTAGATAGGGCATGCTCTCTGTCCATGCTAGACTGGGTATACTATCTGTCCATCCTAGATAGGGTATCAATGTGATCCATCACAACACTACACTGTTGGGGTACAATTAATGGTCTAAACAGCCTGCCCTCTGCTGACTTCATAAACCTTTACCCGAAACCAAAAACAATATATTGAATTTCTTCAACGTGGTCCATCAACGAGCCACACATACCATCAGTTAAAGTTCCAATTTAACAAAGTTTTCAAAATTTGACATCTCTTGACCTGAAATGACAAGCAAGGGTAGGTTTCTTGCACTCAATGTGGTTTATCAACATACGATCACTTCATGCTTCCATTTTCTGAATACTTTTGACCTCTTAGGTATATGAATATGAGTGCAACAATTGGTTCCTGCTTGTTTACTCCTGGTAAGCATTAGGAGTATCTCAATTTCTTGTCATAGTAGAAAGAAGAATTCTGGTTATTTAGTTTTCCACTTTTTATTATTTGATTTAGTATTGCATTAAAAAGGTGTGTCACATTGATTGTATTTGTTTCAAATTCTTAGAGGCTAGAAAGGTACCAATGAAAGACGATTACAGGAAACCTCTCACCGATGGTGATTTGATATGATCAAGCATTTACTGCGTCCTGTGTCTTCTTTTCCACATTGTACGTTGAAGCTTCTATCAAATAGCATTACTGTTCTCATTTCACCATCATTTGGTCTCATGTATGCAACAAATGAGTCCTTTGTAATCAGCCATCTACAATGTAAAGGATAATATTAACATCAGTATTGACAACATAAAAATGTATAAACTAAGATTGCATGATTGTACAGAAGTCTTTAAGATGTAACCAGAATAGTACTCCCCCCTCTGAGATCATCTCAGCGACTGATATATGTCAGATATAGAGTTCAGATTATGATTGCTGCTGACCCATAACATCTGATTTCCACCAAAACTAACAGAATTCCTGCATTCCAATTGGGATACCTACATACCAAATATGGACACACTACAAATCCTTATTGGATTTGCTCTCTGTAATTTGACCTAGTGAACTCCAAATGACCTTTGACCTCCACAAAATGTATCCACTGTAGTGCACATACATCCCACCAATGAACTCAGTCCAAAGATCTCATCTTGAAATATTGATGACCTCTTTTGAACTGAAATGTCTTTGACTTCTCTTGTGTTCAATCTAGCACACCTTCATACCATCCATCATCCCAGTTCATATTTCAAGTTTCCAATCTTGATGTATTGTCTTTACAACTTGTTTAAGAATTTGATGCCAGTTGAGCTAAAATAATCTTTGAGATTCACAAAAACAAATGCTTCCTCTCTACACTGTGTTGCCTAACAAATACAGCCATGTTTTCTTGAGATCATGATTTTTACATGCAGGTGCATTACCGACACACCAAACTGGTCGATAGTTACTTCAATGCTACAACTACACTAAACTGGCTTGCTAATCAGTTAACCACAACATGAAAAAGGTCAGATAATAATTTTATCACCACACTAAACTGACTTGCTAATCAGTGTACACCACAAAACCAAACAGGTCAGATAATCATTTTATCACCACACTAAAGCTGACTTGCTAATCAGTGTACACCACAAAACCCAAACAGGTCAGATAATCATTTTATCACCACACTAAAGCTGATTTGCTAATCAGTGTACACCACAAAACCAAACAGGTCAGATAATCATTTTATCACCACACTAAACTGACTTGCTAATCAGTGTACACCACAAAACCAAACAGGTCAGATAACCATTTTATCACCACACTAAACTGGCTTGCTAACCAGTGTACACCACAAAACCAAACAGGTCAGATAATAATTTTATCACCACACTAAACTGGCTTGCTAATCAGTTCACCACAACACCAAACAGGTCAGATAATCATTTTATCACCACACTAAACTGGCTTGCTAATCAGTTCACCACAACACCAAACAGGTCAGATAATCATTTTATCACCACACTAAACTGACTTGCTAATCAATGTACACCACAAAACCAAACAGGTCAGATAACCATTTTATCACCACACTAAACTGACTTAGTAATCAGTGTACACCACCACACCAAACAGGTCAGATAACCATTTTATCACCTTACTAAACTGACTTGCTAATCATTGTACACCACAAAACCAAACAGGTCAGATAATCATATTATCACCACACTAAACTGACTTGCTAATCAGTGTACACCACAAAACCAAACAGATCAGATAATCATTTTATCACCACACTAAACTGGCTTGCTAATCAGTGTACACCACAAAACCAAACAGGTCAGATAATCATTTTATCGCCACACTAAACTGACTTGCTAATCAGTGTACACCACCACACCAAACAGGTCAGATAACCATTTTATCACCTTACTAAACTGACTTGCTAATCAGTGTACACCACAAAACCAAACAGGTCAGATAATCATTTTATCGCCACACTAAACTGACTTGCTAATCAGTGTACACCACCACACCAAACAGGTCAGATAACCATTTTATCACCTTACTAAACTGACTTGCTAATCAGTGTACACCACAAAACCAAACAGGTCAGATAATCATATTATCACCACACTAAACTGACTTGCTAATCACTGTACACCACAAAACCAAACAGGTCAGATAACCATTTTATCACCTCACTAAACTGACTTAGTAATCAGTGTACACCACAAAACCCAAACAGGTCAGATAATCATTTTATCACCACACTAAAGCTGACTTGCTAATCAATGTACACCACAAAACCAAACAGGTCAGATAATCATTTTATCACCACACTAAACTGACTTGCTAATCAGTGTACACCACCACACCAAACAGGTCAGATAACCATTTTATCACCTTACTAAACTGACTTGCTAATCAGTGTACACCACAAAACCAAACAGGTCAGATAATCATTTTATCACCACACTAAACTGACTTGCTAATCAGTGTACACCACAAAACCAAACAGGTCAGATAATCATTTTATCACCACACTAAACTGACTTGCTAATCACTGTACACCACAAAACCAAACAGGTCAGATAACCATTTTATCACCTTACTAAACTGACTTGCTAATCAGTGTACACCACAAAACCCAAACAGGTCAGATAATCATTTTATCACCACACTAAAGCTGACTTGCTAATCAATGTACACCACAAAACCAAACAGGTCAGATAATCATTTTATCACCACACTAAACTGACTTGCTAATCAGTGTACACCACAAAACCCAAACAGGTCAGATACTCATTTTATCACCACACTAAACTGACTTAGTAATCAGTGTACACCACAAAACCAAACAGGTCAGATAATCATTTTATCACCACACTAAACTGACTTAGTAATCAGTGTACACCACAAAACCAAACAGGTCAGATAATCATTTTATCACCACACTAAACTGACTTGCTAATCAGTGTACACCACAAAACCCAAACAGGTCAGATAATCATTTTATCACCACACTAAAGCTGACTTGCTAATCAGTGTACACCACAAAACCAAACAGGTCAGATAATCATTTTATCACCACACTAAACTGACTTGCTAATCAGTGTACACCACAAAACCAAACAGGTCAGATAACCATTTTATCACCACACTAAACTGGCTTGCTAACCAGTGTACACCACAAAACCAAACAGGTCAGATAATAATTTTATCACCACACTAAACTGGCTTGCTAATCAGTTCACCACAACACCAAACAGGTCAGATAATCATTTTATCACCACACTAAACTGGCTTGCTAATCAGTTCACCACAACACCAAACAGGTCAGATAATCATTTTATCACCACACTAAACTGACTTGCTAATCAATGTACACCACAAAACCAAACAGGTCAGATAACCATTTTATCACCACACTAAACTGACTTAGTAATCAGTGTACACCACCACACCAAACAGGTCAGATAACCATTTTATCACCTTACTAAACTGACTTGCTAATCATTGTACACCACAAAACCAAACAGGTCAGATAATCATATTATCACCACACTAAACTGACTTGCTAATCAGTGTACACCACAAAACCAAACAGATCAGATAATCATTTTATCACCACACTAAACTGGCTTGCTAATCAGTGTACACCACAAAACCAAACAGGTCAGATAATCATTTTATCGCCACACTAAACTGACTTGCTAATCAGTGTACACCACCACACCAAACAGGTCAGATAACCATTTTATCACCTTACTAAACTGACTTGCTAATCAGTGTACACCACAAAACCAAACAGGTCAGATAATCATTTTATCGCCACACTAAACTGACTTGCTAATCAGTGTACACCACCACACCAAACAGGTCAGATAACCATTTTATCACCTTACTAAACTGACTTGCTAATCAGTGTACACCACAAAACCAAACAGGTCAGATAATCATATTATCACCACACTAAACTGACTTGCTAATCACTGTACACCACAAAACCAAACAGGTCAGATAACCATTTTATCACCTCACTAAACTGACTTAGTAATCAGTGTACACCACAAAACCCAAACAGGTCAGATAATCATTTTATCACCACACTAAAGCTGACTTGCTAATCAATGTACACCACAAAACCAAACAGGTCAGATAATCATTTTATCACCACACTAAACTGACTTGCTAATCAGTGTACACCACCACACCAAACAGGTCAGATAACCATTTTATCACCACACTAAACTGACTTGCTAATCAGTGTACACCACAAAACCAAACAGGTCAGATAATCATTTTATCACCACACTAAACTGACTTGCTAATCAGTGTACACCACAAAACCAAACAGGTCAGATAATCATTTTATCGCCACACTAAACTGACTTGCTAATCAGTGTACACCACCACACCAAACAGGTCAGATAACCATTTTATCACCTTACTAAACTGACTTGCTAATCAGTGTACACCACAAAACCAAACAGGTCAGATAATCATATTATCACCACACTAAACTGACTTGCTAATCACTGTACACCACAAAACCAAACAGGTCAGATAACCATTTTATCACCTCACTAAACTGACTTAGTAATCAGTGTACACCACAAAACCCAAACAGGTCAGATAATCATTTTATCACCACACTAAAGCTGACTTGCTAATCAATGTACACCACAAAACCAAACAGGTCAGATAATCATTTTATCACCACACTAAACTGACTTGCTAATCAGTGTACACCACCACACCAAACAGGTCAGATAACCATTTTATCACCACACTAAACTGACTTGCTAATCAGTGTACACCACAAAACCAAACAGGTCAGATAATCATTTTATCACCACACTAAACTGACTTGCTAATCAGTGTACACCACAAAACCAAACAGGTCAGATAATCATTTTATCACCACACTAAACTGACTTGCTAATCACTGTACACCACAAAACCAAACAGGTCAGATAACCATTTTATCACCTTACTAAACTGACTTGCTAATCAGTGTACACCACAAAACCCAAACAGGTCAGATAATCATTTTATCACCACACTAAAGCTGACTTGCTAATCAATGTACACCACAAAACCAAACAGGTCAGATAATCATTTTATCACCACACTAAACTGACTTGCTAATCAGTGTACACCACAAAACCCAAACAGGTCAGATACTCATTTTATCACCACACTAAACTGACTTAGTAATCAGTGTACACCACAAAACCAAACAGGTCAGATAATCATTTTATCACCACACTAAACTGACTTAGTAATCAGTGTACACCACAAAACCAAACAGGTCAGATAATCATTTTATCACCACACTAAACTGACTTGCTAATCAGTGTACACCACAAAACCAAACAGGTCAGATAATCATTTTATCACCACACTAAACTGACTTGCTAATCAGTGTACACCACAAAACCAAACAGGTCAGATACTCATTTTATCACCACACTAAACTGACTTAGTAATCAGTGTACACCACAAACCCACACAGGTGAGATAATCATTTTATCACCTTACTAAACTGACTTGCTAATCAGTGTACACCACAAAACCAAACAGGTCAGATAATCATTTTATCACCACACTAAACTGACTTGCTAATCAGTGTACACCACCACACCAAACAGGTCAGATAACCATTTTATCACCACACTAAACTGACTTAGTAATCAGTGTACACCACAAACCCACACAGGTCAGATAATCATTTTAGCACCTTACTAAACTGACTTGCTAATCAGTGTACACCACAAAACCAAACAGGTCAGATAATCATATTATCGCCACACTAAACTGACTTGCTAATCAGTGTACACCACCACACCAAACAGATAATCAATTCCCAGCCATAAGTGACTGTGAATCCCATGAATCATGGAAGAAACATAACTTTTAAGTTTGGCCTCACAACTACTTAAAAAGATTACCTCACCTCTTTGAATACCTTGCTTTGATCTTGCAGCTAGGGCAACATGAGCAAATTCCCGAAGGGACGTGACGACCTCCAGACTTTTTCAGCACCCATCCTTCCCTGATATTCAAAGAAAAAAGTTGCACTAAGCAGGTCTATATTTTAATTCTTTTCAATATTTCTATAAGCCAAAACTTTAATTTAAATCAATTTGATATCTAAACATGTAGCATGTGTGACTTACACACACACATTAGTTGAAATTATCTATATTTCGGAGGCTTATTTGATAAAAATGTACATTTAGAATGAAGAGATTAACATCTTAAAGGTACATTTCACCTTGTTTATTACTGTTTGGATGGCCCTTAGCCGTTAGAAAATGTCATTAGAAATGTCCAGAAGCAACCAGGGAATGCTGCTATATTTGGAATTACATCATTGAACTGGACACTATCAGAATATACTGATGAGAGTTAAATACTAGAGACATACAGTGAGAGAGAGTCCAGATCTGTCAAATTATTTGTTAATATCTTGTTTTCTTGTCATATTCCAGTGGACACTGTGAATTCTGTTTGCCATTCTACCCATAACTATCGGTTACTACACTTCGCTGTCTATCACTGATTTCTGAACAGGTCTAACTGCAATGTTCTGAAGATGAGATATTGTGCATCATGAGTTATACTTCTTTAGTCTTTGGCAAACCTCCTGTTTTTTTTTTCAAGCATAATAGCCTATGAATACTACCAAGTTCCAGCAAAAAGTCCAAAGCTATTACCAGTGTAACATAAGGTACTACAATGTTCATTAAGTCTAAGTCAAAGCTATTACCAGTGTAACATAAGGTACTACCATGTTCATTAAGTCTAAGTCAAAGCTATTACCAGTGTAACATAAGGTACTACAATGTTCATTAAGTCTAAGTCAAAGCTATTACCAGTGTAACATAAGGTACTACCATGTTCATTAAGTCTAAGTCAAAGCTATTACCAGTGTAACATAAGGTAGTACCATATTCATTAAGTCAAAGCTATTACCAGTGTAACATAAGGTAGTACCATATTCATTAAGTCAAAGCTATTACCATTGTAACATAAGGTACTACCATGTTCATTAAGTCTAAGTCCAAAGCTATTACCAGTGTAACATAAGGTACTATCATGTTCATTAAGTCTAAGTCAAAGCTATCACCAGTGTAACATAAGGTAGTACCATATTCATTAAGTCAAAGCTATTACCAGTGTAACATAAGGTACTATCATGTTCATTAAGTCTAAGTCAAAGCTATTACCAGTGTAACATAAGGTACTACCATGTTCATTAAGTCTAAGTCAAAGTTAATAAAAAAAAATCATTCTAATCATAAGAAGTAGTTCTTTACATTGTAAATATGAAGGATGATGTCTCATTGAGAAATTACATATAATTGAATCTTAAAACAACACTCCCATTCCACTTACTGTCAACATGGTCACAAATTATTTGCCTGTCTTTTCTGTTGCCATTCTGTGACACTATAACTAAGTTTTTGGTTTGTTTGTAAATTAAAGAAACTTATTTCAAACAAAATCATGCCACAATATGCTGAGAATAAGCACAGCTACAACTTTTCCCTTTATTTATTGTAATCATGATACACTTGTTGATTTAGTAAACAAGGATTTAAACCTTTAGAAATTTCTGACTTAATCACTTTGGTGAAAGTCATCTTTGTAAACAATCTTAAGGTTAGTAACAGTCTTCCTTTTTTGGATTATCTCAACATTCAAAACAAATAAACAAGTAGGCAATGCACAATGTAGAAAACCTTATTGCTATGGTTTTGCATGGTCATTCATAGATCATTTGCTGTGCATTATGTTCATCAGTGATTCAGATCGTCCGTTGTGGACAGAAGTGCTGGATATTCAAGCTACTTAGCTTAGTGATTTAGTACTGAAGTACAACATATACGAGTCCAACCGTACAAATACTTGCATGTGCGTCCACGTGTGGGTAGAAATCGAGTGTGAATCAAAAGTACTCCTAGAAATGTGCGCAAGTCAAACTATTCCTTGGATCTGCATGCGATGTCTCTCTGGATGTTTTGAATGCCATGAAAAGCACGTTGAGCATGTTTCAGTATGATCTTTACAGTGCGTAAACAACTAGAAGTTCCTGTACAACTGTGCAGTAGGCATATACCTTATGCTGTAAAAATATACTAGTGACGGTGCCAACGCATGGAAAATGACACTGCTACCAGACATAATCACTCAGCCCAAAACATGGTTGCATAGGTTGAAATGTGTTAAGCACTATAGAAAACATGACCTTTGACCTTGAACTACAACATCATTGGTCAAGTGGACACTACATCTCATACCCAGGGACCTACCCACCAAGTTTGAAGTTTATCCGACTTACTGTCTAGGAGGAGATTGTGACACACTTCCTAGGGTACTTTTGCCTATTTGACCTTCAATCAAGTGACCTTTGCCCTGGTGACGGCATTACAATGTTATCAAAAAAAATTTGTATTGTCTTCTTTCAACATATGTTGGTGTTACAACTCCAGGATATTCACACATAGACATAATGCAAAAAATCCATTTTTTGTTTTTACGACCAGTGACCTTTGATGTCATTGGTAGGGTGGACACTATATGACATACCCAGGCACCTACCCACCAAGTTAGAGGTTTATCCGGCTTAACTTCTAGGCATACCTTCTAGGAAAAGATTGTGACACACTTTTAGAGCATTTTTGCCAATTTGACCTTTAATCATGTGACCTTTGACCTGGTGATGTCATCAACATTTTTAAAAACCATTCTCATATTGTCTACTTTTCATACATGGTAGTTCTATAACTCTATGACATTCACACATTGAGATAATGCTAGAAAAGTGTTCTTCTTTTTCATGACCTGTGACCTTTGACGTCATCGGTCGGTCAGGCGGACACTACATCTCATACCCAGGCACGTACCCACCATGTCTGAGGGTCATTCGACTTACCATCCAGGAGGAGATTGTGACACTTTCTGTTGTACACACACACGAACCCTCGCACACACAAACACACATCTGGAACCCCTTTCTCACCCCCTAAACCCAATGGGTAATCCATGGTGATCCATGTCGTTTGTATAACAAGAGGTACCCCCACATAAGGGCTAACAACCCAATAAGTTTCAGTTGAATACTACAAGGGGTGTAAGGCGGGCTACCATTTAAGTCTCATTTTTGGTGACTTAAACTGCTCAAGTAAATGCAACATCTCCTCCTTGTATACCATGTATAGGGATGAGATAACAATACTATTCACTTAAAATTAAGTGTGAAATTGGCATTCTGGGCACATTTGGCATGTATTGTTTAGCTTATCTAAGTAAATTATGCAGCATTTATCTCTCAATATGTGTTTATGCTTTGTTGGCAATTGTATCCTGATATTTTTTACATTCCTAAATTCTTGCCCTTCTTATTAGATATCTTAAGATCAAAAAGCATTAGGGTCTGATATGAATCAGCTGTTTGTCAAAGGTTAACTGAAGTGAAAATTGCACAAGTTAAGAAACAACATATTCTCTTTTACACACTTAGCAAGCTGTTTATTATAACAGTTTTGTATCTTTGCCTTTTAATCTTTAAAATGAAATTCATAATTCTTTAGGAAGTCGATAGCTACAACAAGATTCTTGATCTGGATGGAAGACTTCCATTAACTCAAGGAAGAGAAGGCACCCATATCACCGTGGAGATCCTCAAGAGGAAGGAGATAACTGATTCACTGACCGAAAAAGATTACGATTGTATTACTCTAAAGAACACCTATTGCATGTCCGAGATAATATGAAAGTTATTTTCACTTAAATGCAATATATGACACTTCTCGAAATTGTAGTGAACAAATTGACATATTTAACAGTTAAACAGTTTGCACACTTAACCAGTGGCATCGCCAAGGGAGAAGGGCAGGGGGGGTATATGCCCCTGGAAAACCTTGTGCCTCCCATGTGTGCCCCCAACTATTGTAAGATTTGGGATTTTTAAAAAGTTCTGTAGTCACTAGTCAGAGAGTTTGACTACAAAGTGTTGTATGATTCTATTCTTCTTTAGCAAAAGCAAAGGCAGCAATTTGTACTATTTTGAATGACAAGGTCAGCTCATCTCACAAAACACACAGTGATAACTAATGTGTACATTGAAAGGTGACCATCATTAGTGGCAATTCCATTGCAACTTGCCCGCACAATCAATGTCAGTCTATTACTCATGGACGGCACATACCAACAACTACTAACCCCGCTAGAAGATCAAATCACAAGAAGTGTAAATATACGCCTGGAAGAAGAGTTCCGTATGGCTACAGAGGTGGCATGAGATGACCAAATTTGATCTTAACTTGCAGAGTTGGTATCCGGCGTGAAGTTGTAATTCATAAGCCAAGGCTCCCCCATATTTGCGCAGTCTTTTAGCATGGTAAGAAAAGCCAAATAATAAGTCGACCACACGGGCTGGACTACGGATGACTCATTGATGATGTTTTTTCGTGTGTGCTACGAATGAAAGCGCTGTTTGCATTGAGAACTATGGTGTAACCCAAATGCTACAAATTTCAATGTGGTCTGTATTTTCTCCTCCAAGAAAAAAAATCTTTCCAGTAAAACTTTGAAAGAGAAATATATGAAACAACACTCTGTGCTCAGTTAAGTCCCAATGGCAGAAACCATCCAGTAGGTGGGATTATATTCACGTTTAATAATAAAAATTTTTCAAAATTTAACAAATATTTGATTTGGAAATACACATGCACCTTATTCACTTTCACAAGAATTTCTTATTCCATATGTAGAACTTAGTTTATTACAACAAACTGTTGGCTCAGATTTGACTTTTTGTCTCCTATCAACTTATCCAGCATATAAGCTCAATAATGAATTAATTCCTGAAGAGAAAATTTATCCCACTGACAAGTACACCAACCAGTAGCAAGATAACAAGAAGAGAGGTTGGCCAACCATGTGATGTCGTTTATGAAATCCAAAGTACAAATGAAGGTACGTGTCAATGCTATTGTAATTTTTATGATGGCTCCCCAGGAAGAGTCTTTTGTGGGTGTGTCATGTCCTCATAATAAGTATCTGGCTTTGGACTTTGGTAGGTAAAAATAATGAATGCAGAAATCTGTCGAAGTCACGAGGGTTAATCAATGTCCGTGTTAATTTCCTGCAACAAGTAATAGAAGCAGGCTAAGTACTGTAGGTCTAGGGTACAATTTCTGTCTCTAGAATTACTATTTTGTATTACTTTTGGCAGTACATTTTTAATTCTGCTCTAAGACTTGTAAACGCACCAAAATGCACCTGTTTATTGCTGCCGTAACTAGTTATACAGAAGGCTAGGTGCTGAAGAAATAAAGGTAATACTCAAAACTGAGCAAAACTTTCAGGAATGATACTAGAGAAACTACAAGAAAGCAGCGTGCCACTTGCTCTGACACTACTTGCTTTGAAGAGACCCTGAAAATTAAGCTTTATCTTCATTCCAATGGCAGAATATTGACGCTCCTACCTTTAATACAGTATATCATATGTTGTTCCTGATGAAATACTGTAAGAAGAATGTTAATGAACACTCAGCAGCCTGGTCTTAATTACATGATTCCGGCAATTTCTTGCCAGAGATGAGCTTCCTGGTGTTGTCTAGTGATGCCTGCATTAAAAGGGAGTGTGTGGGTTGGGGTCACGTGATAAGCTCATTAACATGCTTGTATGTCTAATGTGCAAAAAGAAGAAAATTGTCAGTAGTGCAGTATGTGCACTTTCTAAAACTACCATGGACAGTAATAGCCAAACCAAATGTAGGTGAAGGTTGGCAAACTTACAAAGCTGTACATTCAGGCTAACTGCCAAATTAGTGCATTCACCTGAAACAAGAGTAAATGAACTTTATATGAGCAGGCAATTGATTGCTAGTTTGTTATGTTTCCTCCATCGATACACACTACTACCAGAAAGGTCATTTTGGAAGGTCTGAAAGGTGAAGAGGATGTAGTCGAAGATGCAGAAGATATTACCGCATGTGACATACCCCATTAGGTTCCGTCAGCTGCTGAGATGACAACTTCAAGACGAAAACCAAAGAGACCGGCCGATAGCCAGTCATCCGAGGAAGACCCAAAACAGCGACATTTACAGAACTTCCCCAAACCAAGTTTGGTGATAAGAAATGGAGCAACAACAAGGAGTGGTGTAAGACGTACTCCTGGATTGAGTACTCTGTTGAACAAGACGCAGTGTTCTGCTATCCATGCAGGCATTTCCCAACTACCAGTAAGACTAGTGATCAATCCTTCACACAAGATGGTTTCTGCAATTGGTGACAAGCTATGGGGAAAGATGGCAAATTAGTGAAACGTAATCGCTCCCACAAGGCTGCAATGGAGGCATGGACTGATTTCAAGGTGAGGATAAAATCATGCACCAACGTATGAAACCTCTTGAACAAAGCACACGTCAAGTTAGTGGAAGAGAACAGACACTATGTTAAGGCCACCAACAAACGGAACTTTCTTGCGACACTGGAACTCATTGCTGAGTATAATCTGATCATCGCATCCAAACTCTCTGGTCCTCAGAATGCCAAGTACACCCACCCTAACATCCAAACTATACACATCATGGCAGATACAGAGCAGAATGCCATCAGAGGTGAAACAGACAGACTGCCAAGTACTTCTCATTGCAAGTAGATGAGACAGTCTGATCAGTCATAGCACACCTTTTTTGAAGAAGCAGAAGTCAAGTGTAGGGAAAATAAAATTACTCTTGGCAAGCCCTAGCGAGCTACGAGGAAGTGATCCCTTCCTGCTTATCCTGAAGAGGTAGTTCTCATGGCACCAACTTGAAGCCGAGACCAGATGGCATTGTCAGACATGTTCAAGGTTAACTTTTTCCATCCAGTTTTGGATGCTCTTGTCACTGAACTTTAATCCAAGTTTGCAGTGGATACCTGCCAAATTATCAGGGATACAAGCGCTCTGAGCCCAAAGAACAAGGCCTTCCTACAAGAAGACATAATTTGTGAAATGGCCAGCCACTACAGGTGTGTTGAAGAGGAATCGGACATGCTAGCTGCACCAAACCAAGAAACTTCTGGAATGGAAAGAGGTGGCTGGAGTGACAGTGGAATACATGATAGACTTCGCCAACCTTATGCTACCGAATCGGGATGCATTCTTTGAGATGCAAGAGCTAATCTGCATTTTCCTGACCCTCTCTATATCCTCTGCTGGGTGTGAAAGAAGCTTCTGCTGTTTGAAGCTCCAGAAAAATTATCTTCGTAGCACGAGTGGAGACGACAGGAGGAGTGATTTGTGACTCGCCACAAACCGTGATCCGACAGCATCCCTTGACCTTGATGAAATAGTGGATAAGTTTGCACATAGTCATGGAAACAGGAGAATTAACCTAACTTTAATAATTGCTCTATATTTGGTACCCATGGCTTTGCTAGGGACTTGCATTGTTTCAGTAAAAAAGTGTTCAGTTCTGCACAGGGGCGCTAGGATAAATATGGTTTTAGGAAAGGCAGCTGTTACTCAAACTGTTTGAAAAACAATTTTTTATACTGAGGATATTGTGTGACCACAGTGATCACTGCTCTAGGTTTCTTGTCTTTTTAATATTTGAATCTGTAAAATGCGAGATTGCTCATGTTGAAAAGAGACTAAAGTAACTACATTTATTCAAAAATCTGCACAAGGATCTGAAAGTTCTGATGCTTAGGTAAGTAAGATCTCTCAAGGTTTCATCTCTTCAGAGTGGTCTTTACCAAGTGCCTGTTAAGTGTATAATAGGTCATCTCCAGCTCTTCCTCTGTTAGTATAATGGAAAGTAATCAGAAGCACTTCGCCACGTTTATCTTAAAGGAGGGGAGGGTTTCCCTCATATCATTTCACATAAAAGTTGTTCCAATTTGTTGACGGAAAAATTATAGCATTTGTATATAAAAAATATAAATCAAATGCTCTTTAAATCAACTAGTGCTTTGTGTGGGGATTGCTAATGCACTGCATTTATGACTTTCAGTAATAATTATTGCAGTGTTACAGAAATAAAAAGAACTGAGGAAAACAATTCTCTAAGATTTAAAGGTGTAGAAGGTAGTCAATAGAATTACCCTTAAAAAAATGGTAACGTTAATACATAACAAATACCATGAAACCCAGAAGTTTCTGGTGGCTTCCCCCCTGGATCCCAGCGGGGCATTGCCCTTGGACCCCACCTGGAGCGGGGACCTCCATCCTACCTGTTTCAGGCCTCGCATTTCGCATTTGGTAATTCAAGCAAGGTCATCAGCACTCCCCTGTGTAACCACTGTGCCAAGCCAGTGCCCCCCCCCCACCCCAAATGGAAAGTCTGGTGATGCCCTTGCAAAACTTTAGACAAACATGTTAGGGTACTTTTGATGATATTTTGAGCACCTGACCTCTGACAACCACATTCTGCATTATTGCTGGAAGTGGGAAGGGCCCTCTTTATTGCAAGCAAAAAATACCCTTGCCAACAGGGTATAGTCAACACTCTAGGAGAAGCATGATGTCCAAACAGCCAAAACACACTCTTCTAGGTGGGAGAAGGGGGGCTAGGCAAGATACCCCAAAAGCTACAATAGTAGGTGGAGCAGGGTGACCTAGCAGCCAATAGACAGTCATCAGGATGGTGGGCATGGGCAGGATACCGTAATAGCCAAAATGGTAGGAGGAGGAGGCTGACACAATAGGTTCTGCTTTAGATTGCAGGCTAGGTTTTTCTTTAACATTGCTACTGGGAAATCACAGGCAAATGAATATTAACTACTACATACTTCAGACAGTCAAAAACAATAGGTATTATTGTATGTATGAAGTGCAAAGACACCACATAATAAAAAATACAGGGGCTATTTAGATCTTTCAAGATTAGCCAGTTTTTGACTTAATCAGACCTAACCATAAATGAGTCTGCAAACCAACACCAAAATTAAAGAACAATATATACCAGAATCAAATCAAGGATATATAATGTGGAGAGAGTATAGATTCAATGACCTATGACCTCTCCAAACCAATGAAATCTTTGAGTTCACTTGAGTCACAATTCAATATGACAGTACTGTAGATATCTTTTAAGTGATTGCATGTGTACTGAAAAACCAGAAGAATAAGACTATGTTTGATCTTAACTTTTTCTATATTTTTAAATGTACACGCAAGGTTGACATGGACTACATCTTTCGATGTTCAAGGAAAATGACAGTAACTACTTTGAAAAGCAACAGGATTGGCATAAAAACAGCTGAACAGAAATCATACTTGAAAATTAACGGTTTTTACTGTAAGCGCGTACATGATGAATATGCAACAGCACAGGTCTCATGGGTGTATCAAAAACATACTACTCAAGTCTTCCTTCCTTGGTTGGTACCGGAAATTGTAGTATTTGGTGAAAGGAAGCACTGCATTTACAAATAACCTACGAACTGATCACAGCATTGCTGCGTCAGTAATCCTGAGTTGTTTTAACTAAATGAATATTCTCCAGAAGGTTAAAAGACTGAATAATTCATTGCAGAAGGAAAAGGCGGTCAAAAGAATCCAAGTAACTTATAGAGTCAAGTGGGTTTTGTGAACATACTGTCAATCCAACATAATGTCCAACACCACAGCTATGCAATTCAGGCCTGATTTTTAAGAAAATTTTCAGATTGTCCTTTGGACAACCTGACACCAAAATTCTGGTTGTCCGAAATAATTTTTGGTTGTCCGAATGAAAATAACATTAAAAAAGACAAACAAATTATCGTCTGCTCTGCCGTAGTATACAAAACATTCATTCATAAATGTGATCGTTTTCCTGCCCAAAATTCCTTAAGTACGCTCAATAGAACAGCTTGAAACTTTCTTGAAGACTTGAGGTGCTGTACACGAACGCGCACACCCAAGCCCGGGCCCAGAGCTGCATGCGAGCCGGAAGAACCGTTCTCTCCGGCCGTTGGTACCAGGCAAACGCTAACTGCTTGGTTGCGGTCGCATCACGTACGCACATACATTTCACACTGTTGGATTTACATGGAATAGACTCGAACGTCTTCATGATACATCGATTTGTTTTAACATCTTAGTATACTACGATTAATAAAATCGTTGGCACTGCAGGACAAAATTTTGTTGATCAGTGTGTCTGTGAAGGTTTTAATATCAACTTTTGGCTACCAGCTTTACGTGACAGATTCGTTCAGAATCATCAGCGCAAGTCCAACTTTGATTATGTTAGGCTAGGCTAGGTTAGGCCTGAACTAACAGTTGCTGTATCGAGTGGCCACTGAAAAAAATCAGCGGATGGTTGCTTGTGGACTTGAGTGTACGTGGGAGATGGTTTTGTGTGTGTGTCTTTGTGGGTATCATAACTTAATTAGAAGTGAGTTTCAACCATCAACATAATTTTAAACATGTTCGTCAAGGTTTATTTTGGTTTGTCCCAGTATGTCGAAAGATGCATTTTGGTTAGCCCGTAATATGTACCAGGATAGCCTACGTGGCTTGCATTTTGCGATGTGGTGCTAGTAAGCCGATCGTTTATATATGCCACAGATAACACAGTTAACTATTAGTTCGGTATATCGTTCATGATGTATAAGTGCCTGTACAGATGTAACATGCAGTGCTGGAGTTTTTGTCCATTCTTTAAACGGAACAGCCCTCCCTGAAGTTGCACCAATGAGAATTCTAAGGCAAATCCCCCCTATGTGGAAAGTAACAAATCGTTTTGTTTTTAATTTTATTTGTTCGATAATTGAATGACAGGCTATACCATTGTCTTACTATCACTTCTTTGGGGGGTTTTTGGAGTTACTTTTTTGCTTGGCGTTTTCATTTAGTCACTGGTAAAATCAACTCGTCCATCGGACAAGCTCAAAGAGAGAAACTGGTTGTCCAACGCATTTTTTACTCGTCACGGACGATCGGACGAGTGTTAAATTTCAGCCCTGCAATATTAACAACCCAAAATCTACAACAATGGCAATTATATAATGAAAAATATTTAACACATATTTAACAAATATAATAACAAATATTTAAATTTCAAGTAACAGGTTTACTCTTTTAAGAGCAAATATTACTACACCTCAGGTAAACTTACTTTGCTTTCAGTCCGAGTTCATCAATAAATGACACTTCACTTACTTCAAAAAATTCAAGCTGTGCAATTTAAGAAAGGAAACAAGAATCTATATACAACAAAAAAGAGATCAACTATGATAGGTGAGACAAGTGCTTATGTTTGTGTGTAGAGGTGTGATTTTTATTATTACATAAACATATTGGTAATTACACATGAAATAACACACTCAGGAATAAGCCACTCTCATCTACAAACATTAAACTCAGTCACAAGGTTTGATTAAAAGATGGAAAAAAAGATGCAAAGTATTATTTGTATTTAACACAGAAAATTTTGGAATCAAAGCTAAACTGAGATACATCAGTTTACTGACTTTCAGAATTTCTTCAATCACAATGAATATTATTATATTTGATATGTTGAATAACAACTTGGCTTGACACTTTGGCCTAGCGGATGTTATTAAAATTTTATGTCTTTACTTGTAAAAAAGAAAACAGGATTTCTACTGCTTTGAGCATAAGTATCATTTCTGGATATCAGAAATGTTAAAATTTATTACAGAAGTCTGACAAAAATTTGGCAACTTGAGACGTGATTTGTTTTGGACTCTTTGTCTTGTCATATTATTTTATTTTATCGTAAGATCTGACATGGATACTGAAACACAAGAGTAAGCACATTGTTATTGGCAGAGGCACTGATTTTTACAAAAGAGACTACAATGCGCAATTCATTAACATGTACGTAAGAATGTAAGCTTACCACAGAGGGATGGTTTCGTAAAACATGATTATTAAGTACAGCTTGAAGGTACTTTTGAAGTTGAGACTGAAAAGATAAAACCAAGAAATCAAGTGACTCAATGGTTCCTTGCTAATATGAGAAGCAGTTTTTATATTTCATACCTTCCCATTCATCAGCAAAATAGCAGAAACATAAGTCTTTGCACTTTGACCTTCACAAAGTTGTAGGGAGAATCTACTCAACAATAATACCAACCACATCTCAACTTAAGGCAACTTTTGCTTCATCAATATTGTTTATGAAGTTTTGTACCTTGCAACATATTTAATGAAATGACAGAAGCTGGAAATCTGTAATGGTGGGAAGCAATAGCCTACTGCAGATTACAATTTTGAACATTCCACTTTCTAGTGCAGAAGCTCCTAGTTCCAATAACAAGTACAGTAGCTTGTACCTCAACTAAGTGAAGGTGAACATATTTTAGTTTTGGAACAATGCTAGTTCTCAATATTTTGCTGCAGTCATTATAAGAGATGAGAAATGATGCTTTCCAACTGAAAATAAATTGTGATTCAAAGACAGATATATATACCACTGAGTCGCCTTGCTAAAAATAACTGTACAAACTTAGAATTGAGGCACACAACTGGAAAAATGGTGTGAATATTCAAATTGAATTATGACATGAACCACAACCACTGTCTTATTTTGTTTTTCACACTACCAGAAACAAACTGGCTCTTCTTTGTAAAATTGATGCATCTTTGAATATGGTGCAGGGATTTAATTAGTAACACTGTAAAGTACTATTTTAATTTGATGGTGGTGTTTAATACACACAACTGGAAACAGTCCAACATTTTAGTAAGGAAAGATGTCCAAACTCATGTCCATCAAACTGCAAGGCAGAAAAGCCTCCTGTGCATCAAGAGAATTACTCATTATCATATCTCTCTTGTCCTCTTTGGCACTGCCGAGCTCTTTTCGAAGTACGGACAAACTTCGCAATGCTTGTCGTACCCCAATTACAGTGCATACAGTAGTTTACCATGTAAGAAGCAGTTGTTCGAAATCACTTTGAAAGGTACTTTCCCTGCAATTTACAAAGATCCATGCATTCAGGTATGTTGATCATTACCTTTCTACTGCTCATCTTTCTACATCACTACTAGAACCAAAATAAATAAACGCTCTCTTGTGTCTTCTCCAATTCACGTTTCTCCTTACAATTTTTCTGACATGTGCCACATCAACAGAAAGTTGTCTCTGGAATAAACGTTGGTCAGGCATTCGTTCTGACTGTGCTGCTGCGCTTAGTCCTGTGGCATGTATGCACAATGTACACTGTGTGTTGGCACAGCGCGCCAGCGTGCTTCGTATGTACTTGTAACAAAGCTATGCAATCTTAACATAGCAGTTTACTGGTTTGCCCGGGCAAGCAAAGTGCACTGTGCAGAATCACAATGCATAGGTGGATGGGCTCCAAACTGTGGGTGAAAGCCTTATATAGCTATTTTTTCTTTCCGTTTACATTATTGAGGTTTCTTTTTTTGAGAATTTTGGGGAAAACGTTACTTTATTTATTACCAACACGCATGTTTTCCAACTTGTACTAACGAGATGAAAACATGCATGCAATTCACTCGTCTTTTTGTTCCTCTCGTGTACCTTACATGGTGGCAAGTTAATTACATCCATAATAGCCTCTCAGCTGTTTTTCTAGGTAGGTGTACGGTACTGTGGAATATTCCAGGTTCTCTCGCTTTGTTTTTGTCTCACAAACATTGTTGCTTGTAAAGATAAATTCTCAACTACGTGTGGTTATTTTATCGCAAAAAGTTTGAAAGCTTAACTTACTGTTGTTTTTCAGTTTATAATGTTAGGATTCAGTGTGTTGGCTATGTGTCATCCTAATGTGCGCAATGCAGCGCAACTCAAACGGACACTCATTGCCCATATGTAAAATATCCTCCTTGGAAGGTCAGTCTAAACAAAACACATGAAAAAGTTTGAATCTTCAACAAATTTTCATTTTTTACTATGGAATGAAAGAAGTGATACAGAGACCTAGCAAAGACTAAGCAAAGGTTAATTTCACTTTATTAATAAGTGCACGCTACACGCGGGACAGCATATCAACGATAAACATGAAACGCCCTGTATCAGAACTTTTCCGTTATTGGAAAAACGTCTGATCCTGACGTGTTTGGATAAACAGGGTTTTACTGTACAGTAAAACCCGTTTATCCGAACACGTTGGGACCAGACGTTGTTCGGATAACGGAAAAGTTCGGATAGTTCGGACGCTATCTTTTACAAGCTTGTTAGGCCTAAGTGTTAATGGGGCTATCGGTTCCCTCACCACAATGCATGAATGAATTCAAAGATATTGCCGAAAGATTTTCGAAGACAGGATTTATTTGTTTTGAGTTTCAAGCTTTAAAGCTTGTTAACTTTCTCATCTGGGGCCACCAGTTTACTTTATTCTCACCTATTGCACCCAGATTTAAGTCTGATTGACATTCTTCTACACGCGTATTAATTCCAATCACTGTAGTGTTAGGTGTGAAAAGAACAACTGTTGGGCAGAGCTAACGCTAGCGCGGGGCTTTGCATGAAAAGCCTAAGTTTCGTACACTTCGATAGGCTATTGTCAGTATGAACTTAGTTGACGCTATTGTGGTTCTACGCCGACAAAGAAGAAAGAAAACACACGGAGAATTAGCCGGGTATTTCTGAATCATGTATTCATCCTCCGGCTTGGCGGTTTAAGTTGGTACTAGAGATAAACATTAACAATAGCTGGTTTAACTACAATAAAGATCTTCGAGGATTGAAAAAAGTTAAACAGAGAGGCAAAATGTTGTAAAATCTAGGCTGAAAGTTTACATTGCTTGTGTTCGATGCCAGTTTTGCAAAACCGAATGGCCAGTTTGGATAAACGGGGTTTCGGATAAACGGGGTTTCGGATAAACGGGGTTTCGGATAAACGGGGTTAGGATAAGCGGGGTTTTACTGTATTTAGATTCAAAGTTTGATCTTGTAGAAAGATGGCTTCGTTGAGAATGTGATGTGCACTATGTACCTGTGAGCGCATCTTTCCTTCATGTTCTCATGACTAGCAGTAACTTAGTAGCACAGTTTAATAGGGTATACTTCTCAGGTGGTATGTTGTGTGCAGGTTCTAAAACAGACTTTCAGTAACCATCATCGGCAGGGAAACTTCAAGGATGAGTATTTAGGTTGGGCGGTACCAGGAAAATCAGTATCGGTATTCGCAGCACGTCAGTACTGGTATTTACGCAAGTACCGGGATTGATCACGTGTTCAACGTGCTAAAATCAGAAGGTACTGTGTCTTGTTGAACGTGATAAAAACAACAGGTTTTGAGCTCTATATATTGTGGTGGTAATGCAGTAACTTGCATTCATGCCTTCCTGTAAATTCATTGAAAAAAACATCAAACGACAAGGTAAAAACTTTAGTTTGTGTAGCTTTAGCAGGGTTTGAGAGCAGCACTGAATACTGCAACTAAATCGGCGACCACCTTTTTGCTGATGCGATCATTTGTCAACATACCCAGTCGCCATTTGCAGCCTAAAAATTCTTAAGTCAGGTGATCTGATTACTGCACATCACTTACGAATTATTTCGTCACACAAAATCGTTCAAACCTTGTCTTGTTTTGTTTTACTTTCTCCAGAAATTCAAACAAATTCGCTTTCATTGCCACTTATATACACTACGGGTGGTCCTAGCATTAAGTATACACTATTAACTACACCTATGTAGTTAATAGTGTACTTAACGCTAGGACCACCTGTGATGTACACAAACAACGTTAACTTTCATGATACAAGCAGACAACTGTTTGTGCATCGTATAGTACTGTGGTTCAAAGCGAGCGAGTCACTGTACTATTTCAACGGGAAATTTTCACCTGTTGATCACCTCCTCAGTTCCGATCCAAGCTGAGTAAGCTGTCTTTGCCCACCCTAAAGACCTGTTTCAAATGACTGACAGCCTTGAAGTGAAATATATTGTGTACAAGTTTGCATATCAATTTGTAGATTTTACTTCCCGCGATTTTCGACAGCCAATCAGGAGTTTAAAATGCTAGTGGCAGGCAGGACTTACGTTCATAATTAGATGCAAGGCAGGATCAGAACGTTGCTTACAGTATAATCAAGAATCGCGGAAAATCCCAATCCAGCTTATGCAGTGATGTGAATAAAATTTTCATTATTGATGGCGTCACTTCAGTGAAGTACAAATGTCCCCATTTGTCGCAATTCATAGCTTAATTAGTGCCGGAAATCTTCTTTTCCACCGGGTGTGCCTGCCTGCCTATTTCTATAATCAGGGTTGCCATATGGCATTTTAAACGCCAAAATAGGCAAATTTGGTTTATTTTTTTCCTTTGTGGGCCAGTAAAAATTAGAAAGTGCACGCATTTTGGCGCTTTGGGGGTATAATTGAAATAAGTATAAAACACCCGCTTTATTGCGAAATACCAAGAATTTCTTTCCCCCGACTTAGTAGTTTCCTGAGTGGGACGGTCACGAGTTTACAATTTACTCTCCACTTGTAGCAACATAGATTATGTAATGATGTATATCATATTGCAGTGTGTTGAAAACGTCGACAAGTGTTACACTATACAAAAAGACAGGGTCAAGTTTCCTCAAGTAGGAGCTAGTTTTTGCTTGGAATTTTTTTTTTCATTTCAGGTAATTTGGTATCAGGTAAAAAATTGGTGGGTTACTCCACAAACTGGTAACCTTGAGTATAGTCATTATAAGCCCATCGATTGAGTAATGAATGAAACTGGATTACACTGGATAGCTGTAGCAGCAGGATAACTTAAAAAAGTTATGCCAAAGACTTAGGAAGCAGTTTAAATTAATATTTTAAAACACGAAATTGCTCATAACTCGTAAACGGAAGGAGATACGGACTTTTTCCTTTCGATGAGGAAATTTCAAAAAGTATTTTGAGTATGATCTTTCTATCTGTGCAATTTCTGTGTTAATCAGAGTTAATCCGACAGAGTTATGATGATGTGTACTAGTTCCACGAAATTCCCTTAGAACACATTTCTGATGCAAAATTTTTGGCTGGGATTGTCCTAAATGGATCGTCAGAATTATTATGATAATGAACATGGTTTAATATAGACCGATCAGCAGCAGTTCATCTATATTAATGTCACTGACGTGGTGCTCAAATACCGTAAAAAACAATTTTCAAACATTTCAAACTCTTTTTTTTTAATTTCCAAGTAACCTGATTTCTGTAATGTTGGTCTCACGTAGCATGTTTGAGCATCTGTAGCCTACATACGATAGTAAGTATCATGATATGTATCCCCAAAGGCAACTCATAGTCACGATCCATCTCAAGATCATAAAATATGTTTTGAATAAGACGAAGGGCGGCTGCAGAAAAACAGCTTATCTTTGTTGTTTCTTTTTGCGTTTTGTTGCTTCATCATCGCTATTAATTGATACAGACTCAGTTATAACCAGCAAAAGAAAAGATGGTGTTTGCAGCGACTTAGGAACTTGAGTCAAGGTTTTCAAACCAATACATTTGACAACAAGAGAGAGAAAAAAAAAGAGAGGGTAAACGCAGTACTGAGTGGGGAGCGAACCCGTTACACTAGCATCATAAATCCGCTGGAGTAGCTGCATGAGCCACTGCAGACGTAGATGGTTGCAAGGAACCAAAAAAGATACAATGACAGGCATCAAGGAGGCCCCCCCAAAAAAAAAAAAAATCACCGCTGGAATTATGGCTAAACGTAACTTTTTCTCTTTCCACTTCTATATAGCTGAGCTGTTCTTCTTCAGTTCGCTTTTGTTAAGTATAACACGCGAGAGCTTTACTCGTCGTTTACAATAGGTTAGTGTTAACAAAATGGGCAATATGTGTAGGCCTGCATGGTTTGCATGATTTTACCAATGTTAGGGAAGATAGTTGCTTTGTTAAACATAAGACAGGGACCGCCACTGTGTACTAGGTTAACTTCAATCGTTACTGCGATGAATACATTTACTTTCAGAGGCACTGAGGTTTGTCTTAGTGAGATATTGAAATGAACAGTTTTAAAATGGATTTGGAATTTGTTTTTGGTCCATTTTGATGTTGATATGTAACTATTAACGCTACATTCGAAAAAACAAATTTATGTTTACTTGTTGGAAGCGGTACCGGTACCATCACCACCAAAAATTTTCCCGGTACTGCGAAGTATTCAAAAGTGCCGGTACTCTTGTAATCAGATTTTCTTCCGGTACTGCTAATACCGGTACTGTGAATACCAGTAATGACTTGGATACCGGGATGCCGCCCAACCCTAATGAGTATGTGATGTCAGTAATTATATTCATTGACTCACAATGACATTTACTTCTGTGTGAATCGGGGGAAGGGGGGGGTGCTGCAAGGTACCATTTCACTATGTATGTCATTCACTAGGAAATTACCATGCAACTACCAGAAAGCCAATCTGTCCCCTTCAAGTACATTTCTGAGGCAATATCCTCGGAAACATTTGATATCTATGCTTCCATCTCATTCAATATTCATAGACTTACCATTCTCTTGGCCATATTCCTAGAGCGCACCAATGCATCTGGTGTCCGAGGAAAGTGAGGTAAGCGACGCTGGGATATTTCTCTGTAAGCTCTACTTCGTTCTCGATGGCTATAAAATATGAAAAATAAGAGATAAAAAGTGAATTTACAAACATTTATACATATTAAAAAGTTTTGATATTTAGCTCGATTAAAGAGTTTTGATTTTTAGCTCATACCAATGTCAACAAGATGGTATGCTTTTTTTTCTTCTGTAGGTATTAACAACCTGATTCCTGAAGCGATGAATAACCACAAAAGAAGTTAAAAAGGGAAATGAAAGATAACCAAAGAGGTGATAGAGGAATACTAAGAAACTAAGGAACCAATTCATAGAGCAGAGAGCTTTACCACAAACTAGAAAATTGTGTACATGGTGGTGAAGATGAAGACACACCAACAGCAAAGTATCACAGATCACAGATTTGAGAGTAATTGCCATTGAGTGATCTGTAAAGGTTTTACTAGTGCTTACAGAGATGTTTGTGTTGGGAAAATTCCTTAACGTTCACTTCTGCTGATGTGCAGATATCATAAACACAGCATGGATTAGGGTTGCAACACACAAATAAATTTCTCATCGTCCGACTCCTCGTTGTTTGGGGATCGTGATTTCCGTCAACACCATCACAATTCGTTGGAACGTGAGCAAGACTTTGTTCTTTGGTAGGAGAATAGCTATCAGACTTTCAAGTTTCAAAGAGACACTACCATCAGACCTGAGTTTCCCAGGGTACAATGCCATCAGACCTGAGTTTCCCAGGGTACAATGCCATCAGACCTGAGTTTCTCAGGGTACAATGCCATCAGACCTGAGTTTCCCAGGGTACAATGCCATAAGATCTGAGTTTCCCAGGGTACAATGCCATCAGACCTGAGTTTCCCAGGGTACAATGCCATCAGACCTGAGTTTCCCAGGGTACAATGCCATCAGACTTTTAAGTTTCCTAGCAATGCTGTCATCAGACTTTCAAGTTTCTCACAGGCGTTGTCATCAGTCTTTCATTTTATTTGCCAATTAGATGTTTTAATTGACCAGAAGTATTTTTCATTCTCTTAATGGAAAAAATAGTTTTTTTTCAGACACCAGAATAAGCTACAACCACAATGCCAGGTGGCCTTGTGATTCCTTGCCATATGAATATATTGTAACAAACATCCATCATCTATACATGACAGGTACAGTGCTCGATTTTAAGAAATTAAAGATGGTTATAATCCAGAGGACAGTTCATGAAGTTTGGTTGTTCTACTCCAAAATTCAAAGTCCTGCATCGGAAACAACTTTCAATAATGCCTTGGCGATCTAGCCAAAATTTCTGACACAGTTGATGGTGCTTATTCTTATCTTACCTTTAGCGAAGCTGTCTTTTCTTTGTTTTATATGTTTTACTTGGGGGGGCTCAACGACTTTCAGAAAACCATCACGCTCAGAGACAGAAATCTCAGTTGTGCGTGTCCAAATCTGAAAAGTGGGTGTTAGTTAGTTTATATGGTCTTGATCTTTGGTGATCCTACAGGACCGTTGATCTCCAACAAAACAATAGGGTTCATCTACTCAAGATGGGCAATGCACATACGAGATCCCCTACAATTTCCCCCCTTGGATATAGTGTTGACAAGGTTTTCACAGTTTGAGTTCTGGTGACCTAAAATGACCTTTGATCTGCACAAAAATCAATAGGGAGCATCTACTCAACTAAAACCCCCCTTACAACTATGAGGTTATTCACGGTTACCCTCTTTGAGATATTGTGTTTATAAGGTTTTCAGTTTGACCTCTCGAGACCTCAAATGATCTTTGACTTTCACCAAACACAAAAGGGATCATCTACTTGATATGGGTAATTGACATATTAAATATCAGATTCCCCACTTTACCCTTCTTTAGATAAAGAGTTTACACGCTTTTCACAGTTTGACCTTAGGTAACCTCAATGACATTTGACCAGCACATAAATCAATAGGGATCATCAACTTAATATGGCCAACCCTCACAGTTGTAATGATATTATTCAAGGCTACCCTCTTTGAGATATTGTGTCTACAAGGTTTTCACAGTTTGAACTCTAGTGACCTCAAATGACATTCGATCTGCACAAAAATCAATAGGGATCATCTACTCAACAAAGACAACAGTCACTATAGACAACAGTTAGTACTTTATTCAAGGTCACCCCTCTTAAGATAGGGTGCTTAGAAGGTTTTCAGTTTGACCTCTGGTGACCTCAAATGATCTTTGATCTTTACTAAACACAATAGGGTTCATCCACTTGATAAGGACAATCCTCACACTAAATATGACATTCCCCACAATTACCCTTTTTCGATAGAATTTTTACAAGGTTTTCACAGTCTGAACTTTGCTGACCTCAAATGGCATTTGACTTACACAAAAATCAATGGGATCATTTACTCCATATGGCCAACCCCCACAGTTATTATGATATTATTCAAGGTTACCTTCTTTGTGTCTACAAGGATTTCACTGTTTAAACTCTGGTGACCTCAAATGACCTTTGATCTCCACCAAAAATGATAGGGATCGTTTAGTATGAACTCAAGCATCAAACTCACTACACATTTCCTTACTGAGTTATCATGTTTACAAGCAGTGTCACTTACACACACACACCCTTTTCTTGTGAATGGTGGAAATTGAGGAATTAGGTTCAGAACCACCAACTCCAGAAGGTAGAATACCCTATGTAGAAGTTGGAGATTCCTCTGCATTTTGTTCACCATCAGTGAAAGTCCCTATTAGGGACATTTGGGCAACTTTTTTGGTATTTTATCCTTTGAGATGGGTCCTATTGTGGATTGAATGTTGAGGTAGGTGAGTGGCGGTATACATGATGTGAAAAAGGTGCCGATTAAAGCAATGATGGGAAAGTTATGGACTTTGAGCTGGCGGAGCAGTATCATTCGAGGAGATGTGTGATTTGACCCCCCCCCCCAGTGACAAGGTATGGTAACTTGGACGGACTCTAGCAGAAAATCTAATCCCCTAAGGTACGGAAAATTGAAAAAGCCATGAATGGCCAATGTGTCAGCTTTCTAAAGAGTGGTAGCTTAAATCTGTTGAAAACTTCCTTTTGTGATTTAGAGTGTAAGTCATATGGGCCAATTAGTAGGGGTATGCTATGTTGAATCAAAATGCATTTAAAGATGTGTTGGTAGGCTATGGTGATATTGTTGATTGTGTAAAGGTGATTGAACATTCGTTTGACACAACAGGAGAATATCTTGTAGATAGGAAGGTGGACATAGAAAAGGAGGTACTGCTTACACACGTTTATGCTATGAAATTGAGGTAAATTTTGATATGTCATGTATTCTTTCTGAAAGAGTACAATATTAAACAGAAGTGATAAATAATCACCTCTGGATCATTTAAACATTCATTTCCATAACTAATCTAAAGACACAGAAGCTTACATACAAAGTGAGGAAATACAAATGATACACACTTTCTTGATTTTCAAATAGAGGCATTTACTATGAGGCATATGATATGTTAATCAACGATGAATCATGCATGAAACAGAAGATAATGCACGATCAGGGTTAATGCAAGAATTCACTACGGCCCTGTCCGAGTGCATCCACTAATGGCATTAATCCCCGAGAGTTTTTCTCTTTTGGTTCCATTTTCTATTTAATGCACAAGTTCAGCATTGATAAACCTTGTTCATTCACACTCAATTAGATTTTCATGAAAAAGATGAAAACGAAAGAAAATTTGGCTTTGTAAATAACTTAAGTTTTACTGAAAACGAAGTTTGTGAAAGGGTTACATGATTTACAACATGCAAGAATGTTTGTATCACCACTGACAAAGAAGCACCACTGTGTACCTGTACTAGGATATGGTAGATGAAATTTCCACTGCATAATTGAGGAAGTCAAACTTTATAAAGGGAATCCAGATAGTGAATTACACCAAGCAATCGAGGTAATGGAATATCATGAGCAGAATAGTGCCCTTGGACAACTTACACACAAAAAAAAACTCCCAACCCACCACGGGAGGTAAAGTTTTAGATTAACTTTTAAGTACATTCCTATCATAGTAGGAAACACCATTGTCATAGTGCTATTCTACTTGAGGTATTTCTCTACTGTTAGTGCTACTGAAGAGAAGGGTGTAATTATCCAATGAATTAACCTCCTTTCCACCATTTGCAAACGCACACACATACAACATCTTGCCATCTCGACATCACGTATTCCTTGCCTGCCTTCAGCAAGAAATCAAAGACAAAGTGTTTATAACACAGACTTACTTTTGATCACCAAATGGAATACTTAGAGTAGCTTTGTAGATCAAAATTTCTTCATGTAACCTGAGGAAGTGATGGTACCTTCGCCTCACTGTCCAGATACAATGGCCATGGTGGATTTCAATGAAATAACTACACAAGTGAAATGAATAAGAGTGAAATAAGAAGTAAAATCACTATTCCAAATCAAACACTTAAAGAAAGACATCTAAATTAGCAATCTGTAGTAGAATGGACATGTGCCATAATGGTATACTGGCAAATGATGCGTTTTGTATTATGTCAAGGTACATTACAATGCAACTGCAATCACTGTGAAACCACAAAAATAATTCTCTACTATCGGGAATCAGAAGAGGTGTCAGTGATTGCTGTTACTTTCCATCTTTCAACACATTTATCAATTTCAAAAACAAGTTACTATTCTTCTACAAAATATTTACCCTGTCATGACTTGGTTACTGCATGTCGTGATTTGGTCACTGAAAGGTAATGCTCTACTGAATGTGATCTTTGGAGTAAAACACATAGTTTTGTATTTATGTTAGACATGTGGGCCTTTTGATTCGAGGACAAAGACATGACCTTTTCATTCTTTTTTAGTTAAATTATCTTGATATGCTGGAATTTTACAGAGTGTGTATTGATGACTCACAGGTTTGGATTTAAGGTTCTCTCAGAGCTACCACTCACTTGTCCAATGTCAGTGATGTAAACAAAGACATTGTCCTCTTCAATGAAAGGATCACGATCTTTGGCTGTAAAGGGCTTACATCTGTCATACACCATCTTGTAACTCTTGCCTGTTGTACCTGTAAACATTGAACGTGTTTAAAAATACAGCCAGAGAATCACAGCACCTTACTTTTTTTTCGCCCCAGATATGCAATTGAAACATACTGCATTTGATATGATTTGGAATATACACCTCACAAGTAAAAAAGGAACTCAAAATAACAGTATGGGAACAGTATTTGCAATTAAAAACAAGATAGTGACAGTATCTGGTCACCTAGAAAAACAACTTCAGCAAAGAATGCATGAATTCATTGTGGTTTCATAATGCAAAATGCAGATTGACCAAAGTAACAGGAACTGGCTAATGGCTGGAGCCTACCCACTGGCTACATACAGTAATATCCCATTATTAAATTGTGTTTCCAAGCTTTTTGAAGACACCAACCCCGATATACACATAAATGGATGTATAACAGTATACCATCAGCATATTACACTCTACACCAACATCATATTTGAAGGAAACTGCATGATGTTGAATGAAAGCTTTTCAAATTATAATTAGCTAGAGACTGAACTGGCTTGTAAAAACAAATCCTGATTCTCAGCATTATAAATTTTCTTTTACTAAAAGTCCAAAAATGTATGTTTTCATTCTGGTGAATTATTGAGATACTGAGTTTACAGGCCAAAACCTTACACACGCAAACTTGCAGATTTAAAGCTTACATTGCTAAGCTTCCCCGATACTGAGTTTACAAGCCAAACCCTTACACATGCAAACTTGCAGATTTAAACATTACCAAAGCAAATATCTAATGTTGACAAATAACTAAAAGAGGTTCACACTGGCACAGAAATAGAAAACTTACAACACAGAGTCATAATGGTAAATATCTCTTGAAAAAGATCACAGGAAATAGCCATATGAATATTACACTCTGAGACAATAATTCAATGAGGTAACTAAAGTAAAAACAAAATGTATTGTAAAGCCTCCTCTTACACAATTACCAAATGCAGAACTGCCACACTGCATGTGATCTTACCTTCTGGACTTGGAAAATTGAAATAATTCTTGCCCTCTGAAAATGCTTCTGAGTCTGCAGTGGCACAACTTATAACAGATTCCATCCTATTGAGAGATGGTTTGCCGCGACGTTGTTTGTACAAATCAAGTTCATCTTCCGATATGGCACTAATTACTGAATCCAATCTCTGTAAACGAGAAACTGGAGAGGTAAGAGAATCAGCTACAGATTCAGATACAGATGATGCACGGTGTCTGTGCCTGGTAGCTGAATCCCAATCAAATGTCTGGTATGACTGAACTTCCTGATCTATAGGGAAAGCATCAACTTCATATGAATCTGGGTGCAACATACGCATCAGACCATCCCTTAGATGATCTCGAACTGTTCTGGTACGAGTGACCGTTTCAAACCTTGGTTTCTGACCATCTTGTTTGATAGAAGAAGTACACTGCTGTTCTTCTTCATGTTCTTCCACATTCTCAACATCTGCAAACCTCACAGATAGCTGCTTTTTCAGCTTTTTCTTGTTCTTTGTATCGTCGTTTGTGGTTTGCACATTCATCTGTGGTGAAGCTTTCGCTTTACTTACATTCTCCAGTCTTGCAGTGGTGTTCTTTTCCTCAGACTGATCAAATTCCGGTTCTTCACCATCTTCAAGATCCAGTTCAACCTCTTCAGTTTCTTTTGTGGGTAAACTTACTTCAGATTGATCTGTTAGTTCATCAACAGTTGAAGAACATCTAACACCAGTTATCCTTTCTCCTTCATCTGGAGATACATCTAATGTTTTTCCTCGTTGTAAGGTTCTCCGAGTTGTACCTTGAGTGACAACATCACTGTTTGCAGAATCTTCTAATGATGGAGAATGGTCATCTGCTTTATTCTGATTTTCATCGTTTTCTCTTCCAGAATTAGTTTCATCCATAGTTGACGTTATTGACAGCAGTGTAGTCTCATTATGATCTGAAAGATAAGATTCATTGAAAAGTTATACTGATGCCATGCTTACAATATTTTGCATAACTTTCACTTTCAATCAATGAGTAAACACTGAGAAATATTGATTTCACTGTTTAACAGAAAGAAACAATAATAAGAAAACAGCATACAGTTGTTTACGACTTATAACCACAAATTCAAGAACTTCATGGTTCCTTACCAAACAAATTTTTAAATTTTCACTACAGGTAAAATCAACAGCACTGAGAACATTTTGGTGACATTCTAGTTACGAGAAGTGTTATCGAGAGTGGAAGGCTCAAGAACATTGGTAATTTATGTTTAGAAATAAGTGGGAGAAACAATAGGAGACAATCTAAATGATTCACACCTTTTTCTTTTCATACAGGACTTTCTTAGAGAGGTATTTTGAATGGCATAAATTAGGTTTTGCATTATGTGAGGAATGAAAAAGGAAGGACGTACAGGCTCTCATGACCGCTTGCATGGGGATTCCCACGAACAAAGCTGAAAACTTCGCTTGTCCTCTTATGTCATGGGCCCTGGCTTGGGAGATGTGGGGAGTGATAACCTTGGCCTACTTTTACATCCTCACACCGACTACAAACATATCCCTCTATATGACATCGTTCAATGTATTAGCACACTTTACGCACCTGCGACCTCCAACGTATTCATGAAATCACTCTTAGACATTGTTATAAGTCAGAATTTACCATTTGCAAGGCAAGCATTCGTTTTTCTTGGTTGACGGGCAGTTTGTGTGGCCGGCTATTAATACCTTCCTATCCACGAAATGCAACAAGCGTACGGTGCAGAGCAAATGTTTTCTACGCAGGTGAAGACCAGAGCTTAGGCACTTGCCAATTCATGTGTAAGAAGCATGGTGATTGTTCAACAGTTAAAACGAGCAAACTAGCCTGCTTGGACTCTTTGGAATGCTTGTACGTGGAGGACGCCTGTAATACTAAGTACTATAGTACTAAGTACTGTAGTACTAAGTACTGTAGTACTAAGTACTGTAGTACTATGTGGCGGATGCCTGTGGGTCCAAGTCCCATAGGACCTCTTCGATTTTCTTTTGGTTGGCATCCTTGGACGTGACTGAGGTCATTCCCTGCTGAACTCTCAGTCATTCCCTCACCTCTTGCAGGATGGTCGGGGTGTAGCAAAGATGTTACCAGTCCCCGTCAAGGACCAATCCTGCTTGAACAGGAACACTGACCATTTCTTGGCAGAACCTAGTCAAATTAGTCAAAGCAGGTGAAGGTAATGGGTATAGAAGGGAGCCGACGTGTCAGAGGTTCACCAGTAGCTGTGAATTTGGATGCCCTCTTAGGGTTAGGGTTGAAACTGTCGTATGGTGCCTCAAATCCTAGATGTCTGTCACCTTGGTTGCAAAATCCGGTAAGACTGACAGACGCAAACTGTGGTCGTCTCACATGGAGGACTCATGACAGACGCAAACTGGGGTCGTCTCACATGGAGGACTCAATGGAGTTCCCATCATGGAAGTTGTCTTCTTCCTTTGGGTAATCTCTGTCATGTAGGCTTAAGAGTATCACTGAGGTCTGTGAATCAAGGAAATCCTCTTCATTTCAGGTTTCCTCCCCTTGGGGTCTGCTTGTGGACTGGGGGTCCATTGATCCAGTTCTGGGGCCAAAGCCTTGGGAGGAACCAAGGCATGTGTTCAGTTCCATGAGATTGGGATCCATTGATTCAAGTCAGTCGGGCCGGAGTTGTGGTCAGGGCCGATGCTCTCTGTCTCTCTCTGGATGACCGGGGCCAGCAGACCGGTGAGTTTGGCCAGCCAGGCTGGCTCTTCATCCTCTCTTGAGGACCTTCTTCTTGATCTGCTTCTTTCTTCTGACTCTGAGCTGATAGCTGCTCTCTTTCGGCTAGGTTTTCTCTTTGATGAGTTTGATCGAGATCTCAATTGGGAACGTGATCTGGAGGAGCTTCAAATTTGGTGATGTCCTCTATTGGGGCCATCGATCGTTTCTAGCAGAGTCCAAATAGTCTCAGACCTATCTTGGATCTGGACTGCAGGTCCGGTGTTTAGGGCCAGACTGGGCTCCAATGCACCGGGGCCATGCTTCCTCTTTGTTACTGACTTTCCCCTTGTCAAAGAATGGCTTTTTCTCTCCTTTCCTTTGGTAAGTGTGGAGCTGGACAATCCCTGTGCCAACTGTGAAGTTGTTACTCGATTTGAGCCCTTGGGCTGTGACGGAAGGCTCTCCTAAACCACTCTCTACAAATTCTCTTACCTCAGAACCTATTAGCAGTTTCGGTAAAACCTACATGTCTGTTGCGAAGAGATGATCTGACTGTACTGCAGTTTGCTTCCCAGCCCTGCTAGCCATGTCTCACATTCCGCCCACTGGGATGGCATCTATAACCAAACTGCACGAATAAATCATGGTTTTGATGATTTGATTATGAGCATTTTTTTCTGAATCTGACATTATAGCATAGTATGTGCCAAAGGCTACCTATACTTCATATCAAATATGAGACTTGAGAAATATGATGTTTACAAGAATTTCATAATGTGACCCTGTTGACCTCGAATGACCTTTGACCTCCACCAAAGTCGAAAGTGATCTTGTCATCAATGTGGTACATTTACATACCACATGTATGACATTTGTCCAAGCTTCCCTTCTTAAGATATCGAGTTTAGGCACCATGTCAAAACATCAGCTCCTGCGAAGCCACAGCAATGCTGTGTTTTTAGGATTATACAGCCAACAATTGGGAGATTAAAACGTGCCCACCTTTACCTTCCAGAGATAATGAGCACACTGCTATGCACTGTGCATTATCTGTGGTCACTGAAGCATGAAATGTATTCATCTGTAATACAAGGTTTTCACAATTTGACCCCCATTGACTTTTAACCTCAACCAAAGTCAATAGGGATCTTATTCTCAATGTGGTAACCAACATAACACATGACATTTGTCTAAGCTTCCCTTCTTGAAATATCTACTTTACAAGTTTTTCAAAATTTGATCCCTGTTGACCCCAAATCACTTTTGACCTCCACCAAAAATGATAGAGTTCTTGTACCTAATGTGGCACACATATGTACTAAATGTGAGAGCAGTACAAGTTTCCTTCTTTGAGATATCGTTTACAAGGTTGCCACAATTTGACCCCTGTTGACCTCACATGACCTTTGACCTCCACCATAATCAATAGGGATCTTGTACTACATCCTAAATATGAGATTTTTCCAAATTTCCTTTCTTAAGATCTCATGTTTACAAGGTTTTCAAAATTTGACCCCAATTGATACGAATGACCTTTGACCTTCACAAAAAACATTAGGGTAATTGTACACAATGTCGTTCACCTATGCACAAAGTATGGGACCTGTCTAAGCTTCCCTTCTTTAGATATCATGTTTAAAAGGTAGGCATCACAAACACAAATGCACACACACACACAGCTTTACATTTCACACAAGAGTGAGGACTCCACATTGAATTTTTCTTTGTTGTTCCTTCCTGAACCCTAACCTTCACACGACACTCCCTATTGTTTTCTGAGGACCTGAAATCCTTTTGTTCAGATCCTCAGAAAGTATTACATACAAAGGCATGCACACACACTGCCACATGTCGCAAGATTACAAAGGTTATAATTTCATAGCACCAAAAATGGAGCAAGTGCAGGATCTACATTTAGGGTACTCATGGTGCTCGTCCCCAGAGCCTTCCGGGTCTAAAGGCGGATCATGACAGATGTATCAGGGAACCACCCTTGAGGCAATGCTGAGAGGATTTTTGAGGAAGACCCATACTTAAAAAATGAACAAAAATTGCAAAATTTTGTGCATAAGAAATAGACCAAGGCTTTTTTCTTTTTTTTTTAATAGGCAGTATGTATACAGCATTCAAATTACATAATAGAAACATGAAAACACAAGTATACCGTATACAATGTACAAACAACGAAAGAGCAGCCTCCCGGCATGAGCGGGAAGGCTGAGAATTCATTCAAAAGGGTCTGTAAATGTGAACGGTAATGAAAGCAAGGCTATAAACAACACTTAAGGTCTCCCAATACAGGTGGGAAGGCTAAACCTGTGACCGATGCAAATTGGTTGTTTGGTGATCATGTCTAGGAAAGGATAAAAAGAGGAAAGTGTAAGAAAATGGATTTCAGAAAACAATTAGAGCTGGTTATTATATGATTTAGGCTCATCGACAGGCCAAACAAATGTGGTGGTGCAATTACAATGCAAAGTATGTTTCCAGCAACAGGTTAAAGTAAGGGCTCTCAGAAACTTTAGCGAATCATTCATTAGCGGTGTTACGGGGTCTGCGTTGAAAAACGACAATGTAACAAAATACAGTAAAACTGACATGCATGTAAAAGCAATAGGGTGGTCTAGAGGGTAGAAGAGAACACTCGCTGACATATATATATTCCTGAACTCCTTTGGGTAGAGCATTTAAGCCAGTCAAACTCAGATGAAGAATCTCAAGTTGGCAAATCAATTGAAATATCGTACATGATGGCAAAGGAATTCCCGTCAAGTCCTCAGTTTTTGTAAAATGGAAAAATGGCATGATGTGGCTCTTGGGACAAAATATATACGGTTGTGTGATATGAAAATGACATTCTGGAGTATTGTGTGCATTAAGCACTGAAAATAGTAAAAATAGCCACAAATTCCATCAAAATCTGTCAAAGATTGACCAATTTAAAGGAAAATTAGTGTCTAACAGCTGTAACATGAATAAACAAAGGCTAAGTATGCAAATTTGTGATGTCAAAAGTTTGACTCCTATGACATGTCCTATGTTAATCCTTTGTTTATGTAACCTTTATTTCAAGGACATTTGAGAATTTCATATGCCCGGAGGACTTCATTTTAGAAAAATATCTATTTTCTTCTTCAAAATCATCACTATCACTTATCAATGTCAAACTCAGTAATTAAGAGGCAAAATATAGGTGTAATAAAAGAAATACAGTACTGACACTGTATACACTCCATGACATCTGTTTGGCATTTTTCTCAAACTTTGAAAAGTCATAACTCAAAAAAGGGTAAAAGATATAGAAGAATTCCAATGGATTTTCACTCAGGGTTTTACTTTCTAACTTCTGAATGAGGGCTGCTATTTTTTTGAAGCATGTCACACAACCTTCAATACATCCATTCAAACAAGTATCCCAAAACGCAATTCACCTTTAATGTTTAGCAACAGGTAAAATAAGTTACTCATTTTGCCCAGTCTGCCCTTCTTGCTCAATATTTTTCAAGTTATAAAGTAAACAATCTCGACAATGTTTCCAGAAGGTTCTAAGAAACCTCCTCCTGTAGCCTATCCTACGTGCAATATCAATTGGAAAATATATGCTTAGGCCTGTATATATGCAAAATGATAATGGCAGGTCATATTTACCTTGCAAAAATTACTGTATAACTTTACTTCCTTGATGTAGATAAATCAAAACACATAAAAATGTACCTTTCACAAATTATTTTCTACATGAAAATTGTACTCATGTGGTTATGAAGTAATCAGGTGAGGTTACCGGCACCATTCAAAAGCCCTTTTCAGAGGACGTCTTCAAATACTCAATTATTCAAATACACAATTATTTTGGCTACAAAGATTTTTACTTGGGCAGGCATGATTTTATGATAGATCTTGATGGATAACTTTACCACACAAAGTAATAACCAAAATACTGCATTGCAGCTGTTGATATTGGGAGTCTAACAGGCTTTTCAGTAACAAAGTTTGGAAGCGAACACAGGCATTGTAGCCCCTGCCACCCGGCACATAGAATTTTTCTAGCACTGTTCTCAACAACTGTGGCCTTAATTCCAAACATAGGGGCAATATCAGTGCTTTGAATTGAAAATTAACAATGCACACTTAGAGGCACACACTACAGGAGGAAGAAGGGATATTAATTGTCTTGAAGTAAACACTATACAGCTAGATATTCTCTATCACAGATTTGAGAATTCGTGCAGGTCTGTGTTGTAATGCAAAGACCTGCACAAGATGATCTGAAACATTCCACTGCTAGATGCACAGTGAAGATGATTAATCTGGCTAAACATTCAATAGATAGGGAATACAACCATGATCAAAATTATGATATTAACATCTTTTTCATTCTACACCACCACCTCACTGTTTCACTTATTTCAACTGTGTCTGAATACTGGAATAAATGAGCTGAAAGTTTCAGCCTCAAAATATGCTACCTAGATTTACCACATTATTGCAGATATAATAACTGCAGTAATACACCTTGCTTGGTTTCCCATGAGTCAGTTACAAGATGTAGGCTACTCCATCATGAGCTGATTTGTTCAACAGTCCCCTACAAGGTTGGTTGTGACCATATCTGGAATCATTGCTATACATGTTGCTAACATTTTACTGCGAGTTCTGATGAAACCATCCCTGGCATGTCATTTCCTTCCAAGCATATTGATGAAGGCTAAACATTTGACAAGATCAGACAAAAATCACAAATGCAATTGTCATAAGCAGTCCAGAGAAAATGTGTCACACCTGTAAGCCCTACTCAGAAGCAACCATTCCAAATGATCAAAATATTTAGTGCACATTCTTAATATGCTGAAGCAAGTTGGAAGTGTCACAAGAAGCCATCACAGGAGGCAATTGCACCAAACCGCTACAGAACTTTGAGTGAGTAGTACAAACTTCACATGGATGTAAGTTATGAGAATTGCATGCTATGCAAGTATACCTGTGCTCGACTATAAATTTTGCAGATGAAAGATTTAAATTAAAATTTTAATAATTTAAAGCACAAGTTCAATGTTAAAACACTGATGAAATAAATACAGAGAAACGCATTGTGAAAAACAAAATAAAAGCATTATGAAAAGCTAGGCTATCAGCATCACTTGAATTTGGAAGCCAAGTGCTAACTTAAAATTTAACTCAAGTACGGCAGTTTACAGTATTTAATTGTGTATTGGGTGTTGTGCCTGACAGGCTACTGTTTGATTACCACATAGTTTAATTTGGGCCAAATATGTTTTTAAAGAGAAGCCATTGCTATTGAATCTAAAGCTTCTGATCAGCTATTTGGAAAAATTCAATGAGTCTGTGTTTGTTCGATGTTTAATGATGTTACTGTAAATGGTAAAAAAAAATCCAGTTAAAGCATTTACTGGTTCTACATCCAAAGGCTTGGCACGATGTGGAAAAAATGTAGAAAAAAAATTGTTCTTGGTGTCCCACTCAGGGCTTTGCCTGAGATATAAAAGTTCCCATAGCAGTACGAAAAGTGTTTTCTACAAAGGGAAGATAAAGATTTTTTTCTTCACCCAATAAGTTTTATCCCTGAAATCTTTGGCTCACTCAGTCACTTTTCTTCCAACAATCCATCTGTGATTCAATAATAACTTAAGGATGCAATGTGGTCTAAATCAGAAAACATCTTGTGTTCTTCGAAGTGATACTTACGTTGAGATCTGGCAGTGAAGAGAAGCCTGAATCAGTGAGAATCACAGAAGAAGAAGGACAGCTGACAAGTCTACTACAACTGACTCCAAATGTTGTCTGCACTCCACCAAAATCCTTGCACTCAATATTCCATAGCTACTACTGAACATATTAAGTCCAAGATCATTCCTCCTTATCATGTTCAAATGATCGATACTTGTGATGGGAACAATTAAATTGGCCAAAGTAACGACTAGTTTTCAAGGGAAATCACTTGCACGCTCACTTTTCAAAGATCCTGATTTGATTTCGTCTGTACAAACAGAATACTTAAACTTATGAAAACAATTTACTTCCTTGTTGATGACAAATCCAAAAGTGAAGATCTGTAGGTAAATCATTATCTTAAATTAAGGAATAAATTGCATTTGGCGGACTATTATTTGTGAATAAACAGCCCAGACTCCAAATCTGGCAGAATAACGGATAAGACATAGCAGAGCCAGGCATAGCCGAGGCTGTTATTTTTTCAGATTTGTATTCAAGACTCCAAGATGTAATTTATTCCTATTCTACAATCTTCAGACATGAAGACAATCCATGGAGGAGTTGGGTATCTCATCACCAACATGCATTGATTTCAATAAAGTCTTAAATACAGGGCATGCACATGGGTATTTATAATAGTTTACTGGAACCACACGTCACAGAGACCTAGAGGACTCGAAACAGTAAGCTCGCTGTAGTTAGTTCCAGGCACTGATTCCAAATAAGAGCAAAATATTCAAACACAAAATGGTGGTAAGCAGAAGAACTGAACATAAAAGGGTAATATTCCTATCTAATGTACTGTAAGGTACTGTTGCAAGCTTAAGCCTACCTTGGTGCCACTACTTAGGCTCAAGTAGCGATAAAAATAACGGCTCAAAAGTATCTGTGAACATTATGCTACATACAACACAATTATTACATTGGGTTAAAGTTCTTCCATATAGGAGGCCTAGTGGTTAGAGTTAGGGGCAGAATATAAGAGCATCCCTCTACATGGGTTATTTGCACATTAGTCTCCTATTTACCTGTGCATGTCCTGCTTCTGCTAAAAATTATTGTTTGTCTTTCAAGTATCATTCTCATAATTGGCAGGAATGTTCAAATACATTACCCGCAGGGGTCAGTTTGGCAAGATTGTTTTGCCTAAAATAGAAAGGTGGTGTCTATTGACCTGGATGCCAGCTCTATTTTTTTATCTTGCAAAATTCTGCATTAAATGCTCAAATGCAACTCAAGATATGTTAGAAATACCAATTTTGGGGTAAAAATGTCTTTTCTCCTAAAAAATCAGCAAATTTGACCCAATTTAAGATACAACCAATACATCTTAAGTGTTTTGGCATCATGCACAACCTTACCAAGTTTAAATTGTTTAAATCGCGTACTTTTCAAGGTATTCTGGAAAAACCATAATTTGGATAGGTGTGGACACTCACACACCCACACACGCCCACAGCGACACAAACACATTTTCATTTAAACTACCCAACAGGATCCGGCTGTACCTGTAGTCACTCTACCATGCTCCTATAGGTTGATGAGATAATAACGGAAATAAACAAATTTGTTATGAATGTACGAAGCAAAACTGTTAAAATTGTCCAACCTTGGAAGACCTGCAGCAAGTACAATAACAGGTCACTTTTAAACCAATCAAAAACGTAGAATTTGATGGTTTCTAGAACCAGTCACTTGTTTTTTTTTCTTTGGACCGTTGAACAACATAATCTCCACTTTCATAGCAAAACAGAGAAAATTTCATAACAAAGAAGGTAGTTTTGTTGATATGGATGTGGGCCCGCCCATTATAGCCTTACAGCAACCCTAAACCAGAAAGCCAAAAGGCTTTGTGATTCCTTGCAACATGGTTATCTTATAACATGAATTATCCACATGACAAGTATGAGATCAACTACAGTTATTGTTCTTGACACACCACATTAATAAACCTTTAACCCAAAATGACCTTTTTTTTTTGGTTACCTCAAATGACCTTTGACCTAGACCAAAAACAATATGGATCATCTACTTACTATGACCAAACCCAGTGACCCACACATCAAGTATGAGTCAGTCATGGTTGCACTTCTTGAGATAGTGTTTATGAGAAGTGTCACATACACACATACACACACACATCACCATCGCATAGATTCCTTCTGCCTTCGGCAAGGAATCAAAAATGGTATCGGATGCAACGAAAGTGTATACCTGAACTGAACGAAAGCCGATTGAATTCTATGCACAGAATTACCAGCCACTGTGCAGTACAACACTCTAGGGACCCTATCTATGATGCTAATGACGAAGAACCAATCAGATCCTTCAGTTTAGGTTAAGAAGAGCAACCCCCTTCGTAACCGTTTAAAAATAGCTTCCCAGCTTATTCCAGAAATAAAAGATCCGGCCATCAGATCTCAGGGGTTAAAATATCATGTCACCAATTGCAAACAATACTCTTGTGGAGATAGTGGAACAAGTGTGGTAGCACAGTGTAACAAAATTACATTGACTCAATTTAGAAAGCTGGGAGTGTGTACAGTACCTGCGAAGGGGCAGTCAGTGAGAGGAGGGGACAACCATAGAGATACTATTACTTGCCTCAGCTGGGAGAGGATGATTACGAGAAACTTGGGACAAGTCTGCATTTCATACTGAGTAGGAAACTTAGGTCTGGGGGCCTAAGACAGGAACGTTGGGATAATCTATAGCCTTGTGTTTACTTGTCCTACAAGGCAAGACCCAATGATGACATGCTTATAATGTCAGGCTTGTGCAGAGTAGACTCAACTTTTATTCTTCCACTGTTGGACAGCTACAGTAAGGCGTAGATCTGCTGGAACCTCAGGCAATTTGCATATGATTTCCTGATTTATTTCAGCTACGCAGCTATATTTGGCCTTTACAAATAGCCAGTAACATTCGTGAGCATGACAAGCTTTACCAATTAGATCATCCCTTGTATGGAATATTTGCTTTGTTCAACAGTACATTTCCTCCGAGGCTTCTTTACAGTATTGTATTAGGCCTATATGTAGTGTATAGGTACATGTACACTAAAACATTTGTTTCAGCGCACTGTTTTACGTTGTTATTGTCTAACCTACTCTGAAAGAGCGTAGTTGCCTAGCAACAGCAATCAGCCTCATGTATCTCTATCTTAATGTTCTTGCATACTAATGAGAATTACTGACTGTTTCAGGACTGACAGGTCACCTTTTAACACATCACAGTGCAGGATCTCGACAACAAATGGTTAAAGGTTGTAGGATACCAAATAACCGTTTGACATGATACAGTATCTGATTTATTGTGAAAAGGGCAGTTTGCAAGAAATGCTAACACTAAAAGTTTTCACACATTCACGTATTCTAGCATCTTCTAAATGTTCAGTTGAGGTTTCTACATTATCCTCCCATTCAAGACTTGTTGTATCATATTTCCGATTATTTGACAAAGCCACAGACAGTTTGCACTGTAAGTACAATGCTTCACTGTATCATCTTTGTTTCACTCACCTGGGTTTCATTCAACATACTGTAATGATTAATTTATCAATAACAGCAGGTTTTACCCATGGCACCTTGTACCTATACTCTTATAGAAACAAAGTCTCAGGAAGTATAGAGTGTATTGTGTAACTTATTGTAGAGGGAGACAGAACTTGAAACACATTGTTGTAGAATATAAATTGTTTGCTGCAAGAGGCCAAAAATATATGTTATGTTTCATATAATTAAAAAACTTCTTCTAATGTCACTGTTCATGATATTTAACACTGCAATTCACTGATACACCTTTAAGTTGTTTAAAACATGTTGCCACATAACACTCTGTTCAGCTCAAAGCTGCTATGTGTAGAATACCGTAACCACTAATAGTCACAACACAGAGACCTGTAACATAAATAAATTGATCTACTTCAGTTATTGCTCTTTAGTGTCATATTAGCCCATCTATATCTTCCAGCTTGACCACAAACAATTATAATATTTGATCTTGTGAAAACAATGTAGATCTGTTCAGTGTTTTTTTTTTCATGTATCATGTTTGTAGTTAATTTAACTTTGCTGCTTTCCTACCATTGAGGATTAATTTAAGTTCGAAAACATAATCACCAAAATAAATGAAAACCTTTCCACATAAATTTTCCACCACGAATGACTTAACATGATCACCAATATGCTCGAGGTACTAAGTAAATATTGCTGTCACTCCAAACTAACTGCATCAATCCAACTAAGATGGTTCTAGGGTTTCTACCTTCCAACACTTGATCCAAAGTTTCAAACTAAAGACAAACATATTATTTATGTATTTGACCTTTGGTTGTACTGCAGTATATAGTTAGTTATATGCTGACAAGAAGACAACTTGACATTCAAACAGTGTAAAGTATGTGAATGAATTTTATCAAAATTTTGGCTTTATTCACTACCTCATTGAAAGTCCAGCTGGCAGAGTGCCATGGTTAAGAATAAGTAAGAAACATCTTGATTGTTTTATTCATTTTTATTGGAACCAGTACTGAAGGTTCCCCAATTTTTGAGAAATTGATTTCTTCTGTGGTTGTCATGTTGAAATCATTTGTGGGTGTAATCTACAATACCGTATGGTACAGTTGGTGTTCAAACCCAGCACCAGTTACCTTGCAACTTACATGGTTTCATCACATGTCCACCCCAAATAACTCCATGGAAAACAATTAAGGTACACAAACACAACCTCAGAGCAACGTGTTGCCAATCGTTTGCACACTAAACAACCTGTTGCTGAAAAATATGAGGTCACATGACATTTAACCAACTGATCACAGGGCCAAATTGGATGAGTGTTTAAGGGTTGCAGGGAAGCACACAGTAACCCACAATACTATATAGAAGTAAGATCTTTGATAAGACTACATGAGTGGATCATGGTACATGACTTTAGAACTAAACACATAATAAAGTAGGAATACACATGCGAGGTATACCTAGTTGACAAACTTTACAACTGTCACAAGCTTTAATAAAATGGCCTCACAAATTCAGAAGTCACTATTTCCTTTCATTGCTATATTGTTTGAACACTACAATATTTGCTGTGATATACCATCAGCCATTGTTTGGGGTCTGATATCTTCCTGAAGAGGTTACTTACAGGAAGCAACCTTGCACTTTGAATTACTATATACACACATACATAGTACACACATATATACTTCCATGTATATTCATCGTGCTCTGTCTGCATCAGGTAGTTCAACTGTGAACTTCAACATGCACAACTCCTTCTGTGCACAGGTTCAATGTCAACAAATACAACATTATGAGAAATACTTCCACAATACACCTACTGAGCATTATTTATAGAAACAATGGTGAATGAATGAGACCTTGTTGGTAAAACAGTGTTGTCCAAGATGTGAACTATGGGACACTTTCCAACTGCAGTTTTGTTTCATTCAGCACATAAAACTCCCTTGTTTACTTAAATACTTTCATGATTTTCCATGAATGAAGAAAGCAAGGCCATTGCTGTTTAGTAATCATAAAGATATTTTCAACGATGTTTAACATACTGAACACCTTAATTTGATATCTGACTATATATAACCTGCCTTGAGTTTAAAATTTTTCAGGTGTGCTACAAGTCACACTTCTAAAGAAATTAAGGAGTGTGGTAGGTGTGCTGTTTTATAAAACTGTCATAGATTGCCTGTGTTAACATTTTTCTCCTAGGTGTGAAAAAGATTGCACTTCTCACAGTGATTTGAGGCGAATGATGGTGTATGATCACACTCATCCTACTTGAAATCCAAGCCCTGCTGTAACTGCAGAAAATAGTCTGAAAGTACAGGTAACCTCAAAATTTTGATGCTGAATATTCTAAACTCTAGCTAATGAAACAATTAGAGTATTCTCATTTACTGTGCAAGAATGGTAGGACACCAGCCAATATAAACTGGACTAGAGTGATCTTCCCGTGAAGCAATGGTTCACTAGGATATATCTCCACCTGGACACTACACCACTTCAACTAACGACAGCAAGCTTGACCGCAAGGAATGAAAATGAAAACTGAAACCAATCACAACTCCCAGTCCTTAGATTCAGCTTTAAGGAGCTATCACTATCAAATTACTGGCAGTGGAGACATGATTGAGAGCACAACATACCCACATTGAAAGTGTTAAACAGGAATGATTAAATATATTGTGTGGAAACAACATGACACTGAGTGATAATGCTAGAAGAGTTGTGTGTCTTGAAATTATTGTATGGTATCTCTATGTGAGATCACTAGTGCTGTTAAGTATAACCATATCAGGTGAGTCTGAATTAATTCATATGTCACTTACCTGTCCTAGCACAACAATCGCACTGAGTACAGGTGGTATTGCTTGTTCAAGCAACCAATGTTCAATGCAACAATTTGCATTGTAACACATTTTCTCCCATATCCATGAAGTTTGTAAGAAAACACTGTCAAGAACTATTAAGTAAGCAGATATTCACCTGCCATATTAACACTAAGCAATCTCAGCAAATGTTGATCACTATGTATGCAAACTATCCTTCCTGATCCACCAAAGAAGCAGTACAGTTAGGCAGTATGTAATAGTATGATTGACATCAACAACCAGAGAGAAATCCCTTCAATAGTTACTTGCCAAGTAAATGTGACTGTACAGTTAAATAGCAGTGAACACTACAACACAGAGAGTTCATCAATTGGAACTCTCTCAGACATTTAACGTCATGTGACTCATATCAAATATAAAAGTGAGTCTACACTGTCTGAAATTTATTTCAAACACCAATCTCAACATGTCGGCCTAAACCAATCATTTTAGCATTTTTATATCCTTATCCTACCATATCAATAACTACACATGCTGCCTGTTTGGAAGGTGTCTGCATGTTTATGCTTTTGCAGTTACTATAGTACAAACTGACTTCATAGGAATACCACCATCAGAAACCTGACTTTTACCAAATATTAATGTCCCACTTGCTCCATCTTATCTATTGGAAGATGTGATTTGTAGGTCAGCCATTACTACACAGAAATCTCAGGAGAAAAAGGATCAAGTAGTGAATAGTTGTGGACTAGGAGGAAAAGGTTTTGTTCAGAAAACAAAAATTAGCTCTACGAAAAAAAACTACATAATTGTTTTGTGACCAATACTTGGTATCTTGAAGAAAAGAGTGATTAAAATGTATATTACTATCAAACAATACAGACCAATGCTAACTTATTATACACTAAGCTTGAAGGAGAATGGAACATTCATATCTTGAGTTTTAGCTGTTACTCTCATGCTCAAGAAGATGAACATCATAGCAAAAGAATACTAAAGTAGCAAAGCTGCTGAATCTCAATACTTCTGGTTGTTTAATGTTCCTTTGTGAGGATGTCCTCATTATGTTAGACATAGTTCAAAGGTGACTGACGAGATTAAAGATGAAACCAGAAAGCCAAAAGGCTTTGTGATTCCTTGCCACATGGTTATATTATAACAAAGTTGAATTATCCACATGACAAGTGTAAGATCAACTGCAGTTATTTTTCTAGATACACCACAAGCCTTTAACTCAAAATAATCTTTATTTTGGGTAACCTGACATGACCGTGACATTTGACGTCCACCAAAAGCAATAGGGATCACCCACCCAGTATGGCCAACCCACACATCAAGTACAGTATGATATCAGTCAACATTACCCTTCTGGAAAGTCACTAGCACATTTCCAACACTGGGCTTTGTTTGTACCATTTCTTTTTGGCGCTGTCCCAGTTTTTGGTAGTTTACTTTGTACTGTTTCCACTTTTGGTCCTTCAATTTCTGTAGCATTTTGATCTGAGATCATAAGTGCTCTCCATAAGTCAAGTATCTCAGTTAAGTTGTGGTTCTGTTCCTTCAACACTCTTCGCCACAATCGTGACGAACTGCAACTTTGAATTATCTGTGATTTGATTCCTTTATCTATATCCATAAACTGACAATAATTTGCTAATTGCCTCAGCCTCGTGGTAAACACATCCAACGTTTTGCCTTCCCCTTGCTTCACTTGACGAAACTTGAAAATCGCGTATTCAGTATTTTGCATAAGTTGAAAATACTCAGTCAGCTTGGTTTTTGCTGTGTCATAATCTGTAGAGTCTCCAGTTTCATTAAGTATTTGAAATATTTCAGTAATGCTTTCCCCTCCAAAATGAAGTAACATTGCCCTTTTACGAGCTTCATCCTTGATATCAAATGCAATGAAGAAGTTTTCCAATCAAAGTAGCCATTTCTCCCACCACATGCCAATACTTGCATGATCCGAATTATCTCCGAGACTGAACTCAGGAAAATGTGGATAGGCCTTTTTAATTGTCAGAATTTCATCAATTTTCTTCTAGTATTAAGGTCTTCCTTAAAGGATTTCAGAGTCCTTAATAAAAGGATCCCATCTTCATCGCCACTGTAAGATTTTGAGAAAACACACTGGAGACTCAGCAATGCATCTTGCTACTTGTATTTCTGATGATATATAACTGCAGATTATTCTCATAATAAAGGCAAATGCATCAATAAATATTTATGGAATGCCCTAATATACACAGGAGACAGTCAGTGGTAAACTGGGCAGGAGTCTTTGTTCTATCAAAGAGATAAATGAAGCGCAGGTGACAGCTATCTGACCCCATGACCTCCCAGTTACTGAGACAACCTATGGAGGCCTCTGAGGGAGTGTTTGAAAAGTAAAAGTTATTCTCTACTTACAAATGCAGTACAGTATATGGAAAATGCTATTTCAAACATGACATGGTCCTGATTGGCTTCCATAGGCTGGAAAAATGCTATTTCAAACATGACATGGTCCTGATTGGCTTCCATAGGCTAAAAAAGCACAAATAAGTTTGCAATGACATTGAGTTAACTGTGTCCAAAGGAATCAAAAACTGCCAATAGTAATTTTGCACGATATGCTTTTCAACTAATTTGTACGGTAGTTTATAATAAACACAATAATGAAACATTATCCCTTCCTCTCTATTGATAAGCATTAAATTTCACAGGGTCATGAACCTGTTAATAACAGACAACCTTATCAAGTTTAAAACAAACCTGACCCACGGATAAGGAACTATGACAGTTTTAACATTTTTTATGTTTTACCCTATAACCTCATTAATGTAAGATTTGGACACCAAAAAAAAATAGGGATCATCTACTCAATATGAGCAACCTACATGCCAAAAATGAAATTACTCAGAGTTACCCTTCTTGAGATAGAGTGTTTACGAGCAACCGTCACACACACACGCACACATGCACATACACACACACGACATCAGGACTGCATAGATTCCCCTGCCTACGGCAAGGAATCAAAAGCAGAGAAGTTTGAAGTTGGCTGATGTATCTGGTTTGATGTATCTGGTTGACAAAATATGAGGTTTCTGTTTCAGTTTCATTTGCATACCATCCCTTGTTAACGATAAAACAAGGTAAACGTATATTCATTGGTGAATTAAACAGTTGCTTGAGTTTTGCCTCAACTTCTCTGTAAATGTTGGCAGCTAAATACCTAGCATCGAAGCATTGTTCCAATCGAGCTAATTGTGTAAGAATTAGTTGACTTAGATGCTGTTGCTAGGTGAATGATACTGATTGGGAAATGCCTCATCTTTGAGCTAACTGAGCAGCTTCGCTCAATTGGGTGGGTCCTACAGTATTAGCAGAACTTGATCTGATATTATTCTTTTGTACTTATTGAAGTTGAATATACACACAATTGTGTTGAAAACCTCAATACTATTCTGTCCTTTACTATAACACACTACCCTCACAGTAAATCAAGGGAGGAGCTTGAAAAAGCCATTGTCCAGGGCCCCACCAGTCCAAACAAAGAATCAAAACAACTATACTTAACGAAGTACTGTGTGCAAAACCGTGGGAGAAGATCCACCTTTTCCAGGTTTCAGGCAATTTTTGGTCAATAATTTGCAAAACGGACTTATTCTTCCCATCTTCTTCACATAAAACTAGTAACATCTTCTCCTTACATGCAAAGACACATGATATAGATGTTTGATACTCTTTGATAATGGAACAAAGCCATTTGAAAAGAATATCAGAATGTCCGGATGGCATGAGAATATCTCTACAGATGTTAGGGTTGGGCGGTACCAGGAAAATCAGTATGGGTATTCGCAGCGCATCAGTACCGGGAATACTCAAAGTACCGGGATTAACCAAGTGTTCAACATGCTAAAAACAAGAGGTTCTGTGCCTTGCTGAACATGATAAAAACAGCAGGTTTTGTGCCCTACATACTGTGGTAGTAATGCAGTTACTTGTATTCATTCACAAAAACGTTAAACAGAGAGGTAAAAAGTTTCGTTTGTGCAGCTTCAGCAGGGTTTCAGAGCAGTACTGCATACAGCAACTAAATCATGGCCACCAACTTTTTGCTATTGTGATAAAGTATCAGCATACCCAGATGCCATTTGTAGCCTAGAAATTCTTAAGTCAGGTGATCTGATTACTGTACAAATTTTGTCATACAAAATTGTTGAAAACTTGTCTTGTTTTGTTGTATTTTCTCCAGAAATTCAAACAAATTCTCTGTCACTACCGATTACATACACAAATGTAGTAAACTGGAATTTTGACTGTGTTGGCGTTCCATGGTGGTTACACAACTATTGATTATTCATGCCCTTTGCACGTGTATATGGTTAGTGCGATATAGCGTTGGTTTCTCCAGTTTATCTCCAGCCGTTGTATTGTTTGGCTGGCGACCGGAGATTGCTCTGAGTTTCAGCCCGTAAAATGGCACCTTTCCCTTAAAAGATGGCCACATCTCATCGCTACCTTCCTGTTCTGATTAACTGTCGTGAAATCTGTCGATGACGACCTCATATTCCATCAACATGGACTGATTTCTGATGCAACACTGCCACTGGTTTCTGGAGGTGGGCATCCTGCTAGGCTGCTGAGCCTAGGTCCACACACACTGTACTGGCACTGGTACCTACCTGCTGAGATGCTGGAGACGGTCGGTCCTGCATAGTGGCTGCGACTAATTTCCAAGATGTCCGCGCTGCGTCGTCAATCCTCCACTAGAGTCGCGAGCGAGCCAGGACACAGAAGGCCCCCGTTAGGGTAATTAAATAATGATTTTAAGAAGTATATTCCCCCAATTCGTAACGAAATTTTATGTTTTGTAACGTACTGTGGCCCTAGTGTAAGCGGAGGATAGGCCTGTGTTTATCATTTTCCCGTGTATTGTTAGGATGTTAACGTTGAGTTATGGAATTTACGAAGAGTATTTTAGAGTAAAGAGCCTATATGATTGGGAACTGTGTGTTATGTTTGTTGAAGAATTTTGAAATATGTTTTTGTTTATTATTTTGTTCTCACAAAGACGTGTTTGGAATGAAGTTAGCTGTTTTATAACAAAAAACTGGGATACAAAAGGAATCCATCCTTTCAGGCCATGTGGTTCACGGATGGCGCTGTGTTATTTGGGCAATGTCTACTGGTCAGTGATGAGTCATTTTGGGAATGAATGGAGGCTATTGTTTATTGGTTTCAAGTTTACAGCTGTGGCAGGGCTGTGTGAGAATTATTTGACAGCACTGTAGGTGGTTTGCAGTCATTTTTATAGAGTTGTGTTGGATTCAGACACATCAGTTGTTACTGTTATGATTAATGGTTGGCATCATGTAATTCAGCTGGCATGGGGTGAAAATCCCTTGTTTTGTGGGAAAATAAGGTGGAAATTCCTGTAGAGTTGGCAGGAGTCCATGGACTCTGTAGGTGCAAAAGTGCTTACATGTAGGGGATTACTGAGTCATGTCATTATTTATTGCTTTATCATTTTATGTGTTTGACTGATATAATTATGTTAATTTGCTCTTGATTGATGATGTTTTTGATACATTTTTAATGCTCTAAAGTCCTTATTTCTGAGTTAGTTTGCTTCATTTTGAGGAGACCATTGAGGTACATTATTCCATGACTTCTGCAATTGTATGTTAACTTTTTGTTATACTGCAAGGTCCTTGGTTATGAGTCTTTTACATTACATTTTGTTAGTGTTGTGTATTGGTTACAGGTTTAGATGGAGCATGGGTTTATAGTGTTGCAGTCTATTTTTTTTTGGTTATCCTTGGTATGTGGCCAAGTGGATTTGTTCAGTGGATGAACATAGTGTAAGACTGGGTTCACTACTTTTTTTTTGAGTCTCTCTTTTCTGTACATTGTTGTTTCACAAAGTGTGATGTAGAACCCTTGGCAAAGAGTTACCGTATGTCAATGATTTAAAGTTTCATGTACTGTATGTATTGAGTATTGAATAGTGATCGTGTTCCCTTGAGTTTCGTGTATGCAAGCATTATTTATTGAAAGGTTATTGACCCCGTCGTTTATGTTAATTAAAAGAGAAAAGTTCAATTTCAAAGGTCTAAGCCAAACAGTCATACTGTCATGCATCATGATAATCGTTAAACATTTTGTAAATTTTATGTAGAGATAGAACTAGAAATAAATCAGTCGTTGTTCCAAGCAAGAACACTCTTGCAGCATTACTTTATCACTTAAAGCGTCGGAACCAAGGGACCTCAAAATTCTGTCCAGGTGTCACATCGGCCCTGTCCCATGAATTAAAAAAAAATGGGCTCCTCTTCACAAACAACGCCACTTTCATGATACAAGCACACAACTGTATGTGCATCGTGTAGTGCTGTTGTTTGAAGCGAGTCACTGTACTATTTCAACAGGAAATTTTCACCTGTTGATCACCTCCTCAGTTCCAAGCTGAGCATGCTGTCTATGCCCCGCGCTAAAAACCTCAGTGTGAAATGACTGACAGTCTTGAAATGAAAGATATTGTGTATGAGTTTGTAGATTCATAGACTTACTTTCCGCGATTTTTTACAGCCAATCATGAGTTTAAAATGTTAGTGGCAGGCAGTGCTTACGTTCATAGTTAGATGTAAGGCAGGAACGTTGCTTATGATCACGAACCGCGGAAATCCCCAATCCAGCTTATGCACTGATGTGAATGAAATTGGCGTGAATTCAGTAATGTAGAAATGTCCCCTTTTATCGCAATTCACAGCATAGTTAATGCGGGAAATCTTCTCTTTCACCGAGTGTGCCTGCCTACCTATTGCTGTAGTCAAAGTTGCCACTTTGGCATTTTTAATGCCAGAATAGGCAAATTTGGTTTGCTTTTACCTTTGTGGGACGGTAAAAATTAAAAGGGCATGCATTTTGGCATTTTGTGGGTATAAAGGAAATACCTATACAACACAAGCTTTCTCACAAAATTTCAAGCATGTTTTTCGCTGATTTAGTCGTTACCCGGGTGAGACATTAACATGTTTATAATTTACTCTCCACTTGTACCAACATAAATTGAGTATGTAATGATGTAAACTGTATTGCAGTGTTTTGAAAATGTTGACAAGTGTAAACAGTGACAACTGTGCAAAATACAGGGTCAAGTTCCTCAAGTAGTAGCTAGTTTTGCTTGGTGTTTTTTCAGGTGATCTGGCCAGAAATTTGGTGGGTTACCCTACAAACAAACAACCTTGATTATAGTCACTGTAAGTCCATCAATGGAATGAATGAAAGTGGATAACATTGGGTAGCTGTAGCAGCAGGATAACCTAATAAAGTTATGCCACAGACATAGGAGGCAGTTAAAGTTAATATTTTAAAACACAAAATTGCTCATAACTCAAAAATGGAAGGAGATACAGACTTTTTCCTTTCACTGAAGAAATTGCACAAAGTATGCTGAGTATGATCTTTCTATCTGTGCAATTTGTGCGTTAATCAGAGTTAATCCGAAAGAGTTTATGATGATGTGTACCAGTTCCACAAAATTCTCTTCAACACATTTCTGATGTAAAAGGTTTGGCTGGGATCTGGGCTGGAAAAAATGTTTATTTCCCTGGAAGGGAGTAAAATTATTTCCCTGGAAGAGAGAAGAATTTTCCACAATTCTTGCTATATTCTCATGAACAGAAATGGGAAATTTCCCTCCAAAAGCCAAAATTTCTCTCCAGATGCCCAAATTTCCCGGGAAGGAGCCTCCCAGCTTCCCAACTTTTTCCACCCATGGCTGGGATTGTCCTAAATGGTTCATCAAACCATGTTCATTATTATGATAATGAACATGGTTTAATGTAGCACGATCAGCAGCAGCCCAGCTAAATAAACATCGCCAACTTTGTGCTCAAATATCGTAAAAAAAATTTTTCAAACATATCAAACTCTTTCTTTTAGTTTTTTAAATATACAATCAACTTGATTTCCATAACGTTAGGCAAATGTACCATGTGTGAGCATCTATTGCCTACTGTATACTACTGTAAGATAGTAAATACCATTATATGCATCAAAAACACGATCCATCTCAAGGTCATACAAAATGTCTTGAATAAGACCAAGGGCAGCTGCAGAAAAAATAGCTTATCTTTGTTGTTGCTTTTTGGGCTTTTTTTGTTGCTTTCATCATCGATATTAATTGATACAGACTCAGTTAATACAACCAGCAAAGTAAGGATGGGGTTTGTGGCTACGTAGGAACTTGAGCAAAGGTTTCAAAACCAATACGTTGACCAATAGAGTAAAAAAACACATGGCAAAAGCAGTGCCGAGCGGGGATCGAACTGGTGACACCAACATCACTCATGAGTAACCGAATGAGTCACTTCATATGTAGTTGGGACTAAAGGAATATACAAAGATAGACACCCAGGAGGCACGCAAAAAAAAAAAAAAAAACTTCACTGGATTTATACCTAAACATAACTTTTTCTGTTTCCACTTAGAAATAGCTGAGTTGTTCTTCTTCAGTTTACTTTGTTGAGTATGACACACGGATGCTTTACTCTTCGTTTACAGAGAGTTAGTGTAAACAAAACAGGCAATATGTGTAGGCCTAGCCTAAATGGTGTGCATGATTTTACCTACATAATGGAAAATAGCTGGCATTAGCTGCTCTATTAGCCATAAGAGAGTAACCACCACTGTGTACTGGGTACCAGGTTAACCATGATCGTTTATGGCGATGAATACATTTACTTTCAGTAGCCTTGAGATTTGTTTTTGTGAGGTATTGAAATGAAAAGTTTCAAAATGGATCTAGAATTTATTTTTGGTCCATCTTAATGTTGGTATGTAGGTATTAATGCTACATTCGAAAAAGCAAATTTTTTATTTCTTGGAGGCGGTACCGGTACCACTGCCACCAAGAATTTTCCCCGGTACTGCAAAGTATTCAAAAGTAATGGTGCTCGCAGAAAAATGTTTTGCTCTGGTACTGCGAAACCAGTACTGTGAATACCGGTATTGACTTGGGTACCGGAATACTGCCCAACCCTACTAGATGTAATGTAATGAGATAATTACCAAAAACACAAAAGCAGAAGACACAATTAGACCTCACATTGAACAACTTACTTGACCACAGCAGACTTCAATTAAAGGGAAATAGGGTGTTTAGAATACACCAATACGACATACAAGAGTAAATAGCGGTAATCATCATTAAACCATTCAGTCTCATCAGTAAACATCTACCAAAGCTTCATCTCCTCAAAACATTATGCATATGATGAGTAATGGAAGACGCATTATTTGAATTTTAAAGTTTGGGTGAACAAATTGGTGTTGAGCAACAAATAACGAATTTCCATCTGTGAGGAGCTTATTTCTTTAAGAGACGGCTACTGTACTTCCTTATTTTAATAATCTATCATTCTGCATCCACAAACGCTGGTTTCAAAAATATGGACATCTTCTCTAAAACAAACGCCCTATTTCCCTTTAAATCACACAATCAGTTATCTGATTAACAACTGTCCATGACCTACTAATCTACCATGACTACCCAATTTTCATGTTAAAGTGATTGTGTGCTTAGACAAAAAGTAAAAACATTGAAATTTCATCTCAAAAATTTTGGTAAGGCTTTTAATTACACCATTCATACAATCTGGGAAAATAAATAGGTTTCAGTTGGTTAATTTTGACATAGGATTTCAAATTCTTCTAACATAACGACAAAAAGTGTAGAATACGATAAGGTAGTGGTTGACAGCTTTCATTCAAATCAACGGTGTACTTCTTTGAGCAAGCCAATGGGAAGTATACTAGTATTGAATATTCAGTTACCAACTCAGGATCACTGACGCCGCGGGCAAGGTTGTGTTCAGTTCATAGGTATACAGTGTTTCCTTCCACCAAATACTACAATTCCCGATACCTACCAAGGAGCGATGACTTGAGGTGTATGTTTTTGATACACTAGTGAGACCTGTACTGTTGCATATTCATTACGTAGGCGGTTATAGAAAGAACCGTTAATTTTCAAATATGATTTCTGTATTTTACTGTTTTTATGCCAATCCCGTTGCTTTTCGAAGTAGTTACTGTCATTTTCCTTCATTGAAAGACATAGTCCGTTCATGTACAACCTCGCGTGTACATTTAAAAATAAAGAAAAAGTTAAGATCAAATATAATCTTATCCTTTTGATTTTTCAGTACACACGCAATCACTTCAAGGTTGGCACATGTTACTGAACATATCTCACCTTTTTCACCTCTCCTGATCACAAATGACCTTTGACCTTTTCCAAGATCATTAGAAAATTGTATTGGGGTACTGTATGGCACTCATCTACCCCACACATGAAAACTTCCACAATGTTTGGGTTGTAGAAATATTAACTTTACAGATTTTCACATTTTTACCTCCCATCAATCACTTCACATGTAATTTAACCTCCGTCAAAAACACTAGGGATCTTGAACTCAGTATGTGGGAGCCACATGCCCAAATCAGTTCTGCTTTCAGTACCTGTCTCAAGATAATAGGTTACAAGCATGAGTGTCCCACACAAACACACCCTGACATGACTGCATAGGTTACTTGCCTACCTTCAAAAGGTAGCCAAAACTTTTGCAGCAGCATTCTTTTTCTGCAGCATACAGGACTTTTCTGAAATTTCCTTGCAATGCTCCTACTTCAATTTAATTTTTTTTCTCTGTACTCTCATGAATTCACAAAACACAACTTGACAAGGAAAGCATTTATTACAAAGGGGGGTGTTTATCATGGTAAATATGGTATTTTCTTCACACTAATGAGAGTTAAAAGAATTTTCCACCAACAAGGAAACTTTGATTTCGTTGGTTGATGGTGCACTATTTACCAATCCGACCCTAGTTAGGATAGTCGGCTTTGGCACCACCATTACCAGTACTGTACCTGACGTGTACACAATGAAGTTTCTCTGTTTTCCCCGGAATGCAGATCAGTCCTCAATATTGATCTTTAAACGGAATCTGTACGAAGCTGTATGATCGACAATTACTCCCCTAAGGAAACATTATCCCAGTTACAGAACTTGTCCCAACAATAAGTAAATCATCTAATCAACCATAACATTTTAAGAACAGGCACACCACCAAAATACCCGATGTAGCCTTCATGTCGCAAACCACTACGCTGGGCATCATAATACTGTACTTGCAGTCTCATGTGTGAAAACAGAAAGCAGCAGAAAACATTAGTGTACATGACAAGGACACAGAGAAAGGACGGGCAAAATAACCAGGCCTACATTTTCTCAGTGCATCGAGGCATTTGAATCGGAATAAATTGATTCACTAAACCAAGCACAGTGCAGTATACCATATTCTACACTGACAATAGATGACACTAGAAATGTAAATATTCCCCATACAATCACTCATGAATTTTTCAAACATGTTTACAGTCGAAATCTGTACTGCTCTTATTCACTCTAATTCTTTGCTAAAGAAACTAGCAAGCAGAGGCCTTCTACATCTTTTATGCTGTAACTACAAACATGGCATGTAACAACAATGAGCTACAAAGCTATATTGGCTAGTGACTGCCAAAGCCCCATTATCGATTGATGAAGAAGATATACCATTACAAACAATAGCAGTGTAGGTTCAGCAAAACAGAGCGCAACGGTAATCTCCCACGACATTCGCGGCAGAGCACATTGTATGGAAGAAAAGATCACCCACGCTCTAACGCAATTTCTGAGAGGTACATTTTTTTGCATTCCTGATTTGTTTTGAGCTGTACTGTACAACATTGGGTTTTTGCTACAGAATTAGCAGCAGAAATGACAATCAATGACAATGAGCCTTTCAGTCAGTAGTGGAACTGGCCATAATGTGGGTGGATGTAACATTAGGGATATCCTTTTGAGAGTCAAGGCTTAGTTTAAAACTGCCCACTAGGCAGTTTTAAAGTAAGGTCCTCCAGCTCCTTCTTGAGAAGGAGCTGGAGGACCTTCTAGTGAAGGGAGCAATTACAAAGGTCTTGATGGGGAATGACCTTTTCTACTCATCCTGCTTTCTGATGCCAAAAATGAATGGTACATGAAGGCTCATTCTGAACCTAAAACCACTCAACAAGTTGTGCATCCCACCTCGAGGGTTCCAGATGGAACACTTGGCAAGCATTCTGCATCTTCTGTCCAAAGGGATACGGACTACACCTCAAAGATGCGCACCTCCATGAAGCAATCAATTGGTCATCTCAACGGTATCCAGTCTTCCGTTATCACTTCGTCGGTTACCGGCTCGTCATGCTTCCATTCGGTCTATCCATGTCCCCTCAGGTTTTCACCTGTGTAACAAGAGCATTGAGTTCCTTTGTAGCAGCGGCATTGTTGTGTTCATGCACCTCAATGATTGGTTAGTGCTGGGCTCTTCAGAGGGGGACTCACACACCAACGCTCCCTGATCTCGGTTGGATTGTAATCGAGCAAAAGTCATCCCTCACGCCGTCCCAGAATACAACATACTGAACAAAACTTGTGTGTACATCGGACCACACGTTCATTCTACTGTGCCAACCATTCATGCCAGCTTTCAAGGAAATGCTTTCACGTCGGATCGTTATGCTGATTTGGCCGCACGCTATGCAGGGGGCATGACATGTCCGAGCGTGTCCGAGCGCATGACATGTGGGGGCACACTACGCCCATGGCCTGGTTTTGCAATGTTCCCTTGGAGGACACTCTTGCAGCTGCCGTGTTTAAGTCACTATCCTCTTTTGTTTGGTACTATCTTACGAATACTCTTTCCTCCGACAGCACTTTCGCCTGCGCCGTACTCCGGCCTTCGTCCGCAAGGTCTTAGACTTGCAGCCGACATCCCGGTGTCAGCAATGCGTAGGTTATATAAGGTGAAGGGGTACTCACTGTGAAACTCCTTGGTTTGGGAATTCACAAGTGCTGTTCTCATCTCCTATCATGGCCCAACCGCCTCGCCGCTTCTTGGCTCATAAACCTTCTAGGAGCACTTCGTCCTTTCCGATCTCTACAGACTCACATCGTGGGCAAGGCTTACTCCCACTTGGCAGGACGTGCCATGCTTTTCTAAGACTGCTTACTGGAGGACGATGAGGGACTCGGGATGGTGACGACATCAACAGTCGGCACTTCGTCGATATGTCATGCTAGGTAAGTACCTTTTCTACCATTGTCCTCTCTTTACCCTCCTCACAATTACTTCGATACTGTCCTTGGCACCTGTAGCCTGGAAATTATGGAAGGGTGGTGGCCATACACACACACACAATTGCCAGATGCTATACCATGGTCAATACAGTAATGCATAGGTTATGTGAGGTCAGTATGTTGTTAACGTATTCCCAAACCAAGGAGTTTTGGGGAATCAGTTTGAAAAAACAGGCTACAGTTACAAGAACAAGGCAAAAATTACAGTGCCAGAAATACAAAAGGAGGGGAAGAAATATAAAAGAAAACCCTGCAATTCAAACCCCACCCCATTTGACCATTTGTGCTTAAATAAAAATCACATTGATCAGTGATTGGTGGAATTTGAAACAATAGTTGCATGTGACTATTAAATATCAAAGAAAGTAAATTGTCAGGTGGAGATTTGCTTTCATGTATTACTCAACAATTAAAGGAATTCTTCACCATCCCTTTTCATGTCTTTTAAAAAGACAAACATTTCCTATGCAATGGACCGTTCTTACTTTCAGGAAATACTTCACAAAATTTGGAAAATGAATTATTTTAGGAAGTATTTGAAGAGCCTAGTGATAAAAATCATGTGATGAAGCACTGATAAATCTGGTTTGTTCATTGGTATTGATATAGTGCACAACATGGGTTGCAGCACAGTTCTGATCTCTTATTTGATAAAACTTTCAAGTTTCACAAGGAAGTGGCATAAACCTGTGTTTCAAAGCAGTGTTTTAAGTGAGCCACTGTAATTTGTTTATGTATTAGTTGACTTAGATGATGTTGCTCTTTGAATGATATTGAACTGGAACCATCTAATAAAGGAAAAAAAATTGGGCCAACCAAACAGCTGAACTTCACTTGATATGGGGAATCTTAAAAATACATGAAGTAATAAAAGTTTCTGTCCTATCTCCATCTCAATAGCATTTCCTTGGTTTCACAAGCTGGAAAAAATATTGTTGAATGTAGCCCTTCTTATGGGTCATTCAGCCATTTAGGCCCATTACACACAGTGTAGTCTAAATTATACCACCTTGTTAATACCCCCTTTACTTAACCAACTTTCTCTCCTTTATAATTCCTCTAATGCCATCCAACCGACATAAAGCTCCCAGCATAGAGCTAGCCTCTTCTCTACTACATCATTCCCCCCATCATTCAGCCGTCTGATCGCCATCCAAAATAGCCCTTGGAAGAAGAGAGTTCATTATGTACAACTGAATATCTACACATGCAAGCTTTAGGTTATGCATATTAAAATTTTACAACTGTCATCAACACAACCTCTCTTCACTGAATGTTATGTTCAACAAATGGTCTGAGGTATGTGCACTTGGAGTGCGTTTGTAATATTCACAATTGATCTGGACTGGGTTAGACAGCATAATGCTCAACCGGAATGGGCCAGACAAGACTAAATAACGGGGGTGGAGTCCTGAACTCAATACTGTAACCCTTGGCAATGACCTCTTACACCTATGGTCCGGTGCAATGGCCCACTATGCCAGCAGGAAGTGTTGTAGTCACCCCCCACTGGCATGGACACAGCACTGGGGTGGGCAGCCCTGACGTCCCTTGGAATGACCACCCCGATTCTGTTACATTTCCCACTCTGACCCTATTATGACGGATCGCCCATTGTGGTTACCGGAGCCACTATGACATGGGGGTCTGGCCAGAACACCTTGCCCCAAACGGAGGTTTCTGGAAGAATCCTGTAAGTGAGATGACTGGCCCAACACACTTTCCCAGGTGAGACATATGTTCGTTCCCTTCAGGTAAGACTTTCAACCGTTTGCCTTCCTCCCGAAGCTTTGAATGAAACTGGCCTCCAAAGAGGTCATTCCCCAGATTGGAAGATCCCTAACACTTAACACAGTGGCAATGCAAGAAGACCAGTCTAGGGAGTCCAAGACCTGGTTGCATGGTGCCTTGGTTGCTTTAACAGAGATGCACGCACATTGGTCATGCACGCTCCTTGCCACTGGGTCGAAAGGGGCAATCACCACGCCCATGTTAGACTGAGAATGCCTGCTGTCTGACCTTGCAAAAAGGAACGATTTAGCAACTCAGCAAAAAGGCCCTGAAGCATACTTCATGCCTGTGTGAGATGCATGATAGATGTTGTACATAGAGGACTCCAGCCAGGAATGTGCGGCGCCAATAAAACTTGACCCCGATTCGTCAACATGAAAAGCACCCTGTGGGTCTCATTGAATGCAATGTCTAAAAACAGAAGCACTCGGCGTCCAAAGAGATGGATGAATCCTGAAGCTGGGGCTTCCACAACGGAGGGGACCATTGCTTGGACGAGTCAACTGAAATATCAGTGCCTCGGAGAGGTTCCTCGTCCTTCACCTCTGAGGCTGCCTCACTTCAGTCACGACTCAGAGAAACAGTTGAACAATTATCTCGCAATGCACCACTACGGAACAACAGATCAACCTCGGGGGGGGGGGGGGTATCAGGGTAACCTACTCGCTCAGTCCCCCATGCGACTTGGTAGGCATTCACAAGCAACCCCTCTACAGGTCTGTAACCTGGTTGAGTACTGAACCTTTCTCACCCTGTGGAGATCAGCGATGAGGGCGATGGGAATTCCAGTCCCCAGATGATGGGGAAGAGTCAGAAGAGGAACAACAGCAGTCTGCAACACGCTTACGGGTGCATTGTGGGAGCATTTGCTGGACATTGGGGGTAAGCCTCAAAATCCCTGGCATGCCTTGAAAATGACTCCAAACTAGACGCAAAAAGGTTGAGGGCCACACGGTCCTCCACCACTGGATCCTCAGGAGCGAGATCCTTGGGCCAAGCCGGCTTCATCTCCTGGGGCAGAGACGTGGAAACATTCACTGGATTTAGGTCAGCATGGGGCAGCAGCATACAATGTTTGGGGCTGAGCACCAGAAGACTGAACAGCAACCTGCCGACGAGGGCTTATCCCAGGCACTCCCGAGTCTCAGCATGGAGGCCATCTCCAATGAAGGCCTGTGGAAGGGAAGGACTTACGCCATTTCGGATGGCAGCCTCTTCGCTTTGGTTGGGCCTTATGCCATCTCTAATAGTGACCCTAGTGGAATTGCAAGGAGACCAATCAAAGCACAGAGTATGACTTTCGGTGGCCGGCTCTTGCACATGGCTCGAATCCCCGGTGCAGCTATGAGATGATGGCTAGGGGATGGCTCAGGTCCCGGGTACAGTTATCGGCTGCCAGCTGTTGGCTACAGGGTAAGGTTCTGGGGGAGCGGTTGAAACTCAGCTCCTGGGCTAGCAGAAGCCATGGCTTTCTTTTTGTGTAGGAGGATCCTCTCACTGGAAGTGAAAATAGGGGTAAGTTAATAAATATGTTGACTGACTCAAAGTTTGTTAAAGTTTGTAAGGCAGAGCTAACAGGGACATGGCTACACTGTTGTTGTTGTTATCTATCATTAATTACACAGGGTTAATAAATAGTGTATTGAACATGGATGGGAACTCCACCTACCTTCACCATTTACGGAGATTGCGTTGACATTTGAGAGCCCGCAATGACGGATGCCAAGTAAAAAGTCTCTTGCTGCGATGAGCAGGAAACTGTACATATGGTAACTTAATGCTACAGCCACCTTACAATTGTGCAGTACTACAGTAGTACTGGAAGTAGATGGTACGAACAGAGTCAGGTACAAAGTAACAGAGAATAAGTCACGCTGAAGTAAAAAAAGAATATGTCCAGGCTTTCTTTGAACTACGATTCATTGGAGTCCCATAGCACAGCTGGATGTTTTTGACAAAGGAGTGCCTCTGTTCGTGCAGAAAGATACTCAAGCAAAAAGACTCAATTAGTTAGGCCTATTCTTTTTTCTACTGTTACAATCTTGTAAGCTGGCACTTCAAATAAATATCGGTGTGTACGTACTATATACCGTTTCTTTCACGACATATCGATGTTATCTATATCAGTATGAACAAAATCAGTATTGATAATATCGGTATGGCGTTCAACACCGACGGATCTTACCAGGCCTATACCGTTACTACTCCCTACGCCTCTTAAAATTACTTTGATCGAAACGTTGACAATATACTTTTACCAGAATGCCAAAATGCAATGTGGTTTCGATGGTTCTGAATAATGAAATGTTATCTCTTTTCTTTGTGCACGGGTAAATCTGAATATATTGGGAAAATATAGTTTTGTGTTGATCATGGAAATCATTGCACATCTACTTTATATTAGGTATAATATTCATCCCAAGGTTCCTGTCTCAAAATACTATGTTAACAAGGTATTTGAGTTTCATTTCTGCTTTATTTATCAAAAGACATCATGTTAATAAGGTTTGAGGTTTTGACTCTAGTTACTTAGATGACCTTGACCCCCACTGAAAACAGTAAGGTTGCCTCCTGTGATAAAAATACATCTACATTTGAAGTATGACATTCAGCAAAGTTTCCTACTTGAAGATATTGTGTTGATGTGATTTTCGGGGTTCGACCACAGGTGACCCCTTTAAAACAATTCGGTTCTTCCTTTGATCAATAAATCCATCTACAAAGTATGATATCTATCAATGGCACAATCTAATCTGTGACACCCTCCGGGCTGTGGTATGGTTAGGATATCTTTAACACTGTACTGTGTCAGGCCTAACATACGTATTAACGTTAATCGTTAGTGTTGTACTATCGATAACTTCGGCAAACTCGTTAATGAAATATTTTAGTATCTTCGCCTGATTTCCTTCTGAATCTTTCCACAAACTAACTGAATAGATACATTTCAACCACGCATCTCGTTAGAATTGGTCTAATATCGCCATGAATCCCACAAATATGGGCAAAACACTTCATCTTCCTCCAGGAGCTCTGCTTTTTATGTTGACAAATCAATGTTTACATCCTGTATTACAGTATACGCTTTTTGAAGCAAAGTGCAACCTACTGAAATGCTATGAGGCAAAGAATCTGATTGGTTAAAATACGCAACTTTTTCAGTTAACAAGAAAGCCAAGAGGCTTAGTGATTCCTTGCCACTAATACATGCAATATACTGTAGTAACCACAGGCTACCAGATGAAGCCATTAATACTGTACACCATTTTCCAATACCTACTGCACACATGTAATGTAAGATAACACTGGAGGCCAAGAATTCTCTAGCATGCACAGTGGTCCCCTTTGTACAGTACGAATTTTCCAGGAACAAGAGATATACTCATATGACAGTTGAAATGATTGCCAATGATATAAACTACATAAATTCCGCCATGTACCCCATCACATGACCAAATAATATCTCTATTGTACAATAAGACTTTTCCCTCAAAGAAATCTTTGATGTAAAACCACTTCAGAAAACAAATCTATTCCACATTGTTTGATGACAGAAGGAGAGCTGTATTTCAGATAGTGATTCCTCTGGGAAAGCAGGTCAACCTTTTCTCCCCATTTTCAACAGAGGTCATTGGTCAATCACCATTTTCAGACAAAAAAAATGACTCAGATGGAATTAGAAGCCAATTATGGCTTTGGGAACTATATAAGTGAGCACTTTTAACTGTCAAAACAAGAACAATAAATAAAAGAAGCATGATACCAAAAACTGTACTGCTGATTCGTGGACTAAATACTGTAGAAACTTAAGGGTGCATGTTACCTGCTGAACTTAATCAACCAAATTGGGCTTTCAGATACTTTACAGATGTTTTCAGACATATCTTATCAGAAACCAGCATAATGCCAGCTGAAGATGCATAGATGAAGTTTTACCATTATAAGTCAAAGACTTGTAAAATTAGTACAGCAACTACTGTACACTTTATAACCTGACTGACAGATAAAAGTTTTCAAATTGGAACTTCCTAAATGTGCAAGCATTGCCAGCCTTTGCTTGGAAGGGAGCTCAAATACCTTCTACCCATAGGAAAAGACAGAAAAGTGAAACAACACCAGCAAAGGTCTTAACATTTTGTACTCAGATGACCTCAGATGACCTTTGGCCCACATCAAAACCAAAACCAACCAGAAAGCCAAAAGGCTTTGTGATTCCTTGCCACATGATTATATTATAACAAGCATGAATTATTCACATGACAAGTATGAGATCAACTGCAGTTGCTGGTCTTGAAACACCACATTAATAAGCCTTTAACCCAAATAACCTTTATTTTGGTGACTTCAAATGACATTTGACGTCCACTAAAAGCAATAGGAATCACCTAACCAGTATGGGGAACCTACACATCAAGTATGACATCAGTCAGCATTACTCTTCTGGAGATAATGTGCTAGAAAATTTTCACCTCAGGGGACCTCAAACGACCTTTGACCTCCACAAAAACAATAGGAGTCATCTACTCAATATGACTAACCCACACACCAAGTATGACATCAGTCACACTTACCCTTCTAGAGATACTGTGTTTACAATGTGTTTACAGTTTGACTCAGGGTGACCTCAAGTGACCTTTATCTCCACCAAAAACAGTAGGGATCATCTACTCAATACGACCAACAAACACACCAAGTATGGCATCAGTCGCAGTTACCGTTCTTGAGATATCATGTTTACAAGGTTTTCACATTTTGACCTCTGGTAACCTCAAATGACCTTTGACCTCCACCAAAAGCAATAGGGATCATCTACTTCATATGACCAACCCACACAGTAAGTATGACATCAGTCACAGTTACTCTTCCGCAGATACTGTGTTTACAAGGTTTTTCCAGTTTGACCTCTGGTGACCTTTGACCGCCACCAAAAGCAATAGGGATCATCTACTTCATATGACCAACCCACACAGTAAGTATGACATCAGTCACAGTTACCCTTCTGGAGATATTATGTTTACAAGGTTTTTCCAGTTTGACCTCCGTTGACCTCAAATGACCTTTGACCGCCACTAAAAACAATAGGGATCATCTACTCAATATGACCAACCCACACACCAAGTATGACATCAGTCATGGTTACCCTTCTTGAGATATCGTGTTTACAAGAAGTGTCACATGCACACACATACACAAACGACATCACCATCGCATAGATTCCTTCTGCCTTCGGCAAGGAATCAATAATGATATTTATATACTCCATCTAAAAAGAACTTTAAAGTGTGAAATTATCTCCCCTTTGTAAATATAGTGTGTTTACATGTTTTTCTGCATGTTATGACCTCTGATGGCCTTCGACCCCCACAGAAAATGATTCCGTTTTTCCTTTTCCTTTGACCCAACTGCATCTACACACCAAGTATGACATGCATCAAAGTTTCCCATCTCAAGATATTGTGTTAACAATGTTTTTGGGGTCTGACCTCCAGTGACCTCAAATGACCTTTGACCCCCTCCAAAAACGATAGGCTTCTTCCTCTGACAATAACACATCTACATACCCACTGTGACATTCATCCAAGTTTCCTATCTCAACATATCGTGTTAACGAAGTTTTCAGGGTCTCACCCATGTTGACCTCAAATGACCTTTGACCCCCACCAAAAACAATAGGGTTCTTCCCCTGATGATGATGCATCTACACATAAAGTATGACATTAATCCAAGTTTCCTATCTCAAGATATTGTGTTAACAAGGTTTTCAGAGTTTGAGCCCTGGTGACCCCAAATGATCTTTGACCCCCACCAAAAATAATAGGGTTCTTCCTATCACTATGGGGCATCCATGTACCAAGTTTGAAAACATTCAGACCTTCCCTTCTTCAGATATCGTGTTAACAAGCTAAGTGTCACACACACATCCACACACACGCACATACACACTTACATACACGCCATCGTGAATGCATAGGTTTCTCTTTCATCGAAACCAAAAACGACTTGAAAAAATGATGTTAAGTATTCAAACTATTTCGGAGATAGTTTTCAAAATCTGTGAAGATGTATGCAACATTTTGGACTTCCAGAAGTATGGCATTTCAGTCCCTATAATCTTGCTGTGATCTTACAAACTACATTGCTCTCTCAAATTAAGGTACAAGAACGCTTGTCAAAACAGTATCGAAGATACCCGAGTCTGTCAGAACTGCTAAAACCATGTTATTCGCATACATATGCAAAAGACCCTTAGCTAACAATCTGCAATATATTCACAAACTTTGATTCAAAAATTTACTCCTTCTAAGTATTTTTCTCTATAGCCGCATGAGGCTTATGCTGTTGCCTAATATATACTGTAAACGTATACAATGAGAGCCTAACCTATACATGTATTTACTGGAGAGCTACAAGATTCAAGATTTTCAAACAATTTTTCATCAAAAGTGTTCATAAATGTCTCATATGTTGTCTAATACAGGAATTAGCTTACAATGAGTCATCATCAATACAATGGCATGGACAAAACTTTGTAGGCTTATATTAATCTATTGAAATATTTGAAAAGTTACCATACGTAACAGTGTTACCACAAACTGATACAAATCCATAACTTCTAAGTCTACCCAATTTTAATGAGGTTGAAACTGTTCCCAGTCACATATTTGTTTGTATTGCTAAGGAGATGGGTGAAAGGGTTCACATGCACTAGTGGAAAGTGCTTTTCCAAAGTTTACCCCACCCCCCAAATATTCCTCATCAATCCCCCTACATTCCTGCAGCTTTTCAAGTATAATGCAAAAATGTTGTGGATATATACACTGCAAGTTCTTGAAAAGTGCAGGTCCCCTTTTTTGCAACCTCACCTCACCCCCAATATGATCAAAGTACTCTCACGGACCCCCCCCCCCAAAAAAATGAAAATTACTGGCTGTCTATAGTTAAGTGCCCCGTTATGATTTGTTTTTGACACTATCACATCATGGTTATGATGTTTGAGTATATCCACTAACATTTTGCCCTTGGATTTTCGCTGTTATTGTTGCATAAGATAGTTTTATAACTCCCTATGTCAAATTCCCTTCCATTAACTATTAAAGCCAATGAATATTAAGGAAGGAAACTGAACCAGTAAACTGGCAAAAAAATTCTATATGTACTGAAAGTGGGCTAGTAATCTATTTTAGTTGGTCCAGTGAGAGGCGAAACGCTTCTGATGGTATGGAAGCTCTGCCACTGCCCTCAACAAACCATATTTCCAGCTCTTTGAGCTAATAAATAATGGAAATGAATAAAAATAGGGCACACAGTGCAACTTTCCTATGTTTGTGCAATAAACTTTACATTAGACATTGAGATACCAACAGTGAAACCAGTCACAAATGATACACACTAGTGGAACCCCTAGCAGCCAAGTTGTAACCATCAAAACACCTGTTTGTTGATGATGCCTAAAATTCTTGGCATATTGCCAACAAATGTAAGCAGTAAAATTTGTTGATAGTCTGGAATTGGGTCAGGGATCAAGTACTCCATAGAAATCAAAAAGTGTACTCTTACAACCATGCAGGAGCATGGCTAGAAAGCAGAGCATACATACGGCACTTTGGTCATGAAAACGCACCAAGACTCACGGGGAAGCTGATACATGACAGCGCCTTTCGTAGCACATGAACACGACCAGAACGAAGCAATCTTTCTACAAATTTACACCTTAAATCTAACTGTTTTCAGACACTAGGATCAATACGTAAACCAATCAAATATCTTTCTTTTCAGAAACTAAATAAACTGTTCCACATATATTCGACTTCACGTTGAAGAAACAAGCAATTGCTGAGGTGGTTATACGCTATTAGCTACACATCTAACACGTTAGGATGATTATTTTATACTTTTGCGAGGGCTTGCACCATCTTTTTTGTTTCAATTTTCACGAGATACCTTTGTATCTCGTCAAACTTAACTATCAAGCCAATCCTCCGAGTCCAACCCAGATGGCAATGGGGGCCTGTGTGACTTGAGATCCACGTAGTTAACAGGTCGCACACACTAGGACAATGCAAGGACCAGGGAGCTGCTGGTAGTATTATAAGGTAGCCAACTACCGCGCGGGCCCGTTGAACGCGCATCTAGCCTATCATTTACAAATCACAACTTCTACAAGCTTAGGTTCCACAGATTGAAATAGTGAAGCACGCTACCATTTTTTGTCATTTATACACTAGGTCAATGGCAGGCGCGCACGACGGGCACCTTGGGGAAAGTTAATTTTGTTTGGATTGTCTAAAGAAGGTGGGATAATTTCACCTTCGGTGACACACTTTTTCGTTGCAATGAATACATATTCATTTGAGACAATACTGATTCATAAGATAACGTTCCGACTTTTGTAGGTGGAACTGTCACAAATTTGGAATGATAAATTTCCTTAATAGCGCGTTCGACGGTCACCCCTTTACACTACTCTATTAATGGGACTTTAGGCTCCTTTCCCATTGTCATTCTCTAATCTGGAAGGAGTTTATTACTCAAGAAAGAGAGGGAAACCAGTCAAGGTAAATCAAGGTATTTAGCAGTACTCTGCTATAGCGTTCAGGACAGCACTTATGCACTAGCTTAGTGACTAGGCTACATCAGTTCCTTGTAACTTGGAAGCATAGACCGATAAGTTAGCACGCTGAAGTATGCTTATTTCGGCCCAAGTTACGACTTAAGATTGCCAAACCGGTACTGGGTAGGAAGGTCTATGCCGTTCATGGCCATATACAGTAGATAAATCATGCTTAACGGTATGTCAAACCTACAATCTTGGACAAAATTGTTGGGACACTTTGTCGTATGTTGCAAATATAATACTGAATTTTAGGTGAGGGGATAACACGAAACCCCGCGCCCCTTCCCAATGTTGCGCTATAGAAGTGAATGTACCCTTTGAACAGCAATACTATAGCCAACATTGAACGGGGGCGCGGGGTGTCCCAAGGTATTTTGTCCAAGATTGTCTGAGTTTTTTGGGAGCAATTTTGGAGCGAAATTTCGAAAGAAAATTGAACATTTTTGGACAAGGTGCATCATAAAAATTAGTTATCGGGGCCTATGGGTCTGGGGATTTTCAAATGAAAGTATTCTGAATTTCAACTATGAACATAACAAGTTTAATTTTAATTTTGGGGGTTTATTTGTATATGTTTTGTTGGAAAGGAGTGATCATGAATGAATAGATCGTTTCATGGTTTTGTATGCGGACAGAAATAGTTGTGTTTAGAAACAACATTGATGGGCAGCTGTTGCATTGCATTGCAACAGCAGTGTTACTGCAATTGTAGAATGCTGGTAGGAATCCCAGTTACAATACATTCTGAAGTAGCTCCACGTTCTACCAAAATGTGTTAAAGTCAGAACTGTAGATTCAGCTTAATATTAAAATAAATGGTAGAACGTTAGTAAAGGCTGGTTTTTTACCTTTTCGGCCGCTACATCAAGATTTGTGACTGCAATTTTTACATTGCATGAAGCTGGTAACATATGTCATCTTCAGTCTTGTAATCTACGCAATTTTTCCACGTGTTGCTTAAATTTTCCTGTCAAAACATTTGGTAGAACGTGGGTTTCATTAACCTATACTGTCGGACGCTGTTGTTACAGTAGGTCTAAGTCAGCTCGGATGGGGAGGCCAGGGTTCGGTTCACGGCATGACCATAGTGTTTTTCACTGCTCAATTACCCATTTATAAACTCAAATGTCTGTCAACTTCTCATTTTTCATTCATTCATATACAGCATAAGGTAATATGTATATGTATATTAATATAATGATATAGCTCTAACAACAAATACGTACTCTGAAGTCCGTTGAAACTGCTTAAAATGACTGACATATTACAGTGCACCATGTACGGTACAATAGAATGGGTGCCACAATGTCACTGTTATGTGAATATCAGCAAACGTCACATTTATTAAATTTGCATTTTAGAGGTTTATTTTGTATAGTGATAGTACACTTTTTTACCCAGATTAACCTGCAAGTCAGTCCTAATAGACATTAAGTGTAGTTACTTTAATACCAGACACCACGTCATCACTGTGAACAATTTGAATAAATAAGACATATACATCGATCTTCTTCAACGGACCACTCACATGTTATTTTTTTTTGGGGGGGGGTATTTTTTGTTTTTGTATTTTTTTTCTTCGTTACCTGTCTCAATATCAGAGTTTGAGCCGAAAGTACGTCAGTTGTATCATACAAAATGTTTTAAAGTAGTCTCATGGTCGACAAGATGCATTGGAGTTATAATGTTACCTCCCCAATGACTGCATTTTATTTAGCACATTTAGTGCAAATACATCAATTTGACTGACTTATTCCTCCCCTTACTCCGTAACAACATTGACAACATTCACACAATAATGTTATTACAGTAAACCAACTTCAATATAGGCCCCAAACATGCCGAACATGCACTGCTGATGTTTCTTGTTGCAAGGAATATCACCCCCCATTTTGCCGTTTAACTTGTTTCAAATTGACGATTTTTCCTGTGAACCGCGCATGCTTCTAACCCCTCGAAATTCTCAGACAATCTTGGACAAAATCGTTGGGACACTTTGTCGTATGTTGCAAATATAATACTGAATTTTAGGTGAGGGGATAACACGAAACCCCGCGCCCCTTCCCAATGTTGCGCTATAGAAGTGAATGTACCCTTTGAACAGCAATACTATAGCCAACATTGAACGGGGGCGCGGGGTGTCCCAAGGTATTTTGTCCAAGATTGTAGCTCTAGTCTAAAGTTAGGCCAACATATAAAGTTGGGTCAAAGGTTAGGCCTAACTTACTTAGCCAATTCGATGAAACACTGTCGAAAGTAAAATGACGCAAACAAAACAGCTCGGTCAGTCTGGAGTTAGGCTGGTCTTTAACTGGCTAATGAACTTCCCTTCCTAATTCCACCTCAATGAATGAGATAGTGATCGACTTACCTTGAGCCAATAAAGTATAGGCTTACGTAAACGCGAAGTTCCAGACCACTGACGTGACTCCAATGGTATTTCATTCTGATTATAAAACACCAGACAGCTCAGCTTAGAGCCGTGTAATTAGGTACCACTAGCACTGTACAAGGCTCTCCTACCAAAGCCAAATGCAGCGCAGGACGGAACTGACCTAGATCATTGGTGCAGTAACAATAATACCGTAAATGTTTACACTCGTACTTTTCAACAATTTTTGGGACGCAGAAACTGTAAAAAAATAGTTCATAAAACTTCAGTAATCTTTATCAGTGTAGCCCACACACGAGATCGTAAGCGTATAAGCCGAGTACATTTTAAAGCTATACAGGTCTAAAGATCAAAAGAAGAGACTCCAACAGACCAAAACTAAGATTGTAAATGCTAGGCCTATTCACTTTTTACTGGCTATGAGTTTACTCATAGTCAGTATTGTTATAGGTAGAGTTTCAAATTCGTGCTGAAAGTGACGTCATCAATATCTTTGTCGCGCAAAATAGAACCCCCTGTATAAATTTCAGTGCCAGTTTTGAGTTCATTGCTCGCTAAAAATTATGAAGACGAAAACGAGATTTGATCTAGACATTTGGAGATAATACGACTGAGAAATTTTAGATTTAGTTTTGCTTCCCTTTGTAAGTTATTGTTCACAGCTACCAAACCTTCAACGCTCACGCATGCCATACCAGTGCTAGCCTACGTAGCAGCTCTACATGTTCTGTAGTTCTACCAGGATGCAATCATGTGTCTTGTATAGCGTGTCTACAGATGCGATATCAGGGTCACGGCAAACTTTCACGGACATTTTGTACACGAAATCTTCAAAACCTCACCATTACTCTTTTCAAATGAAGCTCAGATACACTGAATAAACACTCAAAACCTTATATCATACGCAATATGTCTATTTGAAGGTCTCTCTCTCCAAAATCGTAGTTTTTGGGAATGACTGTTCCCTACGTTGTCGTTGCAATAAAAATACTGGGCAAAATGCCATAGAGCATGCCCATTTTCAGGGGAGCTCAAGTAGCTAAATCCTGACCTGCGCGACAGGGGGAAGGGGTAACCTTTAGAACACTATATTAGGGGTAACCTTAAGAATAATAAGTGGTTCCCATACACAAATGTGGTAGAAAAGCAATACCAGCAGGCCTATATCCTAACAATGTAGATGTTAATAGTCTTCTTAGCAGTACTTATGAGTACATATCGCTTACATTTGCGAGATTTTGAAAGGCTTTAAACGTAAGTAACTTTTCCATAATCATTTTTTTTTTCAAATTAGACGTTTTCGTTCACACGAATTGAGAATATTTGGCTTCATTACCGTACGTTTCAAACTATATCAAACTTAAAGAATTTTATCAGCCAGTTTGTCCAGAAAATAGTGATTAATTATAGTCTAGTTTCAGAGGCTTTACAAAATTATACGTCTGTATACGTCTGTTCACCGGTTTACATGATTTTTGTTTTGTTTGCTTGATTATTTGAAGCCTCATTTCTTAGTGCTATATTTGAATAGGAAATATAAATCTACCTTTGTCGTGTGGACTAGATACCTACCTTGGACATCTCAATGTAAGAAGATTAATAGTATTATTAATTCTTCCATGCATATTTATCTTTATCGAACTCTATCAAAAGTCGAACAACTCTTGCAGACAAGAGGCCCTTAGTCTAGTAATGTTAGACTCCCCGACCCTTTCTCACAGGACGACTACAAACTCATAGCCAGGTGGTTGCGGTTTGCAACCACGTTTCTAGTTTGTGGATTGCGATTGTCAGCACAACTAATATTTCAGCTTCAAAAAGTGGCTGAACGGTAGACAAAAGTACCTAGCACGTACCAAAGCCCCATAGATCCATACAAAAGAAACACGTTAAAGGCTGTATTGCATCACCCTAAGCTATATTTGTACCTCCCGGAAAGGAAAATTCTCAACTGGTTCTAAGTTACATTACTCTTAGATTGACAGCAAATTCGAAAGATACAGAGCAGCTCGCATTACACAGCGTTAACAGGGATCCATTGTTTTGATTACATATGTGGAGGAATTTAAGACAGGCTGAGGGAGGGACTAGAGGTAGGTGGTTGGGAGAATTGAAACTGTCTGGGGTGATGAGTTTTTGTCCTTAAGCCAGGGTCACACTATCGCGATTAAAAACGCAATTCAACTTTCAACTAAATTAGTGCAAATTGAGTTGATCATAAAAGTTGTTCAGAATAAAATAGCATCATAATTTCTCTTAGTCCTGGATTTCTTTAAAGAGAAGAATCGATTTCGAAGTTCATATTTTGCGTTCATTAATGTAAACAGCAGTTCAAGTTGTAAAATTGAATCGCCTGTTGAACTGAGCTTGTGTGACCCGGTCAGTAGTCATCAGACCCCCCCCCGATCGGGGGGTAATTAATTCCCCACCAAGGACAGTGAAAAAAATAACACCCAAACAGGGAAAAAAAGGTACAGAAATCACACCCAGTCACAAAGTTGAAAGTACTTGTCCAGTGCATTCTTAAACGCATTGTCACTTCTTGCCATCACTCCATCCTCGGGCAACCCATTCCACTCATTCACTACCCTCTGAAAAAAGAAGTAACGACGAATATTCCTATTTTGAACCTTTTAGATTTTAAGAGAGTGACCTTTTGTAATTTTACTATTTGCAACTTTGAAAAAATCAGAAAATGATAAATTATCAAAACGCTGAACAATCTTGTACACTTGTATCAAATCTCCACGTAGGCCTAATCTTTCCAGCTGTGAAATGAGACGTAACCCTTTGTAGTATAGGGAACACCTCTGAAGGCACTAGTCAATCTAGTAGCCCTGCCCTGGACTTTCTCAAGTAAATCCTTATCTTTAGAAAAAATATTTGTTCCAAGCTTGCACAGATACTCTAAATAAACTAACCAACTGCTAGAGCCTAACAACAATGTCTTGCTTAAGGAAACTAAAATTTCTCTTACTCATACCTAAAATCCTATTCGCTCTTTTAGCTACTTCAAAACACCCCTTAGCTGGCTGTAAAGAAATGGTAAGAACAAGTAAGTAAATCACAATTACGACATAATAATTAGTCCTTAACAATAGCTTTCTCACTATTTATAGCGGAGCGCCACTACCGGAAGAAAAAAAAATGACAAACATATTTGCCAGATTTCATGAAATGGTACTTCGCAGGTCCATTTTCATCACTATTGTTTCAAGGTGAAATTTTGTGGGGACCAAAATACATGGTTATTAAGATACTTCCACTACTTACGCGGAATGCCACCATCGGGTGGCTTGTAACGTTCTAGAAAATTATTGACAAAACTTCTTGCCAGGTCACAGGAACTTATGGCGCTTCCAGTAGTGTCCTAAGCTACATGTACCCTTGAAATAACGTCTCATGTTTGCACTTTCTCAATTAATGAGAGAGAAAAAAAATCGTATGTAAAATGTCAATACACAGCAGGTGGTTTGACAAGCGAGGATCATCTAAAGGGGGAGTGAGACTGAAATTATAAAGGAAGCGGTTAATCGTGGCAAGACTATATCAAATTAAAGATTAAGTAAGTGGATGACTATACCTTCTGTTGGCCCGGAGTGTACAAAAAAAAAATGATAAAGATACTCCCATAGATCTTCGGAGATCGCCCTTCCCAGACTCCACAAGTAAGCTTCTGAAAATGGTGTGGTCAGTATTTTGTTGAACTGAAAACTGATATATTGACTGTTTTGTCAGTTCCCGCTCAAATGTTCAGTGGCGTCACAAGGGTTGCTTCTAAGGGGAGACTCGACGTGCGTCCACGGGCGTTGCTAGAATTTTGTTTGTCAAGGAAACCTGAGACACTCCACTACACTTGAGCATTCAGTATTTGAACTAGACAGCAAGGGGGCTGAGAATCGTAGGAAGACTACGTAAGTGAAACTCCACCATTAGAGCTCCACCATTGTATAAAAATGCTATGTAGAACACTGTAAAGCACACTTCCCATCCATTGAGGTAACTTTGTAAATATTCTTGTACGAAGAATCATATTTCATGGAAAACGGAAATAACTAGGATTGCGCTATGATGCTTTATAATCTTCAAGCTATAGTTATTTCGAGAAAAGTGAATTCAACAGTTTTTACTTTTTAACGATATCGCTTTCTTAATCTTTTTGGCAAATCTTTTTGAGGGTTGTAAATGGGGCCTGAGGTGTAGCCAACCTCTTTTTGAAAAATTTGCCACCTACCAGGTAACCTTAGATTCAATCAGATGCAATATTTGGCGTCTGTGGAAGTTATAGAGTGTGCTAGACTGAAATATGAAAAATTCCAACTGGTATTTTAAATCTTCCGACTCCTAGATTTAAATATGAGAAGTTCAAATAGTATTTCAGATTTATTGAGAAATTCTTCAAGTACCAGGTAACCTTAGACACAATGTGGTGCAATATGTGTCATCTTTTTATGTCTTAAAATTAGCTAGATCGAGATATGAAAAATTGCAACTGATATTTCAGATTTCCGACTATCGTCGCTCTGAAAATTACTGGGGGAGGGGTGAGACCCTCCCACATCCCCATACCCCCGTTCACAAAGACTCTTATTGTCAATAAAACTACTTTAATTTATGTTTCCTTGCAAAACCATTCCTGAAGACATCATAGTATCAAACACATCCTTTGAAACAGGACTTTTCTTAGTTTTTAACAGGAAGTGAAAACAGTGATAAGGAGGCTGCTTAAATCTGCAAATTTTTAAAGTCAGATAACACTAACGGCATTCTATCCTCTTAAGTGATACATCATACGTGGCAAATTACAATGCAGTTACTCAAAACATGAACAAATAGAAAATTGGATTATGTTACAACCAAATTTTCATTTGAAGCGACCACTGCTATCATTGTCGCTTAAGCACGTTGATACAAAATGAGCGTATGTAAACTAATGCTGTGATTCAACCCCACCCTTCACCCATAATAAAATGTTAGTAGTAATGATCTACCCTCATTGAAGATATCTAAATAAAATTTTCTGCCTAAAAATCAGTCTTAAAATGATTTCTTGTTCGAAAATAAAAAAATCTACTTACTTCGTTAGACATTACGTCTTTTAAGAATGTTTTGTCTGATTATATGGTGTACGGTTTACTGCAAACCCCATCATAGACAATGCGACAATGTTAATTCTGCCTAAAATATCACGAAAAACACAAGGAATATACACAATTTCATGGAAAGTACAGAGCATGTTACTACGTGAATGTAGATGTATTTCTTAAACGTCCGAGAAATATTGTCGTGGGTAAAAAAAAAAAAAAAAAAAACTTGGACAAATATTTGAACGTCGAAAATTTCTATATCAGAATCAGAGAATGAATGACTGAGCTACAGTGTTGTACTATCACACTGATTCAGTGTGTCTTGCAAATGCTTCTTTGGGGCGCAAAGTAATGTCAACATGCAATACACCTGGTTAATTAATCCATTTCCCATTATGAATTCTTTGCTCAAATAAGAAAAATCTACCTTATTCAAAACTTTGAATGCAATGTATATCGGCGAGATAAGTAAATTTTTTTCGAGCGAGCCATTTTGGCTATAACTTCGATATTTAACTTCAAATTTTAGTCACCGATCAGACGCAAGCACGACATTCCAGGATATATGGGCACCTAAAGCGTTACTCGTTGATAGTGATTGGCACAAATTAATAATGTTGAATGAAGTCTTCCACCTGGTTTGCGATTCAAAATCTTTGCCAGATTGTAGTAATAGACCAGGATTACTATGACTGGGTGGCGCACTTCGACCAGGTCGCTGTTACTTAGCAGCTCCCTGCTTAGACACTGAGTTGTGCGTACATCCGTGAAAGCTTCTATACGTGCAAAATATAGCTAACTGAAAGTCTGCCATTCCTCAGTTCATTTGAAAAGAAAAATAACAGGCTATGAAAAATGGTAAGACACGTCAAATAGTTTGAGGTGATCTAGAAAGCAATGAATTATGAACCAAAGTAGTCGCTCATTTTTTCTTGAAGCATTTGGCTAACACTGGAGATGAACATACCTGTCCCCCACATTTTCAAGCCAAGCGTGAGTGTCCCATTTTGAAGTTTTCACTATTTTGTTGATGGACGGAATCTGGTGCATTTGTTTTTTTCCTGAGAAATAATAGATTCCTGAAAAGATACTCGAGCAATAGTTTACTCTCTGGCTTGCTGAGCCAAATGCTGCAGGCAAAATAATTATGCGATGATAATGGTTTGTGTGTGTGTATGTGTGTGAGTGCTTGACCCCTTATCAAGTGTTTGAGAGGTCAAAGTTCACATGAGGCCAGAAGAGGTCATAGTTTTAAACATGTAAATAAAGTATCTCAATGAGGGAAAGTTGCTTGAACTTCAAAGATGGTATGTATCTAGTCTAGTCCATTGCAAGTAAATGATTCCATTTGTTTCAACGATCATTTGAGGTCATGAGAGGGAAAAATCTGAAAACCTTTTAAAATATATATCTCGTCTGCTGGAAATTGCTGGCACTTCAAACATTTACCATTGGTTGCTCTTAATGAGCATATGATCTCTGCCATATTTGGGGAGGTCAAAGGTCACAAGAGGTCAGTAGAGGTCATAGTTTAGAAACATTGTAAATACAGTATCTAAAGAAGGGAAAGTTGATGGAAGTGTATAGTTTGTTCATTGCGAATAGATGATCCCGATTGATTTCCATGGAGGTCAAAGGTTATTTGAGGTTACCAGACTTACAACTTTGAAAGCATTTCAAGGAAGATATCTCATAAACTAAATGTTGCTGGAACTTCAAACTGTTCATGTTTGCAGCTCTTGATGAGTAGATGATCTCTGTCATTTTTTATGATTTTCAAAGGTTACATGAAGTCCACAAAAGTTATTATTTGAAAACTTTTTTGATATGGTATCTCAAGAACTGTAAGGTGATTGAACTTCAAAATTAGTACGTTATTTGTAATTGATTTTAAATAAATATTGGCATGGAATCACAAATCGTTTGATTTTCGAGTTTACATTCTCGCTAAAATTGCATTCCAAAGTGTAGCTAGTCATAACTTTTGTAAATTATAGCAACCTTGATGAAGAAAATGCTGGGATACAATGGTATTTTGAAAGCGGATGAAAGCAAGAGGTGGCAGAGTGATGACAGACCCCGGGAGGAGTGTAAGGGGGTTTCCCTTCCCTTGAAGAATCTTTCAACTACCAAGTTACTTTAGATGCAATATGATGCAATATTTTGCGTCTCCTGGAGGCATATTTTTCAAAATCGTCATTAAGGAAAAGCTAATTCAACTGCACTTTCTAGTGATAACCGGTTTTTTTTTTTTGTTTTTGTTCTTTTGGGGGGGGGGGGTGGCGAAGTTGAAAAATTTCCAACTACCAGGTAAACCGAAATAGAATGTGGTGCGTCGGAGCCGGTACGGCAGATCCAGCATATTCACAGCGCAAAAGAAAAAAAAAATAGAAATTTAAAATTTTAGAACATCTGATTGGTCCAAATTTCTTTGGTTCAAATTGGTTCATTTTTCAAGGTTAAAGACAAAATTCCTGATCTTAAACCAGTGGATGTATATATCATATTCCTTGTGGTGACAAAAGCTGTGGGGATAATTACATTGGGTAGTCCAAACTTAGGCTTTGTGATAGATTTAAAAAACATGTAAATGCTGACTACTTCAAGGAATTCAGTTCCATACACGATCACTGTAAATCGGCGTCCCATAAACTTCCAAACCCAGGTGATATTAAAGTTCTCCATGTAGAGAATGCCTGGTACAGACGCAAGATCATGGAGTCTCTTTTCATCAAGGACTTACAACCTACCCTGAACAGAAATGTCCAGAGTTTTAATCTTCAGCTATTTTGAGCTGGTATTACTCACTAACTTACTTACTTCTGTTACAGCTGTTATATATATATATATATATACATATATATATATATATATATATATATATATATATATATATATATATATATATATATATATATATATATATATATATATATATGTAAACGCGAGAGGTAACTTGAACCCGATTGGCAGCACATATACTGAAAACGTGACCCAGTTTGGTGTTGTACAGCTTAATACCATCGAGTAACCATTTAGTTGACTAAAAGAATATTTTATTTAGAATAAAATTAGGATTTTTATACAATGTAACCTCAATTCAAAGGAAGCGTGTTTTCCTTCATTCTAAGCAGTAGTTTCTTTTCAAAAAAATTCTGTAGGCTTCCCTTTGATAGTTGTCCTACAATTTTCATCACACTCCCGTCTAGCAGTTGTTATGGCCATTCGGCCATTTTGAGTCATTACATGCAATGCAGGCTAAATTATACCAACTTGTTACCCATTTTACTTCACCAGCGCTTCTCTCTTTTATTATTTTATAATTTCTCTATTCTGCCGTCCAACCTATTAGCTCCTCGCATACCCCGCCCCTCTTCCCACCCTCTATGCTTTACTTCTTTTCTGTCTTATTCCCCTGATCAGTAAGCCGCCGGACATGCTGTTAACCTGAGAAACCGTGATGCGTGCATGAGAATATACGAGACACCTTTTTAATTGTCAATGCTATATCGGTGATCCCGCCCAACAAGGACTACCTCCCGTCTAATCCACACATTTCGAACTCGATTGCGGAAGAGTAGTATTGTATTTCTGTAGCACATAGCAATTTTGTTTGATTCACCATGGTTTCCTCATTTGTGTTCCACCCTCCAAAAAACAACTTTTAGCTACGCCCATAGGCCCACGTCGAGTTTCCGAAACCCTTACAAGCAACCCCTGTGACGCAATCAGTTACAAAACTTTGAGGGCAAACTGCAAATTATTCCGATAACTAGAAGAACAGTTTTTCCATTCAAGAAAAAACACCATTTCCAAAAGCTTTTATACGAAGACTGGAAAGGGTGATCTCCGACGACCTAGGGGGTATTTTCCAGGGGTGCAGTAGTCGAGGTTGGCTTCGACCTCCACTTCTCAGGCCTCGAAGTCTCCATTCATACAGTAGAGTGTTACAAGTCCCTGTTCAAGGCCGGTGTCAGCCTTGGACAGTCCGGCTTCGACTTCAACACTGGTATTCTCATACATTTTTTTGATGCTCCGTACAAGCCGATGATGGCGCTCCGCTTCGATAATCGTGCCACCTCACCCCCCCCCCCCCCCGGCTTTCTCTTATTTCAGCCTCACTTACCTCTCTGAAATGTCTAGATCCGCACCTGTTAACCCATGTGATATGTATTTCCATTTTTCAGACACTGATTTTTGCTCTTTAAACTGCAGACATGTCAAGGTTGGGTGCATGTAGCTTAGAACACCCAGGAGGTGCCATTTTCGGCAATATGGGGGGGGGGGGGGGGGCTTGTAAAGCCAAAGATTGTCTTGCACCGTATAGTAGTTCCACGATTTCTCCCATTTTTCCACAACTGAACTATACGTTGTCGTTGTAACAGTTTTTGGTATTGTGAAATCTGTTTTAAACTATCGTGAAAATTGTGGTTGAAAACTGTAGGTACTTGGGAAGGAAACGACTTCTACTTTACTTTACTTTACTATATATATATATATATATATATATATATATATATATATATATATATATATATATATATATATATATATATATACAAAGATTGGAGAGGTCCATATACTAATAATAAAACTGAAAATAGCGATGAGTTTGAAATTGATGATGAATCAAATATATTACGCCAATATTTCGTAAGAATACATCTTACATCGTCAAGGCGAAATAGCAAACTGATAATACAAGTCAGTACATTACAAAAACAGCTGTAACAGAAGTAAGTGAGTAATACCAGCTCAAAATAGCTGAAGATTAAAACTCTGGACGTTTCTATTCAGGGTAGGTTGTAAGTCCTTAATGAAAAGAGACTCCATGCACTTTTCCATAAGGAACTTCGTCATATTCGTAATTGCCTTCTTCTTAACGCTTATCCTCTTAAACTCATCAAGAGCTTTGAGAGATATACCTGTAATTTAAGATCTAGATTACTAATGGGCCCTGTCCCCTGCACTGTGGACGAGAACAAAGTCTTATCGAAATTCTATCTTAAGTTACCATACTGTGGTAATATATCTAATCAAATTTCTAGATCTATCTCTAAGTCTTTGAAACGTTGCTCTAATGCAGAACTACAGATCTCTTTCAGATGTTCTAAAATTGGTTCATTTTTCAATATTAAAGACAAAATTCCTGATCTTAAAAGCAGTGGTTGTATTGATCATATTCCTTGTGGAGACAAAACTTGTAAAGATAATTATATTGGGGAGTCCAAACTCAGGCTTTGTGATAGATTTTAAAAACATGTAAATGCTGACTATTTCAAAGAATTCAGTTCCATACACGATCACTGTAAAACGGCGTCCCATAAACTTCCAAACCCAGGTGATATTAAAGTTCTCCATGTAGAGAATGCCTGGTATAGACGCAAGATCATGGAGTCTCTTTTCATTAAGGACTTACAACCTACGAAATATTGGCGTAATATATTTGATTCATCATGAATTTCAAACTCATCGCTATTTTCAGTTTTATTATATATATATATATATATATATATATATATATATATATATATATATATATATATATGTATATGTATATGTATATGTATATGTATATGTATATATATATATATATATATATATATATATATATATATATATATATATATATATATATATATATATATATATATATATATATATATATATATATATATATATATATATATATAAAGTTGGAATAGCAAATAGCAACAGTTCCAAACAATGTGCTCCTAACAGAAGGATCCAACAGGGATGCCAAGCAGTAACTTTCATAATTAGAGAGAATAAAAACGCAAAAAGACGTGACAGGAAAGAAACTGAACTTCTGTCACTCCAAAATTTTATTAAAAACAAACGTTTCGGTCGTTCGACCTTCTTCAGTGTGGAGCTTGAAGTACAATGACTGTAGAAGCAAAAATGTCAGAAAGTTACTGAACTTGAACAAGATAAAGACAGATTACAAGAGGTAAAGAGGAAAATGAGCTTAAGTTACAAAGGACAAAGAAGATTAAGAGCTAAAGTTGATGCGTTTTTGAGAGTGCAGTTCATTTCTTTTGTTGAGGCCCAAGGGTTTAAGGGTTTGTAATTGTGCTGTCCGAAACGTTTGTTTTTTAATAAAACTGTTTTTGCGTTTCTATTCTCTCTCTCTCTTTCTATATATATTGTAACGCCGACCGAGTTTGGAAGTTCTAACATTAGACCCACTTTGGGTAGCATTTTTACAGAGACAGCTATAACAGGAAAATACACCCATAACAATCGGTGTAGGTTCACACTTATCTATTTAGCCATCTCATACCATGGCGAGCAGGAATAATGAAACTTTCACATATCTTCAATGCAAGCAGCAAAGTAGAATTCAACCACAGATAGAGTAATAGTTTACTCCCATCCAAGCGCATATCTCTACTCGTAGCAAAAGCGAACAATACAAAAGTGATAAATACTTAGTAACTTACATTCTTATTTAACGGTGAGTGGTCTCTTGCTCAAGACTGAGTCCTACAGTGCTCCAATCAACTTCAACTCCAATGAGGTGTTAAAACAAGCAAAATTTGTGTAAACTGGCAATGGGTAGATAATGAGTCTAAAATCTCGATCTGGACAGAATGTGTCTTTTTTAATGAGGAACATGGGTTTTTATTAGATGGTCAGAGGTAATCCTGGCTGGTCATTGGTCAAATGTATAGGAGCAGCTGTGATAATCTATCTGTCACCGACCCTATTATTTAAAAGTTTACACCAACAAAAACATTTCAGGAAGAAATCCTGTGTTTATGCCTACCTCCCATCATCTCTAGTTCTTAGATAAAATGTGCTCACAAAATTTGTTGCTGTGGCCATAAAACAATCCAAGGTATCCTTCAGTTTGACACATGGACACCCACCACACCAGGGCTGGTACTGTAGAATGTAGAATAATCACCCCTCTGGGAACATTATCTAGCCAACAAAAATTAGATCTAAAGAAATGTACTGAAGAGTAAACTAGTCCTGGACATAACAAGTAACAATACACTATTTTTGTTACAATATATATATATATATATATATATATATATATATATATATATATATATATATATTATATATATATGACAGAAAAACAGAAAAATCGTTTTTATTCAATTCTTTGAATGGTATATGTACTTAAAGGCTGTAATGCATCACCCCAGACAGTTTCAATTCTCCCAACCACCTACCTCTAGTCCCTCCCTCAGCCTGTCTTACATTCCTTCACATGTGTAATCAAAACAATGGATCCTTGTGTACGCTGTGTAATACGAGCTGCTCTGCATCTTTCGAATTTGCTGTCAATCTAAGAGTACTGTAACTTAGAACCAGTTGAGAATTTTCCTTTCAGGGAGGTAAAAATATAGCTTAGGGTGATGCAATACAGCCTTTAATCATGGCACTCAGCATAGCTTTGAACACAATGTCTTTAAGTGTTTACTAACAATAACAATAACATTTACATGAAACCCATGAACACATGTCCGGTAGGCTATGTACTTTTACAACAATTTTGAAACAGGAAATAGACTTAAAGAATTAAATAGTACGGAAAAGGTTGTCGACAAATTTCGAAGAAAACGGAAAAGCACTTACAACATTCATAAGTTTGATGGACTCTCCATAGGCGGTGCACATACTTGGCAGTGTTTCGATAGTTATCCATAAACAGTGAGTGCACTTCACACATAACGTCACCGAAGTTTGACATGTGACATACAAGATACAAGATATACATCATTGCAATGTGAGTGCAAACACCACGTAAGACCAGCATTTACATGTATGTACCGATAAATTTTCGCACAAATACATGCATAAAGCTTGTCATCTTGCAGAAATAATCAGAATAAACAACTCAGAAATACGTCATTACCTTGCAAATAAGAACAAGAGATACAAAGTGATAAATGATATTGATGGAGTCTTGGCAGTGGTCTTGACGTGAATATCATTATCTTGGTGACCTGACTGCACATTGACGAGGGCTATCCTAAGTCACACCCTATCGACACGAAATCAAATATCAACGCGGTTGATGCCCCTCGTCTTCATCAATCATGTAGGTGGGTGTCGTCATCAGGTTGGTAAGGCAAAATCCAAGCACTATATGGCAGCATATGACCAAACCTAAGGGCCTTCACCATGTCATATAGCAGGTAGATCTCATTTCAATCAACCTTACAACAGAGTTGAACATACCGGTCAACAGGTCGCCTAATCCTCTGAAGTCCTCATCCATCAGGTGACTGGTCAGGATTGGTGGTCTGACCAGTAGTTGATGAATTTGACATCGATGGGTCAGCAGGTGACGTCTGACCATCTTCTGCTATTTCAACCGCGACTGCGATAACAAAGGGTTCGGGTGGTGCTACGGCAAGTTCGTCAGTTGTTGTCATGGTGACCTGGTCATCTTGGTACAACTGCCTCACAGCCCGGTGGAATCATGACATTTTCCACAACCCGCACACGCATGCATGATAGCGCCACACGATGATCATGAGTAGCAGTTTACTCCCCCTATTGTCAACACTCCACTGCCTGCTTTTATCTGACAGTTGCACTCCTCAAGAATCTATTCCCAGAATTCCTTCTGTCTCGATGTCAGCAATCCAGACTTCATACTGCACTGTCAGCGAAAAGGTCCCGTTTACAGAGGGTCTGTTTTGCTCTACTGTCGACCTTCGACCCTTAAACTCGTCAGACTTGCGTTTTCCTTCTTCGGGTCCTCCTGCGTGTTTGGTCAATGAGTCTCTCCGGGACAGTCTCGAGACCTGTGCCCTTTCTTGTTACAAGCAAAACACTTCCATCTGAACTTGTGTTTAATTTGCTTCGGCGAGTCACTGTTGTCTAGCTTGGGCCATTTGGATTTTTGCAACTCTCCCTTTAGCTCCTTGAGCGCTGGTCACATCCTGGTTGGTCTTCTCATTTTTGGATTTGGCGGTGGCTACTGTCCTAACCAGCTTTCGAGTGTGGCACGTTTCTTTTCTTCTGCCAACGCAAACGCCTCCATCTCTACAACAAGAGTGACAGTTTCCTCCAAGTTCATCCCCCTGGCTTGATAAACTCGCCCTCTTGTTTCTGAAGTATCTAGTCGATAAAGAAGTCTTTAGCGAGCGCATCATACATCGACCTCGGTGCATCGGGATATGCCTCAGCGAATTCTCGCCTCAGCTAATGGGCTAATTCGGGTAGACTTTTCTTCTCCTTTTTTCTTCTGTTTCGTAGAAGCCCCTTGTATAGCTCTGCCTGGTTTTCGGGAGCAAACCGTTGTTTTGATGCTAGTGTTCAGGTGTGGTAGTCTCGTCTGTGTGATTCAGGCAAGTCTGCCAGAACAACTTGAGCGGGTCATCGAAGATTTGCCGCAAAGTTTAACGCCCTCTCATTAATATGTCACCCTTAAAACTCTGAGACAATCTCGAACTGCACGAGGAAGTCTTTCCACGGGTTCGATCCATCCTACGTCGGCGGGTGAGCGAGAGCACGTCTACCGGGGTGTGGATAATCCCTCCCGGAGTTTCTTCCGAAGTCTTCATCCAGAGCTTCTACACATTACGCAGACTTCCAGAGGTTTCCTCTGCACATCACCTGGTGTTATTCCTGAGCGCAGGCGTCCTCCCGTCAGAGGTTTTCACAGGCGCGCAGGCGTCCCGTCTCTTCACCTGTCTCCAGCACCAGTCTCTCTCTCGAGATAACTCGGCAGATTCGGATCCCAGCCCTTCCCACCACTTGAGGGGTTTCCGATACTATTACGCTTCATCCGCACTGCGGGGGTTCCAACTTTGCCAGGTTGCTAGGCAACCGGATTCATAACCCGGATTACAAGGTACTACAAAAGAATTCGCTGTGCCTTGGAATCTCTGTTCTTGCTTCTCCCTTACGGAACAGAAAAATCCCATTTATTCAATTCTCAAAATAGTATATGTACTTATTCATGTCACTGAGCATAAGTTTAAAAACTCCTTAGGTGTTTACTAATTATTAGAGTATCATTTACATGGAACCCATGCACACATGCCCGGTATGTACCTTTACAGCAATCTACTGCTTTCGTCCTACCCAAATTCTCTTATTAACAATAACATTCAACTCAAGATTTTGAACATCTCTGTCAGCAGCTTTCTCTAAGGAGGACTTTAAACTTCATTTACCTTAAATAAAGTACACCCACATACCTCATATGAGATTTGCACAAGCTTCCCTTCTTGAGATATCTTGTGAACAACTTTCTGTTTCACTTTGTCACCCCTGACGACCGGAATGACCTTTGACCTCCACCAAAACTAATAGGCTTCTTGTAGTCAATAAAGGACACCCACTACACATGACATATATGCAAGTTTGCCCTCTTGAAATATTGTGCTTACAAGTTGATCACCATCTGACCTCTACTTACCCCAAATAACCTTTGACCTTCATAAAAAACAGTATAGGCTTCTTGTACTCAATTATGTTTACCACCACCAATATATTGCCACGAGGCTAGGCGAAGTGTCAGTCACAAGGCCCACACTGGCTATCAGATATAGAAGTGAAAAACATCGTCCGTCTCTCGTGTACTATGTGTCACCGTTGTAAATTCTCTCTCTCTCTCTATCCTTTCGTTTCTCTTTTTCAATCGTCATCGTCAACTAATTCAAATTAATTTGTGTGTACCAGTCGAATCATGAAATAAATGGAACTCTGATCGTTAAAATCAAATTGAACTCTCACTTTCTTTCTCTGGATTCTCTGTTCTGACGTCTCTCTCGCTCTGTTGTCAACAACGTTAACATCCGTCGCTGCGGCAGTCATTCCAAGGCTGTAAACCCCTAAAACCCCAACCAAATCCGACAATACGGACCTTGACCCCTTGAGGTGGACTCAAATCTCAGAACACGACTGGGTACACACGCACGCATACATACGTATACACACACGTCCGCATGATTACAACGGCTACGATTTCGTGGAAAACGAAAGAGTAGAAAGTAGGTGGCGCCATTGAATATCTCTATCTAAGATTATTCATTTGGAAAATGAACTAGAACTGCATTTGCCCACAAATACGCCGAATTGTAGTGCGTGGTAGACTAAGTCCTTGTTGTTGGGAGTAAGCCAGTCTCTGTGGATCCTCTCCTCATAGGAGTTAGCATTTTTTGGGGAAAGCAGTGCCGTTTCCTGTCGACCCCTTTCCCCGCAATCCATTCATTTTTTGTATGTCACGATGGACGAAACAAAAATTCCATTGGATCTCTCTCATAATATTGTAAAGTTGCCGACGCTATATACCGTATGTAGTACAAGCCTGTACTGCTCTGAGTTTTAACAGTACTCTAGTACTAGCTGTATATATGTCAAAACTGTCTTTCTGTTTCACCACTGAAATAGAACATGAGAGCAGTACACGATTCTGTAGAAGGACCTCATGTAGTAACCACTAAAAAGCAGTGAAACAGCACACGATTCTGTGACATCATATTTAAACACAATGGCGCTGTATTGAACACCAGTTTGGAAACAATATTGACACTCCACGTTTATCACCTCATTGGGAAAAGGCCGAACCACATTTCATCAAGTTTTCTGGAAATTTATCCGCAGGGCTCTCTCATCACTTTAGCTCCTTAAATCGTTCTTTTAGTCGTGGCATTTGCGTTTCCTTAGTAGATTTTGGTTTGAAGACGGCCATAGCTCGCACTTACTGCTATTACTGAAAGGTCCCGCATGCATATTTGTATGAACTAAGTTACATCACGCGCAGGTGAGGCGTTATGAGCCATACAAGGTTCAACAAAAGAAATTGCTGGTCGACCAGTAATGACAAGATTGTAGTGCGGCGCACTACAATAATTATCCGTAGATCAGTATCCAGAACCATTTATTGCGACTCTGGCTATATAAACTTTAGACGTCTCCTGGTAATGTGGTTGGTTTAGGTTGACTGACAATCTTTATGTTCCGTCTCACTGGCCAACCCACTCTCGTGACTTCCCAGAGTTTCTTATTTTGTTGCAGGACTTCTTGAAGCTCGGTATTCGTAATTCTCCTCTCACGGAGAGGGTGATCACTTCTTGTATTTATCTTTTCATTGTTTCTCTCTTGTCTGACTGCCATCAAATTATCGTTTTGATGGCAAAATTCACCTTTAGTTGATTCTTCTCTCTAAACTGATTGTTCACCGAAATAAAGAGAGGTGTTTGAAGGTAGCAGAAACGGTAATTATTGCGTTTATTACTGTTGAATGAAAACTCTTAATATTTGTAGGGGACAAAAAATAAACGTTCATGTACAAGACAAGACAGCCTCCTCTATACGATGACCAATCACAGCGTAAGGCTAAGATGACGTGTATGAATAAACATAACCGAATGTTTACGGCTCCCATGCTGTTCGTGCATTGCTCAGTGCTAAGTAAACAAGACTTTAGTGATAGTTGATGATACATACAGCGCACGTGGGATACGTATGAAACTGTTCAGCGACACCTTCTCATACCTTGAAAAGCCATAGTATTGAATATTCATATTTGATTTGATGAATATGAATGTTACAGACTTTCGGAGTTCACCACAGATTTTTTTGCGAATTTGACTGGTTTCTCGAAATTGTCCACATGTTTTGAGATAATCTTGATCATATTTGTTAGTCATAACTCATTGTACGATACCGGTTGGGAATTGTAGTGAAATAAATTGTGAAAATAAACCCTGATTTCCCCTTCAAGTTAAACGGTAAAATAGGTGTTTACCTGCTTAGAGTTCGAAACACGCCACTGGCTTCTTATCTTATAAGTTCAAATGTTTCTATCCCAGAATTTGAGACTGTTGTTGGCACCGTTGAACTCACAGGCAAATATTACATAGGCCTATATTGTCTTTACGTTTACACAAAGTACGCAGTGTTGTAGCCACAGAGACCAGTCTCATTATGCCTTGGTCTATCCGATCTTTATCTCCAATCGAAATGACTCGATCTTGGCGGTATCGGGTCCACGACTCAAGGTCTCGGAACTGAAAATAACATGCAGCTTTTATTGACTGAATGGACCTAGCAGCATGTATAAACATTGTTCAACATCTCCAACATGCCTGTGTTACTGTATAGTATTTTCGCTTGATGTTTGCTGGGGTGAAGTACCGTATGGAGAGATTGTCCCCGTTCATTGACCATTTTTTAAATGTAACTTTCTTGGCTTGAAGCTTTGCATCAAGTAGTTTTAATTTCGGGAGCTATTTCAATTCATAGAACGCATGCCACTCCTAGCAGTGCAATGAAATATCGAAGTGAAACCATAATCATCAAAACTTCAGTAGGCTGAGATTTGATTGTAGTGTTCAATCTAACATGGAAGTTGAAGGTCCAATTGCTGTCTAATAGAAAGTCTAAGAGCTTCCTTAAAAGGACAAGAAGATAAAATGTCGTTAATGAAACAAAAACCTTACACACAATGAATCAAGTCTACTTTTAATTCAGAGAAGAATTGTAAAAGATAATAAAACAGGCTAAACCCCTTTCTATTTCTTACATAACAAAATATAATTCAATTTTATCGTTTCGTCTTTCACTTACGTTTGTCAAGTTCATGGAGTTTGATTCAATTGTTCCAATCCCTGGTGATGATTAAAACCTTAGGGAGAGATTTAATGCTTCGAGTCTGGATCCGTACATTTGTGACTCACTAATCTAGCCGTAACTTACACTTTTGATAAACCGTGGAAATAAAACCTCGGTCGGATTTAATGATATTTCGTTAAAAATACACCGCCTTTGTGTTATCAGAATTATTTTGTGTCATTTAGAGAGAAATTACGTGTAACATTATTCCTTTTTAATAGTTTGTTTCCACTTAATGTGTTATAATATTCCTTTACATACACAAGAAGTCCAATGAACAAGCAAGAATAACAGTTTAGTACTTAGTTCACAATAGGATAGAGATGTGAGGCACGTATACCATACGTCGAACTATATGACAACTATATAGTGATGATAATTCATGCAGTTTCATGAACAAACAGTTTTAGAATTAAAAGTTATTTTAAAATATTAGAATTATACATACATTATGACACATGTAGTGAAATTGAGCATGTGGATATATATTAATAATTCTTGAATAATTTAGAAATCAATTATGAAATTAGTTATTTGAGGATGTCATTACGTTGATAACTTTTTTTTTATAATACATTCAAAATATTTTAATTACAACGGTAAACAAAATATCAAAATTCCTGATGCTTCAATATTCTCTCTTAAGTTCCTGTTGGTGATAGAAACGAAATAAGTCATTCTTACAAAGAGGCAGCATGCCATTGTAGTGCATAAATGCTGACCAATACGACAACGATGTATGACTAATGCAATGATTGACGTATATGTATGAAATTAATACGTCATTTCCATTAACAATTTATCAACCTAACATTATATAATAGGACAACCTCCATTGACAATCTTTCGCCTGTCTTATTTCTTTTGTTCCTTTCTTCAATTAGGGCGCTCTCCCTTTCAAATTTTATTATTGAGAATAGAGACGCTAACATCTCTAAGCATCATTCTCCAGGCTCTTACTCTTTGTTCGATGGATGTGACTTGTGAGAGATTGACGTGTCTTTCTTAACTTCTACCCTCAGATGCTGAATTCAAACTACGGAGTTCTGTAAATGTCATTAACCAACTTTCTCTTAAAAAAGTCAAGAATTGCCTGACTGGGCAAAAGTAAATGGGCATGATTTCCGATCCATGCAGTGCCCGATACTTATTGAAAATAAAACCAACTGATAAGGTATAAAACTGAAAACCGAAAGTGGCATTCAAGGGAAGTTACAACAAGTGACTTCAGTCACCATGATTTCATGTAGGCCTAATGATTGTTCTTATCCAATGTCAATATACTCAGAAACGCAACAACTTGCAAGTGTAACAAGAAAAGTCGAAAGTGGGAACGAATTCATAAATGTTTAACTTAATTACATGAGTTGATGCTGCTGCACACAATAATGTACGTGATGATGCTGATATTGATTGACAAGCCTCCCATCTTATTTAATTATGAAATAATAATTTCGGTTTTCATGGAGGAGATTGTTAGTTACTCCAATGCATCCGTAGAAGTGATTCTCTATGTCTCGGGTATGCTTGATCATGAGCCACGCTGGAAGAGATTTAATCAACAAAGCGAAGCTTGTAGCCATTAGTTAGACAACTATCATGAGTAACGTGAGTCATATCCTACGACAAGTTACGATCTCTAAGAAGATTTAAACGAATATTTGGCGGAAATGATTTTCTAGTCAAGTATTTAGGGGGAGCTTACGGCAATCCAGGGATTGATACACGCTTCAGTCTTAATCATACCAGGCAACTGGTAACCGTAGCTTTTAGTAGCCATTAGAGTTAAAAGGCTAATTCATAGACACCAATCCACCTATCAAAAGGCCTATGCCATTCTAAATACCACAGTTTATTATAAATGACGCATTAAGATCAACATAGGCTGGATACAGTTGAATGATTTCGTTTCGTCTGTATACATTTATGTGAAATTGAAATACAGGAACATGAGCCAAAGTATTAGCATATACGCCGCAGACGACTAGATAACAGAAAGAAACGCTTGCAACCTGAACCGAATGAAAAGCTGGCAAAGTTTAAAGCAAATATTAAATGGAAGAGATGCAATTAAAAACAACTTGGTTAGCCTAATGCAACCAAGAATTATGTAGTTTTTAGCAATAGGATAAGATAAATTAGCTTATCGGATATTTGTTGAGTTATCTCGAATATCATGCAATTATATATGGTATGATATATAATCAAAAGATATTTATCGTACACAAAACCAGACCTGCTACACTACAGCAAAGAATTTGTTGTTTCTAGTATAATTGAGCTTGTAAGTACTTTCTTAGTATTAATACTACCATGAATAATGAAAAAAAAAATATTGAAAAAAAAAAATAAAGCTAGGGATGGGACATTGGATCGGGCAAATGTTTACCACTCTGGGTAAAACATTGGAACATCGAAATTTGGCAAATTGTTGACAATGAAGAGGAGAAAAGTAAAATCACTAATTTAAGTAGTGAACTGCACTCTTAAAACAAAAGAGTGAATTTTCACTCTTTTGTTTTAAGAGTGTGACAATAGTAAACTATACCCTCTGTTATTAACCAAACATTAACTCATCGAAAAATGACTCTTACCAACTCACATATTGTGTTCGATCAAATTGTAATCTATTAATGGTATAATCGGGCTACCATAGTCCAAAGAATCCCCTCTCGTTACTTATCCGTTGTATAATATTACTCTTCCGTGTCATTCATTGAGGATGAATCACGTTTTAAAATGATTTGTTTCCCTTTTCCCGTATTACTCCTTTCATACATTATTATAATGAAAGAGTTAAGTAAATAATGCAAGGAACTGTACCACAGTATTTACAAGATTCTTGATATAAGTACAGCGTACGTTTCGATTAGTCGTTGTAGCCACATAATGTTCAAGACAACATAAAGCAAACCGCTGTATACAATATAGCCTTTGTATTCACTCTTTAAATACTTGTCTTTACCAATTTGTATAAACTGTTGTTTACTTTTCCTTGTGTTATTTCATATTTACATATGAGTGAATGTATTGCATGAAAGAGCCATCATTACGTTTATCAATCGTTAAGGAATTCACTGTGTATTGTCAGTGTAGGGATTAGATTGGTTAACATTGATAACTCACTTCCGATATTATTTAGTTGTTCCTTATAGTAACACAAAAAGTGTTAGAACTGTTTTATCTCTGCAGGGTTATATGTCGGCAGCTTCTTGCAGTGTTCTTGCAAATCTCTGGTATTTAAGTAATTTGGATTGGTAACTTATCACTGAAATTAGTTACTTGAGGAACTTCGTTATTGTGAAAGCGAATCACTGATTAAAAGATTCCACCTTCTTAAAACTACCGTATATAATTTGATGAAATACCACTTTAAATTGGCATTGTCTCGATTTCACTTGTCGAATTACTAAAAAAGAAGCAAGGTACGCCTAGCCTTCACTGTTGTTCATTTGAAAGCGTACAGTTTGTTTCTTTCGATAAAAATAATCAAACGCACAAACGCTTACTGTTACTTCTCATCGACACGCATGCAATTTTATATAGCAGAAACATTGTTAAATTAGTGATTGACTTTCAAGAAGCAACGAGGTAATTCAAAAAAACCTGAACGCACATTTTTATGTCTGGAACGTCCCAGCCATTGTGCTGATACTAAAATGTTTCTTTTGTAATTTGAGCTTGACAAAGGTTTATGAATATCTGTACAACGTGTGACACAAATGGCCACAATCTGATATTGTAAGCATATAGCTCATCTTCTCCTGATGACTCAACCAACGAATCCAACCAAACAGAATGACTAGCGGACTCAAATCTACAGAGAGAAATAAAGCGAAAGTCGAGATCGGCAAAACCGCAAACAACTTTTGTGAATACTTTCTCCCCATAATTGTGGGTTACTTTTACTTACGTAAGATTGAGTCACCAACAGTCGGCGTAGTGTATGCTGGCTCGGATAGAGTGATTGAGGTTGTATTACTGTAGATCAACGTAACTTCAAGATGTTCCATATCTTCAGGTCTTTTAGGAGCACACAAAGGAAAGGGTGTGTAACAAAATTGCAAGATTACTCAGTGACAAACTGCCACCTTGTGGACACTGTGTTTCTGAATTTGTTTCACGCGATGCTATTTTTGGTACTTCAATAAATATGTACTGCAGGGAATAAGATGTGTTTTTGTGGTTCCCTGAATTGTATACACTATTATGTGAAATTATAAAACATTTTACGGAAGGCTGTATTTACAGTAATAGATAATTGATACTGGGGAGTGCCCGTCTCTAATGTGTACCTAAAAGTACAAACTGTGGGATAAAAAGTTTCACCACTTCCCATTATTGTATTTTTTTTACTGTGATTAGCAATGCAGAAAGTATAGGTATATTTCACATCACACTGCAGTTAATTTAGTGGCAAACGTAAACACATACGAAATTGTTTCTTTCCGTGATTAACACAGGAAAACTCGCAATGGAACATTTATTTTGAATGCAATTTTCTGTATCTTTAGTAGTAAGAACATAAAGTTATCATTATACAATCGTGGTTATAAGAACTATGTAAAACACAAGTCTCCTTGTAAGTTGTTCAAGAGCGATAGTTTCTTATTACCATTCTGCAATTTTAAATTTTTAAGCTGCATTTTAAATAGTAAGTATCAAGTATATTGCTCAGGTAAGTTGGAGACGCTACTTTTCATATCAATAGCATATATTAGAAAATGAAATGTTCATTACTTGTTTCTACCTAAAAAATAATTAAAAAACTTACAAAACTATACCATCTGATACATATCTTGACTTAAGCGTTCTGCTTTTCATTTGATCGAAGGATAGATATACAGGGCAGCCAGATAGACATACAGATATGCAGACAGACGGAGATTCAGATACAAATACGTATACATTTCAGGTATGTAGATGACAGACATGTTATATAGATAAACAGCTAAATTGGCAAATAGATGATAGATTAATTTTAATTAATTTTCTCTCCTTTTTATGGTATAACTGCAGTACTATTACCTTCGTTATTGACCTATTCAATATGTCCATGATACAATGGATTATGTTGCTAGCTTTCATACTGTATCTAGTAGATATGCACAAATTTATTGAAACTGTCGCTACGTGACGTCTCAAGAATGAACAAGTATGCCTGCAACAATGAACAAGTATGTAATTTTACTTTCCACTGCCTCTCGTCACTCGGTGTACTCAGTCAGCAGCCTGGATATTCGTCATTCATTACTGGGACCTATAGTATAAACGTCATTATAACAATATGTAAGTTCCCAGACTCACGGTCGACAAGCCCCCATTAAATATTCGATTTATTTCATGTAATTGGTTACCAGAATATAATTGGAACAAGGCAAAGTGGTTGAATATGGCTTGACAACGATTGTAGCCATGCAAAAAGATGATTCATACCTAGGAAGGGAATATCAGAAAAAGAAAAATAGAATGTCCTCCAAAACAATTACGGAGGAAGCAATGAAAATACTCCGGTAAGTAAATTACAGAAGAAATATGACTCTCTCCTTGAAAACCAAAATTTCAGTTCTGTATCTCCAATAATTGATAGACTTGATAAAAAGATCACGCAGAATTTAGACCTTTCAGACCAAGAGAGCCTTTTAAACTGAGCATACTTGAAAAGGGAAAAGTGATCAAATTGGTAATAATTTTTCTTTAAGTTTACATGTAGACGAATAGTTCGGTAAGGATCAGTGTTTCCATGGACTAAAATGGAGGTGAAGTGCAAAAAGGGTTTATGTTCCAATAAAGTCTAAGATATTCAAGCAGTGACATCAATAAAAAAAAATGCCAATTTAATTACATATAAAAATCAAAATGACACGTTGTGGTAATTGAATCTTAGGTTACCCTTTCGCCATAATGCGCCTCTACTTAGAGAGACTGTGGATGTAACTCCCAAGATCATGGAGGATGTAACCAAGGCTGTGGCGGCCTTGGGTGTGTGTCGATGTCTCATCCTTCCCCCTTCCGAAAAAACAAAATAATGCCAGAGCGAAGATGGTGGGAAAATCTGAAATAGCAGTTGACATTTTTTAGATCTCAGTCTAGCGTGTATGGTGTAAAAAGATGCCAATTATTGCACCAGATTGCCTCTAAGGTTGCCTAGTAGGTGGGAAGGATCCTCTCTTACAATCTCCTCCCAGGACAACCATCTCTCGTATTATGCTTTTCCCCACCTATCAAAATACTATTTTTTTACATCAAGAAAAAGACTGCAATAGATACAAAGTATTGCCCCAGATTTTGTCTAAGGCTACGTGGTAGTTGAAAATTTCTCAAAAAGGAAAAGGAGTGTTATCGTTAGAAAGTAAAAAACTGATGAATTAATTTTCCTGGAAGTAACGATAGCATAAATATTCTATATAAGAGCAATCTACCTTATTACCATTTTCCATAGAATGTTTTTTATCGTTAATTGAAAAATTGCAGACATGAGATCCATATTTCAAGGCTGAGTACATGCAGCTCAAGTTCATACGGTAAGTGCCGTCTCCTGCCATCCCAGGAGGGATACGGGTGAAAAGACAAACTTTTCTTGCATCCTCTGCGGGAATCCCCCTTATTAGTATGAAACATAATTCGGGCAAGCAATCCTGTCCCCTCCAAAAAAAAAAAAAAAAAAAATAACAATAATAATCTAGACGCCATGAACCGATGTGTTCAGTACCAAAATGTTTGCCTAGTACTCAAAGAATAGATGGAAGAGGATTCCTAATTCACTGTGATTATTGTAACATCTCAAACCACCTGACATATATTACTGTTTTTCGTACATTGATCTTTCTTGGCACATGAATTAAGGAATTGCAGACATAATATCCCTGTTTCAAAGCTGAGTACCTGCAGGTCACCTGACTGAAATGTGCCAATAGGAGTTGATGATTCTTCCCAAGTATGTATGAGTAATATTTGAGAAAAGATATTCACCGAAGGCAGAAGATGAAAACAGATTAGCAACAATCATACGAATTAATATCAGTCATCACACTTGGACCAATAGGGAACGACATGAACAGAATGTAACAGAATATAATACAGTGCCCGCAAGGAGCCATGAAGCTCATCGAGGCACTGAGACACACCAAGAGGATAGACACTAGAACACATACCTGCAGCTGGTAACCATGTAGTCCTTGGAGTAACCGAGTCATTGAAGACCGTTACAACAAGTTTAAAAACCCTCGTGAGTAAATCTACTTACATCATCCTTTACAGTTACATTCCTTCGTCTAGAGACAGTTGCACTGCATCAATCAGTAATGAAATGACGACGCAACGATCAATATTTTTATTCACTAGCATGAGCGAAGCGCCACATTCGTTGGCGCGAATAGCGCAAGAAAATTTTGGCATTTCAAACCCACCAGATGGTCGGAAACGGCACTTTTTAGGTGTACTTAAGCTGCATGTATCTATAACCTTGAAATAGGGATACAATGTCTGCAATTTCTCAGCTCATGTGAAAAAAAAATCAATTTATGAAAAATGATAATAGACATCAGGTGGTTGAGGTGATACATGAATCATAATGAATTACACATCCTCTTTCATTTTTTCCTTCGATACCTAGCAAATATTTGATGAACACATAAAACGACCGGGGCCTAGAAATGGCAGTGATTTTTTTTGGTTGGAATTTTGTTACTAATAAGCGGGATTACTGTCTAAGCAGAGCGCCCCCGTATTAGTGCAGCGCACAAGAAAGTTTTGGGTTCTACAACTCGCAAGATAACCGGAAACGGCATAAAATGACTAAGAGCACTAGACTGAGATATAAAAAATTCCAACTGGTATTTTAGATTTTCCACCCACACCCTGGTGCCGACGGATTTGACTATGCTGACCACTGTACAATACGTAGGTCAATTGTCCATCGTCAGTGTCTCAAGGAATAACGTTTCTTGACTGCTGTCAAATTTAAAGTTCGTACACAGACTTGAAAGGAAATATAGCGTTTTGCTTTTCAGAGGACAACCATATTTTTAAAACCAGTGTTTGTGGACATAGAAAGATAGATTATTCACAATAAGGAAGACAGCAGCCTTCTTTTCAAGAAATAAGTTTCTCACAGATAGATGTTCAGTTATTTGTTGCTTAACAATAATTTTTTCACCCAAACTTTTCAAAATTCAAATGATGCCTCTTCAGTTACTCATCACATGCATGCAGGGTGTTTTGAGGAGATGAAGCTTTTGCGATGTTAATTGACACAACTGAATGGTTTCACAATGATTAAAGCTATTTTCTTTGTATGCCATGTTGGTACATTCTAAACACCCAAATCCCCTTTCAACTTGGAACAACGTCCACGTTTTTCTTCATGTGTATTTAGATGTTTGTTTAGGTATTGCATGTCTCCGAATGAAAAATAATTCTTCCCTTTGGGACTGCATATAGCCTACTAGTTTTGTTGTAGTTAACGATTGTTGAGAAACAAAGAGAATCGAGCTTGTGTAGTGAATAATATAATGCTTTATAGACTTCACGTATTGCATATTTATGTGATAGTATGCACTTCGTAAATTATTTCCCAATTTGTTGGCTTCCAAGTAACGACCAAATCGAATCTGTTATAGGCCTATCCACGGTTATGTCATCCAATAGAGGCAGGTTGGTCGATTCCCTGTAGTGTTCGAACGTAATGTATATATCAAAGGCCAATGTCCTGACAGGGGAGACTTAGTCAAGTCCAATTTGCACCATCTTTCTCCGTGCAGTGCATGTTTTATTTTTCGGTAGCTATGACAACATGTATGAGTCACTCGATACGACGGGTAGAAAATTACAAATGAGAAGAAAGACAGGCAAAGCATGGGAAGTTCGGCCATGCGTAATTTGCGAAATAAAAATTTGTCATTTCGTGGCGTGTGTAATTAATATGTCATTGAGCTATTTCGTGTTCATGCAGTATTGTCAGATAGTGAAGTGAGTAGTAGAGAGAAATAGTCACACTGTTATGATGGAGGATAGTTAAAGGAAAGTCATCGATCATAGCATATTTATCTTCTGTGTCTTTCGCTCTACGTGAACAATAAATGATCAGTCCTTCAAATATTGCAAGAAGATATCGACTTAGACCTTTAAACATTTCCTAATTATCGGCTCTTATTACAGGTTTGTTTTTAATAAAACTCCTAGCAGTAATTCAAATTTGAATTTGTGTTTTCTGAAAGTGACCTACACCGAGAGCTGTTTGGCCGTAATCTCTGCTATTTCGTTCTAAAAAACAATCCAATATGCATGTTAACGTCTCTGTACATGGATGAATAATGAAACTAAACTGAGTAAAATCATTAATTCTCACAACTTCACAAATTCTCACAACCAACCACAAATGATATTCTGTTTTATTTTGAACAGTTTGGACAAGAGCAAGTTTGAAACCTACATACGGGCAGTGATGTTATACATCTTATACAAATTCCTAGAAGATGATTACAAGGAAAAGAACCATCATGACGGCTACTAAACATTTATCAGTCTACATGGAATTAAACGTCTTGCAATGTATGTGGATATATGAAGTGTGTAATGCTCAGCATGAATGTCAATATAACATATTGTGAATGTCATAACAACGACTAGTTTCCATAGCAAATGGTATACTATATATTGATTTCCATGGTCGTCACCTTGCTATATATCAGGTTAGTAGATAAATCAGAAAACTGGGCACGACGTCGCAAGTTATGCATTAGCTGTTCGAACTTCACAAAATTGGTAGGCTATATAGAAGTATAGCTATGTGGCAAGTAGATTTCCTTTACATTCATGAATTCGAGATCTTTAAAATAATGACACGCATGTATTATTTTTCCATAAATCCTTAATTCATTGTATTTGGAGATATTTCATTAACATACATACAGACATGAACTGATAATATCTATGACAGAAATCAAGATACCTAGAACTAAACTGATGATATCTGTAACTGGATTAGCAATATTTAAAACTGAACTGAAGAAATCTCGAACTGAATTGGAGATTCTGAAATCTAACCAATAAAAGATAACCATTAAATATGCCAACTATTGTAGATAGCTCTAAATTATATCCTTGAATGTATCGTTGTGTCATAATTTTTGATAGCCTATGTTTGTAATTCATTTCCAGATATCTCTAAAATAATTAAGAATAAAATAAAATAAAAAACTACATATCTTTAATTTATTTGTAGATATCTGACTCCATATTTAAAGTTACCTGAACTCACAAAAAAAAATGAAGATGTCCTTAATTCGTGAATAACAAGTAACACGGCTTGCCATATGGTTATTTATAGATTATTGATTATCAAATCCTTAAAGGTTGTGTGACATGTGTCAAGATAAGAGGCGACGTTATTCAAAAGTTGCAAAATGAAAATACGTTGGAATTGTGTTTCTACCTATTGCTGTTATTGAAATTTCTCAAACTTTGATGAAAATGCATATATTATGGCATTGAGTGTTACACAGTGTTGGTACTTCTTTTGTTAGGACTCTACATATTATCTTTTAATTACTTTAGTACTGGGTTTCGCATTGGTAAGTGATATCAATATTTGTAAAGAAGAAAATGCTTGGTTCCGAAAAAAACCCTCGGGGCATATGAAATTCTCAATTGTCCTTGACATAAAGATTAGGTAAACAAAGGATAACATAAAACGACCTGCGAGTTCCTCTCTTGATGCCATAAATTTGCATACTTAGGCAATGTTTATTCATGATGTAGGTATATGATAGGCATTAGCCCGCACAGCAGACGTGTACTCATGTATCGGCTCTGACAGCATTCGTAGTTTAGGTTTGTAGGCCTACGTTAAACGGAAGTACATACCAACACCTGCTGGGAAGTTTAGATACGAATTTGCCTGTAAAACTGTCAGTATTGGATGGATTTTAATGTAATTTGTGACTATTTTCAACATTTTTAATGATTAATATAGCTAATATTTCAAAATGTCATTTTCATGCTACGCAACCTTTAAACTTGTTCATCACTACCAGGCAGTTTGAACTAGTGTTAGACTTATATACACATCAGTGTAGCCTACATGGAATTCAATATCAGTACATGTTTCATTAAATGAGTGAAGGTGAAGGAGTCATTATATTAGACTTAGGTCGAAGGTGATCATGTAACCAACTTTACAATTATATAATTCTGATTATAGTCTCGCGATGTGCTAGTAAAACTGAAACACAGATTGGATGGACATATCTTCAAAGACTCACTACCGCTACTAAGCTAGCTAGAATATGTCAGTCCTCACGAACTGAGGGGTATTTTCAAATGTGTGGTGTTTCTTATTATATCAAGATAACAGTATATATATATATTGTATCTTTAACAGTGTTTTATTGAATTTAGGTCTTCTGCTCCCTCAATATGACCTATTCTTAGGTCATTTCATTCAAATTCCGCCCCACGCCCTCAGTAGCATTTTTTGACGGGGGGGGGGGGGGACTCAAAATAGATTGTCCACAACAAACTTGTACAAATCATATTTTCATTTTTTGAGGGTCCATTTACGTCCATTTAGGTACTGTAACGAACCAAAGGTGATGTATTCCGATAAACAATTTTTAGTCTTGAGTTGCATGAGTGAACAATTTTAAATCTCATCCAGTTACCCTCGTCACAAAATTGAAGGTTATTAGATTAAACTCAAAATTCTAATCCCTCTTTCAGGCTACTCTGTTCATCGTTTTGAGGATTGCAAGCATGAGTCCACGCACCCCTCCCCCCCAATGATACCGCGTTCAGTAGGGATCTGGAAATCTTCACAGTTCAAAGTTGTACTAAAATTAAGGGTTGCTGTTGCCAGTATGCATTAGTTTGTCTTTTGCTTACAGGCTACGTACTAACAACCTTTGTCACTCCCGCTTGCTTCAGTGAACTTATGGTAACAAATGTGGCAACTTCAACTGCTCATATCTCTGGAACCACGCATGTGGATTTAATGGGAGTTTCATTATCATGGTCGGATTTACTTACTCTTCAACATGTAAAAGCTATATTTGTTGCTGGAGACAGCAAAACAGTGTCGATCTACGTTTTCATTGCGTTTTCAATCCGTGGATGATTTTACCCTTTAGTCGACCTTGTTTTACCTGAAGGACAATGCATGGCCCCTAACTGAAATGGGCCAATACGATGAGTGGAAGATTCTTTCTATGTATGAACTTACATATCGTTACACGCTAATCCCTAAACTTGGGGATGGAAATGTATGTCATCTCTTACGTAATTTGTAAACCATGTCTAGAAAAAGACTGAGTGCTGGAAACATCTGGAAAGCAATGGATTTATTCTACCCATATAAACTTTATTAAATACAGTTGTTTTTGCTAAACACAACAGTTCAGAAATGTATGTTCTAAATATTTTTTTCTTAGGATAAATGAATATTCTGTTGTCCATAGTCTCGTCAAAGTAAAGTCATTAAATTGTTCGTATGGCTTACCTCGAATGTGTTGAGGGCTTACTATTTATTAATCTTACAAGAAGTGAAAGTTTCCTTCACTTCTCATAAATTCTGTGTTGAATTAAATGAGGCCATGACTCATAGATAAACCAGGAAGTCAAAGAACTTTGTGATTCCTTGCCAATATTTATGAAAAAGGAAGGACAACCAACAACCTAATTTAAAGTTCAAACACCTTACCCTTTAAGACACCATGTCTACAAGGTTTAAAAACAATGACATCTTTTGACATCATATGACCTTTTACCAACATAACAAATGAAAGCGATCATTATTCATCATGAACTACCAATATTTACAGTTTGAAGTTCCAGCAACATTCAGTTGCTGAAAGATCGTCCTTGATAGGTTTTCAAACTTTAATCTGTGATGACCTCAAATGACCTTTGACCTCCATGAAAATCATTTGGGATTACCTACTCACGTGTAATCTTTGCCCTCCCCAAAACTTGACAGAGATCAAGGGAGCGCCACTAATGGTCAGAGTTTGAAGTTAGCAACATTCATTTAATAGGTTGTCAGAATTTCCTCTGGTACTTCAAATGACACTTGATCTACCTGAAGAAAATATTGACCATCTATTAACAACGGTCTTCCGACACACCAACTTTGAAGTTCAAACAACTTTCCTTTCTTGAGGTATCGTGTTTACAAGTCAAGGTGTCACACACGCCCAAACACACGCAACCCCCCACACACACACCGTTCCCCCAACACATGCCCATATGCACACACACATACACACGCTATCCTCATCACATAGATTCCTTGCCTGTCTTCGGCAAGAAATAAAAAAGTCGTGGAAACTGGTTTTTACAAAATATTTGGACAAATTGATATCCATAACTGCCTTGGTGTCCTTTCCACAGTCATTGAATGTTCTGCAATCAAAGGCTTCAGTTTCACAGAGGGTAGATTCCTTTGAAAAAAACGTTTTTTTTTTTCTATATGCAAGGGTGGCTTATGACGTCATAACAGGAACTGATTCATGCAGAAGCTGTCTCTCCACAGTAGTTCTTCTACTCGCAAAACGCTTTCATTGGTTTGTTTGAAGCTTCCACTCAATATTTTTTATGGGGGGGGGGGGGGATGTTCAGGAAGTTGTGGTCCACGGTCCCACATGAGCTCTATGACCCATTTTATGTAAGTCTTCAAAATGTTTCTTTTATTACAGAGTCCCTTGTACAGTGCTGATGGCTTGTCCTAATGATACCCTGTTAGTGACACCTTTAGGTCCTTCCGGAATGGTCCAAGGCTTAAGATGGGGAATAGGGTTCATCTTGTGAAGTATCGCAAATTAGTACCTCTTCTCCTTCATAAATGTAAACAGGGTTGGCAGCTTCCTACAAATTGTCATGTACAATTTCAACAGTTTGTCATAATGATATTTGGTTGTTAATCTTTGAATGATATAAGATGGGTCCTCAGGTCCATTTTCTGAAATAGTGCAAAAGAGTAAACCCCTTCCAGAGTATCAGTGCGAAAAATCTTCAGTATTTATAAGATGACTTGAAGGAGTACGCAATTTAAGGAATTCCATGAAAAGGGCCATTGGGCCTACATTGGACCTTGGACAAATACTCCCAGAGAACTACAAACAGATCACAAACTAAGCATCATTATGACAAGAGGTGAACTACATTTATCATTTAATGAAGGAGGGGTTTATACCAGTATTTCAGAAATCGGACCCTGGGACACATCTTGAGCCATAAAACAAAATTTCTGTATATTCTTAAGATGCCACTAACAGACCATTGTTATGACATACCGTCAATATTTTTTACACGCACGACATTTCTGTAGCATGAAGAAGGATTTTTCAAAATTTCATAAAACGGCCCATAGGTAGGGGCCACATTGGACTTTCACCAAAACTTCAAAAATACCATGGACAGGTCCTTAAAGAAGAATCAATATGACAGGCCGTCATCTCCGTGTACATTATTTGGAGGAAAGGGCTAACCTTTTTTGCAATATTTCACAAGATAAACCATCTTGGGATAAACCATCTTGGGTCTACCTTAAGTCTTGAACACGGAATTTCTGAACATCCTAAAGGTGCTACTACCAGGGTATCATTGTGACAAACCATCAGCATAGTACATGAGAATCTGTACTAGAAGAAGCATTTTGCAGGGTGTCATTAAATAGGCCATGGGTAATGTGGGACCTTCGAACATAAATATCCTGAACACCCCAAAGGAACTACACTAACAACGTTTCATTATGACGAACAGTTTATAAGTTGCAAAGTAAAACACTGAGTGAAAATCTGTTGGAATTTTGTTTATATCTTTCACCGTTTTTTAAGATATGACTTTTCAAAATGTTAGAAAAATGCAAGGCAGATGACATGGAGTGTCACAGTGGCAATATTTCGTTTGTTAAGGCTACATATTTTGCCTCTTAATTACTTAAATACTGAGTTTCACATTAGCAAGTGATATCGATATTTTTGAAGAAGAAAATACATGCTTCCAATATAAAACCCTCCGGGTATATAAAATTCTCAAATGTGCTTGAAATAAAGGTTACATAAACAAAGGATTAACATAAGACATATCATACGAGTCCATCTCTTGACGTAACAACTGTGCATACTTAACCAATGTTTTGCATGATACAGCTGTGAGACTTTAATTTTCCTGTAACTTGGTCAATCTTTGATGGATTTTGTGGCTATTTTTAGTATTTTCAATGCTTAATGCACCCAAACACTGTCATTTTCATGTCACACAACCTTTAAGCCCGCTGCACCTTATACGAATTTGTGCATTGCAACTCAACCGTCGCGTCGGTCAAAATCGGTGTAGTGTTCTAACGATTACGACCGACAGTTTTAACGCCGCGTCGTCAAAGTCCGGGAGACTGAACATGTTTAGTTTTCCTGACTGGAGTCTGGTCGTGTGGTTTTAACAATAATGTGTCAGGGCCTTTACACGTGATGACACTACTCTGTCTCCTATGGCAATGCAATCACTACACGTATAATGAGGAGAGGAGCTTTTCCCGGTTGTTAAAAGAGAGCACATCAGAGCAAAATTCTTGAAAGTATGCTTAACATCTGCAGACATCTCCATTGTAAGGTTGTGATAGTAGACTTGCTTCACATGTTTTCGTATCCACGGTTTTACTTACGCTCTTTTTTCGTCTACACTATCGACGCTTTATTAAATTACCTATTTAAATGAAATTTCAATCTTAGCAATATCTATACTTGCGTGCCTTAAAATCGGAGCTATGTTGAGTCTTTCTTGTTGATCTTCTAATGACTTGTGCTATAGGTTGTTGTATAGGTTGTTGTATAGTGTGCATGGTTCTGTCTTTCGATTGATAATCGTGAGTACGATTCAAAATAGGACGCGACGGTCGAGTTGACGGAGTTGCAGCGCGTATTGACAGCGGGCTTAACTCAGTGTGTTATGGTCCCTTTAAAGGTGCAGTAGGGTAGTTTCCTCACTTTTCAATGCTTCAAGAAGATAAAACGCGTAGTTACTTGGAACGATCTAATGTACCATGTCATCGATTACTTCTGTTGTTTACTGTCAAATGACATTATAAATATAAAACCAGACACTATACTCAACACTTTATCATCCATTCCACCGATGCTCGAAACAAGAATGAAACCAAAATAGCTGACATCACTACGAGTATGACTCAACAGTGTCTCAGACACCGTCTTAACTGATTCCATGGATATGGTAGCCCTTGCTAGGGTGACAAATACCCGCTTGTAAGCATATTAAATCGAATATATGGCTTCAATTAATTCAGATACATAAATACGAGTATCACATTGAATTTACAAACGGATGTACAACAGGCCCATTAGACTGGTGACGGTTGTATTATAATTGCATCCATACACTTATGCGAATCTATAGGCCTACGCGAATTTAATAGAATATATACGGTACTTCCATGAAATCAAACATTACCCTCGTGTTAGAAAGAATCGAATATGTGTATGAAATCAATCACGTTGAAGGAAATTGTTAACGTATTAAAGGTTTTGTTATTGTTTTGAAAACAATCAATTTGCTTGTCACACTGTGCAAACATGTAACAACCCGAAGTCATAGTCATGTTAGACTTTTTTCACTCGGAACCCTGTAGAAAGACAATGCGTGCATATATGACTCAGAAGGTCACTGCACCACATTGCTGGTACCTTGCAGAGCGTTATGTCTGACTAACGCTATAGTCATGCCATACTGTTACTATGCAGATTTAATTGTTATTGGCACATTGAATTTTAGTAAAAAACAATCCATTCAGCAATTAAACTACACGTAAACTGTTGTTATGTGATCAAGTAAGTAACATATCTGCTCTCTAACCCAAACTGTAATTGATCGATACAACAGTTCAAATTCGACCATATGTGATCAATAGGGCAATCATCAGGACACAGGTCATATTCTATTTAATATGTGCATACATTTGATACAATGTGTGAATGGAGCGCCTAGTGTGCCACAACTCCTGAAATTGATATGTTGAGTTAAATCCGCATCTGCCAATTTCTATCTATACGATTGGATTCAAGTTTCATCTCTCAAAAATCGACATCTTCCAATCTCTTCTACATATGACTGATTGGAAGAAACTGTCACAAGTGGAATTAAACTGAGATGTGCTAATGTAACTCTTCATCTCTAACTTCCACGTGATCCCCATAACAATCTCCAGAATTCTGAGTGGAAGAAACTGCGATATGTCTATTTAAACTGTTTGATGTCAATTTCGACAACTGTCAGTTTCCCGTGACCTCATTGTACAATAAAGACACACTAAAGCATTGCAATATCTAATCTGGTTCTTGGAATTTTAAGTAATCATCGCATTGTTTAAAGGGAAATAGGGCGTTTAGAATATATCAACATGGTATGCGAAGAAAATAGCTTTAATCATTATTAAACCATTCAGTCACACCAATAAACACCTGCAAGACCTTCATCTCCTCAAAACATTATGCATGCGGTGAGTAACAGAAGATGCATCATTTGAATTTTGAAAAGTTTGGGTGAACAAATTATTGTTGAGCAACAAATAACTGAATTTCTATCTACGAGAAACTTATTTCTTGAAAAGAAGGCTAAGGTCCTTCCTTATTTTGAATAATCTGTCATTCTACCTTTACAAACACTGGTTTTAAATCTATGGTTGTTTTCTGTCAAACAAACGCATTATTTCCCTTTAAGGAACCCGTTACATCGAATGATAGAGACATTCGTCATCAGAACGAGGCTCTTCAAACTCATATTTTCATGTACGTGAAGCTATCTCAAATGTCTTTCTAGCTTTTAGAGATCTGCACGGAATGTGTTTTCGAGACTCCATGATGAAGTCAATAATGTTTAACTTCATCTGATCATTAGTATTTACCCATATTAGTTGAAAAACTTGCTAAGCATTTACTTCTAGTAAAATAATATCTATTTCTGTACAGATTACCATTAAACAACTTACAAAAGTGACACTGAACGGATTATTCACTGATAATTAATATACTCACAATTAACGTAGATGTATTACTCTCGGTTCCTAAAGTCTTGGAGTTTTACGGAGCATTATGGAGAGATGGAAGCTAGAATTGACTTTGATCAAATGGTCTCCGTTTGCAGTTCTGAGTCACTTCAGCAGAATCTTATGGTCCATACCACGATCTCTTCCTTCACGCCACCGGTTTCACTTGAGATAAATATAATCGGTGTTTATCTAGATAGTACTGATATCAAGAGGTTAGGCGTATTTTCTTATCTGATGCACTTTCTTCAAGAAGGCTACGATTAAATAATTGTAATATTCAGGTTTTCCATTTTAACATCCGTAGGTAGGGTCACAATTTTGTCCATTAGTCCACATTTTTTTCGTCATGCCTTAGATAAACGCCAAAGCGAAGACTGAAAATATGGTTACCAGCCAAATTGCAGCATTTGATACGAAGTAAGAATTATTGCCTGTATCTGAAGTGATAAACGTTTTCCAATTTAAATGCAAAATTTCACAAAAATTAATACGATTCTCATGGTCAGTGGGAACACAGGGAAGATACCGGGATTAGTACGTCAGAGGTTTTTAGTTTTCTTGAGCTAAGATAATTCATTTGGTTGATACCAAGCTCTAAATTGCGAATTAAATAAATGAGAAACCCACATAGTGTACCGAGTTGTATACCAACACCAATCGCTTCTTTATATAGTGATATCGCCATAAAAATAATATCTGCTTAAAGATTGCTTCATTAAATAACGATTTATCTACCAAATGGATTATCTTAGTTCCAGAGTAAGATATTGTGTTTAAAGATTTCTGACATCCACTACTGATAACCTTCAATGACACTGAGAAAAAAAAACAGAATTAACGTTTAGTAAATATCGTCGAAAGAATATCTCCCTTCTGAATCTTCAGACTAAGTGAAACGGGATCTCAAGTTCATTTGACCCCCAATGACCTATTACATAAAAGGATACATAAATAGATTTCTAGTTGTCTACTCAGTCATATCTGATTTCTCTTGCATATTCCGTATCTTGAGATGCTTATTGTGTTTTTAATCAACTTAACCGATGATCCACATGAACTCAATGTGAGTTGAACCATTTCAAAGTTACCAAGCCAAGGTTGGTTTTATAAGATCGCAAAAGGCTCGGACGGCTTCTTTCACCGACTTTCTGAATAACCTTCAGATTGCAGGAAAGGGCCGAATACTTTCAAAACCCCTCAGACCTCGTTAGATCCAGCCAGATATAATCAAGTTCATTAGTTTCAATGCGTGTGGGTGAGCAGAGGATGGAGGGACGTTTGCCGGGATGGAATGATCCCGCACTTCCACTTATTCCCCTTATATTCTTAAGATTTTGAAGAATATGTTAATACCATGGAAATTATGACAATCAGTGTTCATAGAGAACATTCCGAAGTGATCTGAAGTCGTATTTCGTTCAGCTGAGGGACATTTGGACAATATGTACAACTTCAACGTGCCTAAAACTACAAAGTATTTGTAGTAGAATTATTTTAGAACACGTTCCACAAATTACTAATCTGATAAGCACACTTTTAAATATAATGAAAAAAATTAGCAAAGATTTTAGTACGAAACTAATGTTTGCTGTCACACATATCCGTAGCCTAACACTGTATCGACGCTTGGGATTCCACTCTCATCATAGAGATACTCCTGAAACTCATGTTGGGGTGTATTAACCAAATATGATGAACTTGAACTGCCACATCCGGGATAAATGTAAGTGAAGTTGATCAGTTTTTTGTGACATATTTCTTGGTAGGATTCACCTTATGAACACTTGATTGTGGTTGTCTATGCATGGCTCTTCAATAGGCTAAACTTCGGTGTTAAATTTCTTTTTGCTAGCTTCGACATCAAATACTTGATATTATACAATGGGCGTGGCAATTCTTCCCAAGTGTTTGAAATGGCCATCATAAGTTTTATTTGACTTTCAAGGTTTTCAAATTTCTCACCTATAGCATGGGCCGGGGAGCAAATTCGGAAGTGGAGAGGGAAGCACATATGCAAGCAGTACTCCGATCACCAGACGGGAGATGTTGGACCTTGGACCTCAGAATTCATGTTATGTCATAAAATGTCATCAAAAACATATAAGACTGATTCACCATCTCGTCCCTTATAAGGTGGCCATTATTATCCCAAAGAAAACTCTCATACGGGTTCAAGCAATACATAGCCTCTTTGGTCTAGCATCCCGGAACAACGTCGAAAACTATAATTGGCACGTTACAAAGCTAACTTTGTAAAGACTACTGTATAGGCCTTAGGATAATGGATGTTATAGCAGCTAACAGTGTGGAGAGGGTATCTAGGGGACCAGTGGGGTAACTTGACTAGTGATGAGGGGGGGGGGGGCTAGAGTCCACTGTCAAATGTCTTGGCCCCCGCTTGCCCCCCAAAATATGAAATTCGAAGGTAAAAATATAGGCCAAAATTTGTACCATTTACCATTGCACCATTCGTAGTGAAAATGTGAATTTCGGAACCTGAGTTAAAAAAAAAATAAAGAAAATGTTAGCTGGAACTCACAACGCCAGAGAGACTGGGAGCATTTCCTGCAATCTAAGAGGCATTTCTATCCAAAAAATTTCTCTGCACGCTACGAGCCAACCGATGGTGGCACTCCGCTTAGATAGTGTCATTACTGTTTGCTCCTCACTTCAGCCCTTTTGCCCCCCCCCCCAGCCCCCAGATGAAAAAGTCTGGCTACGCCGCTGTAAGGAACAAATTCCCTAGAGCCCTTGAAATAGTCAAGACGGGAGGGTTAAATTTGATCTCAAAATTTCCCATAAAATGTGCTAATCCAATAACTCTTCTTTTGCAAATCAACCAGGGCCCCTGCCAACTTTTAGATCGTTTTCATAAAAAATTCTACACCCATGCTAGGGATTTTTCTGTAGCATATTAGGTCCATAAACTGAAAATTAACATGATCATACAATTAAATCCCACAACCTGGATACAGAAAAATTGTAGTGTTCGTCTTTGTTTTTTTTATCTTGGGGTGAAAGTTTGAAAAGACACCTTTGTAGTCCACTCATGTATGATTTTAACTCACAATAACCCACTGGCCTTATTGTATTTAGGACAATCATTTTTCATATCATATAGGCCAAAGTAATGAAGTCATAGGCCAAAGTAATGAAGTCATTTCCAACAGAAAGTGTTCAGCAACAGACTATTTGCAACTTTGCTTTTCTACGAGCAAAACTTACTTTTTGTTTGGCGTGACGTGACAGTACATGTAAGAAAAGCCGGCGCGCCCTCCGCCCCATCCCCGTCTCCGTCTTCGCCCATGTGTAGGATATGAGCTTTTACACCAGGGGTGGGCAACCTTTCGGGGGCGCTGGCCAACTTGAGGACCAAAGGAGTAGTTGAAACAGTATTGTTACAAAGTCAATAAGGCTGTAGAGAAAATTTAAGTTTTCTGGCGTGTAATGGAATTTGATAGTTGAAATAAGTATTACAGAAATTCGTGGCATTCTCGCCAGTATTGCACATTGCACTGTCTGTACGCGATTTTGAGTGCTCTTCGGGGGCCGGGTTCTTGACACCTGCGGTCCGGACTTGGCCGTAGGTTGCCGACCCCTGTTTTACAATTGACAAACCTTCTGCACCACACCGATCAATACACTCAAAAAGATGTTTCCTCGTCACTGTCATTCACATAAGAACGTTTGAGGGCAGGGTCTAGAGAGAAGTGTCGTTATTTGAAAATTAATTCATCTGAGGTAACTGCTCACCGACATACTTGCTTGAGAATGTTACATAACCTTGTTGGATGCAATGTCGGGGCAATTAAATGCAACTGTGCCACCACTGAAATGATTCATGTGGGAGTACCCTTGATCCTCTCGTGAAACGGGCAGAAAAAAATCCATTCAACCCGTTCTCTTTTCATTTGCGAACCCCATATTTGCTGATTATCAGTGTAACACACCGCACCATGGCTGCCCTTGAAAGGACATTTTGATTGGGTTGTGATGACATCATAGGCCTCCACATAAATGGATATTCATAAGGTGATTCACCTGTCATGACGTCATGCCAAGCCGTCAGCTGCAGAGAATCTGCTTAGCTTGGAATCTCCTCCTTGTAAAAGGAATATTAGCTGGTAAAAATGACGATTTATTCGTGTTTCTTGGATTGCTTCGTTCTCGGAAATACCGTTTAGTATGACTTCAGTACGGATAGCATTGTATGGGGTAGGTGCATTTCCATGACATTTCGCGAAATAATATGTTTTAATCTGATAAATTATAGCTCTGACTGCAAGACAACCGAAATTGTCAGGCAGCCAACGTTAGCCCTAACAACTGAGTGATGTGGTTGTTGGAGACTGCATTTGATAATGTTATGCACTGTCGCAGTGTTGAGTTTTTTTATGAGCTGTACTGTATGGTTGTCATCTCTGTTGTGGTCCTATGTAAAGCAGTAATATATTGAACTGTACTTGTACTCTATCGTCGTTTTCCTGCTTAACATCGTAATGACTGAAACACAGGGTAGAACACGGTATTGCATTAGACCTTCATATACGCTGCGGGTGGAAGTAGCCTAACATTGTACACAGTTGTCAATACTAGCTCATATTTACTTTGGTAATTGTTAATGTAAAGGCAGCAGTGTAACTTATGCTTGTACTGTACGTGTTGACCAATTGAGGTGCACTTGCCATTTATATGAGCTCAAAGTAACAAGTAACATTAGGCTTACTATTAGTTGCCCCATTATGAACATGATGTACCATGACTAAGACCTACCAGGTCGGCCCCAACTCTAGACCAGAATGCCCCCCAAACCTGATGGTTGCATTATGTGAAAAAAGGTGGGGACAAATTCAAACGGTCATTTGAACTTGTGTCATTGATTTACTGTGTTCAGTTTGGTTGAGACTGGTAAGTGACTTTATGTTTAATGTTTTCATGTGTTCATTTTTTTGTTCATGTGTTTTCCCATCTTTTATTTTTTCTTCAAAATTTCAAGTAAACATTGTACTTGGTGACAAATGAAAAACTCAAGTCAGTTGGAAGAATATACTTCAATTCAACAGTAAGAATTAACTGAACCTCAGCTAACAGGATATTGAGCATAAAATCATGTGAACACAGAATGAATGATGTTGGTATACTAGTTCCAAATTGTCATCTTTTTTCCACAACTTACCTAGATTGTTGCTTGAAGAGTGTTGCTATCGTGAAAATTGTTTTTTGCTATTGTGACAATTGTAGTTGAAAACTATCAGGCTCACAATGGCCTTTGACATCAGTTAGTTAGAGGAGGCGAAGTAAAACATTTGGTTGGTGGAACAACTACTTTGAGGAGAACTTGCAAGGGGGCGAAGGGATTCCGATGAACTGGTCGGGGCAAGATTGTATGAGGGCAAAATGACTGGTAACCAGGCCAGTAGTTAAGTATGTGTATTGCTTTTATCTGGCTACTGATACTCTTCTTGAAAATGGTATCTGTATTTTTACCTCTTGTTACATTTCTTCTTTTTTGGCTGATACTGAAGTAAAATTCTCCCCATGTTTTGTCTGAAATCATGTTTCCAGCATAGCCTTGCATGTTTGTACTGCTTCTGTCATTGGCTCATTGCATTAAATATTGCAAGCCTACCTGCAGGAACAGTTCAAGTACTGTACAAGGCAATTCACTAATTCAGAGTACTGCAAATATGGCTAAGTACATACCGGCTTACATGCATAACACAGCACAGATAATTTCTGGTAGAAGGCCTTTGAGTGCATGCTCTGTGTGATGAAAGTTAATTAATGAAACATCTAAACATCTAGGCACTATATCTTAAGTCAAATTTACAGTAATGCAAGTTTCAAAATGAGTGCAATGTAATGTGAACATGCAGCAGTTTTGGAACAAGGGAAATACTAAAAGCCAGTGTGTGATATTAAATGTTGTTACTATAAATGCCAGTGAAGAGTCAGTTGAGATTTGAGTGCTTGCATGACTGCTAAGTAGGTTTTCAGCACAACCAAAGTGTTGATTACATATATGTATGTTTAAATTGGAGAAAATTTGGGATTTTTGAAGTGGTGACTGTATTATGAGAGGGACATGCTTTATCCGTAGTGTATGTATCTGAATTTGACTGTCATTTTACAGCACTTTTTGAATGCTATAATCCAAGTTCACAGTGTTTCAATTATAAGTAACTAGACGTAGGTGTTTAGAAATAGAAACAGAGGTATGTTTCATGAAGGTGCTGAGTAATATCAAATAGGTCTACTTATGAGATCAACACAAAAGGTTCCCTTCATGAGTATTCATACTTTCTTGTTCCTCAAATACTAAACTTAACTAAGCTATATACCAATGGGTTAGTACAGCTGTAATCAGTGAAGCATGACAAGTTGTGTCAACCACATGCTTATTTTGTGTTTTCAATTCTGTTGATTCAGCAGTGAGTCACTATGGATTTGTGCCACTTGAATAAAAAACTTTTGAGTTTAGTGAGACCCATATTGTGGCCTCTAGACCAGCCCCTCTGTTCAGCTTTCATGTGATTATCATTGTGTGGAGGTCTTAGTTCTATTAGCATGGACTTTTCAGTCGTCATGCAAACTGATGTGCAACAAACTTGCAAAGCTTAGTCCCATTTGTCCATAGTGGCTTGGCTGATTTCCATACACTTTTCACAGGAACATGAAGAGGTAAGAGCATGCAAAGTGATCTTCACTTCTCATGTCATCGTCCATATTACAGTACCGTACTGTAGTTGAAGGTCATAGCACTTTTTAATGTATCATCTAAGTGTAGTAATCTGCATGTTAGCCTTCTTAGGTACTGGTAGTATGAACATGCAGTACTACAGTAGCTTACTACATGATCTCTGCTTTCCCATGCACTGTGTCCTAGAATTTATACTCACTGTACAGTACGTAAAGTTGTATGGTAGTTGGGTGAGTGGTTGTAATACAGTAATGTCATTTTTCATCAGCTGGTTGTAAGTCTAATCATTGTGTTACAGTCTCACACATTATACTGTTAGCTGTACACCAGATGGCTCTGCATTATACATACGTGTGTGAAAAATTGTATTACACACATTATGCTCTTGGTGAAGTGTTTTGCAAGTTCTTATCCAGAAGCATGAAGTATTTCAAAGCTCATCTGGGGTCAACTTTGATCAAATCAGAAAATCAACTAACAAATGTCAAGACTTCAGGGAAGCTTGGACAGATTGTGCATGTGGCACAGCATACCTGGGTATTTCACACTGAATAGAAGAACCTTGTTCATGTTTGATGACGGTCAAAGACCATTCAATGGATCAGTACGGTCAAATTTTGATAAACGTTGCACAGGCAGTACATACTGTACTTATTTCAAGAAGGGAAGCTTGCACTGATCTCATATTTGCTATGTGTATTTGTAGATGTAGTGGTGTTGCACATTGACTACAGAAGCCTATTTCACATTAGTTTATGTTTTTTTGTTCCCTTTTTGTTCAACAAGGGTCCATTTGTGAACACTGTGTACACATGAAATCTCAAGACAAGAAGCTTAGTCATATCTTTTGTGTGTCGAGGATTGTCACTTCAAGGGGTCAACCGCTTTGGTTTTTCTTCACTGATCGGACGGCTGATGTTTCTATCACAGCATCGGCCAATGTCTGATATCTGTATTATTTAGGTATGATGCCTATATACTTTGCTCCTCATTTACCTGTCTCTACACTTCATTACAATAGCTCTCTACAAGTATATTTTTCCCACGTTTCAAATGGAAATTGGAAAATAGCCTTGACCAGGCATTTCTCAATTTTCCTGTCCTGCTTCATGGATTGATATTGTACGTCCGTAGATGCAATATCGGGATATTGGTAAATATGGCATTGAAATTTCATTGATATGTTTTACTGACAATGGTGAATATCTGCCCGATCTGATGTCCAATCTGATCATAGGTTTATCCCTAGTTACTGTATCCTGATTGGTGACATGATGAATAACTATGGTAGTATGCATTATAAAAACTGATCAAGTTACACATCCTTGCCTTCTGCCATATGCATAGTTATAATTAAAATCAAACTTTTAGTTAAAATAAATCATGATTTAAATCAGTTTGCTTGATTTAGATCATAGTTTTTTTTTTAAAAATAAAAGAAAGTTTCAACCCTAGCAAAATGTTGTTTTCATAAAACAAATATTGGTAAAATGAAGTAATTAAGACCGCAATGCATTTGTGTATACATTCTAGTATTTATTCAGTGAGTATAATAGAGTATTTGTTATATTTTTTTGACCTGCAGATTTGACAATGATACTTCACATTAGGGATCAAAGTAGATGCTGCTGAAAAGGGTTATCCACTCTCTCATCTTTGGAACAGTCAGTTAGTCAACCATGCAGCTCGTGTTGAATATTCCCTCTCGGGAGATGAGAGAGTCAGAGCACAGAGAGATTTCAAAAGAAGTAGAAGATGCCCTCCCGATTGTTACTAGGTTGGGAGCACAGCTGATTGGTTCAGAAAGTCTTGCTGAGTTGCTTCAAAGTGGTAATTTGGAGAAGACGTTGATCATCGATAGCCGTTCGTTTGTTGAGTACAATTCATCTCATATACTCAGGTCCAAAAATGTTGTTTGCTCTAAGCTGGTGAAGAGGAGATTGTTGCAAAATAAAGTAAGTTAAAACTGATTTTATTTTCTTGAGCTGATAAGAATATTATACTGAAATACTGTGTTTTTTATTCCAGATTTATTTTGATTTCTGACATTGATGCAGTATTTTGTTTTGTCACTGCAGATTCAGACTGTGAATGATTGTGAAATATCATGTAGCAGATCTATAAACAGTAAGCTTATTGTATAGATATGTTCCTATTTGAAATGGTGAAATTGAAACTTTCAGAAAATTCAGCTTTCTGCTTTGCTTTTTTGAGAGCTGTCACAAAGTCATGATAAATTCTAGGGATGCAGCGGATCTACTATCTGGCCGGACTACTGTATCTGACTGGATTGTAAAATAATAATCGGTTCTGGTCCTGGCAGGATTTTTGTCAAAGTCCGGTAGGGATTTTTTACTACAAATCTTTTTGTCAATTTTCAGAAAATGTTGGTATGAATTCTTGAAGCATAGATATCTCAAAGAATTAAAAATGCACAATATGAACTTTAAGGAAAGGTTTACTGTAGCAGCAATAGTGTAGAACTCAATTTATGTAACATTCTGACCAGTTAAGTGACTTGTTATGGTAATGAAACTAATTGGATTATTTAAAGATACATCACACAACAAAGAGCTTTCAGCCATACAGTACAGTATGTGCACAGGTGTCTCTTTTAGGCTTAATGCAACATCTTAAATCGTTTAAATACAGTATCACAAATTAATCTTTCAAGATGAGAATTGGGAGGAGGGGTGGGCTGCACTGGGTGGGCGAGGAAGGTCTTCAATCAGGGTTATGGTTACAACTTTTGATGAGGAGAGTAAAGTGAACTCAAAAGTTTAATTTTGGTGGAAGCAGTGGGCAGCGATGTTTAAACAGACGTGCAGGTGCCAGGCCCCATAGAGTATATTTGAAGGTTAATCAACCCTGGACCGTGTATTAACTGCAGGATAATGCACGATTGGGGTTAATGCAAGCGATGCACTTGGGTTGCGCCCTTGTGCATCCAGCGATAGTATTAACCCCTGAGAGTGCATTATACTGCAGTTAATACACAGGTCCAAAGTTGATTGACCTTGTTCATACATACAAACGATATTTTGATAAAAAAACACGTAAAGAAAGGAATTTGGTTCTTAAATAACAGCATTTCTATTCAAAAGAAACCCTGGAAAAGGTAAACAAATTTACATGTAAACAATATACGTGCACGAAACAGAAAGTAACACCTACAGTAAACTAAATGAATAAACAATAACAGCTGACATAGACACAATGCTGTAGTTAGTTTGCTATGTGGTGTACTAATGTGCGCATGCTGTGGTTTGTTGTACGTGTATTCACTGTGCAGTGCACGTATGACCTACAGTTACTCGGAGTACTCAGTTACTTTGTTACAGAGCGTTTACTTTCTTTGTGGAATTTACTGATTTTGGATAAAGACACTAGTGACAGATTTATTGAATATACATTTAGAGGAAAGCTTGGACATGTTTGATGTCTTACTCTCAGTCCTAACAGCAGCAGTACAGTAAGTGGAGGACTTGTTGTGTGCAGACCCTAATTTTCCTGTGAGTGTGAGAGTTCTCAGCAGGCTATGCAAAATTTCGGAACTACGCCTAAGTTAGTTCAACAAAGAAGAAGGATTGCACATGGCCTAAACGTTACTGTCAACATTGCTGTAAGATCACTTTATGGCTGGTTTGGGATAATTCATGTCAAGTCCTTTCCTGTTTATTTTTTTTACCGCTTAGGGCATAGGCCTATCAATCGGCCTGAATTATTTGTGCTTTGGAGTTCTCTGCCCATAAGAATATTAATCCAGTAGTTGTATGGAGACCCTTCAAGATCTCGATGTATTGCAGTCCTTAGTCCTCTTTACAATTTTATTGCATAAGCGATTGTTTTTGATCATCTCAGCAGAATTCGACAAAGAAGGAAAGCTCATTCCGGTAGGCTATCAAACTTTCAAAGGTGTTCAAAATATACTACAGAAGCTTTCATTCCACACAATTCTGATATTTAGGCAAGATTACCGTACGTCAGAGGAATCATACACCTGTAGCAATATCTTAAAGTACAATAGTTGTAAACATGCACAGTAAGGCTTAAGTCAGCCACTCAGCAGGCTGTCATTTGGACAGCCTCTTATTGGACATGAAAAAAATAAAAAAAAGTGAATTAAGTACTGTAAATTAAAGTAATACTCTTAGGACAGAAGATATATACTGTAAACTAGTATGGATGACTAGGGCTGGAAAAATAGCAACGGGCAATGTAATCATTTTGTCCATATCAGAAGACAGTGCAGGCAAAAATATCCTGTTATTGTTACGGAAATAACTGTTTCATTAAATTTCATTCATTGCCAATCAACAGGATGTTCTGTTTTATGTTTTAAAACTTTACACAAACAGTAAATATTTGAAAATAATATATCTAGCAGTGCTACAAGACACCAGCACACATGACTCCAATTCTGACCTACAGTAACCCAGTGTACTTGAAATCAATCTGAATCATGAATTTGCCCATCCCACTTCCCTCCCTTATTTTAAGTACTCAACTGTTCAGTCAAGTGTATTAGTTTCATTTAAAGCATGGTCACATTCAAGTTTAAACAGCAGGCTAGGCTGAATCAGTGGTGATGGATTGGTGGAATGTGGTGGGTCTAGGTGGCTTGGAGGCTTATCCCCAATGAAAAATTGACGGGACTGAAGGTACTGTATGTTCAGCTGCTTCAGTTATACCAATTGTTCCAAGAACAAATGAAAGAGGATGCATATTATTCTTGTATCATGTCAACTGATCTGATACTGTACATGTATTACCATTTTTCACAGGTTGATTTTCCTCTCATTGATTATGAAATTGTATGCATGAGGTCACTATTTTAAGGCTTGGTTGATTCTGCATAAAACCCCTGGGAATTACTGTTTCTGGCCATCTGGGGGGTTTGAAAAGCCAGAAGTTTTCTTGTGCACTCCTTGCCAACTAATGGCACTCAACCCACCCCCCAATACTTTTCTTCGTTCCATGACTATTACTTGCGGGTCATGTGTGCAGATGCGGCATCACAATTTAGCCTATAATGAGGTGAAAAAAAGATCGTTTTTTGGGGGGGAGAGGAAGAAGAGGGAGGGGGGATATCCTTCTCCTATATCCCTCTCCCATGCCGTGTATCTGTGGACTCTCTGATCTTAAATCTTGGCTTAATCTTCAATGAAAGGTATCTATAGCATGGTTTGTTTATGTTCATACAGTGCTTTTCCACTAAATATTTTCGTGCAGTGTTTATCCTTTCGACATGCGAGTCTGCTGTAACATGCATTATTTCAAAGCTGCTGTAGTTCTTCATGCAATCATTGGTGACCTCAGTTGCACTGCTTTTCTATTTTTCTGTATGTCTCTGCATATACAAACTCTACATGGTACTGTATCTCCTCCTCACCCATTCTAAGCAAAATGTTGTTATGTATTTGTATCCATGAATATTCATGACATGGTAATCAATAAATTATAATGCCATTAGCACAAGTCTTCCAAGATTGACTGACCATAATTGCATATCACATTGTCATCTCCTATTGACTCACTTACCAAATTTGCCAAGTATGCATTTGGCAGAGGAGATGTTCAGAGTCAGTGTACTTTCGGAGAAGATCAATCTACAGTACATGGGTCTCTGCTTTTGATAAGATGTTGTGCAAAAGATATACAGTATATGGTACTGACATAAGAGTATGAGAAGTAAAACTTACCGTAACATGCACTGTAAGTGTAAGTGCAAAGAATAATATTTAGGTAAAGTATACTTACAGTACTGTTCAGTACATGGTTCTGTACAGTATACTGCCTCTTACAAGCACTGTGCAGTAGAGAGCAAGAGGAAGTTCTGTTCTTACAGTATAGCCCCCATTCATTGAAAACCACAAAAGGTGGTAAACTTCACGTCTACAGATGCAGTATAGAACACAACGCATACAAATAGAATATGTCACTTTCCACATCACTTACAGACTGTATAGGTTTTAGAAGTAGAATGCAACTGTTACCGACCTGTGGAAATACAGTACTGTACCCTTGTGAATGAAAAATAGTGCGAAATTGACAGCCCGATTTGATGACGTCACAGAACGGAGAACGTGTATGCGAGAGCTATATGGTAATGTTGAGTGCATGCTTATTGTGTGTATGACAGTCAAATTGAACCATCTGCTGGTCCAAAAACAAACCTACAATTCACTAAGTTACATGTTACACGTTTGCTAGGAGATTTGACATTAATTTGCTTTTGAAAGTTCAGTAATAATGCTGAAGTCTTGTGAATACAAAAAGAAGAGTTGTAATGGGAAAGAAAATTACAGATGTATGGGGAAGTGACATAGCATGGAGCAGATGTTTCATCCACCTTTACATGATATGATATAAAAATGTTTTCAGCCTGTTTCAGGACAATTCTTCTTACTTTCAAAGTCCTGGATTGATTTCATTCAAAGAAAATGGAAGTTTCATGCAAAAGATGGAAGGCAGTCTAAACGAAGCAGCATCTATAGCGTTCACTTCACCCAGGAATATTTTGACAAGCACCATATGCGACGATATTTCAACAAGGAATCAGAACCTGAGTGCCTTGTCTGCGCAAAAATGGTGTACCGTCCCAAGACATTGCAAATCAACCTTGGTTCATTCCAGAGGCCCTCACATCACCTACTGTACAGTATTGTGCCCCAGGTCCAACTAATTCTTCACCATCAGTGACTGGTACTGTAATTCGGATGTCCTCTTTCTTTCCAGGACTTAGGCAGAAGTAGTTTTGTGTACAGTAGTTAGTGCACATAACGTTACGCACTAACACTAAGCCGTCTTACTGTTCATGACATCGTGTGAAGTCAAGTACCACATAGCATGTGTCAAAAGGTTACTTTGTTGAATGAGATAGTCACGTATAGAAAATTCCAATACAGAAAACATTGGTTAACAATGGCTATTGTTACAAAATACTAGACAGTGTTGTGGTGACTACTGTATTCCAACTTCGAAAAACATTCGCTGTCGCTAGCAGCAGTCTTGCAATGACTATAATGCGTACCGTATACTGCACCAACACTACAACACATCAACTGGCAAAAGTATGGAAACCAGACCGATGTGCGCGGTGATCTTCTCCATTCTATGATGTCATGTACATATCAACTCCATCTTTGACAGACTTTTCACGAGCTTCGAATGGGTTGGAATCTGGCGGGCAATTTCATACCAACTACAATTTCTTTAACTTACAGGGTATGAAAATGTGATATTCGGGTTCAGAACACATAAATTTCCTCTTGTTGCAATGATACTAAATTTCAACTGTGTAGAATCAATGAATAGGGGCTATAAAGCATCTTTGATTTTTATCAAGATGTATTCAAGATTATCCAGTAGAGGCTTGTTTGTATGGATTGCATAGCCATCTCTGTGCCTTTAGAGAAGTCATTGGCCAATGAAAGTAAGAGATACCCTAGAGGACTCTCTGAATGGGCATATTTTTTTTTAACTAGGTCTAATTTAAATACGTTATATTAATAGTAAACTGTTAGTTTCAGAAAAAACTTGTCACTTTGTTTTGCCTGTTAGTCATATATTTGCCTTGGGACTATTGGTGTCAGCAGTTTATCAACCCTTTACACATGAGAAGATGTGCAATACAATGTTGTTTGACTACTGTAGGAACCTAAAATGCATTCTTTCTCAATGGTCTCTTTTCATTCAACAGTGTACAATGTTACAAGTTTCTTTTCAGTATTCATTACAGTATTCTCACTCAGAGGAAAAATATGTGGCCACACCAGGTTGGAAATTTTCTGGAGTGATGATTTAAGAATACGACTTGAAATCCACTCTTAATATGCCTATAAATATTACAGTGTACTGTAAACTACAAGTATAACATGGCGCTGTTAGTGTAATTCGTGGAATTAAAATACATGAATGCAATGCTTACAAATTATTAATTTTATATAACTAGTTGTATCCAGTAGTTCATCAGATATGAATTGTTATTATCCTCCATGCTACTGTACTTAGTACTGCCATTGAGTAGCACACTTTGTCACTCACTGACTACACTGCTCTCATGTACGTAATGCATGTGATTGGTCACTTCTCTTTGCTAGAATTTAATTGGAAGCAATGCAGTAGTGTCTGAGTCACTCTGGTGTGTGCCTTGATTTGAATAGTTTCTAATTGAGCAGTATCGTTTAAAGCAGTAGTCAGTGTTTGGGACCCCTATATTACTCTTCTTACTCTGCAAAATGTACACCTTCGTCTTGTGAGAGAAATATCTCCATAAATTTGAACACCATGATTTGTCATGTCTACAGTATGTATGGGGAATTTAATCTACAGTATAACTATGGTAGTATTGAATATGGTAGCCAAACTTTTTAGCAGACATTTTACTGGTTTATATTCAATCATTTATGATGCAGCAGAAAAGCTTTTTTTATCACTTTTTATTTTCTGTTACATTTTTAGTACAACTTTTCTTGATACTTATGAGTGCAGCATAAATTGCAACCTGTATTGGGATTATGTATTCTGCTGACAAAAATATCACAAAGTACAGTATTGTTAATTCCTGTTTTAGCTCTTACTGTGCAATAGATCTGAGAAGTTGAAGTTATTCATTAATTGTGTTGCTTTAAAGAAGAACATGTAATAGTTCTAGACTACCAGGTTGAGGGTTGGTTATTATTTTCAGTATTACACACATATATTCTAAATGTAACCCACAGAGTGTTTTTGTGGTCCCCTGGGTAGTCTGTTGAATTTGATAATGATAGAAACTGGTACTGCAGGAAGAGTTTTGCATCCATCTGTTCATGACATTCTGATTGAATATATCTACAGTACAGAAGAAAAAATCTGTAGTATATTGTATATAATGTGGAAAGGAGAAACCTTGATTCTTTTTCTATGAAAATTACTATACATATAATATCAATATTTACTTTGCTCCTCACTTACCTCATCTCAGCATAACAAATGCATTCCCATCTACTGTTTCTAGAGTGCTGGCAACCTTTAACACCGCTGCTAGCGCCTTCTGGCTTAATCCGGTAATAGTGCCTTCTCCTCATTCTGCCATCCTTATGTGCGTGGAGTGTGGAGGTTCGGTCCAAATTTCTACATATCGTATGAACCCCAGTGCCCACCGATGAGCTCATGCACAATTTCATCTCCATCGCTTGTAGTTTTTTTTTTTTTTTTGTGTGAACCCAGCATAACAGATTCTCTGTGCAATTAATGAGAACGGAGTGCCTTTATAGCTACATACACAGCATACATACAGTACATAGCAGAGCAAACAGACCCATGCAGAATGGCTTGACCTTTGTACCTTCTTTATTTTTAGAGTGTTGCACCCAGATGCAGTGGTAGCTCCACACACCTTTCTGGAAAACATAACGTTATACACAGTAAAAAAATTGCCTCAATTAAACCATTTTGAAATATGGGAGATATGACTTATTTTTAACTCTTTTTGATTCCTTGCCGAAGGCAGGCAAGGTATCTATGCGATAGTGATGTCGTGTGTGTGTGTGCGTATGTGCCTGTGTATGTGACGCTTTGCTTGTAAACACGATATCTCAAATAGTTTAAGCATGACTGATCTCATACTTGGTGTGTGGGTTGGTCCTACTGAGTAGATCATCCCTAATGTTTTTTGTGGAGGTCAAAGGTCATTTGAGGTCACCAGAGGTCAAAATGAAAAACCTTGTAAACATGGTATTTCCAGTTCTAAGGGTTACTGTGACTGTTGTCAAACTTAGTGTGTGGGTTGGTCATACTGAGTAGATGATCCCTATGATTTTTGGTGGAGGGCAAAGGTCATTTGAGGTCACCAGAGGTCAAAATGCGAAAACCTTGTACTGTAAACACAATCTCTCAAGAACAGTAACTGTGACTGGTGTCATACGTAGTGTGTGGGTTGGTCATATTGAGTAGATGATCCCTATTGTTTTTTTGGATGTCAAAGGTCATTTCAGGTCACCAGAGGCCAAACTGTAAAAACCTTGTAAACATGATACTTCCAGAAGTGTAACTGTGACTGAACTGATGTCGTACTTAGTGTGTGGGTTATTCATATTGAGTGTGTGATCTCTAGCGTTTTTGGTTGAGGTCCAATGTCATTTGAGGTCACCAGAGGTCAAACTGTAAAAACCTAGTAAACACAATATCTCCAGAAGGGTAGCCATGACTGATGTAATACTTGGTGTGTGGGTTGGTTATAATAGGCTGAAGATCCCTATTGTTTTTGGTCAAGGTCAAATGTAATTTGAGCTCATCAGAGGTCAAACTGTAAAAACATTGTAAACACAGTATCTCCAGAATGTTAACTGTGACTGATGTCATACTTGGTGGGTGGGTTGGTCATATTGAGTAGATGATCCTTATTGTTTTTGGTCGATGTCAAAGGTCATATGAGGTCACCAATCAAGGTTATTTTGGGTTAAAAGGCTTATTAATGTGGTGTTTCAAGAACAATAACTGTAGTTGAACTCTTACTTGTCATGTGGATAATTCATGTTTGTTATAATATAACCATGTAGCAAGGAATCACAAAGCCTTTTGGCTTCCTGGTTGCTGCAAATTTCTACTGCCTGTTAATGGTCACATTTGTCAGGGATAGAAAAGTTCAGTACAAGTGTAGCCACAACAGGTGGCTCAATTTGAGTATTATGAATGCGATAAATGTCACCAGTGTTTTGGGGGTTAATTTTCAGACACCAAATTACAAGCAGTCAAATAAATCAGAAAATTGTCAACACTGAAAGGGTAAAAGCATAAAGAGAAATAGATGTTTCGAAAAGTGAAGGGAGCCAACCAAAAAGCGACTTAAGGGGAAGGGAATATCAGAGTGGCAATATTCGGTATGCAAAGAAATTGCCCCATTAATGTTTGAATAAACTGTGAAATGAGCTATGTACGTAAGATACAAACATTACCATTTTGGAACAGGTGTTGACATTTTTTGCAGTTAAAAACTTTTCTTGGAAACATTTCAGGATTTTCCAAATTCAAACGTGCAGAGCTGTTCGTAACTAGTACAGTGTGTAGTTGACAGTGTATAGTGGTCTATGATTCTGTGCAACGTTACCACATGAAACTTTCGTTCCATTATTTGCCACGGGACTGATGTACAGCTTTTTAGTGAAGAATGCCATGATCGAGACATTTATTCCAGGCCTATTGGATATCTATATAGCGTAATATTGGGCTCAAGTTTCACTTGTTTTTGACATTTTGTCAGTGACACTTCTTCACATTTACAAAGGTACTGTACCGTATATTGCAACAACGCAAATAGCCTAATGTTAAGCTTTCGTGATTGATTTTCCAAATATTGTACAAGTTTCCAGTTGTATTTTTTTTGCTAAGCTGCACAATTTTACCCCTTCGATGTGCTAGGAACCCTAATCTTCTTGCCCGTTGAACCCCCACAAGGGGTGCCACATCTACACAAATGTCAGCGGGAAATCGGTAGATTTTCTATCGTGTTCGCTGGAAATTTAGCAAGGTTTTCCAACCCTGTTTAGTGGGCAAGTGCAACAAACTGCAGGCTCAACTACACCAATTGCCACCCCCTGAGTCCCGGACCCGAGGCTCCAGTGGTAAGTGGAATGGAAGTCCAGAGGAGACGAGGCAGTCACTGGAAGCTGACAGCTTTGAGCGGTATGCGATCCCCCAGTCGGTACCGGCATCGTCCGGATCCATGCAGATGGGTGGAAAGAAGAAAAAGACGTTACCCTGTTGAAAGAGAAGCCTCTTCCGAAAGTGGAAAGGAAACCCACCTTGGTGGATTCCAGCTCGGCTCTAACACCGTACGTGAACACTGGATGTATGGCAGAGGCCCAGGCTCCACTGGCTGTTCCATGAAAAGCAGGACTGCTTTGACCTTGGGTCCCAGCTGTGCCCGCAGCTTTTCCGGTTCTCGGTCCAGGTCTTTTTCCCGGTCCAGGTCTTCTTCCCGGTCCAGGTCACCATTGCGATCTTCTTTAAAATTCCCAAGTAGGAATAGGTCTTGCCCCCGTTCCCATGAAAAGGAGGAAAGATGCCACAAACATCGCAGAAGATCCTCAAGGGATGAGGAGGAACTGGCATGGCTGTCTAAACTGACCAGTCTCCAGGCCCTGCTCGAAAGGGTTATGAGCACTACGGTTTCTTGGCTTCTGAACCCACGCTGGCACCAGCCCGTGCCCCAAAACTCGCTTCAACGGCTGCGGATCAGCAGCCCAGCATTTGCAGGGAGGAGACTTACTGGCCCGAGGATGATGCCTTAGATTGTCAGACATTGTCAGGCATCGATGGCCCTCTCTGGTCTAGAGGACAGGGACGACACAGAAGAGGAGGATATCCTCCAAGACTCAGCAGAGGCTACGGCAGTAGCAAGTCTCGGCAGGGTTCCTTTGGATGTGGCCAGGGTGGATCGCTGACACCTACGACTGACTGCAACCAACGCAATACGACCTTAGGGATGCCCACCTCATCAAGGAGGGTGCCCAGGAGGGGGGACTCAAGAACCTTGCTCATTGCTGGGTAAGCATAGGGGTGGACCCCTGGGTAGTCCTTTTCATTCAGAATGGCTACCAGATAGAGTTCACCTGCTATTGGCAGAGGGAAGTTCACGAGGATCCCCCAAGGACCCCCTACAAATTTAGGCTTTAGAATTTGAGATATCCGTCCTGCTGGCCAAGCAGGTCTTTGTCCCAGCGGCGGGAGATGAGGGACCCCTCTTTCATTTGTCCCTCTTTCTAATGACAAAAAAGACCCATGAAAACCCACCCTAAACCTAAGCCTCTGAACCAAAGGTTTGTCCACCCTAAACATTTTAGAATGGAGATGCTGGCCTTCATCCTGCCAGCTTTAAAGAAGAGGGGCCCGGGAAGCCAGCATCGATCCAAAGGATGCATACTTGCACATACCTATACATTATCCTGCATGAGTTTCCTTGTCTTCAACTACGAGGGAAAAGACTATGTTTTCAGGGCTCTCCCATTCGGCAGCTCCATGTCTGCGAGAGTCTTTACCAGAGTAGCATGGACACCGTTGGCCTATCTCCGCACACAGGGGATAACCGCTTCCTGGGAGCGATCCTGGGCTCCAAACTGGAAGCTGATTTCCCTCCCCGGCCAGAGTGGAAGTGTTGCTGGAGAGAGTTTCCAAGATCCTTGAAGGGACTCTTCAGACGGCCTTCATGGCTAAGGACGTCGTAGAGCTGTGCAGACCGAGAATGAGGCGCCTGCAGATACACCTTTTCAAACTCTACAAGAGCAAATCCAGGGACATGAGGACCTTCATTCCACTGGATGAGACCTTGGCAAACCAACTGAGATGATGGACCAAGGTCATTAATTGGACAGGGGACAGGACCTTTAACCCTCGTCGCCTTTCCACTTCAATGATGACGGATACCCTCCACATCGCCCAGTTGGATGTCCTGGTGGTCTCAAGGGTCACTAGGACACAATCTTCTCGGACAGCTCAAAGACGGTGACTTATATCAACAGGTAGGGAGTCACACACTCACTTTTGCTCACTGAGGCAGTAATGAATCTCCTCCTGGGCCCTAGTCAAGGACAGTCTCCTCAGGGTAACTCACGTAGCAGGAGAGGACACATTCTTGTGGATGCTCTGTTGAGAGGAGGCACTCTCCTTTAGTTGGGATGGCATGGAGGTGTATGCTTTTCCCTAATTCATAAGGTCCTGCTGAAAATCATCTTATCTGCTTTAAGGTTTATCCAAGACGCTCTTGGTTACAGGACCTCCTCAAGCACCTTGTGGACATTCCAGTGATTCTTCCTAACAAGCCCACCAGAGGAGTGGAGGCAAGATCCGAAGCTCAACAAAGGCCTACAGCTTCTTGCCTGGGGATTATCAGGAAATTCCCCAGAGAGGAAGGATTTTCGGAAAAAAAAAAGCAAAAGCTCCATTTGCCGGAAAGTCTAGAAGAAAGTCAATAGTTCACACTAACGATTCAAAACTTCAGTGTTTTACCCACTGAGGTCTTCCGAGAAGCCTCTCTTGTACCCAGGGCCCTTTGATTGAGATACGTGCTCTCCTCCCAATGCTCCTCAATGAAGGGAAGCAGGTATCAAAGATTCGAACCTACAGGTCAGTCATCGCAGCAATCCACAAAGGGTTCCTGGATGCCACTCACTCACTCACTCACTCACTCACTCACTCACTCACTCACTCACTCACTCACTCACTCACTCACTCACTCACTCACTCACTCACTCACTCACTCACTCACTCACTCACTCACTCAGTGGATGGCTCCACGGTTGGCTCAAACAGAACTATCAGTCGACTCCTTAGAGGCTTGCTCAACTCCCGGCCAGTGATCAGATGCTTGGCACCCTCCTGGGAGTTATCCTAGGTTCTCTGGTCTCTAGCCCAACCACCATTCAAACCTATCCATGCAGCTTCCCTTCAAACCTATCCATGCAGCTTCTCTTGCAAACCTGACAAAGAAGACTATCTTTCTCGTAGCCTTCAAGCCGTCAGACCTTGTCTACAGTATATGGCTTGTGCAAATGTCATATTTAATATAAAGCATAGGTAGCTTGTGACTATTGCCTCAATGTCAGATTCTGAAAAAATGCTCCTAATTTTGTATCATCGAAACCCACAATGCATTTGTGCATTCTGGTCATGGTTTGCTATAATATTTTGAAATCTAGTCACTACAAATTCTTCCACTTTGCTCCTCCCTACCCCTCCTAATTTTTATGTTCTTCCTCTGATATATAGTAATGATGTCTTCACTGATGTAATGTTATCCCCATCAAGATAGCAATATATCTCCCCTTCCTTGATGTAGTGTAATGTTGTCCTCATTAATAGAATGGGATCTCCCCTCCCCCGATGTAATGATGCAATATTATCCCCATTCATAGAATTATATCTCTCCTCATCCTCCTTGACTCATACTGCATGCCTCTCATTCCCTGATATGGCAGTTTACTTTTAAGAAGAACTTGCAAATTAATTGTTGTATTGTTGGCACAGTGTGTTGTTGTTCTACCATACTTCCAGAGGTCAAAGAGTTTATACAGTGGGTAATAATTAGGTTGCTTTTAATTTTGTTACAGTGATGTCTATGATCAATATGAATTAGCAAACTTATGCTGTCCTCTGTTTGTAGTAATTGCTTATTGTGAGTCATTGTGTTGCTATTGTGAGGATGACTTGCATAAAAATCTGTTGGTGGTGGGGGTCTGTGCAGAAGGTAATTTTTGGTTAGAGCCACCTAAAATCAGTTTGTGGGTTGTTGGTTGAACTCACCTGTTCATGAAATAATGATACCTGAGATGTTTTGATGAACTCTCTTTAAAAGTTTCATGTGTTGTATAAACAGGTTGCCGGATATACAGTAGCTCATATGAAACAGGTGTAGGTGTAATAATATGTGGCACCTACTGCAAGGCATGTACAATACTGAGTATGGGAGATCTTACATTAATACTTCAAGCCATGAAAGATACATTTCAACCACTATCACTCTTGGGTGGTAGTTTGGGAAGGAGGCACTGGTCCACTTTGGGCAGAGGCAGGGTTTAAGTTTACCAGAGCTGTTTCAGGCATGGAGGTGGGATGTGCATTGGTTTTTTGGAGACAGGTAAGTTTTACTCATAAACATCCACACCAGGTGAATTTGGATATTTCACTCTGTCTTGCGCAGTGCAGGGAGAATATTACAGGTAGTGTGTGCATAGACAAAAATTTCGGACCCAAGTTTCATCTAGGCTGAATGATAGAGTACCCAGATACCAGACTGGTTGCTTCTGGACAAGACACATGAAAAGTGTATATGCAAGACAATTTTGTACAGAGGCAAGTTCTTGTGCAGTCTAAATGTTGACACATACTTGCTTAACATACTGTTCTCAACAGAATTGAAAAAAATTATTGAGTGTAATTGTTAAATAATCAAGCAGAATATTTCATAATACCTCTTTGTAGTATTGTAACATTTCCCGTCTTTGTTGAAGGAGATAGTACTATTTGGAAGTGGTAGCTGATATTCATCCAAGAAGTGGTCAAACTACTCCTTTTTGATTTTGATGGTATCAAAACCTTTGCATTCATGATGTCATGTGTGTGTGCACATAGAAATGTGTGTTTGTGATAACTACCATGTAAACATGATATCTCAACATGATATCGAAAGAAAGGAAGGTGGGATGGATTTAATATTTGGTATTTGTACTGTAGGTTTATCACATTAAATACAAGAACTCAGTTGATTTTGGAGGAGGGCAAAGGTCCTTTGAGTCAACAGGGATTCAGTAGTGAAAACTTTGCACACATGATAGCTCAGCTAATGAAGCTTCAACGGATCTGATATTTGTTGTGTTATTACATAATGGGAAGGAGGTGCTTATGGGTTGCTGGATGGTGCCAGTAGCAATGTCAAACGATACCAGTACTCTTGACATGGTAGATGGGAGTGCATTTTCCATGAGGAGACAGGTAAGGGAGTCGTATGTAAAGAACCAAACCAGGTGAGTTTTGGAATTTTAATCACTTGGGGTGCAAGAGCTTTTTGATGGAGGCCAAGGGTCAGCTTGTTGCAACCATACACATGTAATGTTAAGGTGCCCAGGAAACTGCTTGCAGATACTGTACATCCCTTGTTCAGTGTGAAGGTGTTGAATACATGATGGCCTCAGTATCAGTCATCTTACTTACTGTGAAATTAGAAGTACCGATGGTACTATTTATGCACCCTCACATGATGCAATATGTCATATTCTTTAATGCCCTCCTCCCCCAAAAAAGCCACATAATTACATGTGGACATTATGACACATTAAATTGCTTTCTGGCTTGATCAATTGTTTTATTTTCCAAAGAAGCATTTTTCCATAGAAAAAAATGTGTTTGTGATATGAGAGTTTGTAGTGTGCAGTTATCTTGTATACCTATACCTATACTGTAGAGCTTGATACAATCAAGAGTAATGTTACCTTTATAATCTGTATGAAGAGAAGTGTTGATACTGTGTAGCTCAGTGAAAAATGCAACTAATACGGTTGTTTAGTCTGTACAACTTGGTTGTTCTTAAAATGATGAGTCATGAAATTATAAAAAAAAATATAAGGGTATCCCCAAGGGTGAGTCATCAGTCCAGCTATTGTGGTTAGCACCTAGGATATTGATGTCATAGTACCAGCAACATTATCAGCCAGGCATTTTCTGGGAACTCCCTCTACCAGTAAATACACAATTTTTGGGATGGTTTGGTAGTGCTAGGTCTGTACTAAAGTGGTATGATACCAGGGCTGTATATATTGATTAAGTATGACTCATTGATATGTATAAGCTTCTATGTAAATCACTTGTTGGTGTAAACCTTGATTTGTGAATTAACTGTTACAGAGATTACATAAATCAGTATGGAATCACAAAACACTTTGAATGTAGTACAAACTTCATTGTAATTGGCATTTCTGGAGTACTGTAAGAAGTAACCAAAGTTAGCTGTCATAATTCATATTAAAGAGTTGAAATTTGAAATGCTGTAATTTGTTGTTTTGTTGAGGATGTGTTCTACTTAAAGAGATGCTTCGGAGCAATAAACTGAGTGAGTGAGCAGTGATTTTAGTATTGTCAGGAAAAGAAAATTTGTTAGTTTAATCGATGGGCCTTTTTATTTCTTAAGACATCCTCCTTGTAATCATAGTTTGTGAATTCATTAATTATTATTGCATTGAAAGTCATCTTTAAACTATTTCATTTTTTTTTATTTTTAAGTCATCTGCAAGCAAGTTAGGTAAAGGGATAATGTACAAAAGATATGGCAGTATTACATAGGGCAGCTGAAACATGTTTTGAGTGTTAGGTACATTCTTAGGCTATCATTATCAGAGACCTGCTGTAGTCTGTTACATATCATGATACATTTGATCTTGGTAGATTGTGATTGGAGCCTACTGTGCAACATATACGTAGAAGAACTTAATACTTCCATCTACCAGACTGTATCCTTAGCACATTAATCAAGGCAGGTTTTTCTTTAACAATGGATTTGTACATGATGTTGGATATTTCTTGGTACCCTTAATCGATGTGGTGTTGTTATTTGTAATAGATGTGAAGTGTCATTGTTGGCTTCAGGTCAAAGTGTAGCGAGCTCGGGAACCTGGGATGTTCAATGCTTTGTTTCCTTAGGGTATGTTTTTTTTTTTTGTAGATTTCTTTAGGGTATGTTTTTTTTTTTTTTTGGTAAATTCCTTTTAGGTGTGTCTCTAAACATGAGGGAGGGCCCCGGTCAGAGTGTTGATGGTTGGGTTTCTTCTTTTTTAGCGTCTCGTGCCTATGCCCGACCCGATTATTAGGTTTGCCATGCTTGCGGTTTCTCCCACGGCAGGTTTGTAAAACTTTATTTCACTATAACTTTTTCTTATTTGCTCTGAGGGGGCCAAAAACCGTTTCTTCATAATTTAAATAGCAATTCTGTTTGTTTTAAGTTGGGGCTCTGAGAGAGCTGCTCGTTGATTTAATTACATTCTACGTACCACGAGAGACTTGGTTCAATGTTTTTATTTTGTTTTGCCATTCTTTGTAGCCTTAAGCTTTGGGTTCGCCCCTGAATCCTGACCTCGGGTAACCTCCAGTTGCCCGAGTTCCTATGCCACCGCTCGGCCCGGGACCCTATTTTAATTTTGGGCGTTACAAAAGATTGTAACATCACAACAAAAGTAAGTTTGCAGATTTGGCAATTTGCTTATTAGTAGAGGAACTATTGGAGTGCACACTTGCTTGAACAGTGTACTTGGTATTAAGTGATTGCATGTAAGAACGTTAGTACCTGTAGCAGCAATGAAAAATTAAAAAGTGTAGCAGTTAGACCAATGTCTCTAGACTTTTTATGCAATTTTAGTAGTGGAAATCTACTTTGATTCAACTGAATTGTTGTTCTCATATACTGTATGTAACTTTGAGAAGATATGTTGGCTCCAACTTTTTCAAATAGCTTGCTTGAACGTAGCTTGGTATTAACTAGAAGGATTACCGTCATTGAAAAGACCACAGGTAGTTGTGACACACATTTTACTTAACTTTTTGCTCTTTCTTTCTCTACATTGAGTATTTAGCATATCTCCTTCACAGATTTGCATTTTAAATAATGATTTACACATGGAAAATTCCATAAAAAAGTGCCTCAGGAAAGAGCAAAAAACTGTTAATTTAATATTTTTTCTTCTTTTGTTAATGCCCCATAGATAATATTCATGACTCACGAGCATGTGTTTTATCCCTCTCCGTAGTTTGCGGAAGGATCCTTGTTTGAGTAGAGGTCATCAATGTTTACCTGAACTCTGCATTGCAGGTAGACCTGATTTCTTATTTCAAGGTATACTTGTTAAAGTACTACTACTATGAGGTGACCGGAATCTTCCCTGAGATACATTGAGTTTTCAATGCAAAGATGAATATCAATGATATTAGTTGTAAAGCCTCATGTCCATATTGTTCTTCAATATGGCATCAACACTTCTGTCTCTTAAAGTAGTATGTAGTTAGCATGTCATGTACAGAGAATTCAAGTTTATTCATACTGTAAGTGCCAGAAATAATTCTTGCAATGTGATTTGCAACTGGATCTGCCATCCTATGTGCTAGGAGTGTGTATTCTATCTTCGGGTATCGTTCAATTGTGACTACATCTGGTCTACCTTGGCTTGCTTTTGGCTCTCTAACAATCTTTTCCACAAGTTTCTCACCGTTTCCCGAAGTATCTTTTACTTTTTCCGTGTAATTTTCCATGTGTTTTACTAGTCCTGGTTATGCGTTTTTCATGCCCTTTTTCTTGTTTATAGGGTGCAGTTGCGCTAAATCATTCATTGATGTAGGATTACCTCCATTTCTTCATTTCTCACAGGTTTAGCTTTCCTGCTTATACCAGGAGGCTTCTTTGGGGCTCTAAGCCTTGCCTCTTTTACTGTTCCACATTGCTCAGGCTGTGTAGATTGTTACTGCATACTGTATTTTTGTACCTTCACATTCCATTATGAACTATTTGTACTATGTATTTTGCACTACATATTTTGTCTGCTCGTCAGAAAATTTTGAGAAACTAAGAGTCAAGAGTCCCCTCATTGTTCGTGGTTACGGGCAGGAATTTTGGCAGAATTTGTGGGCACATTTGTCTGTTCATTCTCTGTTAAGATCGGATTTCCTTAACGTTTCCCCCCCAGCATGGCTTCTGGGGGGGTCCCTGATGTTTGTATTGCTTGATGTTTAGACCCGGATGGCTCTGGGACAAACACCAGCAGTTCCGGAAGTGCCTGGTCCTGCTCCTGATGAACTCTTGTACCATCTGTACAGATTTCAGTCCATCCTAGTGGGTGGAACTCAAAACGTGGCTAGTGATGCAGATAAGTAAAATTCAAGCCCAACTCGATCAACTTCCTGCACTGGATCCACAGGTCCTACCAGATCCGAGGTAAGAGAGGTTGAGGAAGTAGTAGGAGAATCTACTGCTGGAGTTGGATTCCCCGGATTGAGTAGCAAACCCCCAGTTTCACGCTGGCGTCATCAGGACCCACACCGTCTAAAGGGAAAAAGAGGAAAAGCCTTTCCTGGATGAAGGGAAATTTGGTGGTCAAGAGGAAATGTGGCCGAGGCCCTTACCCCAGCCCGGCTCCAGTTCTGGACCCAAGATCCGGACCTAAGACAGGTTCCTGGACTGACCCCCAACTCTGCTAATAGTGATCGACCAGTCCCAGATGGAGAGGGATTCCACTGGACACGATGCTCCTCCAGATCACGGTCCTTCTCAGGATCAGAATCTTGGTTGAGGTTACCCAAGAGAAGGGCGATCAGGAGAGAAACTAACAGCTCTGAATCCCAGTGGAAAGATGAAGCAGAGCTAGAAGGAGAAGAAGATCGTCACAAGATGATGGGGAGCTCACTGGTCTGCTGGCCCTGGTCATCCAAAAAGAAGAAGAGAGAGCATCATCCCCAGTGACAGCAGTGGCCCTGGATAACTCAGACCGCCCAGTCCCGAGCACATTGAACCAGATGCCAGGGTTGGAAAACCTTGCTGAATTTCCCGCGAACACAGTAGAAAATCCACCGATTTGCCGCTGACATTTGTGTAGGGGTGAAACCCCTTGTTGGGGGTTCAGGGGCAAGCTCCAGGAAGATTGGGGTTCCTAGCACATCGAAGGGGTAAAATTGTGCAGTTGAGCACAAAAAATATAACTGAAAACTTGTACAATGACTGAAAAATCAATCACGAAAGCTTAACGCTAGGCTATTTACATTGTTGCAATATACGGTACCTTTTTAAATGTGAAGAAGTGTCACTTACAAAATGTCAGAAACGAATGAAACTTGAGCCCAATATTACGCTATATAGATATACGCTACAATAGGCCTAGAATAAATGTCTTAATCATAGACAACTATACACTGTCAATTATACACGCTGTGCTACTTACAAACAGCTCCTCGAGTTTGACGTAAAAAAAATCCTGGCATGTTTCCAAGAAAAGTTTTTAACTGCAAAAATGTCAACACCTGTCCCAAAATGGACATTTATCACATTCATAATACTCAAATTCAGCCACCTGTTGGAGCTACGACATTTGTACCGAACTTTTTTATCCCTGATAATTGTGACCATTAACAAGCAGCAGAAATTTGCAGCAAAGAAAAAAGCTGAAAATAAAAGTCGTCCCCCATATTTCAAAATGGTTTAATCGAGGCCATTTTTTTACTGCATGTAACGTTACGTTTTCCAGAAAGGTGTTTGGGGCTACCATTGCATCTGGGTGTAAGACTGTAAATGTAAAGTAGGTACAAAGGTCAAGTCATGCCGCGTGGGTCTGTTGCGCCGCTATGTACTGTATGTATGCTGTGTACATACGTACCTACTGCACGAAAGCACTCTGCTCTCATTAATTGCACAGAGAACCTTGTGCTGAATTCGGAAAAAATAAAAAACACTAAAACCGACGGAGATGAAATTGTGCATGAGCTCTGCGCCAATCATCCTAGGGCACTGGGATTCATAGGGTATGTAGGGCGGCTGAAGTGTGCCTTAAAGTTAACTGGCGATAATTTCTGGTTACTTGCGTGATTGTGGGGGATATACTAGATATCATGGTTTATTGGCATAGAGGTAACATGCGTTATTTGCCTATGTGAGTATCGTAAGCAATAGCGATCAACTGAGCTTCTTTTCAATAATTGTTTAACAGCATTTTCTCTGTTCTCCCTCATTTATTTTGTTTCTCTGAAGATTTCCTGGTTTTTTCCCGGTTTTTTCCCTGTTTTTTATAAAAAAAAAAAAAACACTGTCCCGACACGCAGAATTTCCCGCGAGCGTCGCCGATTTCCCGCGAACCAGGTTCTGAGGTTCGCAAGGTTTTCCAACCCTGCCAGATGCCTATGACTTTTTCCCAGGAAATGGATCTGCAGGTCCAGTCCACAAGCAGACCTCAGAGGGAGGATCCCTGGCACAAGGAATAAGTCACTTGAAGACTCAACCAGTCGACAGCTTTATTCCCACATTGGAGATGATCTCTTACATTCTGGAGGACAAAGTGTGGTGCCCATTGAGAGTCCTGTACTGGTACCTGAAGAGGACAGAGTGCCGAAGAAAGACCCAATGACTCTATCCTTCCAAGGGAGCCTTCCTCACCAGCTTCTAAGGACACAATCTAGAGATGGCTGTGGAAGTTATCACTTCCCTATTTCTCCAGGGGAAAAGCCAGAGGCCATGACATAAGAGGACAAGTGATGTCTACAGCTGTGTTCGCCGGAATAAAAATCCAAGCGATCATGAAGGCTGGGCTTGGAAGACCCCAACGACATTTTAAAAGTGCTACTTGAAGGACAATCTGTTGTCTAAGTTGGCATTTGGGAGTGCAGTGTTGGGAGTTTCAGGGGGAGTAGGTGCCACCCCTTCGTCCTCCAACCATCATAACATTGCCACTCAGTGCAGTTGTTGTGTTGATGCAAGTAAGTGAGGAGTGAAGTAAATATCTCAAAACTTTTTACTATTTATGAACCACCTCACTTACCTGTCTCACTCCCCTCCTTTCTTCCGGGGGGGGGGGGGGGGGTTAGGACACGACATGATGGTGTGTTGGTCGCCAGGCTTAGGAGACAGTGGCTGTCTCCCTCACCATTCCAGTGTCACCAACTCTTCGACCGTGTAATGTTGTTTTTTTTACGGTGAGTTGACACATTTACAATACCTTACTTACACATACTTGTATACTGATTGTGTTTGGTTACCTGTATATTTGTATACTTATACCTATCATGCTTTGTACTATAATGGGATATGTTTATACTTATAGTCTAAAGCATAGCGGGGATGCTTGGGCGCGTCGTAGGGGCATGTCATAGGGGCACGTCGCACCCAACAATCTCCTTGCTGGGCAACGTTGAATGGTATGTCATGTTACCCCTTCACAGACTTCTTGCTATCTGACTGCAGTTGACTGGTCAGGTTGGAGGCTCTTCCCACTTTGGTGGGAAGTGTTAGCTTGGGCCAGAGGTCCAGACATCTAGCCCCTGCATAATGATAACTTTAGCACATCAGGATTAACCATGGCTTCATGGGAAGGAGGGACTAGTCCGGTATTAGACCTGAGGGTGCCAAGAGCGGTGTTAAAGGTTACCAGCACTCTTGGCACGATAGATGGGAGTGCAGTTGTTGTATTGAGACAGGTGAGGTTGTATGTAAGAAACCAAACAAGGTAAGTTTTTCGATGTCACAGAAATGGTTACTATGGTAACATGCAGTGTGAATTGTGAAGCACACTAACTGGTGTGTGAGTGTATGTACTTACATACACTCCTGCAATGCAACAGATCACCATAACTACCGTAGGCTGCTCTCATTTTTTGTAATTTAAATAATATGAGTGGACCTCCATGTAAATTTATATCTAAATTTTGATCTAGGGCTAAGCCTCTGATTGGATCAGCTAAACAAATGCATAAGGTTTTGCCCTACTGCAAGATGAAAGAATATGGAACTAGTTTCAAAATCTAGCTGTGATGCATGTGTTCCTATGCAGTCACAGCATCCTGATGACACCGCTGACTTTCCTCGTGTAGGCTAGTCCCGTTTTGCCTGCCTCTAATGGTATGAATACAACGCCAAATCTTTCATAAGGTCATTAGGTCAGCCAGATGATCCTGTAAGGTTTCACCCTACTGCAAGAGTAGAGAATGAAGAACTTAGTTCAAAATCTAATGTTAATAGGCCTACCTATAGTGTGTTGCTATGAATACAACTTCCTAATGACAAGTCTAACTTTAAATCCTATGCCTACCCTGTTTTGCCAGCTTCTAATTTTATCAACAGTAACAAAGCTTTCAACCTTTTGTCTCCAGGGATCTTTTCCTAGTTGTACCATTTTGGTGGCAATTAAGTGATTATTTCAAATAGATCTTCCTAAAGGATAAGATTGTCAGCCACACAAGCCAAATGCTAAGTAACTCTATTGTTCTGTTTTGTACAATTAACTTGTTAAGCTAGCCAAACGGTTACTTGTTTCCAAATGGAAAGCAATGTCAGCTTGGCACAATGAGTTGAAAGGCACTATGTAAAATTAGAATGTTTTAGTCCTGCAAGTTTTCAGGTTTGCAAATGTTTTATTTATCCCACAGAAATTGCTTACTGCAAAAACACATCATGGTAAAAATAATCAAGGCCTACATAGTGCTGTAAGTTTTGTGTAGCTTGCTTTAGATTGTTTGCTTTGAGTGGCAGGCCAAAGCAAATTCAGGGCAGGTATGGATAATTGAAGTTGATCATTAATATTTGTCAAAAAAAAAAAAAATACAGTTTTAAGCTACGTGTTGCTTCTCACTTATGAATGAAGATAAAAATGAGGGTGATCTGTCATTAATTTGATCTGGGATCAATTATGATGTCATCAGGGAACCTGAGCCATACATGGATTTTGATGAACAAATAAGTTTCACAAACATTGTGTAAACATTGGCTGGTATAGTAGTAAGGAAGTACAAAACTGCTTCACGTAGCAGGCTGTTAGTGCAAGCTAACTGCTAGGTCTAACCAGGGAACTGCAACCTGTTCTAACATGCTGGTGGGGACAGGGTGGGTTGTGAATGGAAAGTCATTTTGCTCTCAGAATTGCAAATATTTTAGCTACTGTACTAAATATCTGTTTGCACCTTTGTTTGGTTGTCCAAAGGACAATCTTGTCACAGAAAAATTTAATTACTCCTGGCTTACCTGTATTAACACAACTGCACTCTCATGCACTCTGACAAAAGCACTCTGACATGCACTCTCCTTTACTTTATACTGTGTGAGTTTTATATTGGGGTGAACTCTACTTTGACTAGTATACTATGCACATGTCTTATTGGTGGCAAGTGCAATGGGACTTGTTTTTTCCTTGCATAGGCAAAGATCAAAGGTCATATGGGGGCAGAATCTTAAAAACTTTTTGGCTTGATATCTCAAGGAAGAGTGCTTGGACAGATTTTATACCTGGTATGTGGATGCATTATGGTAAGATGATAATAAGTTGATTGGATTTGGTGGAGGTCAACCTAGAGGCAAAGGGTATGGGGCCCTATTTTAGCCCCAAACAGTAATATCATGGCAGTCTGGGGCTACCATACACTCCTAATGAAATTTTCAGTATGCAACAGTGTGAAGCAACAGTAGAGCAAATTTTGAATCTGTCTCCATAGAGTTTGGCTGTTGTGATTGTTTTGCCCAGTGTTTGTGAGCACTTTATATGTACATAATTGTTTTGTGATCCATACTTGGTGTCTTGAGGAGGAGGAGGGATTGTTGAACACTACAGACCCAACCAACAACAGTATTAATTACTAAGCTTGTAGGAGAATAATCTGAGTCTTGGCTGTCACTTTCATGATCAAGAAGCTGAAAACATGCAACAGATTATAAGTACCCCCCCCAAAAAAGCAAAACTCCGTCTTATGTTATACTGGGAAGATTCAGGTAACTGAAATCTACCGCAGTGGTATGGTACAGTTTTTTTGGAGGGGGGTTGTGTGGGGAGGGGAAGTGGGATATTTTTTTAGTTGAGGATAAAATATTTGAAGTGTTTGTATAAACATGTCAGCTGCTGCCACATGGAAGTTCTGTGAATTACTACTTTGATTGGAGATAATCCATTGGCTTGTGAGAATTGTTGTAGAACTGTGAATATGGTTGTTAACAGATTTGCTACACAATTAAAAGATGTGCATTGTGCAGGTCAAGTGAGCAGCAGATTAATTTGCAATTACTTTGCAACTTCATACTTGATGTTATACTGTGTTTTCAGTCAACCATATAGTTTGGTAAATTTGAGATGCTGTACTACACGTAGTGAGGCTATACAGTAAGTCCAAATACTTTTGTGCAGTTGACAGTGTCTGCAAATAAATTTGATTTTCAAATGATAGGTACATACAATACTTAAAAATACCACCCGTAAATTCTTTCTGCATTCTGTACTTTGCTTCTCTTGCTATGTCTAGCAACTGGTTAACAGTTGTGCAACCCATGCAGTTAAATTACTGTAATTCTCACCTGACTCCTCCTCACAGCATGTATTTAAGCATCATGTTGTTTTTCAAGCTGCCATGTTACTTTTTGTGACATTACTTAAGAAATGAGTCACCTTGTCTCCTCCTTTCTAACCCTTTTCTCATGTGATCTGCAATTGTTGGAGATCCACAAGTCTTGGGGATTTATTCCCTGCTGATTAAATATTATGAGTGGCGCTATCAGAATTTGTTTCCTATCATGAGGTTGTTTCTCAAATGAAGTGGTTTTCAATTGAATTCATGATGGTATGCCAGAAGGAAGTCACACCATACAATACCAGCTCTATGGTAACAGGATAGATTGTCAGTTTTGGTCTCCCAGGGTCTAAGTAGAAAATGGAAGCTGAACTTTGACATTAAAGGAGGAGGAGGATTCTAGTCTTTTTCAGTGAGGATGTATAATGTACAGATCTGTTTTTGACTTCCTTTACATGAACTGTGGACTTAGTGTAAAGATTTGTGTTTTCTTCAAGTGAACTCTGTATCCTGCATAGATTATGAGATGTATCTTGCCTCACCCCAAGGAAATGCTGTCCCTCATAAGTTAACAAATTATAACTCAATGTAATGCTGAACTTCACGGTAACAATGTAACAGTTTAATATAAAGTATGTTTTGTGCAAACAGAAAGAATTGCTTTCCAAACTTCTGATACATCAGTGCGGTTGTGGAATACTTTTTGACTCAAGTTTTGTGCAACCTTCTTCTGTCTTAACATACTCTTTAAAGTGATTGCACGTTTACTGAAAAAACTGAAGGGTAAGATTTTTGTTTGGTCAAAAGTTTTTTATATTTTTCGATTTGGACGCAAGGTCATCTGGGTGAACTGGGGCAAAAGTCTGAAAACCATTTAACACTATATTTCAAGTTGTTAAGTTTAGGCAAAGTTTATACTGGATGCATTATGGAAGTGATATCTTCAGGGCATTCAAGATTTTTTGGTCCAACCTCCAAATGGAGCCATTTGGGCCATTTTAATAAATCTTACAAAATGCCTCTCCTACAGATTGTATGGCATTAAGTTGAACTTGTGTCATGTTCCTACTATGTTAGTGGTTCCTTCTGGTTGTTCAAAGAATTAGTCCCATATGGACCATTTAATGAAATTATCCAAAATTTTTTGTTTTCTGCATGTATTGTGTTTTACAATGTGGAAGGATTGTCCAATTAACATTGTGGTAGTGAAACCTTTCCCAGTTTTCAACATTTGTGGGTCCAACTTCAGATTAGGCCGTATGGGCCATAAATTATTACATCGTGTAATGGGATTAGTTTTAAATGCTACAGTGTTGAGGCGCTGAGGGTTTTTCAGATTAGTATTCGAGTACCTTTGGCTGATCAGCATTCTTATGGACATAATGGGGCCCACACTTTTTTGGAATGTGATGAATTATGGATAAACCTTTGTGAAGACAATTCTTACAGTTGATTTACAATAATCTTCATGCAAGGAACCGTAGTGCCCTTGGGCTCTTGTTGAGTTGATGCAAAATGAATGAACTCTCCCGACAAATTGTCATTGTTTTGCAGGAATTTCCTACAAGAAAACCAGTAAGTTTTGGGGATTACCTGTATGCACAGGGGAAACCAACCTATCTTGCAATGATTATATTTTTATCATCAGAAAGTGTGAAATTTAATATGTACCACTTTCATATTCTGGAAGGGTGCCCCCAAACTGTGCAATATCCCTAAATAACACTGTACATGAAACAAGCATTAGCACACTCATAATCAAGTGTTCATGTGATAAACGAATTCAGAATACCATTTGATGTAGTCGTCCATATACATCTTTCTTTAATTGGTATGACATAAAGTTGCCAATTTATCCAATATTTTGTTATTCCAGCTCAGATTATCATTTCAAACTAGTATATGTAGTATGTGTGATTTAAATTTGAAACAGTTCTTTTAAGATCCTTCTTTACATTGCATGAGTATATTATTATAATGAATTGTTCCTTTCTGGTTGTTGTAGATAATTTTCAAATCCTCGTACTGTTGAGGTAAACATGTTTTAAGTTTTAACAACTTAGTTGTAGCTTTGATAGAATTACTTTGGTTCAATGTGTGACTCAGACAAGATATTAATTTCACTATGAAAACCCATCCTGGATAGTTAAATGGTGCGTAAAGCACACACCCTCTGGGCAATTAATGAACTTGTAAATTCCCTGCACACTTTCAAGCAAAAAATTCATTTAATGTGCTTAAAAATTTTCTCATGACCTGTGTGTTTTCTTTGTTTACATCCTATGTAAAGGCTAACATAAGCTGAACAAAGGGCTGACTAATGACTCATAGCCAAGGAAATCCCTGCGACAACAAGTCTATGGTACATGATATATATGTATTGTAGATAGGACTGATTTGTCCCTCAAGGCTTCAGCAGCTACGCTTAATTGGAAATGATGGAGACATGTTGCTTTAATCAGGGTTACAAACAGCTATTATAACTCTGTGTTTCCGTGAGGCATGAATACATCTGTGAAAGATTGTGGACATGAAGGGTTTTATAGAGTAGTAATGGCAGCAATGATGACTCAGAGGTAGTACTGTGAGGAAATCCCCTGTTAAGGGCTATGAGGACAAAGGGGTTTGGGCTCTTCAAGTTACTTCTGCACCAGGACAAAGGATGTATGTGTGTGTCAATCAGGTGGGGTAATAAGTATTGATTACGCATTGAATGGGCAGTGATAGGATTAAATACAAATGTAATAAGAAGTCACTGGCAGACTTTATCAGGCATGATTCACTATGAAACTTGGCCCACATGATGACAAAGAGTCAGGCAGTAGCACTCACTAAAGTTCAGTTGGCTTTGTCTGGTATGCATAAAGAAATGTAGTTGAGAGAATACTGAGAGGGGTAAAAGTGGAGCAGTGTCATGTATGCATTGAAAAGATGTCCCTTCGACATATTTGGTAATATTTGGCATAAATTACTTGCTGATAAATTTGCTTTGGCTTTCTTTAAAGGGAAAGTGCAGTCAGGCCAAACTGAATTAGTATACCCTTCTATGCTAACTCATGAATGATTCCTTTAAATTATAGTATGTAATATTATTTTTTTTAATTACTTAATTCAACAGTATAACACCTTGATGTAATATGCAGTACTGATATTCAGCAACATCATGAGAGAAATCAGAAGAGAACTTCAAGATTTTGATGGGTTTTCAAAATAAATTTGGGACCTCTGCTTATTTTAAAGGGACTCATTGAGTTGATGTCAATGAGTTTGTGGTCATTTTGAAAGGGTATAAACATATGGCAATACATTACTTACAATTAGACTTATTCCAGCTTCACATTCAATGGTTATGAAAACTCAGGCTTTTCATTTTTTGCCGCATATCCGAGTTTAAGAGCTCCAAATGATGTTTGACTCAATATGAGTGATTAAGAAAGGTAATTTGTTTAACTCAGTTGTTCTTGTAGTATCTAATTGTTGTGCTCATCTGTATAAAGTCAAATGTTCTGTTGTGAAAAGTAGGCTAGTTCAAGGACTTGCCATTTTAATCTAGAGAGCTGTTTTTATTTTTCTTAATTAGAATATTTTATTCTAACCTTTTTTCCAGTCCAATAGTAAACTACATTTCCCCAGCCAGACCTGCAATTTAAACTGTTTATTATGCATACATATATGATGCGATATTTTGTTGTAATGTATCTATATATTATAATACCTTGTACTGCAACACCTTTATTTACATTCCCTTTTCTTGTTGAAGAATGATTTTGAAGCAGAATATGCACATGGTGTGTTTTGCACTCATGTATGGCATCTACACTTCATCAATGCCAGTAAATGTAGGCCTGTACCTATAAATGTAGGCCTACATCCTATAAATGTAGGCCTATCTATGCTATACTGTACATGTAGGCCTATATCCTATAAATGTAGGCCTATATCCTATAAATGTATGCCAATATCCTATATATGTGCCTATGTATGAAATGTAATTTTTTAGCTCATACCAGCATTCAAACTTGCAACTCTTGAAAATATTTCCACTCTTGAATCTGTGCACTATAAACTGAATTCAATAATTGTACACTATCATATTGTTACTATCGTAAATTGATTGTAATATGATGACCTATGCCTTGTATCTGTCTTTAAATTAGTTCTTCTATGGGAACTGAAAATGTTAATTTCAGTTGTAGCTTAAAACATGTATCACACTTCTACTAGACTGAAAACAATTACACTACAGTACTTGGACACAAAACTAGTGGGACAGAGGGATGCAATCCTTTTATTGGTTTCTTGCATGAGCAAAGGAACCTATGCCGTCAGGTTGGCATGTGTTTGTGTGTCTGTGTATGTGTGTCTGTGAGAGCTTGCTTGGGTATGCTCTAACTCAATAAGGGAAAGTTGGATGAAAATCAAACATATAGGTTCACCATGTTCAGAATGTGTGCCCTGTTGTTTTTGGTGGAGGTCAAAGGTCATATGAGGGCAAAACTACGAAAACTTTTTTAAAGGTGGAATGTGAAATTTCAAATTCCACAGAATATGTCATAGCCACTACTAAAAACATTGTTTAAGCCCCAAATTGTGGAAAATTAATATTTATATCCATTCCCATTGGTCTGTTTGATTTCAAGTAACATTAAATCGACTGCTGTGCTTTCTTGGAGAGTTTGAGTTTTGTAATTTGTAGGCCCAACAAAAATGTCAAGACAATTGCCATTTTCAAATATCTCAAAGATAAGTAGCTCTCTTTCAGGTTTTGTGACAGGTGATCTTTTCGCCTACTTTCTCTTCTCTGAAAGACTGATGAAGAACAAAGGTAGATGACCAGGAAAGTGTCAGTAGAACTCATATTTTACCTTTAACACTGTGTCTCAAGTTAGAAAGTTTGGACAAAGTTTATACTTGGTCTATGGATGCATTATGTTAGTGGTGCCCCCAGGTGTCTATGATTTTTGGGTCTAAGGTCCAAATGGGTCATATGGGCTATTTTGTAAATCATGTAAAATGCTTCTCTACAGATTGTATGGTACTAAGTTGAAAATGTGTCACATTACTGTACTTCTGTAGTAGTGGTTCTTTCTGGTTGGGTCAGGATTATTGGTCCATATGGACTATATGGACCATTTTGAGAAATCATTCAAATTTTTCTTTTCTGCATATATTTATGGGAAAGGATTGTCAAATTAGCAATTCAAATCGTAGACCTATACACCCCTTGCCTCACTTATGAATACATTTGACTCATGCTCAAATCATCCTCGAAACTAATTCTAGCACTGCACCTTCTAGGACCTACAGTAGTCAGCCCTCATTTGCCTTTTGCTCGAGTGCCAGCATTATGGTAGTGAAACACTTTGCAGTGTTCAACTTTCGTGGAACCAACTTCAGAATGATCAGCATTCTTAGGGACAAAATGGGCCCAAACTTTTTGGGGTGTGATAAATTGTGGATTAGCTCTGGTTACTTAAGACTAAATGACTACAGTTGAGTTAAAATAATTTGATGCAAGGAACCATAGTGCCCTTGGGTGCTTGTTTTACTTCAGAGGTTGGAGGAAGCGTTTGCAGCTGCTCCATTTTATGGCGGGAAAACATTCCAGTCCTGTCAGTAGACTTTTTAAGTTACTGTTTTCGTACTTGTGAGATAATATCTATATTATAATTGAAAAAAATGTAAAGCAGATGCTGTTTGAATGTGAATGTACTGTAGTGCCTAACTGTCAGATTACAGCATCCTAGACATGCTGTATGTCAAAGTTGTAACCAAGTCACTTTTTTTTTGGCAAGTCAATTACTACACTCTTTTAAGCGACTCTAGTCGCAAGTCATGACCGGAGTCGAAATTCGGCCAGAACTTTTCAAGTCAGGCAATTTTGCAAGCTGTGACCCAAGTCATGACTTTATTACAACTCTGCTGTATTCATGGGAGCTGGTGAGGGTCACTAAGACTCATGAATAGGGATCCTATTATGACATTGGGGTGTTGCAATGTATTGCTACCTATAAAACTGCATAAAAGTGACTCTTCCATGAAACCTCAGATTGTCCAAACACAATACTATTGTACATTGCATTTCATTCCATCTCATGATTACAAGCTGTACAATATAGTAGGAGACATTTCCATCAGTTTGCACAATAATATGTATGGCACTTAATGGCAGTGCTAATCATGGTTTAAGGTGTCAAGAAGTACAGTGAACAGGTATGCACTGATTCGTAGAGGTGGTCACCTGAAATGTAATAAAAAAGATACTGTAGTTGAGAAATCTTGGTGTCAGAGAATAACATCTGAAATCAAGCATGAAAAAAAAAAAAACAACAGAGAACAAGATGAAACAAAAATGGGAGTGACAATTGGAACTAATACACCTTATATCAATAGTTTGCTGAATACTGTAGCAATCCTAAGCATCTTGCTCTTTAAGGCAATATGAGTCAGCACTGGGTGAAGTACAGCATCAAGTCATTAAATGTAAATATGTTTAGTCAGTATTGTAGTGGTGACGACAACCATGGTGTAGTGAAATAGATATTAGAGGTAGGTAATGATTATGAAGGAAGGATACCCACAGGCTAATTAGGTTTGGACAGGATAATGTCTCTCTGCTATTGCAAATATTGTTGTCATGGTAACTTTGGAGTTGCTCACATGGATGAAAATAAGGATTGCTTGGTTATGGCTTTACTTTGGGTCATCAATATTGCAGTCAAGAAGATTTGAACACTACCTCTGTACTGGTAGTTCAGCTGTAAGGTTTTTTGGCAGCGATCGACCAATAATTGGATTAGACATGAGATCAGGCGGATGTTTATCACCATCGGTAAAACATTGGATTGGCAAAGTTAAGTAAATTCCATTTGCTATTGTTTGCTGATGTTCAAAAACCTGAAAGTGAATTTGCACCAGAGGATGAACTAATCCCTTCATCCATGAACCAGGGTTGGAATTAGAAATTCCCCCCAAGGGCTACTTTCCATCTCTCAAGGAACACATGAATTCATATGGTAGACATAGTTTACCCCTTGGATGACTTGAGCTAAGGGTCAAATAATGCATTAGTGAGGCAAGGGGTAAGTATAGTCACTTGTGAATACCCACACCAGGAAGTTGTGGGGATACCATTTCGCACTGGATGGTATTAGGATTCACATTAAACATGTGCCAGGACAAGTCAGGGCTCAAGAGAGTGGTTACATACTTTCCCCTTGCTGCTGACACTACTCCATCGTAACATACATTGAATATAACAGCAATATTTGTTTAATTTTCTTCAGGTGAAGAAGTATTAAATTTTTGCACATTCAACACATCAATATGTAATAAAGTTTTTACATCAGTTCTTGTCACTTGTCTAAGCATATTTCTTTAGTTGGATGCAAACTGTATGGATTCTTCAGTGTAACGATATGTCTGCATTTTCCTGTAATATTGAATAGCATATAGCTAATGAGCCTATTTTTCTAGTCCTTAAATAGATAATGCTTTCTTCAGCGAGACTATCAAGGTTTTCTCCCCCCACAGACTATTTGACTCCTCACTCTGCACTGGTTTAACGATGTGAAAACCAGTTAAAACTGGAAGTGAAGTATGATAAGCAGCTGTGATGTTGATAGTCTTGGCTATGAGTCATGCCTGTGCAACTGTCCTTCTGCAAGTAATCACAAGTCTTCATTTTTCATTGGCTGCTTGCTTTGCTCAACCAGATGTCGATCACTATGTTGAAGAATAGTTTTGCATGCTAAGAGATTTTGAATCTTTCTGGTTCTTTGCAGTAGCGAAGGAATCTATGCAGTCACTGTGATGTATGTACAGTATGTATGTATGTATGTATGTATGTATGTAATGTATGTATGTGTGTGTGTGTGTGTGTGTATGTGACAGATAAGAATTAAGTATGTTAAGTAATAACTCAATAACCAAGTGGGGAATGATGTTTATAGTTGGTGTGTATGTGTATGATGTTGAGTAGATGTGCCCTATTGGTTTTGGTGGAGGTCAAAGGAGATATGGGGTCACCATAGGCAAAAAAGTGAATTTCTTTGAGTTGCTGGTTTCCATTGTTCAAACAGTGACATAATTTTAGGGTAAGATAGATTGGTAGGTGAAGAAAATACAGTAACATTAATCTCATTAATATGAAAGGGTCAAAAGGTCAGAAAGTGATTTTTTATTAATATCTCTCCAACAAAACATTTTAAGGGAATGATGTAATGGAAAATTTTGTTTGTCTATGTGAAGTGCATATGATAAACCTCATTTGACAGTACTTGACCTCATTTGACCTGTGACCTCTCTGTGTGATGCATGGATAGGTCTTGTTTAGACAAACCAAAAATTCAGTTATACTACTGTGCCCCTCCTATGATGCTCCTGAATTACTTGGAAAACTTGATGTACATGAAAGTAACTGCAGCAGCACACAGGTTGTGCTGAATACAGACTTAGTGTATACATATATGCACAGGTATGCAAAATTTTGTGTAATTGCTTCTGCATAGAATGTACAGACACAAAACTACTGTACTTACTGTACTTTTAGTAGTTTATGGGAGTGGGCTAAATCTTCCATCCACATCATCAGGACCTGGTTGATCTCAATTGGTCATTGCCCCCCACCCCCTCCCCCCCCAAAAAAAAAAACTCTATTGTATCAACAAACTTTGATATATGGCAATGACAATGACACAGTCTGGGATTATGCACAATCCCAAATGGCCTTTCATGTACTTGCCTGTAAGTTCAGTTCTTCCATTGATTAGTACTGATAATTTACCTGATGATTTGCCTTCGTCGTTTCTCATTTATAATGCCAGTGTAGGAGTGAGCTGCATCTCGCTACTGTGTTGTGTATTGTTTACACACCTTTTAAAATTGTTGAGATATTGTCAATTAAGTAGTTGTTTTGTTAGTGTAGTTTAGTAATTAAGTACCGTCAATACTGTCCCTTTTCTTCACAGATGACAATCCAAGAACTTTTGGAGAATTCCTGCAAGTTAGGTGATATTGATTCATCCTGTGAGGTTATTGTCTATGACCAAAATATTCAAGATGTCAGCTCATTATCATCAGATGACTTCCTAGCAGTGCTACTCTCTAAACTCTGTGAAATCTTCAAGAGTGTCTTTGTACTTGAAGGTAAGTCAGCAATCACTGAAGAAACAAAGGTAACAATTAAGCAATTTGTCTAAATCTTGTTGTATCAATATCAACTATTATTGGCTTCATTGTAAGAGTATTCAACAGAGCAGACTTGAATATCAAGTGGATAGGCTACTTAGCAGTAAATGGAAACAGATGCTAACCACCCTGTAAGTTGTGATTCCTTGCTGAAGATGTTCACGAGGTTTGAGTGAGAGACTGACAGTAGCCCCTGCAGCCATCATGCAAATTAATGAGATGTAACATGTTATTCAATGACGATGCATAGACACTATGTACTGTTATTTTTCTAAAGTTAGTTAAATTACAAGCCTTCCAGATTTCTGTTGTACCTTTCATTCTAATTACAGACATATGTACCTTTAAAGATCATTGTGTAAAGTTAGGATAAAGTTTGATGAAGTACTGTATAGAAAAGATCATTCTCTCATCATAATGCAACAACAATCACTTAGTTGTTTTTATGTACAAGCTTGTTATTACCTACACACCAAATATAGGATGAGTCCATCCAGGCTCATTGATGCATTAATGTGTTCACTTTGTCACATATGTACAGTCATCCATACGTACATGTGCTTGCATGCCAACGTCATGTTTTAAGATTATGAACATATTCAAAAGTAAAATACTGAAGATAATGCAAACCTTAGTGACTGACATACTCATGAATTACTGCATGGACCTTCTAAATGCTCCATGGTGTACACAACAACCTTTAAATTTCTGATGAAGTTCAGTGCAAGATTTATGTCATACACAGGACCCAACCTGATATGTAAATTCAAATTACATGCTAAATACAATACCTGTAGAAGGTTTGATCAAAGTTTCATCAAGCTGGGCAAGGGCATATTTGTATTTTAAATTTCTGGCTCGTGTATCTTTATGGCACCATTCATTGCACTAGTAACATTCACCTCAAAATCTGAAGTTTTTTATGCAAACTTTGCTTGCCTTTTGTATTGATGAATATCTGGCTTTGAAGTCACACTGACATCATAACCTATGAACCAATCAAATCTTCTTGATAGGATTGTTACCACCGCCATCTGGTATCACATATTAAAGTGATATAGATGGTAAAGTGCTGCGATGTTTGCGGTTTGGAACTTTTGTGTATGATGTTTGATTCAGTTAAGTATTCATTTAATCTCTTATCAATGTTAAAGAAACATCATTTTATTTGTGTTGTTGAGGCTTTCAGCCAATCTTGCTGAAGGTTATCCCAATTAATAACATACAAACTTGTAACTGCATCATTTGGTACTAAAGTGCTGCAAAGTTGAAAGTTTCAAGTGGGCTTTTGTCAGTTCTTAGTATCAGCAGGGTTCGTGCTGGGGAGGGAAAGAGATTGTGGCCCTCTCTCCTTTTGCATCGAAGAACAGTATGATGCTTCCCAACTTCTTGTAGTAAACCGAGTTTCATCCTAGAATAATTGGTTTGAAGTTTATAGTTATTAGGATTTACCTATTGTAAACACAGTACTGTAGCCATAGATGCTATTGGAAAGTGTTTTTGTTCAGTTGGTTTTTTTGTTTTATTTTTTTCTGTTATTTTTCTTCTTGATGCTCTGATCCAGAGATTAAGCTCTTGAGAAGTCACTTATCAATTTCAGTCAACCTGTTTGTATGTATCTTGAAAATACCATTGAAATATGGTCTTTACCAATAAAGTGAGTTGTGGGGAATATGAAGAAACAATCTGACCTGATTGATGCTCAGTGCTTTGTAGTGAAAAGTTTAGAATGAGCGCAAGGAGGGGGACAAGGTAGATGTTCAAGGGAGAAGGATGCAGGTGTGGTGTATGAGGATGACAAGAGAGGCGGTTTGGAGGAGGGAGTTTGAAGAGGTTCAGTATCTCTTTGAAGTTTGCTGATTTGTGTGAGCAAAGTTATAGCATCTATTGCCGAGAAAAAACCAAGTATAAATTGCAGAGATTTTTGGTCATTGTACTGTAGTATGCTAGGTTAGATTTTTCAGATAGTCACATACATACTACCTGATGATATAGAAGTTGTATTCAGTAAATTCATACTGTCTGATGCTATTTTTGTATAGCCCTTCATGGATGATCTAATGCTATATTTGACGTACCTACTGTACAGTGAGTATTCCTCCCAAGCATTGCCATTTACGTCAGTTTTTGAAATCTACTGGCTAATCTAATGGCATAAACTGTTTTGTGCATACACTGTAAATTGGTTCTTAATTCAAAGTCATGCATGAAAGTGAGATTCCTACCTCTATTGATACACCTAGTGATACATGATTGATATAATAAAGTACTGTCCTACATAGAGATATAACTTCATAACTGTGATGTATGCAGAGATCATTTATACGGTCTAGTCAGCACTTAATTTGAAAAGACTCGTAACTCTGTGCACAACTCTGCTCTTTGATGTGATGGACTCAGATCAGCTTTAAAAATAATAACAATGACATCATAGTGGGTTGGGTGAGAATGTTGTTGAACTTTGAGCCATGTTTTATACCCCGGAAACTTAATTTTCTTTGTTCTAGGTATTATCAGTGGTAACATTTATTGATTACATTCTCATTGATTACATTATCTGTACTGAACTGAGAAAGTTAGTGTAATAGACACTCAGCCAATCCTGTTCTCTGCCTTTAGTAATTGCTTACACAAGTATTGCCTATCACTTTAACTATTGTAGATTTTGCTGGTTGGTGAGTATGACTCATCCTTGTGTGTCTACAAATGACCTCCCTCATTGGCTGTGTTGGAGCAGCCATACTGGTGTGTATAATAATAATCATCTACTAGCAGTGTGTCTGTCTGTGTGATATACAAGGATTGTAGTGATTCTCCCAAGCTTCATTGTACAGGGGAAGTTATTTCTCTGGGAAAGAAATGTTGACAATGAATCAAGGAGAATAAGTAGAAACTTCTTGAATTGAGAGGAAAATTTATTTTTACAGCTAAGGACTATGTGGTTATTATTCTGTTGTGTATTCTTTGTTAGAAGAGCCCAGAAGTGTAGAATTCTTCTTACCAAATCTCTTTCTATGAATTAATTTCTGTCCTATATTTTTTCTCTGTGTGGTGGACTGATATCAGGATTATTGGTTAATATTCTACATTGTTGTGGATGACTCAACAAATCGGCATTATGACCATCGGAGTGATCAAGAAAAATGTTACATGTTAACATAGCAAGCATCATATAGTACCTAGTTACACATTGTGCATTTGATTATGATGTGATAACTTTGTGTTTGGATCAATTCACTTTTCATTGTCATGCATTTGGATTTCATATGAAATATTTAGAGGGAACTGTCTAAGGTAAAAGTTTGTTTCTTGTAGGAGATAAACCGAACATTCGGTCAGTTGCATTCATGATTGTTGATAGAACCTGCGAGTGGATTACTAACCAGGGCAGTATTGTCTTGTCCGTGACGGATTTATGTCGAAGCTGCCATGTACAAAGGAAGCACCACCTCCTGACAATGCGAGAAAAAACCAAAAAGCGATTTAATGCCGCTGGTCTTAGTGGTCCTATGGCTGGCATTAAACCCAAAGAGTTTAAATGTAGAAAAATTTCCTCATCAGGTTAGTTTTACTTCTTAAAGATTTTATTGTTTTGCATATGTTTTTAAACTGAAAATGCCTACAGTCTACATTATACTGTTTGTCTTGTTAATGCCACAAATTTTTTTAGTTCACTCATTTATCTGTTCTGTATTTTATGATCTGAACAGCCTCTTTATGTTGTACTTATCAACATCCGCTGTCAAACTGTAGGTGTGCCATCAGACTCAGCTTCTGTACATGCGGTTGTTTTTCAGTATAAAAACCAACCAGGTAACATATCAGATTTAAATGTGTCAGTTATTGTTGAGGAGATATTCAGCTTACAGAGATTGATGCAATTATTCAAACCATCTGCAAACATTTTTTATTTGAAAGTGCAAAGATAGAGATATGGATTGCAGAAATGAAAGCATTACAAGAGAAACTCATTATTGTTTTATCATTACAGCTACTGTAATTACAATGAAGTACAGTAAGTGGAGTAGATACTCTGCAAAGGCTAATGATGAGAAATCAATGTCTTGTCTATTGGCAAATTCTGTTTGGAGAAACCAGTCACTTGACATAGAGCTCTGTTGTGTGGCTGTTGGCAATCTTTGTGCAATTCTTCCCATATTTTCAAGGCAAACTTAAATGACTCTTATCTAGCAGTGATGAAATTATGTTTGTGGTACTTCTGGCATTGGGGACACCTTTATTGCTGAGAGATGATAGTCTGGCTACAATCATATATGCACATACCTGGTATACTATTATTACAACATAACAATTAAAGCTGGCATTTTGTAAAACAGCAAAGTGTGGTGCTGCAATGTACAAAAATAATAACACTATTAAACTGTATCATAATGGTGATTGTGCTCGTTGTCCATTAGAATGCCAGATCATGAAATTGCTTTGTTTCATCGGACTAGTTACGCATTAATTGAGGTATTCATAACTCCTTTTATTACACATTTTGCATGCTTTTTACAATGGTTTTATCACATGTGTCCATGCACTAATCTGTCCATTTACTTGTACCTAACTTTCGTCATAGTGACAAATAGGAAATGACAGTCTGACTCAGGCTTAGAGCACAGGAACTTTCTCTCTTCTCCAGGAAACTTCAAAAAAGTTAATGATCATTTTCAATTATGATTGGCCATCAAAAGGGTAACACTTCAAGAGAAGAAAAAACTGTGTGAGGAAGATTTGAATTAACCAGAATTTCAAGATAATTTTGAACAAATGGCATTCTCAGAGGTTGTGTCATATTTTACAAACTGGTTTTGGTCAGTGACATGCCAAGTTGTTTTTTAAATACGACATGTAGGAATGTCACTTTATTGTACTTTTGGGTATATGTGTTGCACAGTAATAGAGAAAAAGTAATGATTAGCAACATTTTTCCAATAACTGTGCAGGATTTTTTTTTTTTAAATAATTCCTGAGCAGTTTTTGTATTTATGTACCTGAAATTAATCACTGCACATTAATTGAAGTGTGGAATTTTACCTCACTGCACTCCCAGCGTTTTTACTTCTTTTAGTTAACATTTAAACTTTTAATATTAAAACTCTTTGAAATCTTCACATTTAATATCATGTATAGTGCTTCATGTCATCACATGATGCACAAGCTCTGATTCAGAGTAGCATGCTTATGATCCCATTCAGTCAAGATAAAGTTCTACAGAAAGGTATACAGCAGAAACTGCAAAATTAGGCAGTTTCTCTCCAAATGGTAAAGTTGTTACAATTTCAGTTATCATCACAGTTTGCTGATATTAGATTTTGGGATTGTGTAGCTTTTACTGAACATTCTCAAATAAGATAAAAGAACAACCTTATCCTTAATAGCTAAGTACAGAGTAAGGAAAATATTGAATATTTACTGTAGCATGAAGCTGCACTATTTCTTAGAGTTAACTGCCTGTAATGCCTGAGTACCTTGTAGACATTCATCTAGTACTTATAAAGTAAATAATTTGAGGATATCTTTTTTTCTGGTATTAAATTCTTTAATTTCACTTAAGTTTCACAGTATATTCCTGTGATCTGGTCCCTCACCATAGATGTACAGCTGTATCATTGATTATTATAGCCTGTTTTGTATTTCCAAGATAAATTTTCTTTCTATCCTTTTTATTGCCTTTTTATAATCAGGTATAGTAGTAGTAAAGTCATTTGCTCAAATACAAAAGGTCTTTGCGTAGAAACCAATTTTCTGGTGAGGTGTAACCCTGCATAGAGTGGTGACTCATTGCCTTAGCTATACTAGTTGTAATAAGCACATGCCAGTTTGGTTTCTCTGAACCTTGACCTCAATAGAAACTGATTCACCTAATTGTGGTCTGCTGTGTGTGTGTGTGTATTGATCATACTACATACCAATGACATATCTCATCAAAGCTTTCCAATACTCTGTCATATATACAGTACAGTACAGTGGTGAGTTTCCAAGATGTTATCACTGTCTTATTACCCATTACTCTTTTCAGTACCCATCATTTAGTTTTCATTCATGGGAGAAGAGGGGGTAGATTAACAGGAATGTATTGCAACCCTTTTAATAAATAATGTAGATTTCAATGAAAGTATTGATGCAGCTACTGCAGTATCTGAATAATTGTATTGAAAACAAGAAGGAACTAACAATTTTGTTAGTTCCAGTTTCCAAATTATTTCCATGTAATGGACAATGTGTGCCAAATAGTTCATTCCAAAAAGTGTGCCATAGTAGCATTAACTATGTAGTACATGTTTGTAGTACTGTATAATGTAGTAAATTTGAGCTCTTTCTCTTGTGCAGTCTGTACTTCCATACAGAGAGAAGAAGTCCACATGTACTCTTTAAAAATAAATGGTTACACAGTACATAAATAAAAGCGTATCTGGTCGATGTGAAGATTTCGAAGTAGTTAAAAGATTATGTGCGAAATTTTCGCTAAAGACTCCATGGGAAAATTAACCCTTTTAGTTACTCCATACTCTTCAAGTCAACCAGTTATTTTTTCATTTGTATACTGTTGAACTATATATATATATATATATATATATATATATATATATATATATATATATATATATATAAGTATATAAGTATACAAGTATACAAGTATATATATATAAGTATATGTATATGTACATGGTATGATGAGCGTAGAGCTTTGCTTGAGCTGATGGGGCCAGAGAGAGTATGCATTCTTGTAATGGGTATGTAAGTAGAGTCTAGCACACACAAGTTAGTCGTGGGGATTAGAATATATGTTATGATGTATATTTGAGTCTCAACCGTACTGTTACCATCATCTAGAAAGTCTCAACTGCTTATATTGTACTGTTGTTGAAAATATCAGGATGATTTTTCTTCCCAGCCAGGATGCTCACATTTGCTGGCAAAAACGGGACAATCTTGATATCTGGGATGGATGGTAGCCCACTCTCCTCAGACCCCTCTTACTGTGTATCGCAAGATTTTGTTATATAAAAAATCACTTAAATTTAGTGTCAAAGCTTTCAGGTACTATATGTGTGATATCTTTCTTGTTTTATTCTTGATAACTTCCCAGTGAGAATATCTTTTCACATAATAACAAAGAAAAGAAACCCTTGACTTTTGACAAAAATTTATGAAATTGTTGTTTCTTTCTCCCAACAAATGTCCATGATCATTGAAAACAAGTTTCTTTAGGTAAAACACCCAATGTCATTAAAATGTCTTATTAAAAAATTAACAAAAAATTGTCCAATTCACAGCGCGTACTCCCTCACCTCATATTACTGTACCTATGCATTACCGTATTGACCATGGTCTAGCATCTGGCAATTTTGTGTGTGTGTGCGTGTGTGTATCTGGTCACCGCCCTTCCGTAATTGCCAGCCTTTTGGTCTGACAGCGAAGTCTCTAGCTGTGCTTTGCATCTGCTTATATCTGCCTTGGTTTTCCAAGTTTCTTCGATTATCATCGATATCCAACTGATCCTCATCCTCTTCCATCGATCTGGACCTGTTTTGGATGAGCTTCCTTTTTATTTCGTGTCTTTTTCACGTTTTTTCGACACGTGTGCGGTGTGTCTGGGCTAGGCGCCAGATCCGCCATACTGTTACATTACATTGTACGTTGTCCATTTACTACTTTATTCATGCGTTTTGTAACATGCAAGTCTACATGAAGTATTGTTATTCCCTCACAAGTCATCTGTTAAATATGAAAATATTCACTACAGTATCAACTATCGAGTGGTCTATGGTGATACAGCATTTGAGTGTAGGACCGACAGTGTGTTAGGCTACACTTTAAGTTTTTAAACTGTGTTGGCACATGGGTAATTATAACATAAGACCCTTTTTGGTTCCTTGTGCCAGCAAAGGAATCTACCATATGCCGTCAGGTTAGTGTGTGTGTATGCATCTGTGAGACACTTGCTTAGGTACATGCTCTAACTCAACAGGGGAAAGGCAGATGAAATTCAAACTTGGTATGTAGGTTTGTCATATTGAGAAGGTGTGCCCTATTGTTTCTAGTTAGGGGTCAAAGGTTATCTGGGTGAACTGGGTAGAAGTCTGAAAACCTTTTTGCACTATATTTCGAGTTGTTAAGTTTAGGCAAAGTTTATACTGGACGCATTATGGAAGTGGTACCTTCAGGGCATTCAAGATTTTTGGGTCCAAGGTTCAAATCGGCCATATGGGCCATTTAATATATCTTGCAAAATGCCTCTTCTTCTGCAGATTGTATTGCATTAAGTTGAACTTGTGTCATGTTACTACTACAGTATGTTAGTGGTTCCTTCTGGTTGTTCAAATAATTGGTCCCACATGGACAATATGAACCATTTAATGAAATAATGCAAAATGTTTCTTTTCTTCATCTATTGTGTTTTATAATGTGGCAGGATTGTTGAATTATCATTGTGGTAGTGAAACCTTTCTCAGTGTTCAACATTTGTGGGTCCAACCTCAGGTTAGGCCATATGGGCCATAAATTATCATATTGTGCAAAGGTATTAGTTTTATATGTTACAGAGTTGAGGGTTTTTCAGATTAGTATTTGAGCACCTTTGGCTGATCAGCATCTTTATAGACATAATGGAGCCCACACTTTTTGGGGATGTGATTAGTTGTGGATTAACCTTTGTTAAGACTAAGTGGCTACAGTTGATTTACAATAATCTTCACACAAGGAACCAAAGTGCTCTTGGGCTGTTGTTCTTTTTACCTCTTTACCCAGTTTTGGGGGTAAAAAGTAAAATAAATTGGTTCATAAAGAAAGGGAGCAACAGGTAGTGGGAATAACTGGACTATAGAGACATTAAAGGGGCACTGTGACTTGTTTCATGAAATTCAGTTAGTCTTCACAAACCTGTCAACTTTGTGTCAAGTTTCCTTCACATACAGTAATGCTTCTAGGGATTTATCAATGGTCAAACTAAAAGAGTCCTGATGTGTCAAATGAACACTATTAAGAATACTCAGTGATTGAGATGATTTTGGAAAATTTGTGACCAGACACTTTCACACTTTCAATATAAGCCCATTGCCAGTACAAACCAAGGAGAAAAATTAAAATAAAATGACAGTTTGCATAATTATTGGATGTGAAACCAAAATAATGGTTCTACTTTTTGCTTATTTGGTAGTACCCATTAAAATTATAACAAATGCATTGATAAAGTTCAACCTCTGCACTGTTGGTGCTCTAGTTTATGAAATTTTACAGATTGTGCGGTCCAACAGATGCTCTAGTACAACGGTTATGATTTAATATATTGACACTCTAGTGGTTCCTGTGATTCGATCATGATATGCACTGTAAATGGTACCTTCAAGGTGTTCAATTACGTGCCTCTTCACCATTGTGCTCTAGTTGTGACACATACAATATTACACTGATATGCGACCTGTACTTCAAGAAACCTGAAAAATGATATGCTGCAAATATTTAAAACTACATTTTACCCTGTATTATGTTGCATATTTGTAGTTTGTAAGCATATCCCTGTGTCATGATTCTTGTATTTTTTCTTTGCAGGGGGTTTTGAAGCCTTTCAGTCCTGTTTTCCATACTTATGTGAAACTCAAGACAAATCCAAGTGTCCAACCATTACTCAGCTTTCTCAGCCATGTCTCCCCATCACCAGCATTGGTCCTACCAAAGTACTCAGTCATCTCTACCTAGGTTCACAGCAAGACGTGTTGGATGAAAACCTCCTCCAGCAGAATGGTATCAACTATGTACTCAACATTAGTAAAACTTGCCCTGCCCCATCCTACATTCCAGCCAATCATTTCCTCCGGATCCCGGTGAAGGATAACTATGGCGAGACAATACTTTCTTGGCTTGATGATGCCATTCAATTTATAGGTAAATCTTACCTATCTTTGCTAGTGTTCAAATGATTATGCTACTGTATAATGGAAAATACTGATTACCGATTATTTTTTTCATAATTGGGCTGATTGCAATTCCCATTATTTGGTTAAGACAAAACACAGGTGCAAAATTGGCAATGACGTAGAGCGTGAAGTTTTTTTTTTCTTGTTCTTAGTGTATTCTTGTGTATATCACATTCTTCAAAGCCTCTGATTTTCGCTTCAAAAGGAGCAAAATTTATTTCTTAAACTTTTTTCTTGTTTCCACACTATCTGATTTCAGTCAAATTCTGTAGCATGTTTGAAGGTCTTTGTCATGGCTATGAGCTATAAAAAGGGCAGACAGGGGCAATGTCAACTCCAGCGGCTGTCCACACCACCTTGGTAAAACAGTCAAGAACCATGATGCAACAAAGATGGAAAACGTTCAGGATAGGAAAGTGCAAACTGTGCAATGACAAAAAAATCATTGATGTTGCATCAAACCTCAAATGAAATGTTTCACATGTCATGTAAATGGATTTATATTTCATGCATTTTTCAAATTATAATGTACAAAAGTGTCGGTTGAAAAGAAATAGAAAAGATCGTGTGGAATCTTGAAAGTTAAAAATAATCATATCTTAATGTGGTGAGGTATAGGGAGTGCCCTAACCGCCTCTGCAAATTTTGTCATCAAAGTGATCAGCATACTATTTGTAAAATGCGGACCTCAGGTTAGTTAAAGAATCGTTACGATTTAAGTTTTGGATTTGTAGAAAGATAGCTTGAAGGGAAATAGGGCGTTTAGAATACCCCGACATGACATGCATAGAAAATAGCTTTAATCAGTGTTAAACTATTCAGTCTCATCAATAAACATCTACCAAAGCTTCATCTTCTCAAAAGATTATGCATGTGATGAGTAATGGAAGATGCGTCATTTGCATTTTGAAAAGTTTGGGTGAACAAATTAGTGTTGAGCAACAAATAACTGAGTTTCGATCTGTGAGAGGCTTATTTCTTGTAAAGAAGGCTACTGTCCTTATCTTGAATGATCTATCATTATACATCCACAAACATTGGTTTCAAAAATATGGATGTTTTCTCTAAAACAAACGCCCTATTTCCCTTTAATTAAGGTTGTGATACGCAGCCCACCTATGGGTTTACTGTCCTGTTTTCGTGGCTAGTGCCGTAGTGGGTCCTCATGGGGAACAGTCTGTTAACTTGATGTGCATTACATTTCCTATTCATGAGTACCACAAACAGGTGTTCAACACTGCAGCTTGTCTGCTAGAGGTGACTGCATATCATATTGTTTCAACACATCGTGTTATGTATGACAAGGGTTTCTTCAAAGTTTGGGGTCAATAAGGGTCAAGTTGTGAAAACCTTGTAAACACGCCATCTCAAGGAGGGAAGCATGGACTAATTTCATATGTGGTAGGTAGGTGTACCACATTGAATAGAAAAACCCTATTGTGTTTCGTTGAGGTCAAGGTCATTTGGGATCAACAGGGGTCAAATTGTGAAAACATTGAAAACAATATTTCAAGAAGGAAGTTTGGACAGATCTCATATTTGGTAGGTAGATGATCCACATTGAGTAGAAGAAGCCTGTTGTTTGTTTGTGGAGGTCAAAGGTCATTTGGAATAAATAGGGGTAAAACTGTGAAAACCTTGTAAACACGATATCTCAAGGAGAAGCTTGGACAGATCTCGTATTTGGTATGTAGCTGTACCACATTGGGTACAAGAACCCTATTGTTTTTGGGAGATAAAGGTCAGTTAGGGTCAAACAGGGGTATATGAGAGAACTTTGTTAATATATTTCGAGAAAGAAAGCTTGGACTAGTCTCATACATTTTGTAGGTGTACCACATTGAGTTCAAAAATCGTGTTGTTTTTGACAGAGATAAAACTGTCATTTTAGGTCAACAAAGGTCAGATAGTAAAACCTTGTAAACATGACATTTTAAGAAGGGAAGCTTGCACTGATGTGGTTTGTTTTGTACAGTAGGTGAAGTGGTTCTGCTTGATGAAGACCAATGGGTCGACAAGGATCAATTTGTGATATAACCATGTACACGACAGGAACTCTGGACTTATTTAGTGTTCAGGTGTGCGTGAAGAGTGTATTATGCCTATCAGAAATCACTTAGGTCAAGAGATATCATTATGTGTATATCGTGGTTGCTACATCTTTATTGGTGACATGATACATTACTGATCTAATATTGCAGAGAACAAACTTGTGACACATCCTCATGTTATGGTGTCTGAATCAGGAAGAGAATGCTCATGATGGCATCATCAAAACCACAATGCATTTTTTCATCCTGGTTTAAAGTTTGTGAGTGTATGTGTGATGTAATGCCTCTTCTAAACATAAATTTTCAAGAAGGGTAGTTTGGACTGTTCTCAAAGTTATGTAGATCACTGCATTGATTGCAAAATAATATACTTGGCAGAGATCAAGGTCATTTAAAAGTCCACAGATGTAGGGATATTGACAGAAATCTTAGGGACATCATACATCTCAAGAAGAAATACTGTAATAACCGTCAAGATTTTGCAAAGTCACTAGTGACCTTTATGCATTCTTTGTCTTTTTTTTTTATTTTTTGGTGTCATAAATAGTGGAAACTTCAAACTTTCCAAAATCATTACAATACAAATGTAAATCCATATCGTAGACATATACTTACTCATAAGCGGAGGACAGACCAATACACGTCGACAAATGAGGACGGACCAGGCCTTAGGGCCAAGAGGGTGCAATGCTAGAATTGTTTTTGAGGACATTTAGAGCAAGGTCAAAAGTATGCATTAGTGAAGCAAGGGGTAAGTATAGACACTTGTGAATACCCTCACCAGTAAGTTGTGTGGATTGTAAAGCATAATGTAATGTGAAAGAATTCTGTGCAGATTAGACACTCTACCATAACATTATGAATACACAAGGTTGTCTTCTTTTTTTTACAGATAAAGTGAAGTCAGCGAATGGTAAAGTGATAGTCCACTGTCTTGCAGGAATTTCCAGATCACCAACTGTGGCTATTGCTTACATCATGAAAAGACTAAATATGACTAATGAAACAGCGTACAGGTTAGTTTCACTACTTTGTTAGCTTGGGTAATAACAATTTTGTGATTTGGGAGAGTGAAAAATGCATTGCAAGTTCGAAAAAAAAAAAAACCACAAAATAGTATGATGGTATTTGCAAATGCAGTGACATAATGTGGCTGCTGAATCCATCATTTGCAGTACTGTTCATGTATTGTTTACTTCCAGTTAATTGTCATTCAGATTCACATCTTTAATGTTGCCACACACAGTAACAACTGCTACTCAACTCATCAGGCTAGATGTATGCACTGCATGCTGCTATTAGTGTCACTGTATATGTGTAAAATGTTGGAGTAATGTAGTTTTGTATATAGCTAATTCAATGAGTTCAGTCCCTTACACCTACAGTTGTATTTTGCTGAAATTTTCCATAAATGTAGGCATGAAGAATTTTGACACTTTTGGTGGATTCAAAAACCTGTAATTAACTTCAAAAGAGGCAAATAAAAATGTGATCAAGCTTTTGTCCAATCCCTGTGTATAACACAATGATCTTTGGTGACAGCCATGCCATGGTGTGAATGTATAAGCAGTAGATAGATTGATGCATTTAATAATTGTTGCCAATTTAATCTCCTGTAGAATTGTATTGTACTAGTTCCTTTAGATAGCTGTAGGGGGCACTTATCCTCCTCCACCATACTTGAAGGCATCTATTAAGTAACTAATTTCTATCTGTGAACTGCTTTGTCTTTAGCAATTGAAGAATACCAATTATGGAGATGAAACTAGTTTATTATTCTGTTGTTGATTGTAGATGATGATTAGTGACATGTTTGGAGCTTGTCAATTGAAACTAGTCTCTACAGATGACACAGGTCAATCAGATAAAGCATGTTATTTAATCTACTTAATTAGAGCAGTCCTTGAGATTAAACTACAGTAGTTAATTTGATTTAGGTAGTTAGTTAAAACTAGTCAACTAGGTTAAACTAGTAAGTCATCCTCAGCCAGTTAATGCAATAGAGCTACAGTAGTTAATTTATGTAGTTAATAAGGTACACTTAATTTCATTAACTAGTGAATTAGGTAAAGCTAGTTACTTAGATTTTACTGGTCATTTAGATATACCTGTTTTATTAAAGATACTTGATTACATCAAAGTTAGTTAATGAGAAAAAGCTAGTTAATTAATCCAGTCATTGAAATTGAATAAGTTAATGAGATGAAACAGTATATTAGTTAATAAGATGAAGTCAAGGAGATAAAGATTAAGTTAGATGCAGCAAGTTGAGTAGATAAAGCTTTTTATTAGATAAAGCAAAATGACATTAATTAGTAAATTAATGAGATGAAGCAAGTTAATAAGATTTAGCAAGTTATAATATAGATAAAGCTAGTTACTTACATCAAGAGCTAGTTTTGCAGTTGAGTTTCATTTGTGAGATGAAGCCATTTTTTTTTTGGTGATGCCAGTTTATCACAATATTTAAGTAAAAACTTAGTTCAATTTGGGTTTGTTTGTCATTGTTTTTTAGTAACCAGAAAGATACAAATGGAAGATACTGTAAGCCCATGTGATTACACTATTCTATATTTCACAGGAACCATTCTTATCATGTTCCAAAAGTTACAGACTTCTATTGTGTAAGTTTGTAATGAAAGCAAAAAGAAAACAAAGTAGACAGAGCATATTATTTCATTTTATATCTTGTCATTTTGTCTTTTCAGATTTGTTAAATCAAAGAGACCAACAATATCACCAAACTTCAATTTTTTGGGACAACTGATTGAATATGAGAAGCTTTTACAAAAGCCATCACTATCAGAGTCTTTACAAGCAGATTGCTCTCTCAATGTAAGTTTGTCTTCATCTTGTCAACTCACTCACAAAAGCCAGGCAGAAAATGGAACAGAAATAAGAGAAGAAACAGAAAGCAGCAGTGACATGGAAACTGTTTCTTCTTCTCCAGAAAACAGTAAACAGGAAAACTCTCGCAAAATAGCCCAACCACGATCTAGGAGTAAAAGTCCAATGCCGCCGTCTCAAGGCAAATCTCTGCCTAAAGTTACCCTCTCTGATCTCTCTTCATCTACCTCAGGAACAAGCAAATCTTGTAAGAGATCCATCAGTGAAAAGGACTCTGCCAAATTTTCATCACCTGGAGTTTTAAATTTAGATTCATCTTCAGCAAACATTTCACAATCAGGTGGACGTTCTGTTCCAAGACCAGCAGGACTCAGCTTAAAAGTTGTATCCCATCATGAGCCTGTCTTTTTGGCATCCCCAGAAAGGACAGATTCAAAGAAACCAAGATCAGGAAGTAACACTCCTGTTGGTTTGGGTGTTTTGGAATGGGGAACAAGCAATTTAAGCATGAATTCACCAAAAGCTGGTTCAGGAAACCCATTCGTTGATGCCTGTGAGCGTTTTCAAGCACACTCTAGAATGAAAGTTGAGGAAAAATTGCTGTTATCCCCTACTAGAGAGAAAGATGAGGCTTTTGTTAGTGAACATTCAGCAACCTCAAAGAAAGGGACATTAGTTGAATATTCAACAAATCAGGGTAATGTGCAACATACAACCAACCATGCCAAAGAGAAACAGAAGTCATCTCCTGGCAAATCTATTCTGAAAAAGAGTACAAAGTTAGATCTAAATTCTCAGTCAGGTTCCAACATCCCAAATCAGGACCAAAATGATTCAAGTAGTCCAGGCTCCTCCAAATCAGCATCCAAGGTTCAGAAAGGTGTGCTACGAAGTTTACCACAACATCTGAAACTCCGCATCAAAGTTTCTCCTAGCAGGCAGGAATCTTCATCGTCATCACCACCTCTTGGTCAACTCTCTGCAACTTGCGTTCCTTTAGTAAGGCAGGGAAGTGGACAGTCACTTTGCAGTGAATCCAGTGCTAGCAGTGGTATTTCACCTAACTTAGAGAGTGACACTAGCTCTTTACTTGACAGGCATAGTTCCATTTCTTCTGGAATTTCCCCAGATTATCCCTCTTCTGTTCTGGATTCTTCAGGCAGCCCCTCTAAGGCACCCCTTGCATACTCCTCAAGTCTACAGAAAGGATGGAATCCATTTAGGTTTCCAAGTAGGCAGGGTGATGAAGATAGCCCATCTGAGGGTGCAGGTGAAACCATCTGGCAAAAGCGCCCAGAATCCTCTGAGAGTTTATCAAGTTCCAGCACCAACTCTCCAAAGCTAAGTCATCAATCCCCAGTCACGGCAATGGATCGAGGAATGACGTATTTTACCCGCTGCAAATTTGATCCAGATGAGCGTAGAGATTCGTGGGACTGTATGCTGTCTGCTCCTCACCAAAAGAAGTGCAATAGTGATAGAAATACAAAAGTGTTGAGTGTGCGTAGCCAATCCTGTGAAGAAATAAGTTCATGTGCCAGAGAAGCGGTCGTGTCAGAAATGGTCCGTAGTTCTCGTGAGAATCTCTTCCAGTATGGGTTAACCCGCTTTGATGATGATGAATTTGAAACCTGTTCGTTAAGTAGTGAAAGGTCACTCAGTAGTAGTTGTGAGATGATTGAAGTTTCATGACACAGTAGTGTTGCCTTACATCTTGGGGTGTGTTGTTAAATCATTCATGAAATATTTTGTTCAAACTTTTGGTCTGTTATTTATTCAATTTGTGATTGCTTGTTTGCTCTGATAGTTTGTGTTTAAATGGCCAAAGACTGATAGTATTATATCAATATAAAATTATATGTAATTATATATAATTGTGTAATAATGTCATTATTAGGGATGCGCTGGATCCAGAGTTTAGAAATCATTAAAATGGTCACTAATTAGGTAGTGTGATATTCTTAATTAATTTATACCATGTCATGACATATTCATATGTACCATTACAAGCTAGCTGAAGATGAAGTAATGATTAAGACAGTCCATCGTCGATATTTTTACTTAATACATGTCATAACAACATACATTAATCTGAAGGTTTTAATGTAAAATATGAACTCAGATGTGAATCATTACAGATGGTAAGGGACAATGAATATGCATGAGACCAGAAGAGTTTGTGCTTCTTCTCATGGAAGTCCAGCATAGCCAATGTACCACGAGCCCCAGAAATCAGTCTTCCTTTTACTGTAACTAACACTGTATTTAGTTGAAATTCCTCTTGGAAGAAGTCTGGCATAGATGTTGTTTTCCATGTCAAGTATCAATTGGAAAAGAAAGACATAAGTTTAAGGATAGAGACTTTTCATCAAGTAGCACATCCTGCTTTAGCTCAAAACATCCTTTACATGTTCAATTTGGCTGCCAGAAAAGCTGAAGGTTTGTGCCACAAATTTTCATTATGAATGTACCCTGCATGCACAAACTTCAGCTACAGTTGTGTTATTCATTGAGTGATTGCAGGAATAGAACCTGGCATTTTCAGAGTGGCATCAATGTATTTCCTCACTGTCAGTATTTTGCCATGTTATAGATACAAGAAGTCTTACTCCTTCTGAAGAAAGAACGTAGAAAAACAAAAAGTAATTCAAAATTTGTTTTAGTTCACAAATGAATGTCCAGTGCATCCGTAATACTTAGCGCACACAAATATGTATATATTATATATACATTACTACAATTTTAATAATGATAATCATCTTGTTAACTTCTTACTGATCATCAACTGATTATTATTAAGATCAATCAGTCATACAGAATTGAAGCATGGAGAAAGCAATTAGTGGTAATTTGGGCTATCGATATGTCTTTAGAATTTGGATAAATTTTTATCATCTACTTATTTGAATTGTCAACCTGATTTTATGGGTAGGAATCCGTAATGTGTAGACAACCAATCTCCTAGCTGGATACATTGATGTTAGCCTTCTAGGTACTTAACTACCTTACAGCATAAGAGAACAGTGAACAGTCACACTACTTGCCAGAATGGAAGATTTTTCCAATTTTTGAAGCACTTATTGGCCTCAGTGCATCACTGTAATATCCAAAGACAAATTGATGGATAGATTTGGTAGATGTTCTGCTCTGAGAAACACTTAAGATTAATTCACCACCCATGATGGATTAGATGGTGAGACTGGAAGTCAGAAGAATTAAGAAAATGAAATGTCATTGAACCTCTCCAAATCAATAAACCAAGTTGTGGTAAGGTCTGTTTTCTGTCTGCTGTGTGCTACTGAAGCTAAATCCAAGCTAATTTCTGAACTTTTAATTTGAAATTCAGAATTTATTGGACAGTAAGTGTTTACATTGTTTTCAAAATAATCTGTGGTAAAATTAAGATTGTGGTAGTTTCCCCTTAATGTTCTAGACAGGCTATGGAAATAGCTTCCATGTTTACTTGATACATGTTGTTTTTAAGTGACATTCTCAGTATATAGTATGGTAGGAGTTGCTGAGGTCAGTGTACTTTTATATCAGATATTTAGAAAGGTCACAGAAAAATAATTTTACCTGAAAAAATTCTGTTATTTAATTGTATTTCTCATGTGTGTGGTCTTATTATTTTGAACCAAGAACCGTAGGGAACAAAGTCTTATAAAAAATTTTCCCTAAGTACAGTATGAGTTACGTATATCCCTGAGGTTTCTATTACGTATCTGTGTGTTTTCTGATTGCCTTAACTCTGTATCTGTGTGTTTCCCTTGTCTGTTACTATTGTGTCAGTTTGCTGTTTGTCATGGTATGAGTCATTTCAGGGTAAACCAATTAATTTAATAGATTAGTTAATTGATGGAGTGATGTCATTATTCAACTGCCCATTGCGTGAGTCTGATTTGCTACTTTTAGTAGCATTATCTTGATTTGATGGGCTATCGTTGCTTGCATCATGCAGATCATCATTGGCTACACCATAATATGGAGCTGACTGATTGGTACCATGACTAACACTATTATTACGTAGATCTGATTGGCTACCATGACTAACATTGCCACCCTTGTGTACTTTAGATTTGAATTGCTACCATCCTTAGCATTTGAAGTTATGATTGGGTTTGTTTTCCTGTGTGATTTGTTTCCAATCACTGTATGTTTAGTTGAAATTTAACCAGAAAAATATGATCTGGTAAATCAACATTTAAAAGTAGACAACATGAGCTGGTAATGTGTAAGATGTTTCATTTGTAATATTACTGTAATTGACCTTAGGATGCAAGAAAAGGCATCTTGCAGCCACTTTGCACACACCATGCCCTAAATGTTGAATGCAGTAACAGCATTGATACAACACTTTGAAGTATCATATGCATTATTCTTTCTTTCTACAACAGGCAAGTATTTCATTAGATCTACCGTACAAGTCCCAATTTCACACACAGTATGTGTTCTAAGAGTAAATCACTATAGCAGCATACACCTTGTTATTATATCATTAGCAATATATCTATTATGTGATTGTTATCATATACACATAATTTTCAGTGGTTTTCTCAGAATATGTCCTTTATGGTAAGTTAAGATTAACTTATCCAATACATGCAATTAAAAGGGGGCCAGCTGAGATTTTCTACACTTTTCTAGACCTCATTTTAACTTACAGTTGTGTGTCTTTTAGGATTACTCCATGCTCACATTTGAGTGACATTATCAGTTTAATTAAATCTGACTGTTATTTGCTTACACTTGTTTGAATTTATATTTGTCTCATTCATGACCTTGTGCTGGTGTTGAAAAAGTGAGATGAGTTTTCCAAGAAAGTTGTTGTTAGTACTGCATTGGACATTCATTGATATGTAAAATAGGTTTAGTGCTCATTGAATATTCATAGACATACTAATACTCATTGAAGATGATGTATTGTAGACAAGATATTTGAACATTTAGGACTTAGCATGGTATATATCAAGTTCATGTCTTGATAATTTTACATGAACATTGTTTTAAATCCATTTTATTTACAATATCATGAGTATTGCATGTTATGTAGTGTCACTGCACCAACTAAATAGTAATCTATTTGAGTGTCAAAAGGGTTTTCATTTCCTTTGTCGCAAGATATTTCATAGTTTGGATTGATTTGCATGCATTTTTCACACTTTTAAATACCTAAAACTATTGATGGATGTATTCTACTCTGTGGATACTGCTGTTGGTACAATGAAGGTCATCTTTTATCTGATAGGACTTTCTGCTGTGAGAGCTATTTTAGTTTAAGTGTAATGTTTACAAAATGTTTTCTTAAGGGAAGGCACAACTTATAGTTACTTCATGCCACAGATTTCAAAATTTGAAAATTCTTTTTTTCATGTAACTAAAATGGGACCAAGATGTCCCTCGGATATAAGGATGTGTTGTGTCCAGTCTCCACTACCTGCAGCACATCAATTCTGCAGGGGTTATGCTGTCATTGTATGTAGGAATGTATTAATGTGTTCATCACTTGCAGCATATGAATACTGCAGGGGGCCATGCTAGCTGTCATTGTATGTAGGAATGTATTAATGTGTCCATCACTTGCAGCATATGAATACTGCAGGGGGCCATGCTGTCATTGTATGTAGGAATGTATTAATGTGTCCATCACTTGCAGCATATGAATACTGCAGAGGGCCATGCTGTCATTGTATGTAGCTGAGTATTAATGTGTACACCCTCCACAGCTTACAAATACTGCTTCCGGTCATGCTGTCATTGTATGTAGGAATGTATTAATGTGTCCATCACTTGCAGCATATGAATACTGCAGAGGGCCATGCTGTCATTGTATGTAGGAATGTATGTGTCCATCACTTGCAGTATATGAATACTGCAGAGGGCCATGCTGTCATTGTATGTAGGAATGTATGTGTCCATCACTTGCAGTATATGAATACTGCAGAGGGCCATGCTGTCATTGTATGTAGCTGAGTATTAATGTGTACACCCTCCACAGCTTACAAATACTGCTTGCGGTCATGCTGTCATTGTATGTAGGAATGTATTAATGTGTCCATCACTTGCAGCATATGAATACTGCAGAGGGCCATGCTGTCATTGTATGTAGGAATGTATTAATGTGTCCATCACTTGCAGCATATGAATACTGCATGGGGCAATGCTGTCCTAGTATGTAGCTGAGTATTAATGTGTACACCCTCCACAGCTTACAAATACTGCTTGTGGTCATGCTGTCATAGTATGTAGGAATGTATTAATGTGTCCACTGTATTAATGTATTGCACTGAAGTGATTTTCGTTTCTACAAGTTCAAGTTTTGAAGCAAATATTGGTTTGTCAATATTTAAGTTTGCAGTAAATATTTTTCTTTGTTTTTCCATAGGACAGAGTATGTAAGTGAATCCTCTCTCCTAGAATATATCAGGGACTCCATTTAGATTGAATATCTTATCATTCTTTTCATAACAACAGGAACTGTATGTATCACAAAATTATTTCCAAACCTTCATGATTTTTTCCTGTAAAAAGCATAAAATGATGTATATTGTGAAAGATAGCAATTCATGTATTTTGTAATTTTAGCTATGACCCCATTTTGGCTGCACTTGTGTTGCTGACATTCCGCTGTTTCTATAAGCTGCTGCAGATATTGTTAAGTATGCATGATGACAGTGTAAGTGCTGCATTGCTTTATTCACAAGCAGAATTTTTGACAAGAAGTCCTGCCACATGTTGTGAATAACCTTATGTACTCTGCTTGTGTGTGATTGTGTCTAGATAGTTGTAGGGCTTTTATTTCATGAGAGCAGTCTTAAATAAAACTACAGCTTTTATGAAAAGGAAACAGAAATTGAAGAATCTAATTGTTCCCACAAACTGAAATTAAGGATGGAAGGGAAACATACAGTGAATGATTCTACTATCATCACATTGTTAATTACCATTAGGTTCTTCTTCTGTCACAAAGCTTACCATTAGGTTCTTCTTCTTCTGTCACATGGCTTACCATTAGGTTCTTCTCCTTCTGTCACATGGCTTACCATTAGGCCCTCCTTCTTCTGTCATATGGCTTACCATTAGGTTCTTCTTCTTCTGTCATATGGCTTACCATTAGGTTCTTCTTCTGTCACATGGCTAACCATTAGGTTCTTCTGTCACATGGCTTACCATTAAGCCCTCCTTCTTCTGTCATATGGCTTACCATTAGGTTCTTCTTCTGTCATATGGCTTACCATTAGGTTCTTCTTCTGTCACATGGCTTACCATTAGGTTCTTCTTCTGTCACATGGCTTACCATTAGGTTCTCCTTCTTCTGTCACATGGCTTACCATTAGGTTCTCCTTCTTCTGTCGCATGGCTTACCATTAGGTTCTCCTTCTTCTGTCACATGGCTTACCATTAGGTTCTCCTTCTTCTGTCACATGGCTTGCCATTAGGTTCTCCTTCTTCTGTCACATGGCTTGCCATTAGGTTCTTCTATCATATGGCTTACCATTAGGTTCTTCTGTCATATGACCATTAGGTTCTCCAGAAAGTTTTAAATTGGCATTGGTTGTAATTGTGCTTGAAAGTTTAAGTGTTGTGATATAGTCATGAATGAGTTCATGAGAGGTTTTGCTTTTGTAGTACTCATTCTCACAATTCTGTGTTAGCTAATGAACTCTAGTTGCAGACTTTGTGTCAAAATCATGCATGACATATTGTCATCAGTTAAAGAACTCTTCACATATTTCTCAGTTTATTGACTCCAGAGAGGAGGCTAAGGTTGTTATGTTCAACAGAGTAAATATCTTTCTGTGAAGCAGAAGGTATGTGAATTCAACAAAACATTGAATCGTTGCTTTCATTCTACCTTTAATTTACTAAGATGTATGAAATACAAACATTTTGTGCTCAGTCATATAAGATAATTGTAGGAAGTTTCATTTTAATATTAGGCAGTTGTAGCTACTGTTTGGTTATATATTCTGTGATTAAAGTTATGGTAGATGTTTCTGCCACAGAGCATGTGCTATATGTTAATATCACTTAGATGTATCTATAGATAATTCTAAGTATCTCTCAGTGGTTGTCTTAGAAACATGTATTGATTTGTTAAAGAATATATATATATATATTTACTAAAAAATAGGTCAAATAAGATATATGGACAAATTTGAGAATATCAATTGTACAGATATATTTTCTCAAGTTCTGTGTTCTTTTGGTTCGAGTTGTGTGTACTTTTTGTTGATTTTTTCTTTTTTTTTTGTTCCTCTTATTACTTTCTTCACCTTTCATGTTTCATTGTTATGTTTATTTTCACAGTGTTCGGTCAGCAACATTTGTTGTAGAAAAAGTTGAACAGAAGTGGTCAATGTGTTTATGATGTGCGATTAGCTTATGGAACAGTGTGGTACCGCAATACAAGTCTAGATCAAATCCTATATCTTCTTGCATTGGTTCTATTTTTTCAGTTGTTCATACAAATAGAGCAGACTATGTTGACCTCAATTAGGTTTGCTAAACCTTCAACCTTGAGAGCAACTCCAACTGCCCCAGTCTATCAAAAAAGAGGGGGAGAAGTACAGACTTATTGTAACATGGAAGGGAGTGCAGGTTCTAGCAAGGACACTACAAATTAGAACACAATTTTCTGAATTGATGTAGGACAATAGTTACAATATAGTATTATTAGTGCTGTCCTCAGCAAAAAACATTAGAAGAAAAACACCACTAAGAGTGATTTGTGCCACTCCACATATGCCTATAACTAAGGCAACCAAGGAGTTACTGTGCATTTTCCTATTACGCTTGTAACAAAGCAATTGCTGACCAAAGACTTGCCAACCTCAAATATGGCAAACCTGAAGGTTCTCACAAGAAACCCTAGAAGTCATATTTCATACCTGGAGATATTTTAAAGAAGTTAGTACATTATTATGAAAAGTGTTTTTAAAAGTAGGAAGTTTTACAGTTTTTCTTCACCTTCTTAATCAAGTTCAGATGCCATCAGCAAAGCCAACTGTTTGACAATTGAAGGTATTAGTATGAAGTGTAATATTTTGCTAAATTAGTCTTTTTTCTGACAAATCATACATACATCTGCAAATCGACTGAAATCACCGATCTTGGTCTAAAGAAGGAAACACATCTGACGTCCAGTCACATCAAAGTGATTTTTAAATCTGGCTTTCACTGAAATGATGTCTAAAACTGTAAGACTCAGTTTCAAGTGCCTATTGCTATGGTTACCAAGGAGCTACATGTCCCCTTTACCATGCAATTGTAACAATGGGTCACTGTACAAAGAACTGTAAATAAAGAAGTGACTGTTGTATTGATTAACCAGCAAAACGGTAAAACACAATCAACACTTAAGGCTTTAATGAGAAAATCTGCACACGTCCTGAAAATTTCACTCAAATAAACTTTCATCACTTTTATCAATTAAAGCATCCAAGAAATGTCTCAGAATTATAATCAGCAATGTCTGAAACCAGGAAATAATAATGGTCTATTCTTATACAGCACACTTATCCAATAGTACTAACTGCTCAAGACACTTTCAAGGCATTCATCCATTACCCCTGTTCATTGGAACCAGGTAAGCTCAGAGAATCCCAGAAAATATAGGGCAGTCATTAAGGTGCCAGACATACCCCCCCCCCGGTCCCTGGCAGGTCCCCAATTAGCACCTGGATTTAGAGAAGCAAGTTGAGACAAAGACCTTTCCCGAGGGTGTTACATGGATTTGATATAACCACTGGGGTCTGAGGCTGTCATGCTCTCAAAACGAAATGAACAATAATTTCTGGAGATAGCAAAGGGTGCTGATGTCTAGACAATCATATACAACAATGCTTCAACAAGAAGATTTATAAATCAATCATTTACTTTATGTTACATAGGTACATCAAGAAATTTTAGAGCCATTTTAGATGAAACTAGTGAGTGATTCATACCATACCAAACTAATAAATGACTCACACATTTGCCTTCCATTGACATCATTATATGGTGATTCCATGTGTATTGTACTTGCCCACGTAGCTTGTAATTCACTTGGAAATGTATCAATGGGTGTGTATTAAAGTGAGGTTTTGATTTTGTGGTAGTCAACTGGTGACAGGATAGACTACAAGTTAGGGGCAAGAAGCAAATTGTAGATGCTATACGATAGTTGTGATTTCTCACTAAAAAAGATTAATCTGTGCAGCCATACCTAGTGTGTGTGTGTGAGTGTGTATGCATCATCTTAAACTAATATCTCCAGGAAATTAACTTTGACATACTGCCACCTCATTGTGAGTACAATAAAGTTTTTGAAACTATTTGTACAGTTTAGGCCAGTATAAAGACACTTCAATGTCATCAATTTAACTAGAGCACCATCGTTGCAGAAGCTCACACCTCAACACCCTAAAGGTACCATTTATGTATCATTATGTCAAATTATAGGTACCACTGAGTATCATTATACCAAATCATCAACACTGTACAAGAAAATCTGTAGGACTGCACAATTTTCAGAATTTCATAAACTAGGCCCCCAACAGCGCAGACGTTTGATCTTTGTCAATAAATTGAAGTTGTGACAATTTTGATGGGCACTACAAAATAACAATGCTTATAATTAGCATCACTATTCACATCCAATAATTATGAAAACTGTCAATTTTTACTAATTTTTAATTCCTTGCGTTATCAAGAGGAACATATGCAATCAGGTTGGCGTGTGTGTGTATGTGTGTGTGTGTCTGTGACGGATCTTGGTTACGCTCTAACTCAATATGCGAAAGTTGGATATCAGGTCCGTGATAGTGCGTAGAAAAGCCCTTTTGTTTTTGCTGTCCATATCTTGCATATTAACAAGGTTATGGGGTTAAACAAAAAACTTAAAACTGTCATATTTCCATAACTGTGGGTTAGATTTGATTCAAACTTGATAGGGTTGTCTGTTATTGACAGGTTCACAATCCTGTGAAATTAAATGCTTATTAATAGAGAGGAACGGATAATTTTTTCACTCTAAAACAATAATATTAGCCTTAACACCAATATTGTGGCCATTACAAGCATCCATACAAATTAGTTGAAAAGCTCGTGGCTACAGTGTGTAAAATTCCCATTGGCAGTTTGTGGTCTTAGTTACACAGTTAACTCAATGGGATTTTGGTCATTGGAAAATTTTTGCTTTTTTAAGCCTATGGTAGCCTAGGAGGACCATCAGTGAATGTATGTCATGTTTGAAACAGCATTTTCTTTAGAGGTTCTCTTAGGTTGGTGAACTGATCTGTCATAGTGGGTATAACTGCCCTATTGTTTATGGTGTCCATACCTTGCATCTTAATGGGGCTATGGGTCAAACATAAAAATCGTAAAACTGCCATGTTTCCATAATTGTGGGTCAGATTTGTTTTAAACTTGATATGGTTGTCTGTTATTGACAGATTCACCTTGTGAAATTTATTGATAGAGGGGGAAAAAATTTGCTTTATTTTTTGGTCATTGGAAAATTGTAGCTTAGAAGACCATCAGCTGATGTATGTAATGGTTGAATTTGCATTATCTTTATAGATTAAAATGGGTTGGGGAACAGTTTCAGTCACTGTGTCTAAACATGGTATAGTGAATTGCTAGTAGAGTAGTTGGTACACACCTACACTATGGTAGCCAGTATAGTCAATGTGTGTACCAATTGAATTTGCATTATCCTTAAATTTGAAAAAAAAAAGGGAAACTGTTTAATTCATTATATTTTAACACGCTTAGTTGTTTGTTAATTTAATGGTTATTCATGGGCCCAAAATGTTTGGGACCCAGTTTGAGCTCAATTTTTGGGCCCCAATTTTTTTCATTCATTATCTAAACATGTGGTATATTTCTTAATTCAATGGGGACACTGCGCAGATGAGCCTACATTTTTGGACCTGATTTGGACTCCATTTTTGGGTCCCTTCTTGAAAGCCCTCATTTTTGGGTCTCCAGTTTTGAGGACCCAACTTTTCACTTGCCCTAATTTCTTTGCAAGGAACCACAGTGCCCATTGGGCTCTTCATCTTTATTGTTTGTACTGGCTGTGGGTATATGAATTGGTACTAATGTGGAAAAGTAAATGGTCACAAGTTTTCTAAAACCAATTTAAATCATTAGCTACTCACTCATTAATGGCAATTTACATGTGACTCATAATGGGGCCCTCTTAGTTGAACATTGATCAGTCATATGTTTGTGAAGACTAACTGAAGTTCATGAAACAACTCAAAGTGCCCCTTTAAGTCCAAACACTGGTCAATGTTCCTGAGGGCAATACAGGGTTTCAGTTAGCAAAGCAACTGACACTATCCAATTACTCAATTATCACTCATGCACGATAGGGATATTTGAGCTGTGTATGACAGTTTAAAGGGGCACTTTAACAGTAGAAAAAGAGGCAATTTGCAGAATTACATAAAATGGGCCATTGGGCCCACATGGGGGTCTTGGACTACCAATTCCTCAATACCCTGAAGGGACCAATAACTGAGCATCATTGTTACAAACCATCAACATTGTACAATATAATCTGTCGGAAAAGAAGCATTTTGTAGAATTTCATAAAATGGACCATAGGGTCCACATGGGACCTTAGACTGAAACTTTTTTGTACACCCCAGATGAAGCACCACCCAGGGATTACTGTGTCCAAGTTAAATATAAATCCATGGATGCATGTGTGAGAAGCAACATTTCAAACAGAATTTCACATAATGGGCCATTGGGCCTACATGGGACCTTGGACCAAAAATTCCTGAACACCCCCAAGGTACCACTAACAGAGTATAATTAGGACAAACCATCAATGCTGTACAAGAGTATCTGTAGGAGGAGAAGCATTTTGTAGAATTTCATAAAATGGGCCACAGGGCCGACATGGGACCTTGGACCAAAAATTCCTGAACACCCCAAACAGCCCACCACCTAGGGAACATTATGTCCATGAAACGTGGGAGGAGAAGCATTTTGAACAAGTGTGGACAGATAGGTAGATAGGTAGATGGGTAGATAGGTAGGTAGATAGGTAGATAGATAGATAGATAGATAGATGGGATATGACATAACATAACACAAAGCAACAATACTTTGTTGTAGCGAGGGCCGTAGCTAGTGTCACATCGTTAGGGGGGTGTGAAGGTCAAGAATTCCGATTGACTGGATGTTCTTTCCAACTAAGTGGCACCCCCACCCTGATAGTTCTAGATACTAGAAGTACCTTTTCAGGAGATGGTAAGAATTAAAGGGTGCAGTCTTCACAAAAAGGGCATTATCAAGCTCGGCAAAACAAACACAAAGAAATGGTTGGGGAAGAGGGGGGAGTATAAACGGCAGGACTAAACGGAGTGCCACCATTGGTTGGGGCTGGCGTACAAGAAAATTTTGGCTTTTCAAACCACCCAGATGGCAGGAAACGGCACTTCCCTGGTGTACTTGAGCTGCATGTACCCAGACTAGACATATGGATATAATGTCAGCAATTCCTTAATGAAAAGTAACGCTTTTTATGAGTATTTTTTTCAAAGTGATTTTCTCAGTTTTGCATTTTTGATGTTTATCTCTCCACATTTTGTGCAACTACTTCTACAAAATACAAGGAAATGGGCTGAAATTTGGCAGAAATGTTTGTTACATATATATCTATAATTTGTACTAAAATGAAGTATATTGATATTTAATTGTTGATATTATCTTGCTGCTAATACTTAATAAGGTGTAATATTTGCGCAAATGTTGTGATGGCCTCAGCTGGTTCATCATAATTTTTTCATAAAATATTCAAATGACACCATTCTAGTAGTGAATGTACCTATTTCTATCCTTATCATTCCTGCTTAATTTCAGATGAATCCCATTTGATTCAAATGAATCCCCCACATTTTGTGAAGAGAAATGTTTCGGCTCACTTTTTGAATGGGATGCATTGTAACAAATATCGCCCACAGTTTTGGTGAGTGACTGATGTAATCGATGGCTGTCTGACCATGCAGTTTAGGTGTTCATGTACCAAGGTAAGACTCATCTACACATCACAAATGCCAACATCCACGTACTTCGCGCGCAGTGGTTCCTTTTCTGTGTTATGCCAATGGACATAAGAAGGTAAGGGATTGACGCACATTCCCTCCCAATAAACACAACAACAAAATTTCAAATAACCCGAAAAAAGAGAACCTAGGTAAAAATTCTGTTTGTGAATGTGTCTTTGAATGAATTGTCAATATAAACTCTGAGGGTCAATACAGGAGAAAAGCTTCCACTGCTCAACAAAAAAAAGTCAGAGTCATGGTAGTCGGAAAATCTACCGGCCGGTTAGAATCTTTGATTCCTTGCCGAAGGCAGACAAGGAATCTATTCGATGGTAAATACGTATGTATGCATATGTGCGTGTGTATGTGACGCCTTGCTTGTAAACACGATATCTCACAAAGGCTAACCATGACTGATCTCATACTTAGTGTGTGGGTTTGTCATAGTAAGTAGATGATCCCTACTGTTTTTGGTCAAGGTCAAAGGTCATTTGAGGTCACCAGAGGTCAAAATGTGAAAACCTTTTAAACATGACATCTCAAAAACAGTAGCTGTGACTGATATCATACTTGGTGTGTGGGTTGGTCATATTGAGTAGATGATCCCTATTGTTTTTGGTGGAGGTCAAAGGTCATTTGAGGTCATCATAGGTCAAACTGTAAAAAACATTGTAAACAGATTATTTCTAGGAGGGTAACTGTGACTGATGTTGTACTTGGTGTGTGGGTTGGTCATATTAAGTAGATGATCCCAATTGCTTTTGGTAGAGGTCAAAGGTCATTTGAGGTCACCTATGGTCAAACTGTAAAAACCTTGTAAACACAATATCTCAAGAAGGGTAACTGTGACTGATATCATACTTGATGTGTGGATTGTATATACTGAGTAGAAGACTCCTTTTGTTTTTGGTGGAGCTCAAAGGTTGTCTGAGGTCACCCGAGGTCAAACTGTGGAAACCTTGCAAACACATTATCTCCAGAAGGGTGATGTTGACTGATGTCATACTTGATGTGTGGGTTGGCCATACCGGGTAGGTGATCCCTATTGCTTTTGGTGGACATCAAACGTCACTTGAGGTCACTAAAAAAAAAGGTCATTTTGGGATAGAGGACTATTAGCGTGGTGTTTCAAGAACAATGACTGTGGTTGATCTCATACTTGCCACGTACATAATTCATGTTTGTTATAATATAACCATGTCGCAAGGAATCACAAAGCCTTTTGGCTTTCTGGTTTATATTTCAGTCTAGCAAATTTTTTTAAGGAAAAAGATGCCAAATATTGTGCCAGATTGTGATGTTACCTGGTAATTGAAACAAATTTTCATTGAATCTGAAATTTCAGATGAACTTCTGATATTTCAGTTCAGGAGTGAGGATAGTCAGAAAGTCTGACATACCAGTAGGAATTTTTCATATCTCAATCTAGCACATTTTATGACTTTAGAAGAAGCCAAGTATTGCACTATATTGCATCTAAGTTTATGGGTGGGGATACCTCTTCCCTTACAACCCTCACACAGATCTAGAACTACCAACACTCTTCTCATGCTTCCCCATCTATCAAAATACTATTGTATGGCATCTTTTTCAATTTGGCTGTTATTTTCAAAAGTTATTGGGTACAAGAGCAAGTTCTACTTTGTCATTCAATCATTGACTTTTGTAGCAAACTAATAAACACTTGTTATGAGAGTAAAACTTATCAGAATAACTTTTCTGAAACCACAATTTTTCGTGGAAAAAATGGCTGCAATAGATGCAAAATGTTGCACCAAATTTTGTTTAAGGGCACTTGCTAGTTGAAAATTTCTCAAATAGAAAAAAACCTGTTATCATTAGAAAGTAAAGGTTGTTAAACTTTTCAGAAAATTACGATAGCATAAATTCTAGGAAATAGCAATCCAAATTAGTACTAGTTTTGTGCTACTGTTTTTCTTAAAAATTTAAAAATTGCAGACATGAGAGCCCTATTTCTAGGCTGGGTACATGAAGCCCAGATCACCTGGGAAGTGCCATTTGCGATCATCTCGATGGGTTTGTAAAGCCAAACTTTTTCAGGTATGCCAACCGATGGTAGTCGCTTAGATAGTCCTGCCCAAAGTGCTCACAAAAGGCTTTTGCCCTCCTGAAAACCCTGGATAGACACTTTGTATGTAATATCGATGACATGTAAGCAAATATGGACACAACCATTAGACCCTGGCATTGTTATGGTAATTTCTGTTACCATTCTATTCACAGTAATGTTCTGCCTAAGTGACAAAAGTTGTTTTACTTTTTTGAAATATCACTGAGGGTTTTGAATCACTCTCCATGAGATGTTTTCTGGAAATTCCAACATGTATTTTTCATGTGTTAACTCATTGAAGCCATTCACTAAGAGAGTAATTAGTAGCAAACATATTCCTGCAAAAATTTCCTCCACCTCAAAAACAAAAGAACAAAATTCCAGGAGTCCCTACCCATGCACCAAATATTTGCAAAGCAATGAAAGAAAATGAAAGGGGATGCATAATTCATTATGATTCTTGTATCACCTCAACCCCTATTTGATATGTATTTGTTACACCCTTTTTCCATAGATTGATTTTTTTTACATGAATTGAGGAATTCCAAACATGATATCCTATTTCAAGGCTGGATATATGCAGCTTAGGACGGTCGAGAAAAGCCATTTCCAGGCATCTGGGAGGATTGAAAAGCCCCAAATTTTCTTTTACGCTCCTCGGCAACTGATGGTGTCGCTCCGCTTACATAGTCCTGTCACACATGCCCTCAGGTCAGGTCCCCACCTCCTGAACACCCTTGGATAGGCACTTCATATGTGATATCAATGATGTATAAGCAAGAAAAAAAATGTGCCCAAAATCATTGGACCCTGGCAGTGCTATGGTAATTTCTGTTTACACTCGATGCACACTCATCTTCTGCCTAACAGAAGAAATTTTTTTTTCATCAAAATTTCGCTGAGGGTTTTGAACTACTCTCCATGAGATGCTTTCTGGAAATTCTCATATGTATGTATTATTTTCATAGACAAGCTAAATCATTGTAGCCCTCTGCTAACATAATACTCCCACTCATTAGTTAGTAAAAAACAGTCAAATTGAACAAAGCCTTGTTGTTTCCAAAGGAGGTTAGAGGCTCAGTCCCCCATCTCGAGCAGACCCCCAGACAATAGGCACAGACTGCAAACTTGAAATTACATCACATGTGCCGGTGGGACTGCCCTATTTCTATTTTAGACCCCTCCAGAAATTTGATCTTGTTACAGGCCTGATCCTTTCCGAATGCTTCCTAGTCACATTGTTCAGAAAGTGGTGGTCCCGTCCTTTCAGTAGTCACCACACCTCATGGCTCAGGAAGGCCAAACAAGAGCAAGTATTGGAGGAACAGTTACTGCTGTGATGAATGATGCCACCAAATTCACTGCTTCATTTGAAAGTATAGCAGATCCACAAATATGATCCACGTTTGTCCCAGGTGCATGGACAACACACTTCCGCTCTCTACAGAACCCTGTAAAATGAAACAAAAATACTATTTTACAGAACATTTGCATAAAGCTGAGAATCAGTAGAGTAATACCAAGGAGTAATAGATATGAATATGAACAATCTATGTTGTGAACAGACTTTAACCATAAATTTGAATTATTTATACATCTGTCAGCAGAACCAACCATCAGAATTAAGTGATGTACCCAACCTTCTGGGAAACATACTAACTGATGATTGGCCCACAAGGAGTAAGTTAGTGCGTAATTCAGGAATGTCCTTGATCCACCAACCGTTGTCTAATTTGAATGAATAATTCATCTCATTCTTTATTCTTTATCAGTATATGCTATCAAAGAGACTCTCAGGTGTTGTAACAAGTTAATTACTTTGGAATTTTAAGTTGTTCCAAGCTTGTGAATTACATTTAGGGATATTGTAATCATATTGGATATTATTTTGTTCTTTTCACTGGTGTGTCAAGACGGTGATTTCTAGTGGACAGGGACAGGAGAATACAGTGAACTATCCACGATGAACTGTACAGACAAAATGGTAACATACATTGCTTGTAAACCAAAAGATCATTGTTACACTTTCAAAAGGAATCATGTAGTACTACAGTGGTATATGGTGGTCCAATGCAGAATGAAATTGATTGTGATTCCATGACTTCCTCTATTTCCACATGTACCTGAAAAACCTGTTTCTAGGGGATTCTTGTTGGCTACCTGTCACAATAAATTTAAAGCTTTGTTCACAGACAGCACAAAGTTGACTTGTGTCATGATATGCTTTCAATCTTCAAAGTCTACATTGGGTCCAAAATAATTCACAATTCTGAAAAGCAGCGAAGCTCAGCTCAGTTCAATTGGATAGTCATTTGGATTCTGATGATGGTAAGGTTTGTGAGGAATTCCAAAAAGGTCAAATGTTGAAGTCCATTGGTCAAAGGCTGCTGAGGAGGGTTAGTTTAATCATTCATTATTGTTCCACAATTTGAGGATTCAAGGGGAATTCCAGTTAAGGAACATGTCTTCTGACTTATTTAAGCCATTTCAAACCATTTTCATTCATATTCTTGACATTTTGAAATGAGCTTCTACTGGGCAACATGGTATGTTCAAACTTCCGCCCCACAGAGTTTCTAACACTATGCTTGTATATGAACAGCGCGCCCATTATGATGTAATTGACTGTGATCTCTGTGGCTTGTGACGTAGTCGACGACCAACCATCATCAATGTGATTAACCTACATAATTAGTTATTAGACACTTTGTGTATTCAATGTGGCTATCACAAGATAAGGTAATCGATAAGATTTCAACAAAACACAGAAGAAGAGGAATTTTCCATCAAAAGGCAACATTACACTGTGTGAGCTGGTGCGAACAATACTGTGAAGATAAGAAAACATAATCTTTAGTAAGTAGTGAGTGAACCTTTTCAGAGACAGGGGAATACGCCATGTAATTGCCAATTATGTAGGACAATCAGGTCAGTCACTGTCACGCAGAGAGCTGAAAATTAAATTCTTGGTTGCTGCCCTCTGTTTACTAGTTCTCTTAGAGAGCTGAGCCAGACGGTGCAGCCTAGTCCGCATACTTTCTGTTGTCAAACAAATTGGGGAATGTTAAGTCTCTAAAGGGATAGGGTGTGTAAGGCGTCACCTGCGAAAAGCGGGCAGTGGCCGCACATCTTGCAATGGGGATGGACTAGACTTGAGGGACAAGCTCCGATCTATATTTGCTGCCAAGAGCAGATTTGCCATTGAGGGTAGTGTCTTTGTGTCTACTGTAAAGACAACTATAAGCAATTCGTCGCAGAGGTCGATTATTGCAGTGCAGATATCGTCGTTGAGGTCGATAATCTAAGTAAATAAAAGTACAAAGGTCTGGAGGTTCCGGGCGCGGTTATTGCCCCACCTAACGAAATTGGAAAGTCCATTCAATGTCAAGAAATTCACTCCGGACATCCGGTTTGCACGAGGCAGTTTTGGCCCTTTACCTTAGCAACCACCCATACTGTACACGCAGACGTCTCATCAACTTCTCATCAAGCGTATTCATACCCGACTCTTCTGAGGGACAACTACACACGTGACGTATACTGGACGGGGAGCGATCGTCGAAAATAAAATCGCGTACTTAGCCACCGGGATAGTACAAACAACCACCATCCGCGCATATACCTACCTCTAGCCAACGTGAAGGAGGTTCTCGCGAATCCACGAGTCTTACAGTCTTGAAGCGGACGGTTTGGTTTTCTTAATTTTCCTTATTTGTAAAGTGTACATATGTTCTTTTACGCAAGATTCAAATTAAAACTCTTGCAACGTATATTGCCATAGTTGTACTGTTTTGGCGTTGACGTGTCTACAAGGCTAACCTTTAAGAACTTTCCGAACTCCGCCCCGCATGCTTCGCAACCTGTGACAGTCACCATGGATTAGAGCTGGTCGTCGACTACCTCATAAGCCTCAGAGATCACAGTCAATTACATCATAATGGCCGCGCCCTTCGTGTACATGCATGGTGTTAGAAACTCTGTTGGGTGGGAAGTTTGAACATATCATGTTGCCCATGAGAAGTTTATTTCAAAAGGTCAAGAATATGAATGAAAATGGTTTGAAATGTCTTAAATAAGTCAGAAGACATGTTCCTTGACTGGAATTCCCCTTTAATTTAAAGGTGGGTCAAATTGCTCGCTTTCCCTGAAAATGTTCTCTTTTAGGGGGATGTCTCTTACTGAAAGATTTCAGGAGGGAAGTGTTCCCCTGTGCTACCTTCTAATGCTGCCTTTGATTAAACTTAAAATACCTGTTACAAACAGGCAGAATATGTATGTTTATGTGCAACAATAAGTGAGTGCTGATGTACACACAACACAGTGATTTCAAAGGTCTTTTCAATATTGCAGAAAACAGGCTGCACATTGCACTGAAATAGCAAACACCTTTCAATGTTCATTTTTTGATGTCTTTAGAGATTTTGGTTCCACCTTTAGTGGCAGAAGAATGAATCATTTCCAGGGAGTGTTTGTAAATAACATTGACATAGAGAAATCAAAGAAATCACAGCATAATGTCCTTGCAATATATTATCTCGGGTGAACCAATCGAGTGATCTGGGACTGCATGAAGTTACATAAATGCAGAATCTCCTAATGTTATGATATTAATAGTAGACCTGAACTCTATCTTGACTATATGAAAGACCATCAACCAAACTCTTATGAGAAATGGGCGACAAGTAATTTTATTAGTTGTACATTTACGCTATGCCTGAATGACCTTGGGTCTCTCTTAATTAACGCTTACCCTCTCCATTCCCCACACCCAGTCAATGGTTATATGCAGATTTTGGTTTCATTTAGGCATATATATTCAAGGTTCATCATCTCATTTGATTCATGATTAGGATCACTTCATTTTATTGGTAGCTTCTAAATATTCATTAGCAGATATCAGCACAATGTCTGATCACCTCGTAATTAAACTATGTTAAATACAAACAGTACTACTACATTTGAATTATTGCTGATGACAAAAATAATATTTAAAATCCTAACACATTAAAATTTTTCAGCTACATCTTCTAGAACATCAGTTTCTGAAATGTCACATAACATCAACACAAGACCAAGCATACTGTTTGCAAGACACAGAATAAGAATCTCAGCAACAGCAACAACAATATAAGACATCAGCTCAAATAAACAAACATTACCTGAATACTGAAATGTAGCACCCAACAAAGAATCAATAAAAGATCCAATAAGACCTCCGATGGCACCAGCTACAATCACAAACCATTGAAATGGAGGACGATTTTGATACGAGAAACTCAAGAGGATACCAACATAGTAGCCAAAACCAACAATAGCACCACCAATAATGCTGGACAATGTTCCAATGAGAGATACAGCACCATTTGTACCTTCAAAGAGATAAAAATCAAATTCAAAACCAGAATACAAAAAATGCATTTTGGGGTCAATGCTGCAAAATGAAGACCCTGTTCACACTTTTTCTGATCATTAAAATACAGCAAACATGGCACTTACAAACTATTAATCATGCAGCATCATAATGCTAGTCAACCTCCACCAAAAACAATAGGTTACTATATAGTTAAATACTGAGAATCCTGAATATTTGCATATCAAATTTTCCCAAACGAGTTATTAAAGGCATTTCTAACAAGACCACCTTAAAACCTGTCCACTCATTATGCATGGGAATCTGTTCAAATACAGGGACAATCAACAAACAATGAATTCTGGAGAAAACATGACAAGAATTCACTTTATCACAGTTGAAAGACAGTTAGTTAAAAGACAAACTTCACCAAATCAATGCATAAATACTGACTAGTGAAATACCGAGAGAATATGAAAGGAGTTGACACAATCATCATTTTTTGAAGGATAATCATCATTGTTTGAAGGATACTGGTTGAAATGTCATCAGATAATTAATGTTTGTAAATTTTCACATACTGATAAATATGCATTACACCTTACTATTATGACCTACCCATGTGACATATGACAGGAATTCATTTTATCATTCTTGAAATTTTGTATTTTCCGGCCATTTGAGAGGATACATTTGATACATTGAGCAGGTAGATCCTACTCTTACCAACATCATTGTATTCTCGAATCATAACCATTTCAAGACTTTTTACACTAAACCCTAACTACCCCTGTAAGTCACAAACGATGTTAATTGAATGCATTTTCTGATATATTTCATCACTTGACCAGTTTTGGAAAGTAAAGACATTACACCAAAACTTATCATAAGCTTTAATAAGATGTCATATTTTAATACTATGAGCAGGCAGACATTCTGTACAATTTTTATCTTGTTCGTGCACTTGAAGGAACATGAGGGCACAGTTTCCATTTCAAGAGTTTTAAATTAATCCTGCATATTCATTAGTGTACATGTCATAATCACCAAAACCATAACTCATGTGTCCCTGGGCATGGGACATAATGAACTCTATCAGCTAGCGTGAAATGGTATCAGGGTCTCCTTGGTAGGACAAAGAGCCTCTAAGACAATCTTATGTCGTTACTCCTATGGGGATACCATTTCAGCATCCTGACAGGTGTAGGCTAATGGAATAATGTAAGTAGTGGCAAGACAGGCTATCTAGCTTATGCTAGGCATGCTACACTAACAAAAATTTACCAACTTCAACTTAAAACTACTAGAAGTAGCAATATCAAATTGTAAGATCTAGGTACTGAACTGAGGGAATAATAATACAGAGCAAGAAAAAAGAATACTAATAAGGTTTTTGAAAATGCAGCTTTTGCAAGAAGGCAAAATGGGTGCAAATTGGAAAACATGGTGTGCAATCATGAGTAAAAGACAAATGAGGGCCGATTTGGGGAATATTAAATTATCCTCTGGAATATTTAGGAATTTAATCTGTCACATTACTATCCTAAGGTTGACAAAAGAAAACCCAATGGATAATATGTCAGGCCATAAACTAGAGTTAAGAAAAACATGTGCATGTATGTTGTAATGCTCACCAACTGGAACCTCTTTCCAAGTTGTTATCAATGTTGGTCTGGTTGGACCGGAGACACTACCAATCTCAGATGCCCATGTATCACCACTACAACAAGCAAATGAAGACAGTACTGCCATAGCTAACCATGTAGAATGGAAGTATTGTTCAAAGTCTAATGGTGTCTCCTGAAATCCTGAATCTAATGCATGATGAAGAGAGAACATTACACCTACAAAACCATTGGTAAATACTTGCACCCATGTTCTTTGGCCACCTGGAATGAGAACATAAAACAGTAGATAGTGATAATGAATGGAAATTGCAAGGAACATTAATACAATCTACCAATTATCTTGACAGCATTCACTGTAAAATATAACACTAGCGAAGCATGAGTCAGAGTTTTTGGACAAATGTGTGAAGAAGCCATTAAGACATCATCCTACTGTCAATCCTAATGGTCATTAAATGATAGTTCTGAGTGAATGATTTGACAAGAAACAGAAGAGTATCTATGATTTATTCATTCATTATAGGGCAATCATTGTTTCACCACAGAAGTTCAAGTTGAAAGTAAAATGGATATCCAGAGATATAGACTGGAAAAGCCACCCTAAAATAGGTAACTACTGTATTGGCTAATGTAATGGAGTGAACTGTTGATGTAGTATTTTTGTTATGCAAGTTGTTACATACTTCTGTTATTTCTGTTACATCTTGGTAGGCAAGAAAAATGTGACTGTTTTGTTTTGATATGCGATGAGTAACTTGAATTTCTTTGCCACATGTGTTTTGTATTGCTCACTTTTGTGACTTCTCCTTGAGGGTGCCAAGGAACAGGACTCAAAAATTTCAGAATGCTCGCATAATCTCAAGTGATCGCATAATCTCAAGTCATCTCAAGTGATCGCATAATCTCAAGTCATCTCAAGTGATCGCATAATCTCAAGTCATCTCAAGTGATCGCATAATCTCAAGTCATCTCAAGTGATCGCATAATCTCAAGTCATCTCAAGTCATCGCATAATCTCAAGTCATCTCAAGTCATCGCATAATCTCAAGTCATCTCAAGTCATCGCATAATCTCAAGTCATCTCAAGTCATCGCATAATCTCAAGTCATCTCGAGTCATCTCAAGTCACCGCATAATCTCAAGTCATCTCAAGTCATCGCATAAGGAGTCATCTCAAGTCATCTTTATTTTCTTTTACTTTCCAAGCCCAATTGCGTGGCCATATTCCAGTCTTACTCCGAAAACATACTACACTACTGAAGCATTACAAACCAAACAAGAAGGCAATCCAGTGAGTTGCATAACTCACTCCTATCATCTTCCGTACTCATTTGCTCTTTCACACTCACGCATGTCACATTATGGTTGAGCTTAATAATACATGCTACTGTACATACATGCTGGCTAGACATGTATACACTACACCTGGCCATGCCAATGTTAAGGATGTGCAAGTGATGTGCCTATGTGTGTGTGTGTGGAAGTCACGTACATGTCAAAGTATCTTTTTGTAGAAATCTGGTGTGAGTGGAAAAAAGTCTTGGACGCCATTTCTCTGATCAGCACACCGCCGCTCTGGAAATTTTGCAACAGTTCTAAGAAGTGCATCATGATCTTAAATGTGTACATGGTGATAAATACATACTGAGTCAGGGTATTACCAAAAGCATGGAAATTGACTTAAAGCTCAGCCAAAACATAGTTACATAGGTTGAAATATTAAATCCCATTGCATGGAGAAGTAAAGACCTAATAAGTTATGCTGACACCTTGTACTAACGGAACCTACCGTACTTATAGTGTGTGCTGTAGTAAAGGTGACTTTGACCTATGACATCATCGCTCAGAAGAACACTACATATTACACTCAGATACCTAACAACCAAGTTTCAAGTTGATTAGACTTACTGGCAAGAAGGAAATTGCAACACACTTTTTCAAGACATTTTTCTGATTTGAGGTTTGACATCTGACCTTAAAGTTTGATGGGAGACACAGCTTCAGACCATCTACCAACTTTTGACCTTTGACCTCAAAACACATTTAAGCGTGATTTTTACATAAAATCTTGTACAGTGGTCATATATTTGAAAGTCCCATGAAAACAACAACTTTGGATTAAGAAATACAGTAAAAATAAGATTTTTACTAATTTGAACTTTGAACTCTGACCTTAAACTTTGATGGAAGACACAACCTCAGACGATGGGTCTCCTACATACCAACTTTGACCTTCATCGCCTTTGGGGTCTAGGAGGAGTTGTGGACACAAACTTTTGATCCTGTGATCCATACTAGAGATACTAGTATATTAACTGTAAACCTTAAATATTAGAAATACTACACATTGTGGGCCTTACTAAAGAAACTAATGCACAGTGATCCTTACTAGAGATACTGGTATATTAACTGTGATCCTTATAAGGTATACTAGTACTCTGTGATCCTTCTCAGAGATACTATAAGATTACGATTCTTACGAAAGATAGTAATATATTTGTACATTTGACATTTATTGGAGATATTCACTGTCTAGTGCAACAGATACTGCACATTGGTGACTTTTACTTGATTGAGATATTTTTAATAGCACATATCAATACAAATTAATCTCACTCATACTTTTACCTTCCTTATAATCATACTCCACATGGAGTTTTAACTTGGCTTTGTACTTTGTAACCTTTGACCCAGAGAAGAAGAATGCTGTCATCGCCAAGAAGAAAGAATAACTGCATATCATCGTGATGAAACCGGCAACAAAGGCTACAGAATGAAGGAAGACATAAAAATATGAAACATTATACAGTTTGTTCTGTAGAACACAAAAAACAAAAACAAAAAAACAAATTGTTTGTTTCAACATTTTGAGAATTACCTTTCATACAAAATGTCCAAGATGAAGCCTGACCAGGCTCAAGTACCTGACAGATGTTTTTAAAACTGATGGATCTTAAATTCACCATAAAAGCATCGAATAATCTTTCCCACTAGAATCTAAGCCAAGTCCATTATACCATCAAATAAAACTAACACCACAACCTTGTCATCTATACTACCAATGTTAAAGGGTTAAGGCAACGCAAGGCCCTAAAACATACACTTCATACAAAGGAACTCAATAAAAAGGTTAACAACCACACAAACCACTGACAATGTAGTAAAATGACAACAATTATAAAAATAAGAACAGGATAATATACATGACAAAAATTGTATGAATGCCATGAGGGATCAGTAATCATTTTATAAATCTTTAGAAGCAAATAACAGAATGAATCAATGAAAGCACACACTGTGCTAAATCTGTAAAAAGAATTTGTAGGAAGAGACAAACATATAACACATACTGTTACGTATGGAGTACTGCAAATCATGAAGGAAAATGACAGTGCTAAAACTTGTAGAGACATTACCACAGCACATTTTAGCACACTCTAGTATTAGCTGTACTATAAGAAGATATTAAGAATCACTCTCATTGCACTGACAGAGGAAACAGTGTCACTCTCATGGCACTGACAGAGGAAACAGTGTCACTCTCATGGCACTGACAGAGGAAACAGTGTCACTCTCATGGCACTGACAGAGGAAACAACATCACTCTCCACTCTCATGGCACTGACAGAGGAAACAACATCACCATGTTGTGGAGTAAAAAGAAGAATAAATCAGTTACAAAGCTATGCAAAGTAAATGTAAAAGCTCAAGGAAAAAATTCCAGGTTATAATAAAAGCATGTCAATGACTGATCACATAAATTGACAGGAGGATACTTGGGATGTGAGTTAATGACAGGAATTTTGGTGCAATCATTTGTAAATAAAAACATAAAATGCCAGAAACAAAAACAAAATACTCTAGAGCTAATATGAAGTGTGCCTGTAGCTCTGGTGACCACTGGGCCTACATGACCTTCAACATTTTTGTTTTTTTGCAAAAGGGTTCTTCTTCTCACCAGAGTGCATCCACACACCAAGTCTGAAATCTATTAAAGCTTTGTTCCTTGAGATGCTACATTATCAATATTTCCACTGTCTGATACCGTGTCAACAATATTTTCAATGTTTGACCCCCCATGAACCCTGATGACCTTTGATCACCACCAAAAATGATAGGGTGAATTTTCTCACCATAGTGCATCCAACCTACCTACCTACCTAACTTAAAATACCATGTTAACATTATTTCCAGTAATTGACAGATAACCTTTGTTTTTCATAAACAATCATAGTATTTACCTTCTCACAATAATGCATCCACACACCAAGTGTAAAAATTATCCAACCTTCCCACTTTCAGATATTGTGTTAGCATTATTTTCCATGTCTTTGGCTGAGTGTGACCTTTGCACACTCAGGTTGAACTGGAAATCGTCTAGCATTACACAGCTCATCAAATTGTACAATATACCTGAGAAGGACTTTCTTTTTTTACTATTTTCTCCTTGAACTAAGCAAGCACATCATATGGAAACTGACTTTTTGAGCTACATGAATGTAGTCAATAATAGAAGATTGAAGTGGCAAATTCAAAATTGAAATAAAATAAATAAAAAATGCCAAGTCAATCAAATATCTCCATCTCAAATTAGGTTAACTTTTAGTGTTTTGACCTTTTACAACCTTTCACAAAAACATCAATAACTTCAGATAAAAGCATCCCGATGTGTGGTGTTCATCTTGTTTTAGTCAATCTCACAAAACTGCATCCACAGACAATAGAGATTATCAAAGATCAAAGGCCACATGTCACCAAAGGTCAAAAGTAGGTCATTGGGTACATTTCTCAAAGACACATTTTTTTCATTACACCAATTCTTCAACAAACTTTGTTTTCAAAATATTGCATAAACAACAGTTTTATGACATTAAATGACCTTTGACACACTCAGATGAATTTAAGTTAATGTTGCAAATATTTGTCCTCCAATGACCCCAACTTCCAGTGATATTATACCATAGTTGAAACAACGATCATTAAGTTACAGATATTTAAAGAAATTCAATTTTTACCTTTTGCTGACCTCAAATGACCTTTAACATACACCAAACCCAATGGGGCACACCTTCTCAATATGGAGGATCTATATACCAAGTTTGACTTTCATCCACCTTTTCCTTGTTGAGTTATAGCATAACAAGCAGAAACACACACATACACACACACACACCAATGTACTACAAGCAAACAACCACACACAGCATCATGTTTTGGGAACTCACTACAACTTTTAAAGACAAACATAACAATATTGGTGACCCTGGAATAAGTTTAAAATATCTATAAGTTGATGTATAGAAGCTTCTGTTAATAACTTATAAAGATCATCTGTCGTATTAGGCAACATTTTCACTGATGTCTTAGAACAATAAACCTGAGCCCAGCCCAAATATTGATAGTATTTTAGTACTTTAATGCTCATAACTAAAGTATTCATTATCTAACATCTTGTACTACTGCTTTAAGATCAAATTCTTAATTGACATTCTCTCTACAGTACACATCAAAATTATGATAAATTTTCATTGTTCTGTTAGTGATAATTTTCATTTTTCTATTAGTGATAAGTTTTGTCATTTAGCTCTACAAAAACTGTAGCAAGGGAGGCCAGCAACAAATATTTTGAAATATTTTAATACTATGATTAATAAGCTCTTTTTCACCAACTCATGTTTTTACTTTTGTAAAATCTGTCCATAATGTGTTGTCAATAAAAAGCAACAAAGATTTTATCACCTGCAATTGCACCCCCTCTGTTAAGTTTCTTTTTCTTGACTGCATCCAGAGCCATGAAGAATGGAACCAGTATTGCAAATAGCCATTTCCATGGAGGAATTGTGTGTAGCATCACTAAAACAAAAAGAGGCATTGCATCAATTATGGAAATTTAAGTGTGTAATTAGCAATAAAACAGGGTAAATTTAAAATACATTCTACATTTGTTATCTCAAAGAATAATGATGCATTAACAGATGAATTTAGGACATTTCTGATCTTAAAGGAGAAGGAAACCCTGGAAATATATTTATGAAAATCGACCAAAAGTGTTTCACAAACATCTTCCCACAGTTCCATTCAGAACTATTGTTTCCTATCCAAGGTACATACTTTTGAATTTCAGAAAAGAGTGCTGCTACTTTTTGCCTATGTTGAATGTAAACCCACTTGAGTATGTCAAATTATGATATCATGTAACTGCTGGTAGCAGGAATTTGAATGTATTTCTTTGTTTTCTTTACCTATAAGGTCCATAAATCTGTACAAACTTGTACACATTTTGTGTTCAATTACTGAGATGTATCATGCAATAATCAAATTATTAATACTCTGATTGGAATCTATGCATAACTGTTAAAATATTTGACAACGAAATATGAAGAAATCAAAAGCTTTTCAATCACACATGGGCATCACATTTCAGAATGGCAACTTCCTTGTAAAATGTTATGAACATTCAAACTGCATCTTGGAGAGTAAAAGCATATTTAAATAAAATTTGATGATGGTGTTCACAGTATATGTTAGTCTTTCATCTAACATTGTCAAAAGTCCTGACTTTCCTTCTCCTTTAATGCTGCTGTATTGAAAAGTTATGTTTATTCATGTTGTATTCAGAAGAGAAAATATAAACACACTTGATAGAGTTATAATAAAAGATAAAGAAAGTATTGTTCAATGATAAATACAAGATTAATCAATGCTACCATTATCATAGAAGTACCAGAATAACAACAATAAATTTTTGCTACAACATTCTCATGGTGCAATGTTTTACAGGAACGTATGAAGGATGGTACCATTGAACATTTAATATTGCTCTTAAAAAGTTAACCTGTGAAACTACTAGTCATTCATAAAGTCACACACAGGTTGCTCTGCATAAAAATTTTTTTCAATTATTTTGCTTTGACATTTACAGAACTTTACCTAACTTTATGGACTTTCGACAACACATAAATAACCCACCTCGATAGAGTTTTCTGACAATATTTTTGGTTCTTTTTTCTCTTGCAGTCACAGTGGATGTGTTCATACAGTGTTAGCAATAATATATTTTTTTCTCAATATGTGGTCTTTTTCTGAAGAAAACACTTGTTTTGATTTTCAAAAAAACTCCAACCACTGACCAGTTTTTCTATGAGACCACTGCGTATTTCGCACTCTGAGTTACCTACAGAACAAACTTAAATGACCATGGTGAATGTCTGGCTTTTCATATTTCACATGTTTAGTAAGTTGAAGACATCAAACACTGAGTAAATTCTTAATGTAATTAGGAGTGTGTTTGAATGCTGATAATCGATGACATGACAGGACCATACAACGCTGTAGCTAGATCTATGTATACTTCATGTTGTTATATCACTCTGCAAGTAAAGTGCTGTTCTGGAGAGGAAATATTGGACAATGTGAAATCTAAGCTTTTTAAAATGATGAGTTAGTTCAAAGTTGCCTTGAAGAAAACCCATATGACAGTAGGTAAACCATTAACCATACTCTCAATCAAATGGCTGGTGAAAAGGCCGATGAACTATCCCCCAAATGACCTCATGTACCTTGAAATGATACTGAATAAAAACAAATAGAAAAGAAGTTAAAGAATTGTCACAAAAACAGTAGTATCACTGATTTGAATGTATGATGATGTAGACCAATTATAGTTTACTTATCAGTTGTAAGGTACTACAGTAACAGATGTACTGTGACATTAGCTACGATCAATGGCAGTGGTTGATACCATTAGTATAATTCTCTGTTCAGGGAGCTTTGTCATATTCAGTGGCAGATGTTCTTCACTGAGATTAGCAATTCAATTTATCAAATATATGTGATGACTTACACATCCTTTTCTTCTTAATTGCTATACTAAACCTATGTTCATCTTCAGGCACACTGGTCAAACTCTGTCTTTTCTCTAAATCTATTTGACCTTTGAATTTAAATATGAGATTCCTTCCATCTTACAAAACTGAAGTTTTCAATTTTCAAAATTTACTCATAGTCTCATTCTACACATGAACTTTCTAAATTAAAGTCAATTAAAAGGAGTGGGACCAGGCCATTCCTTCACCACTACATATGCCTATACCACCCTAGGGACTTTCAAATATTTGGCAATGGACAATATGAGAAAACTTCAACCAAATCTCAATCAACATACCGAGTTTGTGCAGCACACAACAAAACTATCAGCAATAGTCACAATCAATTTGTGACATACATACAGTTTGTGCAGCATTTAATTTAGTTCTCATAGAAGTTCCTGATCTAAGGTACCACATACAGTACTCTACCTAACCTTGACCATAGGTATACACTTAACCAAGTGTGATGCCAGTTTAGCTTTAATAAATGTTGTTGTAAAGCAACCATTAGATATCTTAGTGACGACTTTTAAACAACTTAACTACAACTAAATTGATCAGGTTAAAAATGCTCTGAAGAACAGCAAAAGTACTATTGTATTGCTAACCTAGTCAGAGTGAAGCCAATACATTAAAGCCAGATGTTCTATGAACATATTAGCTTTGATTGTCAACTTTCAATTATTGCTTGTATCCTAAGAGATGATAAATCATTTCTATGAAGTTTGTTGAGGATGGTACAGACTATGTGATGCCAATTCTCTGGCTCCACTAGTAGTTCAACCAAAGTATAACTGCTGAATTTCTAATGGTACAAACTGAGGCAACACCTTCATGAGCACTTCACTGAGAGTGCAGTTTCTGCATTTTTGCAAGGAATTAAAGATCCTGTAATCAAGTGTTACTAGGTCAAAGTTCAGACAATTGCACTTCCAACATATAATTACCTTCATTTAAAAGTCCCATAGTGATCTCTGAATACAGTGTTGTGCTGATATGACATGGAGACTCTCTGAGAAATCCAAAGCTGTAAAATACAAAAGAAACAAAGTAATGTTTAAAATCAGTATCATCTGTAGACAAAGGCTCTCAAAGTGATATACATATTGGGACTTTGATGACACCTTCCATCAAAAATTCATCAAAACATCCTTTTGTGACAAGCCATCAGCAATGTCCTATAGCAGAATCCATTCTCATGGCACTGAAGTGCAGTATATTGTTAACATCTGCTGATGGTGCATTGTGTTATCTTTGAGCAAGTCCATGTAATTATGCAACAGTTTGGTACAGTAATTGGATTTACCCCTCTGCATGGATGAAAACTAGACGCAACCAGGGGTGAAAGGCGATCTCAATGGGCACAGTTCATCATGGCAGTGGATACTTTCACTTCTGAAGGACTCGAGTCTGAGCGTGACTCGAGATTGGACTCGAGACCGGACTCGAGTCTCGAGTTCCAAAGACTCGGTCTTACAGTTCAAAGACTTGAACTCGGCCCTACGAACTTGAGGACTTGGTTAGAGACAGTGCAAGAGTCCTTTTTAACATATGCAAATCTTGCACAATTTGAATGAGAAAGAAATGCCACAATAGTTTGAAAATTGATTTGTAGTGTAATATCTCCACTCCTGCAGTCTAGTTACAGTTATGTTCAACATATAAAAAAAAGCTTCAAAGAAGTTGATGCATGCACACACGACTGTTTCAGTGTCAGTCACGTAAGTCATTCTGGTCTATTACACAATCTTGAAGATAGCACAAACTTCCAGACCATGAATTTAATGGTAAACACCAACACAGAATTATGTAGTGTAAGTAATGCTAAAAGATCCCATACATGTTGTAATTAAGGGTTAGCGTCTCATTGGTAACTAACGCTCGAAGAGGAGTTGCTGATTAGACTCCCAAGAATTGAGTACACCAGGCATTTACTAGTTTTGTAGGTTAATTTTATATGAACATATAAGAAAATTTATATTTTGTAGAATTTGTTCCTTGTTAGAGCACTCACAATGGGAAATATTAAATTGATCTGCACTGGCATATCCAAGGGAGTGTCACACAATTGAGCCATGTTCCCTCTGTTTATTTCCTAAAAAATGAAAAAAACAAAAGTAAAAAAAAGACATGCAGTACCGATGTGTCATGATTACCTGAAGAAACTGAACTCCCTTCGTTACTACCCCTGGAAGCCATGGACTGATGTGTAGGCCCGATTTTTTTTATCCAATTTCAGTGAAAGGTACATGGAATTATTCATGTAAGAACGTCTGGACTAGCTCAACTCAGCTATAGACGCACTTTGTGGAGAGGGCAGATAAACATGTAGGCCGTCAACGACCGTGCACGCGCATAGGTACACTCAATCAAAAGAATAGAAAGAAAATTTGGGATATGCAGTTGAAAATGATCTATCGTATAAGCAACACAGAACCAAATATATGTCCTCACTTTTTTCCCCTTTAAGGGAAATGCTAGGGTAAACACAAGCTGGTCACATGGTCACATCATAATAAACTGCTTAGATGAAAAGACTACTTTTAAGTATGATAGCCAATATGACTTCATTTGTAACAACATCATATAATGGTAACTATCGATACAAAAATGAGCTGACCTTAAAACTACCAATTCTAGGTACAGTAGCTAAACCCTCATATACAACATTATTCAGTGATGATGCTAAATACATTGATTTATTGTAAAATACATTGATCATCAATCTGTACAGAGAGACATTATGATCTTTTAATTCTAATGAACCTCTTATTGTGCCAAGCATAACCCTACTTAACCTTTGACATTAAAATTTTAAACAACCAAGCAAGTTCTGCCCTCATTAAAATCCTTATCATGAAATCTGTTTAAAATATGCTTCATGAAATCTGTTACGTTGAAATTGACATGTGAAGCGCCATTGCCAGTGATCTGATAAGCATTTTTATCCTTTTCTTTGTACGCTACATATCATCCGATAGCTGAATCTCCATTTAGTGTACTCTTAAAATAACCTGGTAATTTTTGCCTCTTTACAATCCTCTAAAATGAAATTACCATGTTGAAAATGGATATGTGAGAGGCCACTTCTCGCAACTTGCCATGCATTTTTGTCAACTTCCGTTTTACGCTACTCTATCTTGATGATGTCACTCTGCTTAGATAGTAGCTTATATCTTAGGTATTGACAAAAGTAACCCAGCAAGTTTTGAAACTAACATCATTGTGTTGAAAATGGGCGTGTTAAAAGCCTTTTCCTAAAATTTCTGTTATTGCAGCATCCAGGACGTCCACCGAGGAGGCAGTCCTAACAAGACTAAACCCCAAACAAACCTTTACAATATTTGACGACACCTTACAGGTGGGTTGGCATACAATCTTCGACAAAACTTTCATTTATTACTCAATCGGTGGGCTTATAGTGACTATCATCAGGGTTGCCAGTTTGTTTGTAGGGTAAGCAGCCAATCCACCTGAAAAACGCCAAGCAAAACTAGCTCCCTCTTGAGGAAACTTGACCCTGTATTTTTGTACAGTGTATGTCGACATTTTCAACACACAGTAATCTGATATACATCATTACATACTCAATCCATGTTGCTACAAGTGCAGGGTAAATTGCATACCTGTTAATGTCCCACTGAGGTGACTATTAAATCAAGAAAAAAAAATTCTTGAAATTTTGTGATAAAGGAGGTGTTTTACAGTTATTTCAATTGGCCTTCAAAGGCCAACTTACGCATGCACTTTTAATTTTAACCGGTCCACAAAGATAACAAACAAACCAAATTTGCCTATTTTGGCACATAAAACTGGCAACCCTGACTACAGCAATAGCCAGGCAGGCACACTCAGTGGAAGCGAAGATTTCCTGCACTGATTCTGCTATGAATTGCGACAAACACTGAATTGACACCATTAATAATGACAATTTCATTCACATCAGTGCATAAGCTGGACTGGGAATTTCCGTGATTCATGATCATAAGCAACGTTCCTGCCTTGCATCTAATAATGAACGTAAGTCCTGCCTGCCCCTAACATTTTAAACTAATGATTGGCTATCAAAACTCGTGGGAAGTAAAGTCTACGAATCGATCTACAAACTTGTACACAATAGCTTTCATTTCAAGACTGTCAGTCATTTCACACTGAGGTCTTTAACACGGGGCATAGACAGCTTGCTCAGCTTGGAACTGAGGAGATGATCAACAGGTAAAAATTTCCCGTTGAAATAGTACAGTGAATGACAAAAGTACTTTAAGATGCACATGTATACAGTAGTGTCATACATTCCACTCATAAGTAATCTCTTGCCCTGCATTGCTATTAATTGTATAGTGGAATTAAAGTTATGTGCCATCCTTTTGTGTTTGTTTCCATTTTGTATGCAGCTGTTTGAGTAGCTTTTTTTTTGTGTAAACTGGCAATAGCAGAATACATTTAGCAGTCACTTGGCCAGTAAAGCTCATCCAAGAAGTATGCAGTTTCTTTGCGTTCATTTTTCGTTCAAGTCCAGGAAAATGAGGCGAAGATTAGATTTTCTTGGACATGTAGTGTGCCTGTATCATGAAAGTTACATTGTTTGTCTACAAAAATGGGAATGACAGCGAATTTGTAGGTATTTCTGGAGAAAGTACAACAAAACAAGACAAGTTTTCGACAATTTTTGTGACAAAATAATTTGTACGTAATGTACAGTAATCAGATCACTTGATTTAAGAATTTCTAGGCCCCAAATGGTGAGTGGGTATGTTGACACATGATTGCATGGCAAAAAGTTGGTAGCCAGTTTAGTTGCTATGTACAGTACTGCTCTCAAATCCTGCTGATGCTGCACTAACTAAACTTTTTACCCCGCTGTTTCATGTTTTTTTTTGTCAATGAATTTACGTGAAGACATGAATACAAGTAACTGCATTACTACCACAGTATAAAGGGCACAGAATCTCTTGTTTCTATCAAGTTGAACAAGGCACAGAACCTCTTGTTTTAGCATGTTGAACACATCATCAGCCTAAATACTTTGAGTAAATACCGGTACTGTTGCGTTGCGAATACTGATTTTCCTTGTACGGCTCAACCCTAGACTTAATCATAAGTGCAAGAAGAAAACCAAACCTGGTACCAAAAAGCAGACGAATTTTTAAGTTTGTTATTTCAACTGACTCCTGAAATATTTTATTATGTCAGTGATAGGCGATATTTTATCCCAGCTTACGCAAGACACTATGCACCTAGGCCTATTAAAAGTAGTAGTACTGTATAGTTAAATGATCACAATTCAGTTAGAAAATCACGATTTGTCATGTTTTGGTTTAACTTAGTTCGATATTTAGCATCGTAAATCATTTTTTTAATATGATGACGATTTAGTTTTTGCAGTCGAGAAATTGCCGATTCAATTCTGAGGGCGACTAACCGGACCCCCCTAGCACGTAACCATGGGCTCAATACTGTAGTGTAGGCTATGCATTGTACTAGTATAGAAAGACTACAGTAGTATAGTAAGAGTCTTATTGGTAACTTTAGTCCCAAGCGATTCGCTGTATCACTGTTTAGCTGCATTCACTTGGGCCAATAACTTAACTGACCACCTACCCGAGGACTATCATAACTTACTAATAGAGACTGGTAGAGAGAGAGACGCAGGGCCAGTCATAGGAGATTAATGTGTTATTCGGTGCACTTCTTCGCCCATTTACCTTGGATACGAGTATATAGCGTTGATCGTTATACATAATCCATCAGCAACGCTAGTCTCCAGTGTCTTATTACGTAAGACAATATCTGGCATGCACTGCACAAAATCGGCGTGAACAATGACAATGACACAATCAGGTGGTGATCAGCTGACTAGCGTCGTTCCCAACCCACAGATAAATAGTTTACCTGGTTTAGATAAAGCGTGAAAACTAGATGCCCTGCCTAATAAAAGAAATATTAGTGGCATATTTACCTAAGTCCAAAATTTCTCTCGTAACCTAGCAGCCAGAGGTATCACATGACAAGGTTATAGTCCACGAAAGCCAATTAGGGCCAAAGGAAAATATATTTTTAATCCGTAATTAGGTCTACGAATTTATAATCTGGCGTAATTACGAATTAATAATCCGTGATAACGAATTAGTAATCCGTAATTCAGAAGTAACAATTCGTAATAACGAATGAATAATCCGTAAGTATGAATTAATAATTCGTAACTGGCATTGCCACGAATGGATTTCTGTGATTGTTAAATATTACTTAGACGGAACGAAGTACCTGTCTCGCCAACTGACATAGATACCGTGTAAGCACATGCTACAACTAGACTGCATTTGCCTGCAAGTGCACATAATTGTAAGGTAGGCAAGTCCTTGTTGTTGGGAGTAAGCCAGTCGTCGTGGATCTCTCCTCATAGGAGTAACGTTTTTTTTTTTTTTTGGGGGGGGTGGAGGAGTGCCGTTTCCTGTTGGCCCCTTTCCCAACTCAATGTTTTAATATCATACCGGACGAAACAAAAATTCCATTGGATCTCTCTCATAACGCGGTGTAAAACTGTTGACGCTTATCGTTGCTATAGAATTCGCACAAGACTGCCTGCTTAGAGTTACGTAAAGTACTGCTGTATATTTGAGAAGGGGCTACAGCGCTTACGTAGGTTAAATCCCGAAAGAATGTTGTGTCAAGTCCCAGCTCCGTGAGGGATGCCCACTTTCTCCTCAAATATCACATAATGTAATCAGGGAATAACCCCTTTTCTTAATTGAGCCTTAAAGGGGGTGTACACGAGAATGTCCACACAAAATTTCGGAGGTCAAATCCATCGATAAGAGGGGCCCACGGGCCCAAAAGGCATACTAACTTTGCTAATTTTACCCCCATTGACTTTGCACGTAAAAATTTTGAGCTGGGACTTAGAATTTTTTAAACAGAATTGACTGTTACCAGTTCGGGATTAGCGTGTGTAAGCGCTTCAGCCTCTACTGGTATATTTGTCAAAACTGCACTGGGCCCTCTGTTTCACCACTGAATTAGAACATATGTGCAGTAACAGGCCCGTAGTCAGGGGGGGGGGAAGGGGTTCGGAGCGTTGGAACGACCCACCCCAACTTGAAGGAGGTCCATTTTTCCAGCCCTGTGTCTGAAGGGTCAGCGATGAAATGTTTTTTTTTCATCTTGACATATTGTGACCGAATTTCCGTTCACTTTAGTAGGATAAAACCTTTCCACTTACGTCATAAAATGTATACAGGCCCAAACTGACCACAATATCTAATCACCACATACATATACTATGTGAGGTGATGAGATAAGCTCAAAAACGCGCATGCATGGTTACGTGATTGTGGCCGTGGATATTTGAACTAGATACAAAACAAAGCCCGGGACACACTGCCACAACGACCTGCGACACGACGGCGACCACCCACCGCGTCTGTTGTGTGACCGGTTCCACGACTAGAGTTCAGTTGTGTCGCAAGCCGTCGCCGGGTCCGATTAAATGTGTTCAATTGTAGTCGGGTGCAGTCGGTACATTTTAAAGAGGCTCATTGAGTTGTTTTGTGAAATTCACTCAATTTTTCTAAACCAGTCAAGTTTCCTTCACATACTAATGACAAACAGTCAAACTAAAGGGATCCCAAAGTTTTACATACGTTGGAACATTAATGAGTGAGTAACCAACGATTAAATTTGGTTTTTGAAACTTTGTGACCAGACATTTTCACATTAGTACATTCACATGCACTTAATCAGAGCAAGTAACGGTCAAAAATTCGAAAAATTTTAACTATTGGATGTGAAACTTGATTAATTATGCTAATTGCGAGTATTGTCATGTGTTTATAGCCTTCAAAATCACCGCAATCTTTACTGATATCAACTCAATGAGCCCCTTTAAGCCCTGTCCAAACCGCCGCGACTACCAAAGAGTGTCTACTCAGGCGCGTAGGGAAGGAGGGGGCGAAAGAGGCGACCGTCCCCCCCCCCCCCCTTGGCCATATTGTGGTATTGTTTTTAGGTCTTCGCCAGAAATATCCAGGAGCATAGGCATAGCCATGGAAAGGAGGGTGAATAGGACGAACCTGCTTGATCTCATTTTCGCTTTTTTCCCGCGATGTCGCTAAATAGTAATTCCCTCAATTTATAGGGCAGGCCTACCAAGGCAGGGGTGGAATGCAGGGTTGGGAGCATGTATGTATGCATGTAACACACCCAGGAAGGGCCGTTTTCTACTAACTGAGTGGTTTGTAGAGCCAAACGTTTCTTTGAATGCTCATCTCGGCATTGCTTCATTTTTCACAGACTAATTGTTTTCTCAGTAATTGAGAAATTGTAGACATGAGATCTATATTTCAAGGCTGGGTTCATGCAATTGAAAAGACTTCGGAAGGGCTATTTCCGGGTATCTGGGGGGTTTGTAAAACTCAAAATTTTCTTGTAGCTCCGCTCCAACCGATGGTGGCGCTCCGCTTAGATAGTCTTCACGAGTTCGCACCCCTCTTGACATATTCCTGGCTACGCCCCTGTGTCTACTATTTATGTAAAATTGTCTACGACAGAATGACTTTTATAGTCCTCTAAAATTCCCCAGATTGCCTTACATCTGCAGATTTCAAAATTTCCCCGGAAAATGTCCCCGGATCCCTAGCAACTGCATGTTTACGGCACGCGCCAAGGGGTTTCTGTACTTGGAAAAAGGTCCACATCTTGGAAAAAAGACCCACCCCTCCACATGAGCTGGCTACGGGCCTGGTACATGATTCAGTACAAGGACGCCATGTTGTACTCACTAAAAAGCAGTGAAACAGTACACGATTCTCTGACACTCTATTAAACACAATGGCGCCATTGCACACGCATTTGGAAACAAACGATTGATACTCCAGATTTATCACACGTATTGCGCACGCATTTAATTTGAAAAAAAAAAGATGAATACTCCAGTTTTATCACCTCATTGGAAAAAGGTCGAACCACATTTCAAGGTAATTCCTGGAAATTTATTCGCATTGCTCTCTCATCACTTTGTGTCATTTGTGAAGAGGTGTGAAGAGGGCTATGGTGCGCCTAGCGTGCCATAATAGAAATGGACGTATGTCGAATTAAATCGTCATATGTCAGTTTCTCGCAATCTCAATGGGTGAAATTGTCATATCTACAAGAAATCGACATTAAATTGTCATATATCGATTAAATTTACATTTGATTGTTTCTTTCAATTAGAATCCTAGAATCTGTCATATGCCCTTTATTGTCCAATAGGATCGCGAGAAAGTGACAGATGCCGAATTAAACTGTCATATGTCGAGTTCATCTTATATATGACAGTTTCTTCCAATCAGAATTCTAGAAGCTGTCATGTGCCGTTATTGTGGATTGGACTGGATTCGCGTGAAACTGACAGATGTCGATTTGAATTGACATATGTACGATTTAATTCGACATATGACCGTTTATTTCAATCAACTTCTTTAAAATGTGTCATGTGTAAATGTTAACCAATGAAAGGACTTGAAACTGTCATATGTAGAAGAAATTGACATATGTCGATTTCTTATAGATATGACGATTTTGTGTGAAGAAGGACAACTCAAATCGAACAGTCTCATCGTCCCTATTCTTGACAGCCGTCCTGGGGGAGGGGTATAAGCGTGGGAAGAGTCCCCGCCAGGGGCTTAAACCAGAATTTCAAATCAGTCAGTCCATATTTACATGGCATGAGGAGAGGTCTAAGGGGATGGGGTGTCCCTTTTCTTTGCATTAAAAGGATCAATTTTTCCCTTTTCGGAATTGCCAATCATGGTTCAAAGTGCACCTATCAACCTAGAATAAAGGTTACAGGACAAAAAAGTATTGGAGGCCGCTGAGTTGTCGGCAGGACTATCTGAGAGGGGAGCCGAGAGTACAAGAAACTTTTTGACTTTTCAAACCTTCCAGAAGATCAGAAATGGCCCCTCTCCGGTGTTTCAATCTGCATGTATCCATCCTCGAAATATGAATCTCATGCCTGCAATTTATCAATTAACGAGATAAAAATCAATGTATAAAACATGGTAATACATATCAAGTGGTTTGAGATGATATAAGAATCACAATTCATAACTCTTTCAATCAATACAAAAGTATTGGAGGGGGGGGGGGGCACTGAGAGCCGGCAGAACTATCTTAGCGGAGCGCCACATTGGTTGACGCGGAGCGTATAAGAAATTTTTTAACTTTTCAAACCCTTCAGATGATCAGAAATAGTATTTCCAAGCTGCATGTACCAAGCCTTAAAATAGGGATCTCTGGCCTATAATTCTCAATTAATGAGGTAAAAATCAATGTATGAAAAATTGTAACACATATTAGATGGGTTGAGATAATACAAGAATCATAATGACTTATGCATCCTGTTTCATTTATTTCTTGGAACAGTTGGCAAATATTGGGGAGTGACCAAGGGTTTAGCCCCCAAGTTTTTATTGGTTGCTAATGACCCATTTTAAGCTTGAAAATAAAAATGAAAGTTGTGGCCATTGTGACCATTAACTAACGTAGCGAAGCGCAGCGGGAAATTTTTTTTTAGGGGAAACGACAGGGTAAAACATGAGCTTGTTGCATGCACCCGTAGTGAAACATTTTCAACTTTTTTGAACGATGAAAATGACGTACTTTTAAGTAGTAGAATTGACGAGCTTTTAAAAAGTAATATGAAAGAATATTGTTTCTTTTTGGAAATAGCCTCCGTTGGCACTGACAAGCAATACTTATTGGGATTTATTTATCTATTTCTTTTTTAATTCAGGGTTAGGGTTGGAAAAATAGGGCAGCATTGTTTTCAGAATCTATGACATTAATATCCAAGGTTTTGATTGACTGCTAGGGGAGGCGCATTGCCAATGCGTCCTGCGTGAAAGAATTATGCCGACCGTTCTGCGGATTCCATCACCTAGTCGTATAGTCGTATACTGTATATAAGCAATAGGCGCATGTATGGCTAATCGGAACCTCGAATCAACGATTTCACACCTTCATGAACACCTTGTGTCAACTGTGATGTTAATTTGTTTTGCCTTAATTTTTATCATTGCCTTAATTTTAAATATTATAAAAAGCTCACACTTTGAAGTCAGTTTTCCTCCCCCCCCCCCAAGGGTCAACTTTTCATCCATCCCTCCCTTCGGCGTTTTTTTTTTTCTTGCTCTTTGCTCTCCTTTATTTTTCAACATGATCCATCTCGTCCCCAAAATTTCTAAGGTGGGGGGGGGGGGAGGGGCACTCTGCCATAGGCTGGCAAAGTGCTTACTTTCACTCATTTTATAATCATATACCGGGTCTTGATTAAAATCTTTGGTAGAATAGCTGAGGGAATTTGTCAAGGATTACTTGCATAAATATTGATTGGGCCTATAGGATGATACTAATAAGTAATTTGAAAATTGGTGTTTGACAGAACTGATCTTGACCATGTTAAGTCTGCACGGTATCATGTTATGGATGGGAAAAGAATGAGATATTTGAGCTGACACGAGACCAGAAAAAAAAAACTTTGATCTGAAGAAATGTATAGGCTAAGAAATGGCGTAAGGCAAAGGATAAGTCAGCAAGCTCCTGTTGATAAAGAAAACGATAGGGTAATAGGACAATTAAGCGGTTACAAGCCCGAAATGTGAGGGCAGTGTCCGCATCTAAAGGTCCGTTGTGAAATCCTGGTATTATGCGTACCATATATCGATGGCATGTTATTAATATTAAAACATCCACACATAGCTAAAGCACGAGACCATATCACTTCAAAAGCAAGAGGGCATATATGCTTATGAAAGGAAGTGCTCAATGTAGCTATAACGGACACCACCATTAGTTTTCGGGAACGTGACCTTTTAATTATCTATATAGCTATTATCGCAGAAAACTTAAACTAGTCAGGATGGTGGTTCTTGACTGACTGCAGCATCACTTATCGTAAAATCCGACACTCCACAGATTTAGAATAACAGGCATCAGCCATTGTAAGGTACCGCAACTTCCATTAAAGGCCACAATAAGTTACAAACCAAGTAACATTGCGTCCAAATCCAACAGATTACCAGTTTACAAATTAATTAACGGCTACAACAATATCTCGGATAAAGCAAACACACTTGAAACACAACTGATGATAAACCTTTTCATTTTCCCCGATACACATCAACACACAAAGCGATTTCACCAAGATGAGAGGCCAAAAAAGCCTTCAGCTGCAGGAAGTGGCACAACAAACTCCTCAAGCCTCAAAACCCCAATTTCCCTGCCAACCCCCCCCCCCCCCCCCCCTCTGTTAAATTGTAAACAACTTACAACAAAATTCAATGACGCCACCACTCAAACTATCGATTGGTTAGTTCTTATTCTAACGGGCACCGCTGTTCCAATGAATATTGCACATAGAAATACAAGGTGATTGGTTTCTTTTCATCTCTTCTAACTCATACTCACTTGTCATGACAAATTAAAGGGGAACAAATAAGTGGGTTGATACAAAATTTCCTCAAGAAAAGATTCGTCAAGAAAAGTGATACGTGGAAGAAAAAAAGGTGCCGAAAGTTTGTCATCCATCTTCCATTTTCATATACAAACTGAAACAGAGGGACCCCCTAATTTTTACTCTTGCCTTCTGATGGAAACGTTTGATATTTTGTTCTTTTGTATTTTTGTTTGGAAAAATTAAGAGAAAAAAAGGGAAATTTAACGAAGTAAATGGTTTTAAGTTCTCACATGTAGTACAGGAGGTTGGAAGTGATATCGGCTTTTCAAGTCAAGTACTTCAACTGAAAACTGTCATTTTGTCAGAAGTGGAAATAAAAATTCCAGTGTTTGAAGATGGTGTCCAAGATTTATTCCCTTTGTGCCCTCCTGATCAATGTGTCCCCCATCATATGGCGTGAAAAGAGAATAACTATAAATACATTAGTGACTGACGTAAAGCTTGATTACTTCTGAATTAATGCTTGATTACTTCACTCACCCTCATCTGGATCATCGATATCTTGAAGTTTAATTGTCATAATCAGGTAACTGTTGAGCAGTTTGACAGAATGAAAACACTGATACAAAGGACTGCCGTGCCATGAAAAAGTCTATAACAGATCCGAGGTCAAATGAGAGAAATGCTTAAGATATAGCCAGGTTCGATTCGCAGTGGGCCTGCATCGAGTGAGCCACATCTTAATAATAAACCCAGTAAAAGTATATAGACTCCTACTGGCTGTAACCTTCGAGAACCTTTCAGGTTTGCGGAGTATTGTAAGACCTTAAAGGTCACATGTTTTGAATTTTTAGCAACTTTATTGCCCACTTAAATTGAGTTCGTTTATAGCCTTTGAAAAGAAGGAGGAGAAACAAAAAGATAAATAAAACTGAAAGAAGCAGGTGTGGGTGCAGTTTTCCGATTCAATCTATTTGCCATAAACGGTGGGGGACACCGTGGATTTAGAAGGGCCCGGGGATTTAGATGGGGGATGATTTTGTAGATGGGGGTGGGAAAAGAGAATGCCGGAGAGACAAAAGATTTCATCCTCACTTAGTTGGATCCAGGAGCCTGTCTTTGTACCCCCTTAGGACTGCCGACTCATCTTGGAAATCACAAGTATCGTATAATCTGTGTTTACGACTTTCTCTTTGTGAAGATTTTCACCTTTTCAAATATTCAGGGGGAACTGAAATACTCGCGTTCTTAGAGATCACTCACCCAGCAGAAATCCATTATTGATGGTATTGTTTGAGCTGACCTTGTGAAAACAAAAGATTTGATGAAAAAAAAAATGAGTTGGGCTGAGGTTTACGTGTCTGCGTCAGATCGTTCTGTAAGTGCCTCTTTGGTATTTATGTATGCAGGTGTAGCAAACCTCAAAAGATTAATTGACTCCTGTTTATTGTTATTGTTGCCATTTATTTATATCGGTAATTTATACTCTGTTTATATGCCTCCAATTTTCTTGGGTTTATTTAAACAATTGAATAACCACACCAAACAAATGGAAACCTGAATGAAGTTACCCAGAGCCTGGCAACTGGTTAGAGTTAGAACAGTCAGCGTCAAGACTGGCACAAATGTCTGCAATACTGATCACCTTCTGCTACATGCCAAAATAATAGGAAATGTTAGCAAGCAATGAATGAATAACTGCAACTGCATCAAACATTTCAGTTGCACAGCACACTATGATTTGATACCAGGGGGCGGGGGACTGGCTCCTGAAAGTGGAGGGGATATATGGGAGGGGTTAGACTTGAGCACATGTAGACTAGTACAGACCTACATAGGTAACTTGTGAACCACAACTTTGCCTTTAAAAGGACGGTCTAGCCACAAAAATAGCTTTGATATGTTGAAGAATGAGTTAATCTGACCATTGCAGTGAAATTTCCATTCAATTCCCATGTGTGGTTCCCGAGATATGAGCAGTTGAAGTTGCCACGTTTGTTACTGACAGTTAACTTGGAGCAAGCAGGAGTGATGTCATATCCCCACATAGAGTATTTTATGTTTTTCTTTAAAATATACACCAAATTTAATACTTCAATATATAGTGATATCATAACGTGAATGTAGGAGGGGTATGAGAATTTTTTAACCAGTATGTAGGCTGACCACCTACTGATTTCAAGGTCAAAATAACAAATTTAAAAATGAAGAAAACAAAAGACTCTTTAGCAATGTGAAGAGATGATGTCCTGTTTGCTTCAAGTTACCAGTAGGTAGCAAAGAGGGTAACTTCAACTGATAAAATAGCGAGAACCGTGCATGGGAAGTGAGGGGAAATTTTACTAAAAGGGTCAGCTTTACTTACTCTTATACATATCAAAGCTAAATTTCAGGCTGGACCATCCTTTTAATGCAGCGATCGTCCTTATATCTAAGCATGCCTTTACACCATTTACTCTGTGAGCAAAGTTAATTCATGCTTGAGTGACCCATCATTCTGGGTTTCTGTTTTAGATTTCGAAGGTATTTGTATAGCTTTTGAATTAGACCATTTTAATCGATGGGATATATACAGTCCTTGAAAAATAGAGTGTTTTGATAGAAAGTTTTCTACCCTGCCTTGTCTATCCATAATTTTCTCTAATGATTCCTTCCAATAATGATTAGTACATATCATTAAGTTATTTCATACTTCAGGTTTTAGAAACCTTGCCTAAACTAACACTCCTGTGGCGAGATTAGTACAGTCCACATGTCTGAGACTACAATTTCTGCAAAGAGCTCACAAGAGAAAAAAAAATAAATACAAATTTCTCTTTAAATTAAGAGGCAAATCACACAAGAATTCATCCAATGTATCATAACAGTGAAAATATTACATGAAAGGGAACGATTGTGTGATCTTATACAGACTACTTTTAAGTGATCAGTAGCCGTGTTTTTGGTAGGCTACGTGCTCTTAGCATGGAGTGCATGGGATATCAAACCCGAGCAGTCCGAAATCAGTCCGATTGGCAATACCAATTCTCATCAGTTTTAGTGGACTCAGCTATTAATTCTTCAAAATTACGGGGCTTTTTTCAACCAATTCAAAAGATTTTCACATCATGGGAAAGGGAATTTCCCAAGCCTTTGTGTTCTGTTGAGACAAATGTTGTGACGTAACCCCTACACGCCTGAGAGGCGTGAAAAAGTAATATATAAGGTGATAGAAAATTCTGCAGAGTTCATGGTAGGAGTGTAGTATTCAGTATTTCTATTGTCATTACTACGGGCCTAAATTTATCCAAATAAAATAAAAAAGTTAACGAAAGTCAATCTTGTAAATGGCAAGGGGACAAAAGAAATCGCTCCACAAACGGCAAAGTAATGGCAGTCTATACTTTAACTTGGACAAAAAGACTTGCCTATAACTGCAGTCCCATAAAGAGGGCGCTGGACAGGTTATTATATTTGCTAGTTTATCACGGTAGTAGTAGTGGCGCACACAGGATTTTCTGGAGGGAGCCAATTATAGTCAAGTGTGATTACGTGGAGTGAGAATTATCCGGGAGACTATCTAAACGGAGCGCCACATCAGTCGGCGCAGAGGGTACAGAAAATTTTGAAAAATCATCCTCTCTCAGACGGTTACGGTTCCAGTCGTTTCACCCCCTTGATAGTTTAAAAAGCCAATTTTGCCCCTAAATTTTAATTCCCACCATATCTTTAAGAGCTATTTGAGCATTATATGCAAAAATTTGCAAGGACCTATCTATGTACATATTAATCAAGATATATCACTTTTATAGTAAATCAGTGAGTGAAATTTGCTGATGTTTCAGGGAAAAAAAAGCCATTTTGACCCAATATTATTGCAGCATATCTTAAGAACTATTAGACCAATTAACTTAACACTTTGTAAGGACTTACCTGAGAGGACAATGTTCAAACATGATATTGTTGTAATTCTAAATTCAGTGAAATTTGCTGATTTTTTAGAAAAAAATACAATTTTGCTCAAAAATTTGGATTTCGAACATATGTTGAGATCTATTTGAGCATTGTGTACAAAATCTTGCAGGCAATTCCGTAAACTCGGACGACCATTTCAGACAGTTTGTTCAAGCATCTAAATGTCTATAAATAGGAGACAACTTTTCGTTTGGGTTTTATGGAACGTCTGATTTGCACTATTACTTCATGGTTTATCTGTCCTGTTCCTTCAAAATTAAACTCAACAAATACCTAAAAAAAGGACATACTCGCACAAAATGTTTTCTTTTTCAGATTGAAATTTTGTTTTTAATACTTCTGCAATTTGAAATGGCGTTCTAACTAAAACTACTATAGATACCATAACGAAGATTCTTTACTATGTTTAACAGCAAGACTTAGTCTTTGTTACCTTCCTCTTGTATTTAAAAAAATCCCCTTGTGACGAACGTACATTCTTTTGTGACGGACCCAGCACGTAATATGCATACTTACAAAATCAATACAAAAATATTCTTCAAGTTATTATTCAATGGGCAACATAAAAGAAAGTTAGTTTGACGCTGTATCCAGTGATGTGATTTTGATTTACTACTTTACGGAATTGCCCTAAACTTAAAACATTGTGAGGACTTACCTGAGAACACAATGTCCAGCATAATGTTACTCTAATGGTAAATCCAACTTTGCTGATATCTTTAGAGAAAAAAAAGCCAGTTTAACCCCCAGATTTTGATTTCCACCGTATATTGAGAACTAATTGAGCATTACATACAAAATTTTGCAAGGACTTACCTTTGAATATATTGCAGTTGAATTTATTTTCCATATTCCATTTCGAAATTAACAACACATATGATAGTAAATGAGGAACATATATTACAAGTTAGCAAAAATTTTGACCGCAGAATTTAATAAAGTATAATGGAAATAGAGGAACCATAAAAAACATCACTTTTCGAGTCTGACGTCTTTTTTAAGATACAAAACAAAATAAACAAAATAAAGAAGAAAAAAGAAGAGAAAGAATAACACGTAGGAATAACAAATTAAACAGAATATTTCAGGATTATAAATCACATTGAACTGTTGCTCAATAGATTTTTGTTAGTTTTTTTTTTCTTGAATATGTACTTGGGGATGATGTAGCATTATAACATAGTGAATTCCAGAAGTGTTCACCCATGTGGTAATTAGTTGAGAGAGTGCAAGACTAGTTCTGGTATGAGGCTGATTTAATAAGTTTCTCGATCTAGTATTGTAGTTGTGGGACATGGAGTTGTAGTGAAGGAAGGAGGTCATAACGAGATTTGAAGACAAAATACCAAACTGGTACTTAAATATGTCGTAAATTGAAAGTAATCGTAACTCTTTAAAAAAAGATTCACTAGGCGCTCTGTCGGGTGGATTACACATGTTTCGAACAACTCATGTTTGCATCTTGTACAACTCATTGAGAGATGTAGCATTTGGTATTTCCCCACATGTATAGTTAAAATATGGAAGATTAGTGCATTATATAAGAGTAAAAGTAATATGTATTTGGTAAAAAATGTTTAAGTCTATTTATGATTCCATTCGGTCGAGAGACTGTTTTGCTAGAAATAGAAATGTGTTCTCTCCAATTTAATCTTCTATCAGTTGTTATTCCCAGAAAATGTGTATAATTCGACGCTTTAAATTGGTGTCCATCTAAAAAAAATAATATTGCTTGTGTAGTTAACTTTGTTGTAAAAAATTATAAATTTTGTTTTCATTATGTTAAGAGATAATCTAATAGATCTCATCAATTCAGATTCTCTAGAAAATTTAACAGTGACATCGGCAAGTGTGGCTTGTAAATTACTATTTAGTAGAAGTATCATCTGCAAATGTATGAAACTGAATTTTTGTGAGCGTGTATAGATATCATTGATGTATTAAATGAACAGAAGTGGTCCGAGTATTGAGCTTAGGGGAACACCAACATTACACTGAGTTTGATGAGATGAAGAATTAATATATTGAACATCTTTTAGATCACTATTAAACCAATCAAACCTCGAAAACCATGTGCATACAGTTTAACCAATAAGATACTGTGATCGATTGTATCAAATGCCTTAGATAGATCAATGAAAACCCTAACTGTAGTTAGTCTATTATCTATACCCTGGGAAACAAGACTTATCACTACCATGAAGGTGGAATGATTGCTACGAAACCAAATTGTTTAGAGTGTAATAAATTGTACTTTGTGATGAAATTGTGTAATCGATTGTAAACTAGACGTTCGATAACTTTTGAAACGGAGGACAAGAGAGAAATAGGTATATAGTTTGAAAATAATAATGGATCACCAGACTTAAAAATTGTTACAATCTTTACAACCTAGTTTCAATAGCACACTTTAGTATATCATTAGTAATTTTGTTACATCCAGCACTTTTTCCACTCGAAACTTTAAGTATAACTGACGTAACTTCCTGTACATATATGGAACAGCATAAATGATTTTGTGACACCTTGTTTTATATATCCAAGTGGGCAACTGTTACCAGTGGGCATTTTGTTAGCTAAATCTTTTGCAGCAGAATGAAAGTACTTGTTGAAATGAAGTGAGCAATAGGATTTTCATCAGACACAGTTCCTTCGTCACACTCAAAAACTTTGCTATAGTCAGTTTTATTCTTTTTGTGGAGAATATTGTTACTTATCCTCCACAATTGACTAGTGTCATGTTTGGATTCTTGAATTAAATTACAATAATACAACTCAGTTCTTAGCATCTTAAATTGTTCAATTAGTGAGACTTTTTCTGTATTCATAACATGATTTTATAGCAGGAGTAGGATTTTGCTTGCCCTGCAAAGTTAGTTTTTTTTTTTTTTTGGCTTTAATGAGTTCAATATTCCGATGTTGATCCATAGTGATTTCTGTTGATTAATCGTATACTTAACCCTAACAATTAAGGGGACAACAGTTGTTGAACGTTTTTGTAAAATATTACAAAATTTGTTGTATGCAGATTGGGACACATCTTTATTATCACCAATAAGAGCCCAGTCAATATTTCCAGTTCATTTACCATACAGACTACATTTCTGCAGCTGTAATTGGGTCTAAATTTATTTGGAATATAGAATTCCTTAAAATCTTTGCTCTTGACATGCAAAAAATTGGATAATGGTCTAAAATGTCTGTAACAAATATAGCACTCTCCAATTTTAATCGAAAATTATTGGTAAATATATTGTCGATTAAAGAAGATGTAAAGCTGGTTCTTGTTGGTTTGTCAATCAGCGGAATAAAGAGTAAATTGATAACGTATTGAGAAAGAATGTCTTATTTCATTTGATTTATTTGTTTTTCACATCATACATATTTACTTACATAGATATACATACATGCATTAATTACATCAATTGGAGTAAATCATAGGCTCATTATGAAGAAATGTCACTGTTATAACAAATTTAGTGATTTTTGATGATATTTTAGGCAAACCCCCCTCCAGTTTTGTGCCAAAATTTGTATTTACAACCGGCTAGCTCTCTAAGAAGTCAGATGAATTATTTTAGTTCTGCTGGAGTCCTTCGATAGAGATGAAATAACGCCCTCTATTTTGCAACTTTCATTGCCGTTTCTTGCAAACCTCCTTCTTTTCTACTGTGAGGAAAGAAAGTGCAGAATTAGAAACTGTGAACTCTTGTGTTACGCTCCTTGCAGTTGCACATGAATGAAATTCCACAACTTCAAAGCTGCACCTTTTGCATCCTGGAAATAGACACATAAACATAACAATATAACCACAACGACAACAAGAAAAGTATTAGTAATCCATAACAAAAAACTGAACAAAAGTTGAAACTATTTTTTTCTGGACCCTTGCGGGATAAACATGTCCAGAAGACTATCAGCATCTGATTGTGATGTGATGACTAAAGGGCAGTGGGCACCACATGCGATGAGAATCAAAGGCCCTCTGCCATCCCCTCTCACTATTTGCGAGAAAAAAAAACAAGGTCAATAAAACACGTCAAAGAAGGCCTACAGCGCTGATACAGGCTACAATGTGGTACAGCACAATATGTCGTTTGATTGATCCTTGTGACATTGCCCCTGCATCTATGATCCAGAGACCTGAAAAATTCGTGTTTCATATATCCCTATTCCTGTAGGCCCAAAACCAGATCTCACCCCTTCTTTTTATTTTTTCAAGCAACTTTCTGTAACCATCGAAAACCTCCAGTGAGGCAAATCAAGTAAGGCCGCTGTGACAGTGGCCAATGTAACATCCCCTGGTAGAATAAACTGTTGTCACCTCTTGATCTTCTTACAATGGCATGTTTTGAGATCACTGAACAGGCTTTACTAATATCCGTGAGCACCGAGTACTTTAGCGACAACATCCGTACTACAGCTGGGGAGGACGTTGACTGCTGATGGGTAACCTCGTTGGTGCTTTCCAAATATCGAATATGTCACTGGTAGTACACACTCGATGAACTGTTTCAGAAAAGAACGATCGTGGAGTGCTCTCTGGGAAAGTGATTTTATCTTTGTTTGGATGCAAAACAAAATGTATGGCATTATTGCCTGTAGTTTGTTTTCAGCCCTTCTGTACTGGAACACTCTCTGTGCTGGGTTCTGTTACGATGATACGTGAGTCTTCAATAATTTATCGGCTTAGCTTAGGCCTAACAGTACCGGGCCAGGGCCAGTGTTACTTCCATAACATGAGTTTCTGTAGTCTGTGGCCACATGTAATTTCCAGTCTCAGATTGGTTTTTCAGTCAACAGTTGCAAAGTCTCCTCGAAAAAGTGTGTCAATTGACTTGTTTATAGAACTTACATGTAATTGTTAAGAATATGTGCTAACTAACGTTGTTTAAGACAAGCCAGCTAGGCCTACTCACAGTCTCATTCTCAAATCTCTATACTTTCTCTATTTGGTAACATCAATTGCTAGGAGAGTCAGTAGCCTTTCTTATTGGTGTTAAGGTATGTACTTGAGACATAGGTTTTCAGATGGCTTTCTAACCTTTTGTTTGAATCCTCACTGGAGATTGTGATACAAGTTAGTATACATTAATGGAAAGCCTCATTACATTCCTTCAAAGGGTACAGAACTGTAGTACTCGGCAGAATGATGCTTTGATACTGATCGTTGACTTGATGTAAATGACTTTTTAGAGCAGTTGCTCAGAACAATGTTAGTGAGAAAACTGTTCATTTGTGGGATCACAATGGTTCTGTTACTTTTTTGAAGGAGAAAGGTATTGGAATAGAACTGTAGGGGTATGTGTACTTAACATTTTAGTAGGACTTAAGTTAGACCTTATTTGGAGTATGCTGTGCAGTATTTGGAACTGTGCAGAGATGTTCCACACAACTGTAGTAATTTCTTCAGGTGTTTATCGTATTGCTGAACATCCTTTTTGCAACCAAAAGTTACCATTCTGAGTAGGCAGAATGAGATATTTTTCAAGGGCCGTAAGTATAGTGCATGTAGCTGTAACTATCAGAAGTCAGTGAGAGAAAATGTAATACTTTGACATGAACATTAGAATATAGTTGGTGTTTTAGTAAATATAACATAGAATGAACAGGTAAATGCTTCAAGGGAAGGTGGATTGAATTTGAGATGACATCAATATGATGAAGTTTTTTTTACAGTTATCATATATTGATTGACTTTTCCTACTATTTAAAATTTAAGTACCAGAGAGCTAGCTGGGTCACTGTCTTAAATTTTTCTGAACAGGTGAACAAATTTGCTTCCAGATTGTTGATTTTTCTAAGGTTGTGGAAGCTTGTTGACTCTGTTGCTGCTTTTGAAAGACAAGTTGATAGCTTTGGGAGAAACTGAGACATTAATGATTTATAGCTTTCATATATGTTGGAAGGTATGTTGATGGTCTTCTGTTCGATGCATACAGTACAAGAGGCTTTGTAAATTGCCTGTAATGTATCATACTGTATACTACACAGTAGTGTTCAGTTTTCAGTCAGCAATGTAAAATATATAGCTATTCTATGATGATGTTGGTAAAAGCTATAGGCCAGCTTTCTAGCACGATCATATATAGTCAGCTCAAATGTCATGGTACAGTATATGCTACTATACTACCATCTGAGTGCCGACACTAATACAGCAATTGTAATATGTTGAATGCAGTAATATTGCATCTCAGTTTAGACCTAATGTACCATCCTACCATCATGCACCTTACTTCTGTATTATAGTTGGTTTAATGCCTGACAGCAGCTGTGACTATTCCCAGTACATGATTGGTTTATTAGCTGTTCAGAGCATTCATTTCAAATGATCTTTCTGTGGATTGACTGAGAGCCATGACAGCTGATTTAAGTTACAGTAGGAAAATTGTCAAAAGCTTCATGTTCTCAGAATTCCCTAGATTCAGAGAGACCTCATTGATACAAGTAAAGTTCATAAACTTTTTTTATGAATTTTGCTGTAAAAGATGGCTTATTTGCTTTCCTGCAATCTTTTTGACTAAAGTGTAGATTTATATCAAAGCTAGAATGTTAGTTGTACTGGCTATTGCCTGGTCGTCTATTTTTGTTAGCTGCAGTGTTCCAGTGAGGAGAAAAGGGGGGGGGGTGGGGGGTTGGGAAAATCACCTGTCATAAAATCCGAAAGAAAACTATGCATTCATCTTCCAGATATTGAATATGAAAATTGTCTTAACATTTATGTTGGCCTTCAAAATTCAGATCTCTCCTAGAAAGCTGAGCCATCATATCACTGTTACTTGAAATCAGACAGACCAATCTGAATGGATATTAATATTTTGTAGTGGCTATAACATATATTTGTCTTTAAGTGCCAAACACTAATTTACAAATTTTCAACTCATATTTTAGTTTTAAGATGACTCAACCCTTGTGATTTTGTACATGTGAGCATAGTGCTTACAAGTGTAATGGATTTTCTTTGCTCGTCATATGCCATGCTATCTTGAGCACAACAACACTCCCATGACACATATATCCGTCACTGACAACACATACTGCACTGTAAACACTTCAAACCCCACTCCAGGTCTTTGCAATTATTTGAAGGAACATTTTCATGTTCTCAAACAAAAGTGAATAATTTTTTATTCCTAGTTGAAGGCAGGCAAGGATTCTATGATGGCATGTGTCTGTGTGTGATTCATTGACTTGTAAACATGACATCTTGAGAGATAAACAGTGCCTGACCTTCAAAGTTGGCTGTCTAGATAGTCCTTAATTGATCTCTATTGTTTTCTTGGAGTTTAAAGGTCGTTTGAGATAACGAGAGCTTAAAAGTATGAAAACCTATTAAGGAAGATACTGTACCACAACTGAATGTTAAGAAATGTAACTTCAAACTGTTAACATTAAGTCTTTATGAAAACAGAAAATCTCTGTCACTTTTTATGCAGGTCAAAGATCACATGAGGTCAATCTGAATACCTTGTAAACATATGGTATCAATTTCTGGAACTTCAAACGTGATGTGCAGATTGCAGGGTTTTCGATTTTTTTTTTTTTTTTAAAAATCATGATTTAAATCAAATAATTTAAATCATGATTTTTTAAATAAAAATTATGATTTAAATCATGATTTTAATCAGCTTGATTTAAATCAAACAACCTTGGCAGATTGTCCATTAATTGTTAATAGGTGAACCTTATTGTTTTCATGGAGGTCAAAAGTCATTTCAGGTGACCAGAATTAAAGGATGGTAACATAAAAGAAGATTTTCAACTTTTTACTCAGTGTTATTGGATCTTGAGATTGTTGACACTGTCCTTTTTTATCGCTTGGTTAAATGTCATGTGAGGTCAGTAGAGATCACAATTTCTAACCTGGCAAAAATGTTAGCTCACAAAGAAAAAGGTGTTTGAACTTTTAACATTGGTGTGTGTTGTCCTTTGTTTGCTGCAAATATTGGCAAGGAATCTGAAAGTTATTTGACTTCTGGTTCACTACTAGACTTTGCAAAGTCTTTCTCGGCGAATGAAGTCCCCCCCCCCTTTGCTTCATTCTTCACAATTTGAGCTGCAGCCTACTTCTGGCCACTACAGAGGATACCATTCTCATCTAGTAATCGTGTTTCCCTGTGATCGCCGTCCGCCGGAAAGACTTTGGACACTCGATATAATTATGTACACATGAATAGTCATGTTTGACGTTATGGTTAATACATATTAAAATACTATGAGTTGGTCTCATGAAATGAGCCAATGGCAGCGATCGAACAATGAGAGAATATAATGGTACCTAGGCTAACTTTCACCCTATCACCAGATTTGCCTTCGGCAGAAATAGGATATCGCTAAGAGAGACGGAAAACAGTTGAAGGAGAGTAGAATATTACCATGATATTTACGTAACTAATGAGTCATAGGTCCTTTCCCCATCATCACTCCCATCATTTCTCACGATGGCCGTGATTGGCTTCTGAATTTGGTAGCGAAAAACAATGGTTTTAGTTAAAAGTTGTGTGCATAATTAAAACAAGTGTCCAGAGTCTGCGAGGGCAGCGATCAAGGAGGGGAGTAAATACGCTTCCGGAAGAGCAGTACAGTAGCGCTGTAGAGTAAATATGTAGATGTTCCTTGAGAGCTGACGGAACCAAGATATACTGTAGGAGCACAAACTTTCCACCCCGAGCAGACTCTGCAGAGTCTAGTTCACTACAGGCATTTGAAACCCATAGACAAGATATTGTTTCAAGAAAGGCTCCTCTTCGCCTCAAGGTCATAAAAATGTCATGTAACTGTGGCAAATTACTGGAAGAATTATTTGTTGTTTTTTGTAGTTGAAAGCTTATTTAACCTTGAAAGTTGACACCAGTGATTTGGTATACTATATCTATACATTATAAAGGTCTCATCTCTCTAAACAACCATGTTTGTTTCAAGACAGTCAAGATTATAAAGTAATACAAAGGTTGCTCAAATAGTTATGCCTAAAGAACATAACAAATTTCTCATACTGCATTTTACCTATTGTAATAGTTATTTCTTTAAAATACCGTAACTGTTGACATCAATTTACTTCAGTAGCCAATCCCTTTTAATACTTGATGTTGATGATTGAAGAAAGGCTGCCCTGGTACATGGCCATGAAGATTTTCACTTCAAGGATGTAACACTCTTGCTACAGTCTCTTGGGCACTGACAAGTGACTGGAAAACTCTCATCTCCTTCTTAAAAATTGAAGTGTATGATTATATCCTTGAAATATTATACAAGTGTAATAAATTAGGTTGGATTTTTTTTAGATTAACCTTCAAGTGTTGTGGAAATTAAGTTCAGAAATCCTGAATTATTTCTTTTTTAAAGGAATATTCCAGTTTCAATAATTTGAAATTTTGTAAATGAAATAACACGCACTACTTTTGTGTTTAATATCCACAAACTTAAAGAGTGGGGCAGAGTGTGCATAGGAAATTAATATCAAAACATGAGCAACTATGATGAATCTCAAAGATAAAATTGTGAGCATTAACATTCCACAGTTTCTTGTTATAGCACCTGCTTTAAATATGTCTAGTTAAAATTGCAGGTAGGTCTGTCATGTACAGCTGTTGTAGCCAGTGATAGGCTGTATGAACTACTGTATGTAGCTCCAGCACAGTGCAGCCATAGAAATGAAAGCAGTGACTACATGCAAGTACTAGCATACTAGCAAAAGTAATTTTACTTTAAGCAAACAAAGTCATAGTGCATTGTTGGGCAGAAGTAACTTCTTACATACTTCTTTAATGTGAGGTGATGAAAATGCAAAAGCAAATGGCAAAGTCTGTTTGGTTTTCAGGGCAACATAATTTTGTGAACTGCAAGCAATTAAATTGTTGCACTGGCTGTTTGTAACACTGTAAAAAGGTGTTGTCAATCTTTGTATTTCTCTTCCATAAGTGGTACTGTACTTACAAATACAAAAGGTACAGTAGTTTTGACAAGGAGATGGCAATAAGCAAGGTGTTTTAAGCAAGGTATCTTAAGAACCACATTGTTGGCCAAAACCAAATGATTTAAATATATTTCACATTGACCACTGTTTGTGCCTCTGCTTGCAATACTTTTGTTTGGTACGGTACTATGGTTGCAAAAATATATGAAGTTTTATCCACCCAAGTGATTCCTGTACAGTTTTGAAGCTCAATGTACTGTTAGCCTACTGTTGCACTTGAGTGTCAGTTTCATCGAACCACCATTTCTGTGTAGTGTCACATCATATGACTGTCTGGTTGATATTACCTAGACAGGCAGTATCACCCATGCCACCATCCTTGTGCAAAATCTCAAAGACACTGAAAAGTTACAAAGGTGACTCTTTGAATAGAATTTTGTAGTCAATGACCTATAAAGTAACCTTGTATTCAAGAAGTCTCTGGCTTGCTGCTGCTGTGTAGTCAAGGAAAATAACACAAGCTCTTGTTTGTCTGGTGAGAAGCTTCTCTGAATGCTGTCATCTCAGTAAAGGTTTTGTATAGAATTGAATTTCAGTATTTGTAGTGTACTTGGTCTCCTTAAACTGGGTTACAAGTGCTTTTTCACAGAGATGGTTTTAGTGCACAGTGTGGGTATAAATCATTGTACAAATTTTATTTCTGTCACTTAAAATTATACTTTCCTTTCAGTTTTAATCATTTTTGGTTTTGATGAAATTGTAACCTTTGTAATCTTGTGAGTGTATGTACTGTAGGTATGTATGTACGTACGTACGTACGTACGTATGTATGTATGTTTAGTTATGTCCCCGATCGGCGCCCTAAATGGATATGTGTGTGTGTGTATGTATGTGCGTGTGTATGTATGTGTATGTATGTTTGTACAGCACCTTGTAAACACAGTATCTCAAGAATGGAAGCTTGTAAAGATCTAATATTTGGTATGTGAGCAAGCCTTATTAATTAAATGAAGCCTTTTGTTTTTTGTGGAGGTCAAAGGTCATTTTGGGTCAACAGGTGTTAACTTGTGAAAACCTTGTAAACACAATATCTCAACATGAGAAACTTGTACAGATCTCATATTTGGTTTAGTGTGTGGGCAAACCATTTTGAGCACAAAAAGCCTATTGTTTTAGTTGGATGTCAATGATCATTGGGGTCAGCAGGGGTCAAGTCGAGAAACCTTGAAAATACGACATCACAAGAAGGGAATGTTATACAGATCGTATATTTGGTATGTGGGTGAGACTTGTTGAGGACAAGAAGCATATTATTTTCGTGGAGATCAAAGGTGATTTGGGGTCAAAAGGGGTCAAAGAGTGAAAACCTTGTAAACACGATATCTCAAGTTCATGAATATTGTACAGATCTATCTCATATTTAGAATGTGGGTGAGTCTTATCAAGTACAAAAAGCCTATTGTTTTTGGTGGAGGTCAAAGGTCATTTGCGGTCAATAGAGGTCAAATTGTGAAGACCTTGTAAACGTGATATCTCATGATGAGAAACTTGTACAGATCTTGTACTTACTATGTGGGTGTTAAGGACAAGGAGCCTGTTGTTTTTGGTGGTCATTTATGGGTCAGCAGGGTCAAGTAGTGAGAACTTTGTACACACAATATCTCAAGAAGGCAAGTTTGTACAGATCGCATTCTTAGTGTGTGCAAGGATGTATCTTACTGAGCTTGTACAGATCTCATTTTTGATTTGCAAATGTACCTTATTGAGTGCAATTAGCCTATTGTTTTTGATGGAGGTCAAAGGTCATTTACTGTAAATCAACAGGAGAAAGTCAAAACAACCTTCTTAACATGAAGGGACGCTTGCACAAATTTGATATTTGGTACACAGTGAAGCTCTTCGATATATCTCTGTAGTATGCAGTTGTGCATGTTCAGATTAATTGGTACCTGCAGTATCAGTCATCAACTTAGGTCAGCAGATGTCATTGTTCATCTCAGTTGGTGATATGATACATGTTATATGACACTTCCTTGTATGTAAGATTCATGAAAAGAATTCCTCAATGCATTCTGGTTCAACTTTTCACAAACGTAACGTAACTTAAACATGATTGAAGTGTTTGTTTTGAAGCAGAAACTTCCTTTACATGAGACTCATTAATCATTGTACATTGTTTTGCATTATCCAGTGCAGGTGATACGCTAGACTAGTTGTGTCACCAAGTTTCAATTACTAAGTGTAGGCTATGATAGTGCTACCTGTTCTGTACAGTAGGCTGTACTGTTGACTTACAGTAGGGTTGTATGTGTCATTACTGTACTGTAAACAGTAAGTTAACATCCACAACAAAACTAGACAGGCAGCTGCAGCTTTTTCATATGAAGAGCTTGTACAATTGTTTCTTAGTTACTCTGAGAATGAATTCTAAATAAAGTCAGTGATTCCAAACTTGCCCTGAAGTATGCATTCACAACTCTATGGCAAAAAATTTCTGATTCAAGTCCTAATGTTGTAATTTTGTAATTGAAAACATGTTTCTGTCCACTGTTATAATCAAACTTAAGAAAAGCAAGTCTGAATTCTTATGATGTTTTGTTTTGATTTTTGATATGGTCAAATTTAAAAGTGAGGAATTTGTGACAATTACGTACCAAATTAAATTTTTGTACCCCAAGTCATCCTTTCCGTTGAAGTGCATTGTAATGTGCAGTACAGATTTACCGTTCACTTGTAACATACCGTACGCTGGCCATGAACAGTTAAAAGTAGAACTACCTACACTATGGTTGTACAAAATGCAATTTCCTGATGCTTGAATACAGTTAAGGTATCTGCAGAAGTCTATGTGCAGAAAGTTCTGTTTGATGTTGACAGCATGCAGTCTCATATATAGTACGCACTCTTTTGACAGTACTGCTGTGTATATAGCATTACTGTGTCTGGCTGTAACTGTCAGTATTTACTGTACAGTATATGTCCATGTACAGTATCCCTGTGCAACAACTGCCTGGAAGCACTCTTGCTGACGTTTGAAATCTGATAATATTCCTCCTGCTGGTTATAACCTACTTCTAACACAAAAACATTGCTCAGATGTCAAACCTAATTTGCAAGTTTGGCCTACCCTAAAACTATTCTTTGGTAAAGTTGCAAATGGTGCCATGGGAGTACAGTTAATGGGGGGAGAGAATTAAATGACATAAATTGTTACTGCTGAGTTGAAACCTGTTTTTGTTGGTCAATGACACATCGCAGAAGTAAAAACCAGCAAAGACTAAACAGTGTGCTGTTCTGGCTACAGTAGAGTCCTTCATGTACAAACGAATTCAGAAATTTGTGCCATATTGTAACTGAAATGAAAATTACACTTTAGTACCGTATTCAGCGCATGTTTCTGTGTGAGTTGAAGTAATTGGGTATGATTACATTTTAAGCTTTTGAAGTGGTAATATGTGTGTAACCTACAGAAAGGTACAATTTTCATGTTATAACAATTTCACTGCAATACATGTAAGTGTGAACCTTTGCTACATTAACTGTATGCTTTGCTGTACTAAATTGAGAAAAATGATTAATATAAACAACAGTGGGGATGCACCAGATATCCGGCCGGAGCTGGATAGTGAAATAAAATCTGGTTGCTGTGAGACTTCTTTCAAAGTCTGACTGTGTATTTTCCAACATTTTGTTGCAATTGTCTGACTAGAAGATCAAAAGATCAAAGACCAAATCTGGTTCCAGCGGGATCTAAAAATTAAGATCAGATGCATCCCTACAGGACAGTACATGCAATTCAGAATTACTGTATATTTAGTTGTCAGTAGAAAGCCATTTTAGGTCAACAACTGTGGTTGAAATCTGAAACCTTGTAAAGTTAACTGTTGCTCATTCTCATGAACCAAAGAACTTCAAAGTTGGTGTATCATGTATGGTGATACACTTATATGCTGGTTTTAGGGACTCTGACTTGCAAGGGTAACCATTTAAGACTGAGGCTCATTGCATAATGCTCATTGAATATTGCAAATTTGCCAACTGTCATTTCTCAGTAGGTAGTTCCTTCATGTCTATGTTGATACACAAAACTTCATGGCCGATTCTGAAGCATACACCTACTACCCACAAACCCTTGCTGTTTTACAAGAACCTGGACAGGGGGACTCAAAGCTGACCAATGTCAAATATACGGTACAGCTGAGTCATGTATGTTCTGTTGTTATAACCAATTGAACAGGATGTAAAATTCAGTCGATAATGTAAAAACAAGTATAATGTAGAGAAATTACCAATAATACAAAAACAACTGACAAAAAAACTAAAAACTTTTGGTTGCCTGAGGAGAGGATGCCCTTTCCTTTAGAAGTCTTTTTAAGTGGTTCTAGAAGCAATATAATGCAAGATTTTCCATCTTTCCTTCGGGTATTTGTATTGCAAAACCAGGAAATTTTAGTGATTTTCTTCTTCTTGGGGGGTGGGGGAGAGGACGTGCTTGGCTACCTTCCTGTTATTGGATAACATTGAACCCCAGAATGGTAACAATTTGACCAACTTGGGTATTTCTTAACCAACAGTTTGTAACAAGGCATGCATATTACCAATCTCGGTAAAAGTTTACCCAACTATATTTAAAGTGTAGGTAGATTAGTAGGTAGAAAGGTTGGTAGACGACAGGCACTCAGACACGGAGCATGTGGACAGTGGCTCGTGCTTGCACATGGGAATAAAAAACAACAAATAAAATAAAAACGTGGGGACCGCAACCCCAATATATACCCAACCCAACTTACATAAACGTAGTGTTTTGTCTGAGCGTAGCCTCGGTGGTTTATGATTGTCTTTAGGAATTCTCTCTTGTTGAAAGCCAGTAAGCTGTTGAATAAACCACTCGTGAGTATTTACCATGGATGGCTTATTACGCAGATTGCCTTTGCTAAATTTCTGTTAAGCTGACACAAACAGGTATTGCAGTGTCATCAATTGAAATGATTTGAAATGAGGGTACCACAAGGTCCCATCACTATCGAGGGTCAGAAAGAAACAGACAGGGGACATAGGGTAGACCTAAATTTCGAATATACTAGAGACTTAAAAAAAACAAGGATGCATGCTTAATTAATTTGGTCAAAGCTATTGTTTCATTTCATGTGTTTTTGATTCCTTGCCGAAGGCAGGCAAGGAATCTATGCGATGGTGATTTTGTGTGTGTGCGAATGTGCGTGTGTATGTGACGTTTTGCTTGTAAACACGATATCTCAAGAAGTGTAACTATGACTGATCTCATACTTGGTGTGTGGGTTGGTCATATTGAGTAGGTGACCCACTATTATTGGTAATAATGAGCAGAAGGTCCATACTGTTTTTGGTCGAGGTCAAAGGTCATTTAATTTCACCAGAGATCAAACTGTAAATACAATATAGATCTCCAGGAATCTAACCTTGACTGATGTCATACTTGATGTGTGGATTTTATGTACTGAGTAAAAGAATCCTTTTGTTTTCGGTGGAGGTCAAAGGTCATTTGAGGTCACCTGAGGTCAAACTGAAAGCCTTGTAAACACATTATCTCCAGAAGGGTGATGATGATTGATGTCATACTTGATATGTGGGTTGGCCATACTGGGAAGGTGATCCCTATTGCTTTTGGTGGAAGTCTAATGTCATTTGAGGTCACCAAAAAAGGTCATTTTGGGTTAAAACGTTAAAGGCTTATTAATGTGGTGTTTCAAAATAATAACTGTAGTTGATCTCATACTTGTCATGTGGGTAATTCATATTTGTTATAATATAACCATGTTGCAAGGAATCATAAAGCCTTTTGGCTTTCTAATCAATATAAATTAACATCAACAACACCTGAAATAAAAACAAAAACAAATAATTTAATGTTGCACTTATTAGTTGCGTGACGTGCAGATGTACAAGTCAGAGGAGAATATATGCCATTGGGAGTATCGTGAGTATGCACAAAAAGCTGCAGCCTACTGACAAAGTCTACAGATCTCTTCTGCTGGTATTAAACAAAGTTTATAGTCTTTGCTGCCTTTAAGGTAATACAAAAACAGCAGCCTAGCATTAGAAAATACAATATATTGTATAAATAAAAATTGACCAAGTTAGAAGATGCAATGTCTTACACATGATTTCATGCTATTTTTAATTTTTCAACATGGTTATCATTTACGACATAAAATTATCAATCCAAAAACTGGCTCACCCTTGTCATGCAATCATTTGTCTGGAAAGAATCTTACATAGAAAGTCTTTGAAAAAGTTTTGGAAAGACTTTAGAAGATGGAAAACATTGCACTAGGGTGCTTTTATAATGGTATAAGGTCACCTTTCAGTTAGTAATTGGAGGGCAATACCATGATGTCTAGTATATCTGCCTATAATTGATGTTATTGAAATGACTATTGGGACAATTCCAAACTAGGAGTGCCCTTAAAGCTCTTTGGACTTTCTTTGGCGACCATTTTCAATCTTTTGATTCGAAACCCTCTGAAGGATGAATATATTAGGGAATGCCACTTATAGTGACCTGTCCTATCACATAATGTTTTCCTTGTGTTCATTCCATTCCCCTTTTGACATGGTAAAATGTTCATTAGGATAAGGGTAAACCATGTGACCTAAAGTATTAGACAAAATTTTTTAGCTTGTAGGCTATGCTGGACAAAGTCTATTAGGGTCCCAACATTTTCATTTTATTTGTTTCATTCACAAGTATGTCACTGCTACATTTGTCAACACATGTATGTACACTCAAACTTCAAATGGTTGCATACCATAAGCATGTACGCAAGAGCATGTGTATTATCGCTAAATATTTCTACCAAAATGCAATACTAACAGTGTAAATGTAACACAAATCAATGCAAAGCAATATCAAATGTTAATGTCATAAAATCAATGCAAAAATAGTAAGTGTCTCTCCATAAATGTAGTATAGGTCTTAGATTAACTTTATCCTATTTGTTTTGATCCTTCACCAGGACAATTCGTGTTGCTGATGACAATTACCCTTTGAAACTGTAATTTTTACGGATATTATGGCCTTCTGTCTGCTGAAGCTGTTTTTGTCACGGTCAGGCTCAGTCCCTGACCCTCTGCTGTTCCACCGCCATGACCACCACTATCTCCGACATTTTGTTTGCGGATTTGATTGTCTTGGTGCGTTTTCAACAATGTGTAGGGATTGTTCATCAAATACGTCCTTAGCTGCCCCATTTGTAATTTTAAGATAAACCTCTGTTTATGAGATATTAGCATAACTAAAATGGACACATAACATACATACTGCCTTACACTATTAGCCACACAAGCATTGATCCTTCTTCCTATACCATGGGGCATCCCCACATAACCTGGAACACAAATGCTTACTATGGCAACCATGTCATTTGTACCTGGCATTGCTGTTTACTGTATACCTGAACTAGCAAAGTGAGTGCATCCTACATATACCCAGATACAGAGGTCATAATTATTGCATTTAGCATTGACCTTTTATAATTTAAGTCCGATTGCATCATGAAGCGTCAAATGAGGATAGGTACTGTAGTTGTTACATACACACATTACATTTTGCTCTTGCGCTTTCTTCCTCCGAATTGTATCTCCTTAACAGATCTATGGTGACCTGAATAATCTGCCAATAACAAATTCTGTCAGAAAGTGCCCCAATATCAAGAGGAACATTTTTTATTCCTTGCTGTAGGCAGGGGAATCTATGCAGTCTTGATGTCGTGTGTGTGTATATGTGTGTGTGTATGTGTGTGACGGTTGCTCGTAAACACTCTATCTCAAGAAGGTTAACTCTGAGTAATTTCATTTTTGGCATGTAGGTTGCCCTTATTGAGTAGATGATCCCTATTGTTTTTGGTGTCCAAATCTTGATATTAATGAGGTTATGGGGTAAAACATAAAAAATGTTAAAACTGCAAAACTGCAAAATTACTATTGGTTCCCTCGCACACAGTTAACTCAATGGGATTTAAGGCTACAGTACTGCATTTGTAACTTAGTGAGTAACTTCTAGTGTGAGGGGCCTCCAATAAGTTGTCCAGAGAGATAGTCTTGGTATGGGGGGTCATGGGGTCAGATAGACAAGGTGGCATTCTTTCATGCATTGGAATGTTAATGGGTTTATAAAAAAAATGAGGAAAATAAAATACCATCTGTTCTGTCATATATATGGATAATATCAATATCCAGAGGAACAGCTGGTAGCAGAACGAGGTTTCTTAACAATCGGATTGGAGTGCTTTCAATCATATTTCACAATGTCAGAAAGGATGGAGGAAGCAAAAATATTGAGGAGGAATCATAACTTAGGGTCAACTTACGAGGACTTTGAGTGTGTTAAAAGCTACTTGTAATAAGGAAGAAATTATCACAGAGTCGATAAAGGAAAATTTGCAAGAGGCAGAGCGCCAATTTGAGGCAATGGAAGAGGTACATGCTGATCTGGCTGGGCTGTTGTCTGATGAAGCATTTGAGCAAGCAGAAAGCTGGATGTTGGAATGCCAAAAGCATTATACTGAGGAGAGGGAGGAAGCATTGAAAAAGTTGAAGGAGGAAATTGAGTTTGAAATTAGCGTTGGAATTACCTAAGGCAGAAATTCCACCATACGATGGAGACCCAAGAACATTCTGGTCCGTTATGAAGAATTTTGAGGTAAATATGGCAGACAAGCTGAGTTCAGATGAGGTAAGGTTGAGTTATTTGATTCAACTAACAACAGGCAAGACTAGAAGCAGCATTGATTACTGTGTGTTTCTTGGAGCTCAGAGATAATGTTGACTGATGTCATACTCATACTGTACTTGATGTGTGGGTTGTATGGCCTGGGTAGGTGATCCCTATTGCTTTTGGTGGACGTCAAATGTCGCGGTAATTTTAGGTCACCATAATAAAGGTCATTTTGGTTAAAGGCTTGTGGTGTATCAAGAAAAATAACTGCAGTTGATCTTATACTTGTCATGTGAATAATTCATGTTTGTTGTAATATAATCATGTAGCAAGGAATCACAAAGCCTTTTGACTTTCTGGTTTTTTTCCATTTTTCTTCTGTTGCCATCCCACAGATAACATTCATGCGTATGTTTAATGCCTCTACATATGGGTTTAATACCTCTGCATATGGGTTTAATGCCTCTACATATGGGTTCAATGCCTCTGCATATAGGTTTGATAGAGAAGTGTTGTTCATCAAAGGTCATCATTGATATACCTGCTTTTTTTTTTTTTTCCACAAATCAGTTCAGGAGATATGCCAATTTGAAGGGAGAAAGTGCACCCCCCTTAAATAAAGAAAAAAGTTATGTGTGGCATGTTTCAACCAGCTACCCTCCTTGTTTTGTGTGTTGTACTGTAAAAACTGTCAAAGAGAGTAATACTGTCACATGGATTGCCTTGTTTTGTGTGTATATAGTACTTTGAAAGGCCTTTGTTGTTGTTTTGTCGATTGTAGTGCTGTCACAAAAATCACCTTTGTTTTGTGTATTGCTATCATTACCCACCCCATGTTGTATCTAGTAAATTATCAGAGATTGCCTTCATTTGATTTTTTGTAGTCCTGTCACACAAATTGCCTTTTAGTGAGTGTTGTACTATGAGAGGAAATGCCTTTGTTGTATCTAGTTCCTCTTTGAATAGATAGCCTTTGTTTTGTGTGTGTAGCACTGTTAAAGAGATCACCTTGTTTTTTTTTTTTTTGGTGATCACATCCCTGTGTGACAATACTCTCTCACCATTTTGGAGTTTTGTACTATACTGTGAAAGATGTTTTGTGTAGTCCCATGAAGGAGATTGCTGTCTTTGGTTTTAATGATAAATATAACCTCGGTAATCATGATGATGTGTGTGTATATGCAGATATGTAACTGCGTATGTGTTTATTTATCATGCCTTGTAAACACAGTATCTCAAGAACAGAGGGTTGGCGTTGTTAGCTCATAATTCGTGTACATGCATGAACCATACTGAATCAAAGAAATCTGTTTGCTTGTGTTGGAGGTCAAAGATCATCTAAGGTCAGCAGAGGTCAAAATGTGAATACAGCCCTGTGTACCTTGTAAACACAATGGCTTAAAAGTGGAAGATTGCACTGACCCTGCACATACAATATTTGGTGTTGATGATCCATGTGCAGCAATACAGTCATTGTTATTTCTAGAGTTTGAATAGTTATTTGAGGTCAAAGCATATGTAGGTCAAAGTGTCAAAACGATTTAAACACAAGAACTCAAGTTAAGACCATGTCATATACTCAGGGGCATAGCCAGGAATATGCCAAGGTTGGTGTGAACTCGTGAAGACTATCTAAGCTGAGCGCCACCATCGGTTGACTCGGAGCGTACAAGAAAATGGTGAGTTTTTCAAACCCCCCAGATGGCTGGAAACAGCCCTTCCCAAGTCTTTTCAGCTGCATGAACCCAGCCTTGAAATATAGATCTCATGTCATATACTGCGGGGTGTGTCATATTCTCATGTCTACAATTTCACATGTCTACAATTTATGGCCAAGGGGGGGTGGTCACCTCCTTCACCCCCTCCTTGGCTACGCGCCTGCATATACTATTTGGTAAATCGACCACTTTGATCAAAAGGTCAGATCTAGGTCAAAGGTTGTGATTTCAACTGTGGTCAGAGTGTGCACAGCTTATGAACAAAATATTTCAAGAATGGAAACTTGGAACTGTTCTCATGTGCTATGTTGATGAACCATATTGAGTGCAGCAACTTTGTTGTAGTTTTTGGTGGAGATTAAACATTCTACAGTGTGAAATTAGCATATGCCAGAATGTCAGTTAACCTCATGAACACAATATCTCCAGATTGCAAGCTTAGACTATTTCATATGTAGAACAGTAAATCCCTGTTCATCCGAACCCTGTTTTTCTGAAACCCTGTTTATCTGAACTGGCCGTTCGGTTTCGCAAAACCAGCATCTTACACAAGCTATGTCAATTTCAGTCTGGATTTGACAACATTTTGTCTCTTTGTTTTACTTTTCCAATCCGCACCGATTTTTATTGTGGTAGAACACAAGTATTTTTAATGTTTATCTACACTACCATCTTTAACCATAAAGCTGGAGAATGAATAAACGATATAGAATTACCCTAATTCTTTGTATCTTTTGTTCCTTGGTTGTCTATGCAGAGCCACAATAGGATCAATAGCCTACCGAAGTGCACTAAGCCTACAATCTTGGACAAAATTGTTGGGACACTTTGTCATACGTTGCAAATATAATACTGAATTTTAGGTGAGAGGATAACACAAAACCCTGCACCCGTTTCCAATGTTGCGCTATAGAAGTGAATGTACCCGTTGAACAGCAATCCTACAGCCAACATTGAACAGGGGCGCGGGGTGTCCCAAGGTATTTTGTCCAAGATTGAGTTTTGTGGGAGCAATTTTGGAGCAAAATTTTGAAAGAAAATTGAACATTTTTGGACAAGGTGCATCATAAAAATTAGTTATCGGGGCCTATGGGTCTGGGGGTTTCCATATGAAAGCATTCTGAATTTCGACTATGAACATAACAAGTTTAATTTAATGTGGGGGTTTATTTGTATATGTTTTATTGAAAAGGAGTGATCATGAATGAATAGATTGTTTCATGGTTTTGTATTCGGACAGAAATGGTTGCGTTTAGAAATAACATTGATGGGCAGTTGTTGCATTGCGTTGCAACAGGAGTGTTACTGCAATTGTAGAATGCTGGTAGGAATCCCAGTTATAATATATTCTGAAGTAGCTCCACGTTCTACCAAAATGCGTTCAAGTCAGAACTGTAGATTCAGCTTAATATTAAAATAATGGTAGAACATTAGTAAAAGGCTGGTTTTTTACATTTTTGGCCACTAAATCAAGATTTGTGACTGCAATTTTTACATTGCATGAAGTTGGTAACATATGTAACCTTCAGTCTTGTAATCTACGCAATTTTCCCAAGGGGTGCTTAAATTTTCCTGTCAAAACACTTGGTAGAACGTGGGTTTCACTAGCCTACTGTAACACTTTTTTTGGGGGGTGTCTTTTTGTTTTGTATTTGTTTGTTTTTTTCTTCGGTACCTGTCTCAATATCAGAGTTTGAGCCAAAAGTACGTCATTTGTATCATACAGTAAAAAAAAGTCTCCTGCTCGTATTGTCATAGATAGTGCCAATGTGCCAGACGGGCACTGGTAGCAGTACTCGCGGTTAGACAGTGGGCGTTATTAAGTGGTCTGCTTCTCACTTTATATCTCCCATTTTAATGTAGGCCACCGCATATCCCTCTTGTAGAGGTAAATTCTTAACTACGTGTGGTTATTTTAGCGCAAAAAGTTTGGAAGCGTAACTTACTGTTGTTTTTCGGTTGTAATGTTAGGATTCAGTGTGTAGGCTATGTAGCACAACTCAAATGGACACTCATTGCCCACATGTGAAATATCCTCCTTGGAAGTTCAGTCTAGAAACAAAACACATGACAGAAGTTCAAATCTTCAACAAATTTTTATTTTTTACTATGGAATGAAAGAAATTACACAGAGACAACCTAACAAAGGTTTATTACACTGTATTAATAAGTGCATGCTACACCCTGGACAGCAAATCAACGATAAACATGAAACCCCGTTTATCGTTGATTTTTGATAACTTTTCCGTTATCCGAACAACATCTGGTCCTAACCTGTTCGGATAAACAAGGTTTTACAGTATATTGATGAACCTTTGCTGAGTGTAAGAAATTCTGTTATTTTTGCTTGGTTTAGAACAAATCTCATTTGTCAGCCAAACGTTTTCCTTTTTTTCTGTACTTACTGTCAGAGAGATGACCTTTGTTTTATGTTGTATTGACAAAGAGATAGTCTTTTGCACATTCCTTTGATGGACTCATGACAGTTCCACCTATCCACTTGCTGTAGGTATATATACTGACAGTCTGCGCAGACAGGTTTCATCAGAAATGCCTAGGTGTTCTTTGAAACTTGTGCAACATGGCTTCATGTCTACCTATTAGTCACCAGCTGCCAGTGGTACTGCATAACAACTATTGTAGTGTATCCATACCCAGACTACTTTCATATTTCACAGCTCTACTGACATACATTCCTCACCATTGCCCTTAGGGCTGCATAGTTTCATTTGGTGATACAGTGCCATGACTGATTCTTGGAGTTACCTTTGCCCTTGGCAGTTTAATTTCATGGTGAAAACACACTGTACCACATATATTAATATGTAAGGGCAAACAAATTTTCCTATCAGTATCAGTTTTCTGGTGAATTGGTTTGTGACATGTTTCACCTGAGGAACATGGCATATATTTAATTCATGCTATTTTCTAGACTCCAGGAGTCGTGAATGTAATAACCTTTGAACACTTTTCTGGATGTTTTTTTGGCCTTATCTTTTTCTGTCTGGGTGAGAAAATAATTTATCTTCTTTGCAAAGTAGCATAGCTGCATGTGCAGCACAGTAATGCATTGGTATGAATCATGGTCAAATAAAGAAAATGCCTCTGGAGTGTTGACAGGCAGATCTCCCTTGAGTGAGGTAGATTACAGTATAGAGCAGCAGTACACAGTAGTACCTCCCAACTGAAATCAGATAATAACTGGATGGAACAATAAAAGTAAAGTTACTGGGACATTGACTGACTGGAAGCTCAAGTGATAAGGTTGTTTGTAATGTTAGTCTGTGTACATATTTGATTTGAAACTATACTATTTACTGTTATTAGGAAGGGAGTAGAGGAACCCTGATGAGCTACCATAGAGTAACATAAATCTGATGAATGGAATCTGAGTTCATACCTACTGTATGATAACGGCTGGATCCAGGATGTTAACTACCACGATGGAATGCACAGAAAATGTGAGACTTACAGTGTAGATTAAGGCTACCCTAGGCCTACTTTATTAGAATTAATTGGATTGACTGATTTAGTGCTTTAGAAATGGATACAACATGGAAGTATATTACTCTGACAGAGTTATGATACTTCCATGGATACAAAGCTCTCAGCCATTGACATGCTGTAGTCATTGATCAATGTGAGTTAAGATTGAAACCTCCTTGATCTTCCAGGCCTACTCACTGTATGCAAAGCTATTTGTTACACCTAGAAGATTAATTTTGAGAATAGTTGCTTCATTCTATGGTTATATCGTCATTCGTTCATCTATCACATTAATATTAACATTATTTTGGCAGTTTATATTCTCTTTGAAGTTCAAGCAATTACTTGATATTTCATTTCCAATGTTTTTTTTATGTTAACCTCAATTGTAAGGCAGTGTGGACTTCCTTAAAAAGAAGGATTGGTCCTTTTTGTCTCATTGTAGTCCTCTCTGCTCTTTTGCCTGTCTGTGAATGTTTGTTGAGGTCCGGCTGAGGAAGCTTCTCCTTCCTTCATTGTAGGCCCTCCTGACACTACCCATTCCTGTTACCTGCATGGGAACCTGTAATTGTACAAGCCTACAGTATTGCTTGGAAACTGACTTGTGTTAGTTTCAAGAGGAGGACCAGCCTTGGAGAGGAAACTGCTGCCTCACTGGCAGCATCCGGCATAAAATTTCCACCTTCGACACAAATGGTTTTAGATTTATGAGACAAATGTTAATTAGAGAATAATGTGTCAGAGACTCAGACTTAAAGGGCTAATTGGAGAGAGGAAGGCCTCCCGCAGTTGGCGACTATCGTTTTATTGCTGACCAGATATAAAAGGGCCCTGCAGAATTGATTGGTGGGTGGGTGTATGTACTGCACATGTAAGACCCAAGAAGCTTGAAGATTGACTTAAGTGATCAACTTACATAGACTGCTGTTGATCCTGAGTGACCTAAATAATAATGATCATCTACTGCACTTATCATGTTTTGTTGAATTGATGCTTGTATTCTCTGAGTATTTTGTTTTCAAGACTCGGCTTCTGCTGGCTTGAAATGCCCTTAAATGTAAATGAAAAGCAACAGAGGTCATATAGAGGCTACTCATGCATGTAGTTAACTTACAAAGTTATTTGTATATTCCTCGCTCCTCACTTACTTGTCACCACACAACTATTGCACATCCCACAAACATGTCAGAAGTCACTGGTGACCTTTGACACTGCCTCTTCCTTTGCCCTAACCCAAAGTGGACTAGCCTGTCCTTCTAAAAACTAATGTTATTAGTTTACAGTGTAGTCATTGTTTGACATATTTTGACCCCTAATGACTTTGCATTCTATTAAATACTGATATAGATCCATACATGCGTAGTAGGAGCTGTACAAATCAAGTTTAAATTTTAGACAGTGTAAGACTCATAGGGGTGTTGCATATATAATTTTTGAAATTTTGACCTCTTGTTATCTCAAATGACCACTGACCCAATATGGAGACAAATGTCAGCATAGACACAGGGACACAAATTGTTTCATCTATTTTCATATGAGAGACACAACTTGTTCCCAAGTTATTGCCAATCAATTCTTTAAAACTACATTAGGAGTATTTATTACACCATTCTGTGAACAACGATCCTTCTTGTGCTGGATATTGGAGTTTCCCCCAAGTACAGAGAGATGAACTCAACAAGCTAAATTGTGATGTTCATTCTTTTCGATAAAGGCTGACCTGGGCAGTGACACTATAGTGGGCGTAAGTTTATCTTTTTTGTTTGGTCTTGTTTTTTTTCTACAAAGTATTTAAGTTTCGATGCTGGGAAAATGTTTGGACATTTAAGGTAGTCAAGGTAGCACTGATTTTTCTCTGTTTTTCTTGATTTTATCTTCAATGCTGTGTTGTAAGAAAAGTACTAGCATTCTGCATGTAGGACATATAGGCTACAGCAAGTGAATCAACTTATATGGTACAGGTGGACACGAGAATCTTTGGTGGGATACAATATCTTTTCAAATTGGGCTAAAAACATGGATATATGTTAAAATAATGCTCAGTAATTAGTGCCAAACTACAGTATGTACAGCAAGTTTAAATTAATGGCAAGTCTGAGCTGTGGAGATATGTTTCAAAGAGGATTTTTATCAAAAAGGATCATTACCTATCCATAAACTTGAAAGTTCAAGCAACTATTACAGTAGTTTTTGATATGAACTACTTTGATCTCAAAGTTTTAAATCTGACCAAATCACTGCTATGTACAAACTGTAAGGTTTCTCAACATTTCTTGCTGAAGTTGTGTGGAGTTTCTACTTACTGGGGATACTGGTTTGACAATGTTTACATATAATTTGACATTTGCTGATCTCAGATAGGACCATATGGCATCACTAAGGCCTACCAACAAAGTTTGCACTGTAGTTCAAACAAGTGTGGTTTTTTGAGATCAAAATACCAGTTTTAAAAAGAGCACAGTAAAAATGATCCTGAAAAAGGCAAATGATAGCATTTAATGCTTTCTACAAACTACCAAATGAATGATGGATTTTACTGTACAGTATGTGCAGGCCCATGCAGACTTTTATGGGAATCATGTTTCATGGAAAAGAAGAAAGCCGGCATAATAAAAATTTAAGCCAAATTTGCTTCTTTTCAAATCAGAAACAGTGACTATATGTAACTTGTCTAAAGTAATCAATCAGCACGGAAGTGAAAGTCATCAACTGCAAAACAAAGATGTGCAAAGTACTGCCATGCTGAGGTGTAGTTTGCTGATGGTGTGGCCTATTTTTACAAGGCCTGTGTGAGGGTGTGTGTAAGGCCTGTGTGAGGGTGTGTGTAAGGCCTGTGTGTGTGTGTGTAAGGCCTGTGTGTGTGTGTAAGGCCTGTGTGTGTGTGTAAGGCCTGTGTGTGTGTGTAAGGCCTGTGTGTTTTACAAATTTAGACTTACATCTTTCACACATAAATCCACCTTTCCTCTAATGCACATGCAAACAATGGTAACAAACATTTGTAGTAATGAATTTGTCCTCTTGACAGTAATTTTTAAGTTTGCAATTTTGATCTCATAATTTATGAGTTTAGTTCCTATGTACAGTATTATAAAATTTTATTTCTGAGCATCTCTGAAATCTGTGATTTCAGATCATATTTTTCATGGATTGAATTTTGTTTGTATCATTGTAATTACCATAGGTCAAACTTTATGCAGTTGTTTGCACATATAGATGATGATTTTACGTTTCTGATATGATGGTTTCATATCAGGTTTAATTGATACTGTGTGCTAGCTGGCAGTATGTATGAGATAGAACCAGCACAACAGTACTTCAACCATTCATAGTCTTGAATTGTGGCAGTGAATGGCCAACCTTGAACATTTCATTAGTTTATTATTGTGTCTTATAAAGTCCCATCTGTTACTCAAAGATGTTAACATTTTATAATCATGTTGCAATGAACCCCTTGATGATGTACAGTAGTTTTTAACAGCACACAGAATGTTACCCTTTTAGAAATGTTTTATAGTTGAACAGCTGTCGCACAATGTAACCGTAAGTTGTGGCAGTTGTGTGCTATCTCTTTTAGCCACAATTGGTAGCTACAGTATATACAGATTATCAGCCTGTGGGGTTAATGAAAGGGGACAGTCAAAGAAAAGAGGGATTTATTTAATAAAAGAAACCAGAATGTTTTATTAAAGGTTATGAATGAACGGATTACCTTTTCAATAATTTCTTTGATCCTTTGATTCAGTTGTATTTACTGCAAGGACAAAGAAGAAACTGAAAGAATCTAATTGGCTTAGTTTATTGTGGTGATTACACTACTTGACATCAATACTAATTGGAAACAATGGGAGAATGGGCATCTAGAAGTAAACTGGTAGGGAGATCCCCAAGGTTATGTATTGTGTTGTTGAGACCATTTTATTGTGTCGTAAGTTTAGTGGTAAATTGAAGATTGACCAGTTATTAATGCTGTCTCAAAACCATGCTGGTAAGTGTTATGCCTCTCCTTGCTATTCCTTTTGAAATGTCTAACCTCTGTAGGTGGAAGGACATTTTGTTGTTAAGATACCAGCTAGTGGACGTTGCCTCTTCATATGATAAGTGATGAAGGTTGTGATGTTTTTGTCATCTTTGCCAATGACCAAAGGAATCATTGCATTCAAGTTTTTTTCTGTATGTGTGTGATGCTGTGTCCTGCAAAAACAATATCCCAAGAAGAAACTGAGTTGCAAGTCTAGGTAGTGCAGTGAGCCATAGCTAGATGATTTCTAAAATTGACAGCACTTGGTCATAGTTGAGGTCAACAGAGGCAAAGTCTCAACAGTTTATTGAAATCTGCAAAGTTGTTAGAGCTTTAAACTTAGACATCTGGGTGGTTGCTGCCTGGTCATATAAGCCCTGTTCCTATTTGAATGAGTGTGGTGGATCTTGATCTACCGCAATGGGTCAAACTCTAATGGGAACACATATAAACAGCACACACTCAAGATCAAAATCCACCGATTTTTTATTCCTTGCCGTAGGCAGGGGAATCTATGCAGTCCTGATGTCGTGTGTGTGTAAGGGTGTGTGTATGTGTGTGACGGTTGCTCGTAAACACTCTATCTCAAGAAGGGTAACTCTGAGTAATTTCATTTTTGGCATGTAGGTTGCCCATATTGAGTAGATGATCCCTATTGTTTTTGGTGTCCAAATCTTGATATTAATGAGGTTATGGGGTAAAACATAAAAAATGTTAAAACTACCATAGTTTCTTATCAGTGGGTCAGATTTGTTTTAAACTTGATAAGGTTGTCCGTTATTAACAGGTTCACGACCCTGTGAAATTTGATGCTTATCAATAGAGAGGAAGGGATAATTTTTCACTATAAAACAATAATAATAGCCTAAACACCATTATTTGTGGTTATTATAAACTACCGTACAAATGCTTATGGGGCTACATTGTGCAAAATTACTATTTGTTCCCTCGCACACAGTTAACTCAATGGGGTTACTCCAGATTTAATTCTACAGTACTGCATTTGTAACTTAGTGAGTAACTTCTAGTGTGAGGGGCCTCGATAAGTTGTCCAGAGAGGTAGTCTTGGTATGGGGGGTCATGGGGTCAGATTGACAAGGTGGCATGCATTGGAATGTTAATGGGTTGAGGAAAATAAAATACCATCTGTTCTGTCATTTATTTGGATAATATCAATATCCAGAGGAATAGCTGGTAGCAGAACAAGGTTTCTTAACAATCAAATTGGAGTGCTTTCAATCATATTTCACAATGTCAGAAAGGATGGAGGAAGCAAAAATATTGAGGAGGAATTATAACTTAGGGTCAACTTACGAGGACTTTGAGTGTGTTAAAAGCTACTTGTAACAAGGAAGAAATTATCACAGAGTCGATAAAAGGAAAATTTGCAAAAGGTAGAGCGCCAATTTGAGGCAATGGAAGAGGTTCATGCTGATCTGGCTGGGTTGTTGTCTGATGAAGCATTTGAGCAAGCAGAAAGCTGGATGTTGGAATGCCAAAAGCATTATACTGAGGAGAGGGAGGAAGCATTGAAAAAGTTGGAGGAGGAAACTGAGTTTGAAATTAGCGTTGGAATTACCTAAGGCAGAAATTCCACCATACGATGGAGACCCAAGAACATTCTGGTCCTTTATGAAGAATTTTGAGGTAAATATGGCAGACAAGCTGAGTTCAGATGAGGTAAGGTTGAGTTATTTGATTCAACTAACAACAGGCAAGACTAGAAGCAGCATTGATTACTGTGTGTTTCTTGGAGCTCAGAGATAATGTTGACTGATGTCATACTCATACTGTACTTGATGTGTGGGTTGTATGGCCTGGGTAGGTGATCCCTATTGCTTTTGGTGGACGTCAAATGTCGCGGTAATTTTAGGTCACCATAATAAAGGTCATTTTGGTTAAAGGCTTGTGGTGTATCAAGAAAAATAACTGCAGTTGATCTTATACTTGTCATGTGAGTAATTCATGTTTGTTGTAATATAACCATGTAGCAAGGAATCACAAAGCCTTTTGGCTTTCTGGTTGATACACCCATCGGTGTAGATCAGATTGACTGTATCAAAGTTTGTGATGTGAATGCAATCGGTAGATCATGTGACCCAAGATATCTGGTTTATTCCTTTTCGTCGTGTATTTGCTTTCTTGTAGTGAAAGACAAGCACAAAACAAATTTACACAGCTAGCTACTGTAGCTAGCTGTGCAAGCATTAAAAACTGGATACTGTTCTCTGAAAATTAATGGGAAATTAGTCTGTTCATTTACATATTTTTGTATGTTGCTCTCCCAGATACTTTTATTTTCTCTGTTACCGATAAGTGACTGACAGCTTATGGCAAGAAGTTAAAGGGTCATTTGTTTATGACATTTACTGCAGTATTCATACAGTACAGTAGGATACTTATGCTTACTAATGTATACTAGGACAAGTACAGTACAGGCAGGACAGGCATATGTTGAATTGGTTTCTCCACCGTACTGAAGGAAGAAGGTACCAGTTGCGAATTTCAAAAAATCAAACTGTGCATGAGTGTTTGTGCAGTATATACAGGTAACATACATAAATGTGTGTAGTAGTGATGTTTCACCTTTGCACATTTGTTCATATTTACCACGGTAGATCAAGATTCACCGAGCTCACTCAAATGGGAACATGGCTTAAATGATACTGACAACAGTCAGATGTTAATTAATAGTTAAAGTTGTATATCATGGTGGACATACAGTATACTGTATTTAGTATGTAACTGATTACTGTAAGTTGTGCTTTCCCTTTATATGAATTTGCCTTTTTTCCATTTGTTCAACACAGAAGTGTCACTTCCATATTGAGACATTCCTACAAGTACAATTAGTCGTCGCAAATGTTGTCAAAACTTATCATTAATGTTAATATGTAATTAATCTAAAGACAGTCATTCATTGCTATCTGCTGTTATTTCCTGGCCAAAGTGGCAAACAGTGATGACCATGTTGTGAAAGATTAGTTTCCGTGCCTGCACATTGCTCTTAAGTAACTAAGTAAATCTATAGTTAGTGAAAACAAATCAACATGGGATTGAAAAGAGGAGTACAACTGTAAGATACTTGAAGTATTTATAGCCATGTGACAATTGAGTAAAAGAAACTGAACCTTTTTTTCATGATTCTGCAACTTCTGCTTTCTAAAATTGCATTTTCACATGTGAATGGTTGTTTCAACTGCTAGGCCAGCCCAACCTGGATGTGTTTGTGACAGCAGAGAATGCAAGCTTCCGGTCTTCTGTTTCAGATCATTTCACATGAAGGCTTGGGCGGTAGATGCCCTGTCCCTGCCCTGGAATGGACTGGATGGGTATGTGTTTCTCCCCCATTTGCGATCAGAGCTGCCTTCCTCCTGCACCTTGTCTCCAAGGAGGGGGGAGGTTACTGCACCGGAAGGTCCGGGACCTTACCCTGACTGCATGGAGGCCGTCAGGGATTAACTCTGAGCACAGGAAATCCTGAACGAAGAGGATATCCTTTGTAGGGTTGGGCGGTATTCCAGTACCCAAGCCAGTACCAGTACTCCAATTACTGGTACATACTCACAATACCAGCGGCAGAATCTGTTTCTGCGAGTACTGGCACTCTTGAATAGTTCGCATTACCAGGGGAAATTCTTGGCACCAGTACCTTCTCCAAGAAATCAACAGAAATTTGCTTTTTCGAATGTGGTGTTAATACTTACATGTCAACATCAAAATGGACCAAAAATAAATTCAAAACTTTTCATGTCAATATCTCACCAAAAAACAAACCTCAAGGCCTCTGAAAGTAAATGAATTCATCACCGTAAATGATCGTGGTTAACTGGTACACAGTACACAGTGGTGGTTCATCGTAATGCAAATGGTACAGGCAAGGCCTACACGTATGTTCCCTATTTTGTTAACATTAACGCACTGTAAACGAAGAGTAAAGTACCCAAGCATCATACTTAAAGAAAGTCAACTAAAGAAGAACAACTCAGCTATGTAGAAGTAGAAATAGTTACGTGTATGTTTAAACATTCCAGCAATGGTTTGTTTTAATGTTTTTTGTTTGCATCATTCCTGAGGGCTCATCTTTGTATTCTTCTATAGCCACCCCTGTGATCAGCTAAGTACAAAGTGACTGATTAGGTTACTCTAGCAGGTCTTTAATGTTGCTGTCATTGATATCTCAGTTTGGTCCCCACTTGGCAATGCTTCTGCCATGTCTTTTTTTTCTTTCCTTTTACTCTATTGTTGAACATATTGGTTTGAAAATCTTTCTCAATTTCCTATGTAGCCACAAACCCCATCCCTATTTTGCCAAATAACCTGAACAAATGCCAAAACAAAACTAGCTCCTACTTGAGGAAACTTGACCCTGTATTTTTACAGTATAGCACTTGTCAATGTTTTGAACACACGGTAATACAATATACATCATCACACACTGTACTCAATTTATATGGCTGCAAGTGGAGATTAAATTGTAAATCAGTAACGTCCCACTTGGGTGAATATTAAAATTGGGGGGAAAAAAGTTCCTGACGTTTATGACAAAGGGGGTGTTTATAGTTATTTCCATTAGGCCCCCAAAATGCTGTTTGGCATGCACTTCTAATTTTTACCTGTTCACAAAGGTAAAAACAAACCAAATTTGGCGACAAACCATATTTTGGCGTTTAAAAAGCCAAACTCGCAACCCTGAATACAACAATAGACAGGCAGGCACAGTCAGTGGAAGAAAAGATTTCCCGCGCTAATTCTTATTTGGAGTGCGACAAACGGGCACTTAAGCATTACTGGATTGACACCATTAATAATGAAAATTTCATTCACAAAAAAAGTTCTTGGCCGTGCATCTAATTATGAATGTATGTTCTGCCTGCCTCGTGCATTTCAAAGTCATGATTGGCTGCCAAAAATTGCGTTCAGTCATTATACAGTGGCGTCTTTGGGCCAGGCCATATGACATATTACTCATCTTGGAACTGAGGCGCAGAAGAACAGGTGAAATTTTCCTGTTGAAAAACACAACCAAAATAAAAAATGCGACATTTATGGAATGCATAGACTCATTTACAGACAAATCTGCTGTTGGTTGAACAAATAGAAGAACTTTGGGCAACATTTACAAACCAATATAAATTTAATTGATCACTGATAATCTTTTAGTCAGGGACGGAGAAATCAATCTAAAATGTGTTGCTTGTCATTTTTATGTTCAGGATGATCTGCAAAATAAAGTGACTTTGTTTGGTTTTAATTTACGTGTGTGTGTACAGTATGTGTGTGTGTGCTTGGTGTGTGTGTGCTTGTGATACATTGCTATTCAATACTGTATCCAAGAAGCTTGGAAAGATAATGTGTATTCATGGTCACTGTTATACTCGCATTCGTAAAAAACCCTTTTCTTTTTGGTAATATGGTCATATTTACTAGCATTGGTTTTCAGTATGAGTTGTAAAAAGTCTTTTGGTTGTATTTAATTATTGTACTTATATCTGAATAGTACTGTAATTACATCAAAGAAAGAGTAGTTTTGGCAAAATTAACCCTCATGCCTCCAGAATAAAAATGAGCTCCTGGGTAACAACATACTGTACACTGGACTGCAATCTACAGATTGCACTGAACCTCTTCAAACACAATAAGCTTTAGGTTAAACTTCTCCTGGAATAAATAATTCTTTAAGTAAACTGCCTGGACCCAGATCTCCTCACTCATGGTACTTTGTAATCAGCAAGTAAACATTAACTTGTTTTCACTTAAATAGTGATTCTCTGTCTCTACTGTGAAATGTCAACTTAGAGACAGGATCAGTCTCACAGCAAGGAGTAGTATTGTGCATTGCAATGTTTAAGTTACTGAACACGACAATAGCTGTAAGTTCTCACATTGTAGTGGAATTTGTGAGATAGAGTGTGTACAGTATGTCTAAGACTTGTTGTTGCCTCACGAGATGTATTTGAGCAATTGATGATTAGATGCTGATGTACTATAGAACATCTCACTACTCCTCTTCATCATCATCTAATATCATCATCATCATCATCTTCATCATCATCATTGTCGTCGTCGTCATCATCGTTGTCGTCGTCGTCGTCATGATCATCATCATCATTGCTATCATCATCATCATTATTGCTATCATCATCTGTATCATCATCACCATCTCCTTCATCGTCACCATTATCACCATCGTTATCATAGTCATTGTCATCATCGTCACCATTATCATCATCACTATCATTATGATCGTCACCATCATCATCATTGCCATCATCACCCTCTTCATCATCATCACCATCATCATCATCGTCGTCATCATTATCATCATCATCTGGCTCGGTTTGCTTTGAGGGTGTCTTGTTGGACAACTTTTTATTATCACTATGTGGTATTTGTCAAAAGCACGCTGTGTGCAATGAGTTGATCTACATGAGCCTTCAATTTGTACAGTACTTCTGCACATGTAGTGACATCAGGCTTCCAACATGTTTAGTGTGGTCATGAAGATTTGATATCTGTTTTGCTTTGTGTGATCATTTTAGAAATTAGAGGTGTAAATAGGCAACTTACAGCATGTGGCAACTCCAGGGAAGAAATTTACAAACTGCCATGAAGTTTCAAGTTGATGTTGGTTTGTATGTATTGTACTACAAGTATCACAAGCTTGACTTTCACTCTTCTCTCTGTGTTAGATCATGCACCCTCTTGTTACGCAGGTGAGTTTTAGTGTTTTCATACAACTTGTGATACTGCAGTTGAGTACAATAAAGCTTGGATTGATCTAATGTTTTGGATTTGATGAAAGTTAATTGTTAGGCAGCAGGGATGAAAACACAAGAACATTTTACACAATATCTCAAGAAAGAAAACTTTCATAAAATAATTCATAAAAAAGGGAAAACTGACTTCGTATGTGCGATCTAGGTGTACTACATTAAGTGAACAAACCTGCTATTGATGGTGGAGGTCAAATGTCATTTGTTTTCAACAGAGTGAAGCCACAAGACCTTGTTAACACACACAATGTGTCAAAAAGATAATTGATTGCATATTAGTGTGCAGGTGTGTCACATTGAGTAAAAGAAATAAGTATCTTTTTTTTTGGGGGGGGGGGAGGGGTGGTCAACAAGGTGTATAATGATAGAAACTTTTTAAACACTGCCCCAAGGAGGGAGACTTGCTGTAATTAGTATGTAGATGAACCACATAGAGTGCAACAAGCCTGTTGTTTTTATGAAGGTCAACAAGTGCCAATTCCAAAAAGCTTATAAATACAAGAATCCCAAATTGGTGAAATGAGGATCAAATTTCAGTGGGTGGTATGTTAGAAACTGAGAGTAAAGAAGAGGAGGAGGGGGGGGGGAGGTAGAAATATTCCCTGTCTGTGGCAGTCTTGCAATGACTATAACACATACTGCACCAGAACTACAGCGTATCAACAGCGAATCAGTATGGAATGCAGACCGATGCACAGGATGATCTCCACCATTCTATGACATCAAAAAATCAACTCCATTTGTGACAGTTTTACAAGCTTCAAAGGGGTTGGAATATGGGGGGGGGGGGGGGCAATTTCATGTACCAATGTGAATAACTTTAATTAAACTTACAGGGTATGAAAATGTGATAATCGTGTTCAGCACTCATTTCCCTTTGCAATGATACTAAATTTAGATGTGTTTAGAATCAATGAATAGGGGCTTTAAGATCACCACACAATTAGGAGTATTTTGCAATGAGAGTCCATAATTTGGCATAGAGATGCCATGTTTATTTTAAAATGACATGGTGACAATGTACTGTACCTTTTAGCGGTTTGCTGAAAATTAAAGCAGTGTTAGATATTTACTGCTTTGTACATATCCTGTCAATGGTATATGTGCACCAGTGAGTACAAAAGTACATACTACATCGAATACACTATTAGACTATGAGTAAACCTCACTTTTTTTTACTTCCTTACTGTACTGTAGGTACCATTATCTAGTCCAGTCAATGATGACTTCACCAAATTCCATGTGGAACTAATAAAAAGTCCTATACCATCTTTTTTTTAACTAAGTGATTTTCTTAAAACTATTATAATTTCAACCACATGTTCAGTCATGTCTTAAAGAGACAGAGAGAGGTCAAGCCACATGCAGTACTTCTGGTTTGGGACATTTTTTGCATCCAATCCATGTTTCGTATGGATTGTGTCTGCAGATCAAAATCTGACATAGGTTGAAAATATAGTAAATTGCTTCCTTTTTTGCTTTGTTGACTTAAAGGCAAACCTAAGGATAATACAGTAGCTTGTTGTGGGTGTTGAATCAGGAAACCAGTAATCTGTTTCACTAATATTAACCTTCTGTTCGCAGTTTTCAATGATGTGAAAGTGATTATTGACAGCATGACTCTCTCACTTCACATAACCTATGCATTTTTCATTGATGCTAAATTCATAATCAATATATGGAAAAACAGTAATTGCTCACAAGAGTTGAAGAAGGGATTTTCCTTTTTATCACTCATTCTTATAGATAAAGTAGGTAGTGTTTAAAGTGAACATGGTTGCAGAAATTTTACCAGGTTACACTGCTTTCAACATAACAATTGCACACCCATGTACTGTCATGTACTGGTAATCAATAACACTGACTGTTATGCCAATAATTGAAGAAACCTGCAATAGAAGCAATGTTACTACAGTGCAATTGCAAGTCAACAATTAATAAATTGAAGAAACCTGAGAGAGAAGCAATGACTTAGCATAGTACAATTGCAGGTCAAGGATTAATAAATTGAAGGAACCTGAGAGAGAAGCAATGACTTAACACAGTACAATTGCAGGTCAAGGATTAATAAATTGAAGGAACCTGAAAGGGAAGCAATGTTAGGACAGTACAATTGCAGGTCAAGAATTAACAAATTGAAGGAACCTGAGAGAGAAGCAATGTTAGCACAGTACCATTGTATATGAAGACATAATAAATTGAAGCATCCTGAAAGAGAAACAATGTTAGTACATGACTATTGCAGGTCAAGGATTAATAAATTGAAGAACCTGAAATGGAAGCAATGTTAGGAGAGTACACTCACAGGTCAAGGATTAGTAAATTGAGGAAACCTGAGAGACAAGCAATGTTTGGATAGTGCAATTGCAGGTCAAGGATTAATAACTTGAAGAAACCTGAGAGAGAAGCAATGTTTGGACAGTACAATTGCAGGTCAAGGATTAATAAACTGAAGAAAGCTGAGTCATTGCTAAGTATAATCATCAAACCACGTGAGGTAATGAGTGAGAAGGGGGAGGAGGTGGTTTGTAAATGAAGAAGGTAGTAGAAGTCATTTCATTATTATTGTTTGATTTCATTCAAACAGATGTGACACACATTCTTTTAATTTTTAATTGTCTTTTTGCCTCTTATTCTTTTTGCAGCCGTGCTGTGCTGAAAAATCCTGATTTGTTACCCTCTGCTCCATTGACCAACCTTTGGAAGGATGATTTTTGGGGAACACCTCTAAATCACACAGGCAGTCACAAATCATACCGCCCTCTTTGTGTTCTTTCATTTCGTTTTAATTATGCGATTGGAGAGTTCCAGCCATTTGGCTTTCATCTTGGCAACATTGTTTTACATTGTCTTGTGACAGGAGTGTTTACATATACAGCTTGTAAACTGGTTAAACAACCTACCACTGCATGCCTTGCAGGGGCATTTTTTGCATCTCATCCGATACATACAGAGGCAGTGTCAGGGATTGTAGGCCGAGCAGATGTAGGAGCTGCCTTGTTCTTTCTTTTCTCCTTTCTATCTTATGCCAAATATTGTGAAATACGAGATCAACATTCATCTCACTCTCTGTGGAGAACCCCATGGAGTCTTGCTGCTGGTGGTTTTGCAGCACTGAGCATGCTCACCAAAGAACAAGGGATCACAGTTTTAGCAGTCAATGTAACCTTTGACCTCTTTATCCACCACAGGGTCAAAGTTCAGCAACTGTCAAAAATATTCATTGAGGTAATAATCAGCTTTTTTTTTTTATTCCTTGCCGAAGGCAGGCAAGGAATCTATGCGATGGTGATGTTGTGTGTGTGTATGTATGTATGTGCGTGTGTGACGCCTGCTTGTAAACACGATATCTCACGAAGCGTAACTCTGAGTGATCTCATAGTAGACATGTAGATTGCCCTTATTGAGTAGATGATCCCTATTGTTTTTGGTGGAGGTGAAAGGTCATTTTGGGTCACCAGAGGTCAAAAGGTAAATACCTTGAAAATTGCTTGTAAACACGATATCTCCAGAACGATAAATGTGAGAGATCTCATAGTTAGCATGTGGATTGCCCATATCAAGTGGATGATCCCTATTTTTTTTTGGCAGAGGTGATAGGTCATTTGGGGTCATGGGAGGTCGAAATGTGAAAAACTTGAATAAACAATATTTAAAGAACGGTCCTTCCAGTGAATTTATACTTGCAATGTAGAGTCCTTGTTGATTTGATGGTTCCTACGCATTTTTGTAGAGATGAAAGTTAGTTTGGGGTTACTTGACATCAAATTGTTAAAAATGAAAGTAGGTAATATTGGCATAATTAAGGATTGCTTGGCCTACAGTTCTTATCGTTTGGCCTACAGTTTTTAATAGTGGACCAAATAGTCTTGGCAGTAACATATCATTTGCCTTGCAGCACTTGAAGTTGGCCGCACTGTTTAGTCGAGAAATACTGTAATACCAGGGTAGGGAGTTGCCTGGTAATAACAGGGAGATGCGCTGCTTTTTTGGCTTCTGGCATATATTAATGAAAATGAAATGCATGTTCACGTTTCAGAATATATTGTGAAAACAACAAAAAATATACCTAGTACCATTTCAAGAACTTCTTTTAGGACATACCAACATTGTCTGTTCGAGAACCTTAAAGAAAACATGAAGACAACATTAAATTTGGTATCACAGATTATTATTTGGCAAATCTTATGCCACTGTCCTCATAAGGACATGAGCATGCATGAATTGTAAATTGGAATTGATTAATTAAATATACCACGGGTTATTAGTTTTATAAAAAGAACTAAAGTACTGATCATTTGGATCAAATATCCTTGAGCTTGCATAAACTGTGATTGCTTCATTGAATGAATCAAATTGTAACTGACCCACCTCTGTTCAAATTGGTTACTGTTATCTGACATAATTTATCACAGTTGACTGCCAGTAGAAACCACAATGTCCAGAATAAATCATACAGTCTGTTGAGCCAGGTATAAACAGTGTCTCTGTTTAGCCCTCTGAGCAATTAAGTAGTTCAGGTAATCAAAGCAAGCTTTAAACTATTGGCTACTGTGTATCAAACCAGGGAAACTTGTAATGTTTGTGGTGTCTTTAGGTAGACTAAAGGCAAAGTTACAAGTCTTGCTAGATGCTGGTTTAAAAGGTTTATCAGTTTTAGTTAAAGGGAAATAGGGCGTTTGTTTGACAGGAAACATCCATATTTTTAGAATCAATATTTGTGGACGCAGAATGATAGATTATTCAAAATAAGGAAGGACAGTAGTCTTCTTTTCAACAAATAAGTTTCTCACAGATAGAAACTCAGTTATTTGTTGTTCATCACGAATTTGTTCACCCAAACTTTTCAAATTCAAATGATGCATCTTCCGTTACTCATCACATGCATAATGTTTTGAGGAGATGAAGCTTTGGCAGATGTTTATTGATGAGAGTGAATGGTTTAACAATGACTAAAGCTATTTCTCTTATATGTCATGTTGGTGTATTTTAAACGCCCTGTTTCCCTTTAATTTTCAAGGACATCATAGCCATTTGGAAGGGCATCACGCCAAAAAATCAAATACTAAAGAGCAGCCACCAATAGCCGTAACTCGACAAAATAAAGTGCTATAATTTTGATTAAATAAACATGTTTACCTTTTTATCAAGTTGTTAGACACGACAAAATACAAGTTGTTCCCCTGCAGCATCATATCCGTTTGGGAGTTTTCTCATGTTTGTGTAGGTCAAAGGTTATGTGGGTGACAAAATGTCAAAACCTTGTAGACATGATATTTTAAGGGTGATAAATGTGAGGGATCTCATACTTAGCTTGAGATTTGTTCATATTTAGCATGTTGACGGCCATATAGGGTAGGTAATCCCAATTGTTTTAAGTGGAGGTGAAAGGTCATTTTGGGTCACGAGATTTCAAAAGGTTTTGACCTTACTAAGATGGTATCTCAAGTAGGATAACTGTGTGGGATCTCATGCTTGTCATGTGGGCGATTCATGTTTGTTACAATATATATCATGAGGCAAGGAATCACTAAGCCTTTTGGCTTTCTAGTTTGCATATATCTAATTTCCATTTTGGAAAGTTTGGGGGGTCACTTGTTGCTGGTATGCTTTGTTTTCTGGCAAGGTGAGTGAGTGGTTTGTACTTTTTAAATATTTCCTTTTACATTTTTAATTTCAAATGTCATTTAATTTCAAATGTCATAGGGTTGGTTATTCAAAGTATGTAGACTTATCTTCTGCAAGCCCATTTCTATAGACAGAAAGAGGGAGGGGGGGGGGGTGTTGGTAATTACACCCCCATTTTGCTTCTGATACCTTGTTTTAGGAATTCTCACAACAGGTTATTGGTCTACCTATCTATTTGTCTTTCTGTCTATCTGTGTCTCTGTCCATCCATCTATCTGTCTGGCTATCTGTCCATCTATCTATCTGTCTGGCTATGTCTGTCTCTGTCTGTTTGTCTGTCCATCTGTCCGTCCATCTGCCCATCCATCTGTCCATATATATCTGTCTATCTACTTATATGTCTATAGTGTCCACAATTGGTCAAAATGCTTCTCCCCCTTCATGCTTCCATGTGAGCCCTTATATGGGCCCCTTGGCCCATTTTATGAAATTATTCAAAATGTTTCACCTCCTACTTTTAAAAACCCCTTTTTAACTGTCATAGGACATTTCAAATATCCCTACCATGCATGAATGGTAATTGAGTAATTGGACAGTGTCAATACTAACTGAAACTCTATATTGTCCTGTGGTCAGTATGTTTACCAACTTGACTAGTATATAGAAACATTAAAGGGGCACTTTAGTTTTTTTTTCATGAAATTCACTTAGTCTTCACAAGTTTCCTGATTGTAAGCTTCTAGTGACAGATAGATGTTCAAATGAAGATGGTCCTCAGGATGACCACTAACGAGTGAGAAGTCAATGATTTAAACTGGTTTTGGAAAACTTGTGAACATTCACTTTTCCACATTAGTACTAGTAATTCATATATCCACAGCCAGTACAAACCATGGAGAAAAATTAATAAAGATCAACAGTTTTCATAATTATTAGATGTGAACAGTAATGCTCATATAAGCATTGTTACTTGATAGCACTCATCAAAATTTTCACAAATTTATGGATTAAGTTTGAACTTCTGCACTGCTGGTTCTGCAGTTAATGAAATTTGGCAAATTTTTCAGTCCTGCAGATTCTCTTGTTCAATGTTGATGTATGATGATAGTGGTTCCTATGATTTCACATAATGATATGTAAATGGTATTCAGGGTATTTATGTATCTGAACTTTTCCTTCACAGAAACAATACCTTAATCTCCTTGAAGACCTGTTAAGTCAGTGTGTAACTGGAGTTATCCTTATTTAATTCAGGTATTCAGGTGTGAGCCTCCGCACCCTTGGTGCTCTAGTTTCAAAAGGGAATGTCCACATTCTCCCCATACCCCTCCATAGGACATCAATTAATAGCTTTGGTGTCCTCCTCCTCCCCTGAAGAAAAAGAAGCAACCAGTCGGAGCTTACGGGCCTGTTTAGAAATAGTATAAAATGTATCATAGGATTGTCGTTAGCACTGTTTGGAAACCGTGTAATGACAATCCTGTGATATATTTTATGCTATTAGTTGTGTTATGGTCAATAGGATTTGTTGATATGATATCTTTTTAAGCATATCTTGTTCTATGTACTAACACAATTGTGTTTCTTAACTTTTCCTTTACAGAAACAATACCTTAATCTCCTTGAAGGACTCTTAAGTCAGTGTTTAACTGGAGTTATTCTTATTATATTCAGGATGTACATAGCAGGATTTTCGCCTCCTGTGTTTGCTCCAGCGGATAACCCGGCTGCTGATTCAGAAGTCCTTCAGACCAGAACTTTAACCTTTCTCTTTCTTCCAGTCATGAACTTTTGGCTTTTACTTTGTCCTTATGGTCTAAGTTTTGATTGGTCAATGGGAGCCATACCATTAGTTGAGTCCATCTTTGACCGAAGGAACTTGTACTCGCTTTTGTTTTATTGTTCTCTGGTTACCTTGGTAACCTGGATATTGATATCTAAAGAATTGTTTGTAACAACATCTTCACCCGATAAAGGAAGAACACAAACTACAAAGACCTTTAATGGAAATTGTTCAGCTGGAGAACTAAATGTTTATTGGAAGAGAAATGGAAACCACCAACACCAATTAGATGTTAACAAGAGACAGAATACCAAAGATGCAGTTAATAAAAATGATAGGTTGTCAAATGTCTGGAACAAGACAAAACCTCAAACTGTAATGATGAACCAGAGTGCAATTAACAAAAGAACTCACAATCATATGAGCAATGTTGTTCAGTCATATATACCCAGTCAAAGAACTTCGGATATTTTAACCATGAGCCTTGCATTGCTTGTGTTCCCATTCCTTCCTGCTTCCAACTTGTTTTTTTACGTTGGTTTTGTGATCGCAGAACGCATTCTGTACATCCCAAGTATGGGATTTTGTCTTTGCCTTGCCTATGGTGCTGAACATATGTGGAAGCGTTTCTCACGGCACCAGCTTACAAGGTGGATGTTATCAACAATGGTAGTACTCTTGATAACGCTGTTCAGTTTAAGGACAGTTGTTCGTAACCAAGATTGGTTAAGTGAAGAAAATCTTTACAGAGCTGGTATCCACATCAACCCACCCAAAGGTAATTTCATATTTTTTTTATAAAGTTGCTTCATGATTTCAAATGTCAAAGCAGAGAGTTTACCAAATGTCAGACATCTTGAATACTGATTGCTTGCCAAATACAGAAGGAATCTATGCCATGGTGATGTCATGTGTGTGAGTATGTTTGCAAGTGTGTGTGTATGTAAGTGATGCTTTGCTTGTAAACATGATATCACATGAAGGGTAACCATGACTGACCTCATACTTAGTGTGTGCATTGGTGATAGTGAGTAGATGATCCCTGTTGTTATTGGTGGAGGTCAAACTTCATTGGAGGTCACAAGAGGTCAAACTGTGCAAACGTTTAAACCTGATATCTCAAGAAGGGTAAAGTTGACTGAACTCATACTTGGTATGTAGGTTGGTCACACTAAGTAGATGACTCCTGGTCAAAGGTCATTTGAGGTCACTACTTTGAGGTCCAACTGGATAGTTTTGTCAAGATTTCAAACCAATAATTGGTCAGCAAGAATCGCTAAGCCTTTTGTCTTTCTGGTTGGTGAACAGCCTTGATGGTGACTTGAGTGATATTGGCTCCTGTTTATTTCACTCCTTGTTTACCTTTCTTAACAACAAATGCATTCCCATCTACTGTGCCAAGAGTACCAGTATTAAACATTTGATACCACCCTTGACTCTGTTTGGAATATCAGACTACTGCCTCCTTCCCAATTAGCCGTCCTGATGTTCTAAGAGTGCAGAGGTCTAAAGAAATTTCATTCCACTGTTTTTTGCTGTTTTCTCCCCGATCTGGTTTCCTATGACTTATGGTTTGCTTTTGTAACAATTTTAGCAAGCTTACCACTTACCTTACCACCAAGTTTCATTTCTATCTCCTGTAGAATTTTCTTGTTATAAGATTTAGTCCGGCCTCATCGTTTTCCCACCCTTTTTTATTAGAGGAACTTTGAAGTACAGGAATTTAATGAACATTGAATTCAAACAGCAAAAAACAAAATATGGCATTGTCTGCACCTGTGAATCCATTGGATTTGTTGAAGACACTACTGGATTGTAAACTTGATAATGAATTAAATTCACCTGGAACTATTCACTAGACCTAATCTCAGTGTGATATTGGTAATATCAGCACATCTAGAATGTGCCAGAAAAGCGAATGTATAGAGTTTCTAAGTGAACTCAAGTATGTAAGAAGCATTGATCCTGGTATTCATTAATTAGTTTGATGGTACCTCACCGTTTAGCCCAGATATAAGACATTGCTGACCTAAGTATGCAGTACACAAGGCAAACCCAGCTATCAGATCCTCTCTATAAACTATTGAAACTGCCAAGTGTCTGAGGTATGTGCCAAGTGTCTGAGGTATGTGTGCCAAGTGTCTGAGGTATGTGCCAAGTGTCTGAGGTATGTGCCAAGTGTCTGAGGTATGTGCCAAGTGTCTGAGGTATGTGTGCCAAGTGTCTGAGGTATGTGTGCCAAGTGTCTGAGGTATGTGTGCCAAGTGTCTGAGGTATGTGCCAAGTGTCTAAGGTATTTTATTCACCTCAAAGCTGTCACCATGGATATCATCCTCAACTTACTTGTGCCAAGTAGAATCCAGCCTCGGCCTCCAAACATACACTGCGTCATTACTGGTTGATGCCAATGACAGGGACAGTGCATATGCAATACTGTCCTCTTCAGTTGTTGTAATAATGTCCTGTTTAGCAGTCACATCAGTGTACTGATAACAAGATAGCTGCAAACTTATTTCTCCTTGAGTTGCAAACATCATTGAAATAAAAGAAAAATGGAGTGTTCTAAGGAATTTGAAAGAAGTTCTGCTGGTACAAATTGCCTGAATGAACAAGGCATTTTAGAAGTATATATGTTGTTTTTTCTTGATCAGTAGCCCACAACTAAAGATTTTTCCTCAGGATGGCAAACTGTAATTATTGTACAGTTATATTTTTACATCTAAAGGTAGCATTTATTTTCATGGAAAGTCTTGAAAGCAACTTTTCGTGTCTATGTTCTTTTAAGCTTGGGGTAATCTTGCCAATATTCTCAAGATGGAAGGAAAAGTGATTGAAGCTGAGATGGCATATAGAAATGCACTAAAACACAGAAGTAATATGGCTGATGTACATTACAACCTGTAAGTATTGACAGATATCTGAAAAAACATGCAAACATTTATAAATTCTTCATTGTCTGTATGGTGATGTAATACTTTGAATAAACTATGACACTCCAATTTGATATATATATGTATAATAATGTAGTATGTAATGTGTAATATGTATCTATTAGAGTTTTGCAAATACCTGTTACTTGGAGTTGTATGGTTGTATGTATTACAGTCTTATTCATATCTGTTACATGACATTGTATGGATGTATCTATTAGAGTTTTATGAATAGCTGTTACTCAGAATTTTATGAAATACCTGTTCCTTGGAGTCCTATGAATACCTGTTATTTGAAGTTATATCCATATCTGTGATGAAATTGTTTGTAGCTTACACACACTACGTGTGTGAGGTTATGGAGCCAGGCAACTGCCAACTTTTAAGAAAATGATTCAGAGTTTTCATTATTTTGCAGAAGGTGAGATTGCAGCTACATGTACTTTACCAAATGGATATTTGCTAACAATATTTCAAAGTTAAATGTTCGAAGAGAAATTTGATTTTTAAACCATTTTCCATGTTTGTAGGGGCCTCTCCTATGATTTCATCACAATCTATTGACAATTGTTCAAAATACATCTCTTCACTCATGCTATGATAATTTTTCTTGAAACTTGGATGCAGTGGTTCTCAGATAGTGGGGCCTTTGGATTTTTCAGGAACTTTTTGTCCAAGGTCCTGTTTGTGCACAGTAGCTTATTTTATTAATTTTTCATAAATGCTGTTCTAGCTGATTGTGTTGTACAGTGGTGGTGATTTTAGATCTATGGTTCCATCTGTGGACCATTTTATGAATCACAGAGAACACCTCCTCTTCTCCTACAGTTTGTGTCGTACAATGGTGACTACACAATTAAAATGATTGAATATATTTACAGGAATCAAATATATTTTATCTTTTCAGGGGAATTTTGTTACAAGAGTCTAATAGATTCCATGAAGCCTGTGAGAGCTATCGGAAGGCAATACATTATCGACCGCGTTTATCGAGTAAGTCTGAGTACACTCAGTAAAATATACTAAATGGTACTGTAATGAATGTTAATGTTCTATAACATACATTTATCAGTATACTTCTTGGAGCTGTACTATTAGTTTGATTATAACTTATTTAATTTTACTTTTTTCATACTTGAAAGTATTCATTAAGAATTTCATTGATGTTCCCTCAACATTTTCCACTTTTGTGATAAAGTCATGATTACAACTGCTCCCTTATGGTCTGTTAATGTTGTCACAGCTATTTTGCACAATTTCAGTACATCTAACGTTTCCATGGTTACGTGTATCTTTTTCTTATGGGTAAATTTCTCAAAAATTAATATAGATTGGTCCTTGCAGTTTATTGTTCTTTTACCTTTTCACCTGCACACCTGTATAAGAAGTGTAAATGCACAAGTCTGTGATGTATTTGTGATATAATTGGAAGCGATATATCGTCATCATTGTTATCATTAAAGTACATTTCTATCTGTTTACTTTCTTTCATAAGTGGCTCATTTAAATTTGGGCATTATGCTGACGGAACTAGGTAAACTAGATGAGGCAGAGCTGATCTATCGCCATGCTGCTACTCTTACTGATGACGGTTTGAAAGATCCACGAAGCCAGATGAAGGGGATTATCTCTTCAATGTTTAATTTGGGAAGATTAATGCAGAACCAGGGAAGACACCAGGTATAAACCATGATACATTAACAATATCAGCTGTTATGATCAATAACTCATTAAAAAATCTATGTAAACTACAAGTCATTTCTCGTCATGTTAATGTTTGTAATGACTATTTTACGTTAGATTTGTTGACTTTACATCAGCATAAAGAGTAGTCTGCATACGGCAATTACTGTCAAGAACAGAGCATTCTCCATTAAGGAACCATAACTGCCTGGTAGTTTATACAGTCTTTTGTGCAGAAATGTGGATTTCATGACCTGTGAAGTCTTAGCAACTATCCCTGTACTGTGTATTCATTGTAACTGATGGTTGTGTGACATTAAAATAACATTTTGGAGTATTTATCATTGAAAATGTTGAAAATAGCCCCAAATTCTATAAAAACCCATCAAATAGTGACGATTTTACAGGCATATTGCTGTTTCCCACCTGTATTAGAATAAACATTTGCTAATTATGCAAATTTGTGACATTGAGAGATGGACTCCTGTGATACTTTTTGTGTTATCCTTTGTTTACTTAACCTTTATTTCTATGATAATGGAAAATTTTATATGCCCAGAGGGTTTTATTTCTGAAGTATGTGTTTTCTTCAAAAATATCAATATCACTCACCAATGTAAACCCCAGTAATAAGTGAGGGGCAACATGTATAGGATTAACAAAAGAAATGCTGACACTGTGCAACACTCCATGTGATCTGTTTTGCATTTTCATCAAACTTTGAAAGTCATGTTGCACCAACTATAAGAGATATAAACACAATTTAAACTGATTTTCATTCAGTATTTCACTCTGCAACTTCATAATGAAACCATCTCTTTTCTAGATGCATGTCACACAACCTTAAGATACAGTGCACTACATATTGTGTAAAATGTGAATCGAAGCAACATAACAGTGATGAACCTCTCAGTGGTGAAACCATTCTACATAATGTGTGATGATATCTCATGAAGTGAAAACTGTTAAATATTGAAAATTTGTTACAAATATGTTGTTCAAGGTCAGTAAAAGGTTACAATGAAACATAATTGCACATCAGCAGGTATCAAAGATTTTAAAGACCTTAGAATTATGTATGATGTGTTTGTTGAAGGTCAGGGCTATGTGGTGCTGTGTGAGTGATCAGGGCTATGTGATGCTGTGTGAGTGATCATGGCTGTGTGGTGCCATGTGGGTGATCAGAGCTGTGTGGTGCCATGTGGGTGGTCATGGCTGTGTGGTGCTGTGTGGGTGATCAGGGCTGTGTGGTGCTGTGTTAGTGATCAGGGCTATGTGGTGCTGTGTGAGTGATCAGGGCTATGAGGTGCTCTGTGGGTGATCATGGCTGTGTGGTGCTATGTGGGTGATCATGGCTGTTTGGTACTGACTGTCAGCGGAGGCGGTGTGGTGATGTGTAGGGTAGATCAAGGCTGTCATAACCGCAGAGTTAGGGCTGATTGGACATAGGTGGTGGCATTTGAAGGAATGAAGTTAAGCAATGCTTAGATTTGGGGTTGATCCCTAAATTGGTCACAGAGAGATGAGTGTTTTTGCAAGAGTATTGGAGGGTGTTTCCATCTGAACTTACCTTATGAAAAAATGATACCAAATATGATTCAAATATGTTGAGATGGTAGTCACCCATCATAAAGTTGTAATGTAGCAGCCATAGGTTTGCTCCATATATAGATATTGTTGCACAGCATTGTGAAACAACCGTTCTCAGAGCGGTATGTTCAGTAGATCATGGCTGTATGGTGACGTGTGTGAGATGAAGGAGATGTGATAGGGGCGATTGGGTCATGACATGTGGGAGATGGTGTGGTGGTGGTGTGTGTGTAGTGTGTATGGAAGATGAGGACTGTTCTGATAACAAAGATATACACACTTCATAAGTTTATTTGACTTCTGTACCATTGCTTTTTTCCTTCAGGAAGCCTTGGAAGTTTATCAAAAAGCCTTAGAAAAGAGACCAGATTTCTATGCTCCTCAGAGTCTGTATAATATGCTAGGTGAGTGGGTAAATGTAGGGATGACATCACGTATACTCTTCTTCTTTGAATTTTGAAGTCTTTTCCTGAGAGTTATGTATGCAATAAAGTTGATCCTGTTTAAGAGATAAAATATGATTTAACCGTAAACTACTGACATGTTGATGGTATAGTTAGGTACAGACTGACATGTTGATAGTGTAGTTAGTTACAGACTGACATGTTGATGATGTAGTAAGTTACAGACTGACATGTTGATGGTATATTCAGTTACAGACTGACATGTTGATGGTATATTCAGTTACAGACTGACATGTTGATGGTATATTCAGTTACAGACTGACATGTTGATGGTATATTCAGTTACAGACTGACATGTTGATGGTATATTCAGTTACAGACTGACATGTTGATGGTATATTCAGTTACAGACTGACATGTTGATGGTATATTCAGTTACAGACTGACATATTGATGGTATATTCAGTTACAGACTGACATGTTGATGGTATATTCAGTTACAGACTGACATGTTGATGGTATATTCAGTTACAGACTGACATGTTGATGGTATAATCAGTCACAGACTGTCCTGTTGATGGTATAGTTAGTTACATTCTGACATGTTGTTAAATGGTATGCTTAGTTACACACTGTCAAGTTGATGTTTTTGTTAGTTACAGACTGATGTATTGATGGTGCAGTTAGTTACAGACTTACATATTGATGGTACTATTTGTTACAAACTAACATTTTATGGCTCATTAGTTGAACTGCACATAAAACCATGGGAAGTCTTCCTGTGTTATATCTCCTCCTTGCCCTTTTGTGTGGTTTATTGAGCTAAGTAGTTCAATTGAAGTATACATGATGTTTGACAAATAAAACACAACGTTAATAGGTCAACCTGTGTGACTTGATGCAAATGTGATTTGTTCCTGTATAACTTAGATTTGACTTCTTGTTTAGCTAGGTAAGTGATAGATGCTTGTTGGAGCTAATCCAATGTAATATGAGATCAGTGTTCTGTGCAGGTGATCAATGCTTTAGGTAGGCTACCAATGCTATAGGTAGGTGATCAATCAGTACTCTAAATCAATGATCTAGGTAGGTGGTGCTTTAAGGAGAAAATTAACCCCGTACACATTTGTGAAATTAATGATGTGCATTTTCGTATGCTATGCTATGAAATTTAAAGAAGAATAGCAGATTATGATTAAATTTTAGGAGGCTTTTCATCATAGTTTGTTGAAGGATTGTAGTGACAATATTGTGTGGAAGGTGCAAGCTACAATGTTAACATTATTTGTATTGGCGGTTGACATATCATGGATGATGGCTGGGTTGGGCAGTACCAGAAATAACCAATACCAGTGCTTTTTCTCACCTCAGTACTGATATCTGTTGTTTAATATCAATTTGAAAAATATAAGCTTGGGCCTGTAAATGCAAACTGTCTGCAAAGTGACTTTGGATCGCAAAAGTAGCCTATATTTCTAGAATTGCTGTAAATGTTCAATCATAAAAGCAGAGTATTTACACAATATTGATGTACAGTGTGTATCAAACTGTTGTGAAAAGCTGGTCAAAATTACGTAGGCCTATTACATAATTTATCTCCAATTGCCAGGCTAACATTACACTGGGTACCTAGGCTCTGATGTCAGTTAGTTGCCTTGTAATTAGCTACAGAACAGTGTCTTAAATTATGTTGCTAAACTTCACATGACTGATACAGAGTAATCCTAACTCCTATTGCTTTACTGCCTATTTGTGATTATACACTAATTTGGTCAAATTCTGGCTCTATTCATAGGCCTATCACAAAAGTAGTCCCTATTTAGTCTTACCCATCCAATGCTGAATCTAGTTTAGAGCCATAGGAATAAATTAACCAGAATGACATCAGAGCTGGGAGCAACAAGTGGAGGACAAATTCTCAGGCTGAGGGTACATATGCATGGGAAAGCAGAACTATTTTGAGCAAGGACATCGCCAATTGTTTTCGGTTCATTAGTGTCTTCAAGGATATCTGCTATGTCTTTGAATGTTGTCGACCTAACAAATCGATTCTAGACTGTTCGGGTCAAAAAAGCATTTGTTGGAGGCCCTCGAGGGATCCATCTGACACATGTAATGTTACCAGAATCAATTGCTGTGGATTTTAGTGAGCCTGAAGTACACAAGATTTCCTGTAGACCAATTTTGTTTGCATCGAGTCTTAAAGTTTCATCTTTCATTGAAATAGCCTAATGTTACGAGTTTTTAGCTGACATTATTTGTGTTAGACTCAGAGAATGGTTAGGCTGCAACAAATCAGCATTGTCTTTCAGGATTTTTTTACTGCTTGTTGGCAGCATCATATTTTTAGACAATTTTGAGATTACAAATGTGAGAATTAACAACACATGTCAAGGACAATGATTATTTTTTGGAAATGGTACTGGTTTCATAAATTGAACCAGTACCAAATGAATTTGTTAAGGTACAGGGTAATACTGGTAGTAGTCATGGATGAATTCAGTTGGCACCAAGTAGTACCGTTTCCCAAAATACTGGTACCAAGTTGAGCACCAGTATACAGCCCAACTGTAGCTGTTATAATATCGTAGTGAATGCTATGTTGTGTTCTTGATTAATGATGCTGTCCTCATCTAGATCTCTTTACTAAACCTGTTAGTGTGTATTCATATCCGAGAAATAGAAACTTTTATGGATATATTCATTTCAGTGTTATTCACTTGTACCCTCCAATGTCTTACATACTTTAGCACATGTGGCAAGGACATTAATGTAAAACTAACTGCAAGATGTTCATAATGATTCTTTACATAGCCCAATGTCTTGGTATAGACTGTGTGATACAATTCTGTAGACTACCTGACTGATAACTAAATACATATAAATTCACCTGACATGTCAATGGACGTTATACAGCCTTAAATCAATGTTGTGAGCCATACATTGCATGGGACAAGCTTAAAATGTGCTTTCTTTAAATTTGACCACGTAATTGTCTCACTCTCCTGGACATAAATGGTGGATAAGTTGTGTATTATGAGTATTAAAGCTGTATGGAAAATTGCTGTGTGTGAGTTACGACAAGTAATTGAAACAATTCAATACTGACTGCTACTTTAACAGATGCATACATTTAGAGAATTGGAATTTAAGAATGATGAAAACACAGTTGTATGTCATTTTGATTGCTTCTGCATCAGATTTTAAATATGATGTATGGATCTATTACCATATGCATAGTAAGTGGACAATGTCATACACATTATGGCATTGTACAGAATAATATGTATTGGTTACTGAGTCCCCAACAGAATGTAGGTTGGTTCATTGCAGCACAAGGTTTATTGAATGCAACCGTATGAAGACATATGTTTATCAAAAGTTGTACATAAAATACTGGAATAATGGATCAATAATTTCCTCTGACTGCAAAACAAATGACATGAACCACCTGAAGTCTTTTTTTTTGTACTTTTTCTGTTGTTTTATTGATGTCAGCAATATGTTGTTGATTACAATCTTGTATATCTGATAAGGTCAGGCCATTGCATAGTTTTATTTCAATGTAAAAATTGTTGTGTATTTTATGAGGTAATTGTCCCAACTGAAATTTGCCCTAGTTTTTCTCTTTCTGTGGTTGTTATGTGACTGTGGTTATGTGCTCTGACACATTTTGTTCCATGTCAGCTTGTCTGGTAGTATCTTTATCTAGTGGCATGTTGATATGTTGTTTAGTGGAAATCCTTTGATCCATACTAGCAATTGAATGGCATATATCTGTTTATACAGCTTTTTGACATCATTTGCTTTATACTGGCTAGTTGTGCAGAACATCTATCTAGCACAACGACATCAGTATACACTGATATCAGATACTTCATATAATGTCTGTAGTAATACTCACAATGACATCAGTATACTCTGATATCAGATACTTCATATAATGTCTGTATTAATACTCACAATGACATCAGTATACACTGATATCAGATACTTCATATAATGTCTCTATTAATACTCACAATGACATCAGTATACACTGGTATCAGATACTTCATATAATGTCTGTATTAATACTCACAATGACATCTGTATACACTGATGTAGAATATCAGATGGTTCGTATAATGTCTCTATCAATACTCACAATGACATCTGTATACACTGATGTAGAATATCAGATGGTTCGTATAATGTCTCTATTAATACTCACAATGACATCAGTATACACTGATGTAGAATATCAGATGGTTCGTATAATGTCTGTATTAATACTCACAATGACATCAGTATACACTGATGTAGAATATCAGATGGTTCGTATAATGTCTGTATTAATACTCACAATGACATCAGTATACACTGATATCAGATACTTCATATAATGTCTCTATTAATACTCACAATGACATCAGTATACACTGATGAAGAATATCAGATGGTTCGTATAATGTCTCTATTAATACTCACAATGACATCAGTATACACTGATGTAGAATATCAGATGGTTCGTATAATGTCTCTATTAATACTCACAATGACATAGGTATACACTGATATAGAATATCAGATGGTTCATATAATGTCTGTATTAATACTCACAATGACATCAGTATACACTGATATAGAATATCAGATGGTTCATATAATGTCTGTATTAATACTCATCATGTTTGTGTCCTGGTTTGCTTTTTCATGTTATTTTAATATCAGTTGGACAGATTGTATGTTTGGATAGGATGTATGAAGAATATTGTAGTGACAGGTAAATGATTTTTAATTTTAAAGAGTATACATTTTTTCACTGCAGACATTTGAAACCCCACACTAATACTTTGTTCATAATTCAAGTTATTGCTGTTTGGTCAAAAAAGATTTCAAGTTGTCTCAAAAGTTATAAAAATATTTTGTAACATCAGCCAGTGATTGCTAAAATGTCTTTGTTGCTTTTTGAAATTGTAGAGTGCAATTAACCTTGAAACTTGACACCAGAGTAAAATTGGATGTGGATCATTAAAGATTGAGCTTAAAATGTCATGTAAATAAAGGTCACAACTCTTACCTGGGTAGGCTGTTGAGACTTTAAAGAAATACAAAGAATTTTCAATTTAGGTGGTAAGTTGTGACATCACAGATTTCTCATTACTGTGAAAAAAACAATTGTTTAAAAGTCTGCAACTTTCAAATAGTGTGCTATTTTGATATTCACCAATAAAGAGAGAAACATTTTCCAAACTGTATGAGATTTCAGTCATTTTTAGTGGCAAAACTCTTTTGGGGAACTTCCGATCAGAGATGTTTCTGAATATGTGTTACTTGTATTTAGCATTGTGTGCAATGTGTGAAACAGCATCACAGTCCCCATCAGGAGAAATTATGCATCATTACTTGGGAAGCCAAATTCAGCTTCCATTGTCAATATTGATAATTTGTTAAGTTGCATAATAGATCTTTTATATAATAATCTACTGGTGTTTATTCGGAATCTAAGTGTTTCAAGTTCAAGCAGACTTTGCTACTGGAGTTACTGAATTGGAGGGGTTACTGATGCTGTGTAGGATCCAAAAAGTAGGTCATATCATATCAACAACAGTACAGACAGACTTCGCACACTCTGTTCCATGCAGTCAGAAGTAGGTTGGGGTGGCTGTCTTCTCCTCTGGGAATGATAAAACTTAGTCACAGGGATGGAAGGGGCCAGCAGCCAGTCAACCTGACTTCATTTAAATGTAATATTCCTTGAAATGTCACCATGTCAGTTTTGACTCATTTTAATGAAGTCTTTGAGGACGTTTGGTATCCTTTGCTAGTATTGGTTGCGGCTAGAGCGGTGAGCGGTCAGACTCTCTGGGATTAGTTCCGTCTTTGTGTAATTTAAGTAGCGGTTGATACTTCTGAATTTTCAGGAATTGTTTTTGTCCAATTTTTTTAATGCTTTGAATATGTTTGTCTTTAAAAGTGTCATGGCAAGTGTTTATTGCTTTCAGCTGGTGCTGTAGCATACTTTTGGACATCCACAATCCTTCTGGGAGTTTCTCTGAGGTACATTTTTTTAAAAACAAGTATTTTATTACTAATATTGATTAGCATCTTTCCAATCTTCTCAACTCTTATGCAGTAATTTTTCAATCAGATAAACATTACACTAAACTGAAAAATTTAGTTACCAGTTGTTCAAAGTGCGGTTTGGTTTCCCCAAGGTTAGTGTTCGCTTTGGGACCATGGAAATCTTTCTAAAGCCTATAGACTTTACGAAACATTGATTACACAAACAGTAAAGAACAACAAGTTTGAGTACTCATCTCCAGGTATCATTTATTCTTCACAAAAGTTAAAATCAGGACACTTGCGGTTGTTGATGGAAGTCTGCAAAGTTACATTGATCAGTGGAACCCAAAATAAAGGGCAAAAATAGTATGGTGGAGTTAATATGAGTACAAAGTACAATTACTAGCTTGAATCGGTTTGTAATATCTAGCTGTTTTGAGAGAATCAAAGGCCTACATCTCATGTTTGCCAAATGTTATGGTAATGCTTCAAAACGTAAACATGTAAAGCAGTTAACTGAATACGACGGATACATCCATCATGTGATAACGTCACACTACTGCGTGTGACAAACATACTGTATCTGCCTTTTAAATGTATGCATTGAACTTTGACACATAACAGCCAGCCAATCAATGATACAACACGTTTGAATGGTCGCCTTTACTGTCCGTTTTCTAATACATAGGATAGATATATTCATCTTCATATTGAGATCTTGATTAAGTAGTATTTTGAACCTGAAAGTGTTCTTAGATGTTTCATGCTGTTTACGATAGACTCTCACATGCTACTGTTGTAAGAGTGGTACCATGTGGGTTATTTTCTTTCGTGGCATCACTGTTAGAATGATCTCTCTGTTAAAAGAAGTGAACGTCAACAGATGTGAATATGGTGTCAGACAGTGACTAAGAAAATTAGGAAAGGGAAAGGTATTTACTTTGGGCAAGTGATTATACAGAGGAACCCCCACAAATAAGTTACAAACATTGTCATTTGCTTGTATTTGCTTCAAGAAAAGAAGAAAAAGAAGGTGATGACACATTTTTGTGGTAAATATTTACAGAGTAGTTTTTCCAGTGGAAGGTTGACATTTGCATAAGAAGACTTAGTGGAGAATTAAATCCTCAATATGATAAGTGTACATTATTTACTGTTTAATTCTGTTGTTTTTATTATTTATCCTAGGTGAAACATATTTCCACTTACAGAATATACAAGAAGCAGAGTATTGGTACAAGAAATCACTGGAATCAAAACCAGACCATGTTCCAGCTCATCTCACATATTCCAACTTACTTAGTAAAACAGTAAGCAAAGAAATCACACACAATTGGTATTTAAACCATTTAAGCCGTGACTATATCAGGCTACCTTTACTAAAGGTGTAGTTGTTAGGAGGGCTTTCACAATTAGAGGGGATCTTAAATGAAAGAGAATGTATTCTTCACAGAAGGCTTTTCAAACACCACACCAGACAAGATCTTGTTTATAATACAAGTTATTGTTGATTCACATCATAGACATATATTTACTTGTAACAGTCAGACAAAATCCAAACGAGGGCGAGCCTAGGCCTAGAGGGTGTGGTGTCGGAATAGATTTCGATTGCACTTTGTGCTAGGTCAAGCTTAGTGCATGAGTAAGCATGGGGTAAGTATAGCCACTTGTGAATACCCATACCAGTGAGTTGTGGGGATTTGAAGAGAGTCCATTCTGGTGAAGAGAGATTTTCAGTAGTTGCCTCAAAAATGTCATGTAGCACTCAGATTATTCCATCTAGTGTTTTTGTTCATAAATCTGAAATATGAGTTGTACTAGCCATCGCCCGGTCATCTATCTTTGATCTTTGTCAGTGTTTCAGAGAAAGAAAGTATATGAAAAATCACTTGTCACAAAATCTGAAAGAGAGCTATGCATTCATCTGCCAGATATTTGAATATGAAAATTGTCTCAACATTTTTGTTGGTCCTACAAAAGTCAGACTCTCCAAGAAAGCCTATTCCATCAATCGCTGTAACTTGAAATCAAACAGACCAAGGGGAATGGATGTGAATATTCATGTATGTAAAAATGGGGCTTTAACAATTTTTTATTGTGTGGCAAAATATGACAAATTTTCAACTCCAGCTATAAAGTTCAAGTATGTGACCTCGAAATTTGACATTAGTCAAAATTAGATGTTGTTTATTGAAGATTGAGACAAAAATTTTGTGAGAGTAAATGTCACTTGTCATAAAGTTAGGTTGTACAAAGGATGTTTAAAGGACAAGTTTGTCTGGTATAACATTGCAAGTTTCCCATAATACAGTGCACTACTGTGCAATAGAAATTTGTTTAAAAATCCATATGTTTTAAAGTATAACATGCAGTTGAGTTATACTTGTAACCAAAAGAGTGGGAGGTCTGCCTAATTTTATGAAATTTCGATTTTTTCACTGATAAATTCCTTTAAGTAAAGAATGCCTTTTTTTGGCAGACTTGTGACCATGAGCTTGTAATCATGTTTCTTAAAGCAGCTTTTAATATGTTGATGTTGTTGAATGTAATGTGAGGATTAAATACCTTCTGAACATTCTGCAGTAACCTTTGCCAGCATGGTGATCTCTTTGTCATTCCCAGTGAATGAGGTTAATATGTTTAGAACTCTCAACTTTCATGGGTTGAAACTGTTCCATTCTTCTCATCATTAATGAGGTTGTTACAATGGCTTGTTTGTTTACTTTTGGTAGGTAAAGTTTTTTTTACTAATACTTACCAAGTATTGTGATGTAACACTGGAGGAGTAGATATAATCAAAGAGAATGTGAGGACCCTTAAATGCTTACATATAACATGTAATAGATTGAAAAGTTCCTTTGGATAAAAGTCAAAGTAAATACCATACACAAAATTTTAACCTGCCCTAACTTAACGTTTCTGTTTATCCATATTGATTTCACTCCGATTTCACTCCTTCTTTGGGGAGAACAATTGTAGGAAAAACACATGATTTGATGTAAGTTGTTCAGTATTATATGGTGATTAAAATTAAATGTGGAATAGGATGGACCTCTATGATGCAATGTTTATTCTCTGATGTTACTGTTGCACTAGTTCATAGATGCTACTGTACTGCTTATTTTGTTACACTCAAGTTCTACTTACATGTACCAGATGAAATGGCAGTTAGGTAATGGCTGTTGTCATGTGATGTAGTTGGTATACTTTGTATTGTTACCTTTTCACCTTCATAGAATCGAGTTTTACAAGCAGAGAAGATGTTGAAAAAAGCAATGGAGTTGGAACCTCAAAATCCAAATGTTTATAGATATTATGGTAAGTTGTAATGGTTTTGTACATTGAGTGCAGTTTAAAATGTGTGCATTTCGAAAGTTGATAACCTCATATTCAATTTATGAACACTAGTTTCTTGCATTCTGCTTAAGTGTAGTTATTAATCACTTTATACTAGACAGTTTACCAAAACAGTTTATTTTATAAATACTAGTCTAGTAAAATTGTGTACTGCTTTGGTTTTGACTAGACTTTGCTAAATTGATGCAGCAGTTATCCCTTAAATGAGGATTATGACTTCAACATGAAACCATCCATGATAAAGTTGATTGAAGCATTGTAGCTGGAATGAAATCCAATGAAAGATTACTTGGACAAGTGCATTTACTGACCAGGAATATTCTTATATGCAAGGGTGTGGCAATGGTAAAATTGAGAAATTGAGTAACTGAAAAAACTAGGAAAGTATTTAAAAAGGAATGGGAAAAAAGAGCATTTGGTGTGCATTTTAAATATAATGTCACTGTTGGAAGACAGCCAGTAAATGTTTGTCAACTATCACAACTGTGAAATGCTAATCCACAACAAATTTTACTGCAGCCAAAGAGAAGTGGTGGCGCTATTCATAAAGTGTTACCACTAACTTGACATAAGTTAACAGAAAGTGGATAGCGCCATCAGTATGACACTACCGAGGGTTTCTATAATACTAAGCAGTGTCAATGCTAATTTATGTTCTCACAGATTCTCATGTTGCCATAGATACTCATGTTACCATAGATACTCATTGTAACTCATTGTCATTAATGTTTCTTATAATAGACATTTTGGTAATACCCATGGTAGATTCATGTCACCCCTCCCCCTTTCCCCATAGAAACAACTAAATGCATGAAGCAACAAATAACTTGATTTGGATTTGATTCCTCTTCTGAATTTGAGTCTAACAGACTTATTTTATGTTTTCATATTTTTAATGTTATTTGTTACTTGAGAGAGAGATCACTGCAATTTCCATCGGATGATGTAAAATAAGGTCAGTTTGTAACCTGGCAAGATCTTGATCATGATTTGACCTTTTCTCCAATTTCAGGGCAACTTTTAAATGATCATGGGAGACATGGTGAGGCAGCGAAATATTATCGCCAAGCATATGACTTGAAACCAGAAGACTTTGAAATTGCTTTCAACCTTGCAAATGCCTTACGTCAAGATGGTGACAGTGAATCAGCAGAAGAGTTTTACTGGATAGCTTCAGAATTAAAACCAGATGTATGCATTATTTAGGCTGTAGTCTTTTCATCTTGGACAAGGCAATTGATTTGAGAGTAAATAAAATGGAAAAAGGATAATAAATTAGTAGAATTGGATGTTAGTTTCAAGTGGAAGAAGAAAGCCTGCAGAACACCTAATAATTTGTTCTGATCATTTAAATGGTTGTATTGATATTCCACATTTTAAGTACTTAAATCTGGAAAGAAGAATATAATACAAGAAATAGTGGGGAGTGGATATGAATTCATTAACATCTGCTAAGTGCTGGTAATATTGATTAGTAATATCTTTCAGTATGGCTAACTCTAGCTGCGTAATGATGTCTTTTATTATGGCTAACTCTAGCTAATTGATGATGTTGATTAATGATGTTGTTTATCATTGATGTTGTTTATTATGGCTGACTCTAGCTTATTAGTGTTGTCTTTTGGTAGGGCTAATGTCTAGCTAATTAATGAGGTCATTCATTATGGCTGCCTCTAGCAGCAGATTAATGCTGTGGTTCAGTATGGCCTACTCTTCTAAGACAGAATCCTCGTAACATTGTATCACAATTCATTTGAAGTTGCAATGAAAATAGGAATATTACAGACGGGGAACACCAAGGAGATGAGCGTTTTTAATCTTTACATTTCCAGTTTGAAGAATGTAAATGTTTTATATGGAATTATTGTCAATAAATATCACATTTTGTTAGCCATAGGCTGAACATTTTAATTAAAGAAAATTTAAAGATGTATTTTTAAATTAATCTATTCTTGTTGTTTTATTGCAGGAAGCTCACACTCATATGAATCTTGGTGCGATTCTTCACATTAATAACAAACTAGAAGCTGCAGAGAGAAGTTACTTGAGAGCTTTAGAAATAGAACCAGACCATGAAACCACTCATCAGAACCTCAGAAAACTGCGAAGCTTAATGAATAAGGAAAAGAAGAAGACAAAGTGAGCAGCATTCATTGTCTGACAAGGAATGAAGATTAATGAGAGACAATACAAAGATCAATATTAATTAATTGTATTGTTAATTAGCAGGAAACACCTTGCTGAAATCAATGTAAAAGACATGTAAAGCCCCTCATTAAACTTTCATGAGACACTCAAGCATGTCTTGTTATTAGACCAAGTGATCATTACTGTAAGCCCAAGTGATCATTGAGAAATCTTTCTGGAGTACGCCACCACAGGGTTTAACTGGTGCTCTATCAGAGAGTTACACTAAACACTTTAAATGAGTGTGTTTTAATTTATATGAATGCTTTAATTTGGTGTCCATCTAAAAAGAAGCACTAATATTGCTTGTGTTGTTAACTTTGTCGTCAAAAATTATAAATTTTGTTTTCATAATGTTAAGAGATAATCTATTAGATCTTTACCATTCAGATACTGTAGGAAATTCATCAGTGATGTCGGCAAGTGTGGCTTGTAAAATATTATTTTGAAGAAAAGCAGTACTTTCATCTGCAAATAAAATGAAACTGAATTTTTGAGAGCATATCTAGATGTCATTAATATATACAATGAAAACAAGTCCCAGTATTGATCCCTAGGGAACACTAATGTTTTACTGAGTTTGATGAGATGAAGAATTAATATACTGAACATAATAACATCTATCTTTTAGATCTCTATTAAACCAATCAAACCTCGAAAACCATATGCATACAGTTTAACCAATAAGATACTGTGATCGATTGTATCAAATGCCTTAGATCAAGGAAAACCCCAACTGTAGTTAGTCTATTATCTATACCCTGGAAAACAAGACTTATCACTACCATGAAGGTGGAATGATTGCTAAGAAAACCAAATTGTTTAGAGTATAATAAATGGTATTTTGTGATGAAGTTGTATTAATTGATTGTAAACGAGACGTTCGATAACTTTTGAAACGGAGGACAAGAGAGAAATAGGTCTGTAGTTTGAAAATAATATTGGATCACCAGACTTAAAAATTGTTACAATCTTTGCAACCTTTATGTGGGAAGGAAGAACAGCGCATGTAAAAGACAGATTAATTATATGAGTAAGTATCAGCGAGATAGTATCAACAGCGCCCTGTAGTATATCATTGGTTATGTTGTTAAGTCCAGCACTTTTGCCACTCTTGAGTTTAAGTATAACTGACTTAACTTCCTGTAAATCAGTATGGAACAGCATAAATGAATTTGTGACACATTGTTTTGTTTTATGTATTCAAGAGGGGAACTGTTACCTGTCAGCTAAATTTTTTGTATCAGAAGAAAAGTACCTGTTGAAATGATGAGCAATATGATTTTCATCAGACACAGTTTCTTCATCACACTCAAACACTTTGCTATAGTCAGTTTTTTTTTCTTTTTGTGGAGAGTATTGTTAATTATTCTCCACATTTGACTAGTGTCATCTTTGGATTCTTGATAATAATATGAATGGAACAGAGATATTTAGTGTTAGGATGATTGTAGGGTTATATCAATGTATCATTTCTTCTGACCTTGCACTTTTTGATTCCTTGCTGAAGGCAAGAGAAATCAATGCAATAGCGATGTGTGTGTGCATGAATGGATGTGTGTGCATGTGATGCCTTGCTTGTAAACATGATAGCTCAAAGAAGGGTAACCTTGACTAATCTCATACTTAGGGTGTGCATTGGACATACTGAGTAGATAATCTCTATCATTTTTTGTGGTGGGCAAAGGTCATTTGAGGTCACCAGAGGTCAAATTGTGAACTTGTAAACATTAAATAAACACTATATCTCAAGAAATGTAGCCGTGACTCATGTTGTACTTTGTGTGTGGGTTGGTCGCATTAAGTAGATGATCACCACTATTTTTGGTAGAGGTCAACCGTTGTTTGAGGTCAGCAGAGGTCAAAATATGAAAACTTGTAAAGCAGTATCTCAAGCAGGGTAATCAATACTAACTTTATACTTAGTGTGTGGGTTGGTCATTGTGAGTAGATCATCCCTGTTGTTTTGGGTGAAGGTCAAAGGTCATTTGAGTTCAGCAAAGGTCAAACTGAAAACCTGGTAAACACAGTATCTCAAGAATGGTAATCATGAGTAATTTCATACTTAGTGTGTGGGTTGGTCATTGTGAGTAAATGATTCCCATCGATTTTGGTAGATGTCAAATTTCATTTGAGGTCACCAGAGGTCAAATTGTGAAAACATATAAAACTGCTTAGTACACACAGTGAGCAAAAGAACTTAATGTAGGCATGCTTTCTCTAGAATGATAAGGTGTTTGAACTCATGAATATTGGCAAGGAATCACAAAGTCCTTTGACATTCTCGTTGAGTGATGTATTAAGTAATTTTTTTGACACATCACATGACCTTTCCCACCACTGAAATACAAATAATGTCTTGTTGATTTCCATCATTTTATTCTCTACATCACCCATAGACATATGAGAAACTGATACACAATTAAATCACCGTCAATAGAACTTTAGAATTACAAATAAGAGTAAACACACTCACCTATGAAACACCAATACCAGTGAGAAATAAGACTTATAACAAGTCGAAAGGAAGGTTGGCACCAAAAGATATGCAAAAAAAGAATACCATGAAGAGATTTATATTTTCCTTTTTTTTTTAAAATACAATTAAACTTGATGAGTCCATTGTAATTGTTGCTTGAATAAGATGGTTCAATTTAAAAGAGCTTGATTTCCTTCTAATGTATGTTGTTATTAAATGAATCTTTTCTTTTGTAAAAGAAGGACATTCAAAATTTAATGGGATTCATCCTTTAGCATACATATATCTTCACAAATTCTTTCATGATATGCAATATTATAAAACTATCAGACATCAGTGGGGAGCTACCTATTAACACAACAAAATGTTAATCAACAAGTTAGTTTGGTTAAAAAACTTTAAACTACTCAAATACCTTGGAAAATAATTGGAAAGTTTCTCTTTGTGTACCCTGTAAATTTAACATTTTGAACTATCAGTTTCTATCCCACATCAGGGTTACATTTTATAACTAAATGTTACTTAGTTGTTGATTTGTAAATATTGTTAGTATGAGAGGCTTTCAAGAATTTAAGGAAAAGATTAGAATCTGTATGTTCACTTCTGTTCATCATGTTACACCTTAAGTAATCATCCTTAATCCTATTGTTTTTACTAATTTATGACATTCCAGATCTCCATTAAAGAGACAGTTTGATGTAGTATTAATTCCAGTATATTTTAAATACTTCAAAAGAAAGTCCCCATTTATGGAACATTCTAGACTCCCAAATTTTGTTATCCATTCAACAGCATTGAGAGTACCTTTAGGTCAACCAATTGCATATATATGTCTAGTGGTAACAGGCAACAGGACATTTTTGCATCTTCCAGTTATCACAGTAGGTCCTTTACATTGCCTATAACTCACTATATATATAGAAATAATTTTCAGCTTGCACAATTGTATTGTCTGCATACATTAAGGTAAATAGTGTAAAGAAATGTTTTACATCATCATTAGTAAACTGACTAGTCATTGAAGGTAAGAAATTAATAAGACCCTTCAAAAAATGAGTGACAAATTTACCAAAATAAAACAAAAAACTGATGAACAAGACTTATGAGAGATGCTTACCTTGTCTTTCTCCAGTGTTTTAATCAAAGTAATCTGATTTGATTACACCATCCTTCATGATACAGGATTTGACATTCTTACATAAATTCAATATCATATTAGGCATGTTGCTGTTATTTGTTGTTTGCAAACAGTAAATGCAATGTCAATCTGTTTGTTGATTACAATTCTTTTCTGTATAAATGCACAATACACATTTACTGTGGTCACTCTATATCAAAATGGAGGACAAAAATATAACTCAACACCAGTCGTTCATTGCCAACTAGGCTTATAAAGTTGAGACCCAACTTGAAATGAAAGTGGTTATTAAGAATGCTGTCATAGCTCCCCCTAGAAAATTTGGAAGAGTAGTTTGCCCATAGTTGTCACATTGTCTTTCAATTTTTTTTTTATTAAATAAAATTTGTTGGTACAGTAGTCAAGCATGTGAGCTCCACTTTGATTAACAGAACAAATGAAAAGTTTTGTAATTAATAATACTTCAGCAAGCTGACAATTTTCCATGATTATTTTTGCCTTCCGAAAGGGAAATCTATGCAGTTGCAAAAATGTGAGAGAGAGAGCACAACTTAGAAAGCTGGAAGTGACTATGGAGCTTATTCCAAAATTGGTCTCCAGTGACCTCAAATGTGACTGTGGTATGAGGGACCCCCCTGAATGGTTTCCCTCTTAAAGATGCTTAAGAACACATAAGCTGTGGAAAGCTGAAGCTGGTTTTGATAGTTTGTTTATAACTTGTTGTTGCATCGGGTCAAAGCAGTTGTTGCTACTAATTATTATAGGTTATGTGGTGCATCGAATGCTAGAAGTCCCCTCCCCCCAGAAATGAACTCTAATTAAGAACATTATATTAACTATTATGTACTGAAAATATTAGTAGTATTTACAACTATGTTGTATTAATTTTTTGATCATCCTAGACTTTCTTTTGGAAATTTATCAAATTAAAACTGCTCTACTTGTAGTCAAAGAACCCAGAGCCTATTAATGAGTCGTGACTGTTACCGGTATCTTTATTGTTGGGGGCTTGTCAATACTAAGCAATGTTTTACCAATTAAGTGAGCTTTTATTTCATCTGCAAGCATTGCATTCCAGGGATTATGTGGGAGTATACAGCATGAGTATTCCTCATTGTGCTGTTTGTTCTCCACAGAGATCTTTTGAAATAGCTCCGTCGGATCTCCGAAGAGAATTCTTATAAGACCTAAACTGCATTGTAAATGTTAGTCAACAGAGTTTCCTTACCCGTAGTCCTTGACAGCTCTCATCATAATCTGCTTGCGTCAGTAATCCTAGTTGCTGTACTTTATAGTGTGTATTGCTGAAGTTTCCACAGGAGGATTTATAAGCAGCGCCACCTCACATGACCCCTGTTGTGCATGGTTATGTTTGGATGGAATCTAAATCTAACCTAACTTTTAAGTTGTTTAATTTTAGGCACAATATGACAAAACAATAAAGTTTACAACAACAACAGCATCTTAGCAGCAAAATCTCAACTACTCCTAATAATTTATCATTCCTTTAATAATCTCAAACATTTATCAAAACAAGTAAATGTAAACAGATAATCCTTTTGGAAAACAATCGTTACTTTTGTTCAACAATTTCATCAATTCCATATGATTCATTAATTTTTAACATCTTAATTAGAAAGATGGCTTCCTTGTCAGTAACAGTTGTTTTCAGTGTAATGGTTCTTGAGGATGTAATAACTGATGCATCAAAAGTTAATTCATCATCATCGTCATCGTCATTATCATCATCATCGTTGTCATCATCATCGTCATCGTCATCATCATCATTATCGTGGTTCCTGTCATTATCCATAAGGCCGGTATTATCTGAGATTGTATTCACATTACATATTGTCATTATTGTCTGTTGAGGTGAATAATAATTCAACACTGCTTGGGATCTGAGATTTTGAGTTATGTGATAATAATTGTATAATGAAGTGAAATACTTGTCCAGCTTTCTTTGAATGCACACATAATTGCTGCTTGTTTTCAACAATTGTGTTACTTGAACAGAAATCAAGCATTTAAATGCACCAACGTGGCATATTCATGGAGTAGCTTAACATCTTTGTTTAACCATCCCGTCTCATCAATAAACGTATGTAAGAGCTTGATCTCCTCAAAACAGTATGCACAAGATGATTTATGTAAAATGAATCATTGGAAGTTTTGAAAGTCTGGGTGAAAAACTTGTTCTTGAAAAACAAGTAACTGAGTTTCTGTCTGTGAGAAACTAGTTTCTTGGAAAGAAGGTCATTGTCCTTCCTTATTTTGAATATAGTATCATTATGTGTCCATAAATATTGGTTTTAGAAGTATGTTTTCTTTCTGTAAATCATATGTCTTCTTTCCCTTTACACTTTCACAAAATTTGATTTCTGGAGATGATAGTGATTGATAAACCAGGGGTTGACCCTCTCATACAGCTTAGATTCACTTTACTACTGTATTAATGCATTGTCAGAACTATTCTTAGCAGTGTTCTTGATAGATTTTGAAGGAAGGGGGGGTGTGGGAGTTTCCATTCATGAAGTTGGTAGATAATAATGAAGTGGGAGAGGGGACTAAGAGGAGGTTTCTGCTTACCTTCCGATATTTTTGATAATTCATATGTTAAATTATGCAAACTTGCACTTCTTAGAGATGATAAGTTACTACATTTGAAATGGCAGTAGCCTGTTTTCAACTTTTTGGCCAAGGGTCACTTCGTAGGGTGTAGGATTTGTTAGAGAGAGTTTACCACTTCAGGGGTGGCAATTTTCACTGGGGGGACTTCCCCCATAAATCACCTATGGAAAACACCGCTGAATATATTTTCAACACTGTGAACAGTATTGTCCAATTTCATTCTGAAAAACAGCATCATCAATGGATGAATGAAAAATGGTGAAAAATTTCTAAGATGTTGATGATCAGAATAAGTGATTTCCTTTCTCATAGTGAAACCTGTAATCCTGCAATATTGTTCCATTCTTTCACTGAATGTATTTTGCTCAATTTTTTTTTGATATGATCCTTCTAAATTGCTTAACAGTGAATGAGGTCCATCTTGAGTGATAGTACATTTGATCCTTCTTAATTAACACTGGATTAATCGATATTGGATTTGATCCCAAATGAATGATCCTGAGTGAATCTATGATTGTAAGCCATGATGTTGAGGTGGATCATACAAAGAGATAGGATTCTTTGATCTTGCACCATTTACACAGAATGAAGCAAGTTGCTTGTCTAAGTGATACTCAACTATGATCCGGTACTCATGGACAATTGTAGTCTGATTTTCACGCTCAGTGGAAGAGATTGTGCTCGCAATAACTGTCTGTTGTGCCAGGAAATAAAATGTTGCCGTTGGTCACATGTTGAATTTCAGAGTAGTTGAACAGTAATATTTGATTCAGTGAATTATTATGTTGAGGTTAGTATGTCATGAGGTAGCAATTCAGTGGTCCTATGGCATATTTGATCATATTCAAGTAATTACACTGGATTACAGTGTATTTAAAAATGACAGCTGTGGCATTTTGATAAAACTGAATTGGTTTTAATGTTCATAAGTGAAGTATATGAATCATGTTGAGGTATTTAAATAAATCTCTTTCTAAATTAACTTAGCAAGATTTTGGCTTGGATTAGTTTTCCTAAAGGTGGAATGCAATTTGAGGTGAAATCTCACAAAAATGCAGACTTAATATCTCGCTATGGGTGAATTGAACTACACACTTTGAATAAGGGTAGCCTTTGGTAACTGGCACATCACTTTCCAGAGGTAACAAATTTGACCTTGTTTTGTGTTTTTTGTGTCAAGTTGAAAACATTGCAAGTACTCCATTTCAGTAAGTTAAAGGTGCCTGAAATTCAAACTTGGTACATTGGTAACTGTTTTTCTTTTTAAGTAGGTAAGCACTTCTGCAGAATGTGGTTTGACTTCTGATGGTCTCATGTATTTGATGTCCATCAAATGTGGAGCCACTATTTTTCAATTCACAATGAAGCTCAATTGGTTAGTACATTGTGATTCCATGTTCTGATGATAATAAATCTATTCAGTCATTTTGGTGTGTATGTGTCCATGTAACTATATGTGCTTGTTATGCCAACTTGTAAAAATGATGAGGCTGTAACTCTTTATGCACAAGAAATGTTTTTGATTTGAGGTCAAAAGTTTTCAGGTCAACACAGGTCAAGTAACAAAGGAAAGTCAACACAATATCTGCAGAAGAAAGACTTTGACTGATCTCATATTTAGTATGGTTGTGTACCACAATGGTTACAAGAAACCTATGAAAAGTCATTTAAGGTCAACAGGTGTCATATTACAAAAACAGGTTCAGTTTGTACATTATTTTAAGATGGGAAATGTGGATTGAGGACATCGGTAGTACAAGGGCTGACCACAAACCACATTACATACAAGAAAATTATTGTGTTTGGTAGCAGAAATAGGTCATTTCACTGAGATCAACAAGGGTGTAATTACATTAAAATTGTGTACACAGCAACGCTAAGAGGGAATCTTGAACTGATTTATAGGTAGTTGCACCTCTCAGTAAAACATACGTATCATCTCATATTGAGGTTCAAGGTAATGGTTTGGCCAATGTGTAAATTTGGAAAATCCATGAGCAATAATTTCAAAACGGAATCATGGGCAGATTTCATAATTATTTTATTGCTTACCATAAACAAATGCTTTTGCATCACTGCAAGTAACTAGGTAACAACTAAGGTTATATCTCAGGCCCCGTCATTGAAATCATAATGCATTCTTTCATGCTGGTTTGGTTTTGAAGGGACCAGATTTTGGTAGATTCTGTAGTATGATTGAGGGTCTTTACAAGAAGAAAAAACATGTTCTCATCAGTGACTGGTGCTCTTTACTGTAGAATATTCTAAGAATTCATGGCTTCTAATCCCAACCAGATCACGTGATCATTCCCAAAATTGCAAAATATTGCATCACCTGAAAGCAACTCAGCTAGAACTGGCAGGAATGGCATTAGAAACACACAATGAAATCAGTCAAGGGCAACCAGTGGAAGGAAATAAAGAGTATTGTAAAGCTGAAAATCATTGTAGTATGTCGAAAACTTGACAAGAAGAAATGCATTGATTGTGATTTGAAACCAAATGATTTACAGAAGTGTAAGCTTACAAAAGTGTCTTGTGAAAAGAAAGGGAAAAAACTAGATGTAGAGCAAATTGTCTATTAACCATTTTGGTGGATGGGTATTTCATGGTAATAACAAACAGTAAACTTAAGGTAACATTCATGTCAACATTTGAATGATATTTGGTTGTTTATCTACCTTAGTGGCTTAAAAAATATTTGAAATCAGAATCTGACTCTAGTAAAATGATGGCTTTGATGAGGGTTAAGATACAGCACTATATCAGGTAATGTTTGGTGTACTCTAATATGGTGTTTGCATGGTTAGTCACTGTAGTAACATTCTCATTGGGAATGCTCATTTGTTGTTTTGATGTGTATTTCACAAAGGTATGTCAGTGTACCATTGATGTAAAACATCGTTATAATCTTGCCACTGGTTGACTGACTTAATTCTAGATTAAAATGAACCAAATTAACATACACTGCAAACACTCCTCGTAAATGTAGCGAGAGTCTTTGTCATTCATGCATGCAACAAGCAGGTATTTGGGATTCAGATAGGCTGCGGCCAGCCTGGGTCAAGTAGTGTGTCATCATTTACCTAGAGTTTCTATATTTTCTTTCTTGTAAATGAGGAAGTCTGCAAAGAAAACGTGCTGAAGTATTAATGGAGTATGTAAAATGTGTTAGATCATTGAATCTTGTCATCTGTTTGTTAAAGTATCCTCCATAATTGGTAAATTCATTAACAAATTTCTATTCCTTTCTGTCTGTGATTTCAGTAGCCCTTGATGACACACATTCAAACAGTGTTGAAATCCTGCAGCGATGTCATTGGATATGATAGTTGATAGAATAGACAGTAGTGGAACTGTGCTCATATTGTCTCAGTATGTAGTATTTTGATTTGTGTGAGGTTATCATATGTGACAGTTTGAATGGAGGCACAAAAAAGGAAACAAAGCAAGAAAAAAAAAAAGACTTGTTTTGTTTCAACATTTCAGATGACCCTCATTGTGGTACTTTTACCAAAAGTTATATGATTTAGATGATATTATTATGCTTACTACAATTTTTTACTTTTTGTTTGTTTTAATTAGTATTATATCATGATGTTTTAAGGTCAGTAATTAATATATATCTACCTGTCTGTCTATTATAGGTTCATTTCAATTAGTCTATCTGAGAGCTCCAAGGTGACTCTTTTGTCTCCAGTATTTCATAATCATGTTTACATTAATTGATTCTATTCATTCAGATATAAATGCAGTCATAGTTTACCAGCCTTAATTTCTTTTTCTTTACGAAGATTTCTGTCCAATATGCTTTAATTTCTGCAAAAAGTAGTTGGACCATGTGACATTAAAGAAAAACATTGTCTTGACAGTTTGTGGATCCCATAAATGTGTTGGGTTGTCTGTAACCATGGAAATTTTCAAATTTCTGTTTTGTTTCCTGAATAACTGATATGTCATCATTTCACGATGAATAATTATTGATGTTATAGGGACGGTATTCACTAGAGACCTTTTTTTCTTAGCATTAAACTGGATGTAGACTTTGGTTAATTTTAGATCAATCTCTTTGTCAATATTTAAGTGAGGAATAGAGTATGCTTCAGAAGTAGTTTTTCATTCATTTGTGGAGTTTTCATACATTTCATTGTTGCCAGTAGAAATTATGTACATTCTTAATTATTCAAAGAGTGGTAATAGATATTGCATTACTTTAACATGTTGTTTCTCCAACTGTATATAGTGTACACACAATTGTGTTTGTAATTACTTAAAGAAGTATATTGTGTCCATTACCGTGATTTAACGAAGCGTAATGACTGTAAAGTATCATATCTATGGACACTATGAGCTTATCTAGCCATCCCCATTTGAAATGGTGAAATAAAAGTAAAAAAAAACTTTCTTGCATTTTTAGAAGTTTTTTTTTCTGTCACAAAGCCAGGAGTTGGTAACTATGTGGAGAGTTAAATAGCTTGGTGTTAGTCTTGTCTTTGGGTCCTTGGATCAAATCCTGTCAGAACCACTTTGAAAATTTCTCGGGATTCAAATGAGGCTTGTTCAGTAAAACTGTTCACAGTGATGCTGAGGGGGTTATTTGGGTTACTGTTGTCCGATTAAGGTTTTGGTCTGCCTCAGGTTGCTTGGTACAACTGAAAGGTTGCTGAGGTGCATAAGTTTTCCATCCCTCCCAATCTTTGGGAAAGAAGCTAAAGACTGAATAATATACTCTCCTCCATTGGATAGGGATGTAAAACAGTGGTCTTGGGAGTAGGTTTGCGTTTGCGTTGGTGATTGGTTCACTCCTGCCTCCATATCCTCTGGAATCTCAAAAAGAGTTGGTGAATCTTGGAGTCCACTATCAACAAGGAATATGGTCCTTAATGAGCCCATATGGGCCCTTAATGAGCCCATATGGACTGTTAATGAGCCCATATGGGCCCTTAATGAGCCCATATGGCCCTTAATGAGCCCATATGGCCCTTAATGAGCCCAAATGGGCCCTTAATGAGCCCTATATGGGCCCTTAATGAGCCCATATGGGCTTTCTGATCCTCAACTTTACCAAGTCAAATCCTTTTATAATATGAGCAGCTTTTGAAGTTCTAAATCATCTCTGGTTGTTTTCCCAATCAAGCTTGTACACTGTTAAGTGCAGTGTACACATGTGTGCAATAGATCACACTACACAAAACAGGATTATCTGTGAAAGTATTTTCCTTTAGTATTATTCATAAATAAACATTTGAGTTTGAAACAATAGTTGCATGTGATTAATATCAAAGAAAGTCAATTGTCAAGTGGAGATTTGCTTGAGAATCAAGTTTAAGTTGTACCTTCATTACTCAGTAATTAACCGTTGTAAATGAGAAAAAAACTGAGCAAATGTCTCAGTGTGATCATTAAAAGATATCAACCAGTTAACTTAAGGACATGGAACATCTAAGCTTCAAATTGGATTAAGTGTATAGGAGGTAGCAACAATATTGGATATAGTCAATATAGGCTACTATAGTGATTACTTTAAGGCTATGATTGTAACAATACTGATTGCAGTCAATATAGGCTACTATAGTGATTTCTTTTAGGTTATGATTGAATCATACTGATTGCAGTGAAGGTAGGCTGCTATAGTGATTACTTTTAGGCTATGAATTTAACCATACTGATTGCAGTCAATGTAGGCTACTATAGTGATTTCTTTTAGGCTATGAATTTAACCATACTGATTGCAGTCAATGTAGACTACTAAAGAGTACTATTAGCTATGAGGTTATTACTACCTGGTTATGATTTTCATCACCCTGATTATAGTAAACATATGCTACTAAAGTGAGTACTGTTAGACACTAGGCTATGCTAAATTATTATTTCGACCAAAGTACCATTTCATTCTCTATCCAAGTCTGTTTCTGCATCATCATCGTCGTTTATGTGGGTGTTGTGCAGGTTGAGCTTGAAATGCTTTGCAGAACTAATTTGCAAATGACGTTGGAAGATTATAGAACAGGTGCAACAGAAATATTGCAATAAATATTGAAACCATTGTACCATTATGTAATATTACAATATTGCTGACTTAGATGGTGAAAATAATGTGCTTCCTGCCTCTAGTCAACTCTACTGTGAGGATCTGTCCTTTGGAACATAAAGTTATTCAAATTATTAAATTGATTTTCAGTTTGTAGGAAACCTATTATGCTTCCTCCACTAGCTGAACTACTTTTTATCCTGTCCTTGACTAATAGTGAATAGTTTTTGTGTGCACATTGCTTGTGTTTTCCTGTGATTGAGTTTATTTCTGTGTTTAACTGAAGGCGCATCGCTGGTGGAATTTAAGCTTGATGGTATTTGCTCACTGAACATTAAAAATGATTACATTCGTGCCATTCATTTTTTCCCCCAAATTCGTAGTCATTATTCTTAGTCATTCCCTTGTCTCTTTATGATTTCCTTGAACAGTAACAGATATCTTTGCAATATTTCGTTGTTGATGCAATCTAGCTGTGCCCACAAATGTCCACCTTGAACTATTTTATCTGAAGGTGGGACTTAAGTAGATCTTTTTGTGTTGTGTTAGGGTGTCTGGGTCTGTGCCTTATTTTGTACGTAATGGATGGCTATTACGTTCGTGGACATGAATAATTTTCAAGAAAATAAAAACTAGGTCAAACTGTGAAGTCTGTAGCATAATCTCGCAAGAAGTGTATACTTGGTATGTTGATGTATCGATTGAAAACAGAGGATTTTTTGCAAATTAGTTCAACATGTTATTTGTTGCATGCAAACTGGCATCAAATTCTGAACATGATATCATTTGAAACGAAATGTTCCAAATATATTTGGTGCGTTTGTTTAATGCAATTAGTGCATGTGGCTTATTTCTGTGGATATAGGTCAAGGATTATTTATCATCAAAGATGGATCAACTTGGAAATCAGATATCCCATAAAGGGAAAATTGAAAATCAGATATCCCATAAAGGGGAAATTGAAAGGCCTGTTTGGTATACTGGTATACGAATTCAAAAGTTTGTCATTTATGGTGACGCATACAATTCATTTTAGGTCAACATGTAATGGACAATTAAGCCAGCTTGTCAACTGGACAAATCACCCCACCCCCGGGGTAGTCTGTAGCATGTTGAGGAACACCGGATCGAAAGACCTTTTCAATGTTATCATTATTGTTGTTTGCAACATTTTTCTAGCTCGTCACATTTGGAAAGCTTGCTCTACAAGTTGAAACTTAAGACAAAAAACCTTAAAGAGAACTAAAAAGTGACAAGATCATGAGAATATACCAAAAAATAACATGACTGGACTTAATATGATAGAAGATAATGGTTTTGCTATCTGTAAATGCTAAATATGATAAAACAGCGAAAAGTTTCAGTAAAAACAGTAATGACAGGTCAAAACCGATCCTAAGGAGGTGTGACTTAAAGGAACGTTTAAAGAGAGGACGAAAAAAGGGTTTAAGTGACAAGTACATTAGCAGGTAAGTTGTTTCAGAGGGTCAAAGGTCAAGAAGCTTACTGTTGCTTTAGTGGTCAAAGTTTATTCAGGGGTTAGTTGGGGCTGTATGATGTAGACTTTGTAGTTTAGATATCTCAGTAATGGAAGTAGCTTGTACTGATTTTAAATGTGGTAATTAAGTGTATAACATTTAATAAAAACAATCTTTTGTTTTTCAGTGGGGCGAAGGTTGTGTTGAGGCCCATATCTTTCAAATTGTGAAAAATCTGTAAGGAATGTTCCAAGAAAGACGTATGGACAGAACTCCTGTTTTGTAGTACAATGTCATTGCCAAATGTCATACTGTTTGAATAACCATTACTTTTTGCCATACAATTGGTTTTAGTGATTAGCCACACAGCTGAACAGCCCATTTCATTTAATGTCTGGTTAGATCATCGAAACCACAATGGATTCTTGCATTCTGATTATCAAAATGTTTATGATTATTTTTTCTCCAAAAGAGATGGAATTAGAAGGTAGTTTTGAATGCAATCAGAATTGTAGAGTGTCTGGGGCCTTGATATCTAATTGAACAGCCCGATAAAAACACAACTGAGAATAAATCTATTCCCTTATGTTCTCTATCAAATTAAAAAAAAAAATGTGAATGACCAATTTTTGCCTGCATCTGGCATTTCATTTAATAGGTTATAAATTTCTTTTTATAATTGTCTTTCTGAGATTCTGTCATGGACCAGATCATCTCCACAGAAGATCAATTCATTGAGTTTGAGATGCAATCCGCTGTGATTTGTGACTCTGAGTGATTAATTCGTACTGTTGGGAATTATCACATTGAACTGGAAAAGATGAAATGCTAGAAAGTTTTGCATTTTCGTAATTGAATGTATATATTTATTTATGAACATTATAAGACCGGTGCTTGATGGCAGTGCCTAATCTTTTTTTTTTTTGAGGAGGGGGGAGTGGGTGGGGATAGACTGATCTTCATGGCAATTGTGGTTTCCCCTTACACCTTCAAAATTTATTTGAGAGAGCGTTAGTTTAAATGAATGAGTTTAACTGTTCAGTCAGTGTTTTATTCAAAGCCATTTGTAAAAGTCTGTCGAAATTGAATCTGTGTTATTTTCAGTAACCCCAAACCGTTTAAAACTCGATGTTAAGATGTTTTAATTGTAGATGCAGTAAAGGACGTCGATTACAATATAACTTAAATGCATACATTGCATATCTCCTAACGTACTCAATGTTTGAAGTGAAAAGTGTTTGAAAGGACAAACAAAACCTAAAATCTCTGATTCTCGATCACATGTCGCTCAAACTTCATTGTTGGAAGAAAAAAAGAAGAAAAAAGTTCCTTTCGTGAACTCTTGCAGGGAAAATATCCTTCATTTGAAAATTGTGTGTCAATTTGGTTAAATACTGTATTTAAATTAGTTTGTGTTACTGTGTGAAAGAACAAGATTTTTAAGGTAATATCCCCAGTGCTTTGTCGTAACGATCCATTTACAATGGCTTTATTAGTGTTGTAAAAGAGAAAATTAAGGCTAAGTAGGACAAGTAAGCAAAATATTAAGTTGGTATTTGCTGTTTTCTTACATTTCATGCCAAGATGCATTTATTTAAATGAGATCAAAAGCTACACTAATGACAGTGCTCTGAGTGAGGAGTAATAACTACTATGCACTTTCTAGGAAATACATTTTTCTCTCTCCATCCTGGATTTTCTTAATTTTATTCAGAAATTACTGTCTTTTTTTCTTTGTATAAACAAGAATGGGTTTAATAATGTTGAAGATTATTACACATTGTTTAATATCAGTTTGTGGTGCCCATATAAATCATTTAGAAAACATTTATTTACTCAGATAGTGACCCCCCAAAAAGAAAATCCCATTGCTTTAGAATAGTGGTTCATGAGGAAATCCCTCAGGTATTATTAACCTCAAGAAAAACAACCGCTACAGAACAGTGGTTCATGAAGAATTACTCCGGTTGTAACTCCAAGAAATACCATCATTATCAGCGTCACTTGTGGGAGATTTCAGCTGCTATTGTTCTAGCAGTGGTTAAAGGTCTTTTGTGTTCAACAATGTCAGTTCTGTAACTGTAAACGTGATAAGTAGTTAGTCGTTAATGAGGAAGGAGGGGGGGGGGAGGGTAATCTGTTTTGATTTTCACGATGGCCAGAAGTCATTTGTTTACAACATCAACAAAAGTCTTTACCAATGTAAGCGCTGTAGCACACGTAGGATAAGTTTAAGTTCGTTATTGGTATGTTGGTTCCTCTCTTTGAGATCTGTACTGTGATTTTTCTTTTGTTATTTAATGTCAACAACCGTCAAAATGAGAAATACCATAGACCCACTTTGTCAACGAATCGGATTAGCTTGAACTTCAAAGAGGCACAGTAGGGGTCCTTACATTGCGAATAATTCGTATGAATTCCTGGTAATCTCATGACTTTACAAACATCTACAAGGTTAACGTAAAGCCAATCATAGCGCACCATATAGGTCACATTATATTAGTGCAGTGTAATGTTTCTATGGTTGCATGTGGGTATGGTCGACAGTGTTTCCACGTGACCCATCTTTTCATGATTTGATTAAAGAAGACTCCTTGCTTAGAGGAAAATTCAGCCGTCTCGAAAAGTGGGTAGTATTTATTGGTGTGATTGTTTTTAGTGACTGGTATTATCTAGTGTGCAGATCTCTCCCGTTTAAATGTCAGGAGACTCTCTCCATCACAGCCTGTAGGCAGACCAATCAAAAAGATAAAAGACGAATGCATCACGTGTCTGAGATGACCAGTCATAGAATTTGTATCATTCTCAACATACCAGAGAGTAATTCAAATCTGAACCTGATTATAGCCATCACCATCATTTAACTCAATGTAAACATATATTGTGTCATAGTACCATAAATTAATCACCAAAACTGAAATGAATTCTCTTCCTCTTAACAGTTCTTAAATCCTTTACTGCCCTTTTGACAAAAAGATCTCAATCAGGTGATCCAAGAGATTTCTTAAACTTTAAAAAAAAATGAAGTTCTGCATTTACATTCAAGTAATGCTACATTGTATTTACTATTTGCATGATTAGATGTAAACGGGTTAAGGTCGTCAGTGGTAGGAGGGGATCAATATATACTCTAAATGAAGTTCTTTCAACTAGTTTCTGGTAATTTAACCGAGCCCTGTCAAAGAGAAGACCTCTTACGGAGCTATGACGTTACCTAATTTGTAATTTCATAAGTAAACTTTTCGTCGATCGATAACCTTAATACCTGAGAAAAGTCGATAAACCAAATACCAAACGCGCATTGAAATCTATAAATATGAGAACAATTACTTCCACTTCAATAGCGCCAATTTGTGTCTTTATAAGAATGTTGTTATATCAGTTACTTGTTTTTCTCGATTAAGGTGATTATGTCGTGTTTGGTAAACTACATAAAGTGAATGCTGTGACCTACAAAAACAAACACAAGTCAGGCATAGGCCTGAAGATGATGAACTGGGGGAAAACATAATCTTGGAAGTAAAAGCAGCAAAACGATATCGACCAGTCATTGTCTTTGGCCTGATGGGTACGAGAGAAAGAAAAGCGGTTCAGTTGGATGGTGGTCGAGAAGACAAAAGATTTTATTCTTGCTGTAAGAAATCAACCCACTTTTCCATGGAAGAACATCTAGAAATTAATGTTCAACACCTTTCTTGACAACAGGTCAATCAATTTTTAATGGCGCTTCAAATTTTCTTTAAACTGGGAAAGGGAGAATTTTGGTTATATGGATGATAGTATCTGCCAATTCCAGACGTGACGAGAAATTGAAACAACAAACTACATTTTCCACGAATTCCTAAAAGCAAATTCTGTTTTTTGTTTTTTTTTGGTTTTCTAGAGCGCATACGTCGACTGTTGTACAGTATTGTGTTTGTTTTCTGTATCTCACATGCAAATCAAGGTGCTTTCATGTTTTCGAAAAAAAAAATAGAAAAGGAAATGTCTTCATCGAATACTGTTAAGAAATCAAGGTAAGAGCAGGAGCGGATTTCATTTGTTTGAGCCTAAATAAATTTAGACGATGTGACCAAGTGGTCAAATTTTTCGTCGCTCTGAACATTTCAAACATCACTTTTCCTTCTGATGAGTGGTTTCTTTCTTCAAAAATGTGAAAAATGTGACAAGTGAAACCTAACCTATTTAGTCTGTTTAATATTTGTACACTGTATCCTGTTGTATATTTTGTATAGGGCCCTTTATGTGAAAAGTGGAAACATACTCAGTAATTAATAGCTTCTGCATTGCATATTTTGTATATGTATTTGTATATTTGTATTTGTATATGGTTGTTCAGTTTCCCTCTAAAAATTTGAATCACATTACTTGATCGTAGAACAAAGAAAAAAGGAGAAGACTTCCCTTTTGCCAAACTAAAAGTAGATGGATTAAAGACTTGCAGAGTGCAAGAACACTTGTATTAGTTCTGCAAGGTCCTTCCACAGTACAGATACATTCATATTTCAAAGAATAAAGCAGGTCGTCTGCATGGTTTTTGTTTTTTTCTTTCTTTTTTTTCATCGATATATGGCATTTGCCACTTATAGCCAATTTGGTTAAACCATGGACCTTAGATACGATTGAGTGTATTACTTCAAAAAATATAACTGTCTTCAACATTATCAGAATAAATTCACTGTCCTGTAAGTGTACATCTCTAAAAGGTAAAGGATGTCTTAAAGAGATTATTCCCGAAGGTTCATCCCTATTGCGATGGTCTAGGCATATTTCACTTCTACTGCAAGTCTGATTAAATCTGCAAGTTCAGCAACTTAATATATCTGAAGCAACCAAATGAGCGTATTACAAGTTCATAACTGGAGTAGTAGGTGCATCACAACCATAGTACTGAGCGCATCACAACCATAGTAGTGAGTGCATCACAACCATAGTAGTGAGTGCGTCACAACCATAGTACTGAGTGCATCACAACCATAGTACTGAGTGCGTCAAAACCATAGTACTGAGTGCATCACAACCATAGTAGTGAGTGCACCACAACCATAGTAGTGAGTGCGTCAAAACTATACTGAGTGCATCACAACCATAGTAGTGAGTGCACCACAACCATAGTAGTGAGTGCATCACAGCCATAGTAGTGAGTGCGTCAAAACCATAGTAGTGAGTACATCATTGTCATCATAGCGAGTGCATTACTCACATATTAGTGAGTGCGTATTGGTCATAGCAGTGACCTCTCAGCAAGCCACAACATCCTGTAGCATCGATGTATCAGACACATCGCATATCATAGCATATCTGAAATCTGTCAGTAACCACAACATATCATACAAGTAACCTCTCAGCAGTCACAGCACATTGTAGCATCGATGTATCAGCCACCATAGCATACCACAAAATATTTATTCTGTATAAGCAACCACAACATAAAGCACTGACGCTAAACAACCACAGTATCCTGTAGCACCTACATTTCATCCACCATAGCATATAATAGCATATCTATGAACAACCTGCAACCTCAGCATATGATTGCACAGAACTCTCATCAACTATATCATATCGCGGAACATGCCTCACACGAACGATAATACTGCCATAAGTTACCATAGCACTGACCACATAACAGTCACAGCCATAGCATCTATCATAACACAAACATCACAACTACCATAGCATTAAGACCCCTCAGTAACCATAGCATATTATGCCAGGGCACTGACATCTCAGCAACCATACTCTCTAAAAACAAAAGAGTGAAATTTGCTCAAAAAGTGTGAAAATTTACTCCACGGCTCCATTTCACACTTTTGCCACACTTTTGCCACATGATATCTCAGTAATAGTAGCATCATCCATAGAGCTGACCTCTCACCAACTATACTACTGACCTTTCATTGTGTCTATGTAATTGCTGTATAATCCATGTTCATGCTTTGAAATTAAAGTGCCGTCGTGATGAAAAATAATCATAGATCATGGTTTTGAAGTTTGTAAAGACTATGTGTGACCAAGGCCTAGAAATCAATACTTGCAATTTGTTGGCCAAGTGCTGTATGCCATTGTCATTTATAGAATGAAAGAGATAACGGTATTGTAAATTATATGGAAGTCATTTAAATAAAAATTGTGTTGAAATTTTGTACAAGTTTTAACTGGTGCTGAAGTCGTGATAGTTTAGGGTTGCAAAATGTTACTTTAAAAAAATACGATTGCGTATTTGAACAAACTTGTAAACAAAGAAAATTTACGCATCTTTTGCATGCTCAGTATAAAATGTAGTCAGTAGCCTATGTTTGGATAATGTTCTTTGTGTGTATTGTTTGTTTAATACTTTAACGTTTATAGCCTCATTTTGGTCTCAAATGGTGTAGACTGCAGGCGTTGTATTTTACTATCTTATCATTATTCTTATACTTGAAGACGACACAGTCTTATGGTTATCCTTCACAGATGATTGCCAACAGAAACGATTTATTAATTCATATTTAAAGAAAGAGTGTGCCACCCACATCATGTGTGGTCTTTGAAAGTGTTCTTACATTTACGATGCTTATGGTAATATATTATTTATTCAGCATTAGTGATGAACATTCACTTTTGAATCACTTTATTGGATATGAAATTACATTCAAACTTAGAAACACATTTTTTGTTATTCTTTGAAGTTTGTATTTTCTGTAGAAGGGTGGTATTGAGATGAACTTTTCAAGAATTTTGCGTGTAAACGTGTTTGTAAGGCAGAACTCAACGTTTACATTTATTTCCCGTAACTCATGTGATCTCACAAGAAACGTCGACAAAGATCTGTAAAAATATTAGAAGTGGAATAAAAGTTGTTTGAGAAAGAAAACGCTTGCCCAATAGTACTGACAACAAAGGTAAGCATCTGTAAATAACAAAAAGAATAGATCCAATAATAAATTAATTTGAATTTTAGTATCATAGATTGCAGCAGAACAGAATAATAAAATCAAAACACTGTGTACGATAACTTTAAGTTGACAATATTGGTGACTACGAACCATTGTAAACTTACATCAAAGTATGTGACATGTTACAACTTATTCACAGTGTAGGAAAATTGACAGATCGGTGGTAATTTGACATAAATTAAACTGAAATAATAACCATTTATGTAAATGGAGTATAGCTTTCACCAACAGCCTCCACCTGCGCAATGTACACTCCTATGTGTGATCTATGAATTGCAAGTTCCGGATTCGATGTTATTCGGTATAACTAATATACAACTCATAACTCATTACAACGTAAGGGTACCCCATCCCCATACTATCAAACTAATGTAATAGTCCATGTGTCCTCATCACTCTTTTCTTGCGTGTGTCTGATACCTTCTTTGTTTATTTTTTTTCTACCTCTAATAAAATCGGGTTTCTGCAACCACTCCTTACTCCCGCACTATTGTAACTGTCATATCTAGGGCGATTATTTGCTTTTTGCACATGATAAACAAATGATGGGAAGATTTCACAAAAGAAAAAGAGGATGATTAGATCATCAGGAAACCTCAGATCACTTCCTATCTGAAGCGAACTCAACGTTTCCCATGCATGACGACTTTGGAATTGTCATGTCTTTATTCACAGGACGTTCAAGTTTTAGGATGATCAGTTAGAATTTGACAATAAAAAACATAAAAACAAACATTTTAAATAAGAAAGGTGATTTCAGCAATAGGTCATTGATGAATACCCATCAGCTTCAGAAACAGCAAAACAAGTTAATTATCATTGCTTATAAAATGTATTTATATTACTACATTACAACACTATCTCGAACTATTTTTGGAAAGCTGCCATAGAGAAGCGAAACAAAATAAGTTACTACTTGCCTTAAAATAGTTATTTTTCCGTAAGCTGTATAATTTCTGTTACGTCCCAATTCTCTTTTGAAGAAGTTCCAAGTTCTTTCATTTCAGTAAGTGTATTTTGATTTCAGACGTTATAGGTTTTGTCCGTTATATGTGTTTAAACAGATAAAAAAGTAAACATAAAGGACTATGCATGTAACTTCTTTAAAGGCTTAACTTGAATACTAATCGAATATGAAGTCACTTCATGAACGCAACACTGAGAATAGTTTAGTAACGTATGAGTTGCTCATTTTGTCATGTGATAACATTGTCGCTCATCAGCTAGGCGATGTACTCAGTTGTTTTCTATAAACAACATATTTTTGTATAAAACTCCTCGCATAACGTCTAGACAGAATAATTCACACGAAGTTAAGTTCAATGAATTTGCTTATTCTCATTGTAGGACTCAAGTTTATATGTTGATGAGTAACCTGTCACGTATATTATGAGAATAAGCCAGGCTCATCAACGAAACCAGAAAGACCTACGTTCACGTTTGATTTTTATTATGCTATTAAAGGAACGTTCTGATGTATCAAACAATTGTACATGTCCCAGAATCATTGTGGATTGGTCATGTGATGTGAGTGTTTGTGGTAATAGCAAAGATTTGTGATCATTTTGATGATCGGCACTGCTTGCATTGGCCATGTGAGATTTATATCGATAATCAAAACCACAGGTAACTCTTTAAAGATAACATTACCACTTATACCATTACGACACATACCTGATTAAAGGTGGTATACTTTGATTTGAAGTAACGTGACTCACATGTATTTGAGTATACCACCCAAAAAGTAAATCGGTACATGTGCATGACGACGGTATATCTCAATTCCGCTTAACCATTCAGCCCTAGACGAATATTCAGTCGTTAGTTCCAGCTATTGCTTGCCGCTCACGATTGTTTCTTCGTAATAAAGTAATTCGTAAAAGAAAGAGCTTAATCATTAAATCACAAAATCAAAAAAAGAAAGAAATAGGTAAGCAAGATACTTCTCCTTTTAAGTAGGCTAGGCAGGTTTCATAAGCCTGTGCTAAGCATTAAACTTCGTAAATGTCCCAGGGCTAGTGACAGACAGCAAATGTTTTCGTTAAGGTTTAATCATTCTTACTTAAGATTACATTACTCGTGGCTTATCATGAGAGACATAATAAATTGTACAAAACACACTAAGCATTAAAAGTTGTAGAAAGAAAAGAAATGCAGACTTTCTTATCGGAGAACTTGCGATGGAACAAAGCCTAAAAGGTTAAGTAAGCCACATTTTATCGCCATCTCATTTTCAAAATCTCCACTTTCAGTGATTTTTAAAATAATTGAACATTAGATTACAAATTTTGGTTTGCTTAAGAATACTTGGATAATTATTTTTTTATTGAAATGAGAAACAATGATTAAACTAAGTCAAAGTCATTACACATTAACTTCATCATAGAAGATAAGGTTACTACTGTTTTGTCGAATATCGATTTAACTTTTCAGGATACATCTGTGTTTTGTTTATTGAATTTGAATATCATAAACCATTAATGTAATCATGTGATTATAATGAATATTGTATGCAGCACATGAACTCAAATATGCTTTGACAAAATGGTTAGAGTGAGGAATCTTCATTCTACTACTTTTTTGTCATGTCTATGTAGATAGGAATACCAAGAAAACTTTGTAAATTACTACATGGAACATGTTGTCCTTGAATCTTGAAGGAGAGATACGTATGTATCATTGTGAATACCTGCATTATGGGAAACATTTTTCCAAAATCCACTATTATTTCCACCTTGCATTTGGTATACTACCAGCAAGAAGAAAATCCTATAATTAAATCATTATTCAAGTAGCAAGCATATATCGTTATGGGTTGATTATAAATCTCTAAAGAAATCTAAAGGAAACCATTTATTATCTTTGAAACCAGAGAAACGCTTCCTCTCTAATGAAAGATAACATTGAAACCTCGGCTTTGAATTCAACATTATTGTTATTCATCTATGGTAGAAAGGAACGTGTTATCAAGACAATATGAAATGTGAATAATGAACTATCCTTTCACTGAGCCCCACATTTTAAAACAGAAGGATAAGCTTAACTTGAAAATACGTACTTGGGATTAGTTTAAAGTCCCTTTAGAGACTGACCAAGGCCGCGTCAGTGAACTGAAGTTATGCTTAATAAATTGGTTTTCAAGATCTCATAATAAGGAACAAAATGCGTTCAGTGTATTTTCATTGCGTACAGGAACCACAGAAATCCTCCAAAGGGGCACATTTTCTATTGCAAACTCTGCCTGACATGGTAATAATATGTGTAATTACATTGAAAAAGAAGAAAAACTGAGCAAGGTATGACGAGAATAGAAATTAGTTTGTGGAAGATTATTTGCCAATTTTTGTGATTATCATGCAACTGAGGGATGATTTAACAATGTTTACACTTACTGTTGTGATAAATATAAAGAGTAATAAAGGGAGAGAGGGGGACAAAAGTGAGAGTCAATTAATTGCTGGTATAAGTAAGCGTTGATTTCTGTCTATTTCATAACAATTCCGCTGGAGTCCGTGCCTCCTGACTCAGACCAGTACCTAATAAGTTCATACATCACAAAAAAGTTAGGTCTTGTCTACTAGAATAATTTGTCTACTACATGTTATGCATTATAGATCAAGTCACTGTTTATCTTATCACATGTATTCAATGATAAATATTCTAGAGTAATGCGTAGGCCTAATTACTGTCGTCTATATTGTACAGTGCTGTGGGAGTAAAAATACACGAGTATTGTATATGTGCCTTTGTGTTTCCACTTATCATGCCCAATTCTATAGTAGTAAGTTCGACGAGTGTACTATCTAAGCCTAAGGGTTTCCACCTCGCATGTATCGAACTGTAGGAATAAGATAAGCTAGTGTACATAATATCCTAGTGGCATTGTTTTCATATATTACATATATCATTTCGAAGGAACGGAATGGAATATGGACCCCCCCGCGAAGGTAACGTTTTAGCGTATACAGTATGCGTTACCGTCATAGAATTGCACTAACATGGTCTTCATATTAAAGACAGAAAAAAAAAAACACCAGACAACAAAAGGGTGGGGGGGGGTTGATGAGATTTAGTCCATGTTTTCAGCTATATAGAATAACAATCACTTGTACGGGGCTTCGTTCATAGTCGTTCACAGATTATTTGAGACATACAGTTTGAAACTCCAACTGAGATCTAAAAATTACTTATGTTACATCCTGTAACAGATAGTCCGTTTTTGGTCTCGCACATTGTATTCTGGTCTATGCATCTTACAACAATTGAATAAATTACACATTATCACTCGTTACTGCATTCAATATATCAAATAAAAAATAGACGAAACTAGAGGAAATATTAAATCAAATTTGCATCGATGAATGGTAGTACAACCTCCTTCGATATCAGTGAAAAAGTAGGCTAGGTTAAACTTGACATGAAAGTTTCAATGAATTTGGCCCGTCATGATGACGGAATTCATAAGTACCTTGACTAACACAATGGAATTATGAAATTAAGAATATCGGTGTGATAGACATATTGAAAGAGAGGTTATACTTTCTCCGCACCTCGATTGCTCACAGCCACAAATGTAATTTCATATAAGAGTAAATGTGCAAGTTCATTATGAAGTATTATAACTATATATTTTCCGAAGTTGGGTGCAATCGACCTGGAACTAACTGTAGATTGTTCTTATGCCAAGCCTACAAAACGTGTATAGGAGAGTAGATCTGTAGTGTAAATGATTCTGGCAGTAAATAGTCACTCGACTTTACAAGAAGGTAGTCAACATGGCAACAGTTATATCCAATTTGTGTTATAAGAATTGACATACACCTCTTCCTGCTCAGTGGTTGGTTGGGATTCTCATAGTTCCGCTTTATACAGGTGAGGTAACAACGCATCGCTACCGGAGCAACTACTAAGGAATACCAACAACTCTTCCAAACATTGGAAGCAACTGCATTTTCTTAAAATTTGGTAATGATTTGAAGTGGATCTTGTGTAAGATTACGTGTGCTATTTCCAATGCCAGTACAGACAACATGTTCCCTCAGCGGAACAACGAAAAAAGCAAATATAGATACTGGGGATTTCAGGTTATTGATATTCATATCAAGGTTTATTAGATGCATCGCAGTGATTTTGTGGAATTTAATCTTTTCTTTCTAACATTTTATGGGCAGTTTATTTTTAATTAGCTCACATTCTTAATTTCCAAGAAATCTACTATTTATAAACTGAGAAAAATAAATGTTTACTAATGATTAAAACACGCGTTACATTTCTTTTGGAAACATGCCAACAATAACAAAATCAAATCAAATATTTTAATTGTCATACTTTTGTTCCATCTCGTTACTGACTTACAAACTTACCATTGATACAGAAATCATTCATTTATGAAAATGATTGGGAATATTAACACCTCATTAACAGAAAACTACCTAGAGACTGAATTTTATGAATCAGTTATTTATTCTGCATTGTTCTGGTAGTGGAGTTTCAGTATGGATACAATCTGCGATGTACTGTTTGCAACTTAAGTTATTCTTAACTTGGGTAGACGAGCACACGTCATTTGACTGCAGGACTTGGTAGAGCTTTTGGTTGAATGAGAAATAATAAATGAATGATAAATAAGTCCATTGAAGTTGGACTGGGTAATGAACCAAATTGAATTCCCCAAGTCAAACTGATTCCTCCAGATTAGACTGAGTTTTTCCTGTTAAATTGATGCCTCCAGATAGAGTTCTACAGGTCGAAAAAAAAAACTTAAAACTACCATCACCCCACTTTATTTCTTGTCTTGACGAGCAAAGGGTTCTCCCTGCAGAACAGAAGGTTACCAACAGTAACTTTTAATTCTTTAGTAATTCCTTTCAATTATCCTCATAAGAACCCTATGGGTACTCCCTCAGGACAAGTAAAGCACCCTTTTCTAAGAAAACATAGCAACTATAGTGAGCCTGAAATGAACAAACTAAGTGTTAAAAATTGTCTGAGTATAATATCCACGATACAAAAAGTGGCTGAGAGTTCTTTTAACGGTCACTCTCTCAACGGGATGAAATATCTCTCGTCAAGTTCAAGGCCGTTAAAGGAATTTTCCACCAGAAGCAGCATTATAAGCGTCCGTTTAAACTTCCGGGTTATCATTATAAAGACAGCATGTTAGTCACATATTTGTGATTATACATTGGAATCAATAAAACAGAAACACTGGTTTAAAAATGTATTCGGTGATCTTGTATTCGACGTTTCCATTGATTACACCCATCATATAAGGTAAACGTACCTTATGGTCCCCTATGATTTATGTCAGTGTTCTCTTTAGAAGATGATTTTGTAGAACGATCTATGTTTATGTGACAGATAATGAAGATGAAACAGAGGAATAAACAACATTGAACATGTTATCCACATATCTGGATCAAGCTTTTTGTATTCTCAGAAAATGTCTGACAGTAAATTTGCTATGCTTTACCAAAGTGTTATCTATTATCGATTTTGTAACGCATTGTAAATAATATGAAAGCAGTAATGTTCATTGTCAATATTACTATAGTCATTTCTGTAATCACGTAGTCACTCTTCGGTTGTATTTATTTTCTGTTTTGTTCTAAGGGTGCTTTTTGTTTGTATAACAAGAGACATATCTCGGGAATATGGCATCACATTCGGATTAAGCCTTGTCAGGCAAAAGGAAAAGAAAACAACCTAGAACAATTCTTATTCTTTGTTGGAACAAATTCAGTAGATTATGGAGTAACCGTTAAAGAATAATGAAAATGATAAAATAATATACTTACCGATGTAAAGAAAGTTTCGATGCTGGCAGTTTATCCGAGAATAAGTGATGAAGATATGTATTGATGACACATTAGACATAGCGAGAAATGTTGCTTTTTATGTCATCTATTTTAAATCTTTAGAAGCTTCAGAGGAGAAGACTGGTTTAATTTAGCATCTCGATGAATATTCAGATTGTCTGACAAGATTTGTGTTCTCTTTCTCTGTCATTGCGTGTACTGTTGTTCATTAATGTCCCCAGAGATGAACTTAATTAATGAAGCGCAGACTCCATGTAACGTGATCTATGGCACCATCTGGGGACAATTTATCAATTTTTGTTATCAAGTTAAAACAAGCGTTTTAGTTGAAGTTAGCGACTTTGTTAAAGTGGTTATAATTTCCAACCATCCATCTCTATACCTGCAAAAGTACTAATCCCCACAAGGTGAACAATTGATTAAAAAATGGATTTATATTTTATGTATAATAATATCAACGTAATGAAATATTATTTTCCATGGAGCTATATGCTCTCTATATGCTCTATATATACTACAAACACTGTCAATACTGAATTTCTTTTACTAACAATTGCCAACAGTTATAGCTAATCTGATATTTTAGCTGCCTAAGCACCTAAAAATTAATCAGTTTAACCTTACAGACGAAAAATGAATGAAATGGGTTGTATTACCCATTAACAATAATTGGCACCCAGCTATGAAGCATCGTAGGGTGTTGGACTAAGAGTTACTTCACTGAAATGATAGGCAACTGATAAGCATTATTCTTTGGTTCATTATGACGTAAAAAGTGAAGCAGATCAAAAGCTGCTTCTTATCGTAATGTTTAATGAATTGTCTTAAGGTTATTTAGGAACCCCGTTGGAAATTTAAAGGGAAAATGTACTTAATCGCTACTATGACCTACAACAGAACATATTAATATGTTGGAAAATACCTTACAAGCTGGACAGGGTAGGTCTAAAAGCGGACCTTGTTTGGTTTTGTACGAAGTACAGCGTCAAAATAAATCTAAGGACAGATACCTAGAAAACGTATACATTTGGCTACCATTTCATTTCAAGGGTATCTAAAATTCTTTTTCCAATTCTTGAATCATGCATGCAGAAAACACTGTGCTATGAGCAAGTGCAAATATGAATTGAGGATGCGTTATCCCACGCTGTATGTAAGGTGAGTATCACGAAATGTTGTTCGTCTCAAGTTGTATCCTATGAGCTTACCCATTGAATATAGCCTTTCTAAATACACAGTGCACCATTGGTTTGCAGTTCACCCCCTCAGAGTGTAAACAAATCGGAAGCTTCTTAGAGTTATAATGTGCAGCCATTTTAACGTCTCCCTTTCAAATAATTAAACAGTCTAAATAATATAAAGGTGATGTTAATCACAAAGAAATTCAGCTTGTCTCTATCATTTACACATTTTAATTCTGAAGGTTATTGTAAAGTTGTTTCTTTTCTCATCCAGTCTCAAGTTTACTATTTATAAACTAAACGGTAGTCACATGCATGATAAACCAACAGTGACGTCATCCGATTCCCTGACGTCTCACGAAGATTTCAGTTATGCTTTAGTTTTTACGTCATGCTCAGTTTTTCTAAAGCTTTCAATATGTGTAATATTTTGCACTCGTTACGGGATATATGATAAAACTTTAACTGATCATAATCATGCAATACTACAGGGCACTGGCTGAAAAAGGTTAGGATTAAATCTTAAAAAAAGAAGAAAAAAAGAAACAAAAAAAGAAACCTTGGTGGTTGCTTTTATCAAAGTTTATTTTCAATGCCTTTTATCAGAAATGCGAAAAAGCACGTCTTTTCCTCATTATGTTTCTTAGGTTTGTGTTTGGTAAGATATACATACATACTATACACAAAAGACATCAGTTAATTCCTGTTTCGTTGATTCCATTAAAACACTGATTTACCTTTGAATAAATTGTAAAAGTAAAGAATTTTAGGTATTCAGTTTAGGAAACTCATAATCTTATTACTCATTGGATATTCATCGTTTAACAATGTCACTAAAAATAAAGGAAACTGAAGCATTAACCATACTTATATATGTTAATCGTATGCAAGTAAATTTATTAACGTTTGTGTTTTGTTCGTAAGGCAAGCATTAAGTTTGATGCAATGTGACAAGTGTTATGTATAATGTCCTTTTCTTTTTGCTTCTGTCCATCAGCGCTTACGGTAGAAACATAATATTTCCAAGCATTCAGAGACCTTCATAACATGACCAATTTCAAAAAGAAAGTAAGAAACATTGACTCTCACATTGATATAAATAATCTGTTAATTTGTTATTGTATTAAACACAGTAATGTAATTGATAGATTGAATAAAGTAGCAAGGATATCAATGCCAGGGGTTGTATTGTTAGCAAGTAAACCCTATTTTGCTTTCAATTAATCAGTATACCAAATATGAACTGTTCTTATCTCTCTCAAACCTGTGTAACTTGTGACAGACAATAACAGTTTAATTGCAGATGTGAAGAACTAACTTACTACAGATATGAACGAACAACTTAATTGGGTTGCGGAAACTTAATTTCCCTTCCAGTCGATAAACTCAGATTTACTCTTATTTTTCTGTCATAGTGAGTCAATAATCCAATATGACTTGCTATTCCATCTTTGATATTTCCAAATTATTTAGCAAATACCTTGGCAGGTGCTAATCATCAATACATAAACAAGAGTGATTAAAAACATTTTATTACTTTCTACATGGGCTTTCATGTGTGAATTCCATATGTGGTTCTCTACGTTCTACCTATAACTATAATGTCAAGGACAAGGCAGTTTAACATCGCTACATTTTATCATTTTCATAAATAATATGTAATTTACATTACATTGCTATAGTCATACAGTTGCTGAAGTACTGGGAATTGTCATCATCACGTGAGCCCTCCTTGTAGCATCTACCTATTATTCAGTGTCAACCATCCAGTGTTCAGGTGGATTCGAAAGGAAACTGTCTGCTTAGTATCTTGAATAACTTCTTACGAATTCAGTTTTCTTTCTCTTTAACCTCTGCGCATGCACTTGTGAAGGATTGGTATAAATCTGCCTATGCAACTTTTCTTTTCTGAAACAGGTGGAAAAGAAAGAGTATATCTTGAATTGGGTGTATTTAAAAGCTACAAAATGCAATTCGTTAAACTTATGAGAAGTGCTGTGGTTTAAGGGACATACTTTTTTCCGAAATTGCCCGCTCGTGACGTTATATTTAAGCAAGCGTGTCTTGAATAGTTTATATGGCAACAGATCCAGTAAATATCGATGAATTGTTATTTATACTACTCATAACAAGAAAAATTCAATTTATTTTAGTTATTGCACAGGTGGTAAGTTTCTACCACACTCTCAGTCTTATCTGCATCAGTAAGTTTCATCTCATTCGTAGGGAAAAATTAAATACTTTGAAATTATCTTTACTAGTACTTTCTCTTCTATTAACATATCAGTTTTGATTTTACATTGCAACATATACCTTTTGTTAACCGTCTACTGCTGATGAGTATTCAAATAGTCCTTACCTCGTGGTACTATGTCGGATGGTGTGTATGACCATGGCACCGTCATTTGAGGATCTCTCATTTCTGTATCCAAATCCATTTCTTCCAATGTCTTCATTGAATTTCGTATTCTATCGATTAACTTCAAGGGAAGGAGAAAAAAAAATGCAATTTTCAATTATGTGTAACAAGTATACTTAATAGAGAGGGCTTGAAAGAGAAATTTTGCACAAATATTCATCAGTTGTTAAGATAGATATTATTCAATATGCTTCTATTCATCATTCATTATGCTGCTACTGATAACTTCCAAATCATTCACGTGAACAGGAAAAGTACAACACACATGCATTAGTTGTGATAGCAACCAATGACTCATACGGGAATGTTTAATGGAATGTCAAACTTTATAAAGCAGGATATTGTTGCAGTTGAAATGAACAGTGTGAATGCAACACGATAGGAAAATCTTGCTTTGTTAAGAGTGGTATCTAAATGCTAGTGTATGTAAAATAAACACGGTGTTGTACTAGCAGAAGAAAACTATAATAGCAACAAAAAATATTAACTCTTACAGGTTTTTTTTGTAAAAACGATGTTAAAATAAACATACAATTAACACTACACAAACAGGGAAGGGCCGTACATCCCAAATCACGTCCATCATACTGTTGATTTTTCTTCTGAACATAATTTTTTTTTGTATGTAATGAAAAGTAATTTGGTTCAGTAAAGCTTTATTCGTAACTCATCTAATTAAGCTGAATTTCCCCTTAAAAGTGCAACAAAATACCATTAGTAGTATCTGTTGCGTCTCACTAGTCGATATGTAGGTTGCCTGTCCGTTTCAGATCTTTTGACAGATAAAAGTGAATTTGATAAAATCAAGCCCTAAGCAAGTATCAGTTTGCCACTTTGACTTTCGAACCTAAAGAAGTGGTTTTAAACGCAAAGAAAAGACATCCATAGTTATCAAAACATCTCTTCCACTCTGGACCATTATTGCTTTCATGTCGTCGCCGGGCTAGAGTGTATGGTGCTTTGGTTGTTCTAATCATGTTACACGGCCCATTGATCCAAACTCAGGTAATTTTATTATTGTAAAAACACCTGACAGTTTTGTCGACCCGAAGGGTAAAATTTCAAGCAATTATAACAGTCCGTCGTCGACGAATTCCAGCATACGTCTGTTACTTATTCATGTTTTTGAATTAGAAAGTAGAACATGTTATTAATGGTGTTTAAAAGGTGTGAGTAAGAATGAAGACACCTTTATCGACTTTCCGTCGAATCGAAGCATCTATTATCGATCACATGTACATTGTGATCTCTACAACCGGATGTTAAACTTTGACAACGATTTTAAGACTGCACCAGATGTCTGATCAATAGGTCCAATCAGTTCTCATAGGATTCATCAGTTCCACATTCAGATTTCTCAATAATTTTCTCAATGGACAGTCATTTTGAATGTTTGTTCCGATTTTCTTTTGCAAGTAGCTTGCGATTTTCGATAGAACTTTGAACTTATGTTGTTTTGTTTTTGCAATGACTACTGGGTGCTTTCACATGGCGATTAGACACCGCAAATTAAGAGACATGGGAGAACAAAGATAAAACCGCATATACAAAAAAAAGAAAAGAAAGAAACTAACAGTTAAGATAATTTGGCTCTGACGTGAGAGAAATGTTAGTGGTAAATTCCTCTCTTAATTATCTCAAGAGTGGTTGAATAAGGAAAGTTCAAGTACCGCCTTATATCGATAAAATGATCACTGTAGCTTGGTGTATAGTGTGTGTCTATGGTGTACATTCCTGTACAAGATAGTATATTCCACATAACAGCTAATCCACACAGTTTTCATCTTCATTTAGGTTCTTGATCGTTTCTTAGTCAATTTGTAGTCAATAGTCAATTTAATTATGTATCTTTATCATATGGACAAGGATGAATAATAAAACATAAAACATTTTTAATTACACCTGCTGATCCCGTCTCCTTCAATGTTGTTTAAATTCTTTGCTCGAAACTCAAATTAAATGAGAGTATTTGATCTTGAAATGCATGAACTAAAGTAATGCAACATTTGCTTTGTTGGTGTCTTAAAATTCAAATTATATAAAACCATCAACCCATAAACAGTTCCTGTCCATTGGACAGCCTGAAATATCTGTCATTCACCGATTTCTTACGTTATGAAACATCTTGGGTTCATATGTAAAGTCTTTTGTGCCAACCATCATTTATTTCTCAACGTATGACGTGTTCGATGAGGAGAGGTCTATTAGATTTGTAAAGGTGAATGAAGCGGTTAGCTTTAAGAGCAGGAAGTACCGTGACAGACCAATTACATACTCAATTGAGCTCTTCGTCTTTAGGAGTAACTTGATGCCGAATATTATCGAGCAAAGGAAGGCTTTTTTTCAGGTACTCCATGATTAAATTAAAGGGGCCAAATAACATTTTTCAATCCCAACTTAATGTTACCTACAAATGACATGCATCAGAAGTTAGAGCAAGTATATTTGAGGTTTACTTCTAAGGAGCATGACATACGCTGACTTTTACGGAAGAAGATCAAATATTATCTCCATTTCATAGTAACAAGCATAACCACTCTGCACTTACTTGATAGTTTTTAAGAAAGTTTCATTTCAAGAACGTTTCAATGACTACAACGACTGCATAAGCAGCAAGTAATGATAGAATTAATAGTATAAAGCTTTATTGTTAGGAGCAGCAGTTATACTAATACCAGCAGTAGTGGCGGTAGCAGCAGCGGTGGTAATAGCACCAAGAGTTGTGGTGGTAACCGTGGTAGGTAGTAGAGGTGGTAACAGTACCAGGAGTCGTGGTGATAGCAATAGTGGAAGTAGTAGTGGTGGTAATAGCACCAGCGTTAGCGGTGGTAGCAGTAGTGGTCGTAGGGGTACTGACCAGGAGAAGTGGCGGTAGCAGTAGTGGTAGCAGAGGTGGTAATAGCACCACGGGTAGGGGAGGTAGCAGTAGTGGTAGTAGAGGTGGTAATAACACCACGGGTAGGGGAGGTAGCAGTAGTGGTAGTAGGGTGGTAATAGCACCAGGGGTAGTGGTAGTAGCAGTAGTGGTCGTAGGGGTAATTAGACCAGGAGAAGTGGAGGTAGTAGTAGTGTTAGTAGTAGGGTGGTAATAGCACCACGGGTAGGGGAGGTAGCAGAAGTAGGCAGTACAGAGAATCGTATATAGAGAGTTGTTGGTTTACTAATTTGGGTGGTAAAATTTTAGTTATGCATGATACTAATTCTTGAAGAAGTTTGAAGGTTTTTGTCAGATCAGGCTTCTTCTTTCATTGATTTTTAGATAATTTTGGTAGTTTTATTCGAATATAGTTATTACTACCTTAAACGTTAGTTTTAACTTGTTTTATTCATATTCCTGACTATGTTAATTTCTGTTATAGGACTGCATTCACCAATACTGAAAATTTTCAGGTAGATAACGCAATATGTGGCTAACATTTAAAAATCCCATTCCATTTGTCGTTGGATCAGAAATTCAAGAGAACAAATTGCTAAGCAAATTTAGTTTAGAAGATGAATGAAGAACAAGAGAAATTAGTCTTTAAATGTTATCTGCTGTTGAAATAATGGCAGCATCCACTGTAGATTTAATTTCACTCATTAATTTTTGAAAATTGTAAGGATGTTGCTTCACTCATTTGATCTTTTGTAATTCAATGTTCTAATTTAACAGGGTGGGAGGGGAGAAGTTAACAATTTTGGTGAGTGACATGTTCAATACATTAAAAATAAAAAGAAACCATTTGAGATTACTTTGCAAAACTGACCTGGGGAATAGTAGAGTACTTCGTAATATAATCATAATAGTATTTACTTTCTCTTTTCATGTCCTAAACTAGGCCCACTATCTATGTGGTAGTCAGCTTGGAAGAACATGTGTTGGTTCATGCAGCCATTTGATTTACGTGTCTACCATAGCTGTATACACAGCTACCTTTGGCAGTTCCTGATTCGTTTTATTCAAAATTCCATTATGATCTAGATAATTCATTAGCAATACAGGTTAACCAGTACAGGTCCTAGAGCAGCACGTATACAGCGTAGAACAGCGCTAAAACAATTACTTTGTGTCTGAAGTGAGACGGCCACTAACATGATATACTGACATGGTTATCTGAATAGTAGTACTAGTAAATAAATTTCACATTTTCAACCAATGACATTTCATTTTTTCTTGATAAAGACTTTAATTTTGTATGACTAGCTCTTCCTCCAATTTGAAAGCCTTATCCTTGAAAGAAATGCAAATGACTTAGCTCCATTAATTGTCAATGAATGTTAGTATCCATACCTTGCTACGTATGCACTGCGTCTATGTTACCGCAATCAGATAAGTGATTTCTTTTTCGTTGTAAGTGCTGTATTTCTGTCATCCTTTACCTGGTCTCTTTGAGCCTTCAAGTAAACAGTGTAATCTTTAATGTTTGATTATGCATCAATGAGGTAGCTTGTTAGCTAAAGAAATATATCTTTACTAAGGAGAGAGAATAGAATTCGAAATATTTTGTTTGATGATTATTCTTGAAGAACCTACCAGCGTACTAATGTTCACAGATTCAGTGATACTCTGTTAACTTTAATTTGATTACATTTGCCGTGCTAGAGAAAGTCTTACAACTATCACTTCAATCCCTAATTTGGAAAGAAATCCTCTAAAATATCTCCAAATATAAGAATTTTTAACACAGACCACAAAATATCTTGTTTGGCTATCGCTGGAGGAAGAAAATTATCCATTTTTTGATTGGTGAAACCGAATTACAGTGGCTGCTTGAAGTAACCGGTTGTCGGGCAAAACAATTGCATTTGTTTCAGACTAAATTGAGTTTGCAATTTCTTAGAAAAGTGACGTTTCTATTTCTTTGAAATCATTGACGCTTCTTTAGATATTTCAAATTTGGAGCCCAATTTGAACTCTGTTGGCACTTTTGCAAATGATATTAGTGCTTGTATTTATAGTAATGTTTATGTTCTTCAGAGTTCTACCAATTAGCAAAAGGTGTTGGCCAGGACTGTTGTATCCCTACTTCCTTCTCCTATTACAGACATTATTACACTATTGCCTCCTACCTTTTAATTCAACTTATCAATATTTGTTCTCTTTCTGTTCTTAAAATTAATCGTGATAAGTAACACGTTTTTATCTTTACTTCGTAAACCCCCCTGCATTTATTTTCGTTTTTTACTAATAAATCATGACCTACTAAGTTTCCCGGAATAAGACTACTACCCATAACATCTGTTTCAATAATGGGGATGTGAGAGTTTTCTTTAAACTCTTATTAATTTTTGGTTCTACCAGGATCTTATACTGTCTGGCTATTGGTAAACATGGAGATTCCCGGAGTCACTGTTACCGGTATGAAGGAAATGGAATATTATCCGTCTCAGTTGCGTTGAAGGGGGTGGGAGGCACGTGGTGTGGTGTTTTCTTCAAGCTGTTCTTAACTTTTGGTCAAACAGGAATCTTACTCTTATTGTCAAAAATATCGATATCTTATGCACACAATTACTGCAAGTGCTCACTGACTATGAAGAGTCATTCATTATGATGTAAAATTGTAGGCCTATGACATTTATTTCACTTGGCCCCCAAACTGGTGAGATCAGGCGTTGACCTATGTTTGACACTTATCTGTATGATACACATATCAGCAATTACACATGCAAACAATTCTTTTGTTCTCGAATGATACCGAGGGTCCTTACATCATGTTGATTTTTATTACCTAGCCTCTTTACGTCAAGGTTTCTTGGGAGCAGTTTTAACCTAAAGTCAAGAAAAATTTCAAACTGTCTCTAAGATTATTATGACCTTTGAAACCACCACAGAAAAGATCCATAATCAAATTTTTGTGGAATTACAAATTACTACAGTTGAAAATTCCATAGATTTTTTCCACACATTTCGATCCAGTTCTCTACATAAAACATAACTCCACAAGGCAGGTATTTTTTTTCACTTGAAAGATTTAGTTAAATGCGATTATAGAAAATTATCCATTATGGAATTCTAAATTACGTTCAATCTTACACACCAAATTACCACTTTTCTCACTTTGATGACATGCTACTGAGTGGAATCAAATATTGGTTAATAAACAGTGATAATAGTGAGATTAACTATCCTTATTATCAAATTACTCCACAGTTCAAAGTTTGTTCTGCATACAATGAATTTCTTGACAGATGGTCTTGTCTACAGCCATTATCACCTTTAACTTAATTTTACTAAGTAGGAACTACAATCAATTGTTAGAATCCCACACATTACACAGTTTCTACAAGCTATCTCTATTTTTTCAATTCCTCATTCCACAGAATGTTCTCCATCAATAATCTTCTTTTTCAAGATATGCAATGCACTATTGTTAAGGCCAAAATTCAAAACATTGACCATTTTTGGATTTTCCCTGTACATCCAAATCTTTCCTATAAGATGCAGACCAATGCCTTTGGGGAGCCAGTTTCCTTCAAATTCCGCCACTGTTTTTGGTTAGAAGATAGCTCCTTGAGAGAGTATGCAAATTATGTTCAGAGAACTCGGGTAGATATATAGCCGTTTACTGTACCGGGCATCCACAGTGTTACTAATTGAAAAATATATGATCTGACATGGGCGTCATAATATTTTAATATACCAGTAGGTAATTAATCTATTTCAGTTGCTTGTCTTCCATTACATGGCCTGTTTCATAAGATAAGTGCAGGTAGATTTGACAACCTAATGTCGTCATTGCTTGTCATGTTTACAAAGTTATTCAATGATGGTCACAGTTTAAGTAACAAACAACTCGCTGTTCTGGAGAATGATTCAACAGGTAACCAAATTCCTGTATACATTACGCCAGCAATGTTATGGGGAATGATTTTAATTTTACAAAGTCAAAGAAGATGGAATTGATTTGTCTTGGAATCTTGTTTGTATGGGATAACAAGAACATAGATTCATTTTACTTAATATCTGAGACCTGAACTGATATTGAGAGGCATGTTGTGATAGCGCATGGGAAGAGTACTAGCTCATATTTCTACGTTAAGTGGAGAAGAAAGTCGATAGTCTTTTCACTTAGTAAAAATATACTCAAATGACCACCTGGCAATTTCAGTGATGTCGGGTGTCCATCAACTCCAATTGCCTCTGAGAATCAATTCGAATTGTCAATGTTAAAGATGTTGTTGCCCAACTGCTAAAACTTTTTCGTCATCTTCATATGGCAGTCAGTAATGGTCAAATATTAAATTAACTGTTTCTGTACAAATTAACTAACTTTAAAATTATGACCATATTGTTCTTAGGAATTTGTTGTTATGATACATTCTGTATAGACTGCATAAAAAAAATCGTAAAATTATGGTTTGCTTACAACAAACGTAAAGATTTAATCTATTGCAAGATTGTGTTACTGACATCTCAAGAGGAGTACAATACAACGCAATAGCCAACGGTAGGCGTTAAGTTCATTGAATAGTTAATACAGAGCTTTTCCATACATTCCATTAAAAGTGCACTGCACCGGTGCGTGACAATTCAAAGCTAATATAGACTAAATCAATGAAATCGTTCCTTGGGTGAATAGCTCCCTTATATTGCCCAGGGATCTCCACGAATCATCAAGCTACCTCCAAAGTCTTTCATGGTATCTTTTTATTACTCGAAATTTTGTCCGACTTTTTATTGCTTATTTCCTCTTATTATAAACCCAGCGGTCATTGAACGAATTATGCTTTCTCTAACGTAGCTATATCAGCTTGCTAAATTTAGCTAAAGAAGAAAAACGAGCTGGAAGAGTTTATCTTCAGATGAAAAGTAATCAATGAACGTATGGGACGAGTGTCACAAATACGTTGACATAGTGCAAGGTTATAAGGTCACTGATATATTTAAAAGTGTCACGATTTGAAAGTAATTTGAATGTTTACAGAGAAAATGTCCTACTTTCAGTGAACTTATCACATGTAGACACATTGCATTTGACTATTAACAACAAGTGTATCATTACTGAATATTTTTCTGTCGCACAATTGATTCACTGTTTGCTAAATGTTATACCTTCATTAATTACTGTCCGATTACGCATAGTTTATGAAAACGGCCGACAAAGTTGTTGCATAATACAACATTAGTCTTCCGGGTACATTTAGGCATAGGAATGCAATTCATATGTTGTAAAGTTATCATGCGAAATGACGAAGCATGTTTAATACTTTAGTATGTTCTCAAGAATAAGTGAGAGCATGCAGTATCAGTATTAAATTACAAATAACGCCTTACACCAGGAAGTTAAAAAAGAGAAACTAAGAAAATCTGCCCGGCGTCTTGGTAGTGCCACCACATACACCACCTTAAACATATGCGCAATTTCACTGTGGATTACAGGTATTATTACACAATCATATGTAAGATCAGCTTTCTATAATGTTCTTAACGATACAAGGATGCGGTTTGTGCTACTGCACGTTCAGCAAATCTTCACTCACCGATTTTATTAAAAAAAAAGAAAGAAGACATTAGGCTAGCCTAACGTTAGGTGTATGTGGCTAGCCTAACGTTAGGTGTATGTGGCTAGCCTAACGTTAGGTGTATGTGGCTAGCCTAACGTTAGGTGTATGTGGCTAGCCTAACGTTAGGTGTATGTGGCTAGCCTAACGTTAGGTGTATGTGGCTAGCCTAACGTTAGGTGTATGTGGCTAGCCTAACGTTAGGTGTATGTGGCTAGGCTAGCCTAACGTTAGGTGTATGTGGCTAGCCTAACGTTAGGTGTATGTGGCTAGCCTAACGTTAGGTGTATGTGGCTAGCCTAACGTTAGGTGTATGTGGCTAGCCTAACGTTAGGTGTATGTGGCTAGCCTAACGTTAGGTGTATGTGGCTAGCCTAACGTTAGGTGTATGTGGCTAGCCTAACGTTAGGTGTATGTGTTGTCCGAGAGTGGATGCGATTGCATGAAAGACTTCGTTACCACCTGATGGGACTGAATATACAACACAGATAATAGCATTCCTCGAAATCGATCAACATTGATTTCGTAACACTAACCTGTTGAAATAACGTTATGTGATAGAAACTCTTTTCAATCATTTATCACGTCTGGTCACATTTACCTTTCGCTAGCTTCGTTGCATGACATTTGTATCCCCGCCCCTCCAAATTGCTAGTACTGCTATGTTATCGAGAACTGATGCATTGTATTCTGGTTTTAATCCAAATTATCATTAAAATATGATATTCAGCATGATAAATATGTTTGAACTTCAGAAAGATGTGTGTACTATCAAAGAATCGACCTATATTATAATCGTCCTCATTCTAAATGTGTAATACATATGGAACTGCATGACATTTAAAAAAAAGGAACTTCGTTAATAACGTGAACTACAATACTGTTACATGTCTCAGCTTCAGACAATACTGTGCTATACAGCTGTTACACAAACACACGCCTGATGCTAGTGTTAGGTTAAAGTTTACCTAGACTACAATGGATTACCGTGTTCCATATTCCAGATGGCCGATAAGCAATTAACTGAAATTAAGGGCATCCCATTTCACGCTTCGAAGAGGATCATTAAACTCACAAAATAACGCCTGGTCCTTGGGCTGTTTTGATTATAAAATCATTTGACCATCATATTTGTGAGTCAGCATGTTCTATATCTAGATTCAGTATGTTGGGAAACTGATAGTGATTTATTTATTTGCAATGGTGAATGTATAACGTTGTAGATCCAAGACAGCTTGTTCAATGTTTATGACCAATTGACAGTCCTCTCAAAGACGTATGACGTGTGCTCGTTCCACCTAACCTCGAAAAAGAGAGACAACTATGACGTCATTAATGTTTTTTTTTTTTGTCTAACGAAATTCGCTCTCATTGGAGAATTATTTAGGTCATGTTTTTGAGAATGCTTGTAAGCTAGTGATTGATTTTTTTCTCTCCATCAAGATATCGCGTTTCAAGATATGCCTGCGAGGAAAAAGTTGTAGGTTATTCTGTACTCAATATACTAGAGGCTTATTACAACCAAACAACTGTCTTTTTAAAAAAAGACACTGACCTATTTCTTACCAAGGTTCCATTTAGCAAATTGCTGACTTTATTCTGGTCAACTAACAACCGACTACTACTTATGTAACCTGCGGGCAGTTAAGTTATTTTTCTACCTTCAGTTTGTAATTAATGTCGATCTTTCTTATCATCCATTTACTCAGTATTCATATTGGTCAGTGTGTTCCCTGCTTACCCATCATCATTATGATATGTACATATGCCTTTGTTATGCAGGCTACTTTGTGGATATATCTCTGCGATTGTACTTCTGAATCCATGTCAATATACAGGACAAACAAAAGTACCTCAACCAGCTTATTTTTAACCACTCAAATATCGGTTCTTCCTTAGATGTCTCGATTACTATGTCAGAGGACATTTCCGCCTTTAGATTTCTTGATAGTTTCTTCAATTTAAGAAGCTGTGAAATTACAAACACCCCTGGCGATTGCCTTCTGGCATTATAGTTTAGGTTACAACACACCATAAATCGAATTGTCTTCACGGGTATAGTACTATCGACAAGTCAATACAGGATTACGTGGAAAATACTGAATGCAGAATACCACAAGAGAGATACACTATAGGCAGCCAGCAACCATTAAAGGTCAAAGGTTATCCTGTAACGTAAGAAGTAATACAGTTCTTTTTTCGAAGAGGTAACGCACTCTAATTTTACACAGTAAGACCGTTGATTGACCTTCTTCAAATTTTTAGCATAAAAATGCATTTTTAGCAACAAACTAAGGCAAAGTGATAGATAATTACTAGGGAAAAAGTGTAAAAATAAATCAAGAGATTAAAACATAGGTTTTCTTCATTGGTTATTCCAATGGTTATTCTTGGTTATTCTGTATGATAATGGGGAATAATTTAGTAAAGAAAGCATTAACATAAACCACCTACAGTAAACTAATCCCCTGTTGGTGTAATTGTTTTTTTTTTCATTGAATCATTTCTTATTTTTAATACAAGCAATGTATTACTAAGATTACATTGTTATCAATGTAACCTTATTAAAGAAATTTAATGTTTCACATGCACTATTCTATTAATATGATTACACATTTTTACTAATAATTTCTTATTGTTCTTAGCTTGTTTTGGATGGGCAGAAGTGTGTCGTGTTTCTTATGACTCTCTTTAATACTCATTTTGAAGGAATCTTGGGAGATGTTTTACTTTATGTGCCATCTGTTCTCAGATGGTTAATGTTTTACTCATTTCTTCGTAAAGATTTGCCTAGCTTGAATAAATATTGACTCAACTGTTACCGTAGTTCACGAAGAGATCCATTTGCTTAAACAGTTAAGATTCACGGGTTTCGAACTAGTTGAAGATACCGTGACACATGTTACCTAGATAGCATTTCAAACATCTAGGTATCACCTGCTAACCTTTCTGCTTCCAATGGCCTATTTTGTTTCGATGTGGCTTTTTGCACTACGAATTCATTGATATATTTAAGAAGACTGACCGGCCAGTTACCTCACACAAATTTGTCATTTGTTGTAACTTACATTAAAGTAATCTTTTACAACACATAATTTTACACCAATACAAATTCGTTGAAAAATAACATCCCTCCCCACAAACACAAAAGTTGTTGTATGTGGAAATAAATATTCAATCTTAATCATAAATTAAGATTTCTGTTTTAGGCTATCTGATGAAGTTAACATCCTAATCACCATCATAATTATATATATATATATATATATATATATATATATATATATATATATAGGAACACAAAATACAAACGAATGCAACCAACCTCGCATTATCTTTTATGTATATATGGGGGTTAGTAATACTTTTTGCTTTAAACTTATTGTGATTCGTTTATTAATACCATGGAACTGATGTACATATTAGACGCACTGTCACTGTGTGTGTTTTCAACCAATTTCGTTACCCAAATTATCCTGGTTGGACACCTAGGATGCCAGGAGCGGAGATTACAGACACTATTTTAATTAAATTAGATTATCTCAGCTGCAACCAACCTGCATTGCGAAAAAACCTGGACAATCTGCTATTTCCACAGTGGCAGTTTAGCTACAGTGGAAACTGGGATGATTCAGACTCTGTTTCTTTCGAAAAGATGTGTTAAGATATTAAGTATTGAGCCAGTATCGGCACCATTAACAACGAAGAAGCTGTTACGGTTGCATGTAATACATATAACCTACATGAATCCACACTTGTGTGTGTTTAAACCTATTAACACCGTCACTATCACGGGAGGCTTTATTGAGCAAGGATAAACACTTGCATCTGCATATATCCTGCACCTACCTAACCTCTGTGGTATACTTAAAGTAGAGATGTATCATAATAACTCTACTTTTCTTTATATATTCCTTTGAAATGTTAAAAATTGATGACGTTAAAGCGCAAGAACAGCCTTTTAAATCTACCGACTTTTATCAATACTTTTTTCGTTTTATATGTTAAATAGTTTGTTGGAAATAGTAACTTACACAGATTTTACTGATGCCCCCGGTGCGATAATATAATCTTTTTCAAAACTGTCTTTTATGGAAACAGTGTCTTTTTCAATTTCCCTATATTACTCTCAGAAATCCTTTGAGACAATCTTTCAAATTTGAAACGGTTTATTGTACTCTGTTGATGTTTTTTCTCCAACGCGAAATCCTAACTTAAATTGCTTCTTTACAGGGAATTTATTAAACTTATCACATTTTGAAAGCCACCATATAGATTTGATTATTGGGAATTGATCATACCTAAATGGATTTTTCTTTATTACAATAGCAAAAATCATTTTGGTGGTGTTTTACGACGAGGAGAGAATTATTAGTTGAAGGTTACATTTAATAACACGATAAGTAATACATTCCACTTTAAGGATCCATCACTGCTGTTGTAACTGGTGTTACCTTCTTCAAAAGACTGCGTTACCGTAAACTTATATGTTTAGATGTATTTACTCAAGTTTCTAAGACTACTATACTTGAAATGGCCCATTGACTTTCCCTGCAAGAACATAAATATTATAAGAAAATATTCTTATAAAATAAAGTAATTAAGGAAGCGTTTGTGGTAATTTTCTGTTGGTATTTCGTCACTTTCGTTTAATATACATTATAAGTTATTAAAAGTGTATTCAGTTCCCATGTGATAAAGTACTTCATATTTTTTTTCTGAAAATAGTTCCTCCCTTATTGCATTTAACTGTTCTTTCGTTTTTCCTAACATACTTGACACTCGCTAAAGTTGCTGTATTTCAACGATTAATTAATTTCAATTGGAATGATAGAGAAATTGTATGTGAAATTATCATAGTTTCGTTTTTATTTTTCATTTTATGTTACATTATCAGAGGACAGGGGAACAGTCTGTGAATGCAACGATAAAGTTACATGAAATATGTGGAATTCACACTTCTTTCAACTCAACCTACTCATGTGTATTAATTAATTGATCTTGCATATAAATAGCCTGAGTGATCCATGTCTGATGCAGAATTTAACTCCATATTAAAGAAAGAATTACAATATTTCCATAATTTTTTGAGAAATTGAGAATAAAGGCAAAGGAGGAAAATGACTTAAATAGTATTAACAAAAAGCCGTTACAGGTTGTGGTTAGCCTTGATACCCTTAGTTTGATTACTGTTACGCTGCCGGCAGGTAAAGCTACACATTAAGTTAAAGAAGAACCAGGGTGGGCGTTGCAATCTCAACCTACACTTAACGTACATATATTTAAAAATAACGACAGTAATGGTGATAGTTTCGTAATTACTTTTCTTTAAATATAATGTCAAACTTTCTACCGTTGTTGTACAGCGTATCGCCATTTTGGAAATGTATGACGTATCACATGCATAGGCAAAACTACGTGATATGGGCAGGTGCATTTGTGACCTCACGATCACATAATTTCGCAGCAACATGGCGACTTGCAGGTGAATCAAAAGTATATTCTTAAAAACTTCATATTTTCTTTGAAGTGAATTTATTGTACTACCTAATGATGTCTCCTTATTTGGAAAACTACACTTGAATAATCAGGACTATTTGAAAGACTGTACGACGGTTTTCCTTTAAGTGTTTAGTTTTTGTTGCAGGAATTCAGTGATTGATCTCTTCTTGCAATTATTGCTGGTCAGAGGTGAAGGATAAAGACATGCATTACAGTAACGTTTACTTTAATGCACACCTTTTGAAATGTACTTGTATATTTTTACAGAATGATTCACTTCCCAGTTTAAAGTGATTGCATGTGTACTGAAAAACCAAAAAGATAAGATTATGTTTGATCTTAACTTTTTCTTTATTTTTAAATGTACACGCGAGGTTGCACATGAACGGACTATGTCTTTCAACAAAGGAAAATGACAGTAACTACTTCGAAAAGCAGCGGGATTGGCATAAAAACAGTAAAAAACAGAAATCATATTTGAAAATTGACGGTTCTCACTATAACCGCCAACATAATGAATATGCAACAGTACAGGTCTCACTGGTGTATCAAAAACATACTACTCAAGTCGTCGCTCCTTGGTAGGTATCGGGAATTGTAGTATTTGGTGAAAGGAAACACTGTGTTTACAAATAACTTACGAACTGAACACAACCTTGCCCGCGAGTTGTAACTGAATATTTAATACTAGTATACTGCCCATTGGCTAGCTCAAAACGCACGCCGTTGATTTGAATGAAAACTGTCAACCACTACATTATCGTATTCTACACTTTTTGTCGTTATGTTTGAAGAATTTGAAATCATGTGGCAATATTAACCAACTGAAACCTATTTATTTTCCCAGATCGTCTGAATGGTGTAATTAAAAGGATTACCAAACTTTTGGAGATAAAATTTCAATGTTTTTACTTTTTGCCTACGCACGCAATCACTTTAAAGCTCGATATATATCACTTAACTTCTTATGTTTTATGACATGAAAAAGTCATTTTTAAGTTGCTACATGGATAATCTTATTTTGATATGAATAGCAGTTTGGTGGGCACCATTAGGATAAATAAATAACACCACAGAGAGTGGCATACAATGAAATACAAAATGGAGTCAGGGTTGCTCTTAAAACAGTGAAGTCACGTATGACTCTTTTCCTAAAGGTGACTATAGAATGGAGGCTACTTGACTCTTTTGTAGAGTCTCATACACGTTCAAATGGTAGTATTTGTATTTACGTGGCGAAGAGAGTCGAGATTCCCATCGAAGAGTCAGAAGAATATCAAACAAACATGTCTTGACAAAATTACTATAAATCAAAATATCTACACCAACTAGAACTGAGCATTCTCAGTAAAGAATGAATGCATGTAAGAAATATTTTCCAATATGTACAAAGAGTATAAATAACAAATGTTTATTGGGTTGTGTTGGATTATGTGTAGCATTAGCTTTGTTTCTATAATGTCTCATCGGTAAATATTCTCTGCTGTTTCCTGACTCTCTTCAATTCTATTCATTCCTCTTAGTATCATCATGTTAGCAGGGAGAATCTGTATCGGACGTGCAGGTGTCAGCTGAAATTATCTGAAGACTCAATTACTGCATTCTTTTCAATCAGATTGCAACAAACGATTGATGATTATATGTTTAAACCGACATGCCACTACTATGAAATTACCTCTGACAAATAATGTCACATTACTTACACTTATCAAAATAAATTTGATCACCTATTTAAGAACATTTGATTTGCCAATGTGTTTGTTTTTACAGTCAGCAGAGCGAAAGAAACAAAGCTTAACAAAGAGCTGTACCGAGATCTCTAACGTTTTCGTTTACTGTGTGTTTCATAATACATGGTATGACATAATAGGCTGATTTATTTCTTGATATTGATAATATGTATATCGGAAAGTATAATTACTACCGTTGATCGTTATATTAATTTTCAGAGACATAACTTATCTAATATTTGGTTTGGACATATTCCTAGATGAATCAATTATCTAATCTTTTACATTGATGATTTTATGTAGATACAGAGATATCGAGTAGACTTATTCATTCACTGACTTATTATTACATATTCCATGATGTCACATGCATCAAGTATCAAATACTTAATTTTGACATACTCAATCATATATAGGCCTATGTATATGGAAAGGAATCAAATATCTAATATTTGACTTTTATTTTTCGATGAAATATTTGTATGTGTGGGGCATCAAGTACTTAATATTTAATTTTTACATATTCAGTGGTGTATATGAATATGTACAGGTATCTTGCCTTTGATAATTCAGGAATGTAGATGTAGACGCATCAAATACCTAAAACTTGATTCAAACATATTCATTGACGTATATGTGTATGTCGGGACATCAAGTATTTAATATTTGACTTTGATATTTTTAATAATTTGTACATATATAAGAAGACGCATAAAGTCTCTGATAGTTGCCTTTTACAAATCCAATGATGTACATATATATAAAAGGGCAAAAAGTACCTAGGTTTGCATTTTACATGTTCCATGATACATATATACATAGGACCATCAAGTATATATTACTGACAATTGATGTTTGAAATTGATAAATGAAAGAAAATAATTTCCACTGTCGGCAATTCAAACTCCATGCCAATATCTTGTTCGTTATCTAATATATTCCTTTTCTCTGGTCAAGTAAGAATTCCAGTTTCCTCAGGGTTACCGAAATGCATGTAACAGTGACAAATTGTCGCAAGAAAGTCTTTGTTTGTCTTTGAAATTGAAGCCCTCATTTGACCTTGAAATTTGACACTGGTGAAAATTTTGATTGGGTTGTAGATTTACCGTAATGTATTGTGGATGGTAAAGTCACATCTCCTCACCTATTGTAATGTTCCTTTTTAAAACAATCAAGACTATAAAGGAATATAAAGGATACTCAAGTATTTGTGCCTGGGTGATATTACAAGTTTCCCATTATGCAATTTGAAATAAATATTTCTTTAAAAATTCATACTTCCGCGACTAACATGATATTGAGATATGGTTTTTACCAAGAGAGTTAAATATTCCTAGTTTTTATGAAATATCAATTTTCTTCCAAGGCCCTTTAATATTTACTTTGATATATTTAGTGATGTTATGTGCTTTAAGTTTTCATCAGACTGTTTAAACGTTGTCCCAATTGATGCATGCACATACACAATGGTGTGTTCCTAACAGACTGTCAATAAATATTTACTTTACCATGTATCCAATACCGTAAGTGCTGCTGATGTATATGTTGTACAACAATTGATTTTTCATTCATGTTTATACCTATCCACCACATCAACATCACAAATAGGGACACATGTGGAATGTTGTAAATATTTCAGAACGACAGAATTGATGACACAAACGAAACCTTGTAAACAAGATGAAAACGTAATAATTTCAAGTTAATTCATATAAAAAGGATTTCTTTTTCCATAATGTACTCATATCACTTTCTGTAATTACCCATATTCCAGGGTTACCTTCAGTGCAAAATCACAGATTTCGGTTATTATCAGCAAACGTTGATATTTCATAATTGTTCTAGAGATGTAGTTATTAGTTACCAGTTCGTTGTTAGGGATCATGTTCTTGAAGGAATAGTATATATTGTTATTTTGTACAAAGATATTGATAGTTTTGTTGTTAAACCTTCCTCCCAACCACAATGTTGTTATTTGTAGCATCCTCCGATACCTTCTTATCCAGTGGAGCTTTGCTAATTCTTGGAACTTTTTATTCATTTAAACTATCTGAATACATCTTAACTTTTACTCGAAACTACTTGCCTGTCATTGGACGCTTGTTCTTTCAAGAATGTTGCTAAGAAACTATAGAATATATTCCACAAATTAAATCACAAATACTTCAAATCCGGAATAATTCTCATAAAATAATTTGAAGATACTAGACGTAGGTTGAATATTAATCTGTTCAAACGAAAGCAAACATGAAGGTCAGTGGTTGTTTCTTTTGATCAACAGCACTTAAAACCTACATATACAAGATAAAGGAGCTGAAATAATAAATGGTCTCGGTGTATCTGTATAAGCTGATGCAGTATGAGAAAGGCACTCAACTTATTAATTTAATTAATATTCGTCATATACTTTCAGAGAAAATTAATTACAAACACAGGTGGCACTCGAAAAAACAGGAGAACAAAATTTCAGAATAAACAAACTAAAGTCTGTCAGACCCACGAAACTAAAGTACCAGTCGAAATGGAAGATGTGTTATTGCATCAGTGTAGGAACGAACCGATTTTTATGATCTACAATATTCAACAACAGGACAATCGGTAAATATTTCTTGATTATCATGCATGTGTTACAAATGACATTGCATTGCACCATTCTTTTTGTTTACATTGGTATTGAACTGTGACCAAGAAAATAACTTTAGACCTATAGTATTTCATCCACTACAACTCTTTCTGAAAGATCTTCTTTTAAGGAAAAGTCTTTGAAACCTCCTTTAGTTTCAAGTAACGACATGAACATTTACCGGATTTCTTTTTTTAGAGGAAACAAAACAGTTTTCGTTATTTCCTTGAAAAGAGTAAGCATACGTCCCTACTTTATTTTAAAAATCTTCAAAATCTTTCAATTCTCTTCTCATTTCTTTTACAAGTTTCTTTCTTGATGTTGCCGAATATCACTTTTTCATAAGCAAGATATTGCGCTGAAAAATTTACAGTAAATCTAACAACAATTCAACAACAAATATGTAATTACGTAATGAAAACGAGCAATTGCCAAATTAGGATGGGGGCATATGAATTAAGTTTGGGGTGACTGCTTTTTCCCTTTAGACAAGTATACTCATATTGTTTTTTAAAGTTTGGACAAAAAATATTTAAAATTGACCAAGTAAGGGAATTTAAGAAGCTGCAAAATACCTTAGTGTTATATTTATAAAAATGTTGACTTGGTATTTATTAAATTACAGTTTCTACAGTTGTATTGCCTCCAATATTAACAACAGAGCGCATGCAATGTAGCAACTTGCCCTCTCATATGAGGGAAGTAACCGCCAGCAACGCTCTTAAATTAAATGAGAACAAGATAGTGGAAGAACTGCATACATTTGTTCGTAATTCAATGATTGTGTCCTACGTCACAAAATGCAAACTTACGATAATCAGCATCTGCTTGAAAGATAACTTAAAACGTTCACCCAATTTTTCTTTCTTACTTCGGTAAAAGCCACTCACGCCACTAAGTGAATTTAGTCTTTTTTTTGAATTTCAAAGGCTGGAAAGCCGAAAATTCTTAATAAACTTGTAGTTGAAAGAAAGTAAGCAACGGTTACAACGGTTGTAGTACATTGCCAAGGTACACGATGTAGATTGTTGGAAAGCAAAGCCAAAAATAGTTCATTGTCATCAACTACAACGTTATAGATTACGTACATTTTATAATTATGACCAAAACTGGCAGAAAGTCAATGTATTTTAGATTTTTTTCTATGAATAAAACTGTGTTTATTGTTTTAAACCTTCTGTAGAAGAAAGCTCCTAAAATGTTGCAGTTCATAGGCAACTGTATATTTATATCTTTCTGTAGGAAAAGATTGGTACGACTGATGTGACGTCACTGGTGTGATGTTTGTACAGTTAGCCCTATGACACTAATACACTAATATTCCTCTTTCGTTTGCTCGTATTAAAAGAATTAAGGTCCCAACTTCTTCATGGAATTTGTGTAAGAAAATAGGTGTATAATGTGTAGGTGTGCTAATATCAGAACAGGTCAGATAGTTATCGATGTTAGCAATTACATTCTACAGATAGAAAAAGAAAATGCAGTTTGCTCATTATGTTTTTAGGTCCAGTTTCTTTGATAGTTGATGTGATAAAAAAATTAATTTTGTTTATTGAGTTTAATCATTGAAGTACTTATATAAAGGAATGGAAACAAATGTGTACCAGAGGCAAACATTTTTGTGTGTGGAGAGGACGTGAAGGTGTGGTATTTAATGGATATAATGCTGACAGTAATTTAATAAGATTTTCTTTTTTCCGGGAAAAAGTCAATAATGATGAACGCATTTTCGAAAGAGGTGCTAAACCAGTTGTAAGGTGAGTTCATTCTCCGTACAAATATGGTTACTATTCTTGTTTGTGTGTACTATTTGAAAGCTTTAACAAACTTAACAAGGGTAATAATGCCAATGTAATTAATTTGTGTTTTGCCCGCGGTCGTTAACTTTAATTAATTAACACATAACCTGTCTCATAAAATACCGTCGCCTTAATAGACTTAGCCCTTTGAGTAAAACTTCTTGTAACGAAGTAGCAGACTCTTACCAGGAATTCGTTTTTAGCTAAACATGGATCGTTAAATTCAAAGATTGAAACGCAAGACGTGGATAAAAAGCAATGATAATCCCAAGCTGGCTTCGTGATCTAGAGTCTATTACAATTATTACCTCCTGCAGACTTCAGTATTATAATCAGTCAACGTCAACTCTGAACAGTACTTTGATTTATGATACTTCACCGTTGTAGGTTTCCTTAAAAAATACATCCCCGGGTTCACGTAAACAAAATTATTGGCTAGGAATCACGTGTGCATCACGTGTGTCATTGACTACTATTAAATCAGAGAGGGTGCTTTAACAGCTCTCAGAAACAGAATCAGAAAGAGTATCGTTTTACTGTTTAATACTATTATTAATAGCATTGTCAATATTCACTTTCTTTAGCATAATAAGTACAATTCTATTGCTAACAGGACTATCAGCATTCACCTTTTTAGCACTATAAATACAAAACTATGGTTAAAATCATTGCAACTATTCACTTTCTTCAGCACTGTTAGTACAATAGTATTGTTAATATCACCTATTGCTTATAGATCACCATGGAAAACCTTTCAGTCTCACCGAAGGATACCAATGCAAATCTATGCATTTATGAGAACATGCAGTTATTATTAGCACACGGCACATGTTGACCATTTTATGCAATCTGTTGTAATTGAGCAGTAACTCTACAGGCATCAAAAAATGATTTTGTTTCCATTCTCATTTGTACTAACTTTCTTCATTAAAAACACCCTCTTAGAAACCTTCGGAACGAGGATTTTCCTCCTTGTTTGCTTGCTTCCCTACAGTTATTTGGAACATGATACTAACATAAAACTAATATAAAAAATACACACCACTATGCAAGGGCGTGGATCCAACTTCAAATGTGTGTGTGTGTGTGTGTGTGTGTGTGTGTGTGTGTGTGTGTGTGTAGGGAGGACATTTCACCGTTTGGGATCGCTGTCCTGGGGAAGGATTTATGGGGAAGGGTGTCTTACAAATGAAATTTGAAGGTGTCTACATGGCAAATAGTGCAACATTTGGGAATAATTTAGATTTTAAAATATAGTGTCAATTTGAACTCTATATATGGTATGTTATTTGTCTTCAATACTCTATATTTTACCCATTTCACATGGTATTAGGTTTCATCATGTTGTGTGTTTGTGGGGGAGTGGGGGGGGGGGTGACATGCACTTTTTGAAGATGTCACTCTTCCAAAAACCTGAGGGGAACACGTCCCCCGTCCCCCGTGATCCACGCCCATGCCATTACGAATAAAACAAGACGTGTAATCTTGACCTCACATAAATACGATCAATTTAATTATAGTTGGAAAAGTAGGAGTTATATTACACTGTTGTGATGTACAAATTCTTTGACCATGAATAAAATTCAAGCATTTTGATAAATAATCACACATTTGTGATGACTTATATCATACACTATTTTGATTTCTCCTTTAACAGTGCTGTACAGTGCTGTCAAATGCGAATCAAAATCATGACGTCAATTGCGACGTTCTTCATCAAGTGATTCCGTCAAACGTGAAGTTAATGAACAGGTGTTTAGAAGTTATCAATAAGTTAGTGATCCGCAAACACGAGACTGGTGAAATGTTTCCTGAAGAAATGTGCTAGAATACAATAATACATGGTGGTTCCGCTATTCAACAATGAGGATTGACTTAAACCATTGTGACTACTACAGAAAAAAAAAAAAGATATTAATCACTCTACTGTTCTATGCAATTACTTGAAACAAGACAGTGTGCCGTCAAGCAAAGCTTTTCTTCCTAAAGTCAAATGTTTTAACTTCACTTCACTATTCACTTAACGTGGTAGACGGCAATACTGAATACAACGTTAATCCAAGTTTCTACTCTAACATAAATCATCTTTGCCACTCTCTCAAGATCTCATACTTACACGCCTCTTGCAAATAGATATTAAAGGGAAATAAAGCGTTTGTTTTACTGACTAAAATCGTATTTCAAAAAGCAATATTTATGGATGCAGAATGACAGATTATTCAAAATATGGAAGGGCGGTATATATATATATGTATAGTTTTGATATATAGTGTATTCAAATTTTGTTACCGTGGAAGCTATATAACATCCCGTCCATTCAGAAAATTTAATACAGGTAATACTTTCACACATTAAGCAGACAGACATTTTGTACCAAAATCATGACGACCACTTTCTTTGCATAAAAATGAAGACCTATTGTTCTTGAATCGTTAATATTACACTTTTATTCATTTGATCCTCCCATTAGTATACTGGGTATGTGGCCACGGTTTACGTATGTGAAATGGTAGGGCGAAAAGATCTTAAATTCAGTCTAATACGTACATTATTGAGATGTGCCTGGCACAAACATCGCGATATTAAGTACATTTGAAAATCTGCTGTTTGAAAAAGTGAAGCATTCCAAAATTTGAATATTAACGTTCTGTACTTGATGAAGTACACCCACAGTACATACCAAATATGAGATTTGTTTAAGCTCCCACCCCTGAGATATAAGTATGGATATCACACGTACACACATCGGCATACCTTCAAATTTTCATCGTATAAAAATTTCATCGAAACCCTCAAAAGATAAAAAAGTTCAAAGATAGAAAGGTAAAAGTCAGCTTGTTGATTCCCATGAAAGTCAGTAAACCTTTAAGACTAAAACACATCACAGTTTTTGATACAATGAAGTATCCCACTGTCTTCCTAATAAATAGTTGATTTGTAATCACGTGTCCTACATTTCATTACAGGCCGTGGACTTAAAAGGAAAAGGACATTTTAACGTAATAATTCGTAAAATTAAATGAATTGAGCTTTACAATGTATCATCGATTGCGCTTCGATGTATAATGCTTGACTTCAACTTTGTAAGGAATTCTATTCTTGTCGAATTAGAAGCGACATATTGGACAACGTTTGACCTGTTATTTTGAAGGAAATTTGCATTCGGGTTTTTTCGGTTTCATTCTTGATTTAATTTAAGGCAAACCACAAACAATCTCCGTTGTAACTATTGTTCACATTCATGGTTAGTGAAACCACACAGATAGCATGAATTTAAGGAATCCGTCTGAAATAGCAATAATAATGGAATTTAGAGATAACTAGGGCAAAATTTTATTGGAGCAAAATGTAGAACGATTACATACGCTTAAAACAACCTTGGTGTAGTTTTCAATTTTCAGTTCAATATGTGAAATGTGAAACACCTGAACATTAACTTTTACAAAAGACACCGGAGGCAGTGCATGAGATAGATGATATCACCCACAGAAGAGAGAAGAGATTCCAAAGAGAAGAGTAACATATGGAAATTGCATGTAGTGTATATAGACCAACACTGAAAAACCAGACACTGTACACACACACAAATACACACACACACAAAACAATCAGTGTAGAACACTTCCTTTCATTAAGTGTAGTAAAACGACTTTTATGCTTGATTGTTGACATTACAATAAGTAAGTTAGACAAATAAATTTGAGAAGAGCAGAATTCAATGACATGTCGGAAGAATGAGAATGTTGGCAAGAGCTTTGTCTTCTTATTCATGACTTGTCTTACATTTAAAAAAAAATGGTCAGTGTTCTCTTCCTCTGGACAGGATCCAATGGGGAGTTTCCATTGTTCATTAATGTGAGTATTGTCTTTTACAAGGGAACAACTATGAGAAATAAAGACAAATATATAATAGTGGGTAGAAATGTGTACAAAAATTCACAGTAATTTACCTTTTGAACATTTAAATATTCTAAGATCAAACACGATATGCAGATTTTAAGAGTTTTTAAGAGGTAATCCCATTCTGATCTTTCTTTAAGTGCCCAGACATACTTAAATCAATTGCGTCTCTTTTATGTTGGTGGGTGAATGAGCATCTGCGGTTGTTGAGGGGTATTCTGTTGCAAGAACTTTAATTATTTCAATTGTTGCAAAAACTCTAATTATTCCAAATTCTAATAATGCTCTGTTTAGCACTGGGCACTTGGGTACCTGGGATTGTGTGCATGCCATTGTTTGTTAGCACAAAACACATTTGTCGTGTTTGACTATGCTTAGTTAGCTCGGCTGAATTTCAATTTTGATAACGCTCTGTTTAGCATGGGGCACTTTACCTGGGATTACAAGCACAGCACTGTTACAATTCTCGTTGCTCTTATGCTCCAATTACATCGAGCACAACGTAGATTTACCCCCGACAAGTGACCCGACCACACATATATACACACACACACACAAATGTATATATATATATATATATTGTACACTACAGTGCAGTGAGGTGGACTGCAGGATAGTTCACATTATGAGGACAATAGGCCTATAAAGCAACATTTTTTGTTTTAGGATATAACAATTACAGTGTCACACTACTAACCTGAGTCCTTTACCTTGCCATTCGTGTGCATCATCTAGTGTACATTATCAATATCAGAGAGAAAACATGTTATGTTTGTTTCAGTCTCTGATGGACCTGATTCTGTACGTAAGCAAATACTCTTATGAAAACCGATTGCCACGATTAGTATAATCTGAAGCAAAAAGTAGAGCCTTACGACAAGCAAACCTGAATCATTTATTTGAAGATGAGCATGTGCGGGAAGATAATGCAATTCAAATTTGAACTGAAATGCAATAGTTCCTACTTCTTTAATCTTTAACCTCAAAGCATAATTCAATTATTGGAGAAATGTCAATATCGCTGGTCTTATAGTGTCGCTCAGTTTGCTCTACTTTCTCATGCCTTCGTTAAGTGTTAGAAGTAGAACACCCAACAGTGGCTGATATCACAGGATATAAAAAATGACTTTGAATGTTTGTTATAGCTCAACGGCTCTATGATCTAACGATTATTTTGTCGATAACAACAGCGTAAAATTGAGCCCACTTTGGAATTTCTGTGCACCAACAACTCTTCTGAGGGGATGTTAGGGCAAGACGCGAAATGTATGGAATTATAATAAAGCAGCTTTGCCGTAACTGAAAGGTAAATCAAACGTGCTTAAGGAGTTATATAGGCAGGAAGAACCGATCGATACCGCTAGAATGAAAAGAGATCAGAGTTTTCACTGACATATCGACTAACGGATAGGTATTTTCAGAAAATTCTCAGTATATGTCTCTCTTACCTTGCGAACCTATACAGAGAAGAATACACAGAAGCTACAAAAACTTCTAAAACATACCGATAAAATGCAACATTATGGAAGGAAAGACTAGGAACAATTTTATCTGCAACAATATTACATTGACTTTATTTATCGCATTCTTTGATAACGGTAATGCCATCTTCAAAGAAATAAAATATTTTTTTACAGGTGTGATGAATGGCAGCATGAAATGTTAGATGTGATCCACCTAAACACATAGTGCTTTATTCCTGCAAAACAGAGCACAGAATAGGTCAGTTTAGACTAGCGGAGACTGCATAGTAGATAATTATTGGTAGTCGTTACTTGGTGTTTCTAGTGTTGAGCGATGCGTTACCTCTGGTGGCAACTTGTTCCATGTATATGTATATATATATGTACATGTATATGTATATATATATATATATGTCAAACATTCAATTTCGGTAAAGGAGGAGTTTGCAGTCAGGGACGCAGAAACCGTGTGGATCGTGATTTGAATACATAATTACGCATTTGTATGTCGTATTTAGGTCAAGAGTAATAGACATAAAAGAAAGCTTCAGCATCGTGGTGTAGTCTTTTGTTTTGTTTTTTCATCATACGTAGATAGCACGATAGCCCCGATATTTACAAGTAACGTATCAATAAAACACGTCGAAAAGATATGGCAAATAAAATAGATTATATTGCAGATCACTCTGTAGCAAGGATTTGCTTTGTGATGTAAATACGAACTTGAGTACAATGAAATAAGGGAGATTTCTAAGGGAGATATACTCTTAGAAGACAAGGTATAGGCAAGTTTGTTCGCTGCTACTAAGTTTACAGAATCTTAGTATTTTCATAGTTTATATAATTGTGCCAACCAATGCCTTGAACAGATACAGGGGAATGGCATTGTGCTTTACCTTAATTGTTTTATTATTTGAAAAAATCTTTGAAAACGTTTTATTACCAACAGTTGATAATGGAATTATGATCAAATACCTAAATACCTTAAAATCAAGAGAGTGACCTGAATAACATTTAACGAACAGTAGACTGAATAGTACGGTAGATTGCGCTACGTTCATTCTCCAGTGGAGTATTAAAGTAAAAGGATGTTGGTTACAGAAGGAGTGCTCCTTGGAGTTCAGAACAATAATATGTCCAGTTAGAATGTGTATGCATGCTGTTTTAAAACTGCTTATTGGGCAATGAGAAGTTAAATATTTTCCAGTTTCATTGCAGTGTTTGATTCCGATAACCTGTTGTTCTTAGATTCGGATTGCAACAAAATCAAACTTTTTTAAACAATTCTTGATCAGCAATTGATACAACTCACTTCATTTTATTTTACCCTTAACCTCGAACATAATCTAGAATCCACCGCACCAGACAAGGCCAACACAAGAACGGAAATCTACACGTAACCGCTACTTTAGCCCACAGTGATTTTGCAACACATCTCAGAAGTGATAAAAGCTTCAATGTGAGCATGTGTCATTCTGCAAACGTCACAAATTTTAAATAGTTTTTAAAATAAAGTATTGCAAAGTTGGCGCCTTTGACAACAATAAAGCATTTTGATCTTTTTTGTAGGAGAAGAAAAATCGCTAAGATTGGTGTCAGGTGACGTCAGAGATCAATAAAACTGAAAATAATAGCTCAACAAAAATCTGAGTAACAACGTGAAGGAAAATCAATGTTGCTACTACCAGTGTTTACAGATTAATACATCTCAGTTAGATAGAGCGTGTAAATGGTAACATGCTATGATCAAAAGGTTGATATAAGATGAGCAAACATTAAATGCAAATATCTCCAAGTTATATGAAGAGTGATGTGACATATCATACTCAAAGAAGAAAGAAAATACAAAAAGTCTTATCGTCTATTTCTTCGAAATATTTTAAATAAAGGTTGCAGATCATTGGTTCTGCGAGAGACAGAATTTATATATTGGTTTGTTCTATTTAAAATACTGATGGCGTGACATTTATTCCATGAAAGAAAATGCTTTGTTCAAACCTGTCTAAAGAAATAGCTAACGTACATTTATTGTATCATTCTTGCACAAGGTATTTTGATTAAAATTACACTGATAAAATAACAACTGATTAAGATCATGATCTGCATCCCATGACTTTTCAAATAAATCAGTGACTTTTATCACTTTTTCATAACTTTTGCATTTCAAGCATAAAATGTTCATTTAAGGTAAATTCAATCATTGATTAGGACTGATTGTATCTAATAAAACTCTTTATATCAATTTTGACACAGGTACCCAATACAGAACTTCTATTTTTTAGCACACCAATTGTGACGTCACCAAATCCATATATAAGTAAAAATTAAACTGGTTACGTTAGTAGATTCATTTATCAGTATGGATTGACATTTATTGTCTTCTGGATCTCATTATTTCTTAGAACTATCTAGATTGCTATGATCAACCAGAATGAAAATCTCTGCTGTTAAAACACATTCGAGGTCTAGGACATGCCCCCAAAATTGATGTAATAAATGTCAAATCCTGTCTTGCAATCCTATTTTAAACATGAATTAAACTAAAAAAATTCCCCTGTTGATCAAGTTTCAATCCATCACAATTGTTGGAACTCAAATTTAATCAACAAGTCAGCTAAACCTTTTGAATGGTAGTCTTTGATAATGAAACATAAATAGCGGTGATGTTTTCTACTCGAAATGGTGAAGAGATCTCATGAGAAACCTAAATACACCAACTCAACTTATGCTGATGTCAACAATACACTGCCTACAGTCCAATGAGAGTGAACGTAACTCAATGCTGATCATATAAAATGAGTCCCATACATACAGTGTCATCACAGCGAAACACAATGTTGACAAGGTTGGCAAAAGCTAGTCATATGCTGACTAACAAAGATAGAATACAATAATCTCTAATTGACACCAGTTAGGTGAACAACTAGTTGTATGCATTTCATGTAGATATTCATACACCATGGTATTCAAGGAAACAAATAGAACTATTTTAACAATGGAAGGTCCATGCGATTAAAAGCACACGTACTTCTATCGCGAAATGAGTACGGAGTGTAAATTAGATTGGAAAATAAAACACTGCGGCCGCATACTTTGACTCCCTTCAAGATAATATTTATAAGTGTCTGTGCATGTTTTTGGAAGGTTTGGAGAGAATCTGAGGGCACATTTTAATTTGAATTTGAGGAAAAATCCGATTTTAATAATAAAGAAAAACGATTTAAATGAAACAAATCAACAACCCTGTTCCTGTAAAGCATCAACTATAAGTGGTCAATGTATTGTAACGCACAATCAGAACTTGAAGTGAGGCAAACATTGGATGCTAACAATTAACACAAATTTAAGAGGAAGTAATATTGTCTGAATTTCACGCTGTTACTTTTGGATTTTTCCAAAAGTGCCAGTCATCCGCTATTTATAGCTGGTAGTCCACCTACATTGCCATACAGTTAGTAACCAGCCAATATTACAGGCGTCAAGATGATAGCCAGAATACATTGTGGCAACTGGTGCAACTGGTAACCAGCCTAAAAATATTCAGCCCATCTCTACCTTTGTATATGTACCAATGTATATATCAATGTATATATATATATGTAATATATATCATATATATATCATATATATGTCATCTGCTCTAGTTAAGTTCTTAGCGTGACGCCAGCAATTTAAAAAAGAACCATTCGTAAGCTCTGTGGGCTAGATTGTAACAGTTACAGAGTACAAAATGTATAGAGAGCAAATTATCCTTCAGGCATCGATTTTACAAAACGATAAATAGTCTGATGTCTGACCAATTCAAATTAGTCTAAGTATAACCTGTTTCTATATAACATGCACTTAACGCAGTGTGATCATTTATACGTCCTCCTGGGCTGACGCTTAAAACATTGGGCCTCACCCTGGGTAGAATTATCTAGCAGTGAGGCAAACATTGGTTGCAGAATAGTTATAAAAAGAATACTTGCCAGCGGTATGTGACCGGACCTGCATGTTTATTTTACGTTTTAGTGACATTTCCGTCCTATTGTTAGACCTACAAATATGTAGGTCGTGCGATTCTGTCTTAGATATCTGAAATAGCTATATCGTATAAACCATTGTATCGTTGTTGTCTTACAAATATCAAGTATTTTCTCTTATCCCGCAGGCATCGGCGGTCCCTGGATACATAACTGTACTCTAATTTTGGGAATTGTGAGCGAATTCTCCATTGCAAGTGTCATACAATAATATGTTACTTGCAATATGCCTACTGTTTAGTAATTCAGAGTTATACTCATAGATACCATACATTTTAGGTGTTTGTATGTCGTCATTATCGTGAAGAAATCCGTATCATGCAGAGGTGTCCAACCTTTGTGACTCAATGGACTACATTTCCAAATTTGAACTTGGTGGCGGCAGCACAGGTTGCATGTCTCTTTTCACTGGCTCTGGTATGGATAAACGCAAAACGTTTGTCAAAGGCAGCCCAAACATTTAGCGGAGTTTGGAGTTGGTTAAGAGAGTGGGTGAGTTTGGAGTTGAGTGGGCGAGTGGGTCATTTTGGAGTTTGGTGTGAGAGTAAGTGAGTATGGAGTTGGCTAGGAGAGTGGATGGGTTACAAATTACTTGTATACTGGAGATTCAAGCAACCGGTGTTTTGCTGCCTTACTTAATTTGTTTTCTATAGTAAGATCTACGAATATTGTTGGACAGATTGGCAGAGGGAAACTCATTAGCATAACTTGATAAAAGATAAAAGGGTGTGTTCTCTCGTTTAATTTGGGTAATAAAGACTTCCTGAACTGTATGTCACATGTTTTTTAATCAACTTATGTGTTTAGATAATATATTTATCAAGTTTTGCCTCTCGTTCGTCTGTATTTCGAATTCCTTTATTTATTATTTCTGTTCGAAATGAGGTTTGAGTACTTGACTCTCCCGCAGGTTGGCCATCCCTATTCTTATGTCACTTTCACATAAACAGTACGCTATATAATACATGGTAATAAAACTGACTAGGATTTATGATGCACAATGACGTAATCTACATTATTGTAAAATAACTTAACTTTACGTGTCCTGTTACAGCACGCATTACTGGTAAAATCTATTTCTTTGTGACTCTCTTTAATTTTAATTTTCACGACGTTGCACTGCCCCAGTTCTCATAGTCAAACTAAGCTATTTATTAGTGTAAATTTGCTTAAATCGTACAAAGCGCAATGATGCATATTAGCTGAAAATATGAAGTAAATTATTGATGTGACCATGATTTAACGTGATCCAAGAGAAAGGTCATATTCCCTAAAGGGACAAGAAAGGTAAATAATAATAAAAAAAGTTATGATGACTATACAATATGCTTCCACTACTACATCCAGAATTATATAGTCGAATTATTCCATAAGACCGAAGACTATTTTATAAGCTCAATAATTAATCTAGCTATGTATTTGGGGTAATCTCGCGAGATGTTACACGAAATCTACTGATATTAATAATTTATAACATGTGAAACTATCAATTCATTCGAACAGCAAGCAACATTTTTGTCTTTGTTTACACACCATTTATCAGGCAATTTTATGCTTTTGGTGTAAACGGTCGCGTTTCTTTAAGAAACATATCCTTTTGCCTCCGGTTATACCTAAGAGTAGAACCTTAATTAAAGAGCTGAGATTTCGAATCCAATTCTCATGAGTCTAGCAAACTTGTGAGAAGGAGACGGAAATTTTCCTTCGACGCTTAAACGTCAAAAGTGATCGTTTTTATATCTTCAGGCCTCCTGGCGGTGGAATATATCGATTTAAGGGTATTAACCTTTACGTGTTAAGTAAAGGCAATTTCAGTGGTTACCTATGGAATTATTCAATGCAATATTAGGCATTTTCGTTTTCCCTTTAACGAACGGCTTTGATTCTTCACATAACATTAGTTAACAACTTTATTTGTATTATTTTCCCTTTTGCTTGCAAGACTTATTTGAAGTGTCACGGAAATGATTGATCTGTCCAGTATGTTTGTCTGCAATTAATAATACACAGACGCCTCCTAATATGAACTTAACTACCACTCTGACTTCTGTGGATAGGTATAAAACAAAAACTCAGTAAGAGTTGAATCCTATATGTATAAGTGCGAAACGAAATTTTACTATAACTGTCGTTGTTTATCATGTAATAAAAAAAAACTCAACCTGTCAGTAGCTTTAGTTCAATTTAATTACATTAATATGCACTGTACATATGCATATGCAGGAGTAATTAATTATAGCTCTTGTTCTTAGTAATGGTCAAGTCGTATGGGAAATATGCCGTACTGTTTCACATGTTTAATGGCTTAGCGCTCTTTATTATCATCTCTGAGATATTTAGTAAATGTTTTGAGTTCACAAGAAAAAAATATGTTGTGTTAACATTTTACAGAAGCTACCACTCTTCTACAATAATGTTATCTGTTATTACTGTTTTCAATTTGTTTTAGTGTTTCATTATTGTTTTTGTATTTTTATTACAGTATTCGTCTCATTAGACCAGTTAACACTTTTTTTGGCATGACTAGACTTTGCATAAGACCAGATATCACTTCATATGCTACTAAATGAATTGTTTGAAAGATTTTAAGATGTTAGAAAGATGTCAGAAAAAAGTTCCGTTTGTTTGTTGGTTTAAAGTGAGCCTGTTTATTTAAAGGCAAAAGTGAATTCACGGCAGACGTTACATCTTTCAGGTATGTCACAATATATGATCCCGTTATTTTCACTTTGCCAAATGTATGTTCTGGGCTCCACTAGTGAAATATACTTCCATATCTTCTTTGGGACATTTCAATCTTAATATTTTAAAATTTTAAAAAAATGGAGATATTGTTATGGGCTAACTAAACTGAGGACAAAAGAAGAAAAAGCTATGCAAACGCCAACATTCATGCATTTTCCGTATTTCATATCACAGCATGGAAACAAGAAACGTTATATAGGACAATATAATATAAGAGTGCATGCAGTCAAGAGTCATCCAATTGAAGTCTTCATCTCTAGAGACGATAATTCTGAAACGAATTACCGTAACAATTGAATTAGGTTGAACTGCTATGATATTTGAAGTTCTTAACTCAGGAATTCTCTTGAATAAATGTGTATTTAACTGATTACCAAACCATGGTTAACGAAGGCACGAAGAGCCTCCGTTACTATTCCTGTTGAACTGCTAGTGTCCACAGTCTCTGCCACTCAACAGCTGCATATATATAGAAGCTTTCATAAATGAACTAAAAGATTTTAGGACGTACCGATGACCTAAGAGATTATACAAAAACCATTCCGTTTCCATAACAACAAAGAAAGATGCTCCAGATGGGATACATTTTCCGGCTATCACATTTCCAACAGGAAGTTTGTTTCTTTAAATATTCCATTTACATTTCACAATCTCAATTCTGCATTCCCCTGGAATAGAACTGTTGGATGAAAATCGGAAGAAGCAAGTAACAGAAGATGTAAAAGATGATGACAAATAAAAAAAAAGAAGAGTAACGCTGTTTTCTTGTGATTCATTTGCACAAAGACATATATATGCTCGCGCAGTGGCGGTGTGGGGGCATCCTTCCTGATGTGGCTCAAGTGGCGTCTTCCATCACTTACCATGTTAGCAAAAATTGTGGGAAGGCTCTCTATGCAGAGCATCACCATTAGTTGGCAATTTACGGACCAAAATATCAATAGGTCGTTCGGAAATCGCCTTTCCAGAATTCACAGGAGACTCAACACCCGAAGCAGTAGCCGAGGCCTACTGCCTTTGATATATAATGGGTATGAACAATTGACTTAAAATGTTATTTTCTTTGACGAAGTATTAAGTATGATAAACTTCAATTTTCTGATATTATACTGCAGTTGTTTTTCAAACGTATAAACATGAACATGACCCCATTTCCGGTCATTCGTGGGAAAAATGTGGCTACACAACAGTTACAACGCAACGTAGATGTTAAATAATATATTGTTTTCACAGTATACATTTTCTGAATAAATTTCCTGCATTTGGATAAAAACACACATTCTAATTGAGATGAGGAGTGATCTTCTACAGTCATTCAATGCACTGATCGTTTAACAAGGGTTCCAAACGTGAGGACCAAAAGTCCTGTAATGAGTCATTTAAGAAGATTTTATAAAGGGTAAAATCTACATGATTAAGTCGATAGTTTTCTCACTATCAAAGCGCCACGAGAAAAGTTTCACAGTTTTTGAGATCCTCGCCAGATTGCTATCAAAAGGTACTTTACAGGTCCATTTTCAACATAACAAAGTTTATTTAAGAGAATTTCATGGGGGACAGAGATGCATGGTTAATAAAGGTACCACCTTTATTAAGTATAAACGGTTGGCGCGCAGCGTGCAAGAAAAAAAAAAAGGATTAAAATACCCCTTAGATCACCGGATCGCAATTCCCAGACAAGGCAAGTAACTTTCCGGTAACTGTGCGGTAAGTATTTTCTTTGATGAAAATGGCTCTCCTTAGTGTTATCGCATTTTTCTTCTGTATTTTCCTTGTAAAAGGTCAAGAGATTCGACATGCGATGTGTTTTCTGGGGGTTGGTGTTAAAATATGAATAAGAAAGTTAGGACGGAGTCATTCATCAGACCCAGCTACATTTTTGACTAGAGGTAAACAAAATTCTCAATTGGTTCTGCATTTGGAATGACGGCATACACAGGGACGGAGTGTTGTGATTACAAATGTGGTTCTTGAATGATCAAGAGGATATATGGCACTATTGAGTCTGTACAAAGAGGAGTCTTAGACAGGCTGTGGGAGGGACTAAAAGTATGTGGTTTGAAGAATTAGAGCTGTCTGTATCGATGAGTCTTTAAAACAAAGTTACATTGTGATACGGAAATACAGCTGTATGCCTTTACTACAATTGAACATACAGTGTTTATATTAAACTAGTAGGGGCTGAAACGTTTTGGAAGAATACCTAACCAGAGCGTCACCATCGGTTGGCGCGTTGCTTGCCGAAGATATTTGATAAAAATACTGCTCAGAACGCCTGAAAAGATACTTCTCATGCATTTCATGTATTGAGGCTGTTTTGAAAAGATATATATATATTCCCCTTGTTAAAGGTAAATAGATGACAACAGAGTGCACCACACCAAAGTTCGCCTCGTTTCCACCAGTATGTGCTAATGGAGTTCAAGTTACCTCGCATGTAATGGGTTTACATTTGGGTATCGGGGAGAAGCAATCAAAGTAATGATGGTAGGTCCATGTTTACCCTGATATTTCTCTAAAAAAATGGGTTTTGTGTCTCTTCGTTAAGTAGTACTCAACGGTCTTAACCAAACTGTTCGTTTTGTTCATCTATGTTGGCCTATATGTTTATCAGCGCATTAGCGCTGCTTACTGAAGAAGAATATATACTTTGATGGGCAAGCGTGATTGCTACATTTACACAACACTTGCACGTTATTTACACATCCATGGCCGAGTGTGCTGAGTCTAGCTACGTGTAGTATAATGTAAAGCGCTGGGTGTTCTCGATCGACTGTAACACATACGTTTAGTGAGCGAATGATTATGGACAACGATACGGATAACTCCTTGTATTACCTTCTTGTTTCTTCTTCTGTTGTTCACCAGCACACAGGCATTTGCTTCTCTGTTGCTCAATTGTATAAACACATTTGAGTCTGCTTTTCTTTTTTTCAATTGTACACAAGTACGAGCGACAGTCTTTGGAGTTGTTCTGTCTGTTACACAGACTTTAGTGAATTTGAAATGTTCAATCATAAATCAGTACATTAGTTGTGTTGCTCCTGATGATCATCCTCCTTTTATTGTTCGTCTTTAATTTTCTTTTAAAGTTTTAGATAGATGTTTCCATTGTCACGACATGAGTCATGTTCAAGGGCAAGCATGCTTCGGACTGCAAACAACCATCCAGTTGGACTTTCATAAATTGATAAATGGACATCTCATTGGGGTTGCCTTAACTGAAGATTCAACAGAGGCAAGGGCTCACAGGTAGGATTTCTGGGGGGGGGGGGGAGGTAAGCTAACAAAAACGACTTTTCTCAGAAACCAAATCGAGCACTGATTTTTTTTTTAAATTGAACGATTTTGAGGATATTTTTTAAAAACAGTTTGGGGTAACATTTTCACTCACCCTATTTTTAAAGGAATGTCTCAGGGGGTGAATTAAGAAGGGTGAGTTAAGATGTTCCTCTTGTGAAATCGACATATGGATATGAAATATTTAAAAAAAAAGGCTGTATATTTTGGGAGTAATCTCAAAACGAGGGTTAACTTCTGTAGACAATTAACGATTCTATTCGTTGTTTGTAGTCTAAGGTTTGAAAAAAGCACAAAACTACTTACAAAATCTAAGCACTCAAGCTCCCTTTTCTCAAAACAGACAAAAAAGTGAAAAGAATGAGTAATTTTACGTCAATGTAAAATACAAAATATAATACAAGATTTGACATTCTGCATTATTTACCAGTTGTGCGATGTGCAGTAATTATTGATGAGTGGAACTACATCAACATTTCACTTCTTCAATTCCAATGACTGCTACCTCTGACACTACTACCTCTTTTGACAGTTGACCTCAATTATTACAGTAAGAATAATCTAACCAAGTGTTGCTAATACGCTAAATTAATTTGCGTATATATATCTCAAAATCATGTTAACAAAAGTTTTAGATTTTTTTAAATGGCTGGCCTTTAAAACAGCAGGCGTCATCTACTTATTAAGGTTTATCTTTGTACCCAAGTTTGGTAAGCAAATGGAGTTCTTGACAAAATATTTCCTTTACGTTTATTGACTTTGAGGTATTGCCTTTAATGACCTTTAACCTCTATCGTTAGTGGTAGAGACCTAACTATCAAACAAATCCCATCCACAAAATTTAATATTTGTTCTTCAAAAGTTTCACAGTTTGACATTGTCTGACTCTCAAGTGATTTTTAATGTCTATGAAAATCAATAAGGTTTGTTTCCTTTTAATATGGAAACCTACAGGTTATGTTTGAAGTTCAAATTTTCTCCTTTCTTGAGATGTGTGCACAAGGTTAAAGGACTCTCACCTCTGTTAAGTGACATTTGAACTGTATCAAAATCGATAAAATACAGATGCATACGCTTGTTGGAAAAATAGATCCTTTAAGTAGACAGTCAATGTACAGCGGATTAGTTCACAATCTCAAGTATAGTCTGAGGTTGGCCCTCCCCCACTCTTACCGTGATTTTTTCTTGATGACCAACATGTTCGCCAGCAAAGGAAATAAAGTGCCAAGACAAAGTAACAGTTTATCAGCAATCAAGCCATAAATCAGGTTCCTGTTTAAGTGAAACCTCTTTTGTGCAATTATTACAAATATATTATGCATAGTCTGGTTAGTTGTCTACTGATAAGGATTCCTGCTTGGGATGAACTAGCACTGATCAACGTATATGGATATAACTATTACTAGTACCGTATTGACAGGTGGACACACCTTACGTTCTCGTGACGGCTGTGTCATTTGTAAATCCGTCTAGTTCAGATATATATATATTAATGTACCGGTGTTCCTATACTGCTAGCGTGCATTTATTTGACGTGACAATCATCTTTTGCAGCTTTTACGCAGATTCTTAAGTACGGAATACTGTTGCTTGTACTATGTGAGTGTGAAGACGACAAATGTCTATCAACCAGTACAGATAAATTATTTGGGTAAACAGGTTATTTTGTGGTTCATACATCACGGACAGATTGGTTACACCAGTTACCATAAACAGTGTTAGTTTCATTAGACTATTGAGCGTAGGCTGCTGTGTAGATAAATAGTGTCTACGCTGTACTTTTCTAGAATACTGTAAAATTACGTTATTTTATGGTACAGCATAGCTGGATTAGAGGAATACTGTTCGCCGCTCTGAATCTACTGTCCGTCATGTTTGTTCACCCAAAAGAGTCTACGGTTGGTTGACTACTGTGATTTCATGGACTATGCTATAAATTCCAGACAAGAATGATTAGCCCGTAGCAAATCAACTTCTAAATTTTTAAACACCTCCATCTCGCCAATAGAGTCTACATCGGTTTCCCATGGAAATGCAGATTTCTAGTTTTAGTAGTTGACTTCAAATAAGGGTTGACCTATCAACAATCATTTTCTCACTATTGCCTATCTACATATCGAGTTAAAGGACTGTTCTTGAGATGCAGTGTTTCCAGTCAGCGCCACACTAAACGAAAACATTACTTCATCAAATTCGTCTACCACAAAGAATTCATGCCTCAACTACACTGAAACAGGGTAATAATAATTTAAGTATATCTGAAAATGACAAATAAAAAATTTATTTCTGATTAAATTATGATTAATGCTAATTCAGAACTTATAAAAGTTCCTTCTAGTTCATTGCTTTTAGAGATTTGTGAAATTATTCATACTCATTCAGGTACTTGAGACCTCTTCGTAGATTTAATACAGATATAGACAAAGAATTAGCTTCCTTTTAACAGATATCTGCCACGATCTTGATAGTTTTGCAATGTTACATTAGCTCTCATCACCCAATTCACATGCAGTTGTGAAGAACTACTTTAGCCTATGGATTTTTTTAAGATAGGATCGTCTATGAAACCCTATGTGTAATTCTTATAATAATTCTTACATCTTCAACAGTTGCATTCAAGAGCTGATATTGATAGCTTATAATCATTTCTCTATAGGCTACACTGAAGTACACTGGCAAATGTGTAAATGCATTAGCACATCAGATACTGGCAGACACATTGAAGTACATCAATGTGGAGATCTAAATTACTGAAGGAGAATATTTAGAGGTTGGTTTATGTTTTTATGAATTAAAGCAATCCGGTCATCCAAGGACGCCTATAACATGTGTACATCTCACACCCATCAATATTATGGATTACATATACTACATTCTTGACAATCCTCGTTACTCTCATTCAATGTTGTCAAAACTGTAATGATTTAGCTAGAGTAAAAGTTTAGCTTTTATTTCTATGTAACCAACAAAAAGGTAGGACTGTTGCAGAGATACAACGTCAGAATTCAGGTTATAACGCTTCGAATCCCTTTCGCTTGACACAATTGACTGACTTAGCTTGAGCAAATATAAGATAGTGGAAAATCTCTATCATCGGAGAAGTTTTGTTAACAATATCTTAAATACATAAAAGATAGAAAGTCACAGTCTGTCAGCTTTAAACTTATACATAACTTTATACAGCTGTTGGAGAGAACTAAATCAGATTGCCAATTACGACATTAAATTTTAATATAAGATCAGTCACATGTGGAAATTTAAGAAGCACTTTAACTTGACTGCTTCTGTGTGATGCATTTATCAGGCTCTTGGTTGAACAACGAACGAGTGGCCTTGAATAGCGTTTCCTTAATATGTGTCGTAGCTTATACTTGATAACTTTAAGGTAACTTCACCATTTTGAACCATTCCTTTATAACGATTGAACATGCATTTCTCACCAACTATGGTGAGAAATATTATGACGTGGAATGTTACAATGTTGCACACTGTCAGTATTTCTTTTTTTAGGCCTTTACATATAATCTCACAATTAATTAATTACTTTGTTTCACATTGGTACCTGATAGGAATATTTTAAAAAAAAGAAAATGCATACCCGGCTGTGTTATAAGTTGATGCCGATTAGTCATAAAAGTCATGCAGAGAAAATTTGTAACACTAAATATTAGACTCCTTAGCTTACATATCATCGCTACTTACCTGTATACCGTACTTAGTTGTAATACGGTCCGTTACTGTAATGTGATAAAATGACAACGATCATCTGTATGCACGTAGCATAACTAATGCATACACTAACACATAGTTTGTTATAGCAGTTAGTGTTGGATAAAATCTATTCACTTCATCACGTTTATTGTCTGGCATACACTGAATATAATAAAATATTTGTTGAATTCCAGATATCTTCTCATCGTTGAAACTTATAACTAAGAGTATCGGACGATTGTTATCCTGCCATTAATTATCAGTATGCCATCCTAACGATGTGATTAGAAAATCGACATTGGTTAAGGGTGCGGATTATTACATCAACTCACCGTACAGCAATGATAATTCCGAGGTCTGTTACGAACAACTTTAACGCGCTATGTCTCACCACCACTCTACCTTATACATTTGTATCCTGAGTAATCCACTAAAAGTAACAAATTCTCATAATCAGGGTTACCCTGAATTAATCACGGTTACCATGCATTCATTACTCAAACACACCCTGCTTTAATCAGAGTTATACTCACTGTAGCCTCTCAATGAAAATGGTGATGCACAAGTAGAATAATTTGAAGCTGTCAAGAACAAACCCACTTCGAGAATAACACCGCAATTTTGTAAAGCGTAAGGAATTCAATATAAAAATTGTGTGACATGCTTCTAGAAAAGAGCACCCTTCATGAAAAAATTGCAAAGTAAAACCCTAAGTAAAAATTCGTTGGAATTTTTTGTAGCGATTACGTTTTTAAGATATGACTTTTCAAATTCTTAAAAAGATGTAAAGCAGTTGACATGGAGTGTTGCACATGGTCAGTTTTTCTTTTGTTAACCCTATACATTTTGCCTCTTTATTAATTGTTGAGTTTCACATGGGTAAATGATATCGTTATTTTTGAAAGAAAAAAAAATCATGCTTTCAAAATAAACCCTTTGGGCATATACATTTCTCAAATGTTCTTAAAACAATAATGGTTGCACATAATGGACTCACATAAAACATATCATGGGAACCCATCTCTTGACGTTACAAATTTGCATACTTAGCAATGTTTATTCATGACTCAGTTGTGAGAATATGTCAGTCTGTGACGGATTTGGATGGAATTTGTGGCTATTTGCAAAATTTTCTTTGCTGAATGCACCCAATACTCCAACGTGTCATTTTCATGTCACATGACCTGCTACAACATGTTTTTCTTATTTTGGTATTTCTTAACAGTATTTGCAATATCTTCATGGCGTTTCACTTCAGGACACATCTCATTGAGGCGATAGTATTATTATCACTTCAATCATGTATAATTCACCCGTATAATAAAGATACTTCGCCAACTGTCACGTCTTTGTAATGTTAGAACTAAATCCGCACAAAATACTGTGAGCAAAAGAACACAGACGGTTGCATTGACAAGAGGTGTAAAAGTGAATCTGTCGGGAAAAAAAAATTTGGAAGCTAAACTTCTTAGTGTACTTAAGGAAACAAGAAAGAGAAGTTGGCTTGTTATTACACATCTGCTCTAGTCACATTGGACTTGTAGAATATTAAAGAAGTTACCAGAAAAATTCTTCTATGACCATGAATGATATTGATAACTGACTGTTAACTGCCTACGACAGTCAATGATTTTGATAACTGACAGCCAACTACCTAAGACAGTGAATGATATTGATACGTGATTGCCAACTATTTAAGACAGTGAATTATATTGATAACTGACTCTCAACTACCAAAGACAGTGAATTATATTGATAACTGACTCTCAACTATCTACGGCAGTGAATGATATTTGTAACTGACTGTCAACTACGTACTACAGTGCTTGATATTGATAGCTGACTGTCAACTACCTAAGACAGTGAATGATATTGATAACTGACTTTCATCTACCTACTGCAATGGAAGATATTTATAACAGACTGTCAACTTTCGTCTGCAGTAAATGATATTGATAACTGACTGTCAACTACCTACTGCAGTGAAAGAAAATTGAGAAGTGACTCTCAACTACCTACGATAGTGAATGATATTGATAACTTATTGTCAATTAACGAAGACAATGAATGAAATTGATAACTGACTGTCAACTACTTAACACAGTAAATGATAGTGATAACTGACTGCCAGTAAAGAAGAAAGTGAATAATATTTCTCACTAATTGTCAACTACATACCACAATGCATGATATTGATGACTGACTGTCAACTATCTATGACAGAGGAATAATATTGATAGTGAATGTCAACAAACTACGTCAGTGAATGATATTATAACTGACTTTCCACTACTTACGACAGTGAATGATATTGGTAACTGACTGTCAAGTACTTATGACAATAAATGATACTGATGACTGACTGTGAAGTACCTACGAAAATGAATGATATCGATGACGGACTGTCAACTACCTAAGAAGGTGAATAATATTGGTAACTGATTGTCAGCTACCTACTAACTACAGTGAATGATATTGATAACTGACTGTCAACTACCTACGACAATAAATAATATTGATAACTGACTGTCAACTGCCTAGGGCAGTAACTGCTATTGATTAGTAACTATCTATCAGACACTGGATGATACTGATAACTCGTTGTTAATTACCTAATATGATATTCAACTTACATGAAGTACACCCTGAGATCGCTTTAATTTGCCTTTCTAGCATTACAGACGAATATGTTTAATAGCGAGTGTTAACGATACGGAATGGCTATCCCATTAAGTAAAACAAAAACCATTGTCAATGATTTATTGTTACATTATTGCATGGGATGATATGTTACTCTGTCATCAGAAAGAATATTAGACACACACATGTTTTGCAGTCCTCATGAATAAGCTATTACTGAAATTGGTTTTGTTTTGTGTTTTTTTTTTATCAAACATAAATGTTATTATTAGTTATCATACACGTATTCTGTTACCTTTTGTGAAATCACTAACTTACTTTTGCTTCATCAACGTTGTAAATCGTTAAGCATCAATGACGGACATAATCGGCTGAAATAACGAGAGCGTTCTGCCACACACACACACACACACGCACAAACAAATGTAAGGGACAACAATGTTTGCTATGAAGCTGTCTTATAAAAGTAAATCTTATTGAAGTTTGGTTATGATTTTATTTAAAATAAGTGATGTAATTCAAACGGATGATAACCTTAGGTGATTATGTTTTACCAGGGAATCCCAGTATTAACAAATGTCTGTGTAAGGGGTTGGTAGGTCCACTCAACATGTCAATAACCCATACTTGGGTGCAATAAAGCTTGCCTCGAATGTTTCATGAATCCTAGATCTTATATTCCCTGGTTAATATAATAGTCTACAGAGAGTCAGATACAGATAAATCAAAATCGTCTGTATTATGAAAAATAAAAAAGGAAATTCTGCAGAAAGTGAGCAAATGATTGCAATATACTAAGAATTAGAGTGATACCAACACATTACTGGCCATATTGAGAGTAGCAACTATCAATAAATAGTGGCGGTTAACCGTATACATTGCGTTTGGATTTACATGGACATCTGCGCGGTTCCTTTGTCCTTGAGCTGAATAAAATTTGCATTGGAATTGGATGAAGCGATTTTCCTTATGGTAGGAATTCTACCCTTGCATGTCTCTTGTTTAATTCATAGAAGTTCACAAGTATTACAATAAAATGCTTTTACGATCACCTTCAAATGTGAATATCAGTAACGTATGGTATACAATTTCGTGATACAAAGAAGAGTTGCTATCAGTAAAATATGAAACAAATTAGAAGATTGTTAGTAATTTATTCATTGAACACCCTGTTGGAATGTACATTAGTGTAATGATCTACATACAGTGAACACAGAAAGCATCATTGAGTGATGTGGGAAGATGCAACACTTTACCTTAAAAGGTATCGTAAGTATACTTGAAGATCGTTTTCACACGTTCAGTAGAAGTCACAATCACCTAACGAATTCTAAAACAAGTAAAACAGATTCCCTCTTCTAGAAAAAGAAAGAAATAACACAGAGGACAATGAAGGAGTTCAAGGGGAAGGGATGACGGTCCACCATACATGTACGGAGAGAGTCTTCAAAGGACTGTTGGCTATAGGTTTCCATTAAAGACATCATCATGATCTTCATATGACCTCTATTTGGAGAGTTTCAACCAACCGGACCCATCCATCCCCCACCGACCCCCAGCTGAGAGAAAGAACTCAAGATAAGTCTACCTAACAGCGTTTATTAAACGATGTGTAATCACTTTCCCTATTCCGCTGGTTTTACATGACCTTATGACTGTACTAAGATATTAACCAAACCCTCTTCCATTCTCAATTACACAAGTTTTGCCTATGGACATGAAACCTTGTACCCCCAGACATGCATCTCAAGAAAGCCTAGACATTGGACTGACACACCTGAACTACTTTACAAGATCCATGTTTAATTGACCATGAGATGATAAAACTGGCGATGAAGGTTTGTAACAAGCTGAACCTCACTAAAACACTGAAGAGGTGAAGTTGGAGGGACTCTCATTTTAGTGCAAGAGATACTCTATGAGTCCATGTTAGTACATTTTGTACGTTACCTATTCGGTTGTTCTCTTTTATTCACGTTGCGATGAATCCATGAGAAGTGATACACCCACTTATTACGTTGTAATCAGTTCAAATATGTTAGTTCTATCAATAATATTTCAGTATGTAACAGTTGCATGCTTTTTTCATAACATCTGTGTTTTTTCATTAAATCTGGGCTTTGTAAAGATGGATTCTGCAAACAGTTTCAGTCCTTTGTCACTAGTGCGTGTGAATGCTATGGAAACACTATTCAGCAATGCACCCATTGTTAGGTGCCTCTTCCTTATACATGAATTACTATTCAACAATGCCCCCCATTGGTAGGTACCTCTTCTGTATACATAAAACACTATTCGGCAATGCACCCATTGTTAGGTGCCTCTTCTGCATACATGAAATACTATTCAACAATGCCCCCATTGGTAGGTGCCTTTTCTATATTGAATAATATGACGCAATGCACTCATCGGTAGGTGTATTCTCTTTACGAATTACGAAAACTATTTGATAGCAATAGTGTCTATCGTAAATTCTCTGAAATGATATATATTGTACTATATTTCTTATGCCATTCTATCACTGTAACTACGTTCCTGTCTTACCGCAGTCTAAAATCACAATCGCATTTATTCATTTACTACTTAGCAACTATCATGGGCCTCTTGTCTTTACTTTAAACGCATACTTCAATGAATGAGATATACTATACGAATTTAATCGGTTTATACACTTTTGATTTTATCTAAGACGACAACCTCTTAATGTTCTGTAACAAAGGTAACCATGAAATATTTGATAGTCTCAAAAGTCAAAATTACGTAAAGCCTACTAATTAAGGCTTATATCGAACATAAGAACTTTCATTTAAACTGCGGAAAGTGACCTTTTCCAGCTTAATTAAGCGTGAAGGTATCAACGTTAAAGTGGAACGTTTGCTGTAGATTGATTTTCCAAACCCCATGGCATTTCCCTTGGTATATGTCAGGTTGACGATAAGGTAGGCCGTCAATAGCAGGCTTGTCAACATAAGGTCAGTAGAATTGTAGGCCTGAAACCTGTAAATTCACTGACCTTGGACTGTACTAAAAGTTTAAAAGGCATTTATATAGTATAAAGTATAGCTGAAAACAAAGAACTATGTGTAGTATATAAATGCCCTTTAAACTTTTAGTACAGCCCAAGGTTTGTATTGTGCAAATCAGAATAGCAATGCAAAATCAGAAAATGCAAATCAGAATAACAAATATAAGCTTGTTGTTGCTATTTTTGGGAGAGTAATTTGTCGGAATATTTCTAAAGTGGTTTTATTTGTCAAGGTCCTTGACTTAATTTTTCATTAATTGCAAGAAATTGTTACAAGAATGAGAAGAGAGTGAAAGAGTCCCAACCAATCATATCAAATGGTTTAAGAACTTTCGAGATGACAAAATATTCTACCTTAAGCACCTTCAAATTTCCGGTCAATCTGACATGGGGATACTTGACATCTCTGAAGTCGCATTATGCTTTCTCGACAGAAGTGGAACAGTTCTTCCAGGCATTGAAGTGTCCAGTGAATAAAAATAAATAACTCAATGTAGAAGAGAAGCCAGAATTAACGTTATTACACACCACTTAGGGGATAAGCTCGAGAATCGTAATAGCACATGTCCCAAAACTACCCACAGGCCATTCACAAATTACACGTTGAATTATCGATGCTTCTTATATGAGTTCTAACTATACCTAGCACAATTTAAAAACATTTAAAAAACGATGAAATGAACGAGAGTTGTAGAAGGGCTCTTCAGTAATTACGTCATTACAACTTTCAATATTCATGTTGACTTATGAAACATTCAATGACAGTTAAATCATGTTACCTCAAACATAAAAATTGACAGGTCTAGGTACGTCTGAAGTACAGTTAACATTGTAAATAGTAACACAGTAAACAGTGTATGAATATTTAGGGGCAGAGAAGAAGTAAAATATGGAAGAAGATGAATAACAATTTGTACAGTCCACTGTATATTTTACTTAAGCAGTAGTAATCAATAATAATCTGTTTTGACGAGCCTGACTGACTTTATAAGCTTGATAACCAATAAGTTCCCATAGAAGATTAAATTGATCTATCATGAAAACTTTGGTAACGACATCATCACCCTACAAATGTAACCATCACTTCAGTCTTATTACTCATAATGTCCACCACCTTTAATCTGCTTCTGTTGGCGGTTTTAGCGATTTTACTAACATTAGTAGATCAGTATTAGGATGCTTTTCGTTTGGATATATTTCATTGATTCATCTAATGAAGACGGTTCAACCAGACTGACGACGATTACTTCTAGAGAATAAATTATCTAACCAATCAGAGACACTTGACAAAATCAGTCCCTTTCTGAAATCATTGAAACTTGTTACATCCTATACTGCAAACCTGCTAATCACTACATAACCATGTAATAAAGGAGAAAATGAAAGATAAAGAAGAACCTCACTCATTATTTTACATACTTCCAAGATGAACTTAAATTAGATCAATCATATCCGCACGTGTATTTATGTCTGTAATTGCTTTCACAGCAGCTGTTAATACCATTATCTTGAGTTTCTTTTCTTTGATATTATTTACTCTATATCGCACAAGAGATCGAAGTTTTATGTGATTCATGCCAATAATGCTAAGCCATCATCCAACAACAACCCCATATGTCTAACTCTAATTTATTTGGTAATATGTTACTATTAGACAACTATATCATCGTTAACCTTGAAACTACTAGATCATTCTCTTGCTTTGTCATAATGTTATACCACACCTTGACGAATAAAGCAAAGAAAGGTGTTTTGGAAACATATGAAACCTTCTCAGTTGTTAAGCTATTAAGTGCACATTTTAAGCGGGTCTGTTTAGTGTAACATATTTTGTCTCACGAGAATTTACAGTGTCAAATGTTCCACCGAATACTTCGCACGCTTTGTCATCCGGCTAAAGCGAATCCGTGGGTTATACATCAAAAAGTACACCTTATTCGATTGTCTTGATTTTACTGAGCAACATCTCTGTTGTTTACATTACTGGGCTTGTTTTGTAGTTGTAAATTTATAGTTATTAGTGTGTGATAGTGCTTCTCCGGTATTTTGCAACTTGACCTTTTTTAAGCATTTGCTTACTCTCATATTCTTTAAATGGGTTGTTACCAAGGCCATATGTTAGTTTGGTTACATTACTGAGCTACTATACAGAGAGATGGCAATACAAATTATGTAGTCATTTTATTAGCACATTTACGAAGAGTGTTTTTATTTTTATTGTTTGACAAACTGACCACTCTAATGACCAATGTGTTGTAAATTATTTTCACTCTGTGCTGATGTCAACGGTTTTAAAATTCCAATTAATAGCATATGTTACTGCCAGCTCATAACATGCGTTACCCTCAACATATAATATGTGCTTCTGTCATCAGCATCACACCCTACTTAAAGCCAACAACATCAATCAATAACACTTACTTACAAACATTCAGTAATACAATGTTACTAACAGTGAATAACCTTGCTATATTTCCTCAAAGTACAGCATTTAAGGTTCAACAAAGCTATTCCTTTTACAAATTAATGCCAACATCAAGTATTTTGAGAAAGTAATTAAGTGGTAAAACGAAATTTGCAAAAGATCGTTTAACAACAAACGGACTGTGTATGGCCAACATAACTTTAGTATGACAGATGAAGTATGGATATTTCTTGAAAATAAATCAACGGCGATGGAAAACATTTAAATCATAACAGAGAAGCTTTTCGCAGTCTTAATGAGTAATATTTCAATCACTGGCATTTGCCATTGGCAGAAAATTACAAACATCAGGCATAGTGAGAGCACAGTCATGGCCATAGTTCTTGAAATGTTTCTGTGTTGATGAAAAATGGAAATAAGTTTGTGTAAAGCACGACACTAAAGTATGCTTGGAGGTTAAGCTACTTACGAATTTACTGCTTTGCTTACGAAATGGTCGTGGTCCCATGCCGATACTGAACAATTAAAAACATAAAACACCCTCAAACACCCTTCTATATCCCTTATATACACCCTTCTATATCCCTTATATACACCCATCTATATCCCTTATATACACCCTTCTATATCCCTTATATACACCCTTCTATATCCCTTATATACACCCCTATATCTTATATACCCCTTATATACACCCTATATATATATATATATATATATATATATATATATATATATATATATATATATATATATATATATATATATATATATATATATATATATATATATATATATATATATATATATATTCTACCCCGTGAAATCCTACCGCGTGAAATTTTTATATTGGAGCTTCGTAATTCTTAACAATTTATACACCTTGTGAAGTTGAAGCTTATGCAAATCCATTCAAAAAGAGAGACTTCAGTTTGATGGCTGTAGGCAAGTTTCGACATTGTGGGCTACTTCACAAGAATTAAGAGTATTACGACAACAAACCGTAAAGCTACCTCCCCTACAGCATTCCGATAACGTAATGTCTTTAAACGCAGGTAACACTAAATAAGATGAGCAAAATGAGAAAATGGAAATAGAAAAAGCCGGACAAAAATGAAGATCGGATGATTTCAAAGAATAAAATTCTGAATAAGGTTAATGTGACGAACTGCATACTGACAACCAACTACCCATTTTAATAATTTATTTAAAATTGATCTTACTGAATATAACTTTTGTGTTTATTTGTCAAAACAGACGACCACACTAAATCGTAGTGAATTAGGGTACGGTTTTTTTCTTATTTCATGTTGTCATGATAACAGGTAAGGCAATCTCGTAACGGTTTCACGTTTTCTGGGTAAATTATACTTTAAACCTTGTGTTCGGAAAGCCTTCTGATACCTATTTCATTTTCTTTGTACCTACTTGTAAATTGTTTGTTGTTTGTCTATGGTCTTGACGAATGTAATTTTCATAAGAAGTGAAGGCTATAATGCAAGTGTATCAGCATATACATTAATCTAACACAGTACGCAATCGAACGAAAGTTGGTTCTGATCTGTGAAATGAATTTTTACACTGTGCATATCAAATTTCCCTTCCAGGAACACACGTGCGTCTTTATTTTTTTCTTCCTCAATCCTATTTTATATATGAATATGGAGAGGGAACAACGTCTGTTTTGCAGTATGAATATATCTTAGTCTTACCTTTCGTATTATGAGACTTCTAAACATTGATTCATCCACCCCCGATAGCATGGTTCTATCCTCTAACTGGTCGTCGAATTCATTTGTATCTGTGTTCCATGTGTAAGCAGCGGATGTTAATGACACGAGCCAGCAGCTAACTACAGTCGCACAAAGAAGAGTTCCAGCTCGACAACTCATCGTTGATTTGTAAAACGTTGAGACCTTTGGGATTTTTACACCTCAAATTGTACCTGATTTGATTCCCCACAAACAATCCTGAATGGGTAACAATATACAAGAAATTACGATTGAACAAGTCTTTAGAATGCTTCCTCAGTATCACAATTCAAATCTCCCTTAACTCAAATGCAGGACTTCTTCAAACAAAGGCGAAATGGATTTTGAAACCCTGTTCTATTGTTACTGTTTGACCTATTAGAAAAAGATCAAGTTATTCTTTCTCCTGAAGATGCAGGTACACAATGTCAGAAGTTGTCATTTGTCCGTTTTAGTAACTTTTCCAAGCAAGAATCGATAAATGCTTCATAGTAATGTTCTTCTTTATGTCAGCAAGTTCCATGAATACTTCCTCTTGTCATCAGATGGGACTCTTCTAACGAGATCCAGTTGACTCGTCGAATAAAGAGAATATCTGTCATCATTCAACTTTAAAGTTTAATTTAATTTCAGTCGTTCCCTAGTTACGCGGTACTCTGTTTCAGTGAACAATCTCTGATAGTCCCGAGAAATGTGCGATACCGTCAATTAAATGTATAGATTCTAATTCATCGCAAGACTCAATGTGAGTGGTCAGTTTTAATGAAAATTCATTCTCAACGAACCAATAGATAACCTACTAAGCTACTTGTCGTCAATGTTATGAATAATTCACATGTGTATCAGTTAGAGAACAATTCAATGGACTAAGGGGGAGTGAGAATGAATCATTGATTGATCTAGTTGTTCGATGTCAATCAATCTGAGTTTGAGCTGAAGTTTCTGTTGTAAAAAAGACACATGTATAAGCCAAAAAGGGTATTAGCTGTACTGTTAATAATGAATTTCGTGAGATATAGTAAGAAGAAGAACAGAGATGTAGTGACACAAAATAATGTAAAGGTGTGGATAAGGAAAAGGTTGTAGAAGCATGGGCGTCGACAGAAAAGAATTCAAGGGGAGGGGGACCTTCAAATATTTAAAATCAGTGTGAAAATTTTACTCCCAGGAAAGAGCCTTAAAGCTGGGACGTGAGCAGCCTTTCTCTTCAGCGGAGTGGGATGGTAAAGGTGGCAAGCTTAGTCATAATACTATTCAAGGCCGGCGCCTACAACCGTTAGCGCGTAGGCATACTTACGAAATTTGTGGATCAAAATGCCTCTCGGTGTGCAGGAATTTGAACTTCCTAGCTTCTATGGCCTAGCGAGTTCCTTTTAAATATACTTTGTCTGTTAGCAAACAGGTTTTGAAATTTGCACTTGTGCTAAGAAAGGTTGATATTATTTTCTCTTCCAGTTTTTTTGTCAAGTGAATTGATTCGACAGGGGTTACCCCCTCCCCTTGAAGGAACCAGTGAGTGGACGAGGTGTTGGAGAAATATTGTATTTTGCTTTTAAAAAAGGAAAAAAACTTGGACAAGTTAATTTAAGTGTAATGAAAGCAAGATCCGTTTCAGGGTTAATCGGATTAAGAGAGCAGCATAAACAAATACTGTATTTCTTCGAAATGCTGTAGTGAAGGGTGGATTTGGTTGAATGTCTTTACAAAGGAATAAGCGAGCAATCTGTTTGACAATGCAATCGAGTGAAAGTCTCATATATCTGACGGAACATATTATATACATACGTCTACACTTCCCGGATAATATGGGTAGGTTTTATGATTCATTCGTTTATTTCTGATATCTCAATGATCCAAAGAGTGTCTTGTCTATTTTTTTGTATTGTTCGTGATTGCCCTACATAGCTGAAAGGTAAACACCCTGTTGGTGTGTATATAATTGATACTAACACAATTACTGAGAAAACCGTTCTCAATTACTGACCAAATGATCAAATTAAATTTAATATTTTCATTGGAACCGGAACCTGAAATTCAATAGGCAATCCTCTGAGGTACAAAGGAGAGTAGAAGTCTCCAAAATGCAAAGAACAGAATAACTTTGATATACAATCATTTAAAATTTAAATTCCTCACAATGCCTATGTAGCGAGTGATAAATTTGCATATTTTATTACAACGAAACATATTACTTAATGGACAGCATACATGATTTTTGTAAACAAAGAAAATCAATGACCAAAATTGAGCAAGCGATTGTTTACATATACTTTATTGGAACGATAAAGTCCATCGAGACTGGTTTGCTATCGTTTCAATGTCGTGACATATAGTCACTACCATGGTTTGAACACAGATCCTGTTATGTATTAATGTCCTTATAAGGCTAAACGTTGAGGTGGTGGATGGTTCGGGGAGTATTATTTTAAGAAATAAACAACGAATGTAAGACGAAATATATTTTCTCCACTATGTCTGTATTAAGGTCTTCTCAGCAGCGATTTTTGGAGAAAGAACCAATCAAAATCTGTAATAAATAGCACATGATGTGTCAGCTGATATAGGGAAACCATTTTTACTGTAATGTAAGGAATTGTAGTGAGGAAAGTGTGTGTAATACGTGCTTGTTAACAAAACACATTAACGTATCTCTTAGCCACAAGAAATGCATTGATGTAAAAAAATCATAATAGTAATAGTAAAAAAGGATATTCCCTTTTGACGATTACACATATCTCGATGTTACATTTATTTACAATAACAAATTTACATAATAGTATGTATATAAACTATGCAACTACAGTTTAGAGGGTAAAACATGTAAGATATACAACTATTCCAAGACCTAGTCATTTTATTTGCCAAAGGAATCTTAATCTCTGTTATACGATAGTAAAATTTAGAGACGCGGAGGACATCCCACAAACTGAAGCTTAGTATTTTAAGTTTTTACACCATGATTTAATGTTCACCGAGTCGATATCAAACTATATAAATTAATAATAAATTATAAATTAATAAAACTGATAAAATTAAAGATGATTACGTTTTAGTGTGAAATGGTATACAGCGGTGAGCATGCAGTGTCTCATATTTATCTTAAACTATTGAGACGTTCTACACGTCATACCAACATTATTTACTGTAAACCTTGATTAAACCATGTTAGAAGCATTCTGTACGAATGTGGGATGTCATATGTATGTCAACCATCACAACATTAAATACGCCATAAAGCAAATAAAGACGTAATAATTACTAGCAACATTATCTAAGTGATGCATGCATGTCTAAGTGTAAAATCTACAGAAGAGCTTTCTTTCGAAGATGTATATTTCTGTTTAAATTTTTGTCAAGCTTATGAAACTTATTTAAATTTGGTTGTGTAAATAATAAGTTGCCCGGTGTAGTAGGAAGGCTTCATAATTTAGTGCATCATAGAAAAGTTTTTGAACTTTGTAAAAAAATTATGCATGTCTCGAGAGGATGTCTATCCTTCACAAAAGGAAGAACTCGACCTCATATGAAGCTAAACAGGAACAGCAATAAAACGATTAGCTGGGAGTCCGTCATGAATTGTAAAGAAGCTATTTACCTGCCCTTCCTAAGCACAGATCGGACATCATAGTTGGCGCAATTAAGACAATGCTTTTTCCGTTGTTTCTTTTTGGTTTCTTTTTGACTGCATGGCAATGTTGAACAAGAGATCGCAGTAGTAGATATCTACATAACTTGTCTCTACTTCTAAGTTCGCAAATTGGTTTACCTCAGGACAGATTTCTCCAGCATAATACTTTGTAGGTTTTGACAGAATGAGTTCTGATTGATATCTCGTGACTGAATCGAGAACTTTCCGGATATCAAACGGAGGTCCTCCTACGCAACGATAGGATTATATGTATAAATCTCACTATGTTTCAGCACCTGTGGTGCCAGTGGCGTAGCCAGACTTTTTCAGGGGACTGAGGAGTGGCAATGGGTTGAGGTTTGGAGGGGGGGGGGGGAGCAGTAATGACACTGTCTTCGCGAAGCGTCGCCATCGGTTGGCTCGTAACGTACAGAGAAAATTTTTGGATAAAAATGCCTCTCAGATTGCAGGAAATGGCCCTTCTCAGTCTCTCCGTTGTTATGACTTTCATCTAAAAATTTCGTTATATTTTAGAGCACAGGTTCGAAAATTTACATTTCCACTACGAATGGTGCAGAAGGGATGATAATTGAATTTCACAAATGTACAATTTATTGATGGATATCGACATGTAAATATCATTAATGCTTTAAAAGTTTGCCTTCTCAGGATTTAGTGAAGGTTGGTGATTAATGAGTCACTTTAACAACTACATCACTGCCTTGCACGTCCCCCATGTTTATTACACAATTTGCTGGTCAGTCTCTGACCACTAAAAATACCATATATTTGCTCATATTTTTTTCATTGCATTTTTAATAACAAGAAGTTTTGCTTGTAACTAATCAGAATCAAGATTTGCAAATCTTGCTATTTTCAAAAATATTAAAAATGATAAAGCATGGTTTTATGTATCACTTTAGTTCAGTTTTCATGTCAATTGTTTTGTTCCTCTTTGAGTTTGAGCTTGACTATTTGTTAGTATCAAACAAAGCCTAGGTCTTTCAGCGTTTAGTAAAATATTTTGTATTAATATATAATTTTGTAGTCTTGTACTATCTGGAACTATATTTTTCATTAGGGGACAGTTGGTTACACCACTGTTTGGTGCTGATTGACCGGGTTTGGTTTATCAGATTATCCTACACAAGCTGGGTTTATCTGCGAGGTTTGGGCAGTGGAGCTTTTATCGAACATTACTGTAAATGTCTAAAAAGTTGTAATACGTTAAAAATTGACTATGATGAACATTTTCAGTAGGTTTCGTTTGATTCATTCCTCCAGTCTAGGTGTTGGTTACTTTCTGTTCAACGACATACCCAGGGATCTCCCCTCCCTCATACACCCACTAGTCATAAAACGTACCTGAAAAAAAAAAAAAAAACCTTAAAAGGCAGTGATCATACCTAGTGATCTGATTGTCTAATCATCAACTATGGGTTTATTTTTTTTTTCAGTGCGATAATCTTACGCACGATAATCTGCTCGGTAGACGTCTATTACTTAATATGTAATATTCACATGTATATTTAGCAAAACTGAGTTACCTTACCAGCTGGGATGACTAGATTCTCTATTGTTCTGTAAAGTTTATATGAAAATATAAAAAAAATGGGATTATGTAGAGCGTCCAATTAAGGAGGAAGAAACTGTCAGAGAAAACAAAAGAGTCTACACAAGACAAAAGAATAAGAAAGAATGTTAGAAACGTTAGAAAGGTTACATTAATCCTTTTTCGGCCTACTTTGATAAGCTTGCCCAAGAAAGTCCAGAAAGCGACGCCTGGTCTAATTTTTTAAGCAAGGACGTCGTAGGCCACCCAGACTCTGGGTATGGTGCCCAACCTGAGTTCTGATATAAATATTTTTCAATTTGTCTATTGATTACTTTCCAAGAAGACATTTACAGGCATCAATCTACACATAATTGGAACAAAACATATTATATGTTCCAAGAACATTTCAAATTAACAAATTCAGAGACGTCACAGTAACCAAGAGTGGAAGATCTAAACGTCGCTAACCTTGTTGAAACAACCGAATACAAAGCAGGATTGAGGCACGTTCCTTTAACGAAATCGACTGTTCGGCAATGTTGGTGAGCTACTTTTGTGCATTAATTTAACTTTGATCCAACTTTGGTAATGGGGAGTTCTTTCTAAGCAGTCACAACTATTGTCGGAAGATCGCCCTCTATTTTACATCTTACTCTATAATTGTAACGTTATCATAGTAAAATATCTTTAAGCTTCCACGACTTTTGTTGGCAGCCAAAACACTTTTGTCTTTCGTCGGTGACAGTTCTTCTCTCTGCTAGTATTTTGAATATTCAACACTTCCATCTACAAGACACTGAATCTCAAAACACGCCCAGAATTCCCTTTGCATGATTTCATCACTTTTTGAATCACTTTTTAACAACTTTACTTTCCAGCCATTTTCTATTTAAGTACTGAAATCTTTCCTTGGCTATTAATGTGCTTTGAACTAAAAGATTCATGAAAGAAAGCCCAGAATTTATTTAGTAACATTTTATTTCTGCTTCCGATTAGTGTACGTTACAGTATTATAGAAAGAGATTTCAACTATAGTCATAATCCATTGAACAATGTTTTGAAATAAAGACATAGTCTGAAGGCTCTAACAATTTGGAAATACAAGTTTGTTGCTTATCACGTGACAGTGCTTATCTGAGTTAAGATTACCAATGCCTTTTATGGTGCTTGTGTTAGGCTATCTCCTCCCGATTAGAAATCTGATAAAGTCAATTAGTGTAATACCTGTATGCTGCTGCACCCATATACACATGTACGGCCAACTCTAGGTTGATTACGCACACCTCCCGGCGCATACGACACTGACGCCCCTCTTACTGAATCTACTGTACAGACAAGATGTTTACTAATGTAATACTGTATTTAACGAAGACTGGTATTTTATGGTAATGTGTGGCAGCATGTGCATACACCTGGAATCCATCATCATAAGAACAGACTTAGCAGAATACCGTTCAGCGGTAAAACACTACCTTATATTCAAATGTCAGTTGTAGTCATAAAGTTATAGAAAAAAGGGGGGAGGTATTATTCATCGAATTCGCCGGTTTCATCAGTAAGATCGTTTCACTCTAAAAAAATAACAGAACGATACCTCTACGTAGCCCTCTTCAAAAGTTGGCTTTCAATTAAAGCAAATGAATAGTTCAGTGCTTCCGTTTAATTTCCATTAAAATGAAGATTGGTGATTTAGACTCAAAATAGGTCTGGCTTTTATTGAATCATCTCGATAATGGTAATTGCAGATATGTGGAGGTCCGAAGGGGTCTACAAATCTCTCTGGGTTATTTACGATGATTGAGGCCAAGGAAACATACATTCACGTCTATAAGTGTCAATATGTATTTGTTCACCTTCCTGGAAACTCAAAGGCAACGATAGGCAGGAAATAGAAGTATTCTTTATTATGTACTCACCTCAAGTTACTATAATAACAAAAACAGGACACTTTTCAACTTGAAATTGTGGAGATAAAACTGCTGTAAATGTTTGCGTATATTATAGATTGTAACAAACGTAATCATACTAGTATAATTAGGGGATGATACATTACAAAGGAACAAACCGATAAATGTACATCGAGAAAGAAAAACAAAAGACAACGATTGGAAAAAGTTTGACATAATATCTCTATGTGAAAAGTGGAATTGCTTTAATTATGGTACCGGTATGTATACAGTCAAAGTTGGGTATATAACAGCAATTGGTCTTAGTGGAGGGCGAGGTCAACTGAGGCCAATATCGTTCAAAGTCCAAATGACTGTAAAATGAATTCCTTCTCAAGAAACTACGTTTACTTTACTACTTAATAAAAGACGCAGGAGAATACCTTAAATTAGGAGAAAAATGTCCAACAACAAAGCTGATTAAGTGCGTAGCCGTTGATGATAAGCAATCCCTTTTTATGTTCACGATGGATCAAAGTTCACTTGGATCATATAAGTAGAAGCAGTCTACATAGGATGAACACTGACTGAAATAACCTGAAGTTCAGATTTCAAGTGCATGTGTGTAAACCTCTCAGCTTGTACAAACGATATATAGGCGACACAATTAGAGAACAGTAATGTAACAGCGACCTTATACGTATCCGAAGAAATTATAGCTTCCTTTAATTATAACTTAGTATGTACGAAACCCCAAAGACCAAAGGTATATAATTTCCCCAAAGGTCTAAGTGTTTACAGTGGTAGCCCTTTTTTCATTATGATCCTCTTGTAAATACGGTTGAAGCAAATTCAAAACTTGTAAACACGATATCAAACAAAGTACAAGTTGCATGAATTTCAAACTTATTGTTACAATTATCTCCTATGTTTCGCAAGGTCATATAAGGTTTGCAGGTTCTAAGGTTTAAAGAATGCATTTGTTCAATATGATATCTGAAGAAATGACAAAGGTCAAATTTACGATTGGTTTTTGGTAGCTGTTAGTCAGCAGACTATTCCAACAGTTTGATTGCCAAAGATACATTTTGTCTACTATTTGACCTTCTATTTTGTGTGTAGGTTTCATTTTGTGTAAATTCACATGTCACCAACATTTTCATCATTTTCTCCCATTTCTAGTCAGTAACGCAGATAATTAATGTAGAAGAGTATACAGTTGTTCTACATGTGCAAGGAATTACATTCTTATTGTGGGATTCAAGCAGGGGCGTCAATCTAAATTGAAATGTGGGGGGGGGGGGGCATGTTTGACAAACTGACGCACATGCAGAATGTGAGCATTTGAATGAAGGATCCTGTATCTTCGAATGGTATTGACAGTGTAAAACTGGTCAGACATTGCATATTTTAAAACAAATGATAAATTTGATGATTGAAAGGTGGGGGCCGCCAGGGTCTAGTGACTTAAGGCAGAAAGGACAATCTGAGTGCACCGGGGGGGGGGGGGGAGGCTGGCCTGAGGGCATGTGTGACAGGACTATCTAAGCGGAGCTCCAACATCGCTTGGCTCGGAGTTCACAAGATAATATTGGGCTTTTCAAAACTCCTACATGGCCAGGAATGGCATTTCCCTACCGTCCTATGCTGCAGCCTTGAAATAGGTGGATACCATGTCTGCAATTCCTCAATTCATGTAAAAAAAAAATCAATCTATGAAAAATGGTACTGTAAATACATATCAGATGGGGGTTGAAGTAATACGAAAATCATTATAAATTACCCATTCCCTTTAATTTTCTTTGAGCACTTTGCAAATATTTGGGGTTGAGCACATAGCTAAACTTAGATGAAATCTAGTGCAATACTTGGCTTCTCTTGAAGGCATAAAAATGTGCTACATTGAGATATGAAAGGTTCCAAAAAATTGGTATCGCAGACTTTCTGACTATCCTCACCCCTAGACTGTTATATAAGAAATTCCAACACTTGGCTTCTAAGTTTTACGTCATATGCGCTCGAGTGAGATATGAAAAATTTTAACTGCTATTTCAGATTTTCCGACTATCATGGCTCTGAGGTTTTTTTTTTTAGTTTGGACCTCCCGCGGTCTCAACGGCCCTGAGTTTATATTGATCATTCATTCAAATACACGATCGCCAACAGGATTTTGACCTCACTTCTCTTTTCGGGTAATTTGAAATTTTGTTGGTATATTTATGTGGAGCGTCAATCCATAGACTTCTTTTGTCCACACGACAAAGAAAACACTGCGCGCGAAGCGCACGGAAAATGTTGGTACTTGGGATGTTTGGATGAGTCTAACCTTGGTATATAAACACCTAAATTGGTCAGGCAGTGTTCCCTTATGACCATATATCAGCTTAGCGATTACATCATTCACTCACCAAAACTGTGGGCGATAATTGTTACAATATCCATCTAACATTCAAAAAGTGAGCGAAAAACATTACTTTTACGAAATGTGGGGGGGGGGGGGACATTTCATACAATGTCAACACCTATGGAAATGTGAGGGGGACGTGTCCCCTCGTTCCCTCAGGGTTGACCCCCATGAATTCAAGTAGTTTCTCGATAAATACAATTTATCCCTATACATATATATATATGCCTGCAACATACTCAACTCATACTAAAAGAAATTACACTAAAGTAAAAATCATTTTCTAGTCCTATGGGTAAGTTGGTCCAAGAACCCCAATTTGTGTAAAATTTGTCTGTGGTTTATAAGCCAACAGTGTGTCACACGCTAACAGAAGATCATTCGTATAAATGTCCCACTTGGTGGTGAAGTGCCCGTTTATCAGATCGCTTGACATCTTGACCATAAGAAAAAACAAATAGTTGGTGTAAGTAAAGAATATAGGTCACAAAATTAAGATGTTAACAATAATATACGTCAAAATATTGTGCAATATTATACCTAAACAGCCGATGATTAATCCGACGAAGTTTGCTTGGTGCATATGTGACAACAGGAAAAAAATATTTAACAGAGGTGTTGAATTAATTCTAATTAGGTTTTGAACGTTCTTCCGTTCATGTATTAAACTAATCTTTTCCAGGTACTTAACTACTACCATTCATATATTGAACAACTCTCATTAGTCAACTTTTTAACTACTCAACTTTTTAACTACTCACATGCAGATACCGTATAAATTTCACTTAATCAGGTATTGGACTAATCTTATACAGGCATTGGACTAATACCATTCATATTCGTAAGCCCGGTGGCTTCAAACACCTTGTTCACACAGAATTTCCATATTGTGCTAAAATCCTGTCTCGAGAAAACCCTATCTGCATGATAGAACATGGGGTGATATCGAGTCATACCATCATTGTTAGTGTTTGCTTGTTCGATGAAACCTAATCAAGTACGATATCATGGAGGATTGGCTGCTTCAAACTATAGATCAACTTGGTAGCAGAGAACTGTGAGGGATAAATGTTTCTCCTTGTCCGGTGTACACAAAGCCATACCAGCCTATTGAAATCGTGTGATTCCACAAAAACAAATAAAAAATGAATTTAACCAAGTTTAACTGGTTAACACTTATCTTTGACAGATTTACCCCAGATCTCTGGTCAAAAACGGTATCGATTTACAGATAAACCATATGTGGATGTTAGTTTCGTTGACCTATTATTAATTTCAAATGCATTATAGAGTGGTGATGAACCAAAATGCCAGTCTGCTGTTTTCTAGTGCAGCTTCTTCTCTATACTCAAATCCTCTAAAGTAATTATGATTTATGATGAATTTCAGTGAACCACCAATGTCAATCATACAATGTTTCAATTAACATTCCAGTCTTCTCATATTTTTGATAGATACAGATTGTTACTAATCACAATTTACAGGATTGTCTAGTCTTTTCGATTGTTTTAGTTGTTATATTTACGTTTTTTCTATAAATGTAACGGACCATGTGATTTTATTTCTAACATGTAAGTTTGTGTTATAAAAAATGATCGAGATTATTTGTGTCTGGGATGACAATGTATGACTGATGCTTAAAATAGAGCACTCAAAAACAGCTCTCTTTTATAGAATACCAAGTATTGGAACAAGTATTTTGACATTTCCAATCTTTATTCCTTGGCCACTATCAACACCATGACTGCAACATTGTGTGATTTTACTCCTGAGCTTTACAGGTGCTCTGTCTCCATAACATAAGGTACCAGCAGGTTCCATGATTTTAAGCTAATGTCGTTTAATTGTTTATTTACTGTTCAGCATTCAAAACACATTGAATAAATTGTAAGTACAGTTTTAAAGAAAATTTTACTTTATTCCTCACGTACTATTTCTTTATGTGTGTGTCTGTATGTTTATAGGGAAAAAAACCTGAAGACAGTGAGGTTGATTCTTTGGTGACTATGATGGCATCTCCCTTTAATCAGAGTAATGTCATTATACTCACTCTCTGCATTGCGTATACACTTGGACAGTCAGGGTCATGTACGTGGGTTTCTAAGCTGTTGATGTCCATTCCACAAGCTCCGAGGTTCCCCCTCACTGTTAAATGTGTACACTCTATGGAAAACTTTGACATTTTATCTCGAGCAGTTTTCAATTTGGTTGCAGTCGTCCCCCATTTCAATCCAGCAGAGTGGAAGAATTTCGTTCCAAAGAATTGAGAGGGTATACAGCAAACATAGATGGAGAGTCGATTATCGCACTGTTTCAATGTGCCGTTCGACAATGGTCCAGTAACACTGTATTACTTTTTAAAAATTTGAATCACATTTTCATAACAAAAAATGAAGAACATATACAAAGGACAGAGGGAAAAGTCACACAAAAGAAATACCAACTAAATATATGTGATAGTGGCGCAGTTAAGTATCTATTCTCCCATTTGATTACGCAAAAGATTGAATACGCATTAACCTTTCTTTTATAAAGTTATGGTCGCAAAATTAACTAACTTCTTGATGAAGTATTCAATATAAATGATGTTTGTGCTCCTCCCTAAACTTTTGTTTTAGGTGTATTTATATACCACACTATGAGATATTTATTTAGATATTTAGATTTAATTAACTCGTCCACATAACATGGCGAAGAATGTAGTGCACGGCAAGAAATAATCTTAGCTTCCATCGAAATTTTGTTCAAGAAACAAGTTATCTCAGTAACTATCGAAGAAAAAGTAATAGATTTTGTTCTTATTTGCGTTTTGGGCATTAAACTATTGGAATGTTTCTATAAGTAAAGATAAGACACACGCTGTATGAAAATATCGTACACTTACTGTTACTATTATAGCATTTCGTCGCATGCATAAAGCTGGCATAATTATGCAATCACAAGAATATGAAACATCAACTAAAAGAGATTTTTTTCTTTGATTTGTGTTGAGTCATCTCAGTATAGCTATTTCTATAAGTTACTGTGACTTATTATTAATGTCACTTATTTCGACAATTTATTGTTTAGAAACGCCCCCCCCCCCCACTTATTGTCAGCTGGGAGGTGGCTGACTCACTTTCTATTTTTTTTTTTTTGTCAGACTGAAATGATACTTCCGTATGTCGTCCAAGAAGATTTTAAAGTAGAAGTGATGGAAATTCAGAGAAATGATGTCCCTAAATTGAGGCGAAATCTCAACTTCAGTTTTACTCTTAACATCTATCAATCATCCTCAGTGTCACCCCACCATTAGTTTTGTATTGCACTATTGAAACTTCCATTGAAACTTCTATTGTAAGCTCAATTTTTTTAGCTCAAAATAATCATGATTGACATAGAAATTTCAAAATTGCACGATAGACCAGACCGTTATCAATCACATTGTAGGACTGGTACTAGTATTCCTAATATTATTTGGTAAAATTGCCCTTTTTATTCTGTTTTGTTTTACATAAACAGTTTGCGGGGTAGTATCATTTTCATTAAACACACACTTCCCATTTCTTTGTATCATTTCTTGAAAATTTAAAGAGAGTCACTCATCGTCCAGAAAATTTCAATTCTCTCAAATACTTACTTTTAGCTCCTCCCTCCCACAGCCCGTCTAAAACTCCTCCACATGTGTAATCAAAACAATCCATGGGTCTCTGTGGATTTTCTTTCGAATAATAGAATAAAGTTCTTTCGAATTTGCTGTCAATCAAAGAGCAGAACCAAATGAGCACATGGATTACCTCCTTGCCAAAATGTAGCTTAGGTTGCCGTGAGTAAGTTGCCCTGCAGCCAATAGGTATGGTCTTCACTAAAGGTGAAGTTTTGAATATTGCTAGAAATTTAAGATGATTTAAGCATGTCATTGGTCAAATTTATCAGCTCGTTTGTCGTAAAACCTTTCATTTTTATCTGTAATAAATCGTTTTCCACTGGAGTATTTCCTGATGGCATGAAAATTGCTGAAGTGATACCTACATAAGTCTGGCGAAAAAATGTGTTCAATAATCATAGACCAGTTTCTTTGCTCCCACCATTTTCTAAAATACTTGAAAGGTTATTTGATAAAAGAGTAGAAAACTTTGTTTCCAAATTCAATCTCCGTAAGGAAAGTCAGTATGGCTTCAGGTCTGGTCGTTCTACATCTATGGCACTATTACAATTAGTTGAGGAAATCAATGCATCACTGGACAATGAAAAATTAACCATTGGAGTCTTCATTGACTTGAAGAAGAGATTTGACACTACAGACCATCATTTATTACTTAAGAAATTAGAGCATTACGCGCTTCGGTGGGACAGTTCATGACTGGCTGTCTAGTTATTTGAACAATAGAAGGCAATATGTACAAATTAATCACTTAAGTTCAGAATTACGAAACGTAGTTTGTGGAGTACCGCAAGGATCTATCCTCGGACCAACGTTATTCATTTTATACATCAATGATATTTGCAGGGTCTCCAACTTATTAAAATTTGTACTCTTTGCAGATGATGTAAACATTTTCTGTTCTCATAATGACATGTATTCGCTATGCAGGACGATAAGTAATGAACTTCTTAAACTCAGTGTATGGTTTGCAGTGAATAAGCTATCACTTAATGTTAATAAAACTAATTATATGCTATTTTCCAAGCATAATATCAATTCCGATTGGGTAATCACTATAAATGATGTTAATATCGATAGAGTTTATGTCACTAAATTTCTTGGTGTATATATAGATCATAATCTTAATTGGAAAGAGCATATTCTTCACGTATCCAGAAAGCTTATTAAACGTATCGGAATCATTCATAAAGCCAGTCAATTTTTAAATACTAAGGCCTTGTATGCGTTATATTGTGCAATATTTCTTCCATATCTCAATTACTGTTCTGAAGTATGGGGAAATACTTTCAAATCTAATATTACCCCATTATTTCTAAACAAAAAAAAAGGTCATTCGTATTGTATGTAAAGCAAATTTCTTAGATCACACGGCTGGACTTTTTCATATGTTACAAGCCCAAATTATAGATTTCAGTATTGGAGTATTTATGTTTAAGGTATACCATATGTATATGTATTGACAGATATAACACAAGATAAAAGAACAACTTTAAACAAAATTATGTAAGAACAAAGAAAAAACAGTTGTGTATTTCCACCTCAGGAGTCAAACTATGGAATTCACTCGATGACAGTATCAAACAATGTAAAACCCTCTCTCTTTTTAAAATAAGGCGTAAGGAAAGGTTATTGTCATCACAAAATTTTCACAATTAACTTATATCTCGTTTCTTTGGTTATGTAGCTGATTTCTGAAAGAGTGTACTGGCCTAATTTATTTTTTCCCCTCCTTTTGCTGATTTCTTCTTTTTCTTTCCTTGTGTACTCTAGTGTCTTCTTTTGGTGTTAGTGATAAGTTGCTATCTTTGCTATCTAACCCCTTTTCTAAATTTCGTGTAAATAAGTTATGCAGGGGAAAACACTTTATAAGTATTATACTTCAGTTTTCTCCTTTTCCATCACATCTCAAAAATGTTCAAGACAAACGTAAAATATGTATTATGTAAATATTTACATTGCATTTACCTTTGTCTGGCTGCTATATGTTTTGTTTTCTAAGTGGATGGAAATAAACTGTGTCATTGTCAATATTTATATCGAATGACAACTCCACATGATTAACATGAATTAATGCTCTTCCTTTCTCACACATATCCACAAATGAAACATTTAAGTGCTACAACACAAACATTATCTTGATATGTCAGATAGTGTGATCTCTAATGTTTGTTCCATTTTTTCAAGATTGGTAACATTTTTTAAATAATCATAGAAGAATCACTACATTATAACATTACTATATATCATTACATAATATTGACTATTAGATTATTCCTCAAGTTTACAATATTAACTTTTATTTGCCAAAAAATGCTGTTACTTTGTTAATGTACAGTGTATTGGTAGTTCAGGTTTTGTGTCATTACTTGAAATATAAAGGGTTGCATGGCTACCAGATGTACGTTACTTTCAGCAACCCACTTAATTCGACTTTGAAATCTACATTTGTGTAAGAATCGACTCAACGGAAATAGCTATTTAATTAATTATTCATGTTACAAATAAATTCATGTAAAGAAATGACGGCTGTCATGTTAATCGCCTGTTACTGCATATTTGTAATATTTCTTTTATATTTGGTTATGAAGAAGAACTCTGCTTGGTGACCATGCAACCCCTATAGATTTTCAAAAATGAAAAATAAAAGCTACTTACATATGTTATTTTACGAGCAATATTTAGTAAGGTCCTATTCATGCAAAGCCATCAGTATAGTTTATACACGCTTCTACAAATAATTCAATCTGTAAACTGACTCTTATAAATGTTCAAAACATGTTTTCTGTGACAAAGAACGATTAGTGCACTAAACATTATAGTTATATTACGCACAAAACTAATAAAGAAATAGATAAGCCATTAAGGATGATAGCTCTATTCGTTGTAATCGATCTTGAACCTGATCATTAATCTTGCAACCAAAAAAAATATCAACTTGCTGATTACATAAATATTTTAATAGGTAAAAATCTGTTATTGATTTAAAAAACAAGAATAAAAATGTAAAATGGTGAACTGTATCGAACAAAAGTACGTCCTCTCTTAGCTGAGAAATGGATTTACCAATGAGGAAAGGGGGGGGGGGGGGGGGGGTTGAGACCTTTCGACTATATTTTGAGGCTGTTCCGACGTATGCTCTGGCAACAAGAAATGGTATTTAAATTTTGTCTAGATCAGTTCACGGTCAGACGGAATCGATCTTTAGTGCAGCCTTGTACTTTTGCAAGACAGCCGAAACTAAGGTGATCCACAATTATGCTGGATCTTTTCTGTGGTACCCTTGAATTCACTGATGTCTGGAGTGCTCTACCCCCGCCCAAACAGAAGAATGTTATTTTGTAGAGGGCCCTTTATGTGAGACCCCATGGGCACTCACCCTACTGACCCATGCTTAAATCAGACTCTCGGTGAACTTGGGCACAACGCAGTCATTGCACCTACATGTAAATCAACTAAAAAAAGAAATAAAATGGATGAAAAAAATGTGTGGAATATTTCTCCCTTTGGATTGAATTGTCACTCCATTCTGGGTAAAATTCACTCTTACTAGGAGTGGGCCCTGAGCGCACTCTTTTTGAAATGAATTTCACTCTTTTGCATAGTGGTCACCTCTGAAGTGGCCAATTCCAGCTCAAATAACCAGTACGTGAAATTCCATTCAAATTGCTAAACACATCAAGCGTACCATTGTTCTGTACTGACCTGGGGCAACGGATGATGACTCTCCACATAAATCGTGCCTAGAGTATCTTACATCACAAAGTAATTTTTTTCCTCTTGAATGTTATTTGTAAGGCTGAAAAGAAAGGTGCGAAGTGCTTCCTTCTAAATACTGCGATTTTCTCTTACGATGTACGCATCAACCGATTGTGGTTCCCTGCTTAGATGGTATCAAGCTATACATGTTATATCTTAAATAAGCTTTTCAAGAAGCCATTTCAAGAAAGACTTCTTAGATCAAGAAAGATTTCCGATTGCTTCAAGGTTATCAAAATGCCACGAACACAGTGGCAATTAATACCAGAAGTCATTGTTTTTCTTTGAAATCAAAGTCCTCATTTAAACTTTGTTGAGTCATTAAACTTTGTTAAGTCATGTTCAGTTGTACAAACAATGCTTGGTTGGGGCATTTTCATTCAAATCTTTTTTAATACACTTTCTTTGAAGATGTATGTAGGCCTATGTAAACTAAAAGGCCTACCTGCCTACTGGTTCGGAATAATCTATGCTTCTTCTAAGAAAAATGAATTCTTGGTGGTTGATAAACGTTATCCAACGATTACTTAATTCAACTATTCCTGAAGTAAAGACTTTCAATTTTACTTGCATGAGGCTTTCATAATAATTTCTGCTAACTGATTGTAAGGCCTTAGTCTGTAGAATATGGGGCACAGATGTTAACAAAACATATAAGTTTCTCTCGTGACATCGTTACATTTCTCTTTACATATCATTAGCTGATCTCTGCTGCTTATTTTGGTGTGAAGTGGCAACCAACTTTAGCTTAACTACTACTAACTACACTAGTAAGTATAGTCCTATATAAAATTAGCCTACTGCCTGTATTAAACACTTGAACGATTTGTACGTGTTCTATATACATAACGATTTCCTTGCAGGATACTTTAGTTTAATCAGCTAACGAAGAAATTAACATGTTACATTTGATTCGTGTCTGGAAGCTACGTACAACATCTTTGAAAACTACACTATGACAGATAGAAGCGAGAGTTTTAGTGGCAGTGGCGGATTCAGGATTTATCAGAAGAGGGGGCCCCTCCCCTTGGAAAATTTTTGCTAAGGTATGGTGGGCTAGATGCTAAATGGGGCATTTATGATGCATTTGGTTCTAGATTTGGATACTCCTATTTTTTTAAAAGTGACGGTTTTATTTTTATCTCCTTGGTGATTCTTGTATTCTTAGACCCTTCCAGATATTTGTTTATTTCATTTTATTGTTTTTTTTAACCTGCCATCCCAGCCTCGATCCTCATCCCAGCCTATACCCCTCAGGCTATCCAGGTAAAAAAAATGAATAAACAACTGATCTTAGTGGCAGTGTCGGCGCCGTAATGTCAGACTTGGGGGGGGGGGGCAAACTGAGGGCAGAGGAAAATGTTCGGGGAGGCAACGATTTTCGCGGGCAGCGCGAAACCGAGCGCGAAGCGCGAGGCCTTGAGGGTGGGGTCCAGGGGGCCGCCTTAGGGCCCCTGGTGGGGTCTAGGGGCGAAGCCCCCGGAAGCTCTGAGGTTTAAGCATATCTCTGGGTGGAAAATAGAGTCCAAAGAGAGGTATATTATTTATTTTTATATTATTCATTTTTTCGGTTGACCGTACTCCAAGGTTCCCAACTTTTTTCTTTGGGGGTACTCTTTCACATTTACGCGGTGCCACCGTAGGCTACGTACACTTCCATTCCATTCCTATATTTAGGAAAACAACGACATTCCTATATTTAGGAAAACAACCACCTACCCGCCCTTCCCTTATGCTGGACGGTAAACATTCCACAGAAAATTGGTCTGATCAGGCTGGCCTACTGTTGAAGTGGCTATGGGCATGATATAAAACTGGCAGCCTGTGTAACATAAATTAGTCATTTATCAATCATGGTTCCCCGGAAGCTGTTCTTATTCAGTCCAATGCCAATACATAGTTTTGTGATTAAATTAATTTTGGATGAGTACAAGATCTGATTAGGAAGGATGAGAGCAACTGGGGGGCAACTGGGGGGCAAGGAAAAATCGGGGGGGGGGGGCAAATCCCCCTCGTGCTCCCCCCCCCCCCCGTTGCGCCGTCACTGCTTAGTGGGAAGTTTTCTAAGCTGAGGCGGTTTGCCTTCCCCAACAGAGTTTCTTTTAACAATCATGTCTCATTTCTTGTATCAGTTTTATGATATCTAAATGCAAATCAACCATGGCACTAACAGTGCAGATCTATGGCACAAAAGCAGGAGATCGTGGAAAATTATAGTTGGAGTCTCAGTCTTTGAGAGTGGCCAAAGCACGGTTTTCCTTGGGCCTGGTTACCCCGCTGACGTTGATTACATAGACTGAAGTTAGCAATCTTATTCAATAGTGCTCATGAGTAACCACAGAGGATTATACTCCTTGCAATGCTCAGAGTTGGCCTTAGTTATACACTGTAACCCATATGAGACCATAATATTATCAGGGTGCCAAAATTCTGAGTAACAGAATGACCCGTCGGGCCTCCCTCGCCCCGCTGAATCGCCCCTGCGTACCAACCAGTAGGCCTACGGGTTCTTTCTTTTTTTGTCGTGTTTTACTTTTTAATCAAAGATATTTGGAAGTTTATTTAAAAAAAAAAAAACAAGCAAGCAGAACCCAAAAAGGCACTAGATCAATTATTAAGGACAATTATTTCAAAATACCGAACTTTGTGGTTTCAGTCCAGTGTGTGATGGAACTCAGTCCATGATCAACTCACATTGCTTATTGCTTGCGCGACCCGGATAAGGTCAGCTGACCTTACTACCCTTTTCAGGGGATAAGTTTTTCTTTGGCAAGGTCTGTTTGTCTGATTCGTTGAGTTATGGCTCTCGAGCTCACGTACAACTGCTACACTACAGTATTTACTTACACTTGAAGGCCTAACTTAACTCAGGCCATGGTAAGGCTAGGTGTGTTACATTGACTCCGGGAAATCGCTGTAGACGAAAGAATGATTTACAAATATGGCGGCATCTGGAACCAGTTTAAAGAATCAAAATACAAGTGGCCAAGTCTATGCTCCAGGGGAAAGGTTGATAAATTTCCATTCACCGAATTTAACGTTAAGCCTTGCGGTGTTGGTTTACGTTACTCGTTAGTTGGTAACTTCAGGCTTGGACCTGGAGTAGGCTAGGCCTACGTAGCGTTACGCACACACCACACTGGTATTCGTAATGATAAGAAACAGTCACACTCACAGGCCAATACGAAGTCACTGTGTCATGTGAAGCCTGTGTAAGCCTAAGTTGACCAACATTTGGCGAGGTAGCCACTGAAAGCATTGCATGAGCTCTAGGACTACTTTAAGCTCAGTCAGGCTCAGTGTAGGTTAAGAAAATCGCTATTCACAAACTACAGTACCGTCTCGGCCAAGTTGACACTCATTCACGTCCAAATTGTCAATCGTCGTCCACAACTCATCTACTTCGTCCATAAGTCGTTGGTGCAAAATCCCCCTACATTGCAGCCAATTGAAAGTAACAGACTTGTCCTTTAAGCTGGTAACAATGAGTTCCTTCCCTCAGATGGAAAATCGTCCACTGCAAAACAGATCAGATTTGCGATAGCAAATAAAAACCAAATGGATATATTGAGTAGTCCTCAATGTAGACATAGAATAACATTCCCAGCATCCTTATGCTAGCCTAACATTGGAATGCAAGAGTGAAATATCAGCCTATCCCTTTTTTTTCTTTGCAAACATGGTAACCTTACTAGTTAGTGTTCTTGATTCCAAATTACCTGTAAGAGTGGCAGTGCGATGTGACTTTTTTTTCAATGTTTAATTGTTCAAAGAAGGCCGATTTTATAACCACATCATGACGATTCATGTGCAGTAATTTACGACGATTTTGTAAAAACGATTTGTGAAAATTGTAATTTTGATGTATGCCTATCCTCGTGGTAATTCTGAACCTAATTTATTCCACAGGTAGTTATTAGAAAAGTTAAACTCACCAAGGCAGGTACAGTAATGTCTGAATATGTAGCAATGTAAAACAAAGGCATTTTGATTACTCAACATAGCATTTGAAGGTGAACCCAATGTTTGAAAACCTTGCCCAATTTCCTGCGAACACCGATTGGGCGATTGAAAATCTTCAGACTTTCCACTAGCATTTGCGTATCTATCGAGCATGTGAAATGGGGGAACAAATCAGCATGGGGGCCCCCATGGTTGGACCCCTTGTGGGTGTCCAGGGGGAGAAGTACTTGAAAGATTTTGGGTTCCTTGCATATCAAAATCGCAAAATACTGAGGTACAGTTGCGTAGGTACAATGAGACTAACTCTAATGAACTATAGTCCTCCATTTGCATTCATCACAAAAATGGAAAATATTCTAATGTGGCACGTATTGTGTACTACTCATAACTGCAGCCCCCCTCCTTAACAATGCTGATAGTGTCGTGGCTATGTTTCAGTTTAGTTAGGAAATAAGCCAAAGCTACAGCTAGGCCTAGGAACAGCTGTTTGCAAGAGACTCACTATCCCCTGCACCTTTACTGTCAAACATCAAGGCAATGTGAAAATGTCATAAGAAAAGAAATTTTAACATGTCTCCACAAGATTCTATGCTCCGCCTATCCTACGTTCAATATTAATTGGAAAAATATATACTTAGGCCTGCAAACAATAATGTGTCTGCAAAATGACTTCGGATTGCTTCAGTAACTTGCATTTCTACAATTACTGAAAATGTTACAGTACAGCTTTTGCATATAACTGGACATTTATATGCTCGAAAAATGCATAGAAATCTTGAAACGCGTATAAAGAAGTATAATCTCGAATACAAGAAAACACCCCGCAAACACTGCTTATACACTGTGTGTAATCCCTATACATGTTTATACTTGATACTTGCGGTTGGCATTGTTCATTGACGATCATAACCATTGGTTAGGTGTTGCAGGTTTTCCCCAGTTGTTTTGAGAAGATTGTAAAGTATCAGCTGTGGAAAAAATGACAAGAAGAGTTATTATTGGGAGTGAGTAAGAGTAGGCCAAAAGATTAACAAACGTATGCATGTGACCACAGGAATGTGTGCAGTATAAGCTTAAGTAGCAGGAGGGTCAATCACAGCAAGTCTGGCACAAAATTTTGCATTTTTTTGCATTTTGCATCCTTATTTAAGAAGCAAATAGCACATTCAATGCCCATAGGGACCACAGCTACTCAGTTCTGTTTTCACTGGCAGGTATGTCTCTGATAAATCCCTCTCTACAGCACATATCTGCTTCTACTTCGAATGAAATTTGGATTGCGTCAAAAGAAAGGGAAAGAAAAGTCTGAACAAGAAAGAGATGCCTTTGCACAATTCAACAATACGCCTTAAAGTTGACCAACCTTTACCAAAGTTGGGCCACCCTCTGTCCCATACTTTTTGCTGTAACTTTCACAGGTGTACTTTGCTCCAAGTACTTTTTTTATTCCTCCAAAAGAATGGCCTGGAAAACTTTTTATACCTTTTTTATTTTAAGATAGCTGCATCAAGACAGATGAATACAAGTAAACATCTTGTAACATAGAGTAGTAGCCTCTCACATGTGTCAAGTTACACGGATTTGAAGAACCCTTTATTAAAGTACTTATAGAGCCTAACCTAGGCCTACATTGCTTATGCCTTCTGAATTACTATGATGTACTGATGATGATCATGATGACCACTGAAAATTGCAGAGTAGGCCCTCAGTACGCCAAAGCTATGCTGGGAAAACAGCAGGCTACTTCACAATGGCACGATTTTCTACTACTCTTTGTGTTTTTATGATGGAAACATTTCAAAGTATACAAGAAGATGTAATGAGAAATTATTATAACTCCAACTGAAAATCAGTCAAAATTCCTGTACTGCTTAGTGTGTCCTTTTTAGGGAAAACCTGTGAAAGAAATATTTAACTAGTGTACCTTTTAAAAGGATACTAGGACATGTACTCAAAAGTAACCCTAAAAAGGGGGGAAAAATGTACAGTATGTAACCAGCTTACCCTTGGAAAGGCTGTGGGGATATGCTCTTTGAATCAGGAGAGGCCTAAAGTTTTAAGAGACAAGGATTGTACTCAGTGAGACTATTTACAACTTTGACTCATGGAATGCATCACTCAGTATGCTGTTTTAAACATAGTTTACATTTTTTAGGAGCCTCTTAATAGAGTTACAGAGGAAAAAACCTCTTAGCAACACACATCAAATTAAAGAAAAGGTGCTGATAAATATGAAAATAATATTCTTAAAATAAATAAAAGTGGTCAGTCATGGTCATATTTAAGGTCAAAGCAGAGGTCAAAAGGTCATTCTGATAGAGAGCAGGGAGGTGCAATTGAGAACCCGATATAATAGGAAGGTTAATTTATGAAAGTGAAATTTCTCTGCATGATAATTTTCAATTCATAAAGAGATGAGAACAGCTTAGAGTGTAGTATTACTTTTGTGTGATGTATCTTATTTCCAGGGACATCCAAGTAATCATCATTCACACCTGCTTATTCTCTAATCATTGTAAAGGATTGTGTAGAAAAAAGCTTTAAAGTGAGGGTTGTTGCTGACAGCCATCTCAGAACCTCTGTCTCAAAAATCAAAGTGACTGGTTATCTCTTTGGAATCAACACAAACTGGCTTATAAAAATAACACATGGACCTTTGCCATATGCAAATGACAAGAAATGTCATAGACTATATTTTACTGGAGCATTTGATCAATTTTTGTTAACTTTTGCAAGTTTGCAGAAGGTGTATCCATGTTCAACAAGTTACACAACATCAAATTTTTGTACTGTGACAGGCATCAAAACTCGAGATGCATTGGAAGTTAAAAACTGATTTTCAAGACTAATGACTGGCAGTGTAATAGCTATGGACAAACTTTTCTGATTGGTAAATTACAAGGGAGCAGACAAAATGGACCTTTCTGTTAAGTTCCTAATACCTTTTGATATGTAAGTGGTGAACAAAAGATGTGATTTGGGCAGAAAGTAGGCAACTTCAAAGGAAGGAGTTCCTGTTGTAACTCTTCAATCGCACCTCCCTGCCGAGAGATCGGCTATCACAACAGTAATGGTATATTCTGAAAGCTAAATTGCCTTTAAAATGACACCTCACCTGGGTGCATGCTTTTCAAGTAGCCATATATATTCTGATGGTCCTGGCCCATGACCTTCAGACATTTTTGAAGAGCCCTATCTTCCGGACCAAGAGTCTGATTTTGCTTGAATTTTGCATTTTTCCGTTTGACTGTCTAGCTATTCTACACACCGAATTTCATCAACATCTGCAGAGACTTCGGTGTGTTCACTGTTGGAATGACCTTTTACTGTAAAGAAACATAAATAATGCCGCATATACTACAGGCAGACAAGCAGTCTTGTGTACAGTAGTTTGAATGAATAATACTGCACTGCTGTATATTGCCCTGGGTGGGTACAGCACAGTATGCAGTTTGATGCAGTGATGTATTGATTACCGATGGGTGGTTATACTGCTTTGAACTAATGATATACTACCATGATTGGGTTCAGTGTGCAGTTTAAACCATAGGTGGATGTGAAAGCCAGTGATGCACTATACTACCATGGGTGGATATTTTAGGTTGAACCAATGTTACTGTTTCATGTATTTTTAATTAACAATGACAACTTCCATTCTTCTTACATTCAGTCATAATCCTGGATTAGTGACCACAGATTCCTATGATGACTTGGAAGATGACTTTAATTATGAGAGTGATGTCACAAAACCGAGACACCCAAGTGGGGTCATAGCAGAGATTGTTGAAAGTATGCACCCAATACCCACAGATGGTAGCCATGGAGATAGCCAAACAGTTAATGATACGGTTAGTGAAAGAGTGCAGTGACAAGAATCCAGCTGTATATATAATGTGTTGTTTACATGTACAGCACTTAACTAGTAAACAGTGTCTAGCTCTTCAATATCCTGTAATAGAAATTGTGTAATGTTTCACCTCAGGTGTATGCTACTTCAGTGGCTCATATGGACAGACAAAAAAGTATTTTAGACGCATTATCAGTTTTTTGATGCAGAACGTGGTGTTATGAATCTTGCTTATTGGCTTCTTCACAAAATTAATCATCTCTTGTGATTTGTGCAATGGACAGGCTTTTATAATTGTGTGTGTTGCTGCTGTATTCATTTTCTAATTCATAATTATACAATGAGTTCATGATCAGTTTCCTTGCCTGAATTTTAAAGGAATTCTCCACCACTTCCTCTCAGATCCCTTAGAAAAGTACAATGATTTTTGTGTGTAAGTTACCATTCTTATTTTCAGAAAGTATCTCACAAAATTGGGAAAGTGAATTCTTATCGTAAATATTGAAAGTATGAGCCTGGTGCTAGAAATCAAGCAGTTGTGACATACTGACAAATCTGGTTTGTACATTGATACTGATGTTTATTTGGCAGCTTGGTTGCAGTACAGTTGTGGTCTCTTATTTGGTGATACAGGGAGCATCATAAACCTACTCTTCAAAGCATTTTTCTGGGCGAGCTAATTGGTTAAAGATTGATGGGCTTAAAGGATGTTGCTCGGAAAATTATGTTGAAATGCAACTGACGAGTAAAGCAAAGAAGTAAATCCAAGCCAACTACACAGCTTTATCTTTGCTTGATTTGGTGGGGCTCAAAGGATGAGCAGTAATTATTAAGTTACCTGTCTCTCTCAATAACAGCTTCCTGGTTTCATGAATGAAAAGTACCTTTTTGAAAAGTATCTTTTTGCTCATACTGAAGCCCACTTTTTAAAGCAGTATTTTACAACTACGAAAGATTCTGTGGGCAAAATTGTTGTGTTAAGAAAGGTAAAAATCTTATATGTATCATGTTTAGTTTTCTTGTTGGTGGAGAACAACTTTAAAGTGATAACAACCAACTTGTTATAATGGCCCAATGAAAGTGTTAAACTCAGAGAAATGGGCAACACGTCCCAAGTAAGAGGACAGAAACCAGGAGAGCTAAGCTTTTTAAACAGTGAGACAGTTTTCAGATGCTGCTCCTTGTCAAGTAGATTTGTACAGAAACCATTTGTGTTTGATCAAGTCAATTGACTTGAAGATTTATAGTAACTATAATACCTGTTAACTACTGTAAACTGATGTACGTTACAGGTTTTTCTGTCTTGTTTTAACGTCTTCAGGTTCTGCGAGAAATTTGCATTACATTTGCTTTTCCAATTTTAAATTAGTAAATACTTATTGCACTTTTTACAGCACTTAAAATTATGTTACACATTTACATTTACTTCAGCGAGTCAGTGTCGCTTTAAGAAGATTAATTCACTCCTGGTCACAAATTTGTTAACTTAGGATTATCAGGGTTTCTGAAGATTTCACATCGTTTCTTATATCAATTGAAAGTGAAGAATGTATTCAATTATGTAAAACTATCAAATGATTGGAAAGCTGGAAATATATTAAACAGTTCAATCATGTAAAAATATTAAGAGATTGGAAAGCTGGAAATATATCACAGAATCCTATTACTTAAAAAAATTTGGAAGAACTTTCAGTAAATTACATAATTTTGATTTTGTTTATCAGCCTCAGATCCAGAATAGAGAAGATGTAAATCACGTGGAAGACAACACAGAGCACTTAAGGACGGAATCTGAAGTGTTTGAAGAAGGCCAAGAGGAAAGGTTACGAAGTGGAAGTGTTCTGCAGAAAGTAGATAAATATCCTGAAGTCAGAGTAGAAGAAGGTATGAACAATCAAACATTGCTATCAGTTGTTCACCAAATTATTAATAGAAGGGCTAGAAAGACTGAATGTGAGCTGAGCAAGGAATTTTGATGAAACAAATTTGCAAGTCCTACCTTTCTTTGATGTAGTAGCTGTGTCAGGTACAGTATTAGTTCAAAGAAGAAACTTGGAAGTTGCCTCTTTAACACTAGAGGTTATAGATGATTAGAGCAAGATTACATATGCTAGCATGTATTATTTTCTGTCTTGTTGAAGAGCTCACGTTTTTAGAAGATATTGTATTAAAAATCTTATAACTTACATATTCCCTCATAATTTTTATTTTAATTCTGACTCAGATGTTCACAGCATGGAATGGAAAAAACACAAAAAACACATCTTTATTCTCAGTGAGGCAGGAAAACCAATATATTCAAGGCGAGTAGATTTTATGCAAATAATGTGAAATCCGAAGATTTGTATTTATCTCTCTTGTTTATTTGCCATCATTGGTATTATTCTTGCATGCTGCACAGAAATGTTATGATATTACTGTTATGGGAAAAAAAAAATGGAGAGGAGAAAAACGTATTGCATGTTGTTGATATTTTATCTTGTATCACATTGTTAGAGAGAAACTATATGTCACTTACTTTTGGTACCATTCACAATAATTCATTCTTTGCCAAAGGCAGAAGGAACCTATGTGATGGTGATGTCAATGTCGTGTGTGTGTGTGTATGTGAAGCTTTGCTTGGAAACATGATATCTCAGGAAGGGTAACTATGACTGACCTACTTGGATTGTGGGTTTGTCATACTGAGTAAATGATCTCTATTGTTTTTGGTTGAGGTCAAAGGTCATTTGATGTCACCGGAGGTGAAACTGTGAAAACTTTGTAAAAAGATATCTCAAGAAGGGTAAAGTTGACTGACATCATTGTTACTGTGCTTACTCTGCAGGTGACCATACTGAGTAGATTGTCCCTGTTGATTTTAGTGGAGGTCAAAGGTCATTTGAGGTCACCAAAGGTCAAACTGTGAAAACCTTGTAAACATGATATCTCAAGAAGCTTAAGTTGACTGACCTCCTATTGTGTGCAGTTTCGTCATAGTAAGTAGATGATCCCTATGGTTTTTTGTGGAGGTCAAAGGTCATTTGAGGTCACCAGAGCTTAAAGTATAAAAGCATATCAATGAAGATATTGCAGCAACCAAATGTTGTTGGAATTTGAAACTGTTACCATTGGTAGCACGCAAAAAGTAGATAATGTCTCTGATTTTTGGTTTCAGTGAAATGCTACCCTATGTAATCATGAGGTGGTGTATGTGTAGATGTGTATACGTGTGTATGTTTGTGTGTTTATGATGCCTACCTTGCAAACAAGATATCTCAAGAAGGGAAACTTGAAAAGAGCTCATATTTTGTACATAGGTGTACCACATTAAGTACAAAACCCCCATTGTTTTTGGTGGAGGTCAAAGGTCATTTTGATTAACAGCCCTGGGTCAAATTGTGAGAAGCTTGTGAATTGGATGTCTCAAGAATTGAATCTTGGACAAATGTCATGTGGTATGTTGGTGTACCACATTAAGTATAAGATTCCTTTTGACTTTGGTTGAGGTCAAAGGTCATTTGAAGTCAACAGGGTTCAAATTGTGGGAACCTTGTTGACATGATCTCAAGAAAGGAAACTTGTACAGATTCATATTTTAAATAAAGCATAGGTAGCCTTTGACACAAACTGATGCCACAGTGTCAGATTCAGAAAGAAATGCTCACAATCGGATCATCAAAACCATGTTGCATTTGTGCATTCTGGTTTTATGGAGCTCAAAGGCCATGCAAGGTTTATAGAGGACATAGTTTGAAAGCCATGTAAATGCAGCATCTCAAGGAGGGAAAGGTGCTGGAACTTCAAAGTTAGTGTGTTGGTAGTTCATTGTGAGTTGATGAGCCACACTGATTTTCTTGGAGGTTAAAGTTCATTTGAGATCACCAGAGGTTACAGTATGAAAGTTTGTTAAGGAAGATATTTCGGCAAGTGAAGTAATTAGAAGTTAAAACTGATAGCAGTTGATGAGCAGATGATCTCTGTTGTCTGATTTGCCCCATGGGAGACAAATCATCTGTCACTGTTTTCATACTTGGTTAAATGTTAAGATCATAGAGTTAATGATCTTACGGAAATTCCCTTAAATTTGGATATTTCCCAAAAAGTCCTTGAACAAGAAAAAGTCCTTGAAAAGTCCTTGAAAACTCCAGCAGTTAGGCAAACTTTTGTCACTACCTGACACTGAAAACATATTAATATTTCATTATTTGTAAGTTGGGTAAATGTTACATTAAATTTGAAGTGGCTGTTAGGCTTACAGTATCTCACCAATAGATTTCCAGAAACTACAGCAGATTCAGCCAATTGATTCAAATTTCTGTCATAATATAGTATCTGGCACCCAAAATGTATTAATGTCCCTTATTTCTAAGTTTGGGTGAAGATTAAACTTTGTACTGGTTAAGCGGATATTATTCTGTGCCAAACAGCTACCTGAAATAAAAGCCATGCACATGTAATATATTTTTTGTTGTTGTAACTTTATTGCATCTACATTAACCGCTTTGTACAACCTTTGTTTACAGTAGTTCTGGTCATACTCATATTTATTAATGAACATGTGGGAGGTTCAAATGGCTGTATGGGGTGGAGGAGGCCATCTTATAAATATTAGGCAAGTCAGGACTTTTGACAATGTTAAATGAGAGACTAACATATGGTGAACACCATTACTAAATTTCAGTTAAATACGTTGCTGACTTTCCAAGATATTGCAATTTAAATATTTTTAGAAAATTATCAGGAAGCTGCCATTTTGAAATTGCGATGACATCACCAGACCACATGTGATTGAAAAGCTTTTGTTTTTCTTTATATTTCATTGTCAATAAATTTTAACCATCATGCATAGATTCAAGTCATAGTGTTAATGATTTGATTATTGCATGAAACACCTCAGTAATTCAACACAAAATGTGTACAAGTGTGTTTCGGATTGATAGAAATAATAGGTAAAGAATATAAAGAAATACATTAAAATTTTTGCTATCAGTGGTTATGTGACATCATTATTCGACTTACTCAAGTTGCTTTACATTCAACTTAGGCAAAAATGGCAGCACCCTTCTCTGAATTTCAAAAGTGTGTAACTTGGATAGGAAACAATATTTCTGAATGAAACTTTGGGAAGATGTTTGTCAAACATTTCTGCTTCATTTTGATGAACATATTCCCAGGGTTTCCTTCTCCTTTAATGGGGTATTGACAGTATAACATACTGTATTCCTATTTCATACTAAAAGAATGCTTAAGATAGACCTTGAATAAAGGCTCTTTGTCCATGAAAAGTCCTTGAAATTGGTTTTCAAAATTGTGTGGGAACCCTGATTCTAAACAACATTGTAAATGTGATATTTCAAGAAGGGAAGCTTGCACAGATTTGCAATTTGATATGCATTGAAGCTATATCTCCGTAGTAAGTTGTTGTCCCTGTTCAGATGAATATCTACGGTATCAGTCATGAACTTAGATCAGCAGATGTCATTGTACATCTCAATTGCTAATATGATACATAACTGTAGTATTTCAATAACCAAACATATTATACTTACTTGCCTTACTTGTCAGATTTCTTAAAAAAAAAAAAAATTTTCGTAACGAATTCAGTGAAACCACAATGCACATGTGCGTTCGGGTTATTCATCGTTTTTTTTTGTTTCAATTTGTAGGTATGGCAATGAAGATAAGTTAGTTACACTTATGGGAGTCATCCAGGCTTTAGTTTCTTTTGTTCAAGACAACAAAGATTGTCTCAGGTGAGTGATTAGCTGTTGTTGTTAATTTGTCAACTCTGACATCGATCATTTTGTTTACAGGTCTTGAAGGGGACCTCAAGTAACCAGAGAGAGTGACTGTCGTTTCCTGCCAGTTGCTTCGTTGAGGCAAAGTTGGTGTCTTTAAATGTAGCGCAAGAAAGTGTTCTGTCAGAAAGCTGTCACTGCTCTTCTTTGCGCCTCTTGAGATTAATTTATTTTCACCAATTGCACATATTTTTTAATTGATTTCTTTTCGTATAGGTTAAATGAGATTTATTACCACAGTTTTCATATGTGGTTTTCATTCTTGTGTTGATATGGTCCTTTTCCTTCCCTTGTTCGCATTTGTTTAAAGTGATTGTTTGTGTTTGGAAAAAAAGGAGATATTGGCAAGGAATCATGCATGAGTCTGACTGAGATACATCATGCATGAAAATAAACCTTTAATCACGAAATAATTCAGTTCAAAGGAGTCACTATCTCTTAGTTGGTTGCAATAGATAGTAGAGTTATGCCTAGGTCACTTTTAATCCCGTGCCCTGTCAATTTTTTTTATGTCTTGGCATTACCAAGACAGATCGTAGAAAATCGGCCGATAACGCAAACACGGTCACATTAAAAAGGGGCCTGCTTGGGTCCGGGTAGTGACTGCTGCTGGGCCGATTTTCTGGATATATGCCCAACTTCATGAACGATCCTTGGTTCGTCTTCTGCCGGTACTTGTTTGATACTTGACCGAATCTCTTCTGATGCCCCTATGATATTCATCTGGGTGGCAACCGATTCTTGAAGACCATATGGTGTAAGGACAGACGTCGGTAGCACACTCTGATGATTACTGGGCAAACAATGACCGGAATCCGGTGGCATCGGTCAGTTTGTGCATGTGAGAAATCATTACATGTAGGAACTATGCACAACTCCATTCGCTTCCCAAAGAACTCCATAAGAAGAAGTGAGATGAAAATGGTGCCCATTCCTCTAAATGCCCTGAGAATTGCTCTGAAAACTATTGGCTCTTGCTTGCATCAAGTACTTAATAACAGGTACTGCTCTTCTGACATTAGAAGAAAGGCAGGCACAAAGAAAGACCCAAACCTAGAAGGTGGCAGGTGCATATGTGGCTGACGAGGCTACAGTTGAGAAGGATTGTGGATCAAGCACAACCCTGAAGGAAAGTGACTGCATACTTCAGACAAGTCCAACAGTGATGATGATTTTTTCTTTCTCTTATTGTAAAGCAAATTGACTGCAGTTTTCAAGTGAGCATCCTGCCTTTGATCTTAAGCCCAACAGGTTTTTGCAGAAGGTAATTAATTGGTGCAGGTCATATTGTACAGCTAGTGGAGAAACAAACAAATAAATGAAAAGATCTTTTGAATCCTGACCCGTTTATAGGCAAAGTCAGTTCATATGGACACAACATTTTGGAAGCATGTGGATGAAACTATAAAATGTACTTGTTTACACATTACTGCACATTATGTGCAAGAATCTCATTGCTTCATTTGACATGAAATGTCATTGTGTAAATGAGAGTTTTATCTGTAGTGATTGTTTTTGAGTGGAGGTCAGGGATCCTAAATGTGGCCATTTGTAGCCAATTTCAAGAAGAATCTTGGACTGATATCATGGTCGGTGGCCGTGCATGCCATTGTTACCGTCATAATGCTTGTCCATACTTTACAATGCTTTATGTGTTGAATCCTGTGATAGCGTTGCTGGTGATTCACATTACATTTAAGTCCTGATTACATTATTAAAGCACAATTCATCCCTGCATTCTGGTTTCTGAGCACTTAGCAGCAAAATTCAATGGAACTATTGATTGTACCATTTAGAATTCTGATACAGTATCTCAATTTCAAATGGTTGCTCCCTGAACAGGTTTCATCTTGATCATTTTATTGTAATAGTCGCTGTAGAGTTCATACCTGTTCAGAGTGTACAGTTGATTTCAAACCTTTTCCTAGCCACCAAATATACCTGCCTGCTCAATTTTCACCCGTGGTATTGTTCATACACAGGTGTATGAGGAAAATTTTTGAGTTGATTTGTGAAACCCTGATGGTGTTTTATTGTGTTTATAATGTTCACTTTAGTAACATTTATGGCAATGTGTTACTCCCAAAGTACATGAGATATATCAGTGTTCATGAGATATATCAGTGTTCATGAGATATATCAGTGTTCATTGTAAAAATTATTTACAGAAAAGCTTCCAAATTCTCAACCATCAGCATTGCTCATTGTCTGTTTGCTAATTAGTAAATGCGTTTATGGGTGTAAAGAGTTGGTTGTGATTTGTAGTAAGTTTTATTTTGAACAGAGATATAAAATGCAATTAACACAGATTTGTAGGTTTGAGTATTCAAATGAAATATTAAATTGAGGTGTAGTTTGAGAGTTAAATTTAAGCAATTTAAAGGGAATTTCAAGTCTCGATATGAAATATTTTTGAGGTGTGTATGTGATGAAAAAGGGAACATTCATTGGATCTGAGGGTAAAACGTGTAAGAAAAATGGTCCAGTTTCAGCTGATAAAAGTAGGTACATTGTTATCTTTTTTTTAAAGTAGTTCTGATTGATTGAACAAAGGCCCTCAGTTTGTGTGATTGTACAGGTATTACAAATTTACCATACAATCTTTAAGTTCATTATGTTAACTTACTACAAGGATACTCATGTGAAATGAATTCAAGGTGTTTACTAATTCCAAGGACTTTTGTTGCTATGCAATTGGAACCAGTTTTCAATACGTTGCACATATGAAAGGACATGTTGGCATTTTGGCATTTTGTTTGTTGTGTAGCACGCCACTAAATTTAAGAATGTTGTATAAGAGAGTATCTTTTTGAACTCATACTGTACCTTGGTAGTGTAAACTCAGATTGAACATCAATCAAATACAAAAAGGAGTAGTCTTGGTTTCATTTCAACATATTTTTTTTCTATAAATGATAGAGTGCAATCAACAATAAAGATAATTTGTTGAAAAGCATAGATCTTAATGACTTTATTTTGTTTCCTTTCTCAGGTCAGTTGTAGCTGGAGGACATCTAATTGTATTCTATTTACGGCCTCCTTTATTATTGGTAGCAGCTTCATCTACAGGAGAATCACAGCAGCAGGTAAGTCAAGCAAGATATAAAAAGAGAAAGGTTCCATTATTATTATTATTATAATCTAAATACGTTACATGTATAGAGATATCGCCACGCTAGCTGGACACTCTGATATTCTTTTAAAATGATAACAGGGTCTTGATTTATTGTTAATGTGTATCAGACTTCCTCATCAGGCTTCTTTGCAGGTAAGCAAAAGATTTTTCAAGTTTAGGTTAGAAGAAAATATGTATAATAAGTCTTTTTTGCAAATTCTTGACCAAATTCTTGACTGCCTGAAACCTGGATGGTACTTGCATAAAGTATAGATGTTTTAATCGTGTGTTTGGATTGGCAGGCCACTTGCAGTAGTTTTTTAAGCTCCTTCCATTTGCTGTGATTGAAGTGCGTAATAGCAGGACAGAGTAGTAAATAGGCTATTGAGGTTTCAAACCAATTGCTGCATTCTCAGCTTAAACATAAAGTACAAACGAAAAAATTGTAATGTTTGACACTAGGAGTTTAGCTGCCCACATTTTCAGAGCAGGTGACAAAAACTCGAAAACAACTGTTTAATTGACATGAATACACAGCTACCTTTAAAAAGACATGCAAGCGAACTGAAGAGGCTTAAGTTTCATATTTTATTAACAAGATTCAACCAAATACATCAACTAGATTCAAAGTTTTCTACTTTTCATTGTTAATCTCTTTGATTACAAGTGAACTGTTGCTAACTCATTCAGAACGTCCTCACAAAGAAACAGTAAATGACCATAAGCATTGAGATTCAGCAGCATTGCTGCTCTAGTTATGCTCAAAGTTTTTTCAACTGTTTCAACTATTAAAAGTAAATTGTTAAGGTCAAAACAAGGTCAACTGTCGCAGTCAAACCAACACCAGCTGCCAAAAACAAAGTAAGACTTTCTGTTATTAGCATAGGTCAACTGCTCAGGTCAAGTCAAGGTCAACTATTAAAATCATAGCAGAGTCAAATGTCAAGATCAATGCACTATAACCTGTGGTAAGGCAAAGCCAACTATTAAAACCAAAAAGAACCAAATCTGTTGTCAACTAAAGTAAAGCAAAGTTAACTATTAAAATTAAAGCAAGGCAAATTGCCATGATCATCACAAAGTCAGCTGTTATTACCTTTGCATGGGCAACTTTTAAAATCCAAGCAAGACCTATTGTGAAAGGTAGACTGCCCTTCTGAAAGCAAGGTCAAAGTAACATCAACTGTCACAGGTACTTGATTTAATGAAAGTAAAGTCAGGGGTAGGGGAACAATGTCAATTATTTGGGTCAAAGAAGATTATTTAGAGTTAAAATAATTTCAATATCAGGTTAAATGGGCATGAATAAGTAAAGGGCTTGGACATGAGTGAGGAAAGTTGTCCCAGTGCTGGCACTATTTTTAAACAGTGCCCCCCTGAAGCGTAATTGGGGATTATGTACATCATATCTCCATGGAAAAAGTGATCACCTTATTAACACCCATGGAATGGTTCAAGAAGTAAAAGCACAAGGGAATGGATTAGAAGATTACGATACCTCTGTCCACTATCTTATTGTTAGAGACAGGAAGTTAATGCAGCTATTGGGAGAAATGAAACAAATGACATACATGCTGATTGGTTAGATGCTTGTAGAAACAATGAAACAAGATAACAAAATATGTGTCTCAATTAACTGATCAAATATTAACCAAACAAACACATAAATCTTAGCCCTGGAAGAAATATGAACCAGTTTGTTGGTCAGCAACACTTAAAAGTCCTTGCAACAAAGAATGCAAAATTTCGTGTGTGCATTCCTTCTAAACTTTTCAGATCTAATGTCTCGATGATTATTGTAGGATTTAAGCAAACGGTTGGTGGTAATGCTGTTATGCTATGGGTTATGTTCTTAGCTGTAGGTGTTAGTCAGGTAGAAAAACTTCAGACCAGGTAGCCGTTCGCATCATCCGGTCGGGTAATGGGTACTTAAAACCAGACTAACTCAGAATTTAGATTCAGCCATGAATGAATGAAAATACAAACACAGTTCATGCTGTACTGTGGCCTATGCACGCCCACACATGTCGTGCTATCACATCCTCAGTAATCTTTGTACAAATTATTCAGTTCGTGAATCTAAATTATAGAAGCCATGAGGATTCATAAACAATAAATTGTAAGTCAAACATTTCTTTAAATACCATGGACTCTGTTACTTACCAGTAGTTGGCTGTTGCCTTTCGCATATGATGAAATGTACAACAGTTGATGTGGTTAGACTATTTGCCATATATCACACCATGTTAGGATATAATTATTGTTGTAAATTTTCAGGAGGCTTCACATGATCTTTTCTACTGTTTCCACAAGACACTTTTACATATTTTAGCTTCAAAAATCTTTGAAAAGTATAATCTTCTCATTTACACATTTTCTTTCACTCTGCAGCTTTTTTTACAATTACGTTACATGTACAACCAGATCCTAAGTGTCCTAACACATGCTCAACTTACTGAAATATTTAAGCAGAGGAGGAACTACGACTTACGAAGGTTACTGTCAGGTCAGTGGTTATCTTACTGTGGTATTGTGTACTGTAAAAAAAGTTTTCCTGGTTAACCCTGGGTAAGCTTTCACAGTAAATTGGTTATATAACCGAAACTGGTAATAACCAATTTTATTAGGTGTGATTAATGAAGAAAAATAAAAATATAAAAAAATCTGTAATATCGTGAAAGGGAAGATAACCATGAAATACTAAAAATAATTGTGGAATGTTGAAAGTTGCAGTGAAATATTTGTGGAAAAATCAGTTGAAATCGACAAGAAATAAAGTTTTTGTGGTTAGAGGAGCGCTCATATAGCACTCTACCTCTCAGGCATAAAAATATTGGGCCTTTGTCAACTTGCATGTATGTAAAGTGTGTGAGGAAAATAACAACAATAATCAAAGTACGATTATCAGACATCCGGATAAAACGGTTCACTTTTGCTGGAGTGCCATGCCAGCTTAACCCTGGGTAACCTGGATATCCCCAACATTTACTAATCAGTTTCAAAATTACTACCTGGTTTCTTAAGCATTTTTGGTTCCTTGCGTCAGCAAAGGAACCTATGCAGTCAGGTTGGCATGTGTGTGTGTGTGCATCTGTGACACTTGCTTAGGTACGCTCTAACTCAACAGGGGAAAGTCAGATAAAAGTCAAACTTGGCATGTAGGTTTGCCATATTGAGAAGGTGTGCCCTATCGTTTTTGGTGGAGGTCAAAGGTCATCTGGGGGAACTGGGGGCAAAAATCTGTTTTGCTTGGGTACGCTGTAACTCAATAGGGGAAAGTCAGATGAAAGCCAAACTTGGTATGTAGGTGCCATATTGAGAAGGTGTGCCCTGTCGTTTTTGGTGGAGGTCAAAGGTCATCTGGAGGAACTGGGGGCCAAAGTCTGTTTTGCTTGGGTACGCTGTAACGCAATAGGGGAAAGTCAGATGAAAGTCAAACTTGGTATGTAGGTTCACCATATTGAGAAGGTGTGCCCTATCATTTTTGGTGGAGGTCAAAGGTCATCTGGGGGAACTAGGGGCATAAGTTTGAAAACCTTGTTATGCTATGGATGCTCATATGTTCCATCAGTCCCCCTCCAGTGCATCATGGAAGTTCTGCTTGAGTTAGCAGTTTCTTGATCAAATGAAGCAGCAGTGTGCTGTTTGCAGTACTGTAGGTGGTCACACCAGACAAGTTTTGGCTGGATCAGTTTACCTCCTCGTGCGTGAGTGCTAATGTGTTCATTCATGTGTCTTTTCAATTTGTGAAGAGGGCAGAACACAATGAAAGAAAATAAGCCAGTTGGTGTTTTTACCAGTTTAAACTAGACCCCAGGAGTTCCCTCCAGGGCATGTTGTCAGTTTGGTAGACTTTAAAGGGACATAGATGTGATAAGCCTTATTGCAATTTGCAGAGATTCACAGCTGTTTGTGTTTTGTAAAATGAATGGGATATTGCTGTATATTGCAGTTCTAAATCAACATCTTCAATTCATTGCATTAATTGAAATGGCTTTTTTGATATTTATGAATAATTTATAAATATTAATAATAATTTACATTATGTGCTCTCCATCTGTGCAAGGAACCACAGTGCCCTTGGGCTCTTGTCTTAAGATCAGTATGGGATATTATCTGTGATATCTGATATCTTATGTTGAGAAGTGTGAAATAAACATGGCAAAACAATCTAATGAGAAGGTAAGTGTATGTATTACAGTAGTAAGATACCTCCAAGCCAAAGTAAGGCATTGTCAAAATGCCAATGTTTACGATACTTGTCATATTTTTGTCAGGTACCTTGTTACCAGATAGGTGCGAATATATTATCAGATATTAGCTGGATCTGATTTTAGGAACTGATGAAAAAAAGTGAGCTGTGAACCTTTCAGAACAGTAATGTATGATGTAATAATGAGATAACTGTAATTTACATTACATAACAATGATCTCTGCTACACTGTAATGGTAAATTAAATATTTAATGTGTAAATTAAAGTTTTAAATGCAGTTTCTGAATAAAAGTGTAAGAATACGTGAGATATTTTAACAGACAATTTGTCAAAGCTCCGGATAATGTGCAATATATCTGTAAAATCTGCATTCCTTTTTGCATTGTGAGACCTTCAGTGTGATTTATAGAGAGTAAGTGTTCATTAAATGTTCATTAAAAATTACTAAAGCTTATTTTGATGAACAGTTTAACTGTGTCGCTGTTATGGGATGTCCTTCTATTTGCAGGTAGTGTTGTTGATGTGCTTTAAGTTCTTTTGGTTGATTTATATGACAATGCTGTGTAGTATTTCTATTATAATGACAGGACAAACTTCTGGCTATTTATTACTTGAAATAGCACTTATTGAGTTTTGTTTGATCATTGGCATTTTTGTCCATTCATGTTTAATTGAAGACTTTTCTTGCATTTTATTTTCTTGCAATGGAACTTCACAGTATTCATTTTGTCCTTATATCCATGTTTGTGATTCATGGAATCCCAGCCTTTACCAAGAGGTAGATATTATGTTCAGCTGATGAATTTTCACATCAATTATGCATCCTGCATCCTGCTATTTCAAGTGAAAATCTCACAAAAGTCAGGTGTATAATTATGTTAATCATATTAATGAACTGATCCACATAAGTCCACAATAATTAAGGCCATAAGTACTAATATCATTGAATTTGATTTTGTTCTTCACAGGAACTGAAAAATTCCTTAATAGTCTAGCCGATTTAATGGACACAGATCCGTGCTTTTTGCTGTCAGCTGTGAGAGGGCTCCCTCTAGAGGGATCAATTAGAGATGTTATCGGTCAAAGTATGCAGAGTGCAAAGGTCAAGGTAGGGTTTAAATAGTTACATGCCAACCTGGAGAATCAGCTAGGTAGAGTTCATAACAATGTTGTCATGTAGTATTATAATGCATTGACTATTTCACTTTATTCAGATCATAGCTTATTTCAAGTGATTGCTAATTCAATATAAGTTCTTGTCAAATTATTTATGGTGATTGTGCTCACCTTTTCAGTTGTGATAGAAGTCAATGTGTCACTGGTTTTCTTTTTTCTTTTTCACAGGATTTGGTTTTTGCAATCCTTATTGCAGATGGTAAATTAGTCACATTGGTACACATGAAGAAATATATTCTTCATCCAGCAGGTAAGATATCTTTCTCTCCCATCTTCATCTTCTTGGAGGATGACTGTTTTCATTTCCTCTTGATTCGTATCCTGAATCTGATTTTCTTTATGATCATCTCCTAAGATCAGTTGGTCTTAACCTTTTTCATCACATTCCCTCTTTTCAATCAGCCACACGAGGCAGCCAGCCTCCCAAAATATGTTAAAAGTAACACTTAAACGTGTCAGCCACAATATAGCACTTGTACTATTTTCATGATTGCACAAATATGTGGATGCTAAGGTGGGTCACTATTCCAAAACAAAGATATTGACATATGGACTTCCAAATACTGATAATATCAATATTTTGACGGAACAGGTGCATACAGTAAATGAGCTTGAAATAGTATGCTGTTTTGTTTCCTTTTCTATTTCCCTTTGTTTACTTTTTTTTATCATAATCATAAGTACTTGTCATTTTGGAGTGAAAACTGTGGATGCCCCCCCTTCCCCATCTCCTGCACCACAAATTGGAAATTTCATTTTCCACCTCTCAATTTCCCCTTTTTGTCTGTTTTCAACCTTCCCATTTCTGTGAATTTCCATTTCAGACATATAAAATGACAATTGCAAGTTTCAGTGATCTTGCATTACTCTCATAAGAATTGCCCCACATGTGTGTGTACAAATATAATCCTTTGAATAATGAACAGTTTAGCATTAGGACGGAAAACCACACCACAGGGTAACAAAATTTTGATCAAAAGAAATGATTCGATATTGCTTCAAAACTTAAGTGCTTCACAAAATGTTGTGTGTTTCATGTAAACCAACTATATTACATGTATGCATTTTTAAAGTTAAATGTACCAAAAGACCTTTAAAAAATACAGAAGACCGTACAAAGCCTTCTGTAACTTTAGGCTAATTATATCCTAACGTAGTTAAATGTATAGCCCATAGCATATCCACCTCGGGAATTACGTGCACATTTCATTCTCTGCGAAAGAAAAGCCGACGTTTTTAAGTTACAACGTTTATGTTGTTTAATAAGAATTGTTTAAATGTATTCTACAGTTTGTCAATTGCAGATGCTTGAAATATTGAGATTTAATCTTGAATTCATAGACAGAGGACTTTGGAGTTTTGATGTGATTTGTCACGACAGTAGCAAATATTTATGTTGCTAACTTCCCCTCCTCTTGTTTTGCGGGCTATGCGTACTGTAGTCAGTGCTACCACCCCTTTGGAATGCTCCGTTGATTCAGACAGGTGTTTGTCCAGCTGGTCTGCTGGAATCAACTTGCCTTGTTCGCAAAGTGTGTAACAACAATCTGTCTCTGATATAGGCCTATAGGCAACCCCTAGTCTTTAACACTGGAGAAAATTTTGCGTTACTGTACAAGCTAACATTTCAAGAAACTGCAGGTTATCTCCCTCTAACCTGAAACTACCCACAAATGGGTTAACAACCCCTGATTCCTGAGTGAGGCAGACTAAACTTGGTCACTGAGGTCCTTACACCAGAATCTACACATCCCATAGCAAATGTAAATGAGGGATTTTACCGAACTCTCTGTTCTCGCCCTGTTAGAGCTGAACTCACTTATCGTTATGCAACAACAAGCCTCATCCTGCCCCCAAAATGGCCCTTTATATCTAAAATACCGACCAATGTTTTATCAATACGAACAAGTTCCCCACGCTGGGTGACAAGGAGGAAATCTTCAACAGAAAAATGATGATTTTGCAACACACCCATTTGCATAATGCAGTGATCCAATCCTTTCCTTGGGCCACAGTAGGGCCATAACATTTGCTGTGCACAGCAAATAACTGTTCAAGCTATATTGTTGATTGGCTACATGTTGTGTGATGTAGTTTTGTGCGTATATATTACAAGGCATATCATATGTACCTATCATATGTATCCATCATGAAGTTAAAACATGATGGATGTGTCTGGTTCCATTATCATATCATAGTCACTAAAATGTCAGATCCTCACACTCGGCAGTAATCTTACAGAACTACAGTAATTAAAAAATATGCCCAGGATCTGTGAACAATAATAATCCCCCCCCCCAATGAGACACCCAAATCACTGCTTTATATGTAAAATGTATCCTCAGAATCTATCATACTATTTCACAGGATTTGGTTTTTGCAATCGATATAAGGTTCAATTTCTCAGGTACTAAGTGCTGTTCATTCCTGTTATTTCTGCCTGTGATTGAGTGCTCCAGTAATACTGACTATTGTTTCAATGTGATCTTTTGGTATTAAATCATCTGAGTATTTCAATGTCTTCTTTATTTCTCCAGATTTACATCTCATCATAAACCTACTCAAAGCATCTTCAGCTTTTGAAACTTCAGATTCGTGGGTTCCAATATGTCTTCCTAACTTCGATAGTAGTGGTTACCTCTACTCTCATATATCATACTTAGACCACAGTCCTGCCTGCCTCTTACTCCTAACTGTTGACCAAATGGCATTCAAGGAGATGGAGAATTGTAAACAGAAAATAGTAGAGGTAAGAATAAATAAAATAGTAGCTCTAGATAAACTAAAGTAAAATAGTAGAGGTAAGAATAAATAAAATAGTAGATCTAGATAAACTAAAGTACTAAAGTAAAATTGTAGAAGTAAGAAGAAATAAAATAGTAGCTCTAGATAAACTAAAATAGTAGAGGTAAGAATAAATAAAATGGTAGCTCTAGATAAACTAAAGTAAAATAGAAGAGGTAAGAATAAATAAAATAGTAGCTGTAGATAAACTAACGTAAAATAGTAGCGGTAAACTAAAACAATAGTAGAGGTAAGCTGAAATGAAATTGTGTAGGTAAACTTAAAACTGTAAGCAAAAGTGATATAGTAGAGATTTGTTGACGTTAATGTACATTTAATTGTCTTTGTTGTACTTTGTTTTGTAATTTATTTTATAATCCGATCGTACAGTCAACTTGCTTCCTGTTAAACTATTGGTTGTTTTATGTCATAATCACAACCTTGTTTGGAGATAAACATTAGTAGATTAGAATGGAGACTTCATTGACAATTTTCATGTACTTGTCAATAATATGTGAATGACAGTTGACATCTTGGTAATATTGCTTCAATGTAACCAGCTTTATGCTGCTTGCTGCGTTTAGATGGATTTATTGCATATCTTTATACACCAATTTTGTGTTTAGCTTGACTTATTGATGCTATGGATCATGCTCCTTACGTGAAGATCACACAGTCTATATGAATTTGGAATTTGTCCAGTTTGTTTGGGGTTTGTTAGATGCTAATCACAGCTGCCTGCCTAAGACCCCGGGCAAAGATCAACTGAAGTTTAATTGAAAAGGAAGAATAAATGCCTGAACATATGTCACATTTAATGTGTTGATGTGAAAGTACAAGAATGCTGTTGTTATTTTTAGTGAAGCTCATATCTAATTTAATTGCGTACAATTATCAGTACATGAAGTTTGTAAGTTTTGGTGGATTTTGACCGTCACTCCGTTAATGTTGAATATGGCATCTAAACTTTGTTGTAGAGTGGAATGTATGGCAATCATATATTACTATGGAGAGTTTTGTCACTTTTCATCGTCTACAAGATTTTCAGAAATTCTTGTTGAAACTCTTGTTGAATCTGTCTGAATTACTGTACCAATATGAAGAGAGCATTGACAGACCTCATATTTGGTATGTGTGATGTCAGTGTACTCTCTCTCTCTCCCAAAGTCCCAAATTGCATTGGATTTTAATATGTAGTAATTACGTTGAAGCTAGGCCACTGTATGTAACATCACCAAAATCACAATGCACTCTTGCCATTTGGTTGAAGTGAAGCTTGACATCACAGGGTGGTTCCATTTTGGTTTGATTGTATTTATTCTTATTTGTGCAATGGAAGTTGCTCTCCATTTTCTATGATCTTGTATTGCGTGAGGTGTGTTGAACTATTTAGTTTTACAATCATCTTCCATAGTCTGTCAGTTTTCTATGTTGTACCACAATTTACCAAGTTTGCTTTTCTTGTCTTTCACAGAAATTAAGGAAACATAACTGCCTTGCTGCTATTAAACAGTCTGTGAAAAATGGAAACTATACCTGCCAAGAGGTAGGAGTAGGAGAACTGAGACACTTTCTCTACAAAAACAAAAGTACTGCCCAGTTTACAGCACCTTCATGGGGACCTCCATACTCCCAACCAGAAGAGCAAGAAAGGTAAACAACATTGACTTCTGGTATAGCAACCATATCGGACTGTCGCCACTTCAAAGATTTCAAATAAGTTTGACTTTTATTTAGTTCATTTATTGGGTTTTATGGGAATACAATGCATATGTGAAATCTATGTATAAGAATGTAAAGAGCATCTCTCATTTATTGAAACCATATCAGAAATAGCAAGAGCTAAGATCAAGAGTGGTCACATCGTAAAGAAAATTCAGAATTACAAAATAGGTCTTCATAGTGGGACAGTGTGTTCAAACAAACAAGTTGGAAACATTCAAAGTACATGCTTTTATCCATTTTTATACCTCAGAAATAACATTATCTCCAAAAATGGTTCCTTGTTGTTACATGATATTAAGAGAAGTTGAATCCTCTGATGACAAAGAATGACTCGCACAGTAATAATGGTATGCTAATAACTAGCATTATGACACGTCAACAGGTTTGTCAAATACTGAATCATCTCATATAATTAAGGGAAGGCGTCTTTAAATTACAAGTAGAAATATCATATTGCATCTTCTTGTAGTACTATATCATGACCCATGGGAATTACCCATGTGCATACTTTTTGGTTTGTGTTACACTGATGTGAAACTAACGTACATCTATCCTCTCCACTACCCACAGAGTTCATGTTAGATGTTGAACTTATCATTTAATATCTCTGTACATATCTGTACATTGTGCGTCTGTCTATTTAAGTCAATTTGAATTTGTCTGAAACCAACTTTTGACACTCCTTGCCACATTTTCTTTGCACTTTGATTTTATCTTAACTGTTATACAGTGATTATTATCCAGAAAGTTCTCCATGTGGTGTATTCATGTTTATCAATAAACCATTTTGAAGTCCATTCTGTTAACATTACAGGCTGATGACCAAATTAAATACTAGTGGTTAACGGATGTGGTATTTCTCTGCTGATTCGATGACTGATGTTTTATCCCAACATCGGCGGATATCCAATCCCTTATTTTTATTGTCAAGCATGTTCTCCCAGGAAAATTTTCACTTTATGTATAACGAAGTTGCTGGATTGCTTTTGTGATGATTCCAAAATCATTGCAAATTTTACTGTTGTAATTTTACCTTTATAGATAGAGAATAGCCGTCACAGGGGATTTCTTAGTTCCTTTCCTTGGTCACGTATGAATACATCTTCAATGCAAATGTCTTTACAGGTTGCTGAACATTGGCAAACGTTGGCATCTAAATTTCCCCGATCCGATATTTGTCATCAGCAGTGAACGCTGGCCCGATTTAATGTCCGATCTAATTATCGGTTGACCCCTATTAAACACTGTTCTATATTTCTTAATCAGTCTGATAAAGTCTTTCTTAAGTTTGATGGCTGCTTCATTTATTTCAGTGTAACTTTGACATTACATGCAAACTTTATTTGGTTTGACTTGTAGTATCTCTCTGGTATTGACATTTGCAGTTCGGCAGCCACTACCCTGGGTTGTAAATCAACAACAATTAAATATAATTTTTTTTCTTTCTTCAGGCTATATTCATTTTATAGGTTTGTTCATCAAAAGGTTCATAATCAAGCCAGACCACTTAAAATTCTGTTCTATGTTGGATCTCATGAAAGTGTGCTTGGTTGGGTAAGTTGTGATATGTACAGAGATAACAGTGGAAGGAGAAAGTAAAACAAGATAATACTGTTGACATCAACAATCACATACCATTTAGTGAGTCCTTGGCTTCTTTGACTTATCTATAGTTTGTGTCATTTTGTTTTTTATGTCCAAGGCAACAAAATGCTTAGAAATACACAAAATGAAGAAATATTCTAGGAACATTTTAGCACAAATTGATGAAAGGAAAGGTAACAAACATCCTTGACTAACCCCCCCATTAGCAGGGCAATTTTATGAAGCAACTTTACCCTTTTAGAGTCTAATAAAAATGAAAATCCTCCTATATTGTATTCACTGGTTTTATCTATCACACTGGGCACAAAATAGAATGTTTCTACTAGAAGTGTACCGAACAAAAAGGAAGACTGTCAAGGGGCAATCATTTTGGGTGATACACATGCAACGATAGCCTTCAGAGCAACTTTATGATATTGTAATATCTGTATTTAATAAGAGTAATGAGGTCATAGTGAGGTTAAGTTCAATATGACCATCATAATTCCTTTTTAGCATGGGCATAAATGACCACAATTTGACCAAGAATCGGCAAACATCATTTATGAATTCATTATTATCTTGATATCTTTTACATCAAAATTTGTTCTGAAAAAAATTTGGAAGGTCTTCTGGTGGTAAAACAGTATTTAACAGAATTAAAACAACCACTGGCTCGATTGAAAAAAAACAAAGTTGCCAATAAGTCAGTTTCTCCTGTCACAAATTTAGAATGAAAATAGGAAAATATTGCACTCTTTTTCCATTTCAGCATATTCTATCCACTAAAAGAAAAAAAATAAAAACATCCAGGAGGGGGAAACCCCTCCCTCAACTTATAATTCTCCTCCATAACTGTGAATTACAGCTTCCACTCTGAATTCTCTTGTATCATAGGCTATATGTTTGATAATTTAGAGCAGTAGGATCTTCAAATGCACCAGTATGGTACACAAAGAAGATAACATTCAGTGTCACCAATTAGCACCATCAATAGCTTCATCTCCTCAAAAATTTGTGGAGAAGATGAGTTTTGGAAGATGCATCACTTGAATTTTGGAAGTTTGAGCATTATTGTTGAGCAACAAATAACTGAATTTCTATCTTAAGTTATTTCTTGGAAAGAAGGTTATGTCCTGCCTTTTTTAGAATAATCTATCATTCTTTGTTAATAAATATTTCTTTTAAAATACATTTTTCTCCCTGTAAAACAAATGCCTTGTTTCCATTTAACAGAAGGTGAAACATTGTTAGAAGGGCCAGTAAAGCAGTGCCTGATTGGAAGTAAATCTGTTGTTATCATAAACAATGGAGTGGCAAGTTGTTTGTGTTGAAGGAGACAGGATTAGCTCTTTATTCTAGTTTCTTCTACAATTTTCCTTTTTCTGTAGATTACCACTGGATTTGAATTGTATGCAGTATTCAGCCCTCTTACCACCAAACAGGTTGCCATTTTAGCTATCAATAAAATTCTCAAATGGATAAAGGTTGGTCTTTCAACTTTGCAACTTACTTAAAGTCTACCAGAAAAAAATATTTTGATGCATTGTCTTACGACTGAATCTTTGAAGCTGAATATGAATTCGATTTTGCATTAACCAAAATTAATTTCTTCCAATTATGTAAGTGAAAAGTGACTGAGATATTTAATGATTAAATATTTTGGTAGTATTTTGCTTTTGTCTAATTTTCAGAGGGAGGAGGAGAGGCTCTTCATCCTCAATCCACCTGAATATTGAGTTCAGAGTATCACAATGACCATATTCAGCAAGTCATTGAAAACATGTTAAGAGGCAAAGAAAACCATATGTAAGTGTGATGAGATAGCAGCAGATAAACTGTTGTAAGAAGAAGTCCTTTCTGTTTGATATCCAGCGGAGAAGTGGAAAGGTCACAGATTACGGTGGTTTACGAGAAGTCTTTCGATGGCCCACGTCCACGAGATGTCAAATAAATGTCGAATGACATCAGTCAATAATGCGTACTATTTTAAGAGAAGTCTTTTGACTGTGACGATATCTCCAAGAAATGTGAGCAAGGGTGGAAAGATATCAAAGAATGACTGAGAGTATTCACCATGTGTCGTGATACATTTTCAGGGCATAGAAGTGAGGTTATTGAAAAGCCCATGTCCTTATGTTTTGAAATACTGCTAGTTGATGGACAATCTTCATTTCCAACTCAGTTGTTGTATTCCTTCAGTGTTGGATTACCAGATAAACGCTATGGTATGATTCTCATGGTTGATTGCAATATTTCTATGTAATATTGATCTGAAAATGGTTGTGCTGTTTTGGATGAGAACAAAATGAGAAGTCAAAGTTTACATACAATAAGTCAAAACTTGCATAAAGCGATAATGAAATTGAAATTTGATCCCATCATACTGACTTAAGTCTTGATAAACAACTGAGGCAAATTTAAGAAGGAAAATTAAGACAGTTGGTTCATGACCTGATATTGTGTGGGATTGATTTAGAGTGAGCCACCTATAAAGCACTTATGAGTCCACATTATGTTGGAAACAGCCTGTATGCAAATATAGGATAGTGTATCCTGAACTAAAATATATATATGTGTATATTTATCATTATCTTACACCTTTGCTGGACATATCGCACTAAGATCATTTAAAATTTAACTTTAGCAGGACATTCACGATAGGTTTTTTGTCCTTTAAATGTTTGTAAAGCAAAATCTCCATTTGAACAGAAATGAGTGTCTGCCATGTTATCATGACAAATATTATAAATCCCCATCTGCAGATAGAAGCCATTTGATTTCTACCTTTGCCTTATATATTGTAGTTTAAAATGTACATTGCCAGGATATCCCACTTAATTTATGTCCTCCAAACATACAATTTTAGTGAACATCAAGCAAAGTTGTAATCCAGGGTTACATATTATATATATATATTGTCATATATATATTGTCATTGTTGAATTGCAGTTGGTTCTGTATCCTTCTAATTGGTCATCTGTAGTAGGTGTACCCAAGTCTCTTGTGTTTTTACTAATGGCACATGTTGTTCCAGCATGTGCTTATCCTTACATAGGGCTCCGTATGTTTTTCTCGTCCATGTGTAGTAGCTATGACAAGGGAAGTGCTGAGTCAGTGTAGGTTAAGGCTATCTGCAGTATATCACTACAAAAGACAATGCTAACATACTCCCTTGTAACATCTCTGGGACTGTGTCCTTCTTTCCAGTAATTGCAATATAAGTGCAATTCCCTCTTTAATATTATACTTATTAAATAACGCAGTCTGTAAATACAAATTTATTAGTTACTTTAATGTCAAAAAAGAAGATCTTTTAATTTGAAAGAGTATGTGATGTTATACTGTTTTTGTACTTTAGTGGGAAATATGTTTATTATAAGCATTGATGAAATTAATTTCTTGTTACATGTGTGTTATTTGCATTTGTGAGACACTGATGTAAAAGTTACATATTAGTAAGTGCTTTGTGAGGTTAGGGGATGTGATAGGACAACTAGTTGTCTTTACAATTGAAACATTTGATTGTTATGTTAGTCCCCTGTACTCCTGTTCTTGCTGTTGGCGTTTCTCGAATCCCTCGGAGGAAGCTACTACTACGGCAGGTGATGGCAGGCTGGGTCCATTAAATAAGAAAAAAGAAAACCATTGTACAGCTTAGATGCATTCCAAGTTTTTGGTTACTTGCACAAGTAACTTATTTGTAAGATTACTACTGCACAAGTAACTTATATGCAGTCAAGTCCTTTGTGGTTTGTAATGCCTTTGCTTGTAACTTCATTATCTTGAGATAGGTGCTGCAATTGGAACTGATTTTTGGCATGGGGCTTCAGCGTATCGGTTACAAGATCACTATTTGTTTTTGGTGGAGGCAAAGGTCATGTGGGGGCTAGGGAAGGTGCAAAGAGAAAAATTTGAATATCTGCAGACCCGGAACATGGTGGTAAATAAGAACAATTTTTCAATATTTTTTTACTTGGTCAAATGCCAATCTGTGGTCATCAGATCATTAAAATTTTGCCCATAACCTTGTAACCTCAATATCTTGCAGTTCACCCCCACTAGCTTAGATCTGGCAGTTGATATGTTACTTCATTGTAGTGAATAGAATGTTCTTATTTTTGTTAAAGGCCGATGGTTGTGCATGGTCAGCAGATGTTAAAGCTAATACCTTGAAAACCTTCCATTTCCTGGACTGGAACGTGTAGTTATGTCAGGATGGCATGGTAGAGTAAGAGAATGTTCTGTCTTTCATAGTTTTTGTGGATTTACGATGGATTGTATTTTAGAGTACATTATGTAGAGTACATTTAACTAACGAAATACTTCATCTATTTCCTCGTTGATATGAACATCAAGTTTGGCTAAATTTAATCTGCAAGAAAAATACCAATTTGAGCGCTGCCGACAAGAGAAGTCTGTTAAATAATCCTTTGATTGACATATCGATAAGGTCTTGGTTTTTCGGTCTTCGTTTAAGAGATTTTAGTAATATTGAAAATCTCTAAAAGGAAGACCGGAAAATGAAGATCAGTATCTAGAAATAAATATAACACATAAAAGATTGGGTTGAAATCTTTGGTGAAGTACGTTGTTGACCCTTAATATTTGATAAACTGGTTGAGATTTACGATGCATTGTATTTGAAGGTTAGAATGCATTTTACGAACGACATCATCTATTTCCTCGCTGGTATTAGGGTCAAGTTACGTTAAACTTAAACTGCGAGAAAAGCACTTACTTGTGTGCTGCCGATAAAAGAGGTCGGTTAAATGATCATTTGGTTGACATATCGAGAAGGACCTCGGTTGTCGGTTTTCGTTTTTCATTCTTTGTTTTAGAGATTTAAGTAATATTGCACATCTCTAAAAGAAAATCTGACAAAATGAAGCCTCCTAGAAACTTGATTATTTTATTGACTCTGCGTTTGACACAACGGTATGTTACTCTTTGTTTTGGTGTTGATCATTTGAACGGTTTTTAGTCTTCGGACTTCGTTTAGAAGTCTTCGGTCTTCCCTTTAGAGGTCTTCGTTTTACACCTCCGGGGATGCATGGACTTATTGCGTGTTTCTCGGAGAAGCATTTCCACCTTTTAGGTGAACTAAACGTACGTTTTGTGTAGTACTGCGACAGGAATGGTTCGTATGACCAAACTAGACCGGTTTCTGCTCTCAATTTGTAAGTAGGAGCGTCATCAGTAGTTAACCTTTTAAATATAAAAATTCGTGGCTAGGGTGTCTCTGTAATTGCATACATACTGTAATAGTGCATGAGTGTGAAATTAGGCTCATAATGCAGCTAGTAATGCCTTCAAAACGTCTTTGTGTGAACCTTGGCTATCGAACGATTCATCTTTATTTTGGAACCTTGATTTAACGAGGGGATCTTAAAGATTTTTTTCCCTTTCGAAGAAACAAGAATCATTGTAAACTTAACAACTTCAGAAAAGTATTTATGGTCAATTTGGTATGTAGCTTCATCATGTTTAGTAAATCAATATTGTTTGTGGTGTAGGTCAAATGTTTCTAGCACTACGTAAAGTGCTAGAGACCAATGCCCTATACTTTTATTTGAAGTGAAAGTTTTTTAAGGTCAACTAACGTCATATTACTGAAAAGGTTTCAGAAGCAAGCATTGGCATCTCGTAGATTTCGTTTGTAGGTGTATCACAATAAATACAAGAAACAAATGGCGTTTGGTGGAGATCAAAGGTCTTATAGGCCAGAATCTTTCTTGGTTGTAATATCTCTTCCAGTTACTCAGACTTTTTCTGAATAGTTCCTGTCTCAGTACCTCCACTGTTTACATATTTAAATTTCTTGGCATTTAATGCCTTTGTATTACACTTTTGTCTTTGCGCCATTTTTTTTAATTAGACGGTAAAGAAATATTCTTGCGACAAGTGAATGGATTCTAAAATGTAAAAAGCATATATGTACAGCACACCCTTGAAATTCGTCTCCATGAAAAATTAGCTTATGTTTATTGTAGACTTATTTTACAATTTTGTGAACATTAAGGTCACAACACTTAACTATCATGTTTCTTCTCCTAAGTAGGTTGCGTTTATAAAGAAACAGAAAGGATAGGTAGTTATTCCATTATGATATTACCGATTTTCCTTAATGCAATGCGTCTCATGTAAAATTTGTTAAAAATCCATAACTTCCAAGAGGAACATGCTATTGAAATTTATTTCACAAATAAAGAGGAATTGATTTTCCATTTTTTTTCTTATGAGAACAACTCAGCGACAAATTAATTTAGCTAGGCTTTGATCCACTTATATATGCGTTTATCCCTAGCAGTACAATATCCTGGTATATCAGAATAGTGTTTAAATGTGGTCTTAATTCAAGTTTAGTTTTTTTTTTCCTACTTGATTGTTAGATTGCTCGGATTGTCGAATCTCAATCACATTTTCTTTCAATGACTATACTTTCGACTTTTTGAAAAATGTTAGTTAAATGGAAAAGTTATCACAATGCAAATTCAACAGATACAAATAGTTTCACACGATTATCAGGCATACTGATATATACGAACAATCAATACCGTCACATTAAGTCAAAATAAATTACCAGATTGTATGTCCACTAACTGCAGTGCCATATTACCGCCATATACATTGTGTTACTGTGGTGTAGCTTAAAGGAAACAGTTATTGAATGCAGGCTAGAATTGAGGTTTCAGTATTTTCATATTTTGATTTCGATGAAATCGTAGCCTTTGTAATCATGCAGCAGTGTTTGTGTGTATCTTTGGTTTTGACGACTACCTTGTAAACACGATATATCAATAAGGGACGCTTTCCATATTTAGTACATACGTTAACCACACTGAATAAAAGAACCCTATTGTTTTTGGTGGAGTTCAAAGTCATTTTGGGTCATCAGGGGTCAAATTGTGAAAACCTTGTAAACACGATATCTCAAGAAGGAAAGCTTGGACAAACCTCATATTTGGTATGTAGGTGAACCACGCTGAGTACAAGATCCCTACAGAGGTTTTGCAGTGACGTCACGTTCCCCATAGAAAAGCCTTACTGGATGGAAAACAAAAACCACATGCTTACAGACATGCTCGCCGCTCCGTACCGTACTGGGATGTACTACTGCTTACAACCAACACGTGGAACATCAGCCCGGACTTCTTGCCTCTCCGATTCGTACAGCCCATGGCTACGCAGTTAAGGACCATTTGCCTTCTAAGACCAGTTATACAATGAAAATACGCAAACACGGTAATAACGACCACACAGTGTTACTGAACCGGAACGGCCTAATACGAGTTACACGAAACATTGATTTCATCCAATATGGCGGCCTAACGTCAGTTGCTTATTATAACATCATGTAATCCTCACATTAGCAATACTTTGATCTGAATGGATGCATAACTGTTTAAACTATTTTACAATTACAAAGAAAAACAAAAGATTTCCAATTACAAGTGGTCAAGTTATGACATCATAATCTGATCCTGATTGATTAGCTTTTGAGCTTTCGAATTATAATATCTTGAAAAAGTAAACAAAAATGTAGGATAGTGTTTTCGCCATTATCACTATTAGTCTTTTGTTTTAACAGTATACTATTTCAGCGCTAAACGTTTTGATGTTCATTCACTTTTAATCTTAATGATACCTCATAGATGACATATCTTGGATCTTTCTGAGGTACCCCATTATACTTCTGAAGACAGAGTATCTACCCTTCCTGAATTACACAAATTGTCATCGCAAGGTCCTCAGACAACTTGAGATGAATTTTATTTTATCTTTCGTTTTGAAAGACCCGCTGGGCCAAAATCACCAAAGTATCACCAGTGAAACCAACCTTGTTCTGGACGTCATCATAGTCACCATAAACCATAACCGTCACCATAAACTTTCACTTATTTTCACATATCCTTGCTGATGAAAGTCTTAGAGCTGTATGTGGTAGCACCACATTTGGTTAATCTTCCTCTTCCCATCCCGTTGAACGTTACTAGCCACATGTCAAGCTTTTTTTTTTATAGTAAAAGTCTCACCATGTTTCAAATGCAAAATGTATTCCATCTAAGCCTTGAAGCAAAATATAACAAAACTTCATACGAATAGCAACAATTCACGGTATTATAGATTGATAGTTGACGTAGCATAAAATTGTAAATAATTAGAATGTGTAAATTGAGATGATATATTCGTGATTTTATGGATCGAAAAAATAATCTCCTCTGCACAATCAGAAACTATCATTTAGTCATTTTTTAATCTAATCGTGTCATAAACTCAATGTAGTAGTATAATAAAACGATTAGGTTTAATTCAGTGTATATGGTATGTTAACACTGACATTTTGAGCTGACTTATAAGGAGTAGCATTTTACGTTGTGCACAAAAGAATGTTTAATGATATCATGGACAACCATCTTGTAAAATTACATATATACATTTACCATGAAGCTAGAGATACCTTAAGTATATCGCTCTATTGTCTGTAGAAGCAAAAATATTAAATTTGGCTCTTTTTCAATTACAAAGGGTAGCTTTCCTCTTTTGTGATGATGGTTGTTGGAAATTTTTCTTTTTGCTGTTTTGTCCTGTCTCCATTTCAATAGACTTTTAAACAACTTGATTTTGTTTTTCTATTGCCCTTTGCATATAAGTCAAAATGTATCGTTTGTCTGACGTTATAAATATGACAAAGTAATTTTAAATTAAAATGTGAAATAATCACAAGTACCACGTACACAACAAAACGTCATGTTTCAGTGTCTGGTGTTAATCTATCATCAAATGCAATATTTCACCGTAACATATTTTGTGAGTTAGCTTTGCAATGAGCAAACCGTATAATAGCTATAGCGCTAAAAGATCTATGTGCTTTGTATCGTTATGACCGTGTATGAGATTCATTGTTGAAACCCATTATCACACATTACATCAGTGAATATGCTGTAAGTTATTACTACATCGTGGTTATGTTGCGACGAGTTACTGCACAGTGCGTAAGTGTATTTTGTAAATTATTTCAATTTAACGGACTTTATTTCGATCTCTTTGAATGGTACATGAGAGTAATTTGTACAATATTAAATATAAAGCAAAAGAGATTGTGGGGTGACATTTAACAAGAAGCAGGATCGCGAGAGCTTGTTTACGTTGCCACCCTGACACACATGCACACACAAAAAAATATATACAAAAGAATATATACAAATAGAAACAAAGAATTACACTTAGTTGTGATAGTTCATAATGAGATACTTTTTGAGATGTTTTTTGAATCTATAAAGTGTTTTACACTCCTTAATGTGGGTGGGCAAGGTATTCCAGACTTTGGTCCTAACGAAACGGATTGCCAGCTGCGGAAAGCTGCGGCTTTCAGTCGGAAATACGATATATGGAGGTTATTCGTAGAGCGATTAGGTTAGGAGTATGGCAGGCCGTTTTCCTTTTTATTCACGAATTAAAGATATCGTCAAATAATTAAAGATATTTTTAATAGGATAACAGATATCTTTAAACAATTGCAGATATCTTCAAATAATTCCATTAAAGATATCTTCAAATAATTCCATTAAAGATATCTTTAATATTACATGAATTTCAGATATCTGTAAATTAAATTGAGATATCTACAAATAAATTACAGATATCTGTAAACGAATTACAGGTATCTGTAAATGATTTTCAGATATCTATAAATATAACAGATATCTGTAAATGAATTTCAGATATCTCTAAATGAATTACAGATATCTTTAAATATGACGTCAGATATCGATAAATCATTTTCGGATATCTATATATATATAATAGAGATATCTGTAAAACAATTCCAGATGTCTTTAAATATGACGTCAGATATCTGTAAATGAATTCCTGATATCTTTAAATATGACGTCAGATATCCACAAAAATGACGTCAGATATCCACAAATACAGATCCTGTCTGCTAACTCACTCTGCTCAGGTGCGGTGTGCCCTACATACTACATTACACTGCAGTACACACTGGCACTATACAAATTGCTGTGCTGTAGCTATGGGCGTGAAAGGTGAAAATGCTCAACGAGTTCTTGATCGTATATTCAGGACGTGGGTGACGTTTCGCGAATACTTATTGATACCAGTGCCAATGGCATCGATTGTAGGAGGAGACTTGTGTCAGCAAAAAATAACTTGAGCAGAATAAGGAATTCTATCACAAACGAGAGGTACAACGCAATCCTATCGCTAGTTGTGTACATGTTGTATGTTATAGTAAGTGTACCATTGGTTTAGCCTTAAGGGTGAGGTTCGCCTTTGCATTTCGCGCCATTCAGATTTCGAACTGACAGGATGCCATATTTAAAGATATCCATAATTCAATTCTAGATATCTTTAATTCAATTGTAGATATCTTTAATTCAACTCTGGATATCTTTAATTCAATTGTAGATATCTGTAAATACAATTCTAGATATCTTTAATTTAATTATAGATATCTTTAAATACAATTCTAGATATCTTTAATTAAATTGCAGATATCTTTAACTCAATTGTAGATATCTTCAATTAAATTGTAGATATCTTCAATTAAATTCTAGATATCTTTAATTTAGTTGTAGATATCTGTAAATGTTATAGAGATGTCTTCATATGTAACGAATTAAAGATATCCAAAAGAACAATTTAGATATCTTTACAACAATGAAGATATCTTTAATTCGTGAATAAAAAGTAAAACGGCTTGCCATATAGGAATGCATGCTGCTGTGAAATTGGAAGTAATAGCTGAAGATGAACGGAGAAGTATTGTTTAAACAGTTGAAAAAAAAATACATACTGTAGTAAGGGCTTAAGTCATATAAATTGGGTTCATTCAGATTGATAAATAGAGGTGCGGTATGGTGAAAGAAGTTTTCATTACACGTGCAACGGATTGTCCGTTTCTGTAAAAAGAAAAAAAGTTGTCACCTGCATGGAGGCATAAATGTTTTCCCAAACAATATTACAGTAACTAAGAAAAGGTAGAATGTGTGAATTATACGATAAGACCATGATACGTCTAGGAAGAACACGACGAAGCCTATTCAGTATTCCTATACCTTAAAAGACTTTAGTACTTTGGTATTTTAGTTGAGAGTAGTGTTTGTTTTGGAAAATTTACCGAAGATTTCATAAATTATATTTACATCCATAATTAATGAAGGATGTGCTATTTAAAGAAAAGCTAGCCTCCGTTGTTAATCATTCATTTTCTCATCTGTTAATTCATAAAAGTCTGGAAAATAACATCTGAGTCAGTTTCGTTCTAATTTAATGGGAGTATTAAGCAGTGGGGAAAAAATGATTTATGTATTTTTTTTTTGTTTTGGCTAAAAAGTAGCTAAACCGGATTCTGTTCTAAATGTGTGTCACTCCCTTGGGAATACTACCACAAAGACCATCCTATGTACTTTTTTTTAAATTAAGCTACCAGTATATCTCGACAAATAAACCAAGGTGTGGTAGTTTTTTATAGCTTTTTACAACTGTAAGAAGTATAGCCAGTCATTTCGTGCACTTTTGAAAATGCAGGAATAAAAGCACTTCCTGCTTTAATATGTAAAAACTTATTTTCGTTCTGGAAATTCGTAAAAAATGCCAGTTTATGGTGATATCTGCATGGGGCTATGTTTATACTCTACTATTGAAGTTAATGGACAATTTTATCAATCACAGAACTTCACGTGACTTCCTGTCCAATCATTGCACATCGCGGATGCCACTTATCTGCAATTGTACGAAGTATAGCCAGTCATTTCGTGTACTTTTGAAAATGCACATCGCTGATGCCACCTATGAATCTCGTTAGGATGAAGTACAAAACCCTCAATTGAATACTGACTAGAAAAAAATGCCACTTTCACATAACTCCTAACTTGACCACAAAGTAGTTCTCTGTAGCTGTTTATGCCGCTAAATTGTACTATGCGTTGATTTGTAGGTGTTAAAAGTTAACTAAAACGACGGAGAGCTGAAAAGTGTAGCGGTTTTTAGAGCACATTACCAGACATATGCTATTATAATTGTCATTTTTGAGAAGCCATCGTCCCCGATATAATTAAGCGTTTGGGGGACATCGAACCATTTACGTTAAAACTCGTGATTGAATACTTAGCAAACTACAAGTGTGTATTGTAATACTTTGGAACATTTTGTCATATATATATATAACTATATGTAACTACATATAAAGGTTCCACTTCGTCTGTCTTGTTTCCAATAATTCATGCAAATTTCGTACAAGCCTCAGTATTAATCAGTGATAGATCTTGTTAGTTGTCTGCATATTATACTGGTACAATTAAGTGGTATTCAGAATCTACATGCAGCGGATCCTGCATCCAAGTACGTCACTGGATCTACCGCATGGCCTTGGTATCTACGATCATTTGTAGGACGAATACCGATTGGCGTTCATCTCCCACAGAGCGAGAATGATAACCCAACGAAATAAACATGGAAGAGAAAATGCATATCCGCGTGCAAATTTGTAAGTTTACTTGACACGGTTTTGTTTGCATTACTTCGACTTGCTGTCCACGGCTATGACCACCACATTGTCACCATCAAAGAAAAAAAACAACAACAAATAACAAAATAGCAAGAAACAATAATGAACCCATAGGATGCCCTTAGATTCTTCGTCAGGGGGCCGACGGATTCTTGAAGACGGTGTCGGGCAGTGGTAGGGCGCCTGCATGCCGATTATAAAGGGAACAATAAGGGTATGATAACATGTATGGACTTCTCTGGACAACCCCATTCGCTTCTCAAAAAACTCTATCAGAAGAAGCAATAGGTAAATGGCGCCCACTTCTCCAAACGCACTGAGAATTGCGCTGAGAAATATTGCTTGCATCGAGTCCCTCTTAACAAGAACTGTTACTGCTTTGATGACAGCAGAAATGAGGCAGGCGCAAAGACCAGAAGAAGGTAGCGGGTGCATACCTGGCTGATTATGCGACCCTTGAGAAGGGTTGACCAGGGCCACGCACAACCATAAGGGAAGCGAATTCGTGTATACTTCAAACAAGTTCAACGGTGCATGGTGATGACAGTGTTTATTTCTTGGCAACCGTAAAGCATTTCCCTAGTAGACTGTCCTTGCATTGTATAGGTTGTAGATATCAAATGTAAAATTTCAGGATGAGAGGAAAGTTGCTGGTAATAACGATGCTTTTGTTATGTTTATTTCAACGTGTAATTACGTTGAACCAACCTATTTCATAGAATAACTATTAGAGCTTAGAATGGTAGGTCTCATGTAAAGAGTAAACAAGACAAAGATTTCGATAGTGATGTTCGAAGTAAAGTTATAAGCGATTGCTTTTAGAGGAAATAAAAGGGGCTACCAACAACTCTGTATTCTATCTTTTGAAGTGTTGAAGGCGATCATTTAAAAATGAAATGTGTACAAAAATATTAAAAAAAATGAACAATTGAAACCTGTAACGTTAACAAAAATGAAACTGAACATGGGCAGAATGTGTTTTAGTAGTTCAATTTCTAACCATTCTCTTCCTACTTGTTAATCTTTGTACACTTTGCTTTTGAATTCACCTCTACCCCCCCCTTCACAATATATCACATGCAGCTTTAGCTCTAGTGTCTTAAATCACAACTTGACAACAGTATATGTTAAGCAGTTGTTTCTGACCACCCAAGTGTGGCGCTGACTTTAATATCGACTTGCACTCACTCTAACCGGCCAGCCATCTCCCAGACGTCTGAGATTACGATCCGATTCATGACCTGCCTCCAGTTATTCTGCAAATCGCCTTGCGGGGCCCATGACGTCATCCATACTCAGCCAGACTGGCACCCGGCAGATATATAGACAGATTAATTTAGGCAGATGTTGACCAGACGGCCGGACAGATATGCTAGTTAAATTAAAATAAATCCGGCGGCCGTCCGATGCACGAAAATGGCCCGATACCCGAAAGGAGATGTACAGAGACTCGACCGTTAGTGCCTAAAAATACGTTGGGAACTAATCATAAACCCATCAAAACTTAATTGTGACTCCGGTATAAGCTAGTGGAGTTATGAATTTCCACTCATGCTTGTTGAACTTTATCACGAATTAATCGTAATATCGTAGACAGAAAACACAATTTTAGAACTGTAATTCTTCCTAACACAATAGCGACTGTTCGTACTGTAAATCCGTCTCTGAGACAGCAGACACTTTTTACTGCCACATATATTTAAACTAATGACATACAGTTGGTTCAGTTCCCTCTTGGCACTTTTTTTGCTCTTAATACTTACAGTGGACTAAAACGTGAATGTTTGTGATGATTAGTTTGTAAGACACTCATGGCAAATTACATCAAATCTGCTTACACCAATGGAGGCAAAACGAAGGGGGGGGGGGGGGGGATGGTATGTTCATCCGTCAGTATTTGCCAAGTGATTCAGAAATAAATGAAAGAGGATGCATAATTCAATTAGAAGAACAAATGCATCTTATTGTAGTGCATGGTACAAATACTTTAAAAAAATTCGCTTGGTGTAGAGGTGTCAAGTGTGCAAGCTGTACGAGGTAACAATAACGTGTCGTATTCCACATTTATCTCATAAACACAAAGCACTGGTGGCTAAGACAGACACAACGACACGATCGAGTACCGCCCATGTCCCTAGTCGAAGAATGGTCTCAGTTGGATCTGTGGAAGTTCTTACCATAACAACAAACTGAATAGTTTAATTGTGTAGTTATTGACTGTTTACTTGTGTGGACATCATACAGTGCAGTTTGTAACAATTATGCATGTTGTTAAAAAGCATACTGTTATTACATTGAGAAATTATTCTGAAAGCGAAGTGTAATAAGTCACATATCTGTGTCACCCAAGTGGTATCAGAGTGGACGAAAAGAATGAACATGATTAAATATAAATAATATGAAAATGAAATAAAAGTACGAACCTTGATGGGCAAAGTAAGTTTAGAATGAAGAACTCCCTGTTTTGCTGACGGAAAGGGAAAAAGAGAAATACAACGTTGTAAATAAAGTTACTAAAGTGATGTTGCTGCAGTTGGACAGGTAGACAGATTAATATGTAAAATGCCAGCTTCATTTGAAATCAATACAGTGAAAGTGACTTTTAATTATATTTCATTTGGTGTAGTGTAATGCAGTTGATATTGTTCTTTATCGAACTAATTACTCCTAAAGTATCTCTTAAGGGACATATCACACCTAGAAGTAGCGTCTTTTCTTGAGCACGTCTCCGCTTCAACTAATTACCAACTTCACTGAATTCCAAACTGTTACTCAGACACTATAGCATCATGCATGTACAATATAAAGTAGCATTTAATTGTGAATATTGCAGTATTGTTACCACATAACATATATATACATACCCAAAAACTACCTTCTTTATCAAAGACATCACCCACCTACTTAATAAGATTCACCCACCTACTTAATAAGATTGAGGAAGTGAATAGGCTTGGCCCTTTGCCAAATGGCACTCAAATAGCACCGATTTGGCAACACTCATTTTGTCCAAAAGCATGGCACAGCCATGACCCCAAAGAAGGCCTGCAGTTATGCGGACCTAGCAATGGGTATAATAGATGAACAAGCTACGTCATTAGGACCTGTTACGCCAAATTATTGGTGGTGTTGTAGAGACGATGTTGTTGATATCTGGACACATGGTATTGATAAATTACTGGGATTCACGGATTTCATTAACTCTCTCTATCTTACCAGATTTAAAAAACATGTAAATGCTCACTATTTCAAAGAATTCAGTTCCATACACGATCACTGTAAAACGGCGTCCCATAAACTTCCAAACCCAGGTGATATTAAAGTTCTCCATGTAGAGAATGCCTGGTATAGACGCAAGATCATGGAGTCTCTTTTCATTAAGGACTTACAACCTACACTGAATAGAAACGTCCAGAGTTTTAATCTTCAGCTATTTTGAGCTGGTATTACTCACTTACTTCTGTTACAGCTGTTTTTGTAATGTACTGACTTGTACTATCAGTTTGCTATTTCGCCTTGACGATGTAAGGTGTATTCTTACGAAATATTGGCGTAATATATTTGATTCATCATGAATTTCAAACTCATCGCTATTTTCAGTTTTATTATATACATATATATATATATATTTATTTATTTATTTATTGCAACCACATGTAACCAAAATCCCTTCTTACATCCTCCATTCTTCCCACCACTAGGAACACAGGTAACAAAAAGTGTGTCAAACCCAGATGTCAAGTTTGTCGTTTCATTGTCACTGATGAAATTTTTACCCCTCCTGGCACTACATATAGCATTTGCCCCCCTCCCCTTGATTGTGATACACCTAATGTAGTCTTCTTATTATGCTGCAACATATGCCAGACAGGCAACAACTTTAGACTAAGATTTGTTAATCACGAAAAAACAAGCACAAAAAAACCAAGAGGGCAATCCACGGAGTTGCGTATCTCATCGCCAACGTGCATTGATTTCAATACAAGGCCTGCACACGGGAATTTGTAATAGTTTATTGCAACCACATGTAACCAAGTGCCTATCCTGGCACTGATATTCTTCGAACATGAAATGGTGGTGAAGCAGAAAACAACATAAAATGGTAATATTGATATGCACTGTAAGGTAGCAAGCTAAAGCCTATAGCCTGGCGCCACTACGTAGGCTAAAGTAATAATAACAATAACGTCTCAAAAGTATCTGTGCATATTAAGCGACAGAACGCAATTATAACATTGGGTTATTCCATCTAGGTTAGGCTTAGTAGCTACAGTTACGGGCAGGATATAAGAGCATCCCTACATGGTTATATGCACATTAGTCTCCTATTTACCTGTGCAGGACCTGGTTCTGCTACAATTATTGTTTGACTTAAAAATAACGTTTTCATAATTTACAGGAATGTTCAAGGACATTACCCACAGGGGACAGTTCTGCTAAAGATGTTTTGGTTAAAGTTTAAAGGTGGTGTCTGTTGAACCGGATACCGGCTCTATTTTTTACCAAAAAATCATACAATTTCACCAGTTTATTACTATAAGAGTGATATACTGTATTTTCATTACTGTGTTCATAGGAACAGCTTTGCAAAAATTGCAAATTTTGTGTATAATGCTCCATTAGCTCTCACCATACGCTGGAAATACAAATCTTGAGGCAAAATTAGCTGTCTCAAATATCAGTACTTAGATTTCACTGGATTTACCATTACATTAATATTATGTTGCACAATGTGTTCTCAGGTAAGTCCTTACAAAGCTTTAAGTTAATTGATCTGATAGTTGTCAAGATGTGCTGGAAATACAAATTTTGGGGAAAAATTGGCTTTTTTTCTCAGAAATAGCAAAATTCATTGGATTCACCATCACAGTAATAAAATGTTGAACAATGTGTTTTCAGGTAAGTCCTTACAAACCTTTAAGTTAATTGGTCTAAAAGTTCTCAAGATATGTTGGAAAGACAAATTTTGGGGCAAAAATGGCTTTTTTCTACAAAAATCAGCAAATTTCACTCTCTTTACTATAGAAGTGATATACCTTGAATATTACATTCTCAGGTAAGTCCTTGCAAACCTTTGCATTAAAAACTCAAATACATCTCAAGATATGCTGGAAATACAAATTCTGGGGCAAAATTGGCTTTTCTTTCCTAAAAAATCAGCAAATTTTCCTGGATTTACCATTACAGTAATATTATGTTGAACAATGTGTTTTCAGGGTAAGTCCTTTCAAAACTTTAACTTAATTGGTCTAATAGTTTTTACGATATGCTGGAAATACAAATTTTGGGGCAAAATTGGTTTTTTTTCTCAAAAATCAGCAAATTTTACTGGATTCACCATTACAGTGATAAAATGTTGAACAGTGTGTTTTCAGGTAAGTCCTTACAAAACCTTAAGTTAATTCGTCTAATAGTTCTCAAGATATGCTGAAAATACAAATTTACCATACAACTAATACATCTTGCACATATTGGCATCATGCACAACCTTACCAAGTTTCAATTTAATCGCTCATATGCTTTTCAAACTATTCTGGCAAAACCACAATTTGGACAGGTCCGGACGCACACACACACACACATTGGCACGGAGACGTTTTCATTTATACCACCCAACAGGACCCTACTGTACCCATGGTCTCTCTACCATTGGGTACCCCTGGGGTGTCGCTACTCATCCACTCCAAGCGTTTCCATGGCAACCATTCTCCCATGGGTGCACAGTACAATACATAGCTCCACTAGCCAAGTGACTACAATATCTCATCTAGCCCCTATAGGGCGATGAGATAAAAAACTAGAGCACCATTTGTGCAGAGGCTCATACCTCTACATCCTGAAGGTACCATTTATGTATCATTATGTCAAATCATATTTACCACTGAGTATCATTTCATCAAATCATCAACATTGTACAAGAGAATCTGTCGGACTCCACAATTTTCAGAATTTCATAAACTTGTGCTCCAACAGTGCAGAAGTTTGATCTTTGTCAATAAATTAAAGTTGTAAAAATTTTAATGGGTACTACCAAATAGCAATGCTTACAATCAGCATCAATATTCACATCCAATAATTATCAAAACTCTCAGTTTTTACTAATTTTTCTTATTGGTTTGTACTGGCTGTGGGTATATGAATTGGTACTAATGTGGAAAAGTGAATGGTCATGAGTTTTCCAAAACCAATTTAAATCATTAGCTACTCACTCATTAGTGGTCACTTACATGTGACTCATAATGGGGCCCCCTTAGTTGAACATTGATCAGTCACTAGAAACTTGACACAAAAGTGAAGTTCATGAAACAACTCAAAGTGCTCCTTTAAGTCCATATACTGGTCAACATACCTGAGGGCAATACAGAGTTTCAGTTAGCCACCAACTGACACTGTCCAATTACTCAATTATCATTCATGCACGATAGGGATATTTGAGATGTGTGGGACAGTTTAAAGGGGTACTTAACGGGAGAAGGAGAAGCAATTTGCAAAATTCCATAAAATGGGCCATACGGTCCTCGTGGAACCATAGACTGCAAATTCATGAACACCCTAAGATAACCACTAGCAGAGTATCATTATGACAAACCATCAAAACTGCACAAAAGAATATGTAGGAAGACAACTTTGTAGAATTTCCTACAATGGACCATAGGGTCCACATGGGACCTTAGACTGAAACTTTTTGTACACCCCACATGGCGCTTAACGAATCTTCGAATATTTGGTGTTGTTGATGTGGCGAAAGTGGGGGGGGGGGGGGGAATCTGAGGCCGGGAAAGCCTCCCACCTTTCAATCCGCTCCTGCTTTGCACATGGATCCCTAACTCTGTGGCCAAAGTCTGTACGAGCACCCACAGTTGTCTGCGTAACTAAACCAGAATTTGTCGTTAAACCACCATGTAACTATGCAATATTTCAATCAAACATATTGTGCATCAATGTCTATAGTTCATACATACTTGGAAAGAATCCTCAACTCCTATTGGCCCATTTCAGTCAGGCGACCGTGGGTAAATCGCTGATAACCTAATTCTGTTAAACCACGGCCAATCACCGGTGGATGAATACAATAAAACTGTAGATCGACAGTGTGTTTTCATTCTGCTATATCTTACACAAAACGATGGCTAATACAGTATTACTAGTAATAGGCCCACTTATTACTAGTGAAATAATGTTCAATTTGAAGTTCGTATAGATCTAACGTTAACTAGGCCGCGCCTCCAGAACCTGCTTAAAAGTAAAATGTAAATGTACGTAAATGCACGTAACAACAGCACAGTATGCTGTCAGTGGTAATTCTTCTAACGTAAGGTAATCTTCCCTAAATCTCTGAATTGGGTCTGCTGAAAGCTTCTTGAAAGTTTGATAGCCTACCGAAATTAACTTTCTTTGTCGATTCTGCCGAGATGTTCAAAAACAATTCCTTATGCAATAAAATCGTAAAGAAGACTAAGGACTGCAATACATCGCCCTCTTGAAGGGTCTCCATACAACTACCGGATTGATATTCTTAAGGACAGAGAACTCCACAGCATAAGTAATTTAGGTCTATTGATATGCCTAGGCCCTATATGGTAAAAAAATAAACAGGAAAGGACTTGACATGAGTTATCCCAAACCAGCCATAAAGTGATCTTACAGCAATGTTGACAGTAACGTTTAGGCCATGTGCAATCCTTCTTCTTCCAATCCTTCTTAGGCCTAGTTCCGAAATTTTGCATAGCCTACAGAGAACTCTCACACTCACAGGAAAATTAGGGTCCGCACGCAACAAATCTTACACTTGCTGCTGCTGTTAGGGCTGAGAGTAAGACATCAAACATGTCCAAGCTTTCCTCTGAATGTATATTCAATAAATTTGTCACTGTCTTTATCCGAAATCAGTCTAATCAGTGGGTAAATTCCACAAAGCAAGTCCACGCTGTGTAACGAAACCCCGAGTTAGTGAATAGACGTACACTGAACCACAGCATGCGGACATTAGTAATACACTACGTAGCAAACTAACTAAAACAGGCATTGTCGATATGTCTGTTGTTATTGTTATTCATTTAGTTTAGGTGTTACTTTCCGTTTCGCTCACGTATATTGTTGACATGTTTTAAATTTGTTTACCTTTTTCCTGAGTTTCTTTTGAATAAAAATGCGGTTATTTAAGAACCGAATTCCGTTCTTTTTCGTGCTTTTTTTATCAAAATATGATCCAGTGGCGGCGCCATGATGTCAGACTTGGGGGGGGGGGCAAACTGAGGGCAGAGGAAAATATTGGGGAGGCAAAGATTTTCGCGCAGCGCGAAACCGAGCGCTAACCGAGGCCGTGCGGGTGGGTTCCAGGGCCCCGCCTTAGGGCCCCTGGTGGGGTCCAGGGGCAAAGTCCCTGTGGGGGTCCAGGGGGCGAAGCCCGCGGAAGCTCTGAGGTTTTAGCATATCTGTGGGTGGAAAATTAAGTCCCAAGAGAGGTATATTATTTATTTTTACATTATTTATCTTTTCGGTTGACCGTACTCCAAGGTTCCCAACTTTTTTTCTTTGGGAACTGAGGGGGGCAACGGGGGGGGCAAGGAAACAATCTGGAGGGGCAAATGCCCCCTCATGCCCCCCGGAGCGCCGCCACTGAAAATATCGTTTGTATGTATGAACAAGGTTAATCAACTTTGGACCTGTGTATTAACTGGCGTATAATGCACTCTCGGGGGTTAGTGCTAATCCCTGGACGCACTCGGGCTGCGCCCTCGTGCATCACTTGCGTTAATCCCGTTCGTTCATTATCCTGCAGTTAATACACGGTCTAGTGTTGATTAACCTTTAACTAATCACTGATATGCAAACAGATCAGCAATGGGATGTAGCAAACACGACAACATCGACAATGATTAACAAGTAGACCTATCAAGTCCATGCTTCCTTTTAACGTACCGTATTGCTTAAAAAGGTTTCTTGATTTGTCACGTCAGAGATTTTGGTTCTAAATTACCTATGCAAAAGATGGAGATTATTTCTTGTTCTTTCTCAACTTTTATGTTGGTATGTGTTTGACTCTGATCTCGAAGTCCTACCCGGACTCTGGGAGATCGAGTATCCTTCTGAAGATGTGCGCAGTGCCTAGAAGTGCTGTCTTTGTGAGTTGTTGCACTTTGTGGGATGTGTTGTAGGTGTCTCTCTAGGTTGTTGGTGTTTACTCCGAGAGCACCGATTACTACGGCGATTACCCTTGCTTTGATGTTCCACAGTCTCTGTATTAATAGTTTCAACCCTTGGTACTTGTCTATCTTTTCATATTCCTTGACTACGTTTGAATCGTTGGGTATTACCACATCAATTATCAGTCTTTGTTGTGTTTCTTTGTCTATGGTTACCACAATCTTGGACAAAATTATTTGGACACTTTGTAGTACGTTGCATATAAATTCACGGCATGACCAGTACAGTCTATGCACAGTCTACAATTATATGTACAGTCTATAATTCAGCTTACATCTATAAAACGACCCACAAATAAAGAAAAGTTGGCATTTTGTTCCGGTGCTACCACTTATTTCTCGATAGAGGATATTTTTGAGTATATGAAAACCGAGAAACTTTTCGTAAGTAAATTTCCCATCATTCCGCGGCCGGATCCTTCCTGACAACAAAACTTAGCTTATCGTAGAACTATATTCTTACTTAGTTTTTCAAAATTGATGGCATATGTCGGCACAAGCGCGCATCCTCGGAAATCTCTTCGAATATTACTTAGAAATAATTACGAAAACAAAATTATGTCTGTACTATAGATGGCGCTATATCTTATCTACAACTAGGGTACCTTTATAGGGTTACTCTATAAAAGGAACCCTACCTACAACTGTTGCTTATCCTCCAGTAATCCTGGACAATAGGCCTTTGTACCAATAATTGAGGGTTTTGAGATTTGGAATGTTGGAACAGATTATAACTTCCAAGGGGTATAATCTGTTTTTTACGCCATTCATAGTAGTTCCATGCTCGTACAGTATGTAGCACTTTTCAGCCAACCAATATAGCGTATTAGAAGACAATAATGTTTAATTTAGAAGAATAGACCAGCATATTACTACATCGCAGCATGACAAATGAAAATTATGAGGAACAGTGACATTTAAGCACAACCATATTAAGTTTTGCTTAGTATTGTAGACTTACAGACGCACAAACACATGTACATGAGTTCAGGGTAGAGGAACATAGTTGTTACTCCGAGTTTCACGCTTTGAAGGATCATCAGACAGCTGAGTTCAATATGCACATTAAATCGGTCTGGTCGAGGCGAGAGATTATCTGTTATGTCTGCGGTCCTATTGTAGGCATCGGTAACCTCTTATCTGGTTGGTGAGTTGCAGTTGCTTGCTACGAGGATCATCAGTTGATTGACGTACCTTTGTCGGTTTCTTAAGCTGCGTCTGGAGAGTGAGTCGGGTTGCTTATAGCAGGAAGTATCAATTTATTGTTATTCATTTTTCGATGTGACACAGAAACTATGAAATATAATCTGAGAAGCAAAGCAATAACCTCAAAGTTCAGAATATATAGTGTGTATAAAAATAGCTTTATCTGTTGTGCTGCTCTTTGCTTAGAGAATCGTAATTTGGATTATTTTTTGTTGATAGATGTACTACTTAAGTGTTTGTATTTAGCTCTTATATTCTTGTTTGTTTTAACTATTTTTGTGCATTTTTGAAGCTCAGTTTTAATGTCCTGTTTCTAAATGTTTACATTTACACTGGAAATAGATGGAATAAAATATATAAAGCTAGCCTGCCATAATACTTAAGTTACATTTCGTTGGAAGAACAACTCACTACGTTTAACTTTCAATTTGAAGACTGTTTCAAAAAATTCTTTACAAGATTTTACAACAATTCTTTACAACATTTGCATGCATGCATGTTATTTGTTGTTTACGGTTTTTGCGGTTCACTGGGGCACTGCCTTCCTGAATTTGCTATTTGCTAATCATTTTCCTACCACAAATCTTCTAAATAGCTGTGCTTACCCTCGATTTGGGAAAAAGTGCAAGATTATGTTTCATTCATGTCATAATTACCAATCCACCTTCAACTTCTTTGCGATCAATTGATTGCTGAAAAGTTTCAATCATATGTGTGGGGTTGATAACCCTTCGTTTAATTCATGTAGGAGTAGGGGTTATGTGTGTGGTTTCATTGACCCAGAAATTTCGAAGTGAACAGTGTATGCATGGTTCATTCCGTTTTAGTAGGTTGTGACATATATCATGAGATATCGGACCCGCCCCGATATCTCAGACGCCCGGTAGATCTACGTCCGTTTGTTTTCCGGTTCGTACAGTGAACGTTAATGACAACGCAACCCTCAGAATTAAGTGCACGGTAATATTCAGTCGAAAGAATTTAAGAGCTTAGGCCTATAATTGTGCTTTTATTGGTAGTATAAGTTATTATTGCATATGATTATATCGATACCTCCCATTTTAGAGGAACAGAAATTAAATTTTTAATTCCCACAGACTGTGGGGCTTAGTTTGGAAGATAGAGATATTTTGTATTATAATTTTCTATTATACATCACATCTACAGAAATCTACAACGAGCACCGGTTACAGCAACCTGCACAACCCCATTCTCAATGTGTGATACAAACATTGCCATACATGTCATACGGTAACAGTTCTTAGCCTAGCCCAAGCGTTATGAATTAAGTTGTGCAGAGTGCTTTTCAACAATCATTGCACTTCAATGTAAATTCCAGTAAAAAATCTCGGCTTTAGCGTTTAAAGCGTCGTGATATTTTGGTCCTCACTCGATGGATTTACATAAAATACCAAAATGGACTGGAGCTTTCTGTTCACTTTTCTTCATTAATGTGATGTCTAGTGGAAGCATGAAGGTTTGTGGAGTGTACTTTGAAAGTATGAAAGAAATGGAGGGACTCAGTGGATCCATGACAGGACTGATATTTGTAACACCAAACGCAGTTTCGCATTTAATAGGTAAGTACTGAAAAGTTTTATCTATCTATTGTATCAATCAGAGTTTTAATTTACTCTTGAAATAAATTATGATTGATCATAAAAGTAACATTGAAAGGAAGGTATATACATTCTTATTATAATTCTATATCTGAGTGATACTGTGTGTCCTCTGGTGGGTGGAACATCAAGGCCGAATTATAGTCATGCAACGTAACACTTTCATGAACTTATTTACTTATTTGTAAAGGTGTCATGGAATGTTCTCTACACTGCGGTACTCAGTGCCGTTAAGAGTTTTATTCCTAATTTTAACATAGAATAAATGAATGTCAATCCATCATGAATATAAATCAATTATTACATTGGGACAGAAATGCAATGATTTTGAAGATTAATAGTGACAAAGTTAGAATACTTTTTCTTTTGATCCTTATCAGTAGATTAAATGGTAAGTTCCATACAGGTATCACTTTCAAAGGTCGATGGTCCATGCACTTTCAATGCAAGGGTCAAACTACTTTTCTAAACCGTTTTTGGAATTAGTCTGAATAATTAATTTAGAAGTGTTATTTATGGGAGGGCTCAAAATTATTATGATCACTTATAGTTTTGTAATACCTTTATTCTCATTTGATTTTCTTGTTGATATTTGTTAGTAATTGATAAATGGCAAACTCTGATGCAATATTATATATGGGACGTCAACACTGGAAGAAGAAAATAAAAATTAATGTTCTTTCCCTACTGTGGCACGTGCTAACAAAATTGGTCATGGACAGATATTTTTTTGAGATATACTCATATCCGATTTGGAGGAAGAAAGGGCAAAAAAGTTATGTAAGATATATATCACAACTGACTATCCTCCAAAGTAGTCTGTTGTGTTGTTTGCTTAGTTGTACTGAAGTCTTGTATATTGTTGTAATTGACTCGTTTTATTTTATAATATCTTTCAGCACCTCTCATTACATCATTAACTGGACACCTGTCATATCGACAGCTGGGAACATTTGGAGGAATTCTTACTGGAGGAAGTTTCATCTGCTCGGGTTTGTTTTCGTCAAACGGTTATCATTTCGTCGGATTTTCTGTAATAGCAGGTAGGAATGACTAAATGCAGAAAAACAGTATATATATATATATATATATATATATATATATATATACTACTATGACAAAAGACAAGAAATTTTGTGTACCACTTGTTAGACCATTCAGGAATGTTCACGAATGACAAAGTGGTTACGCCACATAATTGATAAAAGAATAGGAAGGGTTGTACAGCTTATTGGTTAAAGCATGGCCCATCTAACACTCAATGGCCTGGCTCAAATTCAGACCAATTGATTCAGTGCACATGATTTTGTTAAGGTGGAGGGAAGGTACTCACTCTGTTGGGAAGACATAGACGGAATGACAGTAATCATGATCTTTGCCATTGAGTTGTGACGTCATAAGTCAAGCATCCAGGCACAAACCCACCAAACAAGAAGTTCATCCGACTTAGAGGAGATCGTGACACACTTTTTCAGAGCGTTTTTGCCGTTTTGACCTTTAACGTGAGGTGACATCAATATTTTCAAAAAATTCTTGTATCTTCTACTGTCTATGTATGGCAATTTGGCAACTCTTAGGATATTCACACATACAGAAAATGGTAAATATTTGTTTTGGGTTTGCATGACCTGTGACCCTCGACCTTTGATCTTTGACGTCATATCAGTCTGGTGAACACTACACAACATACCCTGGCACCTACCCACCAAGTTTAAAGTTTTGCTGACTAACCGTTTAAGAAGAGATTGTGACACATTTTTGCCTATTTGACCTTTAATCACGTAACCGTTGACCTGGTGACGTCATCGACATTTTTATGAAAAATTCTCGAATTGTCTACTATCCATGTATGGTAGTTTAATCAGGCTAGGATACTCACACGTTGAGTTAATACCAAAAATGTGTTTTTCGTTTTCAAAACCAGTGACCTTTGACCTATGATGTCATCGCTTCGGCGGACACCACACCTCATACTCGGCCACGTACCCACCAAGTTAAAGGTTCATTCGACTTTCTCTCTAGGACACAAATTAGGTTGTACACACACACACACGCACGTCTGTTTCCATTCATTCCGGGGACCTCATTGTGCTTTTTGTTTGTTTTTTTTTTCTTCCTCAGCCCTAACCTTAACAATAGACTGTCTACTGTTAATCTTGAGAGGACCGGAGAAATCTATTGAATTTTCTACATAGGATCTAAAATCTATTGTTTCGGTCTTCGATTCCACCAGAAAACAAAGGCACACGCACACACACATAGACGTACACACATTTGGGCACTCCTCACCCCCCTAACCTCAGTGTGTAATTCCGATCCATGTCATTTGTATACCATGAGGTACCTCCCAATAAGGACTGCTGACCCACCAAGTTTCAGTCGAACACTGCAAGGGGTGTAAGCTGGACTACCTTTTAAGTGTCATATTTGGCAACTTTCACCTCTCAGTTAAATACAATATCGTCCTCTCTGTATACCATAGGGATGAGATAATAAATGTACCAGCTGAAGGTCATGTGACGTGTTCCAGGTGATGGTAATCAATCTATTCATTGTAAGAGATGCTTTAAGAGAACTATTGCATGAATAGGCCTAAATACATGTGAGTCTTCAACAGCATATTACACCGTCGATGTTACTTAACAATAACGTTAATGCATCTTAGCATGATACCTGCTTGTTAACATTATTGAATAACGTATAGATTTGATCATCCCATGTGTCGCACTATATGATCGGTGAAAACCAAGAGTTCGTGCTCCAATAGCTATAGTACGTTATACATGCTGTTTCAGTAATTGGTGTATGTAGCACAGGTTTCAGGTATATTGATATCAAGAGTCTGTGATGTACTCTTACCGGTCTGAGGAAACATAATTTATGTTCAACTCTCCCACATAGGTACAATATGTAAGTGCTGAACATTGCCTTAACAGGGAGACGTGTACATTAATTCAAGGAGACACACAAACACTGCGGGTTTTGTAGTGACCTCATAGAATTACACTTATATTGTTCCACAATCTGTGAAATAACAAATCTAACTTTTGCTGGGCTTTACGAATGTTTTAATTACTTTATCACATATACCTACAAACTGTCATTGTTTCGCTTTTCGCTGGGGTGCTTCGAAAGTAAAGTCAAAAGTGTCACTTCAAAACTTCATCATATGTGTGTTCATAATTTTTTTTTTTTTGGTGTTATGTGTAAATGCTGCTTTCACTGTTGCTCGTCAGCTAACGGAATTACCTCAACATAAGCTACACGGAATCTCTCTGACGTTTCACCTGGTATATTTGCAATTTTTCTCAGTTTATCCAGTTTTTCGCGCCGGTACCTCTATAGGCAACAAGTTACAATTGCAAACTAACTTGCATCACCATAAGGTGACTTAGCCTACACTAAATCTCACATGTTTGTTATGTTATCAGCAGCCTTCAGTCTCTTATTTCAAGTCACTGTAAAACCCCAAAAGACCATCCATAAGCACAGGCAGCATAACCTTACAGATTTATGCTATTTACACACTGAATCGCAAACGCAATGTTATTTCTAAGCCTTGTAAAAGTTTGTCACATATGAGGTAAAATTCACCGAAAAGCTGACACACTGACAATTCATGGCACCTATAGATGTTCACATTTTACATGTGGTCACATTTTTTTTATCATTTTTCCAAAGTGAATTAAAAATTCTTAACACTGTCAAAATTACATCAGTCCTTTGCCTGTTTACAAGAGGTAAATCTGGACTTTAAATAGCCTGCTTTTATACACAATCTGACAATTGACAAAACCCAACCAATGTGCTATAATATCGAAAAGTTCAGTGTGTGGGGACTTCTCCTGAACAATTTTTGATCATTTGCGCAGAAATTCTCAACTGTCTCTTAAGGCACTTCGTCCACACTACGTACATGGCCAACAGCTTTCTGAGAATACGTCAGGATTCATTACAGGAAATGTATCTGTATTAGAATTTCCACCGTACAAATCATTGTTTGAATTTTATTTTTAATGCTGGCATTTGAAGCAACGAAGCTTAGCAACTGGGACGTTAAATGGAGCTTTCACTTTAAGTATAGTCTCAGCTATTCCCATCTGAACAACTTTGTGAGAAAAAGAATATAAACTTTATCTAAAATCCTTAAATTGGTAGCCATTCGATATGAAGTTGTACTATATAAACCACAGGATTCCTCCACCTTTGCGTAGTTGTTTAGCGTAGTAAAATAATAAAAATAAACGCCTGAATTATGGAGGAGGAGATCTGAAAAGCATATTTCCAGAATGACCACAATGATACCATTATTAAGGTCACGTGATTTGTACTGCATATGTTCATTTGTTAGAAATTACCAAGTTAGATCAGACATCCAGGAGTAATAGCCTGTAAGGCCTCTAATTATATAGCATTTGTTTATGTACCGTACATACACACTAATGATGAACTTTTATGCCATTCAGTAATCACCACTGATAGTGCTGATCAAACCGTTATCGTCACACTTTGTACAAATGACAAAAGTACCCTCTGAATTACTCTCTATATGGTAATATAATGTTGAATTCATTACACTAGCTAGCTTGCGAGGATCATAGAGAATCTTGTGATAGACCATTCTGTGATAGAGAATCCTGTAATACAGGGAATCCTGTAATATAGGGAATCCTGTAATATAGGGTATACTGTTATGGGTAATACAATGAATCAAGTGATCCTGTGATGGCTTAGTGACCCTCCACAGGTTCAATCAAACTCGATGTCCCACTTGCAAACAAGAAACACCTAATTTAGATGACTACTTCTAGACCGAGTGAGTGCTAACGATATGCCGTGTACTGTTGTACACAGCATATTCTATATAAGCCTACCATTCTATATTAGTAAACGCAGTGTGGAGCTCTCCAATTTCTTTAGATACCGTGTTTACTTACAAAGGTTTCCCATTTTTGTAAATTTATTAATTGATTAAGGTTTACAGCTTGACCTCTCTTGAAGTGAAACTACCTTATACCTCCATCAGACACATATCCTCATTACAACCCATCCGTGGGTGGAGGGAAATTTTGTAGCATTCTGTGAAGTATTTTGAATGACCCAGTCCGCATTACTAAAGCGCACAAACAATTTGGTTTGAATGTTGTTGTACCAAATATTTCTTTTGCAGGTGTAGGATTTGGACTCTTATTTTACCCGGCAGTCCTTTGTCTTCGTGATCAGACACCGAACAACTTTACTAGTCTGATGCCACTAGCGACATTAGGTAGCTATTGCGGAATTGTACTGCTCCCTGGTGTTGTGAATGTCTTTCACCAAACCTATGGTCTTCATGCTGCATTTTGCCTTTTTGGTGCAATGTGCCTGAACACGATACCATGTGGACTCGTCCTCGTTGGTGGAAAAAATAACCAATCACCTGAGACGGTCACAGAATCAGATGATAAAATAGAATCAGATAATACTGAAACACTGAACCAAACTAATAAAAAAAGAGATATGTGTTGCAACGTAAAATGGGGTCAACATTTTCCACGTGTTTTCTTGGATCAGTTTGCATTATTTTTGGACCCCACGTTCACGATTTTCTTTATCACAGCTAATACGAGACGATTTCCGGCAGATACCTGGACTCTATTCTTAATACCGTACAACCAAGAACATGGACTTAGTATTTCAGACGCTGTCTTAATTTCATCATTTGGAGGAATTGGTGGTATTATTGGAAGAATGACGGCGGCCGCTTTATTCAGAGCGACGCATATTATCTCACCTTTGACTTTGTTTGCAATTTATTATTGTCTAAATGGAATAGTGTTTGCCTCATTCTCTCTGTGGAATAATTTTATATTTTTGATTATATGTGGATTTTCAAGTGGTGTTCTGCTTTCTGTTTTGGGAAGTAGTGTTGCCGGTATTGTAGTTGAACTAAGCACTCCAGAAAAGTTTGGACGAACACTCGGTGTAGTACAGTTAGGATGTGGGGTCTCTTCAATTCTGGCAGGGTTTCTTTCTGGTAAGTATACTTTTATCAAACAGACATTAATCGTATTTACAACACGCTTTATATAGCTTGAAGTATCTAGAGTGTGTATGAAACATCTGAGTAATTAATATCATTAAATCAGTGAAATACTAATCTAGTTTTCTTTAATATGTTTAATTCACATACTTATTATTATGTGTCCGTAAATAATGGTTATGAAAAAATGAATGTTTTTTATAAAAACAAAAGTACTTTACGACCCACCTATATGATCATATGTAAAATCGTAAGATAAAGACGAACGAATTTAGAAAACCTCAAAACTGGTGATATTAAATTGAACACTTTCATCGGTTAATAACATTCTACTATGCCTGTAAATATGACTTAATTACATTACGTAATACTTTTATAAGTTTTTTTAATTTTACATCAAACGCTGTATACAAAGCAATTATGATAAGAATGTTCCAAAACTGTCCAGAAAGATTTATACGTTTCGTTACATCATTAAAATATCTATGACCATAGGTGGGTGAAATAGCATTTCTTCAATTCCAGTGTAAATTTATATGGTAGTATTTTACGCAATGAGTGTGTCATATTGCTCTTTATCCAGCTTGACTGTGTGTTGAGAAATACCGAGCAATAACATTTGATGCAATGTCTTGGTTGTGTGCTTTACAATCCTTGCCTATGCTACTATCTTTTCAGTATCTTTTAACAGTATTTTACATATAACTACAGAACAGAGTATTTTATGAGTTACCACTTTTTCGGTCACCACATTTTGTTTTTACTTTCAGGTATGTCGTATGACGTTTTTGGATCTTTTGAGGTAATGTTCCACATCGATTCATTAATCAGCGCAGTTAGTTGTGTCTTAGTGATACTTATAATCTTTCTGAGGAAAGCCAAAAATGACATTTAAAACGGAATGGACAATTTCGCAATTGTTGACTATTAACGTGACAAGGATGTAATTTCAATTGACTTAAGAAAATCTGTTAGAATACTGTACAATAAAGTTTCTATTATAATGAGACTTTTATTAAAATGTTTAAAGAAACATTGTTTTTCACATTCAAACATGAATTAAAAAGAACAATTTGAAAGATACATTTTGGATGTCACTGCACATTGTCAGCCTTTTTTAAGAGTTGATTATCTTTCTTACACATCATGCAATCTATTCACCGACGTAACAAAAGATATGGTATTTTATAGGTCATTTGTACATCCATATGCGTACTCCATTTGGAATAGATAACCATACTTATTTTTTCATTAATTTAATCCCCTCAACCCAAGAACGGTAGTGGGATCTGCAATTAGGATGTAATTGCTCTGATAAGGTTTTTGATACCTTTTTATGTAAATTGTAACGACTGTTGTAGCCTTCATCTTCACATTTACTTTGACATCCTTGAAAGATTTCTTAGAGCACGTTTAGGTGCGTTTACTTGTTATGTTTCACATTGACCTGCATGAGCATCTCCTATTAGTTCCTGAATGTTGAGATTCTTGAACATCACCATCAATATCATCATCAACCTCGATTTCTTTTCAACTAATTCATCATTTTAAGTAAGATTACAAAAGTAGAATGACGTGATATAACCAGACAATCAATTATATATGCATTGATAGGCAGACGATAAGTCTTACTGGTAACAATGACCTTGACTAAAATATTCTGTAAATGATCATGAATGTAATTAGACAACTTCACCACCATCATCTACGTCAAGTACGTTTTACCAAACGCTGTAATACCATTAGGTCTTCTGCTCTTTTAGAGTAAATTCACTGTACATATGAAAGAGTTCTGGTGATAGCACAATTCTTAACTAACTGTTTCATTTTAAAGAGTTTGGTAGCTCATTTGCCATTCTTACCTCTACAGTTTAACTGCATTCACAGATTTTATCTTATATGTAAAAAAGTCAGATCCTTGATCCTATGCATTTCAATAATGTTTCTTGTAAGACTTTATTAAAAACGTAAGACTGATCAATAAAGCATAAATATAAATTTCTTATCTCTTCTCTATTGATCTTTCTGTAATCATTGTTTGTGAAATTTCCATTTGAAGTGAATAAAATTTCCTTTTTATCCTTTGCAAAGCCAAACTGTATTTCCATTTTCCGTTTTCATATGGTCTCATCCCTATACATGTAATGTATGCATGGGAAGAGATAATGTAATTGCTAGATAGATAGGGGGGGTTACGGCTCTCTCAGTTGCCATAGCAATGTGTGGTTGATACTTGATACATGGGAGTCTCACCTAGTACACTCACAAAAACGTAAAGTAAAATAAGAACTCCATAACTTTTTGGTAAAATTTTACACACAGTTAATGTAAGTCTTACATTATGATATAACAATTTTACTAAAATGTAGTAAAATTTACCAAAATTATGTAAAATTTACAAATACTGCTTACATTAATTTTACATAAAATTTATGGAGTTCTTATTTTACATAATTTAAGTAAATAATTCTCTGAGTGTCTTGTTCTTAAGGTGGCCAGAAGCACCTCCATATGGATAGGTATCAAAACGTGTGTGAAGATGTGTATGTGTGAGCGCCCGCGAAAGAAAATTTCAAGTGTTTGCATCTGCAACCCCTCCAAAACTGCAAGGCCGATGACGATCAAAGTTGGTAGATAGGTCACCCCTGGTCTGAAGGTGTGTCTCCCGTCAAAATATAAGGTCAAAGGTCAATTTAGTGATAATCGTACTTTTACTGTATTTCTTACCTAAAATGGCTATTTCATGGGAACTTCAAATGTATGTCGATACACAAGATTCTTATCTCAATATCATGCTTGCATGTCTTTTGAAGTCAAAGGTCAAGTTGAGAGATCAAAGGATAATTTGACACCAAAAAGTTTGCATGTACAACCCTCCTAAACCGTAGAGCCGATGAAAGTCAAAGTTGGTCGATAGGTGTCTCCTGTCAAAATGTTAGGTCAAACATCAGTCAAAGATTAAATTAGTGAAAATCTTATTTAATTGTATTTCTTAACCCAAAATGGCTATACTCATGGGACGTTCAAATACATGATCCATCTGCAGGATTTTATCTAAATATTATGTTTGTATGTATTTTGGTCACGGTCAATGGCCCAAGGTCAAATTTGACACCGAAAAGTTTGCGGCTGCATCTCCCACTAAACTGCAGTGTTGAAGAAAGTCAAAGCTGGTAGATAGGTGACCCATAGTGTGAAGTTGTGTCTGCCATTAAAATTTAAAGTCAGAGTTCAAAGGTCAGAGGTCAAAGTTGAAGTGAGTAAAAATCTTATTGTAGCTGTATTTCTTAATCCAAAATAGCTACTTTCAAATATATGACCGGTATACAAGATTCTATCTAAAAGTTATAATTAAGTATGTTTGGGACCAAAGGTCAGAGGTCAAAGGTCAAACCTCAAATCAGTTATATGTTTTGAAAAGTGTGTCGGAATTCCTTTCTGGACAAGGAGGAAGACCTCTCTCACTAGCAATCTGGTGACAAAGCAGTGAGGCAATTAAACAAATTACATTAAGATAAGTCACACCAGTGAAACTATCTGACATGGCGTAACATGTTTACGGAGTGATGGTAAGATAGTGCCTTGAGCCAGAAGAAACAGCATAAAAAACAGCTAAAGCTCCAAAATTTTATATGAAAGGTCTTTTTAGGAAATGTACTATGTGCCACAAGCCTTTATCGAACTTTGTAGGGTGTGAGATCCTCATTATTAGGACAACTTTTATCTTTGGAATGAAAACATGTTCACGTGCAGTGGTAAGATTCGATAACCTCCACTGCTAGCTTCCCATATTTTTGTGAGATCACTATGGATGCCTCAAAATGACGTTTGCTTCAGGAAATTGGTTTTTGCTCGAGGAAGCTTTTGACAAATGACCATTAGACACATGGCAGCATTGAAACTAAGGAGCCAATGTAAAGCAGTCAGTGATGCCCTTCAAACTACATGTTACTGATTGTGATGGCTTTGGTGTGTCATGTAGACTGAGGCTGTTCTTTTCAGATTTTGTCAGTAAACTATTACTACCCCAAAACTAGTCACGAAATGCTGGTTGACAATTAGAGCCATCACCGCCGCTGAGTCTGATGCAGAGCAGATGACTACTACACAGAATGTAAGAAGTTCATCTGAATATTGGATAAAGTCAATAAATAGTTGAATTCGATGAGTTGCAAATGCTATGGATTTAGCTAAAATACGAAAATGGACTGGAGCTTTCTGTCCTCTGTTCTTTGTAAACTCGATATCGAGCGGGAGCATGGTTTTTAGAGTATTCTTTGAAAGTATGAAAGAAATAGAGGGACTTAATGGATCCATGGCAGGACTACTATTTGTAACACCAAACGCAGTTTCACACTTGATAAGTAAGTAAAAATCATCTCCATCTGTGATATCAAGTACAGCAAATCAATCATCCGGTTTAGTATATGAATGCAATAAAGAGCTTTAAAATAAGATTCGTTATCGTTTTGAATAATTATACAATTGTATGGACAGACGTTTGACTTAAGTCTTATGTATATATTTATATATATAGAAGATGACTAAAGTAAATTGCACTGATAATCTGTAGTTTATGATGGGCATGAGACCTATGGTTAGTACCTTATGGCAAAAAGTGTCTGGTCACAGATTTGCAATAAGTGATTTTGATTGATAATTTCCCATCGACTACTTTGCCTCCGTTGAATGTCAGATATTCGGAATGTTTTAGTTTGACCCATTTACAATTGACCTATGAATAAGACAGGTGTGGCAAAATATCATGAACTTTGTGAATCAACTCAACAGCGATGCCTGGCCAATCATGATTTTGCCTAACTCAATTATTATAACTTGACTACGAAAACTTCTATCAGGCGGGGAATGTAATTTATTGTAGTGAACCAGGAATTTTCTGAAGGCTTTTAAGTCGATTTCATTATTCCAGCTGTTGTGTCTCCAGTCGAAAGGTAAGGTCAGAGGTCAACGGTCAAAGGTCAAATTGGTGAAATTTTTATTTTGACGGTATTTCTTATTCCAAAATGGCTGTTATCATGGGACCTTGAAATATAAGACCGGTATATTAAATTTTATCTTAAAATCATGTTTGTATGTGTTTTGAGGTCGAAGGTCAATTTCAGGGCTCAAAGGTCAAATTTGGCACCAACAATTTTGTGTCCGCAATTCCTCCTACACTGCAGTGCCGATGAGGGTTAAAGTTGGTAGATAGGTGATCCATGGTTTGAACTTGTGTCTCCCATCAAAATTTAAGATCATAGGTCAAAGTTCAAATCGGCAGATGTTTTGAAAAGTGTGTTGGCGATTTCCATCTATACGATAAGTCTGACGAACTTAAAACTTTGTTGTTTGGTACCTAAGTATAATATGTAGTGTTCATCCGATATGTGACGCCATCGGTCAAATGTCACGGTTGCTACAGCTCGTATTACAGTACGGTAGGTTCTGTTAGTACAAGGTGTCAATATAACTTAACGTATTAGATCTTTTCTTTTTCCATGCAATATGATTTAAAATTTCAGCTTATGCAACCATGGTTGGCCTAAGCGATTATGTTCCATAACAGGGTCATTTTTCATGCGTTAATTTGGTTATACCCTCACTCAGTATGTTTTTACTGCCGTGTATACACTAGACAAGGAGTTGAGTTGCTTTACAACACGTTTTGGCCGGAAAAGATATTGAATAATGCAAATCCTCATGACGTTCTTCTTAGAACTATTACAAAACGCGCAGAATGGCAGTACGCTGCTCTGAGAAATAAAGGAACTCCGAGGACTACATTGAGTTTGACGCACTCTCGATTCATAAATGAAAATACTTTGACGCGTACGGGGGTCTGCACTCATAAACGTATACGCACATCACATGCGCGCTCTTTTACATCGGCGCGGCATGGTCTGGTGAACGTGAGTACGTGTCTAGCTTTGTATGTAACATGTATGATTAAGTTGTATATAGTGACATGTGTGAGACTGTGAGGGTGAAGGAGCAACGAGCACGGACGACAATAGGGATGAGATATGTAACTCAGTGGATTGCCCTCTTGTTATCTCATCACTATACATGTAACGTGCGGGTTTAAAGTATTGCAGTTGCTTTGGGAAGTTAAAATGTATTATGGCTCTCTCAGTTGCCATAGCAACAGTTGCCATAGTAACATCATGTATCGTTAATATATGAGACAAGGGGGTCTAACCTGGCATGGTACTTACGGTGACCTGGAACCCTACCCCCCATTATGATCAAAATGTGTGAAGTCTGTGTGTGTGCGAAAGAAAATTTCAATTTCAAAAGTTTGGGGCGGCAACTCCTCCTAGACCGCAAAGCCTATGAGAGTTAAACTAGGTATATATGTGACCCATGTTCACCAGTTGCGTCTCCCGTCAAAATTTAAGGTTAGAGGTCAAAAGTCAAATTAGTGAAAATCTTACTTTTAGTTTTTTTTTTTTTAATCCAAAATGGCTATTTACATGGGACCTTTACTTGTATGACCGGTACACAAGATTCATATGAAAATCATGTTTGTATGTATTTTGAGGTCAAAGGTCAAGTTCATGGGTCAAAGGTCAAATTTAACACCGAAAATTTTGCGTCTACAACTTCTCATAGATCACAAAGCCAAGGAGGATAAACTTAGTAGTAGGTAACCCATGGTCTGAGGTTGTGTCCCCATGAATATTTAAGGTCAGAGGTCAAAGGTCACTGGTCACAGGTCAAATGTTTAGTCGGCAAAATGCTTTTAAAAATTTGCGTTGCGATTTCCTTCCAGACAGTAAGTCTAATGACGTTCAAACTTGGTCGTTAGGTACCTGATTATGGTATGTACTGTTCACTCTATCGGAGTCGTCATAGGTCAATAGGGTACATAATACAGTGCGCTAGGTTCTGTTAGTACATGCTGCAACATAACTTATTAGATGTTTGCTTTTCCTACAATGTGCCTTAGCATTTCAACTTATTCAACTGTTTGGACTGAGCGATTATATCTATTAAGTTGTCATTTTTATTCTATTGGTAATACCCATACTCAGTACTTTTCTTTACTGTTACGTGTCGTGTATACACTAGCCAAGATCATGAGTGGTTTACAGTACGTTTTGATGGGAAAAGAATTGAGTAATGCAAATGATTGTGACGTGTTTCTTAGAACTATTACAAAACGCGGAAAGTGGTGGCGCGCTGATCTAAGAAATAAAGGAAATGAAAGGATTACTTTGACGCACACGTGATCTGCATGGAAATATGTACTTTGACGCTCCCGCATGACAGCTATACATAGCACTTGTGCGTTACTTACACATCCATGACCGAGTGTCCCGCCCCTAGCTACGTGTACCCAGAGCCATATGTATCTACCTACGGCTCTGAGGGCTTTCCTAAGAGAATTCATTTGGGTAGATACCAAACTCCTATACCTACAGTGTAGGGACACTCGTCCGGAATTGAAGCTCGTATAGTGTACCCACTTGGATCGTACTTTCAGTCGTTTCGTTTAATGTGACTGGATGTCTTAAAAAGTTATGCAAAGCAGGAAAGTTCCAATGTAAAAGCATATAAGCGTATACTTGCTTTGTCCAATGTAACATTACGTTTCACCTGTAAACAGTGTAATGTATTGTGAGCCTATGTGCAACGCACAGAGCAGCATATGGTGCATCGTCCTAGATAAGCCTAGACTATATTGACATTGGTTTTCATTGCGAGTATAGCATGGACGGACCCGTCTGTACATTGCTGCACCCCAAACTTCGTGCACTACACCGTTTTATATACCTCCATCACCAAACAAGGAATGATTCTAGCTGCTACAAACTACATTAGTCTGTAGTGATTTAGGTCGCTAATTTCAAAACAATGCTTTCCCAGGTATTTTTATGACACTTTTCGAACCTCTCTACGCTAACGTTAGTCTGGATTCCCCCCCCCCCCCCCCGTTAACTGCTAAATTCATTGTTATACAAAGAATGTTGGTCCAAAGTTCAGCCTGTTAACGTAACTGGCAGGTATGTAGCATAGGCATAGTGAATATAACTACTGTAGACCTAAATTCTACTACAGAAATACCTGACTTGTTTGGTGTTCTATATCCTGCTATGTTTGCATACTAGCCCATGTTAGAAACATGTATAGCCGTGCTCTATGTACTTGAGCATATATCTGCAAGACTTTATTACCGAAAAATCTGTACTTATTGTTATAGACACCATGTACATACAGTTCACTGAAGACTTATATTTTCCTCGCACAGATATTTTATGGACGGAAACTATGTTATCGGTAAGTCTAGTAAGTGATGTTTTATTCACACAGGGATATCGTAGAAGTACGGAAGCGTAGAAGGGACATACAAAAGAAAAACGAACCATCTCGGCAAAATGACAATTTTTGTAAAATTGACATTTTGACGACTTAAATAAAGTCTTCAAAATGATAAAAGACGGAATTTGTAGTATCTTGTCAAAACTGCAACATTTAGAAAAATGCCATTTTGACGAAATGATCCAACTCGGCAAACTGACATTTTTCTGATTTTTGCCATTTTCACCCGATTTTCTAACTCGGCAAACTGGCAATTTTCTGAATTTTGCCATTTTGACGAAATGTTTTAAGTCGAAGTTACGAATTTTGTCATTTTAAGTAGATGTTCTTACTAGGCAAACTTGCTATTTTTTGAATTTTGCCATTTTGACGAATGTTCTAACTAGGCAAAATGTCAATTTTCTGAATTTTGCCATTTTGATAAAATGTTCTGTCTCGACAAAATGTAAAAGTTACGAATTTTGTACTTTTGTCTAAAATGTTCTTACTCGGCAACATGGCAATTGTTTTAATTTTGACCATTTTGACGAGACGTTTTAACTCGACAAAATGACAAAATTCCCAATTTTGAATACAAATTCTAAATATGGTTAACAAGTCAGGAGGTCACCACTCAAGTTAGTTCTACATCGAAGTAAACACTGCACTAGTAGCTCACATTTGCACCTATACATCTGTCTTCTGAAAATAACATAGATAAATCAAACATGCCTAAGCGGTTCACTGCCACAGGCCCTGAAGGCTACTTTTTTTCCGACCATTTGTTGTTCCGTCTCAACGCCTGAAATCGACAACTACAATTGTAAATACAAACCATAAAGGGTTTCTTTTAGCGTTACATTGACCGTTAGACGGATCGTAAAGAAATCCTTTTTCTTTAGTATTATGTTGGCCTATTCACTTTCTGACGACTTGACCCTAAATTTCCTTTCCAATCTTTAGTAACGTTTTCCCTGAATTTGTATGATTAGATTAAAAACTGTGAGTCCCCTTCGTCTCTCTAACAGCAAAAATCACTTTCGTAACCACTCGCCTTGTGCATTTCATAGCCTCACAATGCATCGACCAAGCACTCAACACTCTCCGTTTCCCGTTCATAGTTCGTCTTGTACGGACCAAGCACTGTACGTCATACCACTCACCAGCTCTCCATATCTCCACCTCTTACCACCCCATACTTTCACCAATCACTGCGGTAGCCTATCACTCTGTTTGTTCCCCTGATTTCCCGCTATGCATAGCCTAGTTCTACACCGTTTATCTGCCATTGACTTACACTCTAAACTTGCAACCTTCAAAGCCCTTCATGCATGCCAGGTACACCATATCAGGTATTTCTTACCTATCATGCAATACCTATAACGGCCTGAACCATCATCACATATACACATTTTCGTACGTTCACTCATTCATATCCATGTGGAAGGGATTTGCAGTGGTGGTGCATATCAGTAGTTGTTTGGTTTTGATGGTTGCCAATAGATAATCGCACAATCTTAATGGTTTCTCGAGCGATAAGCGCAGATTGTCACTGAAAAACTTGTATTTTCGGTCGAATAACAGGGCTTTTAAACCAATAAACTTGGATAATTGCTCAGAAACATGGTTTTACATGAAAATGTAGATTTCGAGCCATCAACATGGATTTATCACCGACAATCTACATTCACCGGTGATAATCCACTATTAACAGTGATGCATGTTTTATCGGTTGATAAACCAAGATTTTCGAGATAAACTTAATCGGTTGATAATCCACATTTCTCGGTCGATAAACTTTTTGGTGCATAATCACGGTTTTTGGTCGACTAATTCAAGCTTTTTGACTGATTTAGCATTTGTCTCGACATATGTTATATTATACGCAAACCAAAATATGGTTATCACTGTACTTTAAGCAGCATGCCATATACACAAAGACCTTAACGTGACGAATCTGTTCTAACATCGGACATTACAGTAGTTTACAAAAACATTTATTCCAGTCTTTGACTGATCTTGGTGAAAACGAACATTGAAAGCGTTTGTGTGAATAACATGTCTGTAGCTAGACCATTAGCCAATGAGGAACTGAACCTACCGTAGCAACATAAATGTACTTACAACTTACAACAGGCGACACAGCCTACTGTTAGACAATTGCCTTTTATGGTTCAAAATGATCTCTAAGTTCCTGTTCAAAATATTGTTATTTCCTTCGGACTGACTTGAAAACTTAGTCATGTGTGGAACTTCCCCGTACTTCAATTACAATCAATCTTTAGAATTTCATCAACTTACACCGTATAACCAAACTTCGTGATAGTCTTTGACAACACTTACCTGTAAAGTGAATGCACTAAACACAATACAGCGGTATATGACTCAGGGGTTAAATATAATTCTGCGGCGCTTAGTAACTACATCACGTTCACTCTAAATCGTGTCTTACCAGCAACAGAATCCTCAGATATGTATCACAGTAATCAATCAAAGATGAAGAGTCTGCTACCTATAGATTTCATTATCTTTGGATCGTTGCTATGTTTGTCTTCCTTTGTTAAACCTGGAATCGGTAAGTAATATTCACTTTTCTTTTATTTCCTACAGTAAATTTAATAATTTTAAAGTATTTATGATCCCAATTATCTTGTGTCACTAGGAAGGTTTGTCAACGAGTATCACAAGGAAATTGCCTCTGGGTGACATCTCTATAAGTTAACGTTTTGAACTTCAAATTCGTTTTGTGCTATCTTATTAGTTCAAATTCGAAGCTCTGGTCGATCCAGTATTGACTTTATAATTACATATGCCATATATATATATACGTATATGCCATATACCTGAACTTTACCAGTCTGATAAAAGCAAAAACATTCCTCTATTTTCCCCGTTTACATCCTGGCTAAAATATTCCTATGTCTGCTTTTAATGCCATCTTATCCCTTTACATGTAATATATCCACATCCGCAACTGCCCCTAGACCGCAGGGCCGATGAGCCTCAATTTTGGTAGATATAGGTGACCCATGGTCTGCAGTTGTGTCTCCCGTTAGGATTATAAGTCAGAAGTCAAAGGTCAGAGGTCAAAGCTTAAATAAGTAAAAGTATTATTTTAGCTTCTTTTCTTAATCCAAAATGACTATTTACATGGGACTTTCAAATATATGACCGGTTTACAGGATTTTTTGCTAAAAGTCATAAAGAAGCGTGTTTGGGGGTCGAAGGACAAATCTCAAATCGGTAATATGTTTTGAAAAGTGTGTTGCGATTTCTTTCTGGACAGTTAGTCAAACGTCACACTTGGTCGTTAGGTACATGAGCCCATGATATGTAGTTTTTGCTCAATTTGTGACGTCAAGGTCACGGTTATTACAGCACATAATACAGTACGCTTAGGTTAGTACTTGGTGTAAACTTAACTTAATAGAACTTTGCTTTTCCATGCAATGTGACTTAGTATTTCAACCTATGAAACAATTTTTGTCCCCAGCTATTATGTCTAATAACAATGCCATTTTTTCATGCTTTTGGTAATGCCCCCACTCGGTATGTTTTTACTGTCTGTACACGAGACAATGAGTTGAGTTGTTTACAGTAGGTTTTAGCAGCGAAAGAAATACAAAGCTTAGAATCAAAGGTCAGAGGTCGAATTAGTGAAAATCTTATTTTTGCTGTATTTCTTAATCCAAAATGGCTATTTGTATAGGACTTTCAAATATGAGACCGGTGTTCTAGATTTTATCTAAAAAAATATGTATTGATATGGTTTGGGAATCAAAGGTCAAGTTCAGCTGTCAAATGTCAAAATTGACACCTGTGCATCCGGAACTCCTCTTAGACCGCATTGCAAGGTCAAAGTAAGTAGAGAGGTGATCAGTGATCCAAAGTTGTGTCTCACATCAAAATTTAGAGTCAAAGGTCAAGTCAGCAATTTTTTGTAAAAAGTGTGTTGCGATTTTCTGCTAGGTAGTAAGTCTTATAAACTAACTTGGTCGTTTGGTATCTGAGTATGATATGAAGTGTCAACCCGATCGGTGACGTCATAAGTCGGAGACTCACGGTTATTACAACACATAATGCAGTACGGTAGGTTCTCTTCGTAAAAGGTGTCAACACAACTTATTAGATCTTTGCTTTGCCATGTAATATGACTTAATATTTTAACCCATATGCAACCATGTTTGGACTTAGCCATTCAATATGTAATAACAATGTCATTTTCCATGTTTTTGGTTACGATACCCTCACTCAGTATGGTTTTACTGTCGTGTATTGCCTTTCACTGACTAGCCAAGGAGTTGAGTTGTTCACAGTGCGTTTTGGGGGAAACTTGAAGAAATTAAATAATGCAAATGATCATGGCGTGCTTCTTAGAACTATTACAAAATGCTCAGAGCGGGGGCGCGCTGATCTTATGAAGAAAGAAAGATTACTTTGTCGTACCGCGATTTCTGCAACGAAATACTTTCACGCTACTTTCACATTTACACACAACACTTGGGCGTTCTTTTGACAAAGAATGCCCCCGCCTGCGTCCACTTATGTACTGTGTGTAATGAACAGCACGGCGTCTTCAATCAAGCTCTCTATTGACATATACGTGTTAAAGATCTAAAAGAGCGAATGACATGCAGACGACGACAGGGATGAGATATGTAACTCCGTGGATTTGCCCTCTCGTTTTTACTGTTCGACAATTTGATCCACTCATTGGTCTGTTTGACCAAAGTGTTTTTTAGTGTGAATGTGGGGTTGAACTCAACGTCTTTCCGTTGAGTTCATTTATCGCAGACCGTTCAACGATATTTTGTGTAGATATTTCTAGAAGAAAACATACGATGCTGGGTGTCATTTAGCATTGTTGCTCCTTCCAGATATCCGGTCAATACAATTTTCACAATGTTAAATTCAGTGGGCAAAACGAGTGTAAGGAACATCACAGTTGTTGTTGAGTCACTTTTTTTAAGTCAATTCAAGTCACTTCTTTGCAAGTCAACTCAAGTCTCAAGTCACTCTACCTCAAGTCAAGTCATTAGTCATTTTTCTCCAACTCAGAGTCAAGTCACAAGTCATATAGTTCCCATCATATTTTTACCAGCAACAGCCATGGTTTAACTTTCGGAATTATATATGAATAATCTAATAATGATACTTCCGTTCTTAATATTCTAGTATCACAATATTTAAATTAACCTTTACTTTCTCTTTTACAATGTGTTACGTCCATAGTCTTTGCTACTTCTTATGCTCCCTGTTCAAGATCGGCATCATGTTTATACCAGAAAAAGCAAATGTAATTTGTAATTTGTGAATTACATCAGATGCTGTGAGAAAAAAAAAAAATTTTCCGCCATAACAGAGGTATTTAAGTAATCCATTTTGTATAATTTGCAGAGGATGAAGCATTAATAATAAAACTGTACCCCAAATTTCTATGCAAAAATAAACAAATATTATTATATTAAATTATTTATATACAAATATATTTCTATACAAAACCCAACTTGAATAGCACCGCCGTCTAATGATTTTGCCCTCATGAAAAGCTCTTTCTCTTTTCGTTGTCTTTTCCTGCTCATTTGTTCTCATTTTGCACTTTTCTCTGGTTTTGTTCTCTTTTCTCATCCATTTTCTCCTTATTTGAGCTTTTATCTTTCTAATTTCCCCCTTGCCCTTCTCATTTCCTTATTTTTTTAGAACTCTTTTCTCATTCATTTGCTCTTCATGTTTCGCTCTTTTTGCTCCATGCATTTCTCAGCCTTTCTCCGTCTAATTTCCCCAGTCTCCCCCCCCCCTCTGCTGGCCGTATTATACGCACCCAATTAACATTAATTTGTGTGTATGTATGTATGTGTGTGCTTGTGCAGAACATACATTATGTGATGAGGGTTTCCATACCATGACAGTCATGACACGTTTGATTGTTTCTCATACGTTGTAAATGCGAAAATCAACTCACTACATAGATTGACTTATTTGCTTTATCCTGCTCTCTATATTTGCAAACTGAAATTTGTTGACAGGTAGTCTCATGTTATTATGGACTTTACGAGAATATTTTGAATATTGCCTGGCCTATTCCTTTGAATGAATATTGTCTGTAATTTTAACAGAAGCGCAACACGGTTTACCCGTGTTCTTATAGTTGAAACCAATAAGGAGAACTTCCAGTAGGCTGTTATAAACAAATCACACACATGTTTAGTGAATAGGTCTAATGGTATGGCGCATTTTAACAGGAACAGACTATATGTATGTATTATTTGAAGGTAGAGGTTATATTAAACATCTTGCGTTTATACGAAACATAAAGGCTATATATTACACGAAAACATCCACTGAGTTTTACAGGACATGAAAAATACGCACTGTGGTATTCCATCATAGAGCATTATAAGTGCTTCAATACCCCATCAAACAATAGATACCTATATATGAGAATAGAACCAATCAGACACAACACATACGGCAGTGCAGACAACCAGAGAAGCCTTGTGCTATGACTTGATACAGGGCCTCGATGTGTGACAGACTAATATTGACACATAGTTATTTGAGCCAGTCGAATCAGCAATAAATGGAACTTTACTCGCTAACTAAAAATCTATCTTGGTTCTGACGTCTCTCTCGTTACATCTAATCCGTCGCTGGGGCAAGTCATATCCACGACTGTGAACCCCTAAAACCCCTCATATTTTACACTAATACCATGGTCTGGACAGTCATTTCTGCTAAACCAATGTGTTGGGGCAGCGTCGAAGCTGATTTTGAAGAATATATTTATCATATCCTACCACTGTGTTCCTGGGACACAGTGACCTTAAACTTTCAAAGGGCAATTAGTTCATAACGTTATTTCTACAAACAACTTTGCAATGAACGACACGCTTACTCATATGCCATCTTTTCTCATTTTTTTCATCCCAAATGAGGGCGTTTATTAAAGTCTCTCCTCGAATATCATCTCTCTCGGTTCATCCTTCCCTCAGTGGCCATTGTTCACACTCGGTGGGGACTGTTCACCCTCATTGACCACTGTTCACCCTCAATGACCACTGTTCACCCTCAGTGGCCACTGCTCACCCTCAGTGGCCACTGTTCACCCTCAGTGGCCACTGTTCACCTTCGGTGGCCACTGTTCACCCTCAGTGGCCACTGCTCACCTTCAGTGACCACTGTTCACCCTCGGTGACCACTGTTCACCCTCGGTGACCACTGTTCACCCTCAGTGGCCACTGTCGTCGCTAACATGTAGTTCTGTGTTCTTCATTGTATTGATTACAAATGTGACATAAAAAAAAGTAGAATTCAAAGATGAGTTACCGAAACGAAATCACAGTCACAACAAAGAAAACAAAATCGCATGTTTAATCTCAAATGTGCTATTCCTGGAGAACGTTAACGATACTCGACAAAACAAAGATTCGGCAAATTCCAAAGTCTGAAAAGCCTGCCTAAAAAGAGTGGAGACATGATGATAGGCAGATTGTGTGTTATAGTAACACGGTCAAATCTCGGAGTTTGGATATGGAAGATACCTCGTTTCTCAGCTACTAGATCTTTGAAAACAAATACCGTAAGATTTGAGGTTATAAGTATTTTAATGTTGGTCATTGGCGACCTTCGGTGGTGGTTCAATAAACCCGATAAGAACTATTAGTGTATTGTCGTCATAGACGAGTAATTGCCCCCAAAATTACAAGCAAAAGACATGTACAGACAGACCCCTCCACATTCAAATAAGATCTTTCAACTTAAACAACTACAATTTCAAAATGGCGCATTCATCACTTTGCTTTTCCTGATCCATTGCTGGACAATTTTTCCTGTAAACAAAAATAGAATAAGCTTCAGTAAACCATCCGTCTCGTTTGGTGTTGGGTACAAGAGCAGTTTAAGACGGTCACCCTATGCTGGATAATACTAACAACATTATCCTTCATATTTCTTTTCTTCTTTTTGTAATCAGTTAGTCAATAAATTATTTTATATCTTTCATTTTGTGTTAGTTAATGGGGCTGGAAGTCCTCCTATGATCACTGAAGATTCAGGTAATAATCTTACTTAACTGTGTCTCAATAATTGTTTGAACAGACAAATCTATTATGGCTGATCATCGTTCTCTGTTTCTGGGAACATTGCACAGACAGTTTCATGTTGTTTCCACTCTGATAACATTTTACATTTTGAAGGGTATGATTATAGATAAAAGAGGACTAAGAAGTGCGTTTTGCTGATATGAGTAAGCTAAGTGTGGAGCAAATAGGTTCATCCATTTCTGTATCTATCGTAATTCCATCTAACATTTGAATTACTGAAAGTCTCTGAATCCCATTGTACTATTTACAATATATAATATTATTCTGTCGGTGACATAAACTAGGCTATCTGTAAACTACCTTACCCTTTTCTGTGATAGAAATCACAACAGAAGACCTGTTTCCAGAAGAGAATGTAACCACAGCTGTTACCGAAAGTTCACCCTCTACTCAAACTACTGAGCCTGTGAAAACAACACTTATCCCACGTAAGCAAGTATAATTATAGACATGTTGAGGATATTTGCTAAGATAAGAAAGACAATATGAGTTTACTAAAACAGACAATGAGAGTATTACCATGGTATTACTACGATTCAAGTTTTAGTGATGGCGATAAGAAATAGGCAAACCCCCCCCCCCCCCTCATGAGATGTTACGATGTAAGAGATAGAGAGAATATTGGTAGGTCGAGAGAGATGACGAAGGTATTCTTACGAGGAGAGACACATGAAGATTATATATTGCTGCTGTAAGAAAGACAGGGGGGGGGGGGGTCACGAAAATAAGAGAGACATTGAAAGCATTGCTATACGACGACAAACGGCGGAAACTTTGAGAGTATTGCCAAGACAGGAGAGACAGTAAGAGCATGGCCAGTGATAACTTCATAAAAGTTTCTTTAAATTTTCCCGGCTTTATCTATCGGATATTATGATTACTGCACACACTGATATTCGTAACTACTCAAGGACTGTCTCTTAAAAGTCAGTACGCTCAGGCATTGAACAAACAATTCCGAATAAGCCTAAGGTTATAGAAAGTCTCGTCACGGCCAAGTTTCAGATCGACTAGGTACTTCAAGTTAAGGACAGGATCATCTAGCTAAAACAATTAGATGATTTAATGTTAGAAACGTCTTATTGGAACTATTCAAACTTACCAGCAATATATATGTACTGATCATGAACTGACATTACGTTGTGATGATAACACAATGGTCATACAGTATTGTATCAAGTGTTCAAGAGCCTTCCTGAACATATTGATAAAATAAATCTTCATATAGAGGACATTATTGTCTTGCTGTTTTACTTTGATTTGCTCCCTTCATGATGCTTTGTTTCGTTTTATTCCAGTCGATATTGTCCTACCCATAGTCGCTTTTGTAATTCTGGTACTGACTTTCTCTTCAGTTTGTTTCTGCTACTGTGCAAAGTGTTGCTGGTAAATATGAATTTCATTTTATTATTTATACTTTTGACGATGATTATGATGTTTAGAGTATAACAAATTAATAATCTACTTGGCAACTTTCTGAAATTCTGAATAATCAAGGAAGACTGTGTTCGCACGCAAATAACTGACTCTTTTTTATTTATGTTCCATATTTACTTACAGTTCGACATAGTTCTGTCATAGTTCATACATACCCTTCCCCCACTCGTGCTTCCCTTTAGGAAATATAATGATCAATACAAGATAAGTCAAACTCAAACTTTTGTCAAGACATATACCATTGTTTGAACAACAGGCAATGGTTCATAGATCCCTAACTTAAATTTATCAGACACAGGTTTTTATTTCTCTGAATTATTTTCTCTCACGAAGCTTTAGAAGAAAGATGGAGGACGAATCAACTGACGTCACCATGAACCAATCTAATGGCAACACCATACCTAAGAAAAGAACTGGAAATGGATCCTCTGCATTACGTAGTCTAAAATACTTCCAATCAAGGACGGTTGAACCTCCGCGGAATATATCCGGCGATGGGTGGGGAGAATCTCCGCGGATCATACCTAGCGATGGGTGGAGAGAAAACGAGCAAAATACAACAGACCTACAGACAACAATGCAATGTCAGACTCAGAATCCAAAGAAAAATGAAGATCCGAGTGTGATTTATAATTTCATCAACGAAAACAATCACGCCGACCAATCAGAAGGCAATGATGATTCATACGACTCAGTTTTAATGAGAAATAGCGCCATCTACACTTTACCAACAAAGAGAGAAAAGAGGCCAGAAAGTGGTTTGATGATCGAGAATACAGCATATCAATGTTTCGATGAATTATAAGGCAGACGACAACAGAATATATCTGTGAGATATCATTAAGCTCCATCGATAATAACGAAACGTAACGTGTGAGCGGTTGATAAGACGCTGAGTGAATATACTGTTCGTGGACTTGCAATGTTGTAATGATATACCGCACTATTACACCAATAACAAGAAGGATTGAATCTATTTTGATATTTTCTTCAACTCCAGAAAAAGATAACTGGAGGAATCACTAATCACTTGCCATCACATGATATCACTAATATTATTGCTTGGGAAATTAGACAGCAGCTCTTTGTGTATTTTATTTTTAGGAAAACATTTAGTCAATCACTCTCTCATCGATATGATAGTATGCAGAATTTTTTCAAGAAATAAACTAAAATAAGTAAAATTATTAGATAAATACATTGAAAGTATACAAGGCTTATGGTGTGTTTTTCATGTATTTTGTGGTGTGAGCAAGTACAAATGAGGTATTTAAAAGGCTAATTGTATCAGCGTTGTTTTAGTAATTTGAAACTCCGCATTCACTTGGTAACTTCGGACTCTACGCTATAGTAACGTTGGTCATCTGAAGTCTCTCTGATATGTCAAATCATTATCATTTATCATTTATTTTTTAAGAATGATTCTCGATGAGTAAGTACAGAAAATTGAAATCACTGCAGGCGATCATCTGCCATCATTTCATCCCATAGAAACACCTTTGCTCCGCTCAGCCTCCATGATCGGTCATGGTTGGTCTCAAATCAATGAGCTCGTACCCTCATAATCAACTCCTTCATCTCTGAGGTAGTTAGCAACCTCACCGGTGACCCCCCCCCCTCATAAATACATTGAAAGATGTGGATAACATTACCGCATTAAAAAACCTGAAGTACGCACCCCCCCCCCCTTCCCTCTCCGAAACAAACTTTAAGTTTAGCAATGACAGTGCACGTTGCCGATTTGATAAACAATCATCAAATTAGGTGACATTGTTCAACTTTCTTGATAGACGTATTGCATATGCAAGGAAGAAAAACTACTAGAATTTTGGTGTTGTCCTGTTTTATAGACAGTTTGAAAAGTAATTGAAGATTTTAAATTTCACTCCACTTAAATAAGCGGAAATATAAAAAACATTCCAGAAGAAGGAAATTTAATGCAATGAACTTACAAAATACGTATAATGATGTAATATAATGTACTGCATGCCACTTGAAACCATTGAAAGGGACTAAGGCCTGAATAACGCATTGTGGTTGATATAGGGAAGTTTGAAGTCTACGTAATTAGTTCTCTGACAGCCGATCACCAAGTTCATATTGTAATCTTACCAACCGTGTCAGATGGCAACTGATTTGTTTTTCCTCTCTGTATCTATACATTGCAGAAGATATAATCTTTGTTAAACAATCTTTTAATTATTAAATCAGGGTTCTATTCAAGTTCTAACAATGACAACGTCAAAACAGGATCGTTTTAGTGTTGCTACGTTTCAGCATGGTTTCCAATGAACCGTGAAATAGTGTCTAGTACTCTAGATCCGTCCAACTGAGACACGCAGCTTTGATGGTGTATTCCGGGTAAAGAGCCTCTCTGGCTGACTACTATTAATTAGAGCTAAGTAATATATTATAGTGTATCATACATTTGTGGAGCTGTGCTAGCTACATTGAAACTTCTCAAATGATGATGATTCTATCATGGCATTTACATATTGGTTGAAACAATTGGCAAAAAAAAAAAAAAAACGAATTAAAGGTGAATAGCCTTCGTTATCCAAACGAACCTAGGAACTCCTAAACCTTACCATCATGACGATCGCTGATGGCTAAAATCTCGTGAGTGCCAACAATTTGTTTTATTTGCCCGAATTTGTTTCGGCGAATAACAAGAGCCTTACAAATTTTATGAACTTTAATCTAGAAGGGGTGGAAGTTTAGAAAAGGTCGAACCCCGTTGAGAACTCTCTCAAACGTAACTATCATCGAGACACTGCCGTCGACTGTTTTTGTTGGTGTGATACTTTAAAATGACGTAAAGAATCGGTTAAGTCCGTATAAAATTCGATATTTAGAAACATTACAGCTGGGATTCCACCAGACCATTAGTGAGCGTGGTGTGATTTTCTAATGTTTAATGCAGATGTAATTTTTCCATTCTCTGAAATGGAAAGAGGGTCGTTTTTGAAATGTTAATTGTCGAGAAACAATGGGGAATGGTTGTATTGGCAGATAACAATAACATAACTAACAATGGCTGTATGTTCTAATGATCATCAAAACCTTTTTGCCTGGTAGCACAGAAACAAAATCAGCAATCTTCAAGCTAACTCCCTTGAGATAGTTTAAAGAGATTCATAGCTATTGTTCTTCGACATGGTATACATTCACCAAAAGTGGTCTGAGTAACCATTCTGCGCCTGGACATCAAGTATTTTCTCCGAGGAGCTTTGTTTTCGAAGAATGGCCACCAAGAGTAGATTCGTCGGTCTGGGTACAGAAAATGAGTAGATGCTTCTCACACTGAAGTCAAGGGTTCACTTACTCAGGTGCCGCTGAAACGACACAAATAGTGAGGAAGGGGCGGGGTGCCCGCAGGAATACTTAAATCGACACCACTGAGCGTACAGAAAAGTTTCTGGCTTTTCAAACCCCTTAGATGACAATTGCAGGGTAATAAGCTGCATGTACCCAGCCATGAAATAGGTATGTATATCTGCAATTTATCAATTAATGAAAGAAAAAATACCAATTTACAAGAACTTGGTTAACGTATCAGATGGGTTGAAATTGTACGACCTACAAGAATCATAATGAATTATGCGCCCTCTTTCATTCCTTCTAGGAGCACAGATGTATTGGGAAGGGTGAACACTGTACCTTTAGCAGAACCCGGTTTTGGGGTGGGGTTTAACATCTCTATTTGAAAAAGTACCAGTAGCACACTCCAACTCTATACCGCATGTGGCCGTTTGTGAATATTTATATGTTTATTAATGTGCACCAATTGGTTGCCATTGTACATTGCATCGATAACTATCGACTAAGTCACAAATGTATGGAATAACAAAAATTTGTTTTGATTTCCAAATTCTTCTGTATTAAATCGCCTTCGCTCGTTCGTCGGCCACACTTTAACCTTGAAAAATCTTAACTTTGGCCTGAGCAGAAAAACTTACAATCACGCGCACAGCCATCTGAGAGGAGTGCCATCAAGTCGGCATGGAGAGAGTTCGAAAATTTTTGGCCTAAAACACCTTACAGATTACACAAATTGCATTTTCTGTTTGTTTTGCTTATCACCCCACCCCCTACAAATGAAAATAGCTCTTATACGTTTTTTATTAAATTTATTTTTTGGATGTACTCAACACTCAGGTGGTATGTCATCTCCACATCCCACTGAATGTCACTTGTTTTTATTGTGAATTTCTCGGTTTATCGACTACTGATACTGCCTGCTCATCAGAGTCTGATGTAATAGCAGCTAGCCTTAGTGTCTACTGTTTAGTGTCTTAGTGTCTACTGCCTAGTGTCTACTATGGTTTTCTATGCTTCTTACGTCAACTATATCTCTTGTTCACGAACCTTTTTGTCTTATTTTTCACCTACCACTTGCCCCAATCAAATTCACGGCCCCAAGGGGTCCGCGGACCCAAGTTTGAGAAACCTGTCCCCAGGTTAATAACGTTGTTTAACGTCAGTGATGGATCCTCTACCAACAATTCGAACGGTGATATGTTTTTGGATCCTGTAACTCCTCTATCTACTTTTAGATTAAGGTTTGTCAAAGATAGACTGATTCGACTGACATCTAAAATTAATCCAGTATCTTTATCGGGATCAACAAACGCAATTTTACAGCCCTTCTAATGGGTAGAGTTGATTATCAGAGTTGACACAAATATATTTATTCCGTTTGCAATGTTGATAGCTTCACGCTATCTAGAAATGGATAATGTTAGTAATAGTAAAGGGATCCGTGTCAGAATCAGATTTCTCATGTATCCAATTTATTGCCTTTATTATAATGCTTTATTGTAAATAGCCATATTTTACATAAGTATGTTCTTCAACTTCTATACCACCATGTACTGTTCTATTTTTCTACATTGGTGAGGTTTGGAGTAACTTTCAATCATTGCTCAAATTTATTTGCTATTTTGCTATAAATTTATTTTACAGTATAGAATAAGCGACCATGTTTGCAGATAACTGAATTTCAGACTGTCGAGTCAGTGTACAAGATATGCCATAGATCGTTATCATGTAACCTCCAATCCCATTGTTGTTAATTGAAACTTAGGCAGAGATAGAACAAAAAATAATTTCAAACAGACCTTTGCCTCATATAAATACCAGGCAGCAAGGATAATCTTTCTGTGCAGTAGAATACATTTGAAGAAAGTATTACTTTTCCCACCGTTATTTCTACATTTAAACGGAAATTCAAGAAGCAGTTAATAGGCCAACAAAAATATAAAGAGAATTTCCAAAAATATATTTATTTCCATTATGCATCGTTCATCCTTCTATTTTGTTCACTATGTTACTATTTTTTATATTATTTTCTTTTCAATCATTACTATCGTTATGATTCAGTGATTTTTGTTTTGTGGTTCATTAAGTAGGACTTTAAAATGTTTATTTTACTTCTTTTCATTCTTTCCCCTTTTTTATCCATATCGATATATAAAGGAATTATATAGTCATTGCTTTCATTATTTTTTATATTGTTTACTGCTAGAAATAAACTGTTGTCATTGTCAAACAATACTGGATTCTGACATATCTTTCATTATTCGTATCTATTTGTTCTGCGTTCAGTCCATCCTCGGACTATTTATCTTGGAAGACAATGCCTCACTCAAGATTCAATCAAACAACTAGTATACGCTATTGTTATCTAATTCTACTTACATATTGACGGCATATTTTAATGACAATTGAAGGGGGTCTTAAATGAAAAAGAATAAGTTTTCAAAACCGCAAGTTATTGCTATGTACAGAAAGATTTCTCTCGTCAAGAAAGATTTCCTGTTGTCTCAAGTCTACCTAAATGCCATTTGACAGACCGGGAATAATTGCAGGAAGTCTATGTTTTCCTTAGAAAGTAAAGTCTTCATTATAGTTTAAAGTTTGACATATTAAAATAATAAAGAAATTAATGTCACATGTCTTAGACTATTTATGTTTCTTTTAGGAACGTCTAGAATATAAGCAAAATGGATACTTAAATATTTAGAATATCAAGTATTTCCTACAGTTCAATGAACCATTTTAAAATAGATATTTATTTAAAATCTTCCAAGCGAAACATACTATTGAGATATGATTTTCACCATTTTTTTGTATGGAATGTAATTCTCTTCAAAGGCCAATACTATCTCTCTTTTGCTTACCAAATAACAAGAAATGGCGCCCTGAAAATATTAAGAGAGGTGGCGTGGCTTAGTGACCTATTGTCTTCTTTGTGACTTACAGAGAGGATAATCGTCAATAATAAAATTATTAAAAACTAGAAACTCCGAATTCTTTTATCAAAGCAGACTTTATAGTTGAAACGCGGAAAAGGAATGCATAAGCACGGATATTGTTGATAAGCATTGGGGAATACAAGTCTTTTGTCTAGAATGGGCCAATCTAGTGGTATAGTAATATGGGGGGGGGGGGCGGTATAAGAGAAGGCTAACATTCTATACATTTTGTGTCAGCCGGTAGTCAGGTGGTCTGATACTAATTTGCTCTTCCCGGTCGCTAAGGGTCTCCAGGGGCGTGGATGCAACCATAACTGTACTCTTGGAAACCTCTTCTAGATGGTTTTGGTCTTCTGATGGTTTGTATCGTGTTGACCTCTAAAGTTAAATGTGCATTCACATCTCATTGCCAGCATTACTGAACCAAGTTGAGAGGGACAACGAGGTAAAAAACATTGTACCTAGGGAAAATAAAATTTATATCTAGGGAAAATAAGAATATTTAGAAGAAATTTCACTTCACCACTGTAGACTTTTGTTGCACCGTATCATTTCTGAGGGCATTCTGTTATGTAAAAGTTTCCAACCGGTAGGACAAAACAGCGGATTCAATTGAAAATGTTGCGTATTAAAATATATAGAATATTATGAAAGAAACATTACTTCTTACCAAACGGAAACCAGTGGCGGCACAAGGATTTTAAAAGTGGAGGGGGGGGGGGGGGAATGGAGGGCAAAAGAAAATGTCGGGGGGCAAAAATTTTTTCGCGCGCATCGTGAAATTGAGTGCGAAACGTGAGACTTACAGGGTGGGGTCCAGGGGCCCGACTTAGAGCCCCGACTTAGAGCCACTGGTGGGGGTCCAGGGTCGAAGCCCCCGGAAGCTCTGAGGTTTTAGCAAATCTAATGGTAAAAAATTAAGTCTCAGGATAGGGGTGCGCTGGTCCATAATGCATCATCCAAAGCAAAGATTCCAAATCATTTTAATGCAAGCTAGGTTTATTTGGCTATTACTCTTTTTAGCTGACAATATGAAAAGTTGGAAAGCGACAATATGTTTAAAAGCTACTTATTAGCAATCTCTTGACACTTTTTACACTTTTCTTAAAACAGAAAGGTGAATACAATATGTACAGTATATTAACAGGGAATAGATATATACATATGTATCTGTTACATTTAAGTTTATATATCGAGCATACCAGGTGGTACATAATGTATTAGAGGGATGTGTTCACAACCACAGCAAGAATTAATTAATTTGAAAAGTTTGGGAATGATTCAAACAGGGAGGAAAATTATTTGTGAATTATTTTGCCTTGAAAACTCCTGAAAGGACACTATATTTCAGGAACTGAGTGGGAGGAAGTCTCTGACTGGGGGATGCCCCCCCTCCCCTTGGTGCCGCCCATGACGGAAACTTACCGAAAATTCATTTCCTAAGTTGCTAGTACCCAGTTTTGAAATAGGGATCTCTTGTCCCAATTATTATAGTGAAATCAGGTATTTAATTATGCATCCTCTTTAATTTACTATTGGAACACTTTGAAAATATTAAGGGGGGACACATCCTTATTTAAGATCTTTTTTACATGGGACAGTGAAGTCAAGGGATTTTTTGAAAGGGGTCAAAAGACTCGACATGGACCATAACTAGATTTTTTTCCATGTTTCTGGGGCATGAATGAGGAGATATCAAATAGTGTGATACAGTGTGCTACGGACATACAATATGCCTCTGTTGCATAAATTGATGCACCTGGAATTTTGGAGGCTATCGGATGATCTGAGAATTGTGGGAAGAATATATAAAAAGAGCGCCAGCATCAGTTGGAGTGGAGCGAACCAGAAATAAATGACATAAAAATACACCTTTGTTTTCAACATTTATTACCTAGGATTTGTTGCATTGCTTTTTGTTGGAGGTAAGTTTTTTTTTTTTGCCTCTGATAGGTGCTGTTAGTGCTGTAATTTTAAACAAATACCTGCTTTTACACCATTTCACATATGCCTAAACTTTCGCTCTAGTCTCATTTTTATCTATTGTCTGTTACACACATATTGTTTGCAAAAAGTGTCAACAGATTGTTTATCATTCGTTTTTTTCGCGAGTTTGTTCTGGCGCTCTCCCGTAACTCCGACATTCTCCCTCAATTTGCCCCACACAACACTTTGAATTCCCAGTGCCTGTTCTGATCCTCAATCCTGGTTGGATCTAATTCCTGACTTTGAGTATGAATGTGTTTTACAGTGATTCCTGTGAGAGACGGTCATTTGGTGAAGCTTGTGATGATCTGTAGATGAGTCCGGTGCTGCGGATGAGTTCTGTGTTTATCTATATATTTCTATCCTTGCGAGTCATTGTATGAAGCTAAGAGTATTCGTATGAGTAATCCTGTGATGAATTTGGGGATGACTCATGTGATAGCGTCAGCTTAGTTCGCAGAACTACATATCTTGCGAAATATCATCGGAAGCACACGAAGGCTCCGTAAGACCGAGGGACCAGCACACTATCACTTTTCAGAAGAAGATACAGTGTTTCCTTCTTACAACAACACTTACAGCAACGTTATGGACTCAAAATTAATGAAAACCACTGAGTACGACGAAGAAGACTTTTTAGAAGCTGTCTTTTTGGCTGAAGATCGGTATGAGAAACGAAACGTTACGTTATGAGCTTTGGCTTTAGTGAAGTTAGGTCTTCTCTAGCCTAAGTTATTGTACAGTAGTTGTACTTGTAGCCACTGCCAGTGTGGTTACACCTAGAAATGACGCACCTAAGGATTTGGTCAGTGATTATGAACTTGGAAACAGTCCAAGTCATAATAAATCATGGCGCAACTTTAGAATCCGTACCATATGAACGTGCTCGCTAGCTTCGATTCGATTGTTCGATTCGGTCCACTGCCATCCTTGAATAGTGAATGATGAATGGATTGCCAAACTAGCGTCGGTACGTAAACAGGGCTGGGGATCGGATCAGGGGATCGGGTTAGGCGTCATGATTCAGGGTTAGGGGATAGGGTTAGGGGATTGGGTTAGGGGATAGGGTTAGGGGATTGGGTTACTTATTTATAGTATATGAATATATATATACTGTTATATGACTACGTTGGATTACGCGTTCGTGAATTGTATGCATTTTCGAACGCTCAACCACCACAACCGCTCTCGCAGTGTAGTGGGTTATGCGTAAGACTTATGATGCATCAGTTATCATGATATTCTAGGTTCGAATCCTCCTCTAACCTATACTTCTCTTTCAGCAATAATCTACCACTTCTTCCACAGGTGTCACTACATGTTGATCATTGCACAAAAAATCGGTGATTTCGGAAATCTAAAAAAGATAAAAAAAAAACTAGCATAAGAAAAAAAAGGTAAATAAAACATAGACGCTATGCAAACTCTTTTAGTTATCTGATACCTTGTCCGATTGGTACGGATTCCAAATTAGTACCTAAATCATATGATGTAACCTAATTACTGGGTCTACAGTTGGATTACATTAGTTTCCACCCCTCGGTAGTTTCTTCTAAAAACTGTTGTTTTTGACTCCAAACAGTGCTAGGAGCAGATTTCAATGTGACTGTATAAGTATTTGGTACAATTTTAGGATAGCCCGCCATTCAGAAGGGCCTTTTTTACAAGTGGAGTTGGTGTCGCAGTCAAGCAAGGAACAACTCAGTCATACAGATGGAGGGTGCTAATAACTTTTATCATTTGACTTCACTGTGACTCTGACTCTCTCTGAAAGTTGTATTGTCACTACATCTCTAACTCCAGGAGCAAGTATCATTTCACATTCACTAAACAAGAGCTAACTCATTCTCATGCTCCCCCACCTTAACTCCAACTCCACCTGAAAGTAAATATCAAAGATGCATCCCTCCCACACCGACTTTAGCTCCACCTGGAATAACATGTCAAAGTACTGTAGGGTGCAATCACACGTTCAAGTCATTGTGACTCCGACTCCATTCTTTAATTATCATTAAGCAATTGATGCATGATCCTCATGCTCCTACCCCACCTTTGCTTCGACTCCACTTTAAAAATAGATCTCAAAGTACAGAGCAATTACATGTTCAATCACTGTGACTCTGACTCCAGTTTTAAAGCATTGTTTAACAAGTGGATACATTTTCAGTGTTAGTTCCTCCCACCTTGACTCCAACTCCAGGTATAAATATATGTCTACCGAAATACATGTCGTCCTCAAGTGTACTTTGACTCTGCAGGAAGAAAAAGAAAAGATTCAACTTACCTAATCTTTGGAGTACAAGGCTCCACTGCAACTTCACAACTCCTGGTAACCTAAAATTACTCCAAGTATTCATGTGAGCCAATATCGATCCGGTGAATAGATGTCAGGAGGGATATGAATAGACAGAATAGTCCCCACTGTACTGGATAGGGTTAGCAGATGTCTATTGAAGTCAGTTTGAGGTGTGAATTAGTGCAAACTTGACTTGAAGGTTGTCCATTGTGAGCAGATGATCGTGATCATCACATGAATGTTGCTGGAACTTCAGACGTAATGTGTTAGTAGTCCATTGCAAGTAAATGATCCCTACCATTTTTCATGTAGATCAAAGGTCATTTTAGGTCACTAGAGATTGCAGTATGAAAACCAATTAAGGAACATATACATGCCACTGAATGTTGCTGTATTTTTAAGCTGTTTACATTAGTAGACCTTGTTGAGCAGATGAATTCTGTCATTTTTTATGCAGGTCAAATGTCATCTGGAGTCAGTCGAGATTATAGTTTGTAAACTTGTAGACATGGTATCCCACAAAGAGTAAGGTGTTTGAACCTCAATATTGGTATGTATTGGCAGGTGTGTAGCCAGTTTTTTTAGTGTGAGGGGACATATCGTCCCCATTTGTGAGTGCTGTCCTGGGAGAGGGGTGTAAGGGGGAGGGGTGTTGCCCTAAAGGCTTAAGTCAGGATTTCAGATCAGTCCACAGATAAGCATATGTGGCATGAGGAGAGGGATAGGGAACCCACTCCCATTTGTCTGAAAGGATTGTGTTTGCCATTCTGAGTTGCCCAAAGGTAGTGCCAAGTTGACTTTCTTGACACCTGCACCCATGAACCTAAAATAAAGGTTAAAGATATTGGAAGGGGCTGAGTGCCGTCAGGACTAAACAGTGTGTAACCATCGGTTGGTGTGGAGGGTACAAAACAACTTTTTGCTTTTCAAACACTCCAGATGGCCGGGAATGGCACGTCATGGGTGTTCCAAGCTGCATGTACCCAGCCTTAAAATATTAATAGGGATCTCATGCCGGCAATTTCTCAATTACAGTAGGCTTAATGAGATAGCAATCAATGTACAGGTATGAAAAATGATATCAGATGGGTTGAGATGACACAAGAATCAAAATGAATTATTCATCCTGTTTCATTTATTCTAGGAAAGTTGGCAAATAACAGGGGGAGGGGGTGCTGAACATACCTTCAGACCTTACTGTTGGTTGATAATGACCCATTTCTGAACTTGAAAATAGAAATGAAAAGTGGCGCATGTGGTTGAACATTATCTAATGCGACAAAGCAACGCAAAACCTGATTGGAAATTTTTTGGGGAAACACCTGGGAAAGAAATGAGCTTTTATGTTATCAATCCCTCTTCATTCCCTCCATCTAATTTCCCCCCCTCCCATGTTCCATTGGCATTAATTCCCATCCTTCTTATCCTTCTGTCTTTGTCTGGTATGTTTGACCCTGTGGTATGCAGCTGTTTATCTGCAATATGGTTCCGAGATCTAGCTGTAAATGTGAGTTTTTTTTGCACAAATGTATATATAATTTTGAAGGATGCAAAGTACAAAAGGTACCCATTGTGGCTGTAATACTGTAGTTGTCACCTGCAGTGATGCCAGATTTCCTCCAGAAAAGCTCACTGCAGAGTTACTTTGTAAAAAATTACAATTTTTTTATTAATTTAAACTTTTTAATTTTAATTAATGATCTTGCTTCATTAAAGAGCCTTTGTCAAAGGAATCTTGATTAGATACGATATCAAATGTATGCCCAAGCTGCATGTACCAACTGTACAGTATGGACCACTTGATAGAGCTGCAATAATGGTGTGTGCTAGATTATAGTTTTATACTAGAGTCAGGCAGAGATTTCTCGCACTGTCTTGTAGTAAGTCTTATAATCAAAGCCTCTGTAACATTAGTGTTGAAAGACAGTGCTATGAAAGTTATGACATATCATTCACTACACAGTTACAGTAGCACTATATTGGGTTCAAGAACAGTACTGTTTTTATTTTGTACACATACATTTTGTCTTCCACGTTCATGATAAATTGTCATTTGTGAGCTTAATAATTTCCCTACATGTCAAATCTTGAGATAAGTCGATATTGCTATCTATGTGGATATCATATGGCCGCAGCTGCAGCACTGTTTAATAATACTGTAGGCCCTACTGTACAGTGCATATAGGGCAAGCAGCATTACACTATACACCATGAGCCAGCCATTTAATGACCATTCGGTTCATCTAAATATGCAAATAAAGAAAATTTATAGTGACAGGTTTGTTTTATCCACCGTGTTTGGTTTACTTTCAATTTTATGGGTTTTTTCATTAATGATGAAATATGCAGTGCCTGTCGTTGTAATAATCATAACTATGGGAAGAGTGTTATAAACAATGATGTACATAACTGTTGTGAATGCAAATTGCAAAAGGCACAGAGTTTTCTTTGTAGTTTCATAAGACTTTCCAGTATGAAATACCTCCAGATAACATACAGTACTGTACATGAGCATGTAGTATGTGCCATCATCATCACCACGACCACCAATTTCATATTTGTGTGACTATATTGTTCTTCCTACAGTAAGTTAACAAAGTTTCCTAAATTCATAGTCTTCTCATATGTGTGCCTGATTGTATATATGTTATGTGGTATATATAGATTAGCATTTGATATGCCTTCCCATGTTGTATGGTGTAAGCAATCCTGTACCACATGGATCAGTGCGGTGAATCAATACTAATTGATAGACCACACCTGTGAATGGAAATGAGTACTTGGTGAATTTATGCAGTTGATAAAATACTGTACATGTTACAATAGGTACTGTAACCATTAAGTGTTAGCCTGTGATAATACTAGTTTAAATTCCTATTGTCTCTTAAGCTTCCAATCTATTCATTGTTTCAGAAAGGACTGTAAGAGTACAGTATGTCACAAACTTATGTGACAATTGATTGGGATATGCTTCTATGGTTATGTCTTTCATTTTGTGTCCTGTCCACATGCACATTATTGTGCATTAGTATGATACCATTAAGCGTTGTTGATTTTATGTGATGTTTGTTCAAAACTGGTGCATAGTTTCATGATGATATTTATCACTTCAATCACCTCTTTAAAATAGTTTGATGTCCAGCAATGACCATTTTCTTGTCCTTTGGAAGTTGCTGGCAATGATTGGCTCAATTATCATTCTGTGTCTTCCAACAGATTGCATCAAGATGGTTACAATGAAGGATTTAAAATAGGCACAAATATTGGCTTGTTACACGGTCAAGAAGCCGGAAGGCAGAAAGCAAGCCAGATTGGTTGGGAGATTGGTTTCTACAGAGGATGTGTCAAAGCATGGATAACAGTGATTAGAACAGAGGAGGACATCGAAGGAAGGGACAGGTACTTAATGTTTGTGGTATTCTTATCACTCTTTTGAGCTTTTATCAATGCAGGAACATGTTGCCATGGCTACCACTTGTGTTGCACCCATCCTTCCAATTGTTTTTTGCATTGTGTACTGACTTGCAGCAGCATGCCATGACTAGTAAATTCATTCGTCATCAAGCAAACAAAGTCGGTGACTGTAATATGACCTCCAGCTAAAGTCTAACCCACTCTGCTTGTGCCAAGCTTGATGATCTTTCCGTATGTACAGTTTGATAAGAAAAGTGTGTGACAGGATTTTGTAATTTAGTCACTTCCTCAAAAGCAAGTACATATTTCAGGCTTGGCACCAAGATTACAAGTGCCCTTTCTCCCCTCACACTCCAAAACTTAAGAGGGTTGCACCAGTCCTTTCAATAAGAGGACTGATTCAATAAGATAATTGATACTGCTGCTTCCAATTGTTTTCAGTTTGTCAAGGATGCCCTATCAAGATAAAGGATTGTATATGGATGGACTGTTATTATGGGATGAATGACAACTCTGATTTTTTTAATTATTACCAAAGTGTGAAGTTCAGATCACTGCTAGGTTGTAATAAGGTAAATTCCACAGATTGTGCATATTTTAATGTAGATCCGAAAGAAGGAATTAGGGCCTTAAGGGAATTAGTAACTTGTATGAGTACAGTTTGCATCTTGTGTTGTACTAAGATTCAAAGAAGATATATTAATACAGAAGATGATCCTCTGCTTGTTCAAGTACAAGTATTCTTTGTTTCTTATGCTTCTCTTTGTTGTACTTTCCAATGTATGTCATTAGCATTTTCTGGTTTCTCTTCTCATCAGGAAATTGAAAGCATTGGCAGGATTGACCCTCCTCGTGGATGGATTTGACATTGATGACATCAGCAAAGATGACTACTGGGATAAAGTAACCAAAATAAGAGCAAAATTTAAACAAGTTAGTAGATTTTGAAACTATTTTCGCAACCAATAATGCAAACTCATCAGCATTTTGCTCTCCTATTTTCTGTTTTAGTAAAATTATTGGTTCAAATATTAAGCAGCAAACAAGACTCATGGTGTTTCTTCATTATACCATTGTTTATCTATGAAACCATGTTTTTTTTTTTCTGTTTTATTATGTTGTTTATCTCTGAAATTATGGTGTTTCTCTATACAACCTTGGTGTCTATCTCTGAAACCACAGTGTTTCTCTTTTATACAATGGTGCTTATCTCTGAAACCATGGTGTTTCTCAATTTTATTATGGTGTTTATCTCTGAGTTATGGTGTTTCCCTATTGTACCATGGTGTTTATCTCTGAAACCATGGTATATCTCTATACAACCTTGGTGTTTATCTCTGAAAACATGTTTATCTGTAATTAAATATGTAATCATCATTCCTTTATTTTGAAGGTGGCATCTTTGTTGAAGATTTCTACTGAGTTTGTATGCAAGTCTGCCGGCAGCAATCTGTCCTTCTGATGAAGGTAAAACATAGAAGTCAAAGAATATGCTCCACAGATCAGTGAAGGTAGAGAAGAAAGAAAATGATGATGCCGTAACTAGAGTAAGTTAACTTTAATGTGATAGTGAGCATTGCAGGGATGAAATTTAGCGGTTGTCCGGTCGTCTGAGACGACCAAAATTCCTGTAGGACGACCAAAGTTACTACATCAGGTTGTCCTTTGGATGACTAAATTTTACCCCTGGTCATTCATATTGTGACACAATGCTTACAACTCAACACTGAGATGCAACCAAAATATTTAACATGCATGAACTCCATTCCAAAACATCTATTTCTTTCACAAAAAACCGCCAAAACAACCTGAAATCCACGGTACGTAAAATGCCAAACAAACAGTCTCAGTGTACAATCATGTTTCAACTGATTTTACTGTACCAGACATGCACATACTGTACACAGCAAGTAACAGACAGATGACTCGCAGTCAAGAATTCGGCCATGTGTGCCACTGCAAGGAGAGCTGGTACATATATTGTTAAGTTTCATGGAGTTTTTAAACCCCCATAATTTGGGCTAGTCCAAGTAGTACATAATTCAACCAATCACAGTGCAGAATTTTCCTGTTGCCCCATAGTGTATTTGAGATTAACAAAATGGATTGTTCCAACATAGGGGTGAAAAATATTTTAGAACTGTTTGATTCCCCTGGATTATGTTCTCATGCCGGCGCAAACAAAAAAAAAAAAATTCCTTGGAAAGGAGTGTGGAATGAGTTGACAGTTTATAAGCAAATTCAGATAAGCCACTCAGATGGTGTGTTTTCAATAGACACTTCATGCGTACTGTCAAATTTTGATTCAAAAGGTATGAATTTTCTTAATAGTGATAGTACCGTTCAAGATTAGTAATGTATCATATTTTGATTTGAAACAAACATTACGTTATACGGAGATTTTCTTCTGACATTATTTTTATTATCGAAGTGAAAAGGTTGAATTTTACCGCCCTCCTTCTGGAAATCCCCCCCTCCCTTCCCTTTGGAGAAACCCTGAGCATTACTTTTAAGTTACATGTCAGTAGTATAATTTAGCTGTGGAAAGTTTCAACCTGTATAAGGAAGACAAATAAAAACATGGTCTTGAATGTGCAAAATACACATTTTGGACATTTCTTGTTCTTATATGTCCGTTGTGGAGGACGACCAAATTTTTGGCAGGACAGCCAAATTTTTGCATTTTCAGTTGCTTAAGGATCATCCCTGCATTGTGAACTAGTAGTGCATTATTGAACTACTTCATGTAGTAAAGTGTAAGAAAAGTGAACAAGTAGTGTTAGTATGAGAGAACTTTTGAAGTAATGTGTAAGGTGTGTGAACCAGTAATGCACAAGTGAACATTGATTTTTGGAGATAGCTATGTGAAGTCTTTAGAGGTGAGAGGCTCTTTTATGACTTAAGTGGATAATTAAAGTACCATTACCACACTGTACTAACTGCGCTTGTGGTTTCACTTTGCATACAGAAGATTGAGGTTGTTCATATTTTTGAAAACGAAAAATAGTCCTCTAAGAATAGAAAGAAGTGATGGTTATTTTCTCCTTAAGTGATTAATCTCCTTTCACCATTTTTACCTTGCAGGGTCCATACTAGTGGCATTGCATCGACATTTTCTGCGGTCATGTAGATCTGTGGTGGATTGTTGATCCAAAGATTTCACTGGCAGCAGTAAATTGATTAGTCCAATGAAGTGGATCAGTAATCATACATTCAGGGTATGCCTGAGTATGCATCTACAGTAGGTAACACTGGCAATAATTGGAGGAGTTGTGATGTGGATCAGTGTCAGACTTTGCTGATCATGTCTGTTCTTGTGTTGCTGTGATCATACACAGATCAGTCATCTGATGGATCATGCTAATACCTTGATGCTGCTGAAAGCAACAGCAGTGATTTATTGGCTTGTTAGATGGATCAATGCAGATAGATGTTGTATCAATAATGAATAGATCAAGTCATTCCCTGTAATGATTCTGCAAAGGCCAGTAATTGTTAGATGAGTTAAATAATTTGTATCGCACGACTAAGAAAATTAAATTTATACTAAATATTTTGTGACGTCACACTGACAGACAGCTTGTATTGGACTACAAGTGTCCAATAAAAGCTGTCTGTCGGTGTGACGTCACAAAATAATTAGATAACATTTCATTTTCGTAGTCCACTGGTACAATATTTACACAAGTTGGCAAATTTTTGGTTCTCTCCGATCAGGGATGAAGATATTTACTAAAAATAAAAAAATTCGGATCGTAATCCGACCCGAATTCATTGTAGTGTGAACGTGCCTTTACCCAGATGTATTATGGTTTAGAGTTTGCAGATGCTTTCAAGCCTTTTGTGGCAAATTATATTACGCATTAACATTGATTAATTGTTGATTAATGTTTTTATGTCTTTATGATCCTAGGGCCATGAAAAAAAAAACGAATTATCATGATATAATTTGGATTGATGCATCCTCTGTTTAGGATCATAAGATAAAAAATCAACAATAACAGAATCAGTTTAAGGATAGATCTTAATCCTACCTTCAAGATCCTTTCGATTGGCTTTTGCATTTGAGTTGAGCAAAAGTGAATGGAACAGTCAGTGGGAACATATATGTGAATAGACCAGCATGGACACCCAGCCCCTGTATGCAACTTTTTCAGTGTGGGCTTCGACTTTACCACAAGTGGAACATTTTACCCGACAATTATGACCATCAAATTGAAACTCATTATATATGTTGCTTTTACATATGTTGCTAACTTAGGCATACTCTCATAGGCTGAGTGGAACTCCATGTTTTGCGGGTGGGGGTTCGTCCGAATCCCCTAAACCCCCCTAGATGAGGGCCTGACACCAAAGTGATTGGTTCTATTGTCAGGTAATGCCTTTGCAAAATGCTTAAATTTGAATGGTACAAATAGAATAACAGTACATTTTGTTTCAATATGCCTTTTTGCAGTCTCAATTTGAGCAACTATGCACAAGGGTTGTGGGATACAGGGACGATAAACTGCACTCACCATACATAGTATGGAAATCCACACTTTACACAGACTGTGACAATTTTCTTAGTCCAAAAATTGATCTAGATGATGTTTAAGACACAAAACTGGGGATGCAAATCGTTTATATTTACAGCTGGTCGAAAAACAGAGGACTTGAATATTGTCTAAAACAGTTTTTTGGGCATGTGTTGTAGGTATAACAGTTTGTTTGTCTGTCTTCCAATATTGATGATGTACACATGTACATTCAAGTTTGCAAAAAGGCTTTTAAATTAATAATTTTAAACAAATGCAATTTCTGGTAAAATGTAATTTGTCAATCATCGAAGAGTGTTTTAAATTGAATGAAATATGCAAACAATTGCTTGGGCACAGGAAACTTGTTAGGACAATATTGATTACAAATTTAACAGATAACTCTGACAGATAGTTTAAGATATTATTTTTCTGTGGAACTGGTGCTTTTACACAGAAGGTGGATGGGAGGGAAGCAGGGGTGGTATATACAGTTGACAGGTGTGATTTCAAGTAAAACGTATTGTTTCTTTGTTGCTCTAAGCATTAGCTATTCAAACAAGAGCACAAGGGTACTTTCAAGTTTGGTTCCTTGCTCAAGTGGGAAATGCCATGCCATCAACACATACATACAGGCAACCAAATTGCCTATAAACTAACACTGATTATACCAAATCTGCATAAAATGTGACTTATAATTGTCCAGTTACTGTAGTGTAGAGTTTGGCCCATGTAAATTTGTGCCCCATAATGGAGTATGGTAACAATTTAAAACAAATTTTGGGTTCAAAAACATTTCATGTACAAAATTATTAGGTCTACATAGTCAAAATTACCCTACAATAATCACCCTAATAATAACATAGTTTGGATACAACCTGATAAATAATTATGGAGTCGCAGAGGCTTAAAGACTATGCATTAGGCTATGAAAATGCTTGACCAGAACCAAAGCAAAAAGTATCTCATTTTAGACTATGAGCTTTGTAATTAGATATCAGCCTTTGTATGTCCCCAAAGAGCTACCATAGCTACCCAGAGTGTCTGTGGCAACCTTGTCATTGACTAACTTACAGCATGTAAATAATGTGAATTGTACTAACCACAAGAGCAAAATCACACACAAGGTAGCATACCCCTATTAATTTTCCCATTGACTTACACACTAAATCGCAAAAGTAACGTGGTCTCTAAAGCCTTGTAGAAGTTTTCAACAGATATAAGCTACCACTCGTTACAAAGCTGACACATTGGCCATTCATGGCTTTTCCAATTTTCCGTACCTTAGCTGGTTAGATTTTCTGCTAGAGGCCGTCGACGTTAGCACACCTTGTCACTGGGACCAAATCACAGATTGCCTCCAACGATGATGCTCCGCCACCTAAGATTCCATAACTTTTCTATAATTGTTTCAGTTTCCTCCATTTTCACAACATGTACACTTTAACTCGCCTACTTCAATATACAATCCACAAAAGGACCCATCTTAAAGGATAAAATACCAAAAAAGTTGCCCAAATGTCCCTAATAGGGACTTTCACCGACGGCGAACAAAATGCGGAGGAATCTCCAACTTCTATATAGGGTATGCTACCACAAAAGTGCAGAGTTAGTCAACACTTTGTATGGTAGCCCCAAAGTGCTGTTTAGAGGTGAATTTTTTGGTTTTATAGACAATGTTGGGTGAAGAACTAAGCATAGTATCGAAGTTAATCCACATGGACACATGCCTATTATCACTCAGCATATTGGTTACATTCCAACAAATGATTGTAAAATTATAGCAACCAAAATATTTTCGTCTTTGACCCTGTAACTTCATCAGTATGCATCATATGGGCACCAGAACAATAGGGGACACCTTCTCAATGTAGCTGATACGTACCAAGTTAGATGCTCATCAAACTTCCCTGATTGAGCTAGAGTGTACCCAAGCAACTGTCAAACACATGCACAAACATGCCAGGTTGCTTTGCTGATGCAGGAACCAATAAAGTAGTGAGTTTAATGTGTCTTTTTTGTATCTCGTCTTTATTGTGTAACTTGTTTTAATACCTATTATACCCTGCTACACAGAAATGACATATACAGTAATCAACATTGCTGGTTTACACAAATATGTTTAAGAAAGTGCGATAGAGAAATTGATTTTAAAACATTGTATTGTACATGCTTTATTTTTACAACGAAAGGTATATTTGACCAGAGAAAAGACACTTCGATGGATTCTTTTTCCTTTGTAGCTAACATAAGAAAAATTATGTACAAGTTGATTTTGGCTTTCCTCTTCCCAATATTATATCGGAAAGACTATTTACCTTGCATTGATAGGAAAATATAATGTTGAAGAAAAGTTTTGTCTTGACTTTTTGCAAATAAAGTTGGAAAACTCAAAAAGCACAATGGCAACCTTCTCATCCAACCCATCCTGTTTCTTGCCATATCAACCATATTGCAATTCAAACACCTGGAAATGTAGGACACAATCTTTGAAGTAAGTCATTCCTGGGATAACAATTCACAACACAAATCTATTTCATGCATATTTTTAACAAATGATGTAAGTAGTTCAAAATGAGGTTTGCAAAGCTTACTGCTGTTTGTGATATCTGCAGAAAGTCATTTCTCAGGTGACAGTGCATTACTGCTATTCATTTACTCAAAAGTACAGCACAGGAGCTAATACTTTTTTCATGAGCTCATACTTTGTGTTACGATGTGGGTAAGGACTGGCACAGACCATGGAACTACATTATTACAGCTCCATGCACAAACCAGATAATACTGTTGCCCCAATGCTCATGGATAAAGCATGGACTCAGTGATAATGCATTGGCTAAGAAAGTACAGACTCTAGGATAATACACAGGGTCAATGACAATACACAGGCTCAGGGTTTAAGTATGGGTTCAGGGATAACACATTAGACTGAGGTAAATCACAGACTCAGGGTTAATGCAGGGTATTTTCCAGCAGGATATATGATCATAAGGAAGTTCTGACATTTTACAGAATAACGTTGAACATAATTGTGATCACAGTGAAAGAGTGCATTCTACCCAGATATTCATTTTTAAACAGGTTTAGAAATTTAGCAGCTGAAGAGAACAGGAAACCAAATATCAGAACCAAGAGACTGGAGTAGTTTCACATGGTAAAATTTTCTAAGTATATACCTAGTTTCTCCAAACCAAATGCTTTTATTAGTAAAGTAGGTGGATCTTTATTAGGCACTCAAAATACTAGTTTATATTTGAAAAATGTAACATATCTCCACTTGTTAGTTTCATTAAGTACAGTAGTTTGTCACACACATTCATATTTCACAGTTGAAACAATACAAAATATACAAGTTTCTCCATATGTTTTAAATGCATCTACCAACAAATATTGGCTGCATTTTCAATAATGCTTTTTTACAGAAATCTTGGGATCACTCTTGTGCAAGAAAAAAAAAGGATTTCAGAGCTGTTTTATAGTGCTTACATTTCAGTAGTTTTAATTACGTTTTACACTTACTACAAGCTTAAACAACAAATTCTTACTTCCAATTAATGGCACATTGAAGTCTACTCTTCACACAAATGAGTACTAAACCAGGGCCTTTCTCCTTTTTTCTTCTTTTATGCAATTAGCAAGTTTCCTACAATGTTATGAATTTGGCATATGTGTATATGTTTTATTTTCTTGACAATGGTAGAAACATGCTTGCCAACCTCAAAAATGTCAAACCTGAACAGTCTCTCTAAAGAGAACATTTCAAACCTGGTGATTTAGAAAAAAACTCAAGCATCATTATGAAAATGTTTTCTAAACTAGAAAGATTTATATTTTTGCTTCATGGTCTTAATATACAGCATTATCTCCTCAATATCAATATATATAATCAATAATGCAATAATACAGTATCATCTCTTCAGAAATCATTTCCAAGACAAGTCATTTTTTTTACAACCATACATCTAGGATCCAATAATACATTAAACAAGTGGCTGAAACTATCCATCTTGGGGTCTCTAAGCATGTAGACATCTTGTGTTGCATCAAGGTAATTTTCACAGTGAGATCTGGCACAGTCAAGCAATGACCTAAACCATGAGACACAGATGTTGACAAAGTCTGGATAAGCCATGACTATGTGATACATGTGGGGTTAATTTGGAAGTTATTTCACCACTTATAACCATCAGTATTGCTTCACACAACACTTCTACAGTAGCTCATCACAGTAATCTAAACCATTAAACTCTCATCAGAAAGTCTACTAGGATTTGCTTTCATTTTTGAAACATGAGACTTCTAGTCCTACCTGAACATTTGCAAACCACAATTACTTCATTGTTTACAAACCTGTAAATGTTGACAGCATACAATGAGAGAACAATGTAGGATATTGATAACCTTACCTTACAACCAACAGTAAAGTGAGGCTGACTACAGCACTGTAACAGCTGAAAGGTTTCTCTGCAGTCTTGTAAGAAGATATGCACAGATTGCATACAAAATCGAACTTAGCAAAAGTTTCTTTGGCTCAACCATTCCTTACAATAGTTGTTGATTTTTTTTTATTTGTTACAACAAAAATGATTCAAATCAATTATGTTGATAAAAAGCAGTGATGTAAATCAAATAAATCAAGTTCAATCATGATTTCTAAAATTAAAATAAAGACTTTAGTCAGCTTGATTTAAACCAAACAATTCTGTTTGAAGTCTAAAGAAGACATTCATCTAGAAAAGAGCTAGCATCATTCAGAAGTTGCAGAGAGAAACCCTGAATAATAATCTGTTGGAAATATGTTTATACCTTTTCAAAATTTTATGAAAATGCAAAACTGATGATGTGAAGTGTTGAAGAGTGTTGGTCTTTATTTATTGTCTATTGTGGGTTTCACATTGGTTCATGATATCAGTATTTTATGGAAGACAATGCATGCTTCCAAAACAAAGACCTCTGTGCATATAAATTTCTCATCCTTCAAATGAAGGTTAAGCAATGGATAACATAAAGACACATCATATGAGTCCCTGCTTTGATGTAACAAATTAGCATATTTGGCTTATGATTGTTCATGATGCAATAAAACAAAAATCTTTAATGAAATGGTTAATGGTTGATAGATTTTGACGAAAACTGTTGCTATTTTCAACATTTTTAACGATTAATTTGGCCAATCTTTAAAACTTATTTTTCTTGTCACATGTACTTTAAAGTGATTTAACACAGACTAAATGTAATAAAATTCGGAAGCTTTTCTCTCTTGGATTGGTTACGACCGTACCTAAATTAACATGTTCGACAGAAAGTCACAGATTATGAAACATATATGGTGCATTAACAGGACAACTGTATGTTCCACTAGCCATATTTATTTAACATTTTTGTAGTCAATGTTTACATTCAGCAAATAACCAAGATTAACAGAACAACCCCTCGGCTACCAAAAACTGTTGAATCATCCATTTTATCATCTCAGACAGAACCAGAATCGTTGGACGAGCTCAGAATCTGTGAACAGCCACATGGATGGCACAGGGAAAGAATGATCATTATAACATTAAACAAATCTGACACATTTCTCTTAACTGAGGATGGTGTTATCTCTCAATAAAGGATGGCTTCTTCTCTCCATTTCGAATTTGTCTTTTCTCTCAATTTTACATTGTTCTTTCTCTTAATTTTTAATTGGTATTTTCTTTCAATTTTTGATTGGTGTATTCTCTCAATAATACAATGGTTTTGGCCCAACATTCAGCCATTGTTTCTCTACATAGTCTTCCCAAGATGCAAGTATGTGATATACTGTATTTAGTAGATGAAATTACAAAACATCTCTCTCATCTGGAGTTGATGATCTCTCTCATCTTCAGTAGATAGTCTCTCCTACCTTGGATGGATAATCTCTCTCATGTCTAGAGTAAATAATCTCTCTTATCTAGTGCAGATAATCTCTTTCATCTTGAGTAGATGGTCTCTTTTATATAGAGTACATAATCTCTCATGTTTTCGAGTAGTTTTCTCTTATCAAGAGTAGATTGCTTCTCTGATCTTGAGTAGATAGTCTCTCTTATCTTGAGTAGATGGTCTTTTAACACATATCTGTGCCTATCTCCTCAATACAAATACAGTGTCTCTGGTTCAAGATTTACATATGTGAGAATGGTCCAAGGGAAAGTGGGAGCCTTTCACATAACATCATGACCATCCCTAGTATGGTGTAATGTTATAGGTTATGTTGTGGTTTCAAATAAGGGGATAAAGTATTTCCCCTACTGCTTGATATGTATTTGTACTTTATATATGGTCTTCAACTGAGTCTTCAGTAATGCAATTAAACTAAAATGATTATAACTACACACTTTCTTCTTTAATAATGCTGTCTCTGATGTCAGTCAAGATATACCCCAGAAGGTTTTGTCCTCTCCAATTCTTTGGGTCCTGTGCCTTTGGGTTGCTCGCACCAAGACCGATACCCCAAATTCTGTCTCGGGGGCTTGCTTCTACCAGCAATGTTCCTTTTGTTTTCATCAATTCTTTCTTCAGATGATGATTCTGTGAGAACTACAAGAGTAAAAGGTAATCAAAATGTTCACACTAGTTCTTTTTCACAGCTTAAAACTTTAGAAATAGTAAAGTAGGGACTGAATTAAAGAGTCTTTTTCACCAACAAGTAGAGTAACATTTGATTTAATGTTGGTTAAAAAGTGAAAAGTATGCCTACATTACCCCACCCAGTCTGTCCTCCACAGACAGGCATAATTTAGTCATCACAGCTGGGGTTTTCTAGTCACTGTGCTTTATAATTCTGTAATATGCACATCATGTTTATTCCAGAATGCTTTGGTGGCCTTCAACCAGCTTCAAGATTTTACCACATTCTGTGTGCTGCACATTTCGTTGAGCTTAGACATTTTGGACTCTGTTTATTCAACGCCAGTCCAAAGCTTAACCATCTGATGTGGCGCTGTATATTGTTAACTTTGTTGTCCAATGCCTAACCATAAGTTTTGACTATAGACTGTGTTTTGCCACTGGCAACCATTTTACATGCTTCACATTCTCTTTAGCATGGAGGTCATCATGCCTGGCCACCATAGCCTACCACTTTATTGTCAATTACAAAACCCCAGTCCAACGTTGGGCGCCCACAGCTGCCACCAGTTACCATTGTAACAGATCAACTACCCATATAGTCTATGATGTCTAACTGACAAGCTCATATTAGACTAATCATTGTTCATTGTAATATGAATATACCTGAACCTAATTTGAGACTGAGAAATTACAGACCTAATCGAAACTTAAAGCAACAATATCATTCCATCCATCTCCTGCTTCATCAGTACATATTTATTTGCATTCTTTTCTGTCACTATCATGTGACATTGTAAAATAACAATTTTGTTGCCAAATTCAGTCATAACAACCATACATCACCTTCCAAAGGTGAAACCTTAACATCCACATAAAAGAACAAAAAAAAATGCTACCCCTGTGACAGTTCCAACTGTAGTATACAACAACATTGAATTACAATGTAGCACAGTCATAACCAAATCGCATGACAACCGTACACAGTAAGTGACGGCCTACTGAACAGAAGGTACACAAATAACACTGTAAACTGAGTACTGTACTAAACTGTTATTTTACAGTGTATCAAACTGATAAGTCAAATGATGACTGCAATAACTTCTAGTCTCAATGTTGTATTAGCAGAATTACAGATTTGGCTCAGTATCCAGTGCAGGTTTGGGTCAGTATCCTGAGCAGGATTGGCTCAGTATATACTGCAGTCAGTAAAGGTTTGGCTATTGTACATGCATTCAGTGTTGGATTGGCTCAGTATCATGGATATGCGATAGCTCCATGATACAGTACAGTGCAGCATTGGTTTAGTGCAGTCAGTGTAGACTTAGTTTAGTAACCAGTACAGGTTTGGTTCAGTGCAGTCAGTGCAAATTTAGTTTATCAGCCAGTGCAGGTTTGGTTCAGTGCAGACTTGGTTATTAACCAGTGCAGGTTTGTTTCAGTGCAGACTTGGTTTAGTAACAAGTACAGGTTTGGTTCAGTGCAGACTTGGTTTAGTAACATGTACAGGTTTGGTTCAGTGCAATCAGTGCAAGTAATTGGCTCAGATCTCAATGGAGGTTTGCCTCAATACATTCCATACTGGTATACAGTACTGGTGTGATTTCCCATATCTTATCAACTTAACTATTTCACTCACGGAGCAAACAAACAATGCATACTTTGATTCACACATCAAACAATTACTCTGCCACTTTACCCTTTAGACTTTCAAACTTAAAATGTAGTAAGTGATAAAATTCCAGTATTAGACCATAGATTCAAGTACTACTGTTCACATGTTTTACTGTATACAATACTGTATGTCACATGCAGAGGAATATCCAGACACTCACCTTGTGCACATTTCCCTTTTTCACAATCTTCTCTCGATTCTCTCTCCACTTTTGTTCATTAAAGTTTTTCACTTTTCTCCCAAGAGCCTTCATTGCCATTGGTTTCTCAGCCAAAAGAATCTCCTCAGCAATTACCTTGTCTTCAAATAGAACTGTTCATGAGAAACATTTACACTTCTGTGGGTTAGTGAAATGAAAAGTACAAAGCAAATATGCTAGTGTACAAAACTCCATGAGTCTATTGATTAACCAACAAAGTTCCTATTCAACACTGGTTTCACTAAAAGAGACATCAAACAACATTTGATCACACATTGAATTGGACCAATGTGTACCAATGTTATCGGTAACACATTACTGTAGATCGGCAATATTTAGCAAATTCCACTTTTCCTCCAAGAGCATTCAGCGAACTGAAAATATATTTGTACCAATGGATGTATTAATAGATGAACCAGGGTAGGCAATGTCTGTAAAGGCATGAGGGTTATTCTACATCTGGAACAGTAAAAAAATGACTGAATCGGTTCAGATCTGTGATCATTCATGGGGGCTCTTTTTCTCACACCTGTAAAATTTGTTGTGATTTTGGAATCGGTATAACATATACTCAGAGACAAAGTAGTACATCATACAAAGTGAACATTTTTCAGGAGAAATGCTTGAAAGCAAGTATAAGAAATTATATATATATATACAATATGCTGGATCAGAACTCGCTACGTTGTCTTTTGATTGTCGGGCGAGTGAGTGTAGTCAGCTCTCTTGAGGCTTTTTCTTTTTCCTTGCACTACTCAATGATTCAAGGTGACTGCAATTGGACACAAGTTTGATTCTTTTGTTGAGTAGGTTCATCTTGTTGAGTTTGGGCACTGATTAAGGCAACTCTTTCTTCTAGGCAAAGGTTGCATTGTGGGTTGCATCTTTTGTTAGTGTTGGCCTGTTTGATTATTGACCATTCTATATATCCTCCCTATTTTCCTTCTGAGTCCCATGATGAATTCAGAAAGTTCCATTTCGGTATGACTCACTTTGGAATGGTTCGGTTTGGCACATCTACATAGGCTTACGTGGCGGTCAATTTAAGAGCAGTTCAACAATCACACCTCAATGTTCAGAAACATTGTAATCTTGTTATTATTAGGAAGTATTTCTTCAGTCAAATAATCATAGCAAAGTGGAACAACCTATCACCAGAAGCAGTTCAATCTTCATCAGTAGACAGTTTCAAAAACATAAAACACCCAATCCTTCAGAAAAAAGAAGGGGGCTCAGACAATAACTAAGCCAAAAACCGTTGCCTGCCCAGTAATATTACGATCCCATCGACATCTAGGCCTATTGCCTGGGTTCTGGTCAGTAACTTACCAGCCTTCTGATGCATCATGTACTGCTCAGCGCAACTGTATTTAACCCCATCGACTTCAAAATCGACTTTGTAAAATTGGCTGAAAGGTGATTTGTTAGTGTAGAAAAAGGAAAACTCCTTGTATTGGAAACGCATGCTTTTGCCAGCCATCGTAAGTTATGCCATGCACAATGAGTAAGAACTGTGTATGCAAAATCAAAGCAGTATTCAATATCCCGCTAAGCTGCAAGTCAAACTGAAACGACCCATTGGAGTGTCACTGCACTGCTACTGGAACTCCTGAATTCAAAACTGTCCGGATATTCATTGCAGACAATTGTATCAATCAGTATGTGACTACGTCGGCTAAGTAAGTAAGCTGATGATTCTGTGACTATGTAGGCTAAGTTATTGAATTGTTCACCAACTTCGATTATCACGGCGGTATTGCAGACATGTCGCGCAACTACCACTAGCTTTTGTAATTAAAATATTTCACATTATTGCGCAATCAGCTAAAGTCGACGGTGGCTGTAAGGTGACAGTTCATTTTTTTAGTTCATTTTTTTTTAAAGTAGCTACTTTAAAGCATTCAGTGAAACTAATTCTACAATGGAAGGTAGATTTTCAAAACTTATCTCGAAACAATGCCAGGATTGCTGCTGAGAAACTTAACTCTTGGAAAAATAAAGTGATCACAAGTGGTATAAAATTCGTATTGTTAGAGCACAAAGACTGCTTCTAAAAAGCAAAAAAAAAAAAATCATTTACAAATATAAAGCTGAACCCCAACTTCTAACAAGATTTCATTTCCAATTTCCTCTTACAGACACCAAACTGAAACACCAGTTTGGATTGCGCAATAACGTGAAATCCGTAGTCATGCAAAGGCCAATATCGCATCTCTAATATAGTCTTGATTAAGATATGTTCAAAGCAAGTTTGTGCACACGATATGTAAAAGGATTAGACTACCATACCATACTAATTATTATGGTTGGACTAGTGTTGCCGCTCACGAAGACGACAGGCCTGACGATTAAAATTAATCGATATCAGTAGTTTTTCGAATCCAGGGGAACTTGCCAGGCTCCTGCAAATAATTTTATGTTGATAGAAATTTGTGCTAAAAGAGACAGACTTTGCCCTACATTCAATGATATGAAATATGTTTGTTTTACAATGAATTGTTTAGATAACAAAACAAAACGTAACAAGTTAAAAGGCAAACGAGAGCCAAATGCCTATAAAATGCCCCGAAGAAACAGGCCCAAATTTAAGAAGCATTACCAAACCAAGCAGACAACAATACAGCATCCACGATTATTGACTACTATGAGATGATGAGAATGGCTAAACGGAGCCCGGCACCACGGGTGGGTTACGGATCAACGTACCAGATAATTGTTGGATTAAAATATTTCCCATATCACCTTCTAAGTCCCCTCATGGATTTCCATAGCGAGGCTCCATGTAGTGCCAGAATGGATAATTATCCCAGCTAATTGGGGCGCATCGTGCCCCCTACTCAGTCCCTCCTGTGCCATGATGGAAGAGAATTCTGGGAGAGACTTTCCGAACCCTGTCAAACCATGTCCATAAACGGTTGCTAAACTGCTGCAATCCGGCACTCATCAGCCAAGCTAAATATTTGGTTAGGGCGGGTACCGAATTGTTCTTTGATTGGTCATCAAGTTCGAACTAGATGCAGCGTAACTCATATTACACAACAGAGTACACAGGTGCCCAGTGTTATTGTTGTTTTTTATCATGAGTTTTAGACAGGCTGTGTTGAGGTGCTTGAAGTATAAAGCGGCTAGGAGAAATGAGAGGAATTCTCTGCCAGTAATTCCTGGCCATGAGTCACTGGAAGCATGCATGTGTTCAATCGATAGGGATTTAGTGTCACACAGCCCCAGGAGGGTGTACAGTTCGCCTCGAACGGACGTTCTACACAGGTGTTGACAATATTTAACGCACGCTATATAATATCCAAGCAGGGAGCTGCCACTAGCTGTAGCTCCCTGATCCAAGCGGAGAATTGACGACCAGTAAAGGAGCCTCATGGAGAATATGTGGGGCGATAACGATTTAAAGTCTGTTAGAGGCCACTGTAGTCACTTATTATTCCAGTCAAAGGAATAGTTTGTGTATAGCGCCATTACTTTGGCGACAGCGTTCACGCACATGTACATTACAGATTTGAGAATTGAGTACCATACGTTGCTGTACGTTGCTAGCTATGGCGATGCCAGTCAATAGGCTAGGACTAGCCTGCAGTACAGTGTGAGTACGAGTAACGTTGTATTACTGCAGTAGTACTTGTATTAGTAAGTAACAATTGACAATACATAGCAGGCTACACGAGGTCGCAAGACTTGAATCAACATTTGTACAAAATGGTAAGAACATCTCTAAACATGTTTCTTGTTCGTATGCACGAAACTCAGGTTTTACTAAAGTGAGGCTAGGTTCATTCTTAATCATGTCAGTAACGTTAGACCAAACTCACTCACTTAGGAAGTTAGGACTTAGCTGTTGGGCTAGCCGCACTAACCTACTGTAGCCCATAGGCTAGGCCTAACTTTATACAGAAGGCCTAGCACTAGCACAAACGTCTGCCCTTACACTAGTAGAAGAATTGAGCTTGCGGACAAGTATATAAAAGCCCATAGGGAGTGTGGATATGGGCTCTAATTTAGAATCAGTGACCACCATACAAGGTTATTGATGATGGTTAGGATTAAGTATTTGATAAGACTAAACCAAGATGAAGGTGTAAAACGCTATTAAAGCTTAGCTTTAACCTAAATAACCATGAATTATGGTTAAAATTGAGAGTTAGGGATAAGTTTAGGGTGAAATTAGGCGAAAACAAGGATTTTAGCAAGAATACATCATTTCCAGTCACTGATTCTAAATTAGTACCTGGACATGTATGCTGCACCCCTGATTGCAGATCCACCCAGTAACACATACACTACAGGCTAGGTGTATGCATCTAAAGTGCATCTAGGCTAGGCCTAACGTTAATTCTAAAATGAGAACTGAGACTGATAAACTGTTACACAAAGTAGGCCTGGCACAGATGATGGAATGGCCAGCGCAAACAGCCATGAATGACTCTGATAACGTGCATGAAACACCACCACAGTGAAAGAAAACTCACACATGCTACAGTAAGCATTGCTGCACTTAAATTAATCCACAAAGTGAGTAAAACCGTGGTGGGAGTAATGCTAGGCCTCATGTACTCCGCCAGCAATGATTCTACTTCTAGCAGTAAAGATACGTCTTCAAATAGTGAAGTGTAAAGAAGGAACACCATGATCGCACTAAAATGTCGTTGGTCGTGGTATACAAGCGATATCATTATCAGTATTGTACGCACCACTACCAGGCAATTTGTGCATAATAGCTGCATACAGTATGTCACTCGCAGTAGTTTGAAGTTAGCATGAATAGAGTGCTACTGGGTGGGTGGAAATGGAGCAATCAATCAAATCCCCTAATTTTCTCAAGTGAAAGGAAAACTTGAATCGAATGGAAGGAAATTTTTTTGTGATTCACATTGACAGTGATCTTGATACTCTTTTTTAAAATACAATTTGTAATCAAAAATTGCAAACTTTAATGTTTATGCAGAATCTACTGCACCCCAAGGCATTTTGATGGATGTTTAATTCTTTAACTTACATATAGAGTGTTACATGCGCAGTGTCAGGGATTCTGCCAGAAACACAGAAAGGGGAGGATTTGTTACTCCTGTAAACTCAAAGTCCAAAGTGATGCTGTCCTTCGCCAAAGTTGCAAGTGGGTTTAGGGGACAAAAGCTTGTATCAAGGGCCTTACAAGGTGTAATTTGAAGGGTCTTAAAGGCCATTTACTTATTTAGGTTTAAAATTTCTGCAAAAGTGTCCTCTTCTTAAGTGAAGAACCAAGATATTAAAAAAATTTTTTTTTTTGTTGAGTATGACAAGGGGGGATTTTACCCACCTTCTTTTAGGAAGGGGACGGGAATCCCCCCCCCACTCTTGACGGAAACCCCAAGTGTTGATTTCTTACCTCAAATCTTCCGTACAGTTCTGTATATGCCTCTTCTCTGAAACAGTGTTATAGTAATATAGTAGTATCTCCTTGAGTCATCGGCTACTTGATTATTATTTATTGTTTTATTTTAATACACAAACGTCTGTACAATGTATGCACATGTCCCCTGCCTGACATTAGCACTGGTGCACACAACTTCACCTCATGAGCAGAGAAGCAGTTGAGTTCCCTACAGTATAACATTCTAGGCCCTAACCAAGGCCTAACTGCTACACTACTCTAATTTATGCCTACAGAGTAAACTATGACAAATACAACTTAACAAGTTTGAAAATGCTGTATATTTGCCATTACTGTACGTCCTTGGGTTGGCCGGATAAGTGGTCCCACCCACAATATATCATATTTAGCTAAACTGGTATATTGTGCTAGTTTTTTTATTTCTTGCTGAATGCAAAAGGAATCAATGCGATGGTTATGAGTGTGTATGTATATTCCTGTGTGTATGTGACACCTTGCTTGTAAACACGATAGCTCAAGAAGGGTAACTGTGACTTATCTCACACTTAGTGTGTGGATTGGTCATATTGAGTAGATGGTCCCTATTGTTTTTGGTAGATGTCAATGGTCATTTGAGGTCACCATAGGCCAAATTGTGAAACCATTGTAAACAGTATATAAACACTACATTTCAAGAAGCATACCCTTAACCTCTGTAATGTCATACTTTGTGTGTGGGTTAGCCATATTAAGTAGATGATCCCTACTATTTTTGGTAGAGGTCTCCACAGGTCAAAATGTGAAAACATTGTAAACTAAGTATCTCAAGAAGGGTAATCTATGACTGTTGTCATACTTAGTGTGTTTGTTGGTCATAGTGAGTAGATGGTCTCTATCAGTTTTGGTGAAAGTCAAAGATCATTGGAGGTTGGTAGAAGTCAAACTGTGAAAACCTTGTGAACAGGGTATCTGAAGAAGAGTAATCTTGACTAATTTCATACTTTGTTGTGGATTGGTCATAGTCAGTAGATGATTCCCATTGATTTTGGTGGAGGTCAAATTACATTTGAGGTCACAAGAGGTTAAAATTGTGAAACATATAAAACTGCTTAGCACACACAGTGGTCAAAAGAGCTTAGTGTAGGCAAGCTCTCTCTAGGATGATAAGGTGTTTGAATTGCTATGTACTTGTTTTACTGTATTCTTCATGAATCTTCTCAAGGAATCACAAAGTCCTTTGACTTTCTTGTATTTTTATTTGGTCTAATACTGTAAGTGTGCACTTGTACAGTCAAGTCAGGACATGAAACAAAATCCAAAGTGTTAAAACTTTAAAAAGTAAGAAAATTTTAATTCTCACAGGTAATTTATCAATATGTATGAAATATGTCATAGGTCATGGCTGTTATTCTGTTGCAATGGTGACAAGTTGCTGTTGTCTGCAATCTTTTGATCCAGCTCCAGGAACTTTGCTTGGTATAGTAGGTCACTTCTTTTTCAACATTTAATTCAAACACAATTTCAGTTCCATCTGATTTGCTTTCATATATTTCCATTTTTCCACCAGCCTCAAAATGAACATATTGAACTTCACAGGAAGAGACATGGCTATCGTCTGGACTACCACGAGAGAAAGTAAGTCATGTGGGAAAGGGTGGACACCATTTGAAGGGCATATTCTGTGAATAATGTAAAGGGTAGGAATGCAAAGATTCTGGCTGGCCGCATTTCTACAATGTTTTAAAGATTTCAGTGACAATCATATCCTTTGTGTCATGTGTGTTTATGTGTGTACTGCATGTATGTTTGTGACACACACAGTCTCAATCTATCATTCATGCTTCTCCATGAGGAGAAGCATGGATGATATCTTATATTTGGTACAAAGGTGGTACCCACAAGAAATGTATTGTTTTTTGTGGAGGTCAATGGTCATTTAAGGTCAACAGGGTGACATAGTGTAAACCTTGTAATCACGATATCTCAAGACGAGAAGTTTCCAGGGAGAGATTTTTTTTGGTATATAGATATACCACATTAAGTCTAAGAATCCTGTTGTTTTTGGTGGACGTCAAAGGTCAGTTAAGGTCAAATGACTTTAAAAAATATTGTAAACATGATATTTCATGAATGGGAGGTTTGGGAGTTTTGGAGAGATTTCTTTTTTGATAGTTAGGTGTACCTGATCAAGTATGAGTAGCCTTTTGTTTAAGGTTGAGGTCAAAGGTCATTTGGGATCAAGTGGGGTCAAATAGTGGAAACATTGTAAATATGGTAACTCAAGAAGAGCCGCTTGGACAGATTTCATATTGGTAGGTACATGTACTTTTTGAGTATTGAAAGGCTATTGGTTGTGGCAGAGCTCAAACGTCATTTGGGGCCAACAGGGTCAAATCCTGAAATCCTTGAAAATATGTTATCACAAGGGAGGAAGGCTTGTCTTGATGTCATATTTGTTATGTAGAGGATAGTGCCAAGAGTAATATTGATTGTAAATGCATTGACCATATTTGGTGGTGCAGACCATTTGGTTTAAACAAGGGTTAATCAACACCATGTGCCACATGGAATTCCATTGACAGGAACCTGAACATATCTCTCATTTGGAATGAATTGTGCATGTTGAGTTATGATAGACCTACCTATCAGTCATTATCTTAAGGTAAAATATGTTGCTATGTAGTTGTTTTGACGTTTCAATTTTGACTCAATAAATTACTGAAACATTTTAATGACCAAGCACAATGCACATCCACCAATATGTAGTATGGCAGATTCAAAATACTCATATCTGAATCATGGAAACCACAGTGCCATTGGGCTGTCTGGTTATAAAATAAGAATTGCACAAGGTTTCTAGGTTTCAAAAGACAACATCTTACAGTACATTGCTCTTGTATCCTCCATACTGCACAGTATACTGTATGTTGTTGCCTTTTTGCTTTTTACAGATATCTTTCAAAAGCAGGAAATTTCTTTGGTGTACTATTTTAACATGGTTTAGTCAAATCTCCTGATGCAAGCGCAAAGTATACAGAAGCTACGGGGCCTGCAGACACCACCTGTCTGCTGTCCCACTGCTAAATCACTACCCCCATGTTGCCACGAGAATGAAGCTTTTCAAATTACTGTACTCCCCTTTAATCCTCATTACTACAGCATGTTGTTAACCAATTTGTCAACATTGTGTTTTGCACTGTTATCGTTCAACCTTTTCTTTTATGTTGCTTTTTTGATTCCTTGCCGTAGGCAGGGGAATCTGTGCAGTCCTGATGTTGTGTATGTGTGTGTGTGTGACGGTCGCTCGTAAACACTCAATCTCAAGAAGGGTAACTCTGAGTAATTTCATTTTTGGCATGTTGGTTGCCCATATTGGGTAGATGATCCCTATTGTTTTTGGTGTCCAAATCTTGCATATTAATGAGGTTATGGGGTAAAACAAAAAAAATTTTAAAACTGCCATAGTTCCTTATCCGTGGGTCAGATTCGTTTTAAACTTGATAAGGTTGTCTGTTATTAACAGGTTCATGATCCTGTGAAATTTAATGCTTATCAATAGAGAGGAAGGGATAATTTTTCACTATAAAACAATGATAATAGCCTAAACACCATTATTGCGGTTATTATAAACTACCGTACAAATCTATATGGGGCTAGATTGTACCAAATTAGTATTGGCATTTGTTGATTCCTTCCACACAGTTAACTCAATAGGGATTGTTGTCATTGCAAACTTATTTAAGCTTTTTCAGCCTAAGGTAGCCAATCAGGACCATGTCATGTTTGAAATATCATTTTCCCAGCCTATGGAAGCCACTCAGGACCATGTCATGTTTGAAATAGTATTTTCAATATACTGCATTTGTAAGTAGAGAATAACTTTTTACTTTTCAAACACTCCCTCAGAGGCCTCCATAGGTTGTCTCAGTAACTGGGAGGTCATGGGGTCAGATAGCTGTCACCTGCGCTTCATTTATCTCTTTGATAGAACAAAGCTGACTCCTGCCCAGTCTACCACTGACTGTCTCCTGTGTATATTAAGGCATTCCATAAGTATTTACTATGAGAATAATGTACAGTTATATTATATCATCAGAAATACAAGTAGCAAGATGCATCGCTGAGTCTCCAGTGTGTTTTCTCACAATCTTACAATGGCGATGAAGATGGGATCCTTCTATTAAGGATTCTGAAAACCTTCAAGGAAGACCCTAATACTAGAAGAAAATTGATTAAATTCTGACAATTAAAATGTCCTATTCACATTTTCCTGAGTTCAGTCTCGGAGATAATTCAGATCATGCAAGTATTGGCATGCGGTGGGAGAAATGGCTACTTCGATTGGAAAACTTCTTCATTGCATTTGATATCAAGGATGAAGCTCGTAAAAGGGCAATGTTACTTCATTTTGGAGGGGAAAGCGTAGCTGAAATATTTCAAACACTTAATGAAACTGGAGACTCTACAGATTATGACACAGCAAAAACCAAGCTGACGGAGTATTTTCAACTTATAAAAAATACTGAATACACGATTTTCAAGTTTCGTCAAGCGAAGCAAGGGGAAGGCGAAACGTTGGATGTGTTTACCACCAGGCTGAGGCAATTAGCAAATTATTGTCAGTTTATGGATATAGATAAAGAAATCAAATCACAGATAATTCAAAGTTGCAGTTCGTCACGATTGTGGCGAAGAGTGTTGAAGGAACCGAACCGCAACTTAACTGAGATATTTGACTTAGGGAGAGCACTTATGATCTCGGATCAAAATGCTACAGAAATTGAAGGACCAAAAGTGGAAACAGTACAAAGTAAACTACCGAAAAACTGGGACAGCGCCAAAAAGAAATGGTACAAACAAAGCCCAGTGTTGGAAATGTGGTAGTGACTTTCCAGAAGGGTAATGTTGACTGATATCATACTGTACTTGATGTGTGGGTTGGCCATACTGGGTACGTGATCCCTATTGCTTTTGGTGGACATCAAATGTCACGGTGATGTCAGGTTACCCAAAATAAAGATCCTTTTGAGTTAAAGGCTTGTGGTGTATCAAGAAAAATAACTGCAGTTGATCTTATACTTGTCATGTGGATAATTCAACTTTGTTATAATATAACCATGTGGCAAGGAATCACAAAGCCTTTTGGCTTTCTAGTTTATTCTTGAGACATGCCTTTACAGTTTGTATCAACATTCTCTGGTCAGACAATTGTAACAAAATGTTGGAAAAAAATCCTGTAGGACTTAGAAAAATATCCAGCCCGAACTGGATCTGATTTAATTTCATTATATCCGGCCAGACTATTTGGTTGGACCAGAGATCCATTACATAGTAAAGGGTAAACAGAATGGTGCATGATACAGTATGCCCAAGACACTATGTAATCATCAAATTGTCACTTACACAGAAACAATGGCACCTTGTCACTCACACAGTAAACATGGCACCTTGTCACATGCAGAATAAACATGGCAACTTGTCACACACGCACAGTTAACATGTCACCTTGTTATGTGCATAGTAAATATCTCATAGCTTTTTATTATTTGTTGTCTCCTCCTGTACATGCAATACTTTTCCTCACTTCTGTCTTTGAAGGAGGAAGCGTGAAGCCAGAGAGCCACACAAGAGATCACAAAAAGCCAGAATGATGACTGGAATTAGGTAAATATATTTTGAAAGTATTATTTCAATTAATTTCTTTTCTAATTAATCAATTTATGACTAATATACAGTATGACATAAAATTAACATTTTGACTGTTCATTTCTTGCCGATATATGTTGTATACATGCAGGCGTGTTGTTACCAATTACTTCCTCATATTTTCACTCATAATCCTTAAATGCAATGTTTATGTTCATGCAAGAGCTTTCTTCATATTATAGTATGTACAAATTCACAAATTGCACGTCAATACAGGAAATACTGTGAATGCCGTTTATCAAGTAGCCTTAGTAAAGGTGTAGTTTTTCTTATCAAACCAACATTACTCAAGTACAGTATGCTTGAAAGATCATCAACAAAACAAGTTTTGAGAATTGCAAGTATATCATAATGTAGCATTTTTGGAATCATTGTATGTTCCTTCTTTCAAATTAACTTTCATTGGATTACTGTAGCTACTCATTAGGTTTTTGGCAGGATCATGGTACTTGCAATAAATTGTAAAAAAAATGCATTGAACACATATTTTTGGGAAGAGGCATTAAACTGAGGCAGGGAGAGGAGAGTGCAAGATGTCAGAAGGTGAAAGAGTGCAGACAACTTCTGTTTCTTAAATAATAAAAAAAGCACCTACTGTAAAATATTTGGACCTCAATTGCTTTATAGCAATGCAAGCTTTCGTTGATGTCCTTACTGTAAAACGTAATGAACTGTACACAAGTGGTTTTGGACTCATAGAAGTTTCTGTTCTACAAATATTCAGACGGACAATCACCTTGCCTCAAGCACGGACAGTGGAGTTACTACTCAGCAGTTACTAAATGTGTTTCTAATTCTGGTGTTTGAACCTTCTGCCCACATAAGCAGAGAGGGAGAAATGTGTAGTGTCCAATCTTCCAGTCATTCCACTTGCTTTGTCATTTAATGCATATATTTACCATTTTTCAGGGCCAAACTCTACCACAAGAAACGCCATGCAGAGAAGGTGCAGATGAAAAAGACGTAAGTACTTTGGAGTCACGGGAGATTTCTTTTTGGAAGCTTGATCATGGTGACAATAGTCAGCTGACTAATCTGTCTCTCTAGTTTATCTATGTGATGTTGATTTGTTGATGTAGTAGTGATCCTAGCATGTTGATATCTGTTACAATATTTGAAACTTGATCACTTTTATTGTGCACATTCGTAGAAGTTTGCATTATTACAATTGATAGAATAACATAATGCTTTGGTTGTTCAACAAGTGATTGTGGTTTTTAGTCTGATCAGCGTTACTGGTGGACCATGATGACAGCAAATCAACTGAGCTTCACTAGTACAGGTATGCCATGATGGTTTTTTTTATCTGATTACATTTAATGGTTCACCACGATGGTTTCTGTTTTTTATTTTTCTATATCAGAATCAAAATGCACGAAGAAAGGAAAACCAAGAAAAAGAATGATGATGAAGTTCCTGAGGGCGCTGTACCTGCATATCTTTTGGACAGAGAGGGGCAAACAAGGGCCAAGGTTCTGTCAAATATGATTAAACAGAAACGAAAAGAGAAGGCTGGCAAGTGGGATGTTCCAATTCCGAAGGTCAGAGGGGTGTCAGAAAATGAAGTTTTCAAAGTTCTGAAAACTGGCAAAAGGAGAGGTGCGTAAATTTTGGCCCTAGTGACTGGTTCTGTCAGTGTAGTGGAACTGATGTGTTCATCAATAGGTAGTTTCAGATTAAAGTGTTCATAAAAAAACTGGGAACTACAGTACAGCTGAAAAGTAATCTGGAATTTTAGAGTGCGTGCTAATCCCATAGTCCGCTCGGAGTGCATTCCCAACTCATTTGGTGGATATAACAATGCCTCCCGCATTTCCTGCAGTCATGATTAATGGGCAAGTAAGCAGATAAATATCTCTGTTGTGCTGGGTAAACAGTACACATGTAACAGTCTGTACCTTTTGAGCAAGTGAAGCACGAATCCTTTTGGGTGTTGAAATGCTTTTGTTCCACATCTGCACATGGCTTAACATGGCTTGACTACCTACCTGTAGTTTGCCTCGTCTCCCAAAGCTGCAGCCCAAAAACCATCTAAGAAGTTGTGCATAGATTTCTGTTTGGTACCACTTACACGGTTTGAACATTTGTGGCACCACCTTGTTCTTCCGATGGTAGCTCTATGGTTGAATATACAGTTACCTTGTGTGTACCTTCCTGTTTAGTAAAACAAGCCTGTGTAGCAAGATTACATAAGCAATGTAACTGATGGATTGAATGAACGAGCGGCAAACCTGTAGCCGTGGAGTGGGGTAGGGAGTATCACTGCTTTAAAATTATTCTGATTTTTGAAGGAATGTCTCCACCCCCCCTATTTATACCAGGTCTGAGTGTGAAGGACATGAAATTAGGCCAAGATTTTTTTCCCCGGTGTTTTAGTAAAGAAACATGTGTTAGAAATGTAGGCCCTAATAATCTGAATGAAATAGCATTCAAAGTATTGCAATGTGTATCTCGAACATATTTTGTGAAACTCAAATCTTGGGCATACAAGCAAACACGAAGAAAAACAAGACAAAACTGAAAAGAAAAGTAAACAACACAATACTCCAGATTAAGTCATTTTGGGTCAGATGCATTGTGCAAATCAAACTACAGCTGAATAACACAGAAGAGAACCATGTAAAAAAAGAATGAAAACGGCTGTGGAAACTTATGCAAATAACGAATCAGCTGACAATATTTTGTTAAGTTGAGAGTGTCCACCCATAAGGGTGTGATGTTAATTAAAATCTCCACTGCCATGCTAAACGCTAACTGACAAGTTAAAAAGGAAACAAAATATAGACTAACAGACAATCATTCGGTGAACTACAATTATTCTGCGAAGAAAAAAATAGGACATGTTACAGTTTCATTGTTTCATTTTATTTGTTCACGGCGCACTATTTACCAGTCTGACCCTAGTATTGATAGTTAGCTTTGTTACCACCATTACCAGTACTGTACCTGACGTGTGCATAGTGAAATTTCTCTATTTTTCCCAGAATCATAGGCCTACATTTCCTCAGTGCATCGAGGCATCCAAATTAGAATAAGATGGCGCATTAAACCAAGCAGAGCACAGTATATCGTATTCTACACTGACAATGTATGGCACTTAAAACAATAGATATGTTGCCTACGATCACTTGAAAATTTTTCAAACATGTTTACAGTCGAATTGGATCTGTACTGCTATCATTCATGCTAATTCCTTGCTCAAGAAGCCAGCATGTATGCATAGGCCTCCTATGTTTTTGCTCTGAATTTACAAACACCACATATAACAATAATAAGCTAAAGAGCTATGTAGGCTACTAACTGTCAATGCCCTGTTATTGATCGGTGAAGAAGAGATGTACAACTGCAAGCAATAGCAGTGTGGCTTCAGTGGAATTATTAGAGTGCAGTGGTAACCTCTCGTGACATTCGTGGAACAAAAGATCGCCCTCGCTCGAGCAATTCCACTTGTTAAATTTTATTTGCATTCCTGATTAGTTTTGAGCTGTACTGTAAGTGTAAGAGATGTAAGAGACAATGGTATTACTTTAAGTAAGTTTTCTTCCCATTGTTTAGTTTTCTTTACCTTCATCAGGTTTAGTTTTGTGGAAACTTTAAATTAGATCTAATTAATACTAACTCCAGAGTCTTCTCTTTTAATTGGAATCATTTGATATTAAAGTTAAAAGCAAGTACAGAAATATTTTCCAATAATAAAATAAATAGTATCAGCAGCTTTAGTAGAGTATGGTGAGGTGAATATCAGCTAATAAACAGTTTCATGACATTAAGTATTGTATGATGTTTTCACTTACGTTTTCTCTGTCAAGATCAACACCAGGGTTACTGAATGAGCATAAAAACGTAGAACAGACAAAACTGTCTGTGTGTGATATTGCTGGTGAACATGATACTGTATATAAAGAAGGAACCAACTGGTTTGAACCCAATAGTAGGTTGGTAGGTCAATAGGTAACTAGGTATGTTTGTGGGTAGGTAGGTATGTGGGTAGGTACATATGTAGGTAGGTGCAGTAAGTTAGTAGATATGTCTGTACAGTGACAAAAGAAAGTGCATGATCCCTATTTTTTCTGATGAAGGTCAAATGCTAACATAGGTCAAATTCTGAAACTTTGTGAGCACCAAGAATTGTTTGAACATCAAATGGTGGTATAAGGGTAGTTTCTTGGTCATTTTGCAATCCCTACTGCCTCTTGTGAAGACTAAAGGCCATTTGCATTTGTCTAATAATTAGTCAATTCTGCAATGCTACTTATGGACAATTACCTATGAGAGTTTTAAGCATTTTTGACCAACCACAGTGGTGTTGAGTGATTTTTACTGGTATATTATATTTAACTGCCCTCATGCATGCTACAGAATTTAGCAGAAATCAGAATTCTTGGAATGAAAAAAAGAATCTTGAATTTATGTTAAAACTAGCCTTTTTTAATGGGCAAACAGTAGTCCTACAGTAAGTTATCAAAATTCTACTATCTGGCCTGAAGAGGAGTGCCACTGAGGGTCATTTCATGCATAATACGTTTCTGTTCTCTCAATCATGGAGCAACTTGGCTTACTTGTTTACTTCATTCCATCTGCATGGCAGGTTGCTATATTCATTTTATATTACTTTACTCTACAGCAAAACAATGGAAGAGGATGGTAACAAAGGTGTGCTATGTTGGTGAAGGATTTACAAGAAAGCCCCCTAAGTACGAGAGATTTATACGTCCAATGGTAAGCACTGTGTGTTGAGATAATAACATTCAAACCTTGAAAGGAATTGAGGAATTCCATTACAGAAAAATGTCATACTTTTAAAACCATTTATATATGTAGAATGATAGATCATGGAAAATAAGGACGGTGTCCTTCTTTTCAAGATATAAGGTTCCCACAGATAGAAGTTAAGTTATTTGTTGCTCAAGAATAATTTATTCACCCAAACTTTCAAAAGTTCAAAGGATATATCTTCTGTGTAGACTCATCTTGTGCATTATGTTTTGAGGAGTTGAAGCATTTGCAGATGTTTAGTGGTGACACTGAATGGTTTTAGAATGTTTAAACCTATTTTGTTTGTATGCCATGATGGTGCATTTCCTATTTCCCTTTCAACACAAACATATCACATCTTTTGCCACATTAGGTCTTATCTTATGTTTCAATCTGGACTGTAAAATGTAGTCCCACATTTGCAAGTTAAACAACTTGACTTAAAGTGCAATAAAACATGTGTTAATTATCAGTTACACCGGAAAGATCCACTTATAGTATCAGAAGTCAAGAGTGGTTTGGAACATCCAGCTAAAGGTATTGTGTTTGATTGTGTTTTCATATTAGTCCACAGTGTTTGATAAAATTTTAAATGGGATATTTTGCTTTTATTTTCAGGCATTAAGATTTAAGAATGCACATGTAACTCACCCAGAACTGAAAGCCACGTTCTTCCTGCCAGTGATTGGAGTTAAGAAGAATCCCAATTCACCGACGTACACATCACTGGGGATCATAACAAAGGGCACAGTCATAGAGGTACACCATAAAAAAAAATATTACCCACAATGCAATGACAATCTGCTGTGCAAATTAGAAGTAACAGTTCTTGGGATTATGCTCAGGCTCTGATTCTTATGATCCATTCGTAGGAGTTAACAATTCTAACACTTTCTGCTGATGTAATGGACAGTGAGATATGTACAGCATTATAAGGGTACATATCCTCTGTTTGATAAAAACAAAGGGTTTGCCGATTGAAGTTAAGTCATCATGATACGGCCACTGAAACAGTTATAGAATCTTTCAATTTTGAGCTACTGAAAGAATGTTTATGAAATCCATTGGAAAGTAGAGTTATGGGAGCCTTCAATCCTATGCCACGGGAAAGTAGGGTTATGGGAGCCCTCATTCCAAGGCAACTGGAAAGTAGGGTTATGGGAGCCCTCATTCCAAGGCAACTGGAAAGTAGGGTTATGGGAACTTTTATTCCAAGGCAACTGGAAGGTAAGATTATTTGAGCCTTTTTTATAAGGCCTCTGGTAAGATGGGTTATGTCAGCTTATTTTAAGGCCCTATGGAAAGTAGGGTTATGGGAACCTTTCTTGTTAGGTCACTGGAAAGCAAGGTTATTTGAGCCTTCTTATAAGGCCAATGGAAAGTATTGTTATGGGCAACGTTGTTATAAGGCCTCTGGAACTAGGAGGGTTACGGGAGCCTTTGTTATAAGGCCACTGGAAAGTAGCGTCATGGGAGCCTTTGGTCACTGGCATTTTCATGCCACTGAAATTTGAGTTTATTGGATGTTTTGATCATGATGCTGCTAAAAGCACATCTTTGGAAACACCACCCACAAAATAGCTGCATAATTACTCCAGTCTTAAAATTCAATTTTGCTGTTTGTGACAGTATTAGAGCTTACTATAAGGCAATAGAATGGCAGTATGGAAGTTAAACCAATGCTAATCCCTCCATGTTTCTTGTTAGTGATTCAACCTGTATTTCATCTCCAGACTACTGTCTGATTATTCAGGAATATTTATTAAAATTATGGTTGTGTATTAAATTTTTGATGTTACTACATTAAGTGTCATGTATCTTGGATATTGTAGGAAATGTGTGTGAGTGACATGAAAACGTGTAACATTTCTCCTGCTTGTTTCCAGCACAATAGTTGTTATATTTGTTTTCCTGTTACAGGTCAATGTAAGTGAACTTGGTTTGGTCACTCAGTCTGGAAAAGTGATATGGGGTGAGTACAAACACACAGATCAAAGGCTACATATATCGTAAGTTAAAATTTAGAGTGCTTTTCAACCATAATGTTCTTAATCCTTATTAGGCCAGTGAAACTCCATGTTAAGTGAAATACTACTTACATGACAATGAAAGCCTCTATTTGATAAAAGTATCACATTAAATGAGGTCAACCAACATTTTTTGACACTGAATGACAGATTATTCAAAACAAGGATGGACAGTGGCCCTTTTTTTTTTCAAGACTTGCTCACAGATAGAAATTCAGTTACTTATTGTTCAAGAATAACTTGTTCACCAAACTTTTAAAAATGTGAGTGATACATCTTCCATAACTCACCTTATGGGTAATGGTTTGAGAAGATGAACCTTTTGCAGATGTTTATTGATGAGACAATGAATGAACTATTTACTATGTATGTCGTGTTGGTGCATTCTTTATGTCCAATTACCCTTTAAGTGAAATTTCATACCAATAACTGAAACAACTGGGGCTGAATTATCAACAAACTAGCACTCCTTAAGATATGGAACCTTGTTATTAAATAGAAATCCATATCTCATTGCATATGTTTGAAACTTTCCTTGTGGTGGATTTGTAGGGTATAAATTGGCAACTGAAAAGAATTATGTGTGCAATTATGTATGGGGATTATGTAAGTGATTTTTCTGTGTGAAATGTTTAAATGTAAGCTGTGATTGGAGAATTAAAAAGAGGAAAACTCTTGGTTTTTGTTCTATAGGTAAATTTGCACAAGTCACCAACAATCCTGAGAATGATGGCTGCATTAATGCTGTTCTACTAGTATGATGAACTTGACTGATGGAACCAGTGGTTGTCTTGGTAACAAGACCTACAATTCAGTACTGGAGACAAGACTCTGACAGATTTCAGTGCTGTCTGCTGCTGTCATTCCATTGTAGTCTTGGCTGTTCTTTGATGTTCTTAAAGAAATTCATCAATGATGAGTTGATGCATCAATGTAAAATCGACGGAGACTTAGAAGGAAAGCCAAACATTGCAAATCAGGAAAGTTACCAGGAAAATCGATGAAAACTCCACTGGTGACTCCATCAGTAATGGATATTGAGATGGCAACTCTCCTAGGATGTTCTATCTATTGCATGCACCAATTTGACATTGTTCCTATTTAAGGATAGGGAGGTTATTGTTACCCTAGGTTGAAGTCACTATAGCAGACACACCAGTCACACTGATGTAGACTCTGAGCCCTGTGTGGATTTATCTGATGTAGGTGGATCCTCTGATTCAGTCTTTTAATTTCTGACTAGTTAACAATGCCTTTGAGAATTGGGGGTTATTATCAATATCTTTATGTAAGACGAATAATTCTATTGGAGCCACCAGAATTGAGTGTTTTTTGCACAAAGGTTGATAGTTATGTATGCTGTATTTTGTTTTGTATGGAAAATGGTTAATATAATTCAGATGTTAACTTAAAACAAATGTTGGCCTTTTCAGCAGGAACAACATAAAAATGAAACAAAATGCAATACTCTGTTAGTCACAGAAGTGAGATGACCATACATCCTTTGTTCTCAATCCAGGACGAGGATACTAGCCCCTTGAAGCTCCGAGCAGTGTTATCTAGTAATCAAATATGTTTTTGGGGCGGGGGAAGTAATAATGTGGTATAGATTCTTCCTTTTTTTTCTAAAAATGGGTGAAGGTGTACCAGGAGATGTGTTTTTGTGTGCAGAGGGTCCAAATGGTTGGGAACCTCTGCCATAAGTGAACCTACATAAAAGATTATTGGCTTGCTTATGGAGATATAGGAACATGACAGTTGGTATGTCAGGAAGTTGGCAGTGTTGTAATTTAGTCAAGCGGAACTTGAATTTGCAGTGTAGTGACACATGAATACAAGAGAAACTCAGTACAAGGAATGGTCAGTGTTTATCTTAGAACAATCTATACAAGATAATAATCATTGCACAGCAACCTAAAATATATGGTGTAGTAAAAACATAGAATTTGTTTTTTAAAAAGAGAAGAGGTAATGGACAGTATCAAATTTGTAAAATTCTGAAGCTCTGTGAATAAACAATTTCAATCAAAGTAATATCTTACAACACTGTCAAAGCCTCTGTGAACACCAAAGCCTCAATACACATCAGCTGGAACTTAAAAAGTGACAACTTTCAGTTCTTGATATGAATCCTACAGATATTTAATAATTAAAATGACTCCTCACCTACCTGTCTCAACACAACAAATGCACTCCCATCTACTGTGCCAAGATCAATGACAGCCTTTTGTGTTGAGGCAGGTAAGTGAGTCATTTGTAAATAACCAAACAAGATGAGTTTGGGAATTTTTTATTTCATGTACTGTTTGGTGCATCTGTTAGAATATGACAGTTTATAACTTACTTGTTATCACCTGGCATATTATGTGTACCTATCCTACATTGTTAAGTTGGATATGATTTCAGAATAAAGGTTTAATAAATATATACAAGTTTCAAATGAAGTGTTTGCACTGTTGACTATCTCATTTGCAGTACACTGGTCACATTGGAAGTGTTTGTAATGTTACTAATAGATCAGTCATTGTGTCCTATCAATCCATCGAACAGAACCATCAACAAAACAGTGATTTACAACAGGAAGACAGAAAAAAAATAAGTATTTCACATAGGATGGAATTCATCTACTCCTCACTTAATGTCTCCTGCAACTATTGCACTGTACTAAGATTGCCTGCCTCATTTGGGGAGAGGCACTCTAGCAATATGAATGAGCAGCATAATGTAGTGAAGTTTAGGGTGCAAAAAGAAATATTTACCATCAAGTTACAATCGTGGTGGAACGTTCGGCAGAGACGATTTGCTGAGTCTGCCATGACTTGTATACGAGTACAAATGTGTCATTTCTTATGAATCATATAAATGACACACTTCTACAACAAATCAATATCATTGCTAGTCCTGTAGACTCCAATCATCTTGACCCCAACCAACTCCCCACCCCCCACCACTCCCCCCCCCCAAAAAAAATATACCTCCATACTTGGCTGGAACTTGAAATGGGAAAATAGTAGCAAAGGAGAGCACTCAATGAAGAAGTGTCCCTATCAAGGAGCATTCATTGATGACCTAACAGGAAGTCTTCAATATTTTTCAACTTTACCCTGAATTTGCCCGTTTCTTCAAAATTAGAGACCCTACGACTGTAGAGTCTCTTATCAACCCCATGATCTTAACCACTTCTAAAATGACTAAACTAAATTAACAACCACATAGATTCTGCAATGCAGGGAGAGCAGGATATGCATGAAAATGAATTTCCGTTTCGGTAAAAGACTCTGAACACGTCACTGAAATATTTCTAACACTGAGTAACAATAAGGAAAGTAAGTGCATCAATGAAACACAACGTCCAGTCAACCAATTCAATATCACTGGTCCTTTTTCCAGGCACACTTTCTATCAAACAGTTCTTGAACTGCAACCAATGGCCAACCCCCCTGCAACATCCCTCCCTCCCCCCCCCCCCCCTTTCAAAGCAGGGCCATCAGAATCGATGAGGAAACTTAACACTGAAATACTTCTTCACGCATTCAGTCACACAAGCAATGTGATGTGCAGGTGATGCAAAACTCTATGACCTGCAACACACTTCAACTGCTGTAGTTTGAAGATATTTACCTACCTCTCCCAATTGTGATTAAGCAATAAAATAAAAGTCTGTTACATGATGTATGGAGGAAATATAAAATTGATTTGAAAGCACAAATATTCACCCCCATAAAAGGTTACATTTAGATGATTGAATGCTCAGTTTATTATCTAATATTTCAAATCAAAGTGGTGCTCTATCTCAACAAATAACATAATTGGGTCACTTACCTCTGTAACAGCTAATGACTTTCTTTGCAAGGGCATTTTTATTACACATTTTGCAGAGAGTAAGCTTCCCCATGAGGAATAAACATCCAGGTGTTATGATATGGATATCTATGATATTTAGATTGTTTCTAAGGCAAACAAGTTACACCGTGAAATTGCCATGCCAGATTTGAAGTAAATGGTTAATTAATTGGAGTGTTACACCCTTTGCTTGCATGGTTTACTTCACAGACAACTGTTCAATCTTTATTAAGGTTAATTTGGAACAAACTGACTTTTTTGGCAGTCACTACCGAATGACTTTGCCCGGAGGCAGTCAGGTCTCATAATTTTCTTATAGTTGTCACAACCGTATCAGGTATTATGACAGTCACAATCCACTAGCCTGAATGACACTTGCACACTAAGCCCCAGTTCATTACATCATACTAATGTTACAACTTAGTGGAAATGATTGTACTAGCACTCTGGGCTTTTAATTGTAAACAATCACTAGAATGAGTGTGTTTTGAGTCAGCCACAGGCTTAACGTTTTTCGTTGAGCACTGGTGGTACCCTTTACCAATACCTGTTATCACAGTTCTGGTAAATATCACAAATAGTTTAATCATCACTTGTCTTGGAAATGCAACAAGAATTCGTCGTAAGAGATTTGTCCGTCCATGTTGGCATCTAATTCGCTGAGGATGTAGAATAAGTCATCTTCTTTAATGTCCTTGATTATTTTACGGATGCAGGTTTTGAATTCCACGACGTTGAGGTAGCCATCTTTGTCTAAGTCAGCTTGCTTGAATGCTCTTCTCAGATTTTTCCATTCCTTCATTAACTGATGTAAAAAAAGAGAGAGAGTGTATGGTGTATAGTTCAGCAAAGGATTAAAAAAATGTTGCAGATTTATTTTGTTCTTTTTTAACATTCTTGATACATATTCAGCTCCTAGAGTTATAGTACAAATTCATGAAATAAAACAAAGTTGTGATGTCTGTTCTTTTCCCTGGCTACTAAAGTAGCATGTTACATAAATGAGTTTATGGTAATTTTTCTTTTATTTTTTTCTTCAAATTACATTAGATTTCATGTCATATTACATGATGTGTGATACAATGTGTGTTACATTATGTGATGTGTAAATAGCCAAGCACTGCAGCTCCAAATATGCAAGTATGTCAAATCAGTGACTCACTGAAATTGAGCTAGGTAAGTTAAGCTGATAATTGTGGAGCCATGACAGCATCCACTGCTAGTCACTATCTTCAGTAAAGTAATATACAAAGAATTATTATTGTTGACCATTGTTTTATAATTTCAGTTTAATATGATCACTGATAAACTGAGAATGGCCATTCTTAGATGGCTATACACTATGAAATTACATGACAAGGACCAAAATATTGTCAAAAAAATAATAAATTAGGTTATTTTGTTTCTTCTGCAATATCAGCAATGTGTATAAACAGCTAATTAAATATTTTGTAATGAACTTCTTAATTTAATGGTTTCACAAATATGATTCAACCACAGAATAATATTTTGCAAAAGAAAATAACAATTAATACAAAAAGACAGGAAAGAGACACCATTATACAAGAATTAATACCTGTCTCTTAATCCGGACCAAAACACTTCCGACACTTTCCTCCATAGCTCCTTTAGCACCTTGGTACTGCAAAAACAGAGATAAAAAACAGCAAAATTGTTTTGATTGTCACATAAGAAAAGTTTCACTGTATTATCACAAACATTTTAGATGGAGAGAAAGACCTACTGAACCATCGCTGCAGAGAACCACATTCTGCGGACAAGAACACTCTTTAAGTAATTGGATCATTAACTTGACAATCTCAGGACTTATTGACATATTTCAAAAACTTTCAACTTTCTTGCAATCAGACACTAATAGCAATGATCCTTTACCCTTAACAACTATCTTGCTAAATTACATCTCATACTATCAGAGCCAGTATCCACAATGTTCATCCTTTGCTGTTGAAATCACTAAGCATATCAAGCGAGCCAAAAGTCATCATTCTTCATTTTTATTGAGGGAAAAAAAAGATACTTTAACTGGCAAATAGATAAATCTGCCAAAGTATCAAGAAAAGACCAAAGTTTAAAAAAAATCCTTTTTAAGGTACTTTTACTGTATTTTTACAAGTGTAGATGATATTTATTAGTTTTATGAGCCATTCTGATTCTATTAAGTCTTCCTGTATTTTGAGTTACTTTATCATCTTAATATTGAATGTGTACAACTAATGAAAATCATGTTGACTAACATATCAAGATCAAATAAGACTCAAAGCTATACTGACTGTTTTGAAAGTATTTACTCAAAGAGGTTCACAGAGGAAGACCTATTATGCAAAGAGTACTTTAAACTCTGTCACATGTTTAATATTTCGACTTATAAAGGAGCAACCAGTGATTAAAACTATTGATGTCTTAATCAGCAGCATACTTTATCACAATGTAAATGTGCAACAGCACAATTTATTTTGTACAGTAATATCACAATGCATAAAAAATTCAAGATTTGAAATAAAAGTTACGACTATATCTGCAGAAAATGACAAAACGTCCACATCTGCTACATAATATGCATTTACTGGTAAGTGCCAGGTATGCAAAACTCAGCAACCAAATTCATCACGATTTATAGTCTAAATTCTCCTCGATAAGAATGACTTTTAGAGACAAAAGGTCTTTGGAGATGACAAACTAATGAGACAAACCACAAGATCAAGTTTTTGTGAAAGAAAAGTAACTCAGAGAAGTCGAAGGTCTGATTACTGGATAAGTTAGTGCGACTTAATGACAACAAGGAAGAGCTAGACGAGCTACCAAGCCTTATGATAGGATCATCGACAAACTGTGCGGTCAAAATTGTATTACAATATAATGGAAATAATTATAACATTGTGTAATATACACAGTAACACACAATGAAGTATGATTGTTCAACAGACATAGCACACCATAGTGACAGCAACATTTAAGTTCTTACCACTATTTTGTGAGTGTTTTTGTTGTATTTGATATTATTTTCATCAACTGGAGTAGAAGATGGGGCAAACATGTGCATGAACTGAAGATAATGAAATCTGAAAAGAAAAAGAGAATTAAATGACTAGTATCATAAATTAGGCAATTTTAAGATATATCTACTCCAGACTATTGATTCCTTACTTACAGCAGAAAATTAGTTATTAATACAACCTTTAATCAAATATAAAGAAACATAAGGTATTAATGAAGTCCTAAATGACAACAGACATCAGATATCCATTAAAACTATTTTTATTAATTATGAATGAAAAGGCAGTTACCTTAATAACAAGAACTCAGAAAGACTGGAATGGTTACCTACATATGAATATATGAAATCAACTATTTCTTTCACTTGAATTTCTATGAAGAGAATTCAAAGTTAGAAATGAGGAATCATATGACAACTTCACTTGATAGTTAGAGATCAGAAACACTTACTGGCTATTTTGGTCAAAGTCAAACTGGTTACAGAGCTTCACCAGTTGATTCTCTGTTAAGGTTAACTTCAAATAGTGGCAAATATTCTAAAGAGAAAGTAAAAGATTTAGCACCTTCTGTGCAAAAACATTCATCTTTACACATTGTAGAAAAAAAGCTTGCAATCCCTGAAGGAAATATACTTACTTATTAATTTTGTAAGACAACCTTCCCCTGCTCTATATTTCTTGATTTCCTTCTCGTTTCCTCATATCTAATATGGAAAGATAATCTGATCTTTTCCATTGCAAACAGTCAGGGTCAAGGGTCAAACTCTACCCCCTGTCTGCTTCCCTCACCCCCTTCCTCTGTTAAACCCTTGATAGTTCAATACTCTCAGCTTATTCAGATTGTAACTGCCCTGGTAAGTTTCTTGAAATTTAGCTTTGCTGATTAAATGAATTCCTAGCCACACTGAATCCATTCAATCACTAATTACTGTAAGTATGACACCAGAATGATGCAATTATCGTTTTGATGATGTAACCAGAGATAACATAATGATACAACACTATTACTCTTCCTCTTCAAGTAATCATGCAGGAAGGAAAACAAACACACCTACACACCAGGATGACTGACAATCTTACAATTTTTATCAAAGACAATAAAGCAAGCAAGTCTAACTAAATGTATCACTGACTGTAGATAGGCTTACCTTAAATTCTTGACGAGTGATAGATCCATAGCCATCAGGGTCTAGGTCCCTCAGGATACTCTTCAATTCATCCCAATGTTTTACAACCTTAAAATAAAAGCACATCAGTTCTCATGGATATTCAGTTATATTCAAAATTGATGTATACTTTAATCTGGAGTATATTGCGATGAAAATGGGTGTTACAATAATAAAACCAGAGTGAAATTAATTAAGAGCTGTGAAGATTGGTTGAGAGTCCACATTTGATAAATCCAGGAACATTTTTAAATATCTCTTTAAGGGGATTGTAGTGGGAAGAAAGTATTTCACTACTGGCAGTTTGATCCTCTTACCCCCTATACCCTTTCAGAGTCAAGAAAATTTTTTAGTTGCCTCAAAGAACATTGGAAATTGTTCTTTTGAAATTGCAGCACACATTTAACCTGGAAATATTACAAGTGAAGAATTAGATTTGTTTTAATCTGTTGCACAAATAAATATTACAGCCCATAAAGCACCCTATAATTTCTTTTAAGATATACACAGGATGTTAGAAGGTATGTTATGACATCACAGATATCCCACAATGAAGTGCACCACAGTGAAATAGAGCCCAATCTCAAGATATGTTGAAAGGAAACTTGAAGAATATGTCCAAGGAGAACATTCTATTGGGACATTGTTTTTTACTCATACACAGAAATTTTTCAAAAGCATTATGATTCGATACTTTTTAGTAGTCAGTTCCTTTAATTGTAAAATCTGCAGTGTATACAAGGGGGATTTTGGATTATTCATTATTTTGGTAACCTCACCAGATACATGAATACAGAAAAAACTAACTAGATCACTCTGCTGCTCACCTGAGGTCTAATTATCCCTAAAATATCTATATTAGGGGAACCAAGCAACCCATCTCTGTTTTCGCTTTTCTGCCTGTTGACCTTTGACCTCTGTACACCGTTATGATAATCTGGCAGGTCATTGTACGTTGCTTTGGTTTTCTTCATTGCAGCTTGATGATCTGGAAAATGAAATTAAAATAAAATATAAAAATATAATAACTTAAATAATCATTTTTACGACACAATACAGTCATCACCATTTATTTGACTTTGCCATTCACCACTCCCTAACAGAGGGATTTAATGTAATGAAGACACTTCCACTTTCTGGACATACTTTTCATTCAGACCAATTTTACTGCTTTCCTTCTTTATATCTTTCCATGCAAGCTTCAGCCTTTCTTTTCCTACTACGTCAATCACTTTCAAATCCCATGCTCTATTCACAGGTTTATCATCTTCCTTTTTCAACACATGACCTCATCCATCTCAATCCACTTCTCTTTAATATTACTACAATGATACTTTCTTCCAGATCCAATGAACCTATCCATGAGCTCACTTGTATTATTTCTACTACAAACTCACACCAATGTGAAGGCTGTTGGTGTGTGCATTATATTTTTAATTGCCCACACTATTACATAACAGTTCAATATCAACCAGTAACTCTTTGATACTCAGCAACTGGTGCAATTACTACTCTGCATGCTAGACTTTAGTACTCTCAAAGAGGATGGCCTCAACTTACCCAAAAGGAAGGTTCTTCTCTCATCTCGGGTAAAAAAGTCTAACAGTTCTCCCTGGTGAACAAGCCCATCCTTTCCAGTTTTTAAGGCTCTCCATAGATTCTGCAACTCTGTAGGGTGCAGGACAAAGCCCAACCTAAATTAAAAGAAACATATATCCAGTAGAAACCTCCTTAAATGATACACAATAACATACATATGACGTCACCCCTGGCAACACCTGTCTCTGCAAATATGCATGACCTCTGCAATCGTTTGAATCTAATTCAGCATATAATAAATGGCCAATGGTATTGTACTGCAGCAGCAAACATCAGTTCTGCTTATTATCATTTTCCACAACAATTAGAACATAAGTTGAGACAAGTGAAGACACCATAATTACTTCTAACTCCTCACATATGTCAAAGTTTCACACAAAGCCTTTATGAAGCAGATTTTCTCTAACAGGTAGTGTTCAGTTAATCAATATTTCAAACTTTCATGCAAGCTGTTGAGATAGTGTTGCACTTACTTGCAGTGTATTAGATCTTTATGAAAATTAAATTTGAAACATCCTGCCAACTACCAAAGTTTCTTTAATTTTGAACCGTCAATCTCTGCATGCAATCGAAAGTTCATCCTTCCGCTAAACTCTTTGAAGCATGCACTGAACAAAGTAAACAGCAAATGTTGATAGAAGTGTTCTCTTACGCTTGAAGCCAGTAATGAAGTTGCGTCCTCGATATTCTTCCAGTTTTCTTAGCGTCAAGTTTCTCAAATGCTTCTTTGGCAGCCAGTCTGTTGTATCTCAACTGTTCTTGTACTAGAGCTGCAATCTGTTGAAAACGTAGCACATATGAAAACATTTGTTAATCAATCCACGAATGAGTGAATCAATCGATCAATCAGTCACTTTTAAAATAGGATCAATGTTAAATCCAGCATTAAAGTTTGTAGTTTAATCAATCAATCATGTAGTTTAATCAATCGATCATGTAGTTTAATCAATCAATCATGCAGTTTAATCAATTGATCATGTAGTTTAATCATTCAATCATTTAGTTTAATTTATCAATCAATAATAAACTCAGGGCCAACTGCACATCATGTGTAACTGTGAAGTTTGTTGTTCTAATTAATCAGTCAATTAGTGAATCAACCAGACTAAGGACCAATTAAAAATGATCTGTGCTACTGTGATGTAGGTAGTTCTGATGACTAGACCTCCAACTAACCTCACAGTGACTCTTCTCAGCTGGCAGCATATGATCATAAGATGAATGAATGGTGCTATGTAATGAAGGCAGCAAAAATATATCATGAATAGAAAAAAAAGAAGGATAACTTTCAGAAAGACTAGACCTACCTGATGAACAGATTTAAATCGGCCCTCCATTACAACTTTTTTTCTCTCATCTGTGATGTATTCTGGTTGTTGTCTCTGGTGTGCTGGAGGGGCTGTAGGAGGGGGTGTGGGAGGTACGACCTTTGGTGATGTCCTACCTCCCTGTGATTGTGGCCTTTGGCTGTTATGCAAATTAGTCGGAATATATCTGATAAAAGAAGGGAACATAAGTTAAGGGAACAACTTTGCATTCTCTGAGTGACTGAACTTTTATGTATTTGCAACAATAATGATACCTAGCACAGAATATGTGAATTGCCCAGCCAGAATAAAATGGAGTACATGGTCAAAGTATGACTGAATTGCATGATCACAACATTTTAATCCCTGATCATTTCTATCTGAATTTCTCAGTCTGAATTCTGAATCTCAACATTATAAACTCTGATCCTTTCTGATGACCCTTTCTATCTCACCCTCTCTACCTCGATATCATAAAACAATCCTTACCCTATCTGTCTGGATATTATGAATTAACATCAACAGCTGTATCGGTATGGGTTCAAAGAAATATGAGGAAGTGGCAGGGTTATGAATCACTCCTTAATCTCTTTAACTACTACGTATTTCATTGGAATTTTTCTTTTTAACTATTCATATCGAGACTGAAGTAAAGTTACAGTTACAAGTAAGTATATCATTTTACTTTCATTTTGATCTTTAAAATTCCCACTCCCTGTTATAACGAAAACCTGTAGAATATTTGTAATACCTCTTTTTGTTGAACATCGCAAGGAATTCTGGGTACTCCACTAGTCCATCCTTGGTGGTTCCGATTTCGAAGAGTAGTTCCTGGAATTGATTGTCTGTGACTCTCATATTAAAGACATTGTTGATACTCTCTCTGAACTGAAACTGGGTGATGAGGTGAAGGTTATGTGGGTCTAAAGATCTGATCATTGAAAATGAAAAGAATGAAATATGGTTCAGTACTGGATTGTAAAGGCAAGAAAGCTGAGTGGCTTTCATGAAAGCCAAGTGGCTATGATGAAAGCCATACCATGTAAACTAATATTTCAAACTATGCAACCATGTTTGGACTAAGCGACCATATCTCATAACAATGTTTTTTACCATGCTTTCGGTAATACCCCAAGAAAATAAAAGGACTACTTTGATGTACACACAATCTGCATGGGAATATGTACTTTGACTTGCATGTGACTTCTACATTCACACAACACTTGCGTGTCCCTTTTACATCCAAGTGTACTGCGTCTAGCTACGTGTACTTATGTACTGTGTATAATGTAAAGCGCTGGGTGTTCAATCAAACTCTCGATGGACTATAATACATACTTCTAAAAGAGCGAATGATTATGGACAACGACAGGGATGAGATGCAATTCCGTGGATTACCCTCTTGGTTTTTTTTTTTTTTTAGCTGTATCATATTTAATCAAAGCCCATAGCTTCGATTCTTGGATTTACTCAGCCCGTTGTTTTTTTAATTTTCATCTGTGTTGGTGCCTACAAATAGTTGCGTTATACGTTCTTGCGCACACACGTTAAGTGCAGATTCACCGTGAAGGTGAATGGTGACGCAGATATTTCTGTTTTATTAAGAGCAAATCCCCACTTTAGCCAGCTGGCAAGACCCTTTGAATTTTATCACTGTGTGTAACACCGTTATTACAGACTTTCACTCACGGATAATAGGGGATTTGTTTGATTTCTTTAAGTCGTTTTCGCCTACCTAGCAGCACTCTGTTCATGCTAGATTCATACCTTATACTAAAAGCCATCTAACCCACAAATTCCCTGGTAGACTTATGTACTGTACTTATGTCACATATGCATACCACGACCAACGACATATTAGTGCTATCGTGGTGTTCCTTCCCTACTTGAAGGAGTATTTTAACAGTCGGAAATGTTGCTGGCGGAGTATATTAGACTTAGCGTTACTTCTGCTATGATTGTAAACGAGTTTGTAGGTTTGTGAGTTTTCTTCCACTATGGTGGCCTGATTGTGTGCGTTATTGGAATCATATATCAGTGGCTGTATGTACGTGCCGTTGTACCATTTAGGCCTACATACGTTTCAATTTGTCACTATCACTTTAGATGCATATATCTAGTGCCCTAAAATGTAGGTGTTACACTGCAATCAGGTGGGCAGCGTACATGTCCACAGTCCCAATGGGCTTCGATGTACTTGCCTGCAAGTTCAATCCTTCTAGCTATAATTTGCTTAGCTCTCAAGGATATTGACTTTCAATGACCTTTGACATTCATGCAAAATTTCAAAGTAAATCAATTCACCATGGCCTATCTTCACAAATCAACTGAGCAGTTCAATAGCCTTTTACGTAAAATGTACATCGTGAAATTTGTACAATTTGGTGGGGTTATAGAGTAGAGTTATAGAGTGCTGTTATAGACTGGGCTGAAGAGTGGGGATATCCAGTTTGGATCACACATAACTAATATGATACTTTTTAGAAATACGGAAAAATACTGAAATTACTATACGTTTGCACACCTCCACCTTTGCAGATAATCCTTTCATTTGCTTATCTTGTCAATTTTTTGTGTTTTCCATATTGTACTACAATTCTGAAATTTTTTTCGTTTTTCACAAAATGGTAAAACTGTCTTTATGAAAAACTGGGCTGGAATAAGTATGATTATTGACAGCTGAGTAATTGATTAACTTAGAACTTATCCCATAGCAATATGCACAACATGGCCTAAAGTCTACATTTTTGTTGACTGGGTTTGCAAATTGAACTGTCTAAATATAAATTATAAATTTATAAATAAACCATCAAGTGGGTAAAGTTAAAAATTTTTCCAGCTTTTGGCCATGAATAACCTCATATGAACTTTTACTATCATGAAATTTATTACACCCTAACACAGTGTTGATTGTCAAAAAGTTTTGTCACGTCATCAAAATTAATTGCCTTGGAAGAATATTTCAAACACTTTTGGCCAACTGTGAAGCTAAAGGATCTTAAATGCATCCATGAAAACCAACATCAAAATTTCTGATGACCAAATCACTACCCCTGTACCAACGTTGGGAAGTTCATACAAGTTTCTTTCATTTAATTCTTTGTGCAGTTTTCATATGTATGCACTTCCAACAACTGAATACAGAACTACAATTGGATCACCAAAAGCTGTCAATTTACTGCACACTTTGCAAGGAATTTTGGATGAGGAGACCACAACATTGGTGTAAAATAATGAAAATATTTTGAAAAACTAAGAATGAATTTCAGACTTACTGGAATGTGCCTAGTAACTTAAGGAAATCTTTATGTAACATTTCAACAAGTTTGGCTTCTGCATCTTCTGATGAGAGATTTCCGGCTGGTGTCCTTAATCTGTTACTGAAACTGAATCAGACCAAATATCAGGAAATTACAACAAACAACAAAAAACAACAAAAAAATACCAATGTAGCCCCCTATAGGGTGTATATGCATGTTTGCTTATTGAAATACTTTCATATTGTAATTTCATCTTGCCACAAATTTCCAGATTTACCTACTGTAGAATCAATGTACATGAACGCATTCCATTTATGATGAGACTGACTGATAACTACAGGTAATTGTAGTCACCATGTTTACATAACCTACCATAGTCTGAATATCACATTAAATGAATCCACTGCAATGATTAGAGGTAATTATGCAATATCAACAGTGACTACAATTTAAACAGTCTCAAACTTTTTATGCAAACCAGCAATAAAACTTTTTAACTTCTGTTTACTACCAGCTACTAATGAACATATAGTGACTAATTAACTTCTGTTTACTGCTAGCTATTAATTGCTGTTTACCACTAGCTACTGATTGATATATATTTACTACAACATACATTTATTAAAATGAAACTGATTTAGTAATTACCTTCTCTTTACTACTATATACTATTTAACTTTTGTTTACTACTAAATACCAATTGATATATTTACCAATGCTACCAATTGACTTCTGTTTACCTCTAGCTACTGAATATTCATTTATTACTGACTAATACTAACATGTAACATGTTTACTATGGCTACATATTATGATCTGTTTCTTACTAGCTACCACAACAACTTCTCATTACCACTAGCTATTTATGAAGTTTTGTTAAGTACTCACTACAAATTACCTGCACAACAAAGTTACTAATTAACATTTGTTCAATAAAAGTGACTGATTAATTTCTGTTTACTGATAGCTACAAATTAGTATATGTTTAACAAAGCTACAAATTAATTACTGTTTACTTCTAGCTGCTAGTGAAATGGTGAATTTATCATACACCAATGTGGCATACAAAGAAAATACTTTTCCTGAATGTTAAACCATTCAGGCTCATCAATTAACATCCTCAAAAGCTTCATTTCTTCAAAATATCTAAAATGAGGTATGGCAGATGTGTTGTTTGAATTTTTGGTTGAACAAATTATTCTTGAACAAATAGCTAATTTCTACCTGTAAGAAATATATTCCTTGAAAACAAGACCATCGTTTTTCCTCATTTTGAATAATCAATCATTCTCTGCTCACAATGATCGGTTTTGAGAACATGATTTTCTTCTGCAAAACAAATTCCCTTTTAGTTCTGTTACTACAAAGAATTATCAGTTGTGGAAGGCTTGAAGCATTACTTACGAGTGACTAGGATCCATAATAACCCTGTGGGCAATTCCCTGCGGTGATCGAATCATGTATTTGTAAAGGAAGTCCTTATAGCTTACATACTGATCCTTCCTCCGTAAGTTGCACCTGGCATTTAACAGGAATATCAGAAGGAAAACAAGAAAACAAGATTAAATACAAAACTGACAATTTGTTCATGACAAAGAATAGCACAGAGAGACTTTCCTTCTGCCATGCTTTTCTTTTACAATCATGCTTCACAAAGTGTATTTTATTTTCAAAAAATTGAGCTGACTGCAGTCCTGCAAACCTTTGAATGAAATTCCTTTCCACCTTCATCTTCAAAAAGTTGGAAGAAACATAAATTTCTGAGCCAATCACAACCTTTGCAAAAATAAAGTTTCCAATGCAGAGGAAAAAAATCACACATATCAATGATTTAAAACATTCCTCAAATTTTTCATCAAACTACTTTAAATTTCTCTAGGAACCATTAACATTGTCTGTAGAAAACTGTCACTTCATATTAAGTATTTTATATTAAATGAAATAAAATTTCTTGGAAGGTACAAATATGAATAGTCAAATGCAAGTCACTTAACCCTCTCAGCAGATGGGAATTGTTTTCAAACAGCTTTAAAAATGTAACCCACCTTTCTAACAACTGTTCCATATCAAACGGATAAAGAGAAACACCAAATTCTCTGAGTACACCCATCAGCTGAGCCTTGGTCATCATTCCATTCTTATTGTTATCAAAATGTTCACAGCTCATTAGTAATGAAAAGTAGCTTTGTTCCATCTAAATTGAATCAAATATAAAACAAAAAATCATTTGGCAACTAATGGTAAGAACTACATTCAACAGGCTCTTTCAGCAAATATCTAGTCGTTTGCTGCCCCCATCAAATATCTAGTTGTTTGATGCCCCCATCATGATTGCACCTTTAAGGGTAGACAAAAACACTGTAAAAATGACAGTAATGCGCTTTCCACAACCTTGACTTAACAATGCACTAATTACAGTTTGGTACTGTCATTGACTAGACGTTGCAGTTGGTTACTAAGCGACAACCTGTTCCAGTCCATGACTCAACTATACACTTTGGGACACCAAATCACATCTGAGGACATTCAGCTATAGAAAAACATTCCAAATGAGAGGTACACACGCCCTCTCCATTGGCAAATCTTGCCCTCAGTTGTGATTTGGTTCTACAAAAGTGTATAATGTTCAAGTCAATTTCTAAAAATTTTTTTTCCTTAAAATCATTCCAAAATTGGTTTTTATCCACCTTTGGATAGGGCCATAGCCGCACTTCCCCGCCCTCCCTGTTGATTATGAATTTACCAGTGTCTACTTTTCCAAATAAATCAAATAAAAGAAATATGCCACTGTTTTGTACAAATGAATAATTCCAGGAAAGGAAGTGACAAACCTTTCTCATCAGTGAGGACACAATGTCTGTAGAAGGAGGTCTTGGCTCATTAGACACTGGAACCATTGAAGTCAAACCTGGTGAGGAATGTCTTTCAAGAATTTTATTTTCTTCTTCTTCTCTGTCTATCCTTTCCTTTTCTACCTCTTCTTCCTATAGAATGATAAAAGTAAAAGTACGGCGATTTCAACCTACACAAGGAGATATCTCCTTCAAAGGCAGATGAAATATGAATACAAATAATAACAAGGAGAAACATGCAAAGAAGCAAAACACACAAACATGTGAAACCTACAGAAAAAAAAGTAAAGATATAAAGAGATGAAACAGGTAGAGAGGTGGCAGGTAACAAGTTTAAGGTACACCTTTTTGTTTATGAAATTCATTAATTTAACACCTGTTACACCTTCAACACTTACTGCTGTGAGTACACTCCACGACCTCACACTGGTGGCTGTGGCACTTCTTGCCCTAGGCAGGTAACGGCCAAACTTGTCCAGTCCAAGCTGTTCAAAGAACCAACTAGCTTCTACTGCTCCGGTATTCTGAAGGTCATACCTATGGTAAAACAAACAAAAAAGGGAACTCACAACAACCAACAAAACATATCCTTAAAACTACAAATTAAATGATTTGCATATGAGTGAAAGTCAAATCAAAGATGCAGAATCATCAGTCAAATTCTTTGCAATTCTCTGGAATATACCGTAGCAATTTTGTGAGCATACCTGCAATCCTGTAAGTGACAGAAGAGAGATTTGTCTTCCTAACTGTAACACCCAAGTCAAAATTAAGTCCCGCTGGGTTTACATGAGTTCCCCGATATATTCTTTGGCACTATTGCCCAGGCAGCTGCAGATCTCCTGCCAGGGAACAGGTCATTTTTGTGCATTGGACAAGCTCTGGATTCAGTTAACTTTGGAGTTAAAACCAGTTCCAACGTCAGGACATCCCCCGCATAATTACTGATTCTGATATGTTACCTGGACCAAAGGGTTTCCATTTCCTCATCATCCAATGGGACACCAAGACTTTCCAAACACCTCTCCAAATGAGGAGCCAGAACAAGAGCACCAGGCTCAAAACATGAAGGGAGGAGGTGATCTTTGAGATCAAAGTCACTGAAATAGGATAGAAAGAAATAATAATGTGATGAAAAATAAAAATAAAGGTAAAAAATCTGACAGTATCAGAGATACAGGTGGGAGAAAAATTACAAATTTTACAAAGAAGCTGATAAAAATAATGAAACATCAATGATGCTACAGCATCACAATCAGGTCATACCATATCAATCATAACAGGTCATACTAATACCATATTAATCATAACCAGGTCATGCTAATACAATATCAATCATAAACAGGTCATACTAATACCATATCAATCATAAACAGGTCATACTAATACCATATCAATCATAAACAGGTCATACTTATACCATATCAATCATAAACAGGTCATACTAATACCATATCAATCATAAACAGGTCATACTAATACCATATCAATCATAAACAGGTCATACTAATACCATATCAATCATAAACAGGTCATACTAATACCATATCAATCATAAACAGGTCATGCTAATACCATATCAATCACAAACAGGTCATACTTATACCATATCAATCATAAACACGTCATACTAATACCATATCAATCATAAACAGGTCATACTAATACCATATCAATCATAAGTTAATATCATATCAATCATAACCAGGTCATACTAATACCATATCACTCATAAACACGTCATACTAATACCATATCAATCATAAACAGGTCATACTAATACCATATCAATCATAAACACGTCATACTAATACCATATCAATCATAAACACGTCATACTAATACCATATCAATTTTAGATAACATGATCAGAAATATCTTCCAAATAGGAAGGCTGCCAGGCTTTACATGCTAACCTTTGACCAACTGAATCTATTAAACTAGGTTAAATCAACAAAATGTATTGCAATACTTTAATTACATACAATAATGAAGTTTGAGCTGAATCAAATATTATTAAGTATTATAAATAACTGTGTCTAGATTGCTACACTACAAGAAGTGTTATTCTTGGTATCTCTGCCTACATTCACTGTTTTCTTTTTCTTCTCTTTGCTTACAATTGGAGAAAATTCAAAATGTATTTGCATATTATAAGTAGCATTTTGTGCTTTTGAATACATTTGTTACTTCTTATCCAAAATACCGTTCAACTTGTCAACTGTTAATAACTTGCTACCATAGAATACTAACAGGATTCTTAAATACTGTTGTCCAGTAAAGCAAGGAAGAAAACAAAGCAAACATTTCCAATGGTTTAATTCCTAAGGCTACCTACATTATATTTATTAAAAAAGCATATTGTGAAAGAAGTTCCTGCCAAGTGGTACTCACCTATGTTTGCACTTCTCTTTGAGGAAAGCATTTGCATAAGACGCTGTTAAATATTCTTCATCTCGGTGGTGAATGTGGCTCCTCAGATGTTCCTCAGGTACCCGTGTTCTTTGAGATCCTTGATTCTGAGTTAAAGGTGTCACCCATCTCTTTGAATTTGTCTAGATAACAATAAAATAGGATTAAACTATGACAACACACTAGAATGTATGCCTTTTCATTGTGACAGTCTAAACCTTTCCGCTAGTCATTGACATGACATGACTGATCTCTCACAAATAATGTAAAGACAAAAAAGAGATCACTACTGAAAAGGTACTCAGTAACATTGTATTTGTCATACATTGTATTTGCTTGTAGCTACTAATAGTTACTTGAAGCTATTAACAATGAAATGTAGCTACTATTAGTTTCTTGAAACTTTTAAGATCTATAATACTCGATGTAACAAATAGTTACTTGTAGCTATGAATATATGACTGTAGTTAGTTGTTGTTATGAAAAGTGACTTGTTGTTATGATGATGCCATGGCAATGATTGCTGATCCAATGGCTGGTTATTGTATGAGAAAACTTAAAACCCGATTAAGACGTATTTCATAATCATTACTTCCAAAGATGGTATGGCCAATGTACTTCAAAATATCACTAGGAACAAACCTCACTGTCTCGAAAGGAACAGACAAACTTGTTGAAAGCGATACCATCCAAGCTGTCAATTCCTAACCTGTGAAAACAATTCAATAAGCGTGTTTACAGTAGTTGCCCTACATGGTTGTATTTCAATTTTGTCGTGAGAATAGCAACAGAAAGCAAATTTGCCAGCAAAGTTAACTGCAACCAATTGCTTCAGACCATGGACACTGACTTGGTACCTCAACTGTTCAAATGTGTTAATTTTACTCCTAACTCAATACAAAAGACAATGAAGCCACAAAAGTGTCAATATTGCAGTATCAATGTTGACATAGCTACTAACATATTCATGTGAATGGACAAAATATTTGTTAATCCATGATGGTCTCTTTAACAGACAAGATGAAGTACAGTACAGTATGCAAGATTTCATAAACATGTTATCAGTTAGTTTGTAGCTATGAAAACCTACATTAAATCACAGAAAAAACCATATACCCTTTTTTTTTTTGGTCGTGCAGAACTTCATGAAGGGCTTACTAAGGAACACTTTAGTGTAAGCCAATGCAAATTACTGCAGATAATTTATCATTCTCAAATTTGTATTCATGAGAGCGACATAGGTAACAGTTAATGCGGACACTGTTTGATGCTAAACATCAGGGATAGAAATCTATTTTATTTTGTGCCATTATGACACTATAAAAAACTTTGTGAGTGACAATGTATTATCTGATGCAATTCCGTGCTTACAAACTCTAACCTCGCCAATTAGGTGCAAATAATTAGATGTAGACAACTTAATTGAGAATAAGGGGTCACATTGACCAGTGCAAGGTCTCTATATGTATGTGACAATACCCTCCTTACATGTTTTGATAGTGAAATACAAAATATATATATGTCTATCATAAGTGGGCCATTGATCAGGTATAACGAAGTTATGTACAGTAGAAGGCTGTAGGCCTAGTTTAGTGCACCCTCTGTAGCAGGGTGTAAAGATCTTCAGAATGTATTACGTACTTTAACTACAACTTAATTTTAAGTTTATGGAATACAGTACATTATGCCACCCACCAGTCTAAGAGACGGCCAACATCTTCCATGGCAACAAACCCAACGATATGATAGAGGACTCGAGAGAATGCCCCCTTTGATATAACTCCTCTTCCCTGAGGGTCATTGGCCTTAAACTGCTGCTGAAATACTTTAAATTGAGTGGCAAGTCTGTCTTTAATTAGATGATAAAGCTGAAAACAAAGAAAACAAACAACACTGAATCATTTCATTGTAGTCACATACATCTCAAGAGACCAACAGGAATGACTTCCAAAGAAATCACACACAGACTAATATTGATGAAGTTCAACACACTAAGGACTAGAAGAATCTTAACAACTGACTAAATTGGTTGAGACTTCAGTTGATTTTCATGCAGATTTAATATCTCTGTTGGTACTGAAATAAAATGATCTTTCAGTTCATGAAAACAAATAACAAACAAAAGGAACAATCTTTAATACAAATCAACAAATGACATGAAAACTTATCAACTTAAAGACTGGGACTCCAAACCCAGAGTGTTTCAGTTTTTCCAACCACTTAACTTCTAGTCCCTCCCACAGTCTGTCTGAAACTCATCGACATACATGTGTAATTAAAACAATCGAGAACTCTGTACATAACACATAATATGAGCTACTCTGTAGCTTTCAAATTTGCTGTCAATCAAGAAGCAAAATCAATGGACAAGTCTGTTTACCACCAGCCAAATATGTAGCTTGAGGTGATGAGTGACGGACTTGAATTCTACACTGGACTGCATTAACTCATTCACAGCCACTTATTGTAATATTACCTATCATGAAAAGTTTCCGTTTACAGCCACATATGTATTATTACGTAAAATTTCAATGTTCCACTTTACTGTCCATAGTTGGCTGAAAGAGGTAATGTCCAACTAATGGACATTGGCTGCATGTGAAAGGGTTACATGAATCACTGCAAGGTCACAAAAACTAAGCATGGTATTGGCAATTATATACCAATTATTGAGTGTGGCCTAATCATGTACAGTATATACCAATATCAATATCCTTGAATAGCAGCCTAACATAATGTTAAGTGATACAGCGGCCTAGACAGCTTACAAGACCTCACAAATAAGTAAGTAAACATTTTGTAAATACAAGAGCTTAAGCACAATAGACACAATGTCCTCAGCTGACCTTCTTGCAATGCAGTTAAAACTGATCATGAAAAGAAAAGAAACAATGAAATCAATGCTCCCATTGATACTGACAAATCTAGGTAGACAATTCACAGTAGTCCATTGGATGATGACAATAATTATCCTTAAGTACGGGGAGGCATGTGCAGTACTAATGGGGTACATGGAATATGCTACTTAAAGTGCAAGTTACAAATTTTGTACTTTTTACAGTTTTTAAAGAATACTCACTCTTTCTGGCTCTATTCTTCTATGTATGATAACATCTACTGATGAACTCCTCTTATCATCTGAATAATCAAAAGAGTTATGAATATTCAGGAGAGGAATAAAATCAGAACACACCAAATGCATTGTGGTTTCAAGGATCTGATTATGAGCATTTTCTTTTAATCTGACATTATATCATTAGTATGTGTCACAGGCTACCTATGCTTTATATGAAATATGAAATCTGTACAAGCTTCCTTTCTTGAAATTATGTCTACAAGGTTTTCAACATTTGACCATTACTGACACAGAATGACCTTTGACTCTCTTTAAAGACCAAATGGTTCTTAAATTCAGTAAGATACAATACTGAATGTGGGATCCGTCAAAGCTTCCGTTCTTGAGATACGACATTTACAAGAATTTCATAATATGACCCTGTTGACCTCAAATCATCTTTGACCTTCACCAAAGACAGTGGAATTCTTGTATACTCAATGAGATACACCTACATTCTTAAGGGGAGATGTGCTCAAGTTTTGCTTCTTCAGGTATTGTGTTTACAAGGTAGGTGTCACAACCACACATATATCTATAGCCGTGTGATTACTGTACTGTACAGAACACAGTCACACAGTCAAGACATTATAAGTCAGTCTGTACAGTAATGGTAGCATTTCTTGGTAATTCCTGGATTTATTTTACAACATTGGGAGGGCATTAAAAATATACACAACACATCACCATGACAACAAAAATAGAAACTGAACTCAGGCAATGCAAAGTGTGAACATGATCCTGTGGCTACAAGATTAGAGCTGTCATAAAGCCACCATTGCTGGCTGAATGGTTCCACTCCAAAAAAAAAAGACAAAATATCACCTCAAGCTATGGTAATCTTCCTTATGCCCAAGCTGCAATGATTATGCAAAACCCATTTTCAAAATGCAAGTTTAACTAGAAGTATTTTACTAGCTAACTGAGCCACAAATAAGTGCTGTAACATGAAGAAACTCTTCCCACTAAAACAGTTGACAATAACAATACTATACAGCATCACCAATTAAATATCAATTAACTATAATACAGCTAATTACCTGAAGGCCATGTTGGATTTCTAGAGTGTAGCTTCCTCTCTCTAATCAGTGAAGGTAAATTTGTAAGATCATCTCCATGCTGGTGAATCCTTGATGATTCTGCACTATCCAATCCAGCTCTGTTTAGGCCGACTACATTCAGTTGTCTCTTGCTGCCCAGACGAGCCATCGGATGCTCAATTACTGGCAGATTGGGTGGCCTACCAACTGACTGGGGGCGCTGCACAGCGGTAGCTGCCATTTGTAAAGATTGTCTAGTTCTCCAACATCAAATAAAATCTGACAATCAAGATTGGCAATAAAAACTAATGTTTGGTTTATGATCCAAAGAAATGCAGCAAATTTCAGTCCAACTTCAGTTTAATTCTAAATGTGATAATTGCATAATTCTTTAAATCCAGACAAAGAGAATTACATATATCTGAACAAGAGTCCAAGGCCACTGTATGGCTCCTTGCTGAATGTAAATTACATTGAGCCATTAAAGCATACAGGCAAACTATTAGCCAGTGACTCTGGTGACTGATTCATGACCTTCAAAGTTATTAACAGTGAATGTTAACGACATCCACCAACCAAGTCCATACTGTAACTTCAAATTCAAGTGACCAGCTCTAAACCTTAAATGGCATTTTTCAATGATGAGTGAGGTTTTCCAAATCAAGTTCTATTTCTTCAATAATTGACCTAAGATAAGACATGAACAAACACCACACATGGCCTAATACTTAAGAGCTCATATCAATGAGCCCATGTGTGTCAAAGCTTTTATGGAGTTTTCCACTCAAGCTTAGGCGTGAAATCTATGACTACAAGATGGAATATCAGTTATACTGGCAAGTGCCTGGTCATCTATCTTTGTTCTTTGTCAGAGTTTCAAGGAAGTAGGGGAAAATACCTCCTGTCACAAATTCTGAAAAAGAACTGCCTGTATGCACTCATCTTCCAAAATATTTAAATATGAAAATTGTCTCAACATTTTTGTTGTTCCTACAAATTTCAGACTCTCCCAGAAAGCATATTCAATCATAATCACCATTACTTGAAATCAAACAGACTAATGGGAACGGCTATGAATATTCATCTATGCATGTTTTTTTTGTGGTGGCTATTAATATTGTCTAAAATTTGACTTTAACTGTCCAAGCTTTCCTTCTTGAGATATCATGTTTACGTTTTCACAGTTTGACCCCTGTTAACCCAAAATGAGCTTTGACCTCCACCAAAAGCATAAGGGTTCTTCTACTCAATATTGTACACCTACAGTGCATACTAAATATGAGAACTGTTGAAGCTTTTCTTCTTGAGATATCGTGTTTACAATTTTGGGTGTCACAAACATACATACACACACACACCCACATACACACACACGAATGCATGCATAGAAACAATTATAAAAACCAAACAAGCAAGCCAAGAGGCTTAGTGATTCCTTGCCACTAATACATGCACTTCCATTCATTTTTTTTCAAGTTGCAGTTTACTGTAGTAACCACAGGGTAAACCAGATGATGCCATTAATACTGCACACCATTTTCCAATACCTGCTCTATGCATGTAATGTAAGATAACACTGGTGGCCAAGAATTCTCCAACCTGCACAGTGGTAGCCTAGGTATAGTACAAATTTCCCAGGAACAAGAGATATACTCATATGACAGTTGAAGTGACTGCCAATTATATAAACTACATAAATTCCTCCATCTATCCCATCACATGACCAAGTAATAACTTATTTATCTCTATTGCACAATAAGACTTTTCCCTAACAGAAATCTTCCATGTGCAACTGTCTCCACTTCAGGAAACAAATCTATTCTACATTGTTTGATGACAGAAGGAGCACTGGGAAAGATACGGGTCAACCTTTCTCCCACTTTCCACAGAGGTCATTGGTCAATCACCGTTTTCAGACCAAACAAATGTCTCAGATGGAGTTAAAAGCCAATTATGGCTTTGAAAACTAAGTGAGCACTTTTAACTGTCAAAACAAGAGTACTGTAATAAATAAAAGAAGCATGATACCAAATACTGTACAGCTGAATTGGGAGACTAAATAGAAACTCAAAGGTGTAATGTACCTGCTGAACTTCCAAATTGGGCTTTTAGATACTTTACAGATGCTTTCAGACATACAGTATTTTATCAGAAACCAGCATGATGCCAGCTGAAGATCCATAGATGTAGTTTCATCATTGTATGTCAAAGACTTGTGAAATTAGTACAGCAACTACACTTTATTACCTAACTGACAGGTAAAAGTTTTCAAACTGGAACTTCCTAAATGTGCAAGCATTGCTAGTCTTTGCTTGGAAGGGAGCTCAAATACCTTCCACCCATAGGAAAAGACAGAAGGAGAGAAACATCAGCAAAGGTCTTAACACTTTGTACTCAAGGACCTCAGATGACCTTTGACCAACATCAAAACTTAAACCAGTAATTATATTTATATATATTCCATCTGAAAAGAACAACCTTAAAGTGTGAAATTGTCTCCCCTTTGTAAATATTGAAATTATCTCCTCCTTTGTAAATAGTGTGTTTACAAGTTTTTTTTCATGTTATGACCTCTGATGACCCCACATGACCTCTGATCACAAGACACACCCTCACCTTATTTACTTAGAAAGTCCTACATACCCTCGAAGGTCAAAGTTTGTGCAATGTGCAGTTCATGAGGTACTGCAAACATGTTACATCTATAGTCTGTCTGCAGATGACCTCTGGTGACCTTTGGCATCCACCAAAATCAATCCAAGTCAAGATCTTTAAATGTCCTCCCCACACACTGACTTTGGACTCTCTTGCACATTCCCTTCAAAAGATAGAGTGTTCACAAGCTTTTCACATTATGACTTCTGATGACCCCAGATGACCTTTGACCTACAAGAATACCCTCACAATCTCACTTACTTACAGGGCAGTACATACCACCCAAGTTTCAAAATGATGCAAGTTGTTGTCTCTGAGATACTGCAAACATAGTTTGTACACATTCTGCCTGATGGTGACCTCAGATGACCTTTGACCTTCACCGAAAACAATCCCAGCCGAGATCTTCATATGTTCTATCCACACACCAACTTTGACCCACCTTGCACTTTCCCTTCAAAAGCTAGAGTGTTCACAAGATTTTGCTCACACATATACATACATACACACACACACACACATACGCACGCACATACACCGAATCACCAACACAAAGATTCCTTGCCCACCTTCGGCAAGGAATCAAAAAGGCCCTATGGCACAAGTTCAGGTCTCCAGGCCTAGTACAGTACCACAGGGGTACAATTTCTTCAGGCAATCATGGAGCACTGTCACTGCATTCTATAACTTTTTTTTTTTACTTTTTTGGAAAATGCTTAGTGTGGTGCAGATCAATTCGATCATTGCCCATTATGAGTGCTCTAGCAACTAACAAATTCTACATAATATAAACTTCTGCACAATTTTATATGATATAAATCTGCCAAATCTGTGAATTCCTCGTGCGTACAATCAAAGTAGCTACTCCACTTCAAGTGTTAGTCACCGATTAGAAGCTACTGAGGAACTCCCACATACAGTACAATGGATCTTCTAGCATTACTTCCAACAAGTAATTTGTATGTACACTACGTAGGTACTGTAACCTGTTGGTGTTTACCAATGTATTCACTAAGTTTAAGGTAAATCAAGATCTCAAACTATTTCAGCATGTTTCTCATTCAAATTGCACAAACTAGGCCTAGATAATGTGTCACTATCAAAGGAGTCTGCTCTGCATTATACAGACAGCTACTGACAGCTACTAACAGCTACACACAGCTACTGACAGCTAGACAGCTACTAACAGCTACAGACAGCTACTGAGAGATACTGACAGCTAGACAGCTACTAACAGCTACAGAGAGCCACTGACAACTACAGACAGCTACTGACAGCTACTAACAGCTACAGACAGCTAGACAGCTACTAACAGCTACAGACAGCTACTAACAGCTAGACAGCGACTAACAGCTACAGACAGCTACTGCTAAATGACCTAAAGAAAAAAAAAATTCCAGAAGAACAGGCCCAATATATATGGGGGGCTATATGGGGGATTATATGAGTCTTGACTCCCTTCCCCGTCAGCCACCTGATTAGTCAGGTGGCACACAGGTGAATACACAGGTGAATATATACATAATGTATTATAGTGTCATTTTGAAAATAATTTCTGTGCATGAAGGGTAAGAATGTCTCTGTGCCTTTGCATGTTCAAAAAGACTTTCTACCCATGTGGTGAGATACAGTATGTTCTCATGTAAATTCTGTTAGACCATGATCACATGAACATTTTACTGTCAACTGGACATCGCTTTTTGATCCAGTCTGTCGGGTAGTTACCAGAGCTACACTCAGTCCAACGTTGGAGTTTGTTCTTAAAAGGAACATCATTTGCGACTGAAAAACAACTTCAGAAGTATGTAAAAGACATTGCAGTCTTTTTTGTAGATATCAAATGGACATTGAATGGTCGGATTTTGGTCCAAACGATGTCAGATGGCCATCTTTGGAGACTTTGGAAACGGCGAATGGTTTTGCAAATGCCAGCACTGCGGATGTCAGATAGACATAAGTGCAGTCCAAAAGCTGATGTAGCAAAATGTTTATAAGGGAGTTCGTTTGTTGTGAAAATCATAAAACGTAATTAAATTTGCTTGTCACTTTGATATAACATCAAGTGCATACATCTCACATATGGGTACTACAATGAAGTTATCTTAGGCATATAGCCATATATGCTGTCACATATGCATTAAAGGCTGTAACTCATCATCCTACAGTAAGCTATATTTCTACTTTCCGGAAAGCAAAACTCTCAACTGGTTCTAAGTTTCAGTACTCTTTGATTGACAGCAAATCAAAAGATGCAGAGTAGCTCATATTACATAGCGTACAGAGGGATCCATTGTTTTGATAACACACATGTCGAGGATTTTAACACAGGCTAAAGGCGCGTTCACACTACAATGATATCGGATTACGATCCGATTTTTTTCGTTTTTGGTAAATATCTTCTCCATCTCTGATCGGAAAGAACCAAAAATTTGCCAACTTGTGTAAATAAATCATTTGTATCGTATGACTAGGAAAATTAAAGTACTAATTATTTCGTGACGTCACACCGACAGAAAGCTTTTATCGGACCACCAGTGTCCGATAAAAGCCTTCTGTCGGTGTGACGTCACGAAATAATTAGAAAACAGTTCATTTTCGTAGTCCTCTGGTACAAATCATATCTTTACACAAGTTGACAAAGTTTTGGTTCTTTCTGATCAGAGATGGACAAGATATTTACTAAAAATAAAAAAAATGGGATCGTAATCCAATTCGATATCGTTGTAGTGTGAACGCGCCTTAAGGGTGGGACTAGACATTGGTGGTTGGGAGAATTGAAACTGTCTGGGCTAATGAGTTTTTGTCTTTACCTGAGTGACCAGACAGGCAGTGCAAACACTACCTAAAACAGTGACAGCACTGAAACAAAAATGAAACACATGTACTGCAAGTTTAATTTTAATGTTATTTTCTGCCAAATGATTTTCAGTGGCAGTGAGTCAGGAAACTTCGTGCTAGGGGTTTGCACTGCTGGACCTGATCACCATATATAGAATACACACACAAGGTGTTTCATACATTTGCATTCAAAAAAATTACAGCCAATCACAATGAGCCTTTCAGTTTGTAGTGGAACTGATCAAATGGATGTGGATGCAATGTTAGGGCACGGTTGGAAAACCTTGCGAACCTGTCGAACCTGGTTCGCGGGAAATCGGCGACGCTCGCGGGAAATCCTGCATGTTGGGACAATTTTTTTTTTTTTGAAAAACGGGAAAAAAACCGGGAAATCTTCAGAGAAACAAAATAAATGAGGGAGAACAGGGAAAATGCTGTTAAACAAATATTAAAAGAAGCTCTGTTGATTGCTATTGCTTACGACACTCACATAGGCAACTAGCGCATGTTACCTCTATGCCAATAAACCACGATGTCCAGTATATCCCCCACGACCACGCAAGTAACCAGAAATTATCGCCCGTTTGCTTTTAGGCACACTTCAGCCGCCATACACACCCTATGAATCCCAGTGCCCAAGGATGATTCGCGCGGAACTCGTGCACAATTTGATCTCTATCTGTTTCAGTAGGTTTTTTTTTTCTCCGAACTCAGTACAAGATTCTCTGTGCAATTAATGAGAAAACAGTGTTTTCATACAGTAGGTTCGTATGTACATAGCATACACACAGTACATAGCGGCGCAACAGACCCACGCGGCATGGCTTGACCTTTGTACCTTCTTTACGTTTACAGTCCTACACACAGATGCAATGGTAGCGCCAAACACTTTTCTGGAAAACGTAACATTACACGCAGTAAAAAAATTGCCTCGATTAAACCACTTTGAAATATGGGGGACGACTTTTATTTTTAACTTTTTTTTTGCTGCAAATTTCTGCTGCCTGTTAATGGTCACAGTTATCAGGGATGAAAAAGTTGAGTACAAATGTCGTAGCCGCAACAGGTGGCTGAATTTGAGTATTATGAATGCGATGTCCATTTTGGGACAGGTGTTGACATTTTTACAGTTAAAAACTTTTCTTGGAAACATGCCAGGATTTTTTTACGGCAAAATCGCAGAGCTGTTTGTAAGTAGCACAGCTTGTAGTAGTTGACAGTGTATAGTGGTCTATGATCAAGACATTCCAGGCCTATTGCATATATATTTAGCGCAATATCAGGCTCAAGTTTCACTCGTCTCTGACATGTTGTGAGTGACACTTCTTCACATTAAAAAAAAAGTACTGTATATTGCAGCAACGCAAATAGTCTTGCATTAAGCTTTCGTGATTGATTTTTCAAATATTGTGGCGAGTTTTCAGTTACATTTTTTGTGCTCAGCTGCACAAGTTTACCCCTTCGATGTGCTAGGAACCCCAATTTTCCGGGAACTTGCCCCTGAACTCCCCACCAGGGGTTCCACCCCTACACAAATGTCAGCAGGAAATCGGTGGATTTTCTACTGTGTTCGCGGGAAATTCAGCAAGGTTTTCCAACCCTGTGTTAGGGACATCATTTTGAGAGTAAAGGCAAATTGTAAACTGTTTACAGTACTAGAAAAATAAAAATTGAACACATGAATTTTGCAGTGTAACTTGTGAATGAATGCCCATATCAATTGAGAATATTCCAAAAACACTTAAAGTGTGCACCTCCTATACATTTAGTGAAGCAACAGTGTATGTTAATGTAATTGGATGATTACTGTAAAATTTTAATATGCAGTACCTAGGCTAAGCCTAAAGCTTGTATGTGTGGTTATTCAGTTGTAGGGCCTACATAATGAACTCCCTTTTTCCAGGGCTATTTGGATGGCTGGCAGTCCAGCGGCTGACAGATCAGTGGAATAATAGAGAGAGAGAGCTACAAGCATAAAGGGGGAGCTTTATGCCGCAGCTGCAATGGCGACTGGATGGTTGATCAGGGAAGTTACAAAATACAATGGACAGAAGATCTGGTGAAGTAAAAGGAGTACCACGTAGATATAATTTAAACTACTGTACATTGCATGTTATGAGCCTTAATGGCCAAATAGCCCTTAACAAGGGCAGAAACCATTTGTGACATAGCCTATGTAAGATATTATTGGTGAACAGATTGCATCTATCAGTTTAGGCTTGGCTTAGCTCCTACCCAAGTACGGTATCCAGCATGCAATGATTCAACATGAACTAGAGTAATCCTACTCAGCATTGAGTCACCCTATACCATAGCAACATGCAGGTTCTTGGTTTATCGTATTACAGATCTTATGTCACTTTTTTTTTTTTTGTTGAGCAACGTGGAATTGTGCAATGTGTACTGACTTGTGTTGAAGTATACGTCGTAAGCCTAAATACTGCATACTGTGTTGCTGTAGCCTAACCTCGTAATACACCTTAGCTTACCTACCGGTGCGTCAGGAAAATAGTCTTGGCTTATTGTTCTCCTCAAAGGAAAGGAAAAATCAACGAAGTCACATTAGGTTGGGAGTGCACGCAATTTTTCAATTAACAGTTTGAGGATGGATTACTCACAGATCATCCGCACGATGTTTACTTACGAAGAGAAAGTAGTGCACTAACTAGCAACGTACATCACTAAAGTAAATGAGCCTAAGGGTTCTTTATTTACACACAAACAAACTCTTTTGAAACCTAGAGGCACTACTAGAGGAGAGCGGAGTCTGATAGCCATTGAGTGTCGTTTACGTAGTCTGACAAAATAACACCTGTAAAGTAGATTTGGACTCGTCCAAAGTATAATAGGGAAAAGTAAACAAGAGACTAGGAAGTATTAAGCATTTACAAACATGAAAAAGACATTTAAACACTAAATAATGTTTGACATTCTCAAGTAATATTATCATAAGTATATTTTATCATAACATTTAGGTATATTTTGTGTCATGCGCACTAACATATGAATCGTTATTGCATTACTCACTCTGTTATGGATTAGCATAACCCAAAGTTGCTAAGATACCAACGAAAGCGGCGATTGGGACAGGGCATTGGTACAACAATCAATTCAGAGAGGAAAACCCATTCTTTGCGTTAGTCCTGTTTTACGCCACCTCAGAGAAGGTAATCATACTTAGAGGAAAAATGCAGTCACCCCAATTTTTATTAGCATAGTCCCCCAATCCTTATTCATGGATGGCTCATTTGCATCAAGTGACGATATTTTACGTCACTGCATTGCTAAACTTATGCAAGTTAATTGTTTACTTTGAATATATACAATAGTCTGAAATTTGTAAAATTGAATAGATAACATGTTACAAATAGCTTGTTTCCGTGACAAAATTTTGCAAATTGTGGAGATACCGACTTACTTTAAATCGACATTTCCTAAAACAAAAATTTTCAAATTGTCGAAATACCGTGTTTCTAAATAACTTGTTATCTCACAAAATTCTGGAAATTGTCTACACTAATTTAACAAATTGGAGAAATGTGTAAAATTGTCGAAATACTGTAGGAGAAATAATTTGTCGAGATAACAAGTTATTTTAACGCGATAGCTAACGAAAACCGGCATGTTTCCTTAAGTCCTCGCAAGTTCGGTCCTATCACGGTTAAGCCATCGTTCCTTTGATCGCTTCTCTCCTCAAACCAAGTTTAAGAAGGTTACATGCTAGGTGAATCAAGTTAACCTCATGCCACTCTGACCGACAGCCCTTGCACATTTCCGTGCGACAGACGTCGATGTTACACCTTTGAATTTGTCGCTCTTGGCAATTTGTTCTTCAGAGCCAACTCTCTACGTGTGTATCTACTAATATTGGTATATATAATTGCATGTAAAAGATGAAAAATGCCCCATTGACTTACCCACTTAATTGCAAACCTAGCAGTTTCAGTCGGAAGGGGGTGCCATGGCTAGTAGCTTTATAGTAGAAATACCCGCTGCTCTGGGAGGGGGGGGGGGTGATTGACGGCAGGACTATTAGGGTCACTGTATAGAGAGGGTTGCGATTTAAAAACATTCCGCCTTCACCTGCTAGACATTGTCTCTTGTGTACGTGTATGTAAGTTAGTCAAACGGTGATACATGATCTGAACTTATCCAGTGAAAACAGACATATGTAACGGCAAGTTATGTGGTTCTCATGTCTCACAAAGTATCAATAAGGTCGTACAGTTTGAGGCAAAATAGCGTCAAGCAAACAGTTGTCGCAACCATCTCTATATAGAAACCCGTAAAGACTATGTAAGTGGAGCGCCACTATAGGTTGGCGGGAGTGTACATGTAAATTTTGAAATTTTAACCTCCCCAGATGGAAGGAAACGGCACTTCCTGGGTGTTCTAAGCTGTATATGCACAGTCGTGAACAGGTATCTCATGTTTGCATTTTCTCAAATTGATGAGAGCAAAAGTAAATCTGTAAAATTACTAATACATATCAGATGGGTTGAGCTGATGGAAGAATCGTAAATTATGCATAATCTTATCTTTCATATTCTTGGATCACCTGGCAACTATTTGGATTGGATGAACATATCTTTAGTCCCGCACTTTTTCATTGGGCAGTGGGGTCACAGTGATTGTTTGCAGGGTTTTAAGAGACCCTAAGTGCGCCGCTATGTGTGTCGCTAGGTCTGTTTTCTTACTGAGCCTAGTACATGGATGAGAGGACATCAACGAGTGTGATACAGTGTGACATGGAAATACAGTATGCCCCTGTTGGCGGGGCCAGAATTTTTTATTATGGGTGAACTGACAATTGTTTGAAAACTATTTCAGAGGGGCGATAGCATCATTTGGTTTGTAGCGGAGCGTACCGGAAAAAAATAACATAACTCCCTTCCTAGGTTCAGACAGTTAGCCTCAGAAAGTGGTATTGTCAATATTTCTTAGATGAAAAATCAGTCTCATTTAGGAGCTCTCGGCTGAATAAATCTCAGTTCATAATGAATACATTTCTTGCTTGAATTTGAAGGCAGAAAATTTGATACAACATCATTGTTTTCTGGATGCGAAGTGCGGCTAAAGTACTCACACTTGTATTTTCGTACCTTTTCTTTCATTTTTCTCATTCTTATCTTTTTCCTGTTTACTTTATCTCTTTTGTGAATAGCTGAAAGGAGCTTCGGTATTCCATTTGAGTATGTCGTGTGGGCGTCGGGGTCGACCGCCCATTGACCATATGGTACCTCCGTCATTTTTCATAATTGCTTCAATTGGCATCATTTTCACACCATGTGTACCTCAACTCGACTTCTTCAATATTCAATCCACAAAAGAACCCATCTCAAAGGATGAAATACTGGTACAGTTGTTCAATTGTCCATTATGTTGACTTTCACTGACGGTGAACAAAATGCGGAGGAATCTTCCAACTTCTATATAGGGGGTACGCTACCCGTGAGCCTTGTCAAGGGGAGCACCTCTCAAAAGTTTCACCCCTTCTAGCTGAGACATGAATGGTCAACATAACGAAATTTTTAAGTGCCATGATAGGCCACGTCATTACCAATCACCTGATAGGTAAGGATAGAAGCTCTGCTATGACGAGGGCTCCCTCAATGGTCGGTATTAGTGTGTAAATCAATGGCAGAGATTAAAGGAGGTATGGTCGTACCTGTTGGGCACTCTTATCATATACAGGTGATCATATTATTAAACTGTCATTAGAAAAATTATTAAGTGGAAAAAGTGTATTTAAAATTGTTCTCGTGGTTACTTGTTTACACTTTGAGCCCCTCCCCCCCCCCCCGGATAACTCTAAGATGCTCTCCCATTTATTACTGACAGACTGAATGATTCATGTGTCAAGAGTCTAACTTAGGGAACCTGATTTCGCTGTTCAAGTATAAATATAAAATTTAGAAAAAAAAGACATATGACAGCATACAAATAACGATTAAATTAGAAATTACAAAGCAAGATAATAAAACGACTTTAAATTTATCGGCTGATTAAATGAATAGGTTATTAAATTAGCATGGCTACCCTTATAAAGTCATTTCGTGACTGGGAACGAAATGAAGGCAGGCCTAAGGTGTAATGTATGCAAAAGATACAATACAGTTTTAGATAACATTTTGAGTATGTGGTGAGTAAAAATAACTTCGTCTCAATAATTACACTTAGATACATTGTATTCAATATGCGTTCTATATGTTCCTTGAATATCAGTCATTAGGTCTCTAATCTCTGTAAGACCACTATGAAATATTATCTCTTTCAATTTCTTAAGATTCAGTTTTTCTGCTCACAAAGATCTGCAATGCCGGAGATCCTCAGTTGATAAAGTGCAAGTTTGGAAATATGACCTTCAATTAAAAAATGATGAAGAACTGTCACAGTGTTGAAAAAAAACCTTTGGAGTTTGCATTGAAACGCATAATGCACTGAGTAGTATGTTTTGTGTGTAAATTAATATAGCCAACGGGTGAATGGATTACACATCAGTTTAGGCTAGGCTTAACTCCCACCCTACGTTGTGATTCATGCAGAGATATATGAGTCGGTGACTAGGCATACTCAAACGCCGTATAGTAGAGCATTTCCGGTCACTAACTTGCGGAAACGCATTTGCTTCATTTCTCTAGACCTTTCGTTCTTTTTTTCAGTTTATTCTCTGCCCTATACCTAAAGTAGGTTGCAAAATTTTCAAATTTCTAACACACACAGAAAACGGTTCAATCGCCAATATTATCCAAATGTGTGTACCGGAATAAAAATGCAAAATATCCTTTGAATCTATTTACTTTTAGAAATATAACAGAGACTCAACCAGTACCAGTGAGAAAGACAACTGTCATGCTTACTCAAGAGTTTTTTTTTTCATTTTTTTTTAAAGAGAGACTACAAAAGATTCACGCTACAACAAGTAAATATAGCTGGGAACTTGTATCACACGTAGAATTACAATCAAAAGAGAGATATATATGGGGAGAGTTGACCTGCACTAATTTTAGATGTTCTTACTACAAACAACTGGACTGGATAGCTAACACGAATATATTTTAAGTGGAAGAAGACAACATTATCTCAGAATTGGTTGCCCAAGCCATTAATGATTAATACAACGGTGCTCTGTCATAACGCAACATTGGGACTAACGATTACCATATCATTATCATTGTTATAACAATTTGACGGCGTGGAAACTAACCAGTAGAATCCTGGATCACGGTCAAGATGGGCGGCGGTTCAGTTTACCATTCGATTATGTTAGTATTCTTTACTTGTGTTAACGTGTTTCATATTGTACACAGTGGGATTGATTTCTCGGATTATTGTCCCGACGGGTGCCATTGCTATGGTAGGCCTATTTTGGTATCGTGTGTTTCTTCAGGACTAAGGGCAATCCCGCAGTATCCGCCAAACGGTACGCAACACCTTCTTTTGAATGATCAGATGATCAGGACCCTAAGCAAGAACGACTTCAATGAACCACATCAAACCCTAAAAATATTAGAACTAATTCTATGTGGCATAGAGTCGATTGAAGTTGGAACATTTAGAAGTCTGATCAACTTAGAATGTTTACGAATTAGTCAAAACAACATTCAGAGACTTTATGCAGGGACATTTTATGGTGCATGGAACTTGAAAGATTTAGATTTAAGTTATAACCATTACCTTGACATGGAACCAGGGTCTCTCTCTTGTTTACCTGTGTTAACAGAACTTTATCTGCCTGGATCAAAGGTGAATCTGACTTCCGAGGTATTTGTAAGTCATAATTGCTCTGATATTCCTTCTTTACATGTCCTTGACCTACGTGGAACTCAAACGAATCTCATAGGTATCGACCTTTTGACACATCACAAAGAAATGAGACATTTACAAATCGGAGGATACCGCGGAGATTTTCTTATCGAAGAAGAGGCTATTGATTGCTTGCAGTCATTAATGTTTCTGGACATTGCATTTCCCCCGACAAATTTTCTTGCAAGCTACACTTTATCGAGATTGCCGAACCTAACTGAACTTGTTCTACACGACTTAGATTTCATTCCTACGGATTTTATGATATCTTACACTTTGGAACGAGTAAACATTTTAACATCGACCCTCGCAATAAAGGAGGACGATTTTCAATTCGTACCAAATATGAAAGGTATCAGATTTGAGACGGTAAATGTAACGTCCATTGACAAAAATGCGTTTAGAAGTCAGTATCTCCGTTCAGTAAAATTCATTGATTGCAATTTAGAGTCTCTTCCAGATGGTCTGCTGACGATGGTTGAACCGGACTTTTGGGAAATCAGGTTAGACGGCAATCCATGGACATGTGATTGCAACTTTGCGTGGGTCGTTGGATTCTTAGAGCGTTTTCAATTACAGAGCAGGGGCGTGTGTGCGTCACCACCACAGCTGTTTGCGGTCTCCGTAGATGCGCTCCGCTCAGAGAGCTTTGCGTACTGTACGACAATAAGGTCTACCCCCAGTACTGGAACGTCACTTACATCTACCAACAACCCCATAAGAGGTGACTCTTCAACTGTCGAACCGACAGCCATAAGTACAGATTTCAATATTTTCTGGTTGATTGGGTTGCTGGTAATTTGTGTCTTAGTTATTTTGTTTTTAAGTTGTCTTTTACTATACCTGTGGATTTTTAACAGACATGCTCGAAACAAGCAGGAAGACACCGTTAATAGCCAGGACCACGTTATAGCTGTCAACAATGATGAAGAAATTAATCTTAGCGGACTTAATGGACCTTTAGAATATATGTCAGTTCGTGAAAATACTCGTCCAGCTGACATGGACAATGGTATATTGACATTAGGTTCATCCTCAATAGGAATGGATGTAGCTGATCCAGTCGTTGAGAGTCAACCAAGAATTCAAATTGACGGTGAAGATAATAATGTAACAGACCACCATGCTGAATACTTGACAATACTTGACACTCAATCAACGGTACGGGGAGGACAAGTTTCACCGAATGTGAGCTCTAATCAACGAATAAAGCATGAAAAGCAAATACATAAAACTATTGGACTCAAAAATCCCGAAGGCAATTATTCTAAAACCATTTACATGGATTGTACCAAGTAATCCTACATCAGCTTAAAAAATAGTCAGGTCCTAATTGGAAATAATATTGTAATATAATATATTATACATGATAATTGGAAAGCATGGAATATTACATTTTTGGTCTATATAGTTTAATTATGGAGACAGGGTCAATGACAGATGTGAGTATTCGAAACACAAATTCAAAGTAGTAAATAACTGAAGATATTGCGACCCTCAAAATATAAAATATCAAACGCGCCAGGTTTGTACCATTACTTGGAAACAGTTGGAAGGCTACTAGAAGGCATGTCGGCCTATCTCGCGACAGAGTAAAAGATAAAGCGAGAATCTAGCGCACTCTTCAAAGTTCAAAGGAAGACATAAGAACAATCCCAGAGGTAAAATGCAAGTTCAGGACATATTTTGTACCAACAATGTTAAACACTTCACAACAATTTAGTATGTCATACTCTGTATTAAATTCGTTCATTTTGGTTTGTTTTCATAATCAAAATAGCTTTCCACGATTCTGTTTATTTATGGCTTTGTCGGTGATGCATCCTGTTACGCGTATACAAAGATAGTGACTTTGCACGCATTAGACACGTCAGTGTGTAAACAGGTGTTTATAAATAAACAATTTTTCATAATGAACATGGGAAAATTGAACAAAGTTGTTTTGCTAACTTGAAGGTGAACAAAATAGTAATAACTATTCGGTTACAGTAAAAAATTTTATAAAAAAGAATAAATGGTAATTCAAACGTTATGTCAAAGGTTCTACAGGTTTAGTAAACAGACCATATAAGGAAGTTAAGGCAATTCAATAGTCTGAAGATAAAGTTACACGTCATCATGACGGTGGTGTTTGTTTGTAAGTGTTGGTTCAATGAGTTTCTTAACGTTTAAGGTCGTGTGATATGCATTTATAAAAGAGGCTTTAATAAAAAACGTTGCAGAGTGAACCCCTGAATGAAAATCGGTGGGAATTGTGTTTCAGTTTTGGAGATATGGGTTTCTTTTTAAAGTTTGACGAAAATGCAAATATTATGACGTGGAGTTTTGCACTGTGTAGGTATTTCTGTATATATTAACCCTTTAATTACTTAATTACTAAATGTTACATTGGTAAGTGATGACAATACTTGTAAAGAAGAAAATACATACTTCCAAACAAACTGCCATCGGAGCATATAAAATTATGAATTCCTTGAAATAAAGATTAAGTAAAGAAAAGATAACATCAGACATAAGACCATGCTGTCATTACTCATTGAATCAAAGTAATTCAAGATTTACGTAACATTAAAACATCTGTGGACAGAATAATTGAATCCTTTGCGCCTTTATAGTGGCCTAAATGATGAATGAGAAAAAATAAAGTTAGGAATGTTCTTGGTTGATCAGTTCATCAGTGTGTCCCAGGACTGTAACCTAGTCCACCTTACCAGAGTCCGGACCAATTCGAATTCCAGACGGAACCAATTCCGGGCAAATTCCAATACCCCCCCCCCCCGAGTCCGAGCCGAGTCCACCCCACAATTACATGTAAAGTAAAAACCTTGGAAATTGGTTGTGCGATAGGTAAAGTTTACATTAAAAGCTTCCCCAGGTTCCTTTAAAGCTATGGTAAAGGACAATACTGAGCCACCAATATGCACAGATGCACCCTATATTCATCATTCTGTTGAGGCAAAGTATACATACATACATACATACATACATACATACATACATACATACATACATACATACATACATACATACATACATACATACATACATACATACATACATACATACATACATACATACATACATACATACATACTACATACATACATACATACATACATACATACATACATACATACATACATACATACATACATACATACATACATACATACATACATACATACATACATACATACATACATACATACATACATACATACATACATACATACATACATACATACATACATACATACATACATACATACATACATACATACATACATACATACATACATACATACATACATACATACATACATACATACATACATACATACATACATACATACATACATACATACATACATACATACATACATACATACATACATACATACATACATACATACATACATACATACATACATACATACATACATACATACATACATACATACATACATACATACATACATACATACATACATACATACATACATACATACATACATACATACATACATACATACATACATACATACATACATACATACATACATACATACATACATACATACATACATACATACATACATACATACATACATACATACATACATACATACATACATACATACATACATACATACATACATACATACATACATACATACAACAGTCGGAAGCCCCTTCGGACACGACCTGAAATTCTATTGAGGCTTTTTGGCCTAGTGTTAGTTCTGATCACATATGGACAGCCCAAAGAGAGGAGTTATTAATAAATTACACAAACTGAGAAGTTCTAATTAGAACTTTTATTCAAATGAATCATTTATTGGTTTAATATGACCAGATTATATATACACACACGCACATATATGTAATTCAAAATTAAGTGGAAAATTTGATAAGATCCTCAACTTATTCAAATGTGAGTAAACGTTGCAACTTATGTACGATGGAAAAGTACATTATTATCAACAATAGCCTCCCTAAATCAATGATCTGAACTAGTCAGCGCCTGCCGACATGCGTCTAAGTTCAAGCATAGTAATTACACCTGCGTAACCTAGGCAACCGTGCGTAGTCACAGGATTCGCGCAAATAATCACGCGCATGAGATGTTTTCAAATCGTTGAATCGTTCCCTGATGAGAGAAGACGTTTAATCACATCTCTTTGAAACAGGCTTGTAGGAATTAATGCGGTGAATGTAAACTCTATCTAAAGTTTTGTATATAATACTATACTTAAATATATAATAATATGATAGTATACTTAAATATTATTATTATTGTATCAATTTAACTTTAAAGTTACTTCCCGGCCAAAATCGATTACGGGGATAGGCCTACTCTGATCAAACCTTCTGTCAACTTACTTCTCATAACTTCTTTGAATGAAGCATATTTAAGCCTCATTCGTGAGAAAGGCTGCAAAAACTATAGAAATGATTAAATAGTCTTCATCACAATCACAAATCCACATTTCAACTGGTCAATTGACTATGGTGAATTATTACATTTTTTAAAGATGTATAGATCAAGTTGTAAAAAAACATAAAACTTAGATGTAAACAAAATGCATACCAACACGTAAAAAGATAAAAGAGGCAAAATTCATGTATCGAAAGACATATGTCAAAAACCATTATCAAAGTAAGAATATTTTCCCCTTCCCCACATTTGATTATTATATCTGTTTTGTTTTCAAATGTCAAAGAGGCGTTCCATGTACGCCCTGTGGAGTTTGATGTTATCTCTAACGGGTACTAATATATACTCCGGATGTTAACCAAGACTTAAAACAAAAAGGATATGCGAAAAGTAATTCCATATAAACCTAACAGGCCTTTTGGTAGCTAAGTTAGATATGGTCGCAAACAAGTGACAAGATACCGATGGAACAAAACGATATTACTACAAGTATGTCTGTACCATTGTGATAGAAATAAAAGATTGGCATAATTTAATTTTCATTATGACGCCACAGTTTTCTGATAATACTGCAAGTGATTGACAGGTGTACCCTAATCCGTTCACGCCGTGAAAATAAAATGTCTCGGAATTTAGACATCGTCTTGCAAAAATTTAGGTAGACAATATAATGTGACACTAAAGGAAAAAGTTTAGTTGGAAAGTTAAAACTGCGGTTAGAGGGTACTAATAAAGACATCTTTCGAAAAGCGTCCCCATAATTTTCCTACTTTGCACCAAATCAGCTTTCTTTATTATATTCATTGTTATGGTCTATACTCAAATCGTCTCATATTGTCTGGATTTCAGATTTATGATCTTTTAGGGTCAATATGACTTGCGAACAAAATCAATCATTGATATACATTAATTGTGTCTTGCTTTTTAAACGAGAAAAGAAAATAGAAGTGTCTCATTAATCAAAATGAATCACGTGATATGTAAATTGATGAGTATGACTTGATTTGATAACATTCATTTGAATGCATACTGAAGATGATCAGTGAGGCCTGATATGCTACTAACACTCTGTTGATGTTCAACAGTTTCATCCCCAAGAGGTCCAGACACGTATCGTCATCTCTATTTCATTGAGATAGTGAAACAATTTTCAACATAAGAAGATATACAATGTGGGAAACAAAATAATAAAAAGAAAGTTACCGGTATTATATAACAAAATACTCACATAACATGTCAGGTAAGTAGGGGTGAAAGGAGCTTATTTGTTTATTGGGGCTCCTGAAAATTGTCCACCTGAGCCAATTTATTTTCAGTCGTATTGTTTTCTTTTGTATTTTCGAAATTTATTTTTAAGAACTCATTAGTTATTACTTTTGTTTACATTTCCGACAGATGAAAGAAACCAGAGATTGGTTCATATTTTATACTTGGCTATGACATGTTTTTTTTTATCATGTTCATTCCTTCTTGTTTGAAGTGGTTCGTTCAATGTTCGGGGAAGAAAGGGTAAATAGTGTTGTGTTGGGATTCCATGGTGTTGTACGTTCATCATGTGTTCTGTAGGGCATGTGTCCCATATAGTTGACGAATAAATTTTTGTACATGACAAAGGTTGAAGCACGCGACCAACGTCACTCAGTTAGTAAGGATACTAATTGAGGTTGAACATAATTAAATCATGCATCATCACAAGCTGATTCAAACCACTGTAAATAACATACTGGTCTTAAACACTGATCCAAAATATCATTGCCGATTTGACAAATCTGGGTACAGTGATCATGACTTGTTACAGTAGCTCCTAAAGTTGCAAAGTTTTCGATTCTTTAAGCGATCGGAGGTTCATATATCTGAGTGTGCAAATTTTGCAGCGTAATTATTGCCGATATTTTGTGTAGATGGTTCAATATTTCAAAGTCCTTACAAAAATGGAACACGCAAGATCTCACGTTGTGATTGATATATTCTCCAAGTACAAGAGGTTTTGGAAATGCTTTGAAATCTTGTGTAAGTACAGCATTTGTAAAGAGGAAATTGGCTTACGAGAGTATTGAGATTAAAAAAATGCGATTAATCTCATTAATATTAATCTATGGTTCCGAATTATATTTAAGAAGTTTGTTAAATTCATCCACATGTTGTAGTCGTTACTTACGACAACGAGCTAACAACTAAACTCAAAATGGATTTGAAACTTTTCATACTGCATGTTTTAATATCAGTTTATTTCTAATCACGTAGTATAATACTTCACTGGTACGTTCGTACACGTAAAAAACGTTACTTTACAACTGATGTAATCGTTACATTCAATTGAGATTTTCTTCCTTTAGCTGTTGTTTGTTTTAATGGTTTCAACTTCAGTCTTGTGTAATATCATTTACAGAAGTTTAGTGTCATCTGTCTTTTATTTTTCGTTGTTTGTTTGTGTTTAACTTTGGTCATATGTATATATTACTTACAAGCTTTAAATTACAACTTTCGATCAAATGGATATCGAAAATCCTCAAAATCTTGAATATAAACTTATAAAGCTCTTTCTTTAAATGTAAAGTTCTTTATTTAAAGTCTGTTCATATACAGTAATATAGTATTAAAAATGTTACGTAAACTGAACTTCCCTTCCTTTTCTTACTTTTTTAAATTTCGTATTTTTTTTACCACTCTCCAATTTGCAATAGCTTTAAAAAAATATAAGGTCAATAAAAAGATGGAAATATTAATTACTGCGCGTTCCTATGCAAGCTGACATCCTTTGCAACCGTTTTCTCTCCTCAAAAGGATGTCCAAAGTCGCACACTGTACTACACACGTGGACCATAAAACCATCATCACGTGGAATATTTGATTAGCGCTTCCATTTCTTTACTCGATTTCGTAGTTGAGTTATCTTTCAAATAAAAAAAAAAAAGGACATCAATGGTTCTAACTTATCAGAAAAGTTTAATAATTTGGTTGACTGGCAGCACTGACAGGGATGGAACGGGTTACTCCTCGCTGGAAAGCAAACCAAACGTATAAAGCTTACCTGATGTTTCAGTAATAATTAACAGTTTCTCAACTCCATTGTCGTTCAACACTGTGACACAGCGTGTGTCTCCATCAACCACTTTCTTCGTTAATAAATGTCGGCCATCTTGGCTGTACTGCACCAGAATCTTCCTTCTATGATGTGTCGTTGGGTCATCTCTGATGACGTAAATAAATCCATTCTTGTCTGTACACACGCTACATGGTCTAGCCTCGTCTTCTGAATATGCAAGTTCATACAAAACTTTAGCATGCAGTCCCTCTAAGCTAACTGCGTATGCCTTCCCACCAGCGTAGTCACAAACTAAGAGAGAGTTTCCATGTACAGCTAACGCTCTTGGCCTTTCCATTTCGTCTGGAAGAATAAGCTTACGTAAGTAAGTCAGCTGCTCATCTAGAATGTGGATTTCTTTGCTGTCATTTCCAACAAATATAAGATTCTTGTTAGGATCAGCGGTTACACATGTCACATAACACCCTGCGGGCCAATCATGAATCACTTCCATGATTTTCTTCTCATTGAGCATTACGTTCTGCACATCGTATACCCCTATGAGGTTACTTTCACAAACAGTGACCACCTTAAACGCTGAGAGGGGAGCGCAGTGACGGTAAGGATAGAACGTTGATCCCTCTGCTTTCTTTATCTTGCCTTGTCGGACCGTCTTTCCATCGGTGTTGATGACGGTAATGTATGAATATTCATTGGACGCCCTGCCAGTGATGACAATGTTTCCGTCACCAATGCTCGCTATACCCTTATTCCACCACTCCTTCGCTTTGATACCTTCTACATTCACGACAGATTCCTCACGTTCCGTTATGGACACAGTGACAGGGTCAACCGACGGCAAATCGTTTGTCGCAAAATCAGACAAGCTCTTCAGCTCCGGAAAGTCGATATTAGCCTCTTTTATGAGAGGTTCACTGGCGGCACAAACATCAGGTAGACATTGTACGTCTGTCCAATCATCCTTCGAAGCAAGGATTGCAGCTGCAGATGCCTTAAAGTTTTCGTACCGTTTAATGATATGGTCAACACGCTCTGATATCGCCTCCAGGTGGGATTCATGTCCTTCCTGTTGAGTGTTGATTATTTCGTACCAGCTTTTTGCGTTACTGTCCAAGGATCCGAGTTTCTTAAATAAACGATCAGAATTGACATCATGGGCCCTCTTACATGCCTCGATCTCCGAGTCATATTCTTCTTCCTTGTCGCGGATCAAGTTTTCAAATCTTTCCCTGACTTGCTGGAGTTCTTGCTCCATTTTCAATCTCATCATGTCGCCTTCAGCTTTCTTTTTGTTCTCTAAGTCTGATTTTTGCTGTTGAAATTTAGTATCATTGGTTTTAATTTTGGCTTTCAATTTCAATCCTTGTTGCTCGTGTTGAGCTTTCAGGGTAAGTTTCTTTTGGACGACGTTACCTTTCAGTGATTCTTTAGTTTTTGCAATTTCTTTTGGTAAGTCATAAAGTTTATTCTTATATACATCTAAACTTGCTAATTTAACTGTCAGCTTTTCCCTCTCTGTTTTAGCTAAAGTAGAGACTTCATGAAGATCGTGACCTCTATGTATGCCATATGTGCAGGCAACACAGACGGGAAGGTTTCCACAAGTGCAGCAACACAGTTGGGCAGGATTTTCTGCGTGGTCGTGGCATCGCGGTATTTCATTCAATGATGCCAGTCTCTCGAGGGATAAGTTTTTGCTTTTTACGTTCTGCAAGTCCAATGTGTGATCTTTGTGTTCTCTAACCATTGGATTGTTGAGATGAAAGTCGTAACAATTACTGCACAAGAAGTCCTTACACCTAAAACAATACGCTACGACTTTCTTCACTTGAGGACAACCGACGCATTTTCTCACTTCTTTGGCATCAAAAGACTTTTGCAGTTGGATAAACTGAAGCAAGCTCTTCATATGAAAATCAGTCTTAAATCCGTCGATCCCTTCTTCTGGTATATTACAAGTCTGCTTACACAAAGGACACGTGAAAATGCCATGTTGTCCTTGAATGACTTGATGGAGGCAATCCTTACAATATCGATGAAGACACGGTAACATCTTAGGTTCTCGATACTGGTCTAAGCATATTGAACATTGGAAGAAGTTTTCCTCAATATCTCGAAGAGGAGATGCAGACGCCATGACCGATTCGTGGATCTGAGGCCAAACTGAGAGAATAACAGTGAAAAAAATATTACTTTAACCACAAACAATGTCAAGTTTTAAGATGCTAGCCTTTACCCTTACTATTGAATGAATGACTAAAAAGACAATCCTATCATGTAAGGAAGACCGAAAACATGAAAGATGATAGTACTAACCTTTAAAGCACCCGAAAAACATAGTGTTCATTTAAAAACGGAAATAGAAATGTGGAACAAAGTTGAAGAACACAGAATCACAAGGAGCCTAGGAAAACGAGTGGTAGGAAAATGTAAGCGTAAGTAAGACGAAGAGCCAAGTCTTATATGACACTGTACTTAAGTATTCAGAGCTGAAGATCAATGACACAAGTCAGAAATTGCACTGTGTTTAAATGTAGTCTTGACATGAGACAAGTTGGTTGAGGCGAAAAGACGGCAGAGCCACAGAACTTAAAGTTCAAACAAGTATCCGAGCAGGTGCAGCCAGAAGTGATGTCGATGACATCCTACTAAGTACTGATTTACCAACTTTGATTAAGGGGTAGCTCAAATACCCACATACCTTGATTTTCTTAAATATATGGTAATTACGATGCATTTCACTCACAAAGTCGAAAGTAATATGTAATGAAGCATGGATTTTATGCATTTGTTGAAGATTTCATAACCTATGTTAGCTTAGTCAAATGTTCGTGGACTAGTACACAATCCCATGGGATCTTCATTAGTGGTGACGTTTTGGGGAATATTAAATTCCGTGCTAGGTCAGAAGGTAAATTACTCGTATATGTGCGATATACGCATATCTAATGTTGGTCTTTAGAATTCTCAAGTATGTATTTACCACCAGGTCGAAATCCCAGCGTCTTTTTATTGCCGACAAGTAATCCAATACTTTAACGGTGAGAAAGATTATCAAATTAATGTCTTTAGTCTTTGAAAATAGCAGGAGATTTTTTTTAAGAAATTAATTTTAACTGTTAATGATATCAGAAGACAAAGACGCTTGTTATTGGTCGATCACTGTGATCATTCAGACATATTCAGCAGTGATCGTAACCGCGTATTCAAAGTAATAATGGTTCGAAGTTCAAATTTAGGAACGCATTGGAAAAAGCTGTAAGCTACCATTAACTACTCGGGTTTGGACTATTGAACCTTGAATTTGTATCTTGTACATCAACTGTCCTGGGCATATCACTGTCGTATGTTTTTACAATCAGTCTTGTCAACTCCTAATGAAGATTAAAGCTTTCCTTTGGAGACTGACAACTATAATGCCCAAATGAAGGATTACATTCGCCATTTCGGGAGAATTATAATTATTAAATAGTAAAACTATGAAAAATAATAATTGTACATCCATGTGTATGTCAATCTATACATACTAAAATTAATAATACAGTGACTGGGTGAAAACAAAAGGGAAATATAATAGGCCTAATAGTTTTGTAAAGACTGAAGAGTTTCCAGAGAGTAATATCGAATTCTTTAAATTTAGAATAGTACGTAGACCTGATTAATGGTTACCTTATATGTTGACTTAATTTATATTATATCTCTTTTTTTTTTGACTGAGTTGTCTTAAAAACCTACCAATCCGTCCTGCTTCCATCACAGGGCACTATGTAGGTATATCTACGTAGGTTAGATGCTATATCTATTGTCTCTATATGCTTATGTCTGCAAGAAAACATCAATGCTTCTTGCAGCAACATACAATTCATGCATGAAATAAGGAAGAGGGGGGGGGGGATGGACAAATGTATTGCGGTTTGACTATTGACGAGTCATGAACAATTGCCGCCCCCCCCCCCTCTTTAATTGACAGACTCACCTTTAATAGACAGCAAGTGAAGCCTTCAAATCTTATTGTCTGTAACACAGAATGCCCATTCCGAAATCAGGTGGATATATCGATTATTGCCAGCATATGTAGAAGCCGTAGGGCCTGTAACGTGAGGATCATAGTGTATCATTATTGCACAAAGCCTATACCTACAGTATCCAGCAAGCGATGTACTGCAGTACGCATCTAATTACAGCCTACGTGATGGTTGTATATTTGATACCTAATCCGAAATACACTGGCGTAACGCATACACATGCATGCATTACCAACTTCCTATCAGCAAATTTGAACTTTGTCCTTGTCTATTTATAGACAATGGAAAGTCCATGTTTGAATTAATAAGAAAAAGATATAAAGGGAAGAAGAGTAAACTAAAATTTATGGGAGATCAGGTAAATCTAAATTCTGAAGTATTTGTTGGTGTCTTCCGACACTTTTTCCGTCCGAAATAAAAAAAAAAAACGAGTAGTTAGTCGAAAATGAGATACTCGTTTTCAGAATAAAAAATACACGTTTTTAGTCCGAAAATGAAATATGGGTTTTCAGTCCGAAAAAGAAAGCGTTGTCAGTTCGAAGATAACGGTAGGGGGCGTCCTTTATCCTCACTGGCTCACTGCCATTTCGATTTTCATTGCCTGAGGTGCTTGAGGTAGCATACCCCTATTAATTTCCCCATTGACTTACACACTAAATTGCAAAAGTAATGTTGTGTCTAAAGCCTTGTAGAAGTTTTCAACAGATATAAGCTACCACTCTTTAGAAAGCTGACACATTGGCCATTCATGGCTTTTTCAATTTTCCGTACCTTACGTGATTAGGTTTTCTGCTATAGAGGCCGTCCAAGTTACCATACCTTGTCACTGGGGAAAATCACGCATCTCCTCGAATGATACTGCTCCGCCAGCTCAAAGTCCATAACTTTTCAATAATTCCTTCAATTGGCACCATTTTCACCCCTTATATACTGCAACTCGCCAACTTCAATATTCAATCCACAAAAGGACCTATCTCAAACGATGCAATACCAAAAACGTTGTCCAAATGTCCCTGATAGGATGAACAAAATTCGCAGGAATCTTCAGCTTCTGTATAGGGTATGCTACCTTAACAACGTCCCGTTACTATGGCAATTGGAGGGAAATTCAGTACCATCCATCACATTTTTTTTATCTGCTATATGGAAGAGAACTACCATTTTGCAAAAGATCTCACTGTTCGAAATAAGTTATTTTGATGAATTTGTGCTAGTTAGAGAAAATTGTTGACTTGTTTGGTGAATCCACTTAGTTTTCCTTAGCCTATCAACTTTTCTTAAAATGACAAATGGTCAAACTAAGAAGATCCCCATGTGTCACATACAAGTGAACATCAATGAATTAGTATTCAGTGGTTCACTTTAGTTTTTGAAAATTCGTAACCAGACACTTTTCATATTAGCACTTCTTCATATGCACGAAACAGCCAGCACAAGTAAGGGTAAAAATTTAACTATCTGAGAGCTGTCATAAATATTGGATGTGAAACTTGACTAAATATGCTAATTACAAGTATTGACATGCGTCTATACCCTTTAAGATCATTAAAAACTTATTGATATCAACTCAACGTGCTCCAAAATGTTGGGTGGGTCAATAAAGTTTCATAAAATAGCTAAAAACCATTGACAGCGAAGTCAAAGGTCATCTATCTTAAAAAAAAAAATCATTTCCGGACTGAAAACTTGTCGGACTGAGAGGTGGGCCCGGATTTTTAGAGAGTGTAAGTTTTTGACACGGCCTGCTTTTACCGTATACAGTAACCGTAATAGTGTAATGCTTTCATGATATAACACTAAAACAACGATGTTGGTCAGAACTGTTTGACAAAATGTAAGCCTAACTCTCAGAAACCCGAAATGCCCCTTAAACTTGGTGAATGCTGTAGGATCACTGTGTGTTGAAATGGCATTTCATGGATCGTATCCTTAAGCATATTCAGTGTGTAGTAATTTCCTACCTCGGAGGCATGAATTTGATGCTTAAAAGGAAAAGTTTTTTTTTCTCAGAGGAAGCTATGTACATTGAGGGAGATTTTCGGACAGATAAGCCGATGAGCGGGAGACGACACGAAAATGTTGGTTACACAATGCGGGTGACTGATGGTGTCTGTGTGTGTTTCTTCGGTTTCTCGTGGTGGCCGAGGGACCTACTCCGTTCACTATGGGTCAACATCCTAAGAGGAATATCGGGGAGGGGACTTACAGAAGTGCAGACTTCCTTTGATCAGGTTTTTGAACTGCAGACAAGAATTGAGAACAATTGGTCAGAGAGGCTCAGGATATATCACATGCACGGGTGTAAAATACCTGTTGAAACGGTGGATGTCCCTTCGCTTTGAGGAATTTCAGGACTCATTCATTGCAAATTGTCGGTGTGTTAGAAAAGAAAGTGTAAATGAACTTGAGAATAAGCTTGTAATTATTCGTTTTCATGTGCATCTATCCCTTGCTCTGTCGATTTTGTAAATTTCCGTTTTCTCTTCCGTTCTTCAAATTTGAATTGATTTCCGTTTGATAAAAAAATTTTCCATTTCGCAGACAGTGGCCGCACCGGCTTTTTGTTTTGGAGAGGGGGGAGGCCCGACTAAGGGCCCCTAGTGAGATCCAGTAGGCAAAGTCTCCGGAAGCTCTGAGATGTTGGCATATCTCTGGTTCAAAAATTAAGTCTCTGGATAGATGTACTTCACACATGAAAAGTTGCGACCCCTGGAGGGATCCAGAGGCAACGCCTGTTGGGTCCAGGGGAAATCCCCCGTAAGGGCTGAGGTCTTAGCATATGTCTGGGTGAAAATTTAGTCTCATGGACTTCCTAAAACAGTCCGGTAAATGTAAAACGTAGAAACAGGGAATATATATATACATGTATTTGTCAGGTAACTTCACTGGACTGGTTGTGAGCCAAGCTTTTGACTGGGGCATATGCCCCATGTATTCCGCTCCCTCCCCCCCCCCCCCCCCCGGTGCTAGAATCAATGTTATCTGTGTCAGTGTTGCAATCTCTATTGTTTACTTGAATGAACAATGTGAAAGGTGAGCGGTTCAATGAATATGTAATGAACATGTACTGCGTCGACTGTTTTCATTTTTCGGTGAGGTTAGATGGTCTTTGATCACACTTTAAAATGATATTCTTGTGAAAATGATGAAAAGTACTAAAACTGTTATACATTTAGCCACTTTCAATTTTTCCACACAGTTTTGTCTATGCTGTGATTTTTCGTAACACTGTTTTCCACAAAACTCTGTCTTTCCAATTGGCAAATTTCCTTGGGAGTGATCTGTTCACCGTCAGCTAAAATCCGTTACAATCGATCTTTTTCGACATTTACCAATTTAAGGCAGATGGTTTGTTGTGACCTACTGATGATGAATACTACCTATGGGACGTCAACATAAGAAAACACACATACCAAAAAAAAAACTTTTTTCTCTCTACTGGGGCACTTTCCGACAAAATTTGTCATAGACAGAAAATTTTTACCACAAGTCTGTTGAGGAAATATGTTTATACCAAATTTAGAGGAAGAAATTGCAAAAAGTTGTGTAACATCTGTGTCACAACCACTTCTCCCCTTTTATTTTTTTTTGTCAATTGAATGTATATTGGAAGTACGTGAGTCGAAGAAATGGGAAAATGGAGGCAATTAGGCAGAGGAGGAAAAGGTTTGGTGTAAGGCTTTTCACTCAGTTTGGAAAACATCAAAAGTTTGACGACCTCTTCATCAAAAATCTAATCAACTGAGGTAGGGAAAAGTGAATGTTCCATGTGTCAGCTTTCTATTATTGTGGCACGTACAGGGCAAAAGCTTCTACAAGGCGTTGGAGACCACATTACACAATTACCATTTAGCGTGTCAGTCAATGGGGGAAATTAAGAGGCGTATGCTACCTCAAAAATAGTGAAAATGTCTGCACTGACGCTGGACCCATATGTGATCAGAAATACAATGATGTACAAAGAAATGTTACTATTGGGCAGTAGAAATAAAGATGATATTGATGATGGTGTCACAATGGTAGTAATGATGATGATGGTGATGGTAATGATGGTGATGGTGGTATTGATGATGGTGGTGTTAATTATGATAACGTTGGTGATGATACTGATGGTAATGATGATGGCCGTAATGATGATCAGGGTTGTAGCTATGGTGGGCAGTGGTGAACTTCTCACAATATCCACCCACCACTTGGGGCTCAACGATACAGTAGTGCCCCACACATTTTCTCACAAAAAAAAAACATGAAATTAAAAAATTTCCTAAAACTACATACCTTCCTCAGGATAACTTCTAAAAGTATCATTCAAAATTAAACCATGATGTCCTTCAAACATATCCAAAATTGCTTCAATTTGCTCCATTTTCACATCCTATATAACTCAACTTGCCCGCTTCAATGTTCAATCGACGAGATAACCCAGCCCGTAGGATAACATACCGAAAAAGATGCCTCAATGTGAAAAACAGGGACATTTGCAGAGAGCGAGCAAGTGCGGAGGAATGTCCAACTCCTATGTAACGTATGCTACACCATTAACTTGCGATAAAGCCTTCACTACATTAAGTCAATGCAGGAGAGCTGCAGACATCTCAGCTGAGATGTGACCAGAGTACCTGATGCTCTTCCTGAATAAAATATCAACAATGTTGACCAGTTGACCACTTAACTTACAATCTGGGTGTATTATGACCAATGTTGCAAGAGATCACCTTGAACATGTCTTAAATTACTATTGTCTTTATTGATTCTTTGGGAAGGAAGGGTGAAGTGAATACCCTAAGAGTGCAATAAGGCTCACAAAATAAATATGCAAAAAACAAACAGAAACCATTTCATATATGCTTTTGTTTTTAATTCAATTTACCTTTGCCTACACACAGAAATAGTTACATCCTAGCCTGTACACTATCTTTGTACAAATATTAATCTTTCATTTACATAGAAATCCACAAACATGACTACAATAAGACAAAAGAAAAGACATAAATGAAACAATAACTGAAGAAGACTAGATATATCGAGGGAGACTTTCATAACAAAGTTATTAATGTACTACCATCTCAACAGCCACTTGTACATGTGATATGAATGATGAAATAAATGGCTTATTTAGAAAGCTCTAAACATTTCTCTATTGTTACCATAGTAACATGTCACCTGTGCAGTATCAGACTGTTACAGTCAAAGGGAAACCAGAAAGCAATATGAGAGCAGTAAAGGGTCATCATCCTAACATGTAAACTCTAGCAGGGCATTGTTGTTCTGGTCTCTTTTAACAATCACACTATTTATTTATTACTTTAAGTTTGATCATCACACGCAAGAAAAAAAACCTTAACAGTATTACAAGGATGATCTTAAAGGGGCTCACTGAATTGACATCTCATTGAGTTGATATATAATAAAGATTGTGTGGATTTTGAAGGGTACACACACATGACAACACTTAGAATTAGCATAATTGGTCAAGTTTCACATCCAATAGTTACAAAACCTGTCAAAATTTTCAAAATTTTTACCGTTACTTGTACTGGTTGTGTGCATGTGAATATAGTACTAATATGAAAAGTGTCTAGTCACAAATTTTCAAAAACCAAATTAAATCGTTAATTACTCACTCATTAATGTTCCATTGTATGTGAAACATTGGCATCCTTTTAGTTTGACATTTTGTCATTAGTATATGAGGGAAACTTGACAGGTTTAGAAAATTTGGTGAATCTCACAAAACAACTCAATGAGCCTCTTTAAATACATGATCATAGTTATGTTCATCATCAGTAGATATATTCTTTCCTTTTTCTCATTTGTTCAAAATTGAGATCATCCACTCAGTTACTCACAACATGTGGTGTTCTGTTTTAAAATAATGTTTATGAAACTGAAAATATTACTAACACACAGTAAATTGGTGTATAGCGGCTATGGTGAGCCATATGTTCATGGATTTCTCCAATAACATACGGTATGGTCACAAAGCTACCAGCAAATCATACTGGTGATTACAATGTTCCCCTAAGATCTCCTTAGTGACTGAATTTATACCTGATCATATAACAGGTATAAATCATCTGACTAATGAAAAATGGTATGAAAGCTGTCATAGCATTGCTAGCCTCCTGATAGAACTAGTGCAGGTCTTTGCTGTAGAAGGTAACAAAAGCATATTTCCTTTGATTGTTCCGCTCCTGCATGAAGACATGATATTAACTGTACCTTTCTATTTTGTTTTTCTTCTCACTTTTTATTTTATTTAGGTCTACTGCCACCATTCACATATTTTCAGCTCTTTGAAATAATTGTTGTTCATTGATGTTGCTGTTTGACATTACAATAAAAAATAAAGGATTTACTGTTTTATTGAAATACAAGAAATAAGTTGCTTTGATCCAGTTTTACAAAATGGTGATCAACAGGTCAAGACTAGCATTATTGGCCTGCATTATTGTATATACATGTATGTATACAACAGCTCTAAAGTGTTTTTGTTGTGAAGGTATACAACAGCTTCAATAGGTTACTGTACATGTATACTACAGTTCTGGTATGTTAATGTACATGTGCACAAGAACTGTTCTGTGTTTCTATGCATGCAAACAGAAGCTTTGGTGTGCTACTGTGCACATAAACGATAGTCCAGGGGTATTACTGTAAATGTTTACAACAGCTCCAGTGCATTACAGTACATGTATACCACAACTCTGGTATGCAACTGTACATGTTTGCAATAGCTCTGGAGCCAATAGAAAACCATGCAACACAACTTACATAGAAATAACAAGCACTGGGGGACAAAACAAGGACACAAGATACCAAATTATGGAAGATTACTGGGAGGGGGGTGGGCATCGAGACTGACAGGGTACATGATTCCAAACACTAGGATGATGACACAGGAATGAATAACTAATTAATTGCATCTTTATATGTTTGACTGATTACCTTAAACACTGACAAATGCTTTCATGATTGATTCCAAACACAATAAGCTGTGGTTGTTATATTACCTGTTATTGCCACACTGCTGAAACTATACTTCAGGTAACATAAGAAGTATCAATAAATAAATGTACAGCTGAATAATTCCAAGGATGAAAAAAATATTTCTGCTTAACACATACTTGTGCATGTTGACAAAGATACAGATACGGTTGCGAGTCACTCAAAGATTAAAAAAAGAGAAAAAAACATAATGGAAGAAGTCACTCAACATACTGCTGTAAAAGTCAATGAAAACAACGTTTTAATGTTAACTCCTAGACCAGGTTTCCTCAACTAATTTTGATGAAAGGCTACCAGCAAAACATTATTTCGATGTAATTGCCAATTATCATTATTAAATGGCAATTACATCAGAATAATGGTATAAGTCATGTCACAGTGTAATTATACTCCTTTAGGGGTTTTTATGTGTTCTACAAGATGTTCTGGTGCAAAAAAGTTGTCCAGTTTTCCAGGCCAAAGTTTAATACAAGAATGTCAACCTTTTGGGAAGAATTTCAGTTTTGCAGGAACTCTTGAAATTAAGTTTTTCTCAAACAGCGGTTTTTCAATATTCTCCCAGGAAGTTCCATTGCCATATGTGGCCACCATTTGGGAAGTCTGTCCTTGCTAACATACTGCTATACAGATCTTCAAAGCCATGAAAAAAAGCAAAAACAAAACTATTGGATAGTGATTACAATCTTGCTTATGTGATGGATTTTGAAGAAAACTTGCTTCCTGCAATGGACATTAAACCTGTTTTCTGCTTTTGGATTTTCTACTGACATAGCTTCATTGGTCTATCTTTCACCCCATGTCTATGTTTATATAGCTCTGCTATTCGTATATGTATGGACTTTATCATTATCAACTATTGGCAACTTTATAACTTTACCCCATTTTTCACTGTCAATCAGTCTTGTGAATTTTAACATTTCAAGTTTAATACCAATTATCATCCAATGTGAACCGATCGCGATGGATCATCAGAACTAACACGATTGTCCATGACTACCAAGCAATGGGCCATATCTGTGGGCATGAATTCTTGCCCCGCTGTCAATCTGTGGGGTGTTTCTACTTTACTTGCAATAATGACGAGGGTTAACAGGATCAGTATGAGCACACAGTAGCTTACACTTTGATCAAAGTCGTTAATATAATTTAAAATTTTATCGTCCACAAATCAAAACAAAAAAGTGTCACTACAACCACAGAGATAAATACTTTGTAAACTATCAGATAAATAATTGAATTCATGTAATTACTGCAGCAGTAGTAAGTTGTCACTCATATCTAATTTTAATGTTTATTTTATTATCTCATTATCCATTAATCAACTCTTCTGTGAACAACATTGTTAAATATAACTTCTGGGGTCACATAATTCCTTTTATTCTTTTTTTAAAAAATTTTCTTATCTTCCTTTACAATCTTTCTTGGACACTCCAAGCATGCAATGGTTACTTCTCTGCATACATTACAAAATGTCTGTTACTTGAAGCCTGTGTTACATCTTATCGTCAAAATGAAAGGTATCTCAGATGCCACTGAATACTATAAAATTTTCAAGATATCATCAGGTCTGGTAGATTTTAAAAGTATGGAATATATTGTTCATATTTACAGATTATAATATGCATGAATAAATAACGCATAGTTTAGAAGAACAATGAAATCAGAAAAGTTCAAAGTAGGTTTGCATTACCTCTGAACAAACAAGTGAGAAAGACAAGACATGAATTAATCCAATCACAAGAAAAACAGATAACAGCGGCAGCTGTATATTAATAATTGTGGTGAAAGAATTGAAAAATTAAGACCGAAATGAAGAAAAACTTTCAAGAAGCTCCACTATGACCCAAGAAGGATTGATCAACTGGCTCAGGTTATAGACATCTCTCAATAGACAAAATAAACCCTGCTTCCCATTATATGCCATACATTCCCCTTCCCACACACTTCCTCAGGTTATAAACATTCCAAATATTAAAAAAAAAGCCTGCTTCCCAGACACACTCTCATATCCTGACCCCCCACCCCAAACTGATTCAGACTTTAAGCATTGCAAATATATAACCAAATCCTTGCTACCCACTCCCACCAACAAGCAAATCCCACACTAGTTCAGTTTATAAACGTTGTCAATTTAAGAACAAATCCCTGATTCTTATCCCCATCTACACATCCCTTTCTAGCCCATATCCCCACCAGTCACATTTAGCACTCCTTTGTATTCAATGACAAAATAAGCAAATAATCGGAACATTTACTCAAAACTGAAAATTATCTATTTTTGTTGACTGATTATCAATCCATTTAATCATGAGTCTGGTACTCCATGAATAACATTAAGTGGCTTCTCGGTGACAGGATCCTCTTAATGAACAACTCAAAACAAGAGATATCAAAGATGTCACAAAACGACTTTTGTTTCTTTACACTTGGTGTTTGTAATTTCCTTCATGGCTAAATTCTTCTCAGATATATCTATTGTGAAGTATTAACAGAATGAGTATGTATGGCCATGATAAACTAATGGGAGTAATGGGCATTCTTCAGCATTCACTACACTCCATGGCACATTCCTTGGTGAAGTTGTACAGCATATGTCACACTTTTCCAGGTGATGCAACTACAATACGAATTCTCTGCTTGAAGACTATTTGGCACTCATGATCTCATAAGGTCTTCATATTTGCTGGCTACTTCTTTCCATAGCATCACTGATATATGTCAAGTTGATTTTATTACATCATCCATGCTCTCTGTTATTCACTTTCACAGGCCAATGAACCCGGATATCTTAGCTGGTTATTCTAATCAATTAGATTGTCTGTAACTTACCACATTAAGTTATGTAAAGGAATAAATAACACAAATTCAGGATCAAAGTCATAAATGACCATCATTTTCAGACTATGACGAAAAGATCTATCAAACAGTTTTATTTTTCTGCGCTTTGGAGGTTAGCAACACTCATCCCCAAACAGAAACTACCCCTAGCCCACACACCCTAAATTTAGGGACTTTCCTTGATTCTTTACAGGTATGGAGGTTTTCTGGCCTTACAAGATTTGTGCCTTTTGATATGGCAAGAAAACTATCAAAAACGGACTAAAAACACAAACCAGACAAAACTGACAATTTAATGAAATCAGGTCACCTCAAAACATTGCCCAATTCTTTGTCATTCAAAATACTGTGATGTTTCTGTTGGAAATTTAAACCATAAACTTTACAACCTACAGACCGAAGTCTTAACTTGAGTGCTTTTCAGTTTCTTGATGTCCTGGCAATGACAGTGTACCCAGTGTTTGGGACCAGAGGAGAAGTCAGTTACTTTTTGAAAGAATAAAATACCTGTAATTCTCTTTTCCATCAAATATATCTCAAATGCATATTTTGGTTCACTTCTCTCCCAAATCAAAGACTTGCTAATGAACAAATGGAGGTGTAGGTGGTAGTAATAGACCTTGTGCTTCATGTTTCAAACAAAATAAAAGAAAAGACCATGTCATCCAAAAATTCTCTCCAAAGTCCACTTGCTATCAAATAAACATTACAAGAGGCTCCAAAGACTACTAAACAAAAGAACTTCCCATGTCTTGTGTGCACTTTGCTATCACTTTAAAAGACACAATGCAAAGTAAAAATGTAGTTGAAATGGAAGTCACATGACTCACAGAATGAATCACATCAAATCATTCCCTACCATCTCAAATACAAACTTTACAGAGTTTTATTACAGACTATAGTTAGTATTGGAGAGTTTTGATTTGTTGCAAGACATCTGCAGTGCGAGTCACACCATAGGTGTCCCATTATCAGTAATGCATTCCTCAAAAAGGAAAATAAATCTTTGAAATATTTTGAAATTTTTGAAGTATTCCTTTTGCAGCATTTCGACAAAAATAGAATTTGTGACATTTGCAATCCAAAATACCTTGCCAATGTGAATGACCTTGTTTTTGAATAAGTTAAGTCCTGTCCTTACTATGAGCACAGCAATAATGCATACTCAGACATGTACACATGTGTTAATTTCAAAGTCACTCTACCCATGTCACAAAGAAAGGTAACCTTACCACCAACCACTTACTTCAAAAAATAATGAAATACAAAAGTAGGGTTTGTTTGATAACAAACTATAACCACATCAACATATAGGGAAGCTTTTAAAGTTTGGCTGATGATGTAAACTGTGGAAACAATTTTGTGTTGTTAAGAAGTTAAATGTTTTGCAACAGCAACAGCACCAGTGCCATGCTATCAATGTGGATCAGATATGGGGCTCAGTTGCCATGTCATCAATGCGGATCAGCTATGAGGATCAGTGCCATGTCATCAATGTGGATCAGCTATGAGGATCAGTGCCATGTCATCAATGCAGATCAGCTATGAGAATCAGTGTTAGTGTCATCAATAAGGATCAACTGTGAGCATAAGTGCAAAAAATCTAAGAAAAAAAAATAAAAATAAAAAAGTAAGGGTAAGTGCCTGTCTTTTTTCAATCTGGGAATTATTAGATCTCAGCAGTGATGAGACCTTCTTGTATTATTATATATATTATTGATAGCACCATTAACCTTTGAATTAATTTTGATAGCTGCAATATTTATGAATTGCTTACAGGCGGTACAATTGACACATAAAAGTTCTCACAGGTGCTCCAAGGCACAACTCAACTACTTATATATTTTCCAGTACTATCAGCTGGTGTTTGCTACGTGACAACTGGTGGATGAATGTAATACCTGAATCAGAGACGGATCACTGCCAGTTCAGGAACAACAAATCCTGGCAATTGTTTCCCATTTTCTAGCAGACTGTGGCCGTTTTACCAGAAGTATCGAGAAATATTTTACGTAAATCTAGACGTGCAGAGCAACCGCAACTGTAAACACACAGCTTGACCTCTTAAAAACGACCTCTGAAAACCATCTCAGGCCGAAGTCACTAAGTCTTCTCATCTGGCCTCTTCTCTTTGTCCCTATTTGACATCTACTCTGCCTCTAAGGAGACTTCCAGCAGTTACTATCTGATTCCTTTTGCAACCTCTGTAGGTTTATCTGACATTCCTCCCTCTTCTAATATCGTCTCTCCCTCTACAACCACTGATGGTACCTTCTGGACCTTTCTCTCCAACCTCTCATTTGCTCCCTTTGACATCATACCCTCCTCCCCCTTGATCTGTTCTTTCTCTGGTATCTTCACATCCTGTCCATCGCTGTCTCTGTCGGGTTCCTTTGTTTTAATCGGTGAGGACGAAGTGGACCCTTCCTGCCTCTCATCCTCCATCGAGTGAGTGTCTGAAGTCCGTTCCTCTGAGTCTTCTCGGATCGGTGCCATTGGTTTGGATGTCACAGCCTCTTCGGTTGGGGAGTCATTGTCACTTCCTCTGCTGGCCTCTTCTTCTTTCAGTATGTTCAGCCACATTTCATGATTTTCCTTCAAATGCTTTGTGAGAATGCTGACCATTTTTCGAGTTTTCTCCGGGGCACTGCTCTTGGGACGCACTTGGGAGTCTTCTGCAAAATGAATGCCACAAAGTTAGCCAATTAATGGACTTTATATCAAGGATAGTTTTGAATGTGAACAGTCAATATTTGCCCATTAATTACTTACTGCCTTCAACAATCAGTCTCTTGATCCATACATTCATCCATCCCTCTGTTCATCCATCCCTCTGTTCATCCATCCCTCTGTTCATCCATCCCTCTGTTCATCCATCTATCATTCTATCCATTCAGTCAAACCATCTCCATCCAACTATCCATCTCCAAACCTACTGAATCAAACCTAAATGTACTGCATCTGCCAAAAACCTTTATCCAACTGCAACTTCGTAACTGCATTCATCAAACCTACTGAATTTAATTTCGCCAAATCTACTGCACCTAGCCCAAGCCTACGGCATCTATTCCAAATTTACTGCACCTGCCTCAACCTCCCTGCTACTTCCCCATATTTAGATTTCATGTTACGAAAATAAATTATTCCTAACTTACTGCACAAAAAATGGCAGCTATTTTAGGAGCGATATTGTGATGCAATTTTTACATCAGTCACTTCTTGCTATTCAACACTTCCACTTTCTATACAACACTTGGATTATCAGTTCCTAAACTTCAAAGTTGTCTCTGTTTGGTATGATAATAGTGAGAGCAACAGTGCACCTGATCAAGCCAAACCTAAATACCTTCACAGAGCACTTCCAAGACATATAAAAAGCATGTAATGGTATGTATATTTGTTTGTCTGTCTGCCTTACCTCCAGCACCATCACTTGATGAGTCATCATCATCATCTTCATCTTCATCATCATCCTTTTCACCTCCCTTTTTGTCTCTCCTAGGACTGATGTTAGACTCATCTGATTCTTCCTTGTCACTTTTATCAGCATCTGCTCAAAAGAGAAGAACATTCAGACCGACTAAACAACCAAGAAACTTCCATTTATGCAATCATTAAAAGAGATTTGACACTGAAGAAAATTTACATTTCATATAAAAAGGATTTTTTCTCTCTCTAGTGGTGAAAAACATATTTCAATAATACTCTCTGTTTGGAAGTCACACATTTTCAGAATAATATCTATTTCAAAATGGTACAATGCATAGTGGGAAATCTGTGTTGTACCAAAAGACAACAATTGACTATTAAACCTTTAAATATCGTAACAGAAACATTATCATAGTTTAAACTAACAACTTCCAAACCACTTTTTAGGAATATTTACAATGAAAGTTTGAATTGTGTCAAATTTCAAAGTTAAATGAGAACTTCAAAGAACAACAAAGACTTATTGAAGTAATTTGGTAGGGCCAAATTACACTTGTAAACCTTGAACCAATTAAAGCTTTCTTGATCAGAGAAGTCATTTCTTCAAATGGCAAAATCTTAAGTTAGGAACAAGACATTGGTATGTTGTTCAAAATGCCTACAGGGAGAAATTATTCTCTTTCATTTAAGAACCTCTCAACTGGCTGGTGGAATATTCCTTTAATCTCATGGATAATATTTGAAACATACCAATGATAACATTTCTTGTACATTACTAAAAGTTTCCAGGAAATCTGTCTCTTGACATCCAGGATCCAGAAAAGTAAACTTTACTTTCATCATTTTATACAAAAAGTTATTTACAGCAAGAAAACCACATAAATGTTACAAAAGTGATGGGATTCTTACTGCTGTCGTTATCTTCTTCATCCAGCCACATGCCTGGCAGGAGACCGGCTGAGCCGTATGCATTGCACAATGGAGCCACAAGATGGTTTATGAACCCCTCTTGAAGCTTAGCAAGTTGAGAATTGTTTCTGTCCATGTATGGTGATATTGGTAGTCCAAGCTGAGCCTCTGCATCACCCTATTGACAGAGAGAGAAAAGAAACAAAACCTAAACACATGGAGAGAGACAAATGTACCTCGCAGTTGGGAGAGGGATGTGAAGACAGAGTGAAGAGGGTAACAATATGAGGGGACATGTGCAGGAAGTTGACTTAAAACAAATGGAGGGCAATGTGTTTGGGAGCGTTAAAGAGAGAGAAAAAAATAGATGGGCACTCACTGGGCAGGGGACAGCATGAAGCATACAGAGGATGTGGATGAACTTGAGAACAAGTGGATGAACTTGAAAAGATGTGGATGAACTTGAGAGAGGATGTGCAATAATTACCTTTAAAAGTTAAGAACAGCAAACTAAACACTAATGATGCTTCAAAGCACTGCAAACTAGGTTACAAATGTTAACAGTACGTGGTTGCTATGATTGAGGTGGACACACTGGACTGACCTGACGAGGCACAACTGAAGTTGTCACAGTCTGGTCAGCAACAGATGCTCACCGCCATGATCAGACTTAACTACAATGCAAATGCCCCTCACCCCATGACCAGTATCAAACATGGTTAAGTCAGATTGGGAGTAACATTTTTGGAGCACGCTGCACTGGCCGGCTGCAATCGGACAGGTTCTCAGTTGCTTTGAAGTTGGGTCACAGTTGAGTCGGTGCAGTTTGTGCCTGTCTTTATTTGAATTTAATAAAATATCCTCACTTGATCATAGAACTCTTGTGATATCCTGTTTGTCCAATTCATGTGAAGGTCTTTCTGTTTGGTAGGTCCAGATATATCTGCTAACTTGATGCACATCTCTGCTACTAAGAGTCTGTCACCCTCTGAGGCCCAGTTGATGCCCGGAGCATCGACATCGTTAACCTAAAAAGACAACAGACAAAAAAATTGATCATAAAATGCAATGTGTTAAAATACAAACTGCCCATAGCAGAGAGACATATATCAGGTCAAAGAACACTAATGACGTCAAGTTCAAGTTCAGCAGACTTTATTTCAACCTCTTTTGAGAATACAAATGAATAATTCCTACAATTATTATACATGAAATAATTTAAAAGAGACCGTGGAGTGAGAGCAGCAAGCTCGGGAGAGCTTGCATGCAGTGTTACCCATTAATATGTGTGCAAAACAAAATAGACACAAGAGAAAGAAAAGAAAGGGAAAAAATAGAAAAAATAAACACAAAAGAGTAAAGTCCAACATGGTACACCACCTTGTTTCCCTCTCACTTGGTCCTCTGCGAGGACAGAACGCACTTGAGCAGTGATTCCAATATTTTGGACTCCTGGTACCCCTTCACCAATCGATTAAATCATTGGAAATGAACAAATACAAATTTTACAATGGGGCTGGATGGAGCGGAAGTTTGACCAAATTTTGCATCAAAACAGTTTTTACATACTGCGCACTTCTCCCAAGGTTACCCTGAAACCATCCCACCTCACATTTGTATTATTATTATGTAGAACTACTTTTTTAGGTGTCAAGGATGCTTCCCAGGTGCCCCTGTGATGCTTGCTGGTGCCTCAAAGAGGTACTAGTACCCCTGCTTCATTAGTTGATCCTAAAGAACACTCCAAGTTCCTTTGTATCATACAGATTCTGGGACATTTGACCACTTACATTGAGAAACATCATATAATGTGATGTGTAAAAAATAGCTGAGACTGAGCCATAAATCAAAATGATATGAACTGGGGACACAGTCCTACTTAATGATATTGACTTTTTAAACAACACATGGGAGTTGCCTTATCATTTCAGGTCACACAGGTGACCCAGTTTAAATTGTAGGAGAGGACAACACGAGCAAGCGGCTATCTGTTACTTTTGTATGCATGTTCAATCAACTCTATACTGAATGTCAATTAAAAGCAAGCCACTGCATGGTTGAATGAATACATTTCCTCTCTGATAACTATGACATTGCAATAATCCACTGGATATCTCCAATATAACTTCATTACAGAAAATGGCTGATATTTACCTCAACATTCCCTGGGTACGTAACATAGTTACGATCATCCGAAAGTAAGATGAACACTATAAATCATCCCTTTTCTCGCGCCAGCATGATCTATATTAGCGTTGTTATCATATGTATGTACCCTACCATGCATTGCTTACTACACTGGTAGTTTATCTACACTTTCATATGTTTTAATGTTACTGCTATTGTTTCTAATTTGCAGCACTTCACTTGATTTTGAGAGGTACATGGTGGGGACTCTCTCACTGTAGTTGACAATCAATCTGTCACTAGAAACTTGACACAAACTTGACAGGTTTGTGAAGACTAACTGAAGTTTATGACACAACTCAAATTTCCCCTTTAAAGTCTATGCTAAGCATATGAAGGGAATATAGAGTTTCAGTTAGGACACCAACTGACATTGTCCAATTACTCTATTATCATTCATGCATAATAGGGATATTTGTGATGTTTATAACACTTTGAAGGGACATTTCAACAGTGGAAGAAGAAGCAATTTGCAGAAATTCATAAAATGGGCCGTAGGGTCCACATGAAACCATAGACTATAAATTCACCCTAAGATAACCACTAGCAGAGTATCATTATGACAAACCATCAACATTGTACAAGAGAATATGTAGGAAAAGAAGAACTTTGCAGAATTTCCTAATTGGACCATAGGGTCCACATGGGACCTTGGACTGAAAGTCTTTTGTACACCCAACATGGACTATCACCCAAGGAACATTGTGTCCGAGGAAAATATAAATCCATGGATGCATGTGCCAGAAACAGCATTTCAAACAGAATTTCACATAATGGGCCACTGGGCCCACATGGGGTCTTGGACTAAAAATCCCTGGACACCCTGAAGGGACCATTAGCAGAGCATCATTGTGACAAACCATCAACATTAAAAACAATAAAATCAATCTGTAAGAGGAGAACTTTGTAGAATTTCATAAAATGGGCCAAATGGCCAACATGGGACTTTGAACCAAAAATTCCTGAACACTGTAAATGGTCCACCACCCAACATACATTATGTCTAAGATTCCGCTAATCAATGAAAGCATGGTGAAGGAGAAATGTGTACAGAAAGACAGACAGACAGATAGACAGACTGATAGACAGATAATAGATAAATAGATAGATAGATAGACAGGCAGATAGACAAACAGATAGATAGATAGACAAACACATAGATGGACAGATGGATAGAGTGATGCTGCATGATCATAATGGCTCACACCAGCATGCTGGTATGAGCTATTACTGATCACAATTTACCTGTTCAAGGAAATTTTTCAATAAATCTTAATATTTCAGTGAATCATCAAATCAAAGATTTAAATACCATTGATAGATATCACTTCTAAAAGTGTCTTTGCTCAGTGGCTATTTTCACAGAGATAGATAGAGAGATCACAACAGACTGCATACAGCTGCTGATCAGTACTGTTATAACAAACTTGCTACATAAGATCACGAACCTGTTATCACACTGTGCATGAAGTTGAGATATGAACACATATAACGATGTAATCAGCTGGTCATGGACTCTGGATGTAATCACCATTAACAACAATATCACAAATCCACACATATCTACACTTGTGTAACTCTGACTATAATACTGCCAATATTGATAACTTTTCATTTCTGCAGCATGAATTCGGTGATCATTATCAGTAAATGGGGCTGATACTGTGATCATGATCACTATTACGGTGTGGCATAAGCTAGGACATGTCTCTCTGTGGTCACAATGACAAGACCCTATCGATAACAACAGGAAACTGCCCACGAACATGTCTCCCAGTGGTTACAATGGCAAGAACCTATTGATAACACCAGGAAGCTTCTCAAGGTCATGGTCTCTCGATGGACGTGATGACAAAAACCTATTGATAACACTAGAAAATTGCTCAGGGATGTGTCTTTCAGTGATCATGATAACAAGACCCTATTGATAACACCAGGTATCTGCTCAGGGACGTGTCTCTCAGTGATCATGATAACAAGACCCTATTGATAACACCAGAAAATTGCTCAGGGACGTGTCTCTCAGTGATCATGATAACAAGACCCTATTGATAACACCAGGTATCTGCTCAGGGACGTGTCTCTCAGTGATCATGATAACAAGACCCTATTGATAACACCAGGTATCTGCTCAGGGACGTGTCTCTCAGTGATCATGATAACAAGACCCTATTGATAACACCAGGTATCTGCTCAGGGACGTGTCTCTCAGTGATCATGATAACAAGACCCTATTGATAACACCAGGTATCTGCTCAGGGACGTGTCTCTCAGTGATCATGATAACAAGACCCTATTGATAACACCAGGTATCTGCTCAGGGATGTGTCTCTCAGTGATCATGATAACAAGACCCTATTGTTAACACCAGAAAATTGCTCAGGGATGTGTCTTTCAGTGATCATGATAACAAGACCCTATTGATAACACCAGGAAGCTTCTCAAGGTCATGGTCTCTCGATGGACGTGATGACAAAAACCTATTGATAACACTAGAAAATTGCTCAGGGATGTGTCTTTCAGTGATCATGATAACAAGACCCTATTGATAACACCAGGTATCTGCTCAGGGATGTGTCTCTCAGTGATCATGATAACAAGACCCTATTGATAACACCAGAAAATTGCTCAGGGATGTGTCTCTCAGTGATCATGATAACAAGACCCTATTGATAACACCAGGTATCTGCTCAGGGACGTGTCTCTCAGTGATCATGATAACAAGACCCTATTGATAACACCAGGTATCTGCTCAGGGACGTGTCTCTCAGTGATCATGATAACAAGACCCTATTGATAACACCAGGTATCTGCTCAGGGATGTGTCTCTCAGTGATCATGATAACAAGACCCTATTGATAACACCAGGTATCTGCTCAGGGACGTGTCTCTCAGTGATCATGATAACAAGACCTTATCAAAATATAAGAGACACCTCAGGGGGCTGTCTCTTTCAATGATGATGAAAACCATAGCGTGAGGTGATGATGTCATCAATAATTAAGCATAAATCTACTGAGGCTGATTAGTGACTCACAGACAGATTTACCTATTCACATGTCTGTTGTACTTTCATCCACAAAAATGTTGTACACAGTACAGTTCTGTAGCTAAACCAACAAACTGTTGTAACCACACCTCTGAGTCTATGCTGAGATGTGGTAATTATCTAGTAGCACACAGATGGAGACATTTCCAACATTTCACACAAGCAACATCAAATATTTCCTTCTTCAGAAACCACAAGAAAAAAAAAGAAAACAAACAAAAAAACAAACTCCAAATAAGACCAAGAAAGAAAAGAAACATTTACATTCTCATCAATACGTATTTCCACATTATAGTCTAAGACATGAGGATATTAAAACTGCTTTAAGGTAATGAAAAGTCCATTTACCAATTATCTAGCAGTAATCCAAAGGATATTATAAGATGGAGAACTGTTCAGCCTTGCATCGATCTGTACCATCCAAAGGTCGAGAGAGATAGCGGGACAGTCTGGTAAGCATCAAAACCTAATCAGACACTAAGTGTTCCTCACTCAAAGTGTGTCACTTGCAATTAATATAAAGTTCTGTGCTACATTTCAAAATACACAGTGTGAAAATGAAAGTCTTAATGACACCACTCAGGTATGGACAAAGTTCATTTATGTATCATTATATAGTTCAATGATACATGCAGCGGGCAACAGGAGTCACATGACCATATTTATGTTTTTACTATTACAAATGATCAAATTTTCCTTATAATGTAGATGTCTACCTGTTCTAAGTTATGGTTTCAACATCCTTCTGTGACTGACATGTTCATATCGTCAATCATTAATAATTGGAGAGTTACCGTCAAATCAATTGGGTACATGACGTGAGATGGCCCCTTATGGAAACACAAGCTTCTAAATACCCGACATATGGACCTTCCATTGGGTTTTTTTAACAGCAGCAGCAAATGAGAGTAACTGGTCAGAGGAAACAAGCATTACATGGATGGCTGCAAAATGTATGTAAAAATCTGTAAGGTGCATTTATCAACATGATTTTGTAAATACCAAAGGAACAGACGCTTCTTCACGTTTGTGTCTAAGTTGGTTTCAACATGTTAATATAAGAGCTATTCTAAAATCCTTTATTTTGGACATATCAATATCCTTAAATCATGATTTGTGAGTAAATAATCCACGCTTACCCTTATGTATGGGAGATTGCATTTCTTCACATTCTGACTTAAATATCTCAATGCCACACCAATTTCTGAACAGTCAATTATTCTATGCAAAAATACCATTAACTCAAATTGCTCAATCATTAAGAAGTCTCATCTAAAATCCAAAAAGCTAATTTCACATAAGGACAAATCTCTTTGTCATAATACAGTAGAATGGTATCAGAATTTGCCAAATTTAGGTATAACACCAATTTGTTGGTTTAATGTATAAATCCTAATTTAAAAAGAGTTTGGCTGCATGGGAATACAAATTTGTAAGTCCATTATACTGAACTGCCTTTGAAGATATTTCTGTAACAATTACTGAGGTTTAATGGAACTGATAAATAGAACAAAATGTCTAGTCATTTCAGGAAAGCCAATTGTTCCAATTCATCCAAATTGATAAAGTATCAAAAGATTTTATACCAAAAATTTTAATGTACACACTCAATCTGCAGAATCAAGAAATAAAACTGGAACTTAACGTGCATCCCTAATATAGACACAGGTTGTACAAGGGTAGATACAGCAACTCTGGTGAGGAAAGATGGAAAGGGGAACGAAGTGCATCAAAGGCGCACTACTAGTGCAAAGAGCCTCTGTTATCGCATCAGGTGGAAGCAACTGGAGGTGAAGCTCCTAAAAGCTCTTGTAAAATGAGACAATTTGAAGACAGAAAATTACTTTGAACTGACACCAGTGACACCGTCACATGTCTAACAATACCCCATACACCAGAAGTGTTCCACAAAATGTGCGATTTACACATGAGTTTTTTTGCACTATATATTTTATATTTTTCTTGCTTGACCTGAGGGGAGGGGGTGCTTCCCTGAGCTATCCTTTGGGTAAATTCACCAAAAACTGAGGGATTTTCCATTCAATCTGGCTCATCAACAGTTTTCTGCCACGAAAGATTAACGTTATTTTGGCATAACGTTTCACAGTGAGTTTTCAGCTAACCTCAGACGGCCTCCAACCTCCACCAAACACTCTGTCCACAAAAATTACACAAGATCTCACAAGAACTGTATGAGATCTCTTGACAATCCCACGAAAATTTTTATGATACCTCTAACCATTAATACTGCTATGAAAACAAGTTCTGTGGATAATTCTTGTGATATTCACAAGATTTGCATGAGACTTCATTAAAGTCATTACATGAGATCTCACATGACTTGTACCATGAGATCTCCTATGAAGCTTTATACAAGATAACACAAAAATGATTCTGCATAAGATCTCATATGGCAGATGTAGGAGGATATTACAGATACTAGAGTCAGATAATTTTTTGTTTCGATAAACACGTTCTTCCCTACAAGAATCAAATTTCTGTGAATTTTACAGAAAGAAGAGTCAGTGACAAATCTCAGGAGATACTTAATTCTCACATTTCAGATAGAAAGAACCTTCCTGTCATGGAACCAGCTAAATGAAACCTCATGAGAAACATATAAGAACCATTGATCTTCTGATGAGTAATCTGACAACTGGAATTCCGATCGAACATCATCCCTGTAAGAGAAATCCCTGGATAGAAATTCTCACCAGATATCTTCACGTTGTGCAGCACAAAGTGTACCATATTTCACTATAAAAGTAAGTTTTGGATATATGCACGTAAAGAGGATTATTTGACAAAATATGATAGGTTTACTAGGATGATGACAACACTAAATGCCTTCCTCACCATATTAATGGAAACATTGTAAAAATTAAAACAAAACAGGTTATTACAAGGAAACAGCAAAGCATGAATGACATCATGGCTTTACTAACAAACACAGCAGAAGCTCTGGATGGGTTATTTTCTGTCAACACAACTGTATGGGACAAGTCGTACTACCTATCTAGCACAAACTCAAACATCATGAACCTTTGACTTAAAGTGATGAAGACATTTATGATTCTTTACAAGTGAGGATGATTACCAAACCTCAGGAAAGCTTTTACTCTTTCTATATTGCTGGATTAAGCCATCCATCATTAATACACATTTGATATTTCTCAGTGGTACCTTGCATTATGTGAAATCTAATGTCATGCCATACAAACTAATTAAAAATCCTTAGTTCTTATTTTGATAATCTGAACTGAATACCTTAAAAGAAACATGATGCTTTGAAAAGTTGACGTTTATTTCCACAAAATTTTGAGCTCAATCTATTATGACCCCGATCTAATTTTTCACTGATGTCAAATTTCAAGGTTACTTCAACTGCTGTTGATAACAGAGAATTTAAGCAGTCATTTGCTGATGTTACACAACATTGTGTAAGCTTGAGGCAACTGAAAATCTCTCTTGACCAGAAAAGTCCTTCCTCAAACAGTAATATTTTGAATTATGAACAAGATATCAGTGTGGGATTAGAAGTGCCTGTAGTGAAAAAAAATATCCACTTTCATTTAAGATTTCCTTAAAAATTGTCACTGAAATATTCCTTTAAGGAGAATGGGGGACTTAACAAGGCATGGAAATTGCTTTCAGCTTTCATTTCCAAATTTCATGTCCTATATAATTTTTTTTTTCTTTGTAAAGCTTTGATCAGGCCAAAGGGTGATGGAGCCTGTTTTTATTTTTGTAAGTTCTGAGTAGTTTGCAGGTCAACGAAAACTTTTTTGAGTCTTCTTCAGCAGTCAACTTGATTTAAGCTTTTAACTTTTCACATTTTTCTTTGCATACATGATGCACTCTCTCCTGTCAATTTTTTCAACCCTCAAATGGGCCGTTCTAGAGCAACATCATAAAATATGCATGAAGTAGTCAGTCCTCTCTCTGAAAATAAATTCAACGTTGTATCCCAGATGGCACAGGTGATTCCAACAACTGAGGTCCCTGACTAAGGAAAACTTTAAAGGGACTAAAGAGATTGGCAACTTCCGATTATCAAAACAATAAACATATGAGACAGAGAAATGGTGCAAGAGAGCTGCATGGTGAATAAAACTCGAAGGGTAGAGAGGTTGGTTATAGGCTATATCTAGAGAATTAAAAGGAGACTTTGGTTATCCAGGATAGCCAGAACATGACAGGTGGTATTGAATGTATCTCAAGTCCTTCCGTAATTGCCAAACGATGTGTCCAAGATATTAGCACCTTCTCAATAGATAAGGATTTTCAAGTGAAAAGAGGCATTATTGTATGTGACTGAAGGATGTTTGCTCAGCAATGCCTCCTTACTTAGCGATGGGTCCCGCCATCACTGAGATGGCCACATTGAAATAACAGTGGACACATTTACAATGGACAGCTTCTGAGACGGTCAGCAAAATGCTTGGCCTTGTTGTGAACTGTGTTTAAATCTGACAATATCTTAAGCTAGGCATCTTTCTTGTTGATAATAACAAGCTCTGTGGGTAAGAAGGCTGAAGTATGGCTAATAGGAGTTGGTTTTCAGGTGATGTTGCTCCCTGGGCTTCTACCAGGGGTGCTTAAGTGGACCTTTGAACCCCACCAGATGATGCCTTCATGCTACATGCTTGTGATGGTGCATTGGAGACCAGTGTGAGTCAAGCTGTTTTAAATCCTGGCTAAGGCACTGTCTCTCAGCCATATAGTTTGGCATGATTTCTTTCTGCTAACATGATGGACTGCAATATAAATTTAACAGAGACTAAAATCAACCTTTGTAATAGCTCCAACATTGTCAGTTTTGTCACAAACTAGCTGTGGAGTAGTTTCACCATCTGGTAGAATTCCTCATGCATTACAACAAAAAGAACAAAACTCAAGATGCAGATGAATTCTAGAAACCATGTTCTTCTTTTCTTTTTTTTAATACTAATGCTGAATTAAAAAAATAAATCCCCAAAAAGTATTGGTTGTCGATGCAAACTAAAGCTATTGCCAATACCAACAAATATTTTTTCATATTTACGTCTATTCTACCACTTAAAATATGTCATTTCTATTACTTGAAAGGACATCATTTTCATCCTTTAAAATAAGTTGGAAATGTTTCAAAATGGGTGTATGCAACATGCTCATGTTTTGTCTGGGAGTCCCCCCCCCACCAAATGCAAAATTCCAATCAGGTTCTGCATAGCTTCGTTGCATCTAAGGTAATGTTCAAATGCATACCTCAATTTTCATTTTTATTTTCAAGCTCAAAAATGAGTCATCGTAAACCAACGGTGGAGACGAAAGTTATGTTCAGCACCCCCTTCCTCTACTAATGTACCAACTTTTCCAAGAATAAATGAAACAGGAGGAATAATTCAATACAATTCTCGTATCATCTCAACTCGTCTGACATGTATTTCCATTTTTCATGCACTGATTTTTTTCTCATTATGCCCAATTGAGAAATTACAGGCATGCGATCCTTATTTCAAGGCTGGGTACATGCTGCTTGGAACACCCTGGAAGTGCCATTTCCAGAAATCTGGAGGGTTTGAAAAGCCAAAAATTTTCTTGTACACTCCGTGCCATACTGTGGCGCTCTGCTTAGATGTTCCTGATGGCACTCAGCCCCTTCCAATACCTTCAAACCTTTATTTTTGGGTTCATGGGTGCAAACTATTTTGCACAATGACTGGGGAACTAAGAAGGGCAAACATGGTCCTTTTCAGTTAGATCCAGGGTAGGGGGGTTACCCATCCCCTTAGACCTCTCCTCATGCCTGATGCCCTATGGTATCTGTAAACTGACTCATTTGAAATCCTGGCTTAAGCCTTGGTAGGGCAACACTCCTCCCGTTATACCCCTCCCCCAGGACAGAGGTAAAAAATGGGGACTCTGAGTCGATTTTGCCCAATCATGCAAACAAACATGACTACGCCCCTGCATTGACCTAACTTCACACGGTGAGGTTATCCCAATATAGTGCTTTGATCTAACTTTACACAGTGACGTTGTATTAATATACTGCTTTGACCTAACTTCAGACAATAAAGTATCATTTTACTGTATCCTTGACTTGTCTTCACACTAAATTATAGATAATTCACACATCTCTCTATGGCCCGATCAAATGCATAATATTTCCTAATTATCCATGAAAACCGTTGAGCAATTTGTAACAAACGCAGAAAAACACCCTCACAGCCATCAACACCCACATACACCCCCAGCCCTCCTCTTTATGCCACACACAGCAAGACTAAAAACAAAGAAAATGATTTTAAAAGTATCACTGCACATTAAAGTGGCACACTGAATACACATCAATCAATTTGTGAAGAATTTGAAAGGTAAAATTACATGACAACGCTAATTGACACAATTATTCAAGTTTAACATCCACTAGCTTTCAAAGCAAAGCTATTTTTAATTTTTGACTCTGGCTTGTACTGGCTGTGTGTACATGAATAGGTACTAAATTTGAAAAAGTAGTCACGAATTTCCAAGAACCATATAGCATCATTTATCACTCACTGTCGTTCATTTGGCTGTGGCACATGTGAGGATCCTCTTAGTTTGACCATTTGCCATTAGTATGGGAAGGAACCTTGACAGGTTTGAGTAAAGAGTTAATTTCACAATTAAAACAACTCAACGTACCTCTTTAATTTCAGGTCAATCCTTAATACAACTAATCTGGTATCACTACTGGTAGTACCTTTACATAGTAAGACATAACCATAAATCAATCCCGTTTTGTGAGTACATATTTTTTTTCTTAACTTTGTACATCTGCTGTAATTATTGTGTTATCGTTTTCCCTCTGAGGTGACAGCCACCTTCTGATTATATATAATGCATAGCAATATCCAAAGGAGCTACAACTTGTTTCTTCTCATCAAAGTTGCCAGCCTTCACTTTGCCGTATCTTCCGTACTATATGTCAAAGAATCTCACTCTTTTGCTCTGGACTTGACAGACTGAAGTGTCAGTCTTAAGTTTTATTAATAATCAAGTGTCAATAAAATGACTCGATAGTCTCAACAAACAGAGCCATGCAGGTCTACCTTTTGAGGACTGCAAGTTACTATTACTATGGTTACAGATTATTTCAAACAATAAAGTTCTAAAACTTTCTGCCAGGAACCTTATCAAATTTTGTCTACTGTAACTGTTTCATCTTTATTGTCTGCAGTAGCCATGCATACCAATTCAGATTGCGATGTTGTAAGTTAAGTGAGTAAAGTTGTGTACCTACTATGGTCTATATGATTAGATCACATGAAGGAAAGTAGTGAGCATACTAATGGTATACACGTCACAACATTAGCTACCAAACTATCATAATCTTACAATGTTGTGATATAACGCTAACACGTTACAACATGAGGTATCTCTGTTTTCTTTTATCTTAACATGGTGAGGTGTAAAGCTAGCATGCCACAACATAGGGTACAAGTCTGTTTTGATTTATAATCATAACATGCTGTGGTATAAAGCTAACATGTCACAACATGAGGTACCTCTGTTTTCTTATATAATCTTAACATGTTGTGGTATACTGCTGTAGTCACAACATGAAGTATCAGTCTGTTATAATCTCTCCATGTTGTGGTATACTGCTGCAGTCAAAACATGAGTTATTTTCTGTTTTGTTTTATAATCTTAATATGCTGAGGTACAAAGCTAGTTATCACAACATGAGATACCAGTCTGTCTGCTTTGCTTTAAAATTTTAACATGCTATCATGTAATGGTACCAGTGAAACCAACTAAACACACTGAATTGAACACAAGGATATACATATCATTTCACTCTGCACATAATCACAAACTTGATGACAGTTTGACATAGTAGTCCTTTGGGATTTTAATGTCGCTGAAGAAAGCTACGAAAGGGAGGTAGAAAACATGTTCTCCCTTACAGAATGTTAATCTGACTATTACAATGAAGCATTCAATCGATTAAATTCTGAGGGCTCATTTTATTCATGGTCATAAATGTCATTATCGTCAATCGGGGTAAAATTAGATTTACAGCTTACAGTGAAAATCTAAGGCAATCCGCTGAAGTTGCCAAAATACAGCATGGCCTTGTTGCTACTTCAGTAAGTCAGGGTGGCATTTCGAAGGAAAATTATTGTGATCAAGTTAGAAGAGGGTGAGGTAGAAGAAATTAGAGTGGATGGCAGATGAAGGTAACTGCAATTTGTCTAAACCTGTCTTAAGTTCTTTACAGGGCCAGTGCAACCCTTTTACAGTTGGGGATGCCTTTAAGGGCATAACCCCTTTACATTTGGGAGTGCCTATAAGGGCACAACCTGTGTACAGTTGGGGACGCCAAAAATGGCTCAACCCGGTTTAAGGTTTGGGTGGGTAATTGTCTACAAGAGCACACTGAAAAATCCTACAAAAACATAATGTCAATCACTGTGTCAAACAGGTCACTGTTTTTAGAATCTTTTAACTACTTCGCTACACCTCTGCATCTGACAGGGTCAGTTGTTATATGTAGGTCTCAAATGTTGATATCAGACCACTTCGGGCACCTTAAACTTTGCAACTTCTGAGGCGTGTTTACAAAGGAACGAATTTATATAATATGTTCGTCTGAGGTACAAACTGAAGTGAATGGTTAGTACAAACTTGGCATATTAGCAGTTACCATATTATATAATTATGTCTTTATAATTAACCATAAAGAATAAAGTTTTTTTCTTTCTGTCTCATGGGGCACTTTTTGACTGAATTTCCAATTGGCAGAACCATTTTTCACCACATATCTATTGAAGAGTTATGCTTTCAACCGATGTAAAAGACCAGAGAGTAAAAAGTTATGTAAAATATACATCACAACTACAGCAGCTATCCTCCTCTTCCAAGGAACACTTCAGACAGCCTGCAGACATGTGATAATATGATTAATTAAAAGTAACTCATGGTGATAAGTCTCCATGGTGTCTATGTGCATCTTCATTGTCTTAATCATAATTGGATTTCCATAACTTCAATACTAGCACATCCACCCTTTCAATGAAAAAATTGCCGCAGTTCGTCATTATTCACAACAGGAATAAGCACCTCTCCACTTTCATTACAAAATATTAAAAAAAAAAGAGATTGACGAAGCGACCTGGAGCCGACGAGCATTTTTAAATGGAAACTGAGCAGATTTTTTTCCACATTTGCAGTGTCGCAGTGACGTTTTTATTGTTTAACTGCCTGAATGATTCAAAACCGACATGTAGAAGATCAAGCCAAGATAGAGAGCAAAACTGACACCTGACTCTTTAGGCAAATCAACACTGCTATCCAGCTTAGGCAGTTTTGGCAAATTTTTATTGTATTTCAGTAATTCTCTCTGGTAAATGCATCATCATCTCGAATGAAACAATTCTCAGTGTATCCTCTTTTGAGTCATTCTTGGATGCTAGGTTTTGCGTAGTTGAAATCTCATTTATGCACAGTTCTGAAACTGCAACCACTTGGTATAATAGTAAAACACATTCAGAGGCAATGACAACTCTCATTGTAACTTTCATGTGTTTTATAAGTTTGATACAAACAAACCAAATATCAAATCTGTGGAAGTTTCCCTTCTTGAGATATCTGTTCTACAAGGTTTTCACTACTTGACCCCTGTTGACCCCAAATGACTGTTGACCTCCATAAAAAAATATGCTACTTTTATGCAATATGGTACATCTACATACCAAATATAAATCTGTACAATCTCCCATTCTTGAGATATCAATTTACAAGGTTTCACTATTTGACCCACGTTAATCCAAATCACCTTTGACCCCACCAACAATGATACACTTCTTGTACTCTATAAGACACCCACATACCAAATATGAGATCTGCACAAGCCTCCCTTCTTGAGATATTGCACTTGCAAGGTTTTCACTATTTGGCCCCTTTTGACCCCAAATGGCCTTTGACGTTCATCAAAAGCTGCTTGTATGTAATATGGTGCACTTACTAAATATGACATATGTTCAAGTTTCCCTTCTTGAGATATTTTGTTCCCAAGGTTTTCACCATTTGACCCCTGTTTACCCCATACCATCTTTGACCTCCACAAAAAAGACTAGGCTTCTTGTACTTAATAAGGTTCACCTACAAATCAAGTATGAGATCTGTACAAGTTTAAGTTACCCTTCTTGAGATGTTGTGTTTACAAGATAGGCATCACAAGCATACACACACATACTTTCATATACACTTGCATGATAACAAACGGTTACAATTTCATCAAAACCAAAAAGGTATTCAGGCAAAATGTACCAGCTAGGATGGACTGATTTCATACTTATTGTGTGGGTTGGTCATAGTGAGTGGATGATCACTATTGTTTTGGGTATGGTCAAAGGTCAGCAGAGTCAGCAGGGGTCAAAGTGTAAAACCTGGTAACAATGGTATCTCAAGAAGCGTAATCTTGACTGATTTCATACTTAGTTTTTGGGTTCGTCATAATGAGTATATGATCCTTATTGTTTTGGGTGAGGGTCAAAGGTCAGCAGAGGTAAGCAGAGATAAAACTGTGATAACCTTGTAAACACAGTATCTCAAGAAGTGTAATTTTGACTGATTTCACACTTATTGTGTGGGTTGGTCATAGTGAGTATATGGGTCACATTGTTTTGGATGAAGTTCAAAGGTCATTTGAGCAGAGGTCAAACTGAGAAAATATAGTAAACACATTATCTCAAGAAGTGTAATCTAGGCTGATTTCATACTCGGTGTGTGGGTTGGTCATAGTGAGTGGATGATTCCTGTTCATTTTGGTGGAGGTCAAATTCCATTTGAGGTCACCAGAGGTCAAACTGAGAAAACACATAAAACTGTTGAGCACACACAGTGGTCAAAAGAGCTTAGTGTGTAGGCACTCTCTCTCTAGAATGATAAGGTGTTTGAATTTTAAACTTGGTATGTAGATGTTGTACCATGTTCTTCATTAATATTGGCAAGGGATCACAGTCCTTTGACTTGTTTTCTTTTCAGTTTGTTTTCATTTCACCATCCTCTGTCAATTATGTAACATCAAAGATGCTAATGAGGTATTTCTACCAAAATCAGAAGTCATTGAAGGTGATGAATCCCTTGAAATCTAATATTTCTCTCTTAAATTTCAATTTGTCAACATGGCTGCTGCTGCCGCTGATAACGATGAATTCATTTATTAAAGCTCACCACTGATCACACGTCTTCAGAGAGGGGGCAAAACTTATCAAAGTTTGGTCTGAATAGTAGTAAGTGTCTACCGTTTGGATCAGGTATCACAAACACCAAACTGTGTGACCCCAAGTTAAGAATTTGGTGCTTGTTAATTTTGTTTAAATCTTTTTGTAGTTCACAAACAATATTTTTGCCATTTTAATGCATGTGAAACTTCAGCAAGTGTGGTTTGGAGTACAATGTACTTACATCTCTTATGTGTTTCTATTTATTGTATTGATAATTTCCATCCAAAAAATGTGCCAAATGTACATTCTAAGTTGTCTTTGATTGTTAACACTTTTATTGCAAGATTCAAAATTTGATTGTAAAATGTTTGAAAATTACTGGCATTTTTACTTTGCCAACCATGACACTTCATCTCCACCAACGGAGTAGCGCAGCAGATCAAAATCTTCCACACATCACCAGATGACTAATCAAAGTTTGAGACTGCAGTTAAAACTCCAAATCTAGCTGTCATTCTCCTAACTTTTACATACATTCCCATCAGAAAAGGCTCATTTATCTCTGCACAGAATACAGATTTTTCATTTACTACGTTTCCTGTTGCTAACTTGGATAATCTAATTCTGACGATTGCTGGGACAGATTCACCTCCGACGACGAGCAACTTATAATCACTCCACTGTTTTTGAAAACCTGATTCACAAGATGAATGCGATGCCCCGGGGAACTTGTGAGGTAAAACGCAGCGAAATTTTCAAAACTGATGGTGTTGCGGGCCTGAGGAATATCGCAGAAGTTTTGTAATTTAATTGTCAACTGTTGGTTGCTTAAGGGATTAAAAGATAAAAAGCAATCGATGGATCTCTTTGACAGATCCAAAGTGATTTTGCAGCTATTATTCTCTGACTTGTTGTGGTGGCATTACGACTATGACAGTAGTATGGTGGAAGTATAGCCTATGATTGTCCAGCTACTGTTAAGGAAAGTATGCTTGTGGTTTGTTGGTAATAGCTGTGTAAAATGTGACGACATTTGTTTGGATGTCTTTTATCACCTGGAACTCTCCTCCACCATGAAGATATTATTGAACAGTTACAGCCTGAGAGTCTCACTGAGCAGGCTCAAGAAAATTAATCATTCCTTTAAGGGATAACACATATTGTCTACAATTAAATGGTTCACACTGATGTAGAAATTCTTCCATTTGATAACTTTAGCTGCATTATGCAAGTCTGAATAACCTAAAAAAAAAGTGACACCATACCACGCATCTCAGGTAACTTTGAGTAGGAGCTACCATAACGTTTATTTCTGGTAGTATTTTTGTTGATTCCTAAAAATTGATCACAGAGTTTCCTATCATCTACCATTATGTATGACTCCACCTATCGCATAGAAGTTACCTACCATCAATGTAACACCTAACAGTTTGCCGTCATCTTCCTTACACAGAACAGAATCTATAATTAATGAAAGGTAAACTCCAGTCTTCTGAAACCAGTCGAGTTTGTACTTCCATCTAAAACCCACAGTGGATCAGCAATAAAATATATCTTCAGTCATAGCTTGCTCCTGAAAAACATTACTACAGTGGATCCTTCACATGTGATTGTTTTCTTCTCATAAATTTCTTTCACTCTTTTAAGAATGATTTGCATGTTTTGATTCCAATCAGCAAATCGTACCAACATACTGAATTCACAGCAGAGCCGACATTATTAGGTCCAGACTAACAGAGCACAAATTAAAACCAAACATCAATGCCAGATACATTAATGCAGAACGAGAGATATGATAGGAGATAGGGGTCATTGGTGGGAAAAAAAAGGTGATGAGGTTAGTGGGAGAAAGACGTGATGGTAATGACAGGGTATTTGGGATATAATGATTAGGGACACTGACTATAGCGTAAGTAACATTAGCTACAGCGAAATGAAGACTGATCTTTAATGTCAGGAACATATTAAGTACAGTGGACCAGACAATGACTCCAAAGTGGACACAAAATTTAATGACTACAAGGTAAGGGACAATCATGATAGCGTAAGGAATACCGACTGCAGTGTGCTGATCATTGTATTCAAATCAAGGAACATAAATTACAGTGCAAGAGAAAATAAATACAAAAGTAAAGGACATTGATAACAGGGTTAGGACTAATGACTCCAATGCAAGGGATACTGACTTCAGGGTAAGGGCCACTGATTATAGTGTAAGGGATACTGACTCCAGGGTAAGGGCCACTGATTATAGTGTAAGGGATGCTGACTCCCTGGTAAGGACCACTGATTATAGTGTAAGGGATACTGACTCCAGGGTAAGGACCACCGATTATAGTGTAAGGGATGCTGACTCCCCGGTAAGGACCACTGATGTTAAGGTCATAGTGGATGGGTCACTCACTCCAAAGTGAGGAATTTTGATTACAGTTTAAGGAAACATTGATACAAATTAAGGGACATTGACTGCAGGTTAAGGGACATACTGTGTACATTGACTACAAAACCTGATATCCTTAGCTTGGTTGCCAAAATTTATCAAAATCTTACTGATGATATTCAGCGCTACTCATCACTTATCATATGACTTAAGAGATGACACAAAGCTTGTCTACATTTGGTAAATATATTAGAATGTCTACCAGTTGGGATCAAAATGTGACAAAATTTGTAGCCATACAGACGGTAAGAGAAGATCTGTATGTACCACAAGATGTCTTGGCCTTTGATCACATCTGTGTCTTTCTGTCTTAGGCAGTTGTTGCCATTTTAACGCTAAGGGTTTGAACAGCCATCAGGCACTGTCATAAGTTCTTGATTAACTTGCCTTGCTCAGAGAGCAAAAACGTTTCCCGTCATTGCGTTATGAGCTTACGAAACTGACATCATTAGTCTCTGCAAATGAAACTATGGCAATATGATGCTTCCAGGGTAAGCCCCCTTCAGACATAGGTCATCAAACACAGACAACCTAAAGACTGGATGCAAGCCATGTGTCTACAAGTATAATATGATTTAAGAGAGTCAGCTAATTGGGAAACCAATAGGGCATGAATTTGATTATTTCCAGAGGCACTGCAAGACTTAATCCAAAGGAACATTGACCGCACGGCCACAAAAACTGTAACAGTATGTGAATACTAACTGACAGAAGGTCAAATGGATTACTGTCATGAACATGACAATAAAGACAAAGATTTTACCACTTTGTAAATCTCAATTTTCATTTTCCCTTCTGTTTTCTAAAGTTGAATTAACTTCTGTTCTATCAACGAATTTCTCAATTTTGCAAAGCTAGAATTCCATGCTGCAATTTGACAGACCACAACAACTGTGTCAATTGTTTACCTTTTTAGTGGGGCAATACATTCTTGGATCAGCCTTAAATGACAAGTGACTCATTCAAAAAAGATGAGATCACACTAAAACTGTTATAGATTTGGGCAAAATTTCAATTTTTGCATAATTTTCTTTTGTCTTCTCATTTTTTTGTGTTTATGAATCAATGGAGGTCCATCCTCCTAACCAACCAGCAAACATCAACACATAAAAATAATATCAATAAAACCACCTACCTAGTGTTTAGGTTTCGACGCCACACGTTCATGAAAAACCCAAATATGTAGCAGTTTGTTCATGAGAATCTAATTCTACACTTGGTTTGACCATTATGCTGTTCTGCTAGCTTTCATCCTCATAAGTCACTTGTGTAATCATTATTAAAACCTCCCCAAAAGACATATTAGGTTTAATCACAGTGTAAACACCTGATGGTTTCATCATCACAGTTAAATGATGTTAACCATCCATCACCACAATCATCACTCAATGTACTGATCAACACCACAGATTCTCTCAGATTAACTCATCAGATATTCATCACAAGTAGATGATTCTGATTGCTTGAGATTATCAGAGGACTAAGTCTACCTTAAGTATAGAATTACAAGAAAATAAACATTCTATAGATTAGAGACCAAATCCTCTTCATGAACTCACATCTTCATAGCTTGCTCCATTGCTGAGATATAAAACATTGAAAGATTTTCACATAATTTGAAATAGTCAATTTGCCATAATTTGGGAAGTGTTTGTAAAACTGCATTTGTTTCCATTTGCGATTGAAAAGAATGTAACCTTCAAAAGTTCATGACTTTGTTGCATAGCATCTTGTACAGAGGCTTTTATGGTTAAGACACCCAAAAACAATGAGACAGTCATCACATTTCCTGACAAGGTGCAATGGTTTTTTTAAAAAGAAGAAAAAAAACAAAGAAATTAGTTTGAGTAGTACAAGAATAACATCACAAAATTATTATGCAATCTACCACTTTCAATTGAGTGACTAAACATTGACATTTTATATCTCGGCTCAGGAATTAACCTTCCCAGCAGGTGGCGGTATGTAATGCTTCTTTAACATACATACCGAAACATCTGCAGACAATTAGAAATTTGTCTCATGTAAGATCCAAGGTCTCTATATTTATGAATCTTTCTTTATAATCTCTGATGATTGGCTCAGAAGAGCCTGAATGTTTATGGCCTAAGGAACAGAGGTATTGAGGGCTACTGCTTGCAATTGATTATGTCAGCATACATGAATTTTGATAGCTTACAATCTGTGCGCAAGTTCAGTTACAACCCAAGCGATAGTTTGCAAACGTTGGTATTACAAATGTAGTCAGAGCTGATGCATGAGTAACACACATCCATTGAGTGGGCTACTCAATAATATCCTGGGAAGATGGGGGTTGGACCATTTGAATTTATTTTCAGGCTTTGTGATAATATAGTTTTCGAAACCTTTGAATGTATGCTGTAATGATATTTTTGAATGTATGCTGTAATGATATTTTTGAATGTATGCTGTAATGATATTTTTGAATGTATGCCGTAATGATATTCATTGCTTGATCATTATCATCACCTCCCGTAGAATAATCATCAATAGAATAATCATCAATAGCATAATCATCAATAGAGTAATCATCAATGGCAGTTATTTTGTGAGTTATTTGTTCACTCTTCAGTTATTTATTATTATTTCAAAACCAGGAGAGGATGCCTCTATACAGTTGACCTACCTTAGCATTGAACTCTACCAGAAAGTCAAAATGTCTCTTAAGATCCGTAGCTAGGATGAGTTCCACCACCAGATATCGAAAGCGTCTGAATTCTGCCTCGTCTAGGGAACTGAGAAAGTTGTACTCGGGTTTGGATAGGAACAGACTCCACGACGAGGCTGCATGGTGATTTTCGAGTACTGACCGGTCATTATACAGAATCGCCTGGAGAAATTCAAAGGAAAGTAACCATACTTTAATGACAAAAGGTTTAAGAACAAAAGTGGTCGGCAAGGAACACAAGAAAAGCAAAAACTCTTTTGTTTTTTTTTTTCAAATAAAATGATCAGATTTTAGGACTTGCAGCAACCAACAAGACAAAGGCTGAGTAAGTCCATACCACTGGCATTGACATGAAATGTACTGTTTGGTGACTCAAAGCTTGAGGGCACACTAACTTAATACTGAAAAACTGCGAGGCAGTTCCGCATCAACGTATTACAAATAATGTATTTGTTGATGACATCTGCAAATCTTCCCAATGCAAGTTTAACAACCTTGGATTGGCCTCCCTTCTGACATGGCATACCAGAATCCCAACCAATTTGTCGCAGTCTGAGGACAAATTATTTCTTCTCGAAAGGAGACATAACTTGAAAAGATCAACAGAGGCACCACCTTGAAGGATAACAAATATTTACAGAGATTTCAGCCACCCATCACTGCAGACAAAAGAAAAAAAATATTAAGGAGGTACCAATATTTTAATCCCATTTACTGCTTAACAAAAAGTACCATTTAGAGTTTAACGCTGAATTCAATTGACGTAACAATTGAACAGTCTCTGTTTTAAAGACTACTTTTCAGATTTATCTCAATGTAATGCTTTGCTCTTGTGTTTCTAAATGTTTGCAGCCTCTCAGTACACAATGATGCAGTCCACCAGTAAATGACTGTAGCCTCTGAGTACATAACACATTGACAAGGCAGTCCACTGGTATGCATCTTCAAGGGATTACTATCAACTCCTTTTTTTTAATATTTTAGTCACATGACAACAACTATTTCTTATTTTCATAAAGTTTGAGGAGGGGTTTAAACTCATCAAAAACATGGAAAAAATACCCCATGAAGTCACAGATAAAAATAGTGTCCGACACAAATCCTAAACGCAAGAGTGAGAGTACTGAGAGAGAGAGATACAATAGTAACCCTCATGTTAACACCTACAAAACCTCCACGACTGAGAGCACTTTTGTGCAGTTTGAGGAGCCTGTTTGTGAAAATCGATATGTCTCGTAGTCTACAAACATCTTCTAAGAGGTACAGGGATCCCAGAATGAAAAAAGAAATCCACTTCTGAAGCTTTTGACAAATTATTCAGAGTGGGGCAACAGTGAGAGGTAAACAATACTATCGTTGTTGATGTCTTCCAGATTTCAACATATAAACCTACTTAACTCAGCCAGTGCAATATTGATGACATCACTGCAAACAACTTTCATCAAAAATTCCCTCAATAGTCCAAAGTTTTAACAATCTAGACTCTTATAAGGTCTTGCTCATGATACGTTTCTAAATTTTTTGATTCACTTAGCTTTTTATAGCCCTAAAAACCAGGCGTTATAATAACCAATACATTGATGAGATCAAGGATGAGATCAAGTGAAACACATGCTGCTTAAAATGTTATCATTTCAGGGCAAGACTCTTACCTGAAAAGGGCTGAGTCAACAATTCAAGACAAAAATATGACATTTAATGGACTTGATGGAATGGTTGATTAACCAAAATATGGTTACATTTAAAAGAGTACATTTTACAAGCAGATAATACTGTATTTAATTACCTCTCTCACCTGGATTGGTAATTTAAGAATGACTCACCAGTATGCTTGGTACAGTTGATGGGAGTGAATTTGTTGTGTTGAGACAGGTAAGTGAAGCATGAAGTAAATACACCATAATATATGAACTGCAAGGTCCTACTCAACTCAAACACAGCCTAAATCTTACCACTTACTTACTTTGCACTAACTTCAGTATACCCTATATACTTTCACTAGGAAAGTTTGAAAATGAATGAAAGGGCTTAAACACAGATCAGTAAAAATGCCTGTAACATATAAAAATATTTACAATTTTTCGGAGACAATACAACATGATTTCTAGCTCCATGCTACATTTATCACTTCCTATAGTAACCTAAATTTCAAGTGAAGATTTTCACTCCCAACTTGTGCAAAGTCACTATAATCCATGATATGAGCACCTTGCAAGGCCATTAATATAACTGCAGAATAGACAGCAAGGGTAAGAGAGTGGAAAAATGCCTCCAGCAAGACAAAATATGGTGATATCAAAGTTGCAATGAGATGTGAAAATTAAACAGGCAGATTGTCAAAAAAATGCCAGGTTTGAAGTATTTCTAGAGGTTTATGATTGATTCAAATCAATAGCTTACATACCATAGACATAGTTATCTAATAGACTAATGTCGTGGTGACTACCGACAAACTGAAAAATGAAGCCAAACAATAATACGTACACTGCGACAAAACAGCTCTGCTTTCGAAAATTGCCTTGTATAATGCACGTTGCTCCTGTGAAGTTGTTCCTTCAATATCTAACTACATCTTTGTGGAAAACAGAGGTAAATACAACCGTTTGATTTTTTGAGTTAAGCTGACAACATTCAGGGAAACTTGCCTTCCAAGTTTTAGCTGTTTGCGGGTTATGTTATCTTAAAATTTCCGTTGGATTTGTGTTATGTGGTTTCCAGAAAACCTGATATACTGCTTTAAGCAAAAATTTTTAATAGTTGGATCCGTTACCATGGATACAATTCTGTATCTACCCTGCCGGTCACATATCTTCAACATCATGTTGAATATTACTACAGCACAAATTTCTTGAAAGCACAAAATAAGCTATGAATGTGAAATCCATCTAATTTTCGAATTCTAAACAAAACTGGTGAGCTAGATTTGAAAGTCTGGGTTGGTTATTTTTCCTCCCTGAAGGCAAAAAGTTGATATATTTCTGTTGATCAATTGATCATGGTTACAGACTGATCTAATATTCTCCTCTCTCTAAAAGCATACACAATCGTGATTTAAACTCCAATTAAAAAAACTGTTTATAAACAAACTCTGTCAAAGTGCACAGAGTGTGGACTGCTTCTCTGCAAACACCAGAGACTTCCAGAGAAATGATCACAAAGTAGTGATAACATGATGGAAATTAACTACGAACCATTGCAATTACAAGAGAATCATGTAGTCATATATAACAAATAGAGAGGGTCTGCTTATGATCAAAAGTGCGCAATAACAACTTGGATGTGTCCAATAGCTGAATATTGTCAGCTTTAGTTGCAAATATTTACTAGTGCAGTAAATCATCCTGCTAACATATAAAAAGCAGATGCACCAAGATAATAAAAATTCTGCTTCTGACAAAAGTAGTCAAACTTTGTGGTGATCTGTGAACAGAAGAATACTAGTATGATTAAAGTTGATCTGCTGTTGTATATTCTACTGTTTCATCATCATCATAATCATCATCACCATCACCATCACCATCATCACCATCACCATCATCACAATCAATCAATCAATCAATCAATCATCATCATCACAATCATCATCATCATCACAATCATCATCATCATCATCACCATCATCATCATCATCACCATCATCATCATCATCATCATCACCATCACCCCAATCACAATCAATCAATCATCACCATCACCATCACCATCATCATCATCATCATCATCACAATCATCATCACAATCATCATCATCATCATCATCATCATCATCATCATCATCATCATCATCATCATCATCATCATCATCACAATCATCATCATCATTATCATCATCATCATCATCATCATCATCATCATCATCATCATCATCATCATCATCATCATCATCATCATCACAATCACAACCAATCAATCAATCAATCAATCAATCAATCAATCAATCAATCATCATCACAATCATCATCATCATTATCATCATCATCACCACCATCATCATAATCATAATCAATCATCATCATCATCATCACCATCATCATCACCACCGGGGTTGCAAATACCTTGGGCGGTGGTGGGCAGCACTGCCCACCACTCTGTGTTCCCACCCATCACTCCAGGTAAACACCTGTCTCCCTGTCCACCACAACACTACACAAACCTAAAGACTATTCCCAAATTATTATGTTTTGCTCATTTAAACACCAAAGGAATGAGTCCAACAATATTCTGCACTACTGTTGTCAGAGAGATCCTGGAATGTTCCTGAAAGCTTTTTTTTGAACAGTTTCTGGGGCCACTGTCATTTGTAGCAACTGAAAATAACTGCAAACCCCTTGGTTTATTGTCACTGCATCATACATGAAAGTTCCTAGCATTTGTAAAATATCGCTCCTGGTGTGTACAGCAATCCTGCATTTCTGGCTGAGTGTGAATATTGCTTTTTTTACTTCTACTTGCTATGCCGTTTTTAAATACGGCTAGACATTTGTTTAACATAAACTAGGCTACTACTTGTTTGAACTATGATAACCTGAAACAGAGCTTACTTTCCAAAATTTATCCTCGTCTAAACCACATCTCTCTTATGGAGGAGTAATATTACGACAAAATTTGGTAAGATTCCTATCAATAATTACGAGGCCTTTCCCAACAGTAACTTAGCATAAACCTGTAGGCCTACATGTGGGCATAAACGTACTAGTTAAGTCTGTTGCAATAAAGAAGGCTTTTTTGGCCAAAAATATCTGCTTTCACTCAAAGAGGACTAGAATTGAGAAAAAAAATGAAAAATGTGCAACTAATAGTGATGAAAACATAGGATTTGAGAGTTAAAAACATTTATCTTGAGATTTTGTTTGAAGTCTATTGCCTTAACACTGGCAGTAACCTACATTACAGTAATACTATTAAAGCAGCTACTAGCCTACATACAGTAGGCCTATCAGTATACATTGAAAGGAAAAAAGCAAGAAATAATTGAAAAAAAACCCAACAAATACATAAAATTATGGAAAATAAAAAAAGTTTAGTGGCTGAAAAATGGGGTAGATATGGGAGTAGGGGGTAAGGTAAATAGCTTTTGCCAGATCAGGCAATGTGCCTGGTATTCAAATTTGATTAGCTACAACCCTGATCATCACCATCATCGTCTTCATCTTTTCCTCTTTCATCATTGTCTTCCAGATCCCATGCTCTATTCACAGATTTATCATCTTCCTTTCTCAACACATGACCCCATCCATCTCAACCCATTTCTCTTTAATATTACTACAATGATACTTTCCTCTAGATCCAATGAACCTATCCATGAGCTGACTTGTATTAGTATTTCCATCAGACGATTCACACCACACATCTTTGGAGTCATGGCTCTATCTGTTCTCCTCAAGATAACTTTTTCTACCATTTTACCGTTTCAAGGGACTTTCCACTGACAAGTTAAAGGGATCTTATATAAAAGGAAATCATGTTTGCAGACATTTCAAAGCCCATACCAGTATCTTGTTCCTAACTCACGATATTGCTGTTTGAAGTGAGACCTACTCTTGGTCAAGAATGACCTCCAGTTCCATCACGGTTACCAAAATGCAACGTAACACTTGCAAACTGATGCAATAATTCTATGTTGTTCTTTGAAATGGAAGAGTCTATTGAAAAATATCATCATATTTCTGTTATGACAGTCAAGCCAATACAGAAACACAAAAGATATTCAATTAGTTGTGTGTGAATGACATAACAGATTTCTCACAGTGAAAAAAATTACTAATTTGAAATGGACATTTTTTTCAAATCCATAATTTGCAAATGAAACATGCTATTGAGACATGGTTTACACCAACAAAGAGCAGAGAAAAAATATTCCTGTTTCTATGAAATGGACTTAAACCTTTTTCAGTGACCAATGCATCATTTGAATTTTTAAAAGTTTGGGTGAGCAAGTTATTCGTGAGCAACAAATAACTGAAGTTCTACCTCTATTAAGGAACTTAGTTCTTGTAATAAAGGCCAATGTCCCTCCTCACTCTAAATATTCTTTTAATCTGTGTCAACGAATGTTGGTGTAAAATATGAATTTTTTGCAAAACAAATGCCTTTCAAGTGATTGCGTGTGTACTGAAAAACCAAAAAGATAAGATTATGCTTGATCTTAAATTTTTCTTTATTTTTAAATGTCCACACGAGGTTGTACATGAATGGACTATATCTTTCAATGGAGGAAAATGACAATGACTACTTCGAAAAACAACGGGATTGGCACAAAAACAGTAAAAAACAGAAATCATATTTGAAAATTAATGGTTCTTACTATAACCGCCTACATAATGGATATGCAACAGTACAGGTCACACTAGTGTATCAAAAACATAATACTCAAGTCGTCGCTCCTTGGCAGGTATTGGGAATTGTAGCATTGGTGAAAGGAAACACTGTATTTACAAATGACCTACGAACTGAACACAACCTTGTCCGTGACGCCAGTGATCATGAGTTGTTCAATACTAGTATACTTCCCATTGGCTTGCTCAAAGAAGCACGCCGTTGATTTGAATGAAAACTGTCAACCACTACATTATCGTATTCTACACTTTTTGTCGCTATGTTAGAAAAATTTGAAATCATATGGCAAAATTAACCAACTGAAACCTGTTTATTTTCCCAGATTGTCTGAATGGTGTAATTAAAAGCCTTACGAAAATTTTGGAGATGAAATTCCAATGTTTTTACTTTTTGCCTATGCAAGCAATCACTTTAATATTTTCTTAAATAACGTTTATTTTTCTTCTGTGGGCAGGGAGAGGGGGGACGGCGGTAGTTTGTGTTTTTTTCAAAGCTATAGCAATGTTTTTAGCTCCATGGTCAAACAGGTCTGTAAAGAAGCATAAAACAATATACGACAATACTGCATCCCATACAAATTACAAAATATACGCACCTTCCTTTTTCTCTGTGGGCCTTATTTCTTTGCCAGGCTTGTATGAATAAGTAGGTTGCAGGGGCCAGGAGGCACCCTTACTATCCTTTTATATTGAGTTTACTTGTGCTTTGGTAATACAGGTGACATGGAACAACAGACACCTGTATGCTAGGTTCGAGAGCTAACCTTAAGTAGGAAATTGTTAAAAACTACAGTAGGTCCCTACGGGAGGCATGACTGTTACACAATCAACTCTGGCACACTTACAGTCTTTTTGTCTTGGTAGAGTAACATTATCGATGAAGCTACAACATCAGATTATTCCTGTTTTAAATCCCTTTTTGTTGGATTTAATTCCATTTTAATTTGGTAAGATGAAATTCCACACACCAAGTTTAATTGGTCAGGGTGCCAAAATTAGTTACACTTGATTCTATTTGCATATGAGTCCAGACCATGTTTCCATGGAAACCAGAAGAATACCAGCATTTTTCAACGGGTCTGATTACCAAGTGGTGCTTCCTTACCAGTGATTCTGCAAGTAATCTGCCAATGCTGGTAACCAGGATATACCATCGACAACTCATGGTGTATCAACAAGGAGAAATTTACCTTGAGGGGGGATGTAGCAAACCTGTTCTGGTATATGGAAGTTTAAAAAGCAACTTTACAAAAAGAGACAGAAATTATTACAGATAACATGATAACACTCTGTGTTGTATATGACTTAAAAAACATCATTTCTGTATGAGCAGTAGCAAGAACTCTACACAGCAGAATGTATTCCGTGTTGTGTGAATGATAAACAATAGCTTAGTTTTTGATATTGGGTAAAAAAGGTTGGAGTAACAGACTTCCAGGAGGTGAGGTCACTGAGGTGTCTTGAAAATGGTATGTTTCAACAAATATTATTTTATAGTGAGAAATCATTTGCAGGATCTTTTTGGATAGTTAAGAGGGTCATTAGAAAAGGAAAGATCAATTTCAGAATAATTCTCATCATTCTGAATGGTTTCCGTTATTTGGTTCCAATTGATTAACAGCTAATATTCTCACCAAATTCAACTGATATTCTCACCAAATACTTATGGGTAAGTCAGTTAACTCCCTTCATCATAATGCTTGTTCTTACAACTGGGGAATGTACCACAGATGTCTTATAATTTTGAATGCAACATACACTTGGGAACAGCAATAAAAAAAATCAAAATGGTTAAAATTATGATGCTCAGAAAAAAAGTATGGTGTACAATGTTACACAATGATGGCAAGACTACTTCTTAGATTTAAGATGAATGAAAAATAGTTTAAACTAGAAGTCTGTTCATCCATCGTGGAAACTTAAAAGCAGTTTAAAATTTCATTGAGCAGCCAAGTTGTTTATCTCTAAAGTGATGAAACCCTTTCAGACTAAAGCTTCCATGCCTGTCTTACAAATTTTAATCTCAGTTCTGAATAGCCCTGCATCAAAGTGCAGTAGGCCTCATGCTGACTGTAGGTCTTAAACTTGCGAGAAAAATTACAGATTCTCGATTTCCAATACTTCAGACAAGTTTGAAAAAAAAAAAAGAGCAGCTTTTATTTATTGAAACATTAGCATCTTGAGAGGTCACCGGACATCTCATAGTACAGTGTTCAGTTTAAACTGGTGCTAGTGTTCTAAATTATGAACAGCAATAACATTTTAAATTGATGATAGTGTTCTCAATGTTTGAACAATATTTACAGATCTATGCTATCACAGTATAGAGAGCAACGTGTATTAGGGATTCACCGATAATCGGGTCGGACATTGGATTAGGCCAATGTTCACCACTATCGGAAAAACGTTGGATCGATGAAATTTAGATGCCGATGTTTGCGGATGTTCAGCAACCTGAAAATATATTTTCATGGGGGGACATATTAATCACTGAACCACAAGATAGGAATTCTTAAAGGCCCCACAAAGGCTATTTCCCATGCTAAAATCCCTGTAAAATTTGCAATGATTTTGGAATCATGATAAAAGCTCCTGAGATCCTATACCATACACAAAATAAAAATTTTGCAGGAAAGATTATGTTTGACTGCAAAAATATTGGTAGATGTTGTGATAAAAACATTGGTCATCCAATCAGCAGACAAGAACCACATCGGTAAACCCCTGATGTGAATTAAGCACAAGTCAGAAACCTAGCCTATCTGTCAACCACTGTTACTTTAAATCAAAGAGACCAATGGGAATGGATATGAAAATTCAGGTATGAAAAAATGGGGCTTAAACAATGTGTTTGGTAGTGGCTATAACATATTTGACTTTCAGTGGCAAAATATGACAAATTTTCAACCCATATTCCAGCTTTAAGACAAAGTCAGATCATGATAAACATGATATTATCACCAAACAGTTGATGAGTTCTCTGAATACAACTTTCATTGCACAGCATCAGGGTATAATGTTTTTTGACTTATTTTGATTCCTTGCTACAACCCCTTCTCCCATGCGACGTCACCCTCCACAAACAAATAATAAATATATGTTCTTCTAATACTGGTTTGAAAGCACATTTTTATTACAAATATGGAAGCCAAGTGAAGATATATTAATAAAATGCTGTATTAACTGTTAATACAGCTTGCTATACCACACAAAGTAACCTGCGTTTTAAACTGATCATAACATATCAAATTGATGCCTAGAATTGGTAGGGCATGTCTGCCAAAACAAATGCCAACTATTTTACAACACTGAAGCAATTGCATCTGCTCACAATTTGAAATGGAAAACCTCTCTTTTCTGAAACGAAGACTTAACTCACTCTCCCTGCAGTGTTGGCTGGCATATGACCGTCACACACCACCACAACAGAAGTGACTTTCAACGCCTGCATGATCACTGCCACGGTGCATTTATTAGTCATGTACACTACATCAAACTTCAGCAATGTATATATATACAATATCAAACAATCTCTACCACCCGCATTTTAAAGTTTATGGTTCTTTTTCTGATAATGAAAGTGGACTCAAAATGAGCTGTCAATTATTGGAGTCAAAAGTGACAATGATAACAATCAGAATAAGCCATGTGTGGCAGTCTACTGCAAGTAACTTTAACATTCATTCCAGGTTTGAAGCTGATTGAAATTAATTCTAAAGATTCTTGTCAACAAGATTTTCACACTTTTAACTCTTTGATATTGAACATCGCTTTGAGTTATACGAAAAGAAAGAGAACATCACCAAAGTTAAAGCTTAATTGGCATTACCCTAAGAGGATCATGATAAGCCAAGGAGATAATATATGATATGAGTATCTGCATGCAAAGACAAACCATACCTCCATTTTAAAGGAGAAGGAAAGTCAGGACTTTTGACAATGTTAGATGAGAGACTGACATTTGGTGGACACCATCACCAAATTTCTTTTACAATGTTTTTACTTTCCAAGATATTGCAATTTGAATGTTCACAAAAAATTGATCAGGAACCTGCCATTATGAGGTTGTGATGATGTCACTGGACAACATGTGATTCAAAATGTTTTTGGTTTTCTTTACTTATTGTCAATATATTTTAACAGTTGCATATAGATTCAGATCAGAGAATTAATAATTTGATTATTGCATGATACACTTCAGTAATTCAACACAAAATTTGTACAAGTGTGAGCAGATACATTAAAATACATTAAAATTCCTGCTATCAGTGCTTATGTGACATCATCAATTGACTTACACAAGTTGAACTAAGTTCATCTTAAACAAAAATGGCAGCAACCTTCTCTGATTTTTAAAAGTGTGTAACTTGGATTGGAAACAATATCTCTGAATGAAACTTTGGGAAGATATTTGTCAAGGTCCCTTTATGTGAGGCATCAATCAGTTATACTTTTGTGAATGTCTTGTTTCAGTGTTTGTGTGTAAACACAGGCCTGGCAGAACGGAATGCTCTTGGCTAAGTGTGTACTATGGACAGATTAATGACTCTTGCATTTTTTACAGCCACCACATTAACATACATTGAATATCTGTTGGGGCAGCATCATTTCCATGAAAATTTACAAACATGACAAGATCCCACACAGGATTTGATGACACTTATCTAAGATAGGTGGAGTCATATACCTGTGGAGCTTTTGTCGCGACAAGGAAAGCGTTCGTCCTGCCAGGATGGTCGTAGTCGTGCATCGCTGCTGCAGTAAACAGCGCCATCAGTTCCAAGGCAGGAAGGTTTCCCGCCAAAATGCCATAGCTAGAGTCGCAGGACAGGCTAGCCCTTGGTGTGACAGCCGGAGTGTGGAAGGCTGAATCAGGTTCTTCTGCAAAGAGACAGTTTTAGCAGTTAGGATTTGGTTTAAAATGGGATGGAAATATCGATTCAGTAAATCTGTTTGAAAACTTTTCCAAAAATACTTTGAAATGGCTCAAGAATGTTTTATTTTGTAACTTGACTAGATGGTAAAGTGATCATCCTCCATGTACGGTATACAAACTAATTATACTGTATATCATTCACTGACAATAACACCCCTGATGCTTAAACGTTCTGGTCTGACCACTTGGCCATTTTGAAAAATTAAAAATCTTTTCAAAATTTACAACATTGCAGTCTGACAATAATTAACCGACCCTTTGAGGAACTGATTTCAATTTATCGGTGACATGGGGAACACAATTAAAGGTCATTCGCTAGAAAACAGGTGCCAGGAGGAATATTTCAATTGCCCTGTTAACAGGATGGACTAAAATGATATTGAAGTGACTGACATAATATTGATAGTCTTAGTAGGACTAACTGCGATAACATTGAAACAAATTAAGATGAATGTTGAAAGGAGTTAAGACGATGTTGGAAGAAGCTGAGATGACACTGACAGGACTGAGATGACATTGGTAGGAATGAGGAATACCACCAAATGGTAGGAGTACCACCAAATGGTAGGAGTACCACCAAATGGTAGGAGTACCACCAAATGGTAGGAGTACCACCAAATGGTAGGAGTACCACCAAATGGTAGGAGTACCACCAAATGGTAGGAGTACCACCAAATGGTAGGAGTACCACCAAATGGTAGGAGTACCACCAAATGGTAGGAGTACCACCAAATGGTAGGAGTACCACCAAATGGTAGGAGTACCACCAAATGGTAGGAGTACCACCAAATGGTAGGAGTACCACCAAATGGTAGGAGTACCACCAAATGTGGAGAGCACTTGTTGTGTTGAGAAAACTAAAGCTGAGTGAAATAAATATACATGTTCAGATCATGTGCTTGCAACTTACAAAGCTCAAATGCTATTTAAAACACCAACTGCTTGTTTCTTAATGTTTCATTCTTTTGAAACCATATTGTAGATACCATCACTGAATTACATTAACATAATCAACTTATCATGTTTCCCAGAAGCAGCGAATGAAACTATCAACTGAATCCAACCATCCCAGCCACCCTTATACTTCTCAAACTACATTAATCTTCTTTGTTTACTTTAAGCCACTGTATGGCCTCTTATCTACATTGTAATGACAGTGTTGAATATAAGTAACTCCATACTGAACATATATACTCCCCCATCCTCAAATTATCCTATGGCTAAAACAGAAACTACTTTTAATAATATATTGTGTATATGTTATTTGCATTGTAAATTACCTGATTTTGGCAGCACTAACAAAATACCACGGGGTACATTTTACCCACCGTTGACAATGATAACTAACATTATCATGCTGAACTCATCTACTGGAATGAATCACAGCTAACATTCGTTTCGACAACATTCACAACTAAAGCTGTCTTGACTGATACTGTATGGTATGGTTTACGGACAAACAACCCATAATCTACGTGTCTCGTCTGTGAACTGCACACATGCACAGATGATTTATGAATGCTGGTACCTAGCATTAGGAGACTTAGTCGATTTAACTTCAGACTCCTGACTGGGAGTTGTGATCAGACAGAATCTTTCTTGGGAAGTAACATTTTTCAAACTATAGAAAACATTCATTAAGATTGTTTTTGTTTGTTTCTTGGCTTGTTTGTTTGCTTGTTTGTATGCTTAACAATGCTTAGCAGTTGTCAGTTACTACTAGAGCTACAACCAAATTTTTGACAAAATAGGAAAATAGGTTATTAGCAAGAAGTCCGTGAAGAACGCCGACATTGCTTGGGTCCAGTACATAGCCTGAAGGACAATTTCTCCTCAAAATATACTGTAATGAGGAGCAGTTATAATGTCACTGAAAGCATTACTAAGTAGGAGTCTCTAGAAGCTTTAGTATCATCAGTATTTTGGAAGCAAGTACTTCACTCCAGAAATGTCAGAGACACCAAAGCCTAACTGGCATTGACCATCACAGTGAATGCAGCAGACAGATGCCAAAGTAACCCACAGGCTTATGTCACTTAGACTAGATTAATGATGTTTCTACTGACTGCCAGAAATGTCTTGTATCTAAATAACTACTCAGAAATTCACTTACTGCTCTAAATTGCTAGAACTTCAACAAACATCCATTTACAACCAGTCCAAAAAGCACTTTACAGTCGTCTCAACTAATATCATAGCCCCTATCATTTCTTTCACAAGAGGTAGATGCAGACTTGCCAATAACCAAAAGGACATATACAATAGGAATAATACATCCACTTCATACATTACATGGTAGAGTGTAGTAAACCTTGTGGTGATTATGTTGTTCAGTAATTTGGGTTATCATAACTCAAACTATGGTAAATGAGAGTGAGGTTACTGCGCTGAGAGAGGTACTGTATGTGAAATGTGATCTTAAAGTTACCTTCCTATACAAATTAGTGACTCACCTTTGTCAGCATGTCCAATGGGGTCAAGGTCTTCCGGACTGACTTGAGTGAAGCCAGGAATCTGTTGGGTACACATGTAATATACGCCATGGAGAACATCGGCGGCATGAACTCTATTGTGATCTGTGAATCAAAAAAATATTCATCTACATAAGATGACCATAAGACTAATATCAAGCAATGATAATCAAGCAATGATAATGCAGGTGTTTGGTGACTAAGGTTAGTATATCTATTACTGACTACTTTAACAAATGAGTAGAATAAGTCAAAGTCCATTCATCTATTGTCTACAATTAAAATGTAAACTTAGTTTACAATAGTAATAAAACAGACACAGAGAATGCACCCACATACAAATTACCTGAACGCAATTAATGGATTTCTTTCATCAACTTCATTTCAAAGACGACCATTTTCTTCCACAGCTACAGCTTTAATGGATGTCACAGCCATATGTTAATTGGAAAACCAAACTCATTGAGGCTAAAGTTTGACAAATTATCCATGAATTGAATGACCTAAAATGTCACAGCTTTTCAAATGGATTTTGCAAACCTTGATGTGATTCAACATCTGGGTAATACCACGCTCAGATTTGGTGAATGTCTGTAAATCTACTCTGCAATCTGAGAGTTCACTTATTGGCATTTGATGAAGCTTAAGGTAAATAATAAAAGAGACTGATTAATAGCCAAGATGTAAAATACCGATGACAAGAGGCTGTAACTGCATCCAATTCATTTTATGTTTTGTTTCATATAAACTTAATGGTGCACACTAGCGCTTATTCTGGGTCTTAATTCCAGACCTGGGTTGCCATTTATAGCCAGTTGGGTACACAGGAATCACAAAAATATAAACTTCTCCTAGGCTATGAGTTTGTTGTAAAGTCAATATGACATTTTGGCATTTTATGTTAATATATAAAGCCATGTATCTGAAGTATGTGCAAGGCAACAAAGTGTTCTAACACATTCATGGAACCTGAAAGACCAACCTGTGAGGAAAATGTAGCACTTAGTTTCTTTGTCACACATACAATGTACATTATAGTGAAACTTAATCCAGGTAGCAATTTCAAAAGCAGATGCTCACATAATCAGTTGGGTCACCAAATGCAGAGCAGATAATATAATAGTGTAAACAAAATAAATATACTCTAGCTATGAAGTACACACTTGAATGAATTTACTCCCACTGAAGGTCTAAATATGACTTTATTAAATTGAACACCGCTATACATAAATAATTCATATGACTCCAACTTTTTTTCAATTTTTTTCTCTCACATAAAATCTGTACAGAAAGAAACATGTTTCATGCTTTTTTATAATAGCCCATATGGCCCATTTTGGACAATGAACCCCAAACATGTAAAACACCCATATGGAACCACTTCCATAGCACTAATGTGACCAACCATCTACAGTGTTACATACAATCTGTAAGAGAAGAAGTATTTTGAATGCTTTTACAACAGCCCAAGGGCACTATGGTTCCTTGAACTTGGAATATACATACTGTAAAAACTGTAAAATGATATGCTGGAGTTCACAAATATCAAAGAAGCCTTTTCAATTAATGCAATGACCTGAAGATACACAGCAAGATACACAGCACTCCTACAGTACACAGCAATATCCCATTCATTTCACAAAGCATACACAGCTGTCAATCTTTCATTTAAAGCCCTAAACAAGGGATTCAGCATATTGCAATAATGCTTGTTACATCTAAGTCCCTTTAAAGTCTACCCAACTCTGACAGCATACCATGGAGTGGGACTGATGGAGTTTAGTTTCCACTGGTAAGAACATCAACTGACTTATTTTCTTCATTGTTTGACTTATTTGACTTATTTTCTTCATACCCTTTCCTTCTTTCTCCTTCTTTCTACTCTCCTTTCCTTCCCTTCTCCTCTTCTTCTTGTTGTTCCTTTTTGTTTTCCTTTTGTATTCTCGTTGTATATTTTTCTTCTTTTTCACTTTTGGTCACTAGCTTATATAACAGTCTACTCTGTTAATCTAGTGTCCTTCATATGTATACATATATTATAATCTGCATCACTTAATTTGTACATACTTTGTAAAACATATGAGAAATAAATTTGAAATTGAAAAATTGAAATTGTGTGTTGCCCACCTTACTAATTGAAAGCCATTTACATCAATGCACACATCATCACTGAAGTATGAGGACGTAAACTGATCCAGACTTGTCTGGTATGACCACTTACAGAACTTCCCACAGCAGTGCTGCTTCTTCATTTGATCATGAAACCACTACCTTAAGCAGTACTTCCATGATTTGCTGGAGGGGGCCTGATGGAACATATAAGCATCCATGGCATAAAACTGGAGCAAAGGAATTACAGTAACCAAAAGTCAATTGCCCACAGCATGCACAAACTTTTAATTTTCGGTACACTTACGCTAACTGAAGCCAAAAATGTTAATCACATTGAAAATATAAATGCCATGGTCATACACCTAATATCAACAACACCTCCCACCACATTTTAAGTAAATCCGACAAGGCACTGCAAAGATACTGCCATATCAGGAATTTTACACTAAGTCCCACCCACTCATTAATATGCAAGATATAGACACCAAAAACAATAGGGTACATCTACTCCACATGATACATGTACACACCAAGTTCGAGAAGAATTGAGCATCGATTATTGAGTTATCGCCGCCACATACCGCGCATTCCAATCGTGACATTAAGCCCTCCTCACTCATGAATATGCAAGTTATGAGCATAAAAAACCATAGGGCACATCTACTCATTATGATACATGCACACACCAACTTTGAGAAAAATTGAGCACTTCATTATTGAGTCATTGTGCCACATACCTCGCATTCCAACGGAATCACATACACACACACACATACACACTCCGCCTTGACTGCATAGGTCCTTTGTTAACACAAGGAACAAAAAAAAACAAAACATATAGGACATTCTAGAAATGCAGATTTACTTTAAGTTGGATTATGTCTTTGAAATTGTCCATGACAACTTTAGTTTTATCTTCTATGGTTCAGGTTGACTCAATATCAAGACTCTCTGGTTGATCATTAACAAATATTCTAGAGTTCAATCAGTGTTTGGGGTCAGTTTACCAAATGATATTACTAACAAACTGAAGTAAAAATTGTTTTTATTGGAAAAGTTCTGGAGATTCTAGAATCTTAAATAAAGGATTTTCTAATGCATCCATTAGCCACTGATTACTCCAACCAACATCCTCTCCTGCCTCTTGATTTCTCTCAAACTGTCAGGTACCCTGAGGTATTTTTGACCATTAATGGTAACTGTTGATAACCTTCTCTGTCAGGTGTCTTAGTCTCCTGCTTCAAGTATATATGAATGATGAATACCTGTCAAGCCTAGGTTACCATGGTGATTTACATTTATGGAAGGCCATTCCTATTGTAGAAGTATCCAGGAAATTGTTAAAGAGTTGTGTCCCATTGTTGGGTCGTTAACATAAGACTCTGAACAAGTTAGTGAGTCTCTGAGAGTTTCCAAGAGTTTTATCCTTAGGTTGTTTAGTCTTTATGTAAGATTCTGAACATGTACGTCTGTGGGTCATGTGAGTCTACTAGAGTGATTAACTTACAGGGAAATACGGCGTTTGTTTTACAGACAATAATTATAGTTATAAAACCAATGTATGTGGAGACAGAATGATAAATTTCTAAAAATAAGTAAGAATGGTGGCCTTCTTTACAAGAAATAAGCTTCTCACAGATAGAAATTTTGTTATTTGTTGCTCAATAATAATTTGTTCACCCAAACTTTCTCAATTCAAATGATGCATCTTCCATTCATACTCATCCCTTGCATAATCTTTAGAGGAGATGGAGCTATTGCTGATTTATGCAACTCCCTGGTGTGGGTATTCATGAGTGACTATACTTTAACTTGCTTCACTAATGCAAACATTTGGCCTTGCTCTAAATGTCCCCAAACTAATTCTGGCACATCGCCCTCTAAGACCTAGGCCACCCTCATTTGCCTTTCTCTCAAGTGTCACACAACGTGTTTTGGAACTGTCCTCCATTTTTTGCCTCACACAAAGGCGTCTGATCCCCCGAACCCTTGAGTATTCAAACAACAAAATGACAAAATTACGTGAAAAATGGGAAGTTAGGAAAAAGAACACGTACATCAAACAAATTATCTCTTGCTTAACAATAGTGCAAAGAAAAACAAAGAAACGAGGAGGATAACCATTGCGTAAGATGAAACTAATATACAAAACTAACAAACAAGGGGTAAGTATATGTCTACGACGTGAATACTGGTTCTGCAATGCTCAAAGTTACTTTCTATGTATGCCATGTTGGTGTGTTGTAGATGCCTTACTTCCCTTTAATGTTCAGTCTCTGCAAAAGACTCTGATCATGTATGTGAGTCTGTTAAAATATTAACCTCAATGTTTAGTCTCTGAATATGGTGCTAAACATGTGAGTTTATTTAGAATGTTTAGCTTAATTTGAAGAGTCCCTACATAAGTCTCTGAAGATGTACCTAAGTCTGTTAGATTGTTTAGCCTAATTTGTGGTGTTACAACATAAGGCTCGGAACACAAACATGTTTCAAATAAGGCTCTTAATATGAACATGAGTTAATAGCTTAATTTGTAGAGTTTTTACAGAAGGATCTAAATGTGCATGTGAGCCTGTGAGAGTATTTGCTTTAAAGGGAAATAGGGCGTTTAGAGTACACAACATGACATACAAAAGAAAATGGCTGTAATCATTGTTAAACCATTCAGTCTCAGTAATAAACATCTACCAAAGTTTCATCTCTTCAATACATTATGCATGTGATGAGTAATGGAAGATGCATCATTTGAATTTTGAGAAGTTTGGGTGAACAAATTAGTGTCGAGCAACAAATCGCTGAAGTTCTCTCTGTAAGGAGCTTATTTCTTGAAGAGAAGGCTACTGTCCTTCCTTATTTTGAACAATCTATCATTCTTCGTCCACAAAGATTGGTTTCAAAAGTATGGATATCGTCTCTAAAACAAACGCCCTATTTCCCTTTAAGTTGTGTAATCTAAGACTCTTAAACATATTACCTGTAGTGAGTCTGTCAGAGAGCGTACCTGAACTTGTGCAGTCTCTATATGAGGGCTCTAAATATGTACACAAGTCTGTTAAAGAGTTTACCTTAAAGTTGTAGAATCTCTACATTAGGGATCACCCAATAATAAGATCAGATATCAGATCAGGCTAATATTTATTGATATCCATAAAACATCCGATTGACCAAATTAAGTAAATCCCATCTGCTGATGTTTGCCAATGTTCAGCAATCTACAAATATGTTTGCACCTAAGAACATATTGATCTGTGAACCAATGTAGGAATTAAGAAATGTCCCACTAGGACTACCCTATTTTCCATCTGTAAAGGTAAAAAAAAATCGGTGTTCACGCACAGATATGCCTGGGAAGGATTGCAAGAAAGAGATCCCCCCCCTTACATATTTCTACAGGCTTCTGCAGTCACAATTCAGAAGTGAGCATTTCTGTAAGGGGACATTTCATGGGATGAATTAATGTAAATCACACAGAGTGCTTGTTGAAATGAATGATGCCAGCTTTATAGCTACCTCTTACATGGAAGGAGAGGAGATGACAATAGGTCCTCAACTAATATGCTATAATTCATCATGAAACAATTTCTACCAACCTTAATAAGGACACCTATATACCAATAAGGAACTTTTCAAAATATATAGTGACAGAGAAACCTTTTTCATACATCAGTTTGATTGTCTCAATGAGATAAAACAAAGGTGTACAACAATGAGACTTGCTAACAATCTACAAAGATTATTTTTTGTGAAATTGTCTGGCAAGCTACAGTTTTAAATCGTTCTTAAAATTAAGCAGAACCTATGGCAGTATTCAGTGCCCTGCAAACTACCTTACTCCAGGATGATTAATAAATGAATTGAATTAACATGTCACTTCACAAACATATCAATGTTCAGAATTCTTACTACCTGGAAACAAAATAAAATGCTTAAGGAATGAAATTTTGTTGTATCCTTTTACTCTGATTATGCGTCAAGATTTCCTGCTCCCATAAATCAAATACTAACGGCCAAACTAATGGCTGGGAATTGCAACTGTGACAATCAAACTAAGCATCTGTCTTTTAAGCCTTTGAATGTCATCTATCATTTGTGATTGAAGATTTTCTTGATCAAAGAATTGCTCTTAGGAAAGCTCAAATTTACTGAATGTGACTTCATCTCCTTGCTACGCAACCAATCTCCATGGCAACCATCCATGGTGTTACTGACACAGATATGAGGTGTGCCTGTCTTTGAACTGAGTCAACCTTTGAGTAGTCTCCTTTTTTACTTTCAAGACAAACTTGTCTGTCAGTTTTACAACCAAGATCACCAGAGTAGATCAGGGTTCTGCAGGGGTCACATCTGACTTAAATTTACCAGCGCTGTCGTCCTACACAAACAGGCTGATACCCAAAGGACTAGCATAACTTATCACTGCAAAAAGCATTAAAGACAAAATGTAGGTAAGCACTAGAGACTTCCAGGTAGACTAACCACCAGAGGGGTAATGTAGGTCACGCTAAAAGCATTGCAGAGAAAATGCTAATCATTGAATCAACCTTATACAATGTGGTGGTTAAGAGAGCAATCAATTCATGGTGTACCCAACAGAGAAGTGGATAAACTAGAGCACCATTGGTGCAGAAGCTCATACCTCAACACCCTGAAGGTACCACTTATGTATCATTATGTCAAATCATAGCAAAACACCGAGTATCACTATATTAAATCATCAACATGGTACGAAAGAAAGTGTGGGACTGCACAATTTTACAATTTCACAATTTACAAAACACCAAACAGTGCAGAAGTTTGATCTCTGTCAACAAACTAAAGTTGTGAAAATGTTGATGGGTACTACCAAATAACAATGTTTATAACTGGCATCACTATTCACATTTTTATTCAATTTTTATTAATTTTTCTTAATGGTTTGTACTGGCTGTGGGTACATGAATTAGTACTAATGTGGAATAGTGACTCACAATGGGGACCCTCTTAGTTGACCATTGATCTGTCACTAGAAACTTGACACAGAATTAACAGGTTTGTGAAGACTAACTGAAGTTCATGAAGCAACTTAAAGTGCCCCTTTAATGTCCATATACTGGTCAACATACCTGATTGCAATATAGAGTTTCAGTTAGTACAGCAACTGACACTGTCCCATTACTCAATTATCATTCATGCAGGAAAAGGGCTATTTGAGATTTCTATGACGGCTGAAAGGGGCACTTGAACAGTAGAAGGAGAAGCAATTTGCAGAATTTCATAAAATGGGCCACAGGGTCCACATGGAACCTTAGACTACAAATTCATGAATACCCTGAGATAACCACTAGCAGAGTATTATTATGACAAAACATCAGCATTGTACAAGAGAGTATGTAGGAAAGGAAGTACTTTAGAGAATTTCCTAAAATGGACCATAGGGTCCACATGGGACCTTGGACTGAAATTTTTTGTACATCCCAGATGAACTACTACCAAAGAACATCGCTTCCAAGTTAAGTATAAATCCATAGAAACATGTGTGAGAAACAGTATTTCAAACAGAATTTCACATAATGGGCCACTGGGTCCATATGGGGTTTTGGACTAGAAATCCCTTAACACCCTGATGGGACTATCAACAGAGCATCATTGTGACAAACCATCAACATCGTACAATAAAATCTGTAGGAGGAGAAGCATTTTGTAGAATTTCATAAAATGGGCCAAATGGCCCACATGGGACCTTGAATCAGAAATTCATGTACACCCTAAATAGTCTACCATCCAATGAACATTGTGTCTAAGTTTCAGACAAATACATGAAAGCATGAAGGAGGAGAAGCAGTTTGAACAATTGTGGACGAACAGACAAACAGACAAACAGACAGACAGACAAACAGACAGACAAACAGACAGACAGAATGACGCCACATGATCGCAATAGCTCACACCAGCATGCTGGTATAAGCTAAAAACAGCTATCCCTCCATGGTATGACTATCACTCCATGGTTCATCTGACTAAAAGTGTGGTGTTTAAAAGAGCAATCACTCCACATTATAAGCAATAGTACAGTGGTTAAAAGAGCAATCATGCCACGTTATGACCAACAGTATAGTGGTTCAAAGAGCAATCACTCCACTTTATAAGCAATAAAATAGTGGTTAATAGAGCAATCACTCCACCTTATAAACAACAGTATAGTAGTTAAAAAGAGCAATCACTCGATGTTATAAGCAACAGTAGAGTGGTCAAAAGAGCAATCACTCCATATTACAACCAACAGTAAAGTAGTTAAAAGAGCAATCACTCTTCATTACAACCAACAGTATAGTGGTTAAAAGAGCAATCACTCTACATTACAACCAACAGTATAGTGGTTAAAAGAGCAATCACTCCACATTGTAATCAACAGTGTAATGTTTAAAAGAGCAATCACTTCATGTTATAATCAAAAGTATAATGTTTAAAAGAGCAATCACTCCACATTACAACCAACAGTACAGTGGTTAAAAGAGCAATCACTCCACGTTATAATCAACAGTGTAATGTTTAAAAGAGCAATCACTCCATGGTATAACCAACACTATAGTGGTTTAGAGAGCAATGTTGTGTAACCAACACCACACTATGTGTGATTACAAATTCAAGGCCTTCTAAACAAGAAAACACACCAGATATCTGTGCAGGAGATTAAATTAGCAGTATTCTAAAAACAATCACCCCTAATTTTTATCTTTATTCAGGTTTGGGTAACTTTGTGATGAACTAGAGCAAAGAGAGAGTCAGAATTTCTCTTCTCCAGCAAAAAAAAAAAAAAAAAACTGTACTCAGTCAGCTATAGGTGAGTAGTGTGTACCTATAGGAGTTAATTGCACTTACATAGTCATGATGAGTTTATGGGATGTAGTATGAAGTATGAAAAGAATTATTGCCACTCACTACCCAGCACCATAAAAGTATATATACATCAGACAGCTCAAACAATTTCAAGCTAATGCCTGGCATTTTCATGATATGGAGGCCACTTAAGACACTTCTATTTCTTCAGATGTTCACATGTTATGAGCTTCTTTATGGGGTTTGGCCACTGTTGATCTTCATAATAACAGAACAGACAAAAATTTAGTTACCAAGGGCAATAGTCTTAAGTACAGCATACCTATGGGAAGGATTCTATATAAGATGACTGGCAACAGACAGCTGTAGCCGGCACTGCTGCTTGCCAACCAACATGAAGAGCAAATCACCAGACCACTGGCCAGAACAAAATTCAAAATGGAATGCAAATTCTACAAAAAATGGTTAAAAATTTACAGCAATATATACTATTCCAATTCAAAACAATGCCCATTTTTATCTGGTCATTTGATGCAAAAGAGGCACTCAACCAGAGTCCAAAATCATCACTAATATTGAGAGCAAAGCATTCTGGAAGGGACCCCCTTCCCTTGGACCACCTACCCAGGCCAGCTACAGTATAACACTAAACTCACAAAGCATTACAGAAGCCACCCAGATTCACTAGCTAGAACTCTACCTACAAGGAGTTTAGAACCAGGCCCGCTTATGCAGCGCTTTCAGTGAGGAGGCTCGATTTGACCACAAATGGAACATTTTGCCCAACACTTATGACCAAAAATTAAAACTCATTATATATGTTACTTAGGTAGGCATACTATCATAGGCTGAGTGGAACTCTAAATCTTGGGGGGTTTCCTCCAAATCCCCTGAGCCCCCCTTCCCTGATATGGGCCTGTCGACTTTGACCACTCATAATTTGAAATGAGACTTGCCATTCTCTATCCATGTGGACTGAAAGTATGTTCACAGGCTAACCCAGATCATCTACCAATGAAGAACAATCTACAGGCCACTTCAAAGTTAAATCAATTTGTACAGTACAGTTTCTGAAGAATACAAAATGCCCTATATAACCCTGGCTCACTATTGTTTTTACCTTAAGTCACCTTTGAGCTCCATTTAAAACAATATTAACAATCCACCCAACAATGGCAACCTACACATATTATTTTGTTTTAAATGTTTTAATTTTGAAGGCAAGGTCCTTTGGAAGACAAGGTCTCCAGATACAGCCTACCTCTAACATAATGGAGACAAGGTCCTTTAGAAGAGAAGGTCTCTAAATATTGTCTACCTCAATCATTAAGTAGACAACATCCTTTAGAAGAGAAGGTCTCTAAATATTGTCTACCTCAATCATAAAGTAGACAACATCCTTTGGAAGACAAGGTCTCTAGATATTGTCTTCCTCCAACGTAATGAAAATAAGGTCCTTTAGAAGACAAGGTCTCAAGATAGTGAATACTTCAATCATAATGTAGACAATGTCCTTTGGAAGACAAGATTTCTAGACACTGCTTACCTCAAATATAAAGAAGACAAGGTCCTTTGGAAGACAAGGTCTCTAGATACTTGCCTACCTCAAACATATTGGCATAGAAACATGAGGGATTCATACATTGATACAGTAATATCTACCTACAATATTTTTAAGGTCAAAGTTCAATAGTTATGATAAAAGAAGCTCAATCTAAGATATTCACACAAATACACTCATTGTTACCACAGCTGCAATCATCATCTTGCATTCAACAAGGAAATAAAAGAATTGTAGACAAGGACTGTCAAATATAGATATAAAAAAATCTGCAGGGGCAGTCACATTAGAAGTTACAACAGAAGAATCCAGAACTTACAAGGTTTATCCCTGTAGCCGTTTTCCAGAGCTCTGAAGTAGTTCATAAATTCCTTGACGGGTAAGCGGAATGTTTCAAAGATGCCAGCGTCTACAAACAACCTGTAAGCCATCTGTCAATATTAGAAGGGAGGGGGAATAAACACAAATAAGGCAACGTTAATATCATCGTACCACTCCTCCTTAACATCTATACACCCACAAGATTAAGAAAATGACTAAATTCACAGCCTGGCAATTAAAAGCTCTGTATTAAAATAGAATTTACTGAAAGGCAATATTACTGAACACAGCACAATAACCACAAACTACAAAACAGTCAATGTGTTTCTTCCAAACAATTTACAGCAGGTGTTTGCTGATGCCTCAAAACTTTCCCTTGTTAAGGAATCATACCAATTTATTATCAGAATTAAGGCAAAGTTTACTCAAGAGGTGGTACTTCCTGGTAGTTTATCTGGTTTGAAAACCAGGATATACTGACAAATAGGAAAGCTAAAATGTTTAACATTAATATTACAATGCAGAGGTTTGTAGTTAAATGTTGAATTCTCATTAGCAGTATTTAGTACAATGAAGAGATATTTTAGTGTCTTTACTAACCCACAGTATATGATGTGGGAAACCTGTATTGTCACTATTACTTGCTGATACTACCCATAGCTTTTGAACAGCTTACGTATACAAAAGCTCGTCGTCTATGTAACAATACAGTAGTAGCACAGATCAATTGCCTTTCCTTTCAAGCAGAAAGCGTATTAAACTTCATTCTTTTTTTTTTGCAGTAGCTCCACTGAATTGACAAAATTTTAAATAAATGAAAAGAATATGTCCGAGATGCCTTTCAGTATGAATGATAGTTACCATGGAAACCTCACCAAAGAGATCTCTGAATGAAGGTCACAGATGTATTCTGACATTCTTTTCAAGTTTTATTGAAATCAATTTTCAGATTTTCTTAATTTGGAGATCATACTTGCTACTTCAGTGGTTAGCTTATCAACTATTATAAGTATGCTAATCCACTATTCATAGGTATACACTGAGAGTATTTCATTATCAGCAGTAGATATATACATGTTTGCTTCTTCAATAGTTAGTGCCTACCATTAATATGATTACACTATGGTTACATATTATGATCAGTGGTAAATATGTGAATTTCTTCAGTACCCACCACTACATAGAGTTGATCATACAGTGACTTCATGCCACCATCAATGGTAAAGATATGTCTACTTTTCAGTTGATATAGTATCCACTACTACAGCATGTTGATTATTCTGTGATTACATGCCACTATCAATATGTTTACTTCTTTAGTGGTTGGTATCCACTAGTATATTTCTCTGTAGTTTAACATACTGAGGAAGTAGTCTGTGTGAGTTCATTCAGATTCCCCAACTCAACTCACTGGTGTGGGTATTCACCAGTGCAAGAAGCTAGGTACAATTTGGAATGAATTTATACTGCTAGAAATTGAAAATAACAGAAACAAAACACAATAGTCAAGGATTTTATGGCCTCTGGCACCTTTGCAAGAGGCAAAAAAACAGCGAGGACAGTAAAGACACGTTGTGATAACTCAAGCAAAAGGTAAACAAGGGAGGGGCTAGACTTGTGATTATCTGAACAGTAGACATGTGGTGCAGTTTTTGTATTCTGTCGGGACAAAAACTGTAAAATAACCCGGGCTGCACGTCTGACAAGTGCTACAAAGCAGATAATTAGGGGAGAAAAATGAGTCCACATTAATGAGACGAGAGTTTTATTTAATATTTCTAATTTCATATTTACAACTCTAAGTTTATTCAAGTTAAGCACAAGTAAGATGTCAGAGGAATGACTTTGATAACTGCTGCCTACAGGCAATGTTTGTGTTGGTTAATGGCAGTTGAACACAATCTCTTTCTCTACAGAACCACTTACGGTTTCATTATATATTTACAAACCAACTTAAAACCTAACGCTTTAACACCAAACCCAGATGTCACATTGCTACTCCACCTGTCAATCAGTAAAACTTAAACACTAAAACATAACATGATAACTTTTTTTCCAACAGTCTACAAATGAATGAATCTACTTCAACTAAAACTAACACAAACATTGCCTGCAGGTAGCATTTATGATTATTTTAATCACAGTGACACTTTGACGTTTAACACGTTCCCAGAGCTCACGCATTCCAAGAGGTCACACACCAGGACCAGCACAGCATAACCCGGGACTGAGCGAGTCAAACTGCAGCAGACTTAGTCTTGTGCTTATCATTTCAATTTATTTAAAAATTGCAAATAGATTTAACACATATTCTGGAAATAAATTCTAAAGGTGTTTTCCATCCATGTTACTGCATGTTTTTCACTTATTGTTATTAATCACCATAAACAAAGGAAATGAACTTTGACATTGACTAATGGGAATGCTAAGATTGCCAAACGAGCTGAAGACTCAATATCAAAAGTACAGGCTCTCAAGTGGACCTAGGCAACAAAGCAGGACAAAACAAAGAATAGCAATAATTCTTATTAAGAAATGAGAAAAATATGATTATGCAAATCAAAAGCAGGGCAAAAGTAGGTCATATCCAGGCTTACAGGAGTAGTTTCCATCATTTTAGTATAGATCTACTATAAGTGGTGACAATGTCTTACAATTCTATTCAATTTTTCCAAAATCACAAACTTGACAATCATCCCCTGTTCTTCATAGTATAATTAAGAGTAATTTTTGAAGAACATATCTACAATTGTTCAGATTTTGTTTTTCTTTTTGAGTTGTGGCAAACAAACAAAATGAGCAGCATGATGTACAACTGTTAAGAAAATCTGAGGAAAAGTTAGAGAAAGGTCTAAAAAGTAAAGAATAGGATAATTGGGAGTCATTTGAATGCTTGAAATTGAATCTCTTTACAGTTGATCTGAAACTTTGTTTCTTAAATGAAAAATTAAACACTAAATGAAATTCCCTCCTCCCCTCTTCTTCTTCTTCCCATTTGTGTCCCTGGCTAAACTTACATTTTACATGCTGTACAATGTAATGGATACTTTCAGCCATGTCTACTTCTACTTCTCACATGTGTGTGTATTGCCAAAATTGCAAGCAATTCACCTGATAAGGCCAATGTCATGTGGTTGTTAAAGACCAATACTAAAGTAATGAATTTAAAGGAGAAAGAACCAAAGAGGAACAGGAAAATTAGAGATGTTACAATACAGACAGAATAGTGGCTGCTAATTGAGACCCATATCACCATGACAACATAAAGTTATTACAGACAAAATTTAAAATTAGGTTATAGGAAATGGTTAGTTTCAAAATTGTTGAGTTCATCAGACAGCTCCTATGTATTGGCTTTGGTGTATGTCCCCCCTTAGAGTCTTATAGCTCTGTTACATTGTAACTTATAATGACATTGTAATTTACAATAACATTGTCATATACACTATTAATGATTGAATGAATTGTTAATGTTAATGATTAACACTGCCATTAATGTTGACATTGTAATTAATTATTAAACACATTCTAAATAATATTGACATTGTGATTAATATTGATATTGTAATTAAATGTAAACATTATAAATAATATTGATATCACCAAAAGCCTGTTTTAAAGCACCTTCATTATCATTTTTATATGTGAATGAATTAACTGGCGTGACAGTTTGAAAAATCTAGAAACAGAGCAAACAGTAATAGCTTCCTGTAATTTAAGATCTTCATTGTCAGAGGTGTGGAAAACAAATGGACAATGTCAAATCAGTGGCAGAGTGTATGACATATTGTTTGGTATTAATTGTACATTAATATCGTCACTTAATATATAAGATAATGTCTGAACTATAGAGAGGCAGATGTTAACCTGAAACTACCACTGGATCAAATATATCCTGTTTCTCAGTCATGTTTATCATTTATACATAATTTGATCCATTCTGATCATTCTCCACCTCTTCTAAAGACAATGGAGTTTATTATTAAATGAAATATGTCCACCTGATAAACAAATTTAGTGCAGTAAAGGAGACATGTGACACCAGCTTTGATCCAAACTTGCAGAATTGCAAACATGACGTCTCAAAGACCGGGGACCTTAAATTTTTAGTATTCAGTCGCCATGTAAGGTCAACATCAGGGAATGAGAAAGTATTTGTTTAGCCCTACATTATTACAGCTGTTATCTTGACCATAAAGACAAATCAAGTCTGAGCATTCCCAGGTATATACATTTTGAGTTACAGCTGTTTAAAGGTGGGGTGACACAAATGTCCACAGTATGGAAACCCCACTTGACAAACAAAAATTGGCCACTAAAGAAAATTGATTATTTCATAAAACTTAGGAATATTTTCTCTCTTTGTCTGTAAAAACCATATCTCAATAGCAAGTTTCACTTGGAAGTTATAATTACTTCAAATGGTACATTGCATGATGGGTAACTTGTGATGTCACCCAGGCACAACTAGATGGATATCCCTTGTATTTCCTTATAATGCTGACTGTCTTAAAAGAACCAGTACAACAGTTTAGGAGATGTGACCTTTATTTCCACAATATTTTAAGGTAAAGCTACAATATATCCAATCAACATTTCTCACATCCACGTATGATGTCTCTCATCCATGTTTGCCGTCTCCCATCCACCTTTGAGGTCGCCATTCACGTTTGTCATCCCCCACTCACGTGTGCCATCTCCCAGCTACGTTTGCCATCTATCATCCGGGCATGCCATCTCCCATCCACGTGTACCGTCTCCCATCCACTTGTGCCGTCTCCGATCCAAATGTGCTGTCTCCCATCCATGTGTGTCGTATCAATCCACCTGTGCCGTCTTCCAACCACGTGAGCCGTCTCCCATCCACATGTGATGTCTCCCATCCATGTTTGCCATCTCCCATCCACGTGTGTCGTCTCCAAACCATATGTGCCATCTCCCAACCACTTGAGTCGTCTCCCATCCACATGTGCTGGCTCCCATCCATGTGTGCTGTCTCTGAGTCACGTTTGCCATCTCCCTTCCATGTTTGCAGTCTACCATCCATGTATGATGTCTCTTTTCCATGTGTGCCATCTCCCATCCATGTATGCCATCTCCCACAGAAATAAGAAACTTTATGCTGCACATTCATTTATCCTTGTATTTTCTTTGTTAACTGTAGAGTTAATTGGGTCTACATGCAGTTATGTCACATAGGTGAAGTCCATCATAAAGTGCTTGAGAAGTCATATCACAGAACCCGACCCAACCCAATGACTTGAATCTTCAAGTGCGAATAACTTGATATCTTCACACTAACCACTTGAAACTCCACGTACCAATGACTTTAAACTCTACATACCAATTACTGGAACCTCCAATATGAGTGGAATCTTAGCCCACAGATCACTCAAATCTCCCTGTGCACCACCCTCTAGAATCTCACCCTACCAATGACTTGAATCTTTCCCTACCAATGACTTGAATCTATCCCTACCAATGACTTGAATCTACCCCTACCAATGACTTGAATCTCCCCTACCAATGACTTGAATCTACCCCTACCAATGACTTGAATCTACCCCTACCAATGACTTGAATCTACCCCTACCAATGACTTGAATCTACCCTACCAATGACTTGAATCTACCCCTACCAATGACTTGAATCTACCCCTACCAATGACTTGAATCTATCCCTACCAATGACTTGAATCTACCCCTACCAATGACTTGAATCTCCCCTACCAATGACTTGAATCTACCCCTACCAATGACTTGAATCTACCCCTACCAATGACTTGAACTCATCTACTTGATCGACTTGAACCTCTGATTCCCAATCAACTGTATCTCCCCCTTTAAATCAATGTAATCTCTGCCTTTCAATCATTTAAATTTCCCCCTCTTATTACCAATCACCTGAATCTCTCCCTGCCAATCACTGGAATCTCTCCATGAGTTACTTGATTCAAATCAAGCAAATTAGAGTCATAATTTTAGTTGGAAAAATCCCGATTACACTGAATTATTTAAGTTAAATTACTGTTTGATTTAAATCATGATTAAAAAAATGATCACCAACCCTGCCTCCTCCTACCAATCACTCAAACCTCACCCATCTTCATCCTTCACATTTGGAAGCCCAATAGGTGAATGTTCAATATGTGAAGTTGTCACACTGCTGCCATCCTTACAATGCACCTGTAAGCTCAGGATATAGTGTTGGTTAGAAGTTGGATAAAGAAATACCCAGTTCTGCAAAATTCAATTCAGCTAATGGTGCAGATACCAAAAATAGGTGACATGGAGACATCCTCACACTGGTTTTCTGTCACAAACTATTGGATGTAATAAGTACTGCAACACGCTTTTGGTCACAAACTCATGAGAGAAGGTGGCTTTTCTTTATGAGATGTGTTATAAAATTTTCACAATTTTCAAGATTTTTACAAGACAAGGTCATAAAACTTTGTAAAGTGAACAACAAATTGACTTTTTCTGAAGTGGATAGTTGCAGAAAGCAAGCCTAACATATACCTTTCCCTAACATGTACCTATGCCTACTAACTTCATTTTAACATATACCTATGATGTTCACTTTCTCAAATAATTCATGCCTTCAACTTCTAGAAGGTTCACAAGGCCTGGCACACACGCACTCACCCTTACACACGTAGCATGCATATTTTCCTGTGGGATGGAGATAATCACGCGGAATGAGACAGGTGTCGACAGATTCGAGGAGTTTATGAAAGCTGGTTCCCCGTTTTCAGATTTCATGATGTCTGCACCAACACATGCTGAATAAACTCATTACTGAAGACTAGACGAATGACAACACAAGACTATTTAATAACAGGTTTGTAGCAGTAAGTTACCATCTCTGCTGAGAATTGTACAATGTATTCCAAGCACATTGGTGATTCATTATTACTCCATTCAAGATACACTGGTCACTGCCATTCATTTCTACATAAAGGGATCTATTTTGTTTTATTTCATTCTAAAGTGCTTACTGTAGTAGTAAGGCCTTACCACTACAGAAGGCCACCCAGCCATTTATAAGTGCACCATATTTAATCTAATAACCTTCGCATTCTTATAATCGCAACCTTGATCTTTTTCATCACATTGCATGAAGTGAAACTACAAAATTAAAAAGTGTCTAAAAATCTGAGATGAATTGGAAACATGTTGCCAACCACAGAGCAAAGGTCAAATGAGGCCGAGTAAGAGCATAGAGGGTACAGTGCTAGAAGCTTAGGAATGAAATTTATCAAAGTTGAACAATGCATAAGTGCAAGCAAGGGGTAAGTGTATATCTATGATGTGAATCAACCTCACTGGCACTAAATCTCATCAAGTCCCAGCTTATTACCATAAACAGCTGCAGCAAAAGAATGTCTCTGCAAAAAATTGCCTCATGCAAATACTGCTGGCACATGCCACAAATCTGCTACTGTTTCATTGGTGAGTCAGGAGTGGTAGTGCCATAACACTGGGTTGAACATTCCCTGATATTGCTGGCATATCTGGACAGCACTAACGTGAATTCTAACATCAACACCAGAAAATTTGTGTGTAGCAAATGCCCCTTACATACACATCATGTCCCGAGGGTGTTCAATAGAGTAAAAATGGCATAAAAAAAAAATGAAAGCATGCATCTCTCAAATTGTCTCAATCTATCTGCGATTCTTGAATTTGTTCATTTCAATCTCTGAGACTAATTAATACTCACAATGCTTAATACGCCATCTCTTGCAAACATTGACAACTCAAAGATGGGGAAATCCCACTCATCGAGACCAGACAGTAACTCCTGACACTCAGGTGGGGTGGGGTCCCAATCTTCAGCTAGTTGGTCATCCACGCCCAAGTCAGTCTGTAAAAAAGGTAAGTCAAATAAAACTAAATGCCAAGTGTTGTGAACAAAACCATGTACAAACTAGTGTTACACCAAAATGCCATAAAGGTTGAGTAACATCTATGGTGTTGTTTCATTTGTTAGTCATGCTATACCATAATACCAAGGTATGTTAACTGCTAAATTGGCAGTTTTCAGATGGATAAATCTCAGGTGGCTTATTACATTGCTACAGTCATATTTGGCTATATTCACCAGGACAGACATAGTCATTTACAAGTCCTTGGATTGCTTTCACTTACTTCATCTTCAGTTTCACCGGTATCACTTCCATTAATCCGTCCGCCATTGTCCTCAATGATTGTGATATTTTCACTGATTGTAACACTGTTTCTCTTTTTTACAGGAGGATGAGTTTGTGCAGTTTCACAGACTGGTGCCTCTGTCTCTTTGGAAGTCTGATTGTCTTCCTCCGATGCTTTCGCCGAGTTGTTTACTATTGTCAATGTGATTGACTTGCGGGGGTCTAAGATGCTGGTTTCTGCACTCCCTCTCCTATCATCAAAGGTTGGAATCTCTAACCTTGGCGAGATTCCTTCAATAGCATCATCTGAGACACTGCCACTGCTCAGGGAAGATCGTCCTAACTTGGAAACAGATGACGTTAATTGCACTGGACTGGTGGAACGAGGGCTGTTAGCTCCTGTTCCCACAGAGAGGGACCTGTACTTAGCATTGCTATCTGATGACCTTGGTGATACCATTGGTGAAGGGCTGGTGCTCCTACTATCCCCAGGGACAGGGGAAGCAGTACTATCCCTTGAATGTCTGAAACTGGAGCTGCGAGTCCTCAGTGGTTGTGGTTCTAGTGTAGGCATACCTGAAAATATCCAAGAGATGAACATGGGAGTCAATGGTTGAAAAACTGCCAACTTAAAAATTACAACAAGAAAGTGAGGTTTCACAATCAAATCCTAGAATTTGCTTTACCAGATGATCAGCACACACAAACTGTTACCCACAGCAGGAGTACATATCATTACAGAGATTTATAACTTAATACTGCATTTGCACGTCCATATGAGTTTTTAATATCTACACAAGACAATTGAAAAGTTTAAATTGCGCAGATAGTCAAAGCTGGTCAGGCTAAAGGCTGATCACAAAAGTGATTTAGATTCAAAGACTGGTCAAAATCAGGTTTGGATTGAGTCTGTTGTGAAGATCTCTCAAATCCAAACCAGTTACTCAGAAAAGAGAGATGTCTAGGTTGGATGATTTATGGTAGAGGCTGGAAATCTTTGACACAGTCTGTTCATTATCTTTGACTAAGTGCAATCATGTCGACCAGAAACTTTTGACAAACAGTTCCCTCCAACACCCCGGAAATGCCACATCGCAGCCCCTTCAACTTGGCGGATGAAGTATTATTTATGTGTGTCAGAATGGTATTTACATGGATTGGACAGTTAATGTTATACTTTTAGCCAAGGATGTCCAGCGTACGTACGTGTGACTCGGCCGGCCTACAGAAATTTCTGATACTCTAGATGGGAGTGCATTTGTTGTGCTGAGACAGGCAAGGGAGGAGTGAAGTAAATAAGAAATATTTAACAAATACATGAGGTGGGGGATTTAGAAAGAAACTGACTTCATTCATTTTTGTTCTGCTTGAAAACATGCAGTCATTGCAGTACTATCTGTCACAAGAAAAAAAAAAAAAAAACAGCTCCCACAGGTACAGTCGTACAACAGTGAAGACAGGCCTATGCCTCACTGCATGTTATGCACACTGCAGTTGTTCAGTAAAGCAATTTCACATACGCAATACATACGGCAATTAACCTTTCAAAAGTATGATTAAGGTGTGGAAACCTGTTTCTTATGGCCATAAAACCGGATGTCTTTTACCATTAACCATTCCAACATTAGATCAGGCATAAGCCAGTTTACTGTAGGTATGCATACATCAATCCATCACTGTTTTGCTGTGCCAACATTCACATGTATCCATCTGTAAACTGCTGTCATGTTATCTTTAATTAAATGGATGAGATTAACTGGATTAAAGGAATCAGTCAAATATTTCCGTTATGCAATGGAGCTAGATTGACTTTACTGAATTAACAGCTCACCTGTAGCCGATGTAGTTGTCGTCCACGTTGAGGACATGCGACGTATCAAATTAGGTGGCAAGCTGCGACGCAATCTCTGCAATACGGTAAGAAAATATTTAATGCTGAATTGAAAGTTTTGTTACCTTGTCTCATGCACTGATAAAACACGAAACTTTACACTGTATACAACATGATGAAGGAGGATTTAAGGTGATAAATACTGCAGACAGTTAATGAAAATTTTTCCTCACAAAATGCCAAGGAAGTACCATATCAACCTATTTTAAAAGATTTGACAGCAGGAAAGGTAAAACCAGGAATATATCATTCAGTGTTCTCATTGTGTAGTCTCTGCTATGTTTTACATTGTTACGTTTCACAGATCATGACTGTAGGTAATGTTTGCCCAGCCCATGACAAACACACGATTCAATTATCAGTGACTGAAAATCGATTACAGCAAGCACAACTTCCTTCACAAAAACAAAACTCTGCATGTCAAATAAATAACATTTTGAACTATACATTGCCCAATTAGAGTCTAATGGACAAACTTGTGAAGGAACTAGTTTACACTTAAAGCTACAGTCCTCTTTATCCAAATTAACTATTGGCAGCAAAAAAAGGGCAAAGAAAGTTAAGGCTTAAGACTGCATGAAATGTTCTTCATGGTACAACTGTACAGTGACACAAAAAACGTAACACTCCATCATGAGAATACATGTGCAATAGATACGACATGTAAATAAACCACATACAATACTGAACAAAGAAGTGCACTTGTTGTATGGGGACAGGTAGGGTAAGTTACTCTAGGACTTTCATCCAGCTGCTTCATAATTCTACTAGTCTATGACGTAACTGGTTTGATTACATCTACAAGCAACATAACTATGGGTCTTGACAACTTATACCATACAGCTCTATGGTAACACACCAAACCCACCATCTTTATCGAAGGTTTTCCCAATGGACGCACTAAAAACACACCATCTATGACAAATCTTTCACCTCTGATAATGCATCAAAACCCTGTGATCTACGTGCCAAAAGTTTCCTGAGGGATGGTAAACCCATCATATCCACCCTCTGTGCCAAAACTTTCCCTACGTGGTTACCATCAAAGCCCGTGCGCCGGGAATCACCGGCAAAACACTTGCTACCAGACTGCACAGACAGAAGAAAATAATGTGTGGTATGCAAGTACACGTAAGGCCAAATTGAAGAAAACCTAGTTTCTCATCCTAACTTTTCAGAAAATTTGAGCATTAGGGCCTTTTTTAAGAGGAACCCCAAAGGCCTGCTAGCTGCACAGCAAACTTATTTTGCATACCTCATCAGGTGACAATATGAAAGCACACTCTTCAGAGAAGGTGGAGATTCCTCTGCATTTTGTTCACCAATGGTGAAAGTCCCTGTAATGGACATCTGGACATTTTGTTTTGGTATTTTATCCTTTGAGATGGGTTCTTTTGTGGATTTCCAGCCTCTAGCAGGAAATCGCACCACCTAAGGTACGGAAAACTGAAAGTGCCATGAATGGCCAATGTGTCAGCTTTCCAAGGAGTTGTAGCTTATATCTGGGAAAACTTCTACAAGGCTTAAGAGAGCACATTACTTTTGCGATGAAGTGTGTAAGATTGGACAATTAATAGGGGTATGTTACCATACTGTATGTGAGATCATTAATTCCCCACAACTTCCTGGTGTGGGTATTCACGAGGGACTACACTTACCCCCTTGCCTCACTAATGCATACATTTGACCCATGCTCAAATCGTCCTTGAAAATAATTTTAGTACCGTGGCTTCTAAGCCCTAGCCTGCCCTCGTAGGGCTGAGCGAGGTGCCCCAGTATAACACAGCATGGAGCCAATGACTGCTATTTTGCAGTGAGAACATTTTGGCAGGACATTCTACTTTTGACAGTTAATTCATGAAAGAAATTCATACGGTGGGATGACAGCATGTGGGGAAGGGGGGGGGGAAGGAGAGCGTGAGGAATCATGACCAGGGAGCTGAAGGGGGGCATAACCAAGAAGCTAAAGAAGGGAGAATCAATTGATCTTGGATAGGAGAGATTGTGTAAAGTGATGGGGACCAAGATGATATCAGTGACTGCCTCAGTAATATAACTGAGAATTGAGATGTAGTCCATTAGGCAATCGTGCAATGAAAATTGATGGGTGGTGAAAATGGGGATCCAACCAACACATCTCTTACAATACAGCAAACTGGAATATCACTGACTGACAGTACTCGCAAGATGTTGAATCACCACCACAAACTATCAACATTTCATTTTCAAGCTGAAACTGTGCATTTCCTTCCGAACAAAACCCATACGTTTCATTTCTGACTGAAAATTTGTAGTATACTTCAGGACTGAAATGTGTATTCCGTTTACAGACTGAAAACTTGAAGGATTGAAAATGTGTTGGAAAAAAAAATTCTCTGACTGAGGGGATCACCTCTAAAGCAAACACTAACAAACTTGTACAATATGATATCCACATACAGCTATGAACTAAACTGATGAATAAACTAATTAAAATCTAGAGATTCAGATCACACTGTCAACAACCAACAAGAGTCTCCATTACCAAATAATCCATATGGAATCAAAAATATGTTCTTTATCATAATTTTCCACTAAGACACTCAAAAAGATGTGCACATTTCACACATAACGTTTACAATTTTAGGGTGAATGAAATATCTTTACAACATTTATGTTTACAAAATATTCACTGATCACAAATCCTGTACCACTACTTAAAACAGTTCTTAATATCTCTCTACTAACTAAAACATTTGAAGTCCATATAAAGTACATGTCAACTGTAATGTGGCTCATTTATTCCACACTATTGATTTTCTAATCTTAAAACCAAGCAGAGATAAAAATTACTTTTATGATAAAGACTTCCTTCTGTTTGCAAGCAGGATATTTAATCCCTCTTTCCCAACATTCAGTTTACTTTTGAGCAAAGAAATATATATATAAACTACACATTCTCCGGTTATGTCAAAGGAATTCCACCAGAAGAGAACTTTAGCCTCTCTTAAGTTGATCATTTACCATCTGAGCAACTTGAAATGGTATTTTCATAATCTACCATCATTACTCCAAATGGCTATTCTAATTCCAAGGGTAATGACAGAAACGATCTCCCAGCCATAAAAGAGCAATTCCATTGTTGGACTTAATCTTCAAAGCTTAGTGAGGGGAGAACGTGTTTCTATTAAATGGCATTCATAGTGCTACCTCCGTGAACGACTGTCAAAATTAATATCATTTGATTGTTCAACACTCAGGTAGTGGGTGGTTGCCATGGATACACAATTATTTACGTGTACATGACGTAATCAGCGTGACATAGATCATTGTCCATTCTGCATTACCCTGAACACTACTAGCTGTCAACGAGAGATTAGCTGCTGACAAGATTTTGCTGTGATATAGTAAAAAAAAATAGATAAATAAAACATATGCAAAAAAACAAAACAAAAAACAACAGAAAACATGCCTGCATGCTGACAGTTTCATTCACATATATTACTGCATCTTAAACACACGCATGATACTAGTTAAAAATATGAATTCTCTCCTCAAATAAACACCTGCCGACTGTAAACCTTTCCAAGGTAGCCTACTTCTTTAAACAAAAAAAAAAAGGGGGGGGGTGGAGCACACTCACAAAAGTTTGAACTACTCAGCATTCAACAAGATGACAGTTACTTTTTTTATTAATCACATCTCAGAAGTGTGGTCCTCCAAAGATGCCCAGAGGGAACGAATCTTTCAAGAAAAACATCACAACAGCTTTATGGGTTACAAACATTGGGCATGTGTTTGTTTTTTGTGTTCCTTTTCATTGCACAGTAACTGTGTAAAGCAGGTATGATAGGCAAAATTTGCAATTTTAAGGGAGCCATTACCGTTAAGGTTTTATCCTATCCACCTTATCAGAATGAAAAAAAAAGAACTTTTTTTTTCTAAATTTGTTGGCATGAAACCCGCAAGTCAGACTAAAGAGTCTTTCTCTAGCAAGACTGCTTGTATTGACGATCTTAAGGGCTGATAAACACAGTTTAATAAAGCATTAATGCAAACATTTTACGATATTCTGAAAGAAAGTGATGAAAAATGTAAAATGGGAAGGGCAGGGGGAGGAGGCTATGTTAGCACTGTTAATTAGGTCTTTAAAAAGTTTGAACTATCCCAAAATCCAGCACTTGTTTCACCAACAATGCCTACCGTTCAAGCACTGTAGTTAAAATGTATTTCACTGAAGATTATCGAGCTGTCTAACTTACTAACTTTCATAAGTGCGAAACGTCAACCTCATGAAAAGCTGTTTTCAACTTTTTTGTTCTTTGCCTATACAAGGCCTACTGAATCAAGTTACTTGTACAGAATCTAAACAAATTTGCAACTTATTTTATAATTTTAATCTACTTTGCTTTTGTAACAACCTTCTTCAGCGTTCTACTTCATAATAGTTGTTATGGTTTAGAAATGAGGGACATTGTCTTCTATATTTTCCATTTATCTTCTTTATGTTTCATTTGTTAGTGAGAATTAAAGTCTGAAGAATATGTCATAGTCATTACACAAAAACAATGTTTAAGCCCCATTTTTGCATAAATGAATGTTCATATCCATTTACATTGGTCTGTTTGATTTCAAATAATGATGACTGATTGCTATGCTTTCTTGGAGAGTCTGAATTTTGTAAGGCCAACAAAAATGTTGAGACAATTTTTATGTTCAAATATTTGGACAGATGAGTGCATAGTTTCCTTTCAGATTTCCTGACAGGTGATCTTTTCCCTACTCTCTCATCCCTGAAACACTGACAAAGAAAGAAGGTAGAAGACCACACAATTGCCAGCTTTAACATATTTCTTTCTCTGTAACGTTAAGCAGCTCACTGTTTATTCTTTTTCTTTAGAGTAACTACATTATGAATCCATTTTATCACTCCTTTTTATGTTTTCTATGAATATTTGATAAAAAAAAGTCATGTCTGACTGCCTAATCAATACATCATCAACTTTGACATGACAAGTTTTCATTACTTCACTTTAGCAAAACATTAATTAATGAGTAATTAAGGTATAGCATCCACCTGTTCAACTGATTTCTTTGATATTAATCATATGTTAAGAAACTGTTTCAAATTTTGCCTGATTCTGATGTTTATTTATCAGTAACTCAGATAATACTCCTGTGAAAGTTATCAATATCCCAACATTCATTTCACTGCTACAAACATGAATTGGCTGGATCAGCTCATAATGTCTAAAGGTATGAGATTTTACAGCCATTACTGTCTGTAAAATTCCAGTAATAGACATGTTTGAAAGAACTCTAAGTGTTTGACAAGTCAAAGCAAAATTATCTTTTAACTCATTAATGGCTATTCATTGCAAATGCTACCTCACTATACCACAAACAGCTCTAATCACATCCTAATCAATTTTTTTCAATTCTTCTTGATATTCACGCATATGATGCCAAACTTCTGAAGTTTGCTTACACGTCTGTACAGCTACATATGGTGACTGATAATTTATTTAAAACAAGTTAAACAAAAGGATAAATGAACACAGAATTACACTTATTTATGCCCACAGAATGAAATACCTGTCGCTACCCTAGATTCACTCAAAACTAGTATTAAAGCCTATCCCTTCTAATCCCTCCTCCTCAAATCTGTTTGAAGAGTTTTTGGCTAGACTAAAAGTGACTTAGATTAGATACATCTCAGATTACAGATATGAAGTTTCCCTGCACTTCCTGTCAATTTTATTCCAAAGCCAACCATAATTAAATATTATGGGTTTCATCCATTAGGCTGCGGTTGACTTTCAAATAGTAGAAAACTGAAGCAATGGTAATGTTGTGCCAGAAGGTCTTGATACAAACTGGAAGCAGCATATACGTCCACAAATGTAACACAGAGAAAGTCACAGTGGCTGTTATTCTTTCACCAAAGTAAAAAAAAAAAAAGTGGACTAACATCTGGTGTCCAGAAATAGAAAGCTCTAGCAGAAATCAGTGACTTCTCCATGTATGTACAGTATACTTGAATATACTCAGCCTAGTTTGACTGCCCAGTAATCTACTTATATGCAGAACTGCTACAGGTTTCCCAAAACTTCTTCTCACCTCATTCATAACCAATGCAGCTTTACTGTATTGACGATGATCTAGCATCTGGCAATATCCGGTGTCGTTACTATCTCTATTGCATACCCCTCGGAAATAACCCCCAGCATCCAACGGTCGGGTGAAATCAGGTTCACATGGTAACTTCAACACATCCAGGTACTATGTCCCACCAAGTTTTCAGATGTTGATCTCAAATGATCTGAGAACCTTTGACAACCGACATGTGCGGAATACCAACACAATGCAGGCTAACTAACTACCTGACTAACAAAAATCAACAGACCGTAAACATAGTTGATTTTCAATATTTCATCTCTTGAGCCCAAATGAAAAACAATGCCAAACTATTAGATATCCCTAAGAGTAATTTGCATAGCACAACCTTTCCACCTTGCTATCACATTAAAAGCATAATTTGTAAAAACTGTGTCACACACAAACACATACACAGACTGACGCACCATAGCATCCATTCCATAGATTCCTTCTGACTTCTGCAATACAACCAGAATGCAAGGATGTATTGTGGTTTCAATGATGTCAGCTACAGTAGCATAGCTGCTCACCATGACACAACTATAGCTTTACATTCATTAGCAATCAGATTTGGGTATTATAAACAGTACATTGACATTGCCCATGTATAAGAAATATGAAACCTGTTCATGCGCCCGTCACAAAGTAATGTTTAATTCATGTGAGAATTAGAACTTATTTTTGTATTCTCAGCAAATACCATGTAACGATTAATTACATAATAAAGCCAATGCATGACAGATTTGTGATTCTAAAGCACAATCATTGAGATTGCATTGATGACATTGTGCTACGTAAGGATAACCTCTTATTATCATCAAGAACACTGTAGTTGTTATTACTTCAAGTCAATTGACACGCAAGTCAGCTGAGGTCAAACTCTGGTCACCTGTGTCAACAGAGTATCTCAAGAATGGAACCCTGAATATGATGTCAGATTTAGTGTATGCTAGGAGATTATCAAAAATTGTTTAAAAAGTAATAAATTATGATATAAAACACAGAAAATTAAAGGAAAAAAAAACAGAAAGACGAAAGTAAGGCAGACATGGACTGGTTGATCAACATACCATACTTTAAGTATGTGATCAGTAGAGAATTTCATTCTTGAGATACTGAGTTTCCAAATTTTTCACATTTTGACCCAAGTTGTTAACCTCAAATGACCAGTGACCTGATCCAAAAACAGTAGGGTTTTTAGAAACAATTTGGTGCATCAAAAACCATGTATGAGATCAGATTAAGTTTGCATTCTTGAGATATTTCATTTACAAAGTTTTCACTTTAAAGGTTGACCTGAAATGACCTTTGACCCTCATCAAAAACAATATTAGGTTCTTGCGCTCAATGAGGTTCATTAAAAGAAGACATATGAGATCACTCCAAGTTTGCATTCTTGTGATATTTTGTTTATCTTCCACTCAATATGGTACATATACATAACATGTATGACATCGGTCCAGACTTATGTTCTCAAGACATGGCGTTCACAAGCAAGGCATCACAAAGAGACACACATAGAAACACATCATGATTATAAAGGTTACGAATTCATCAAAATCAAATGAGAGGGAAAAATACAAATATAAACAAGAACGACTACACATAGGCAATCCTGAAAATGACATTTTTTTTTTTTTTTTTTCTTCAAAAGGCTCTTGAGTTGCTTTATAAAATAGCCTCATGTATGTTAATAGGCGGGGGCAGTTCCATTTACTGAGGGGCCACGATGGAGTAAGCTCCTTTTCCAAACGTTTTTGTCTTGAATTTTGGGACATGAAGCAGGTGTTGAGAGCTTTTATCTCAGTAGACTGCATGGGTGGTACATATATATAATTCCAGTCAGACAAATAAGTTTGGACAAGGCCTGTTAGTACTTTGAATGTCATCATAAGTACAGCTTTGAATTCAACGCATTTCATGGGAAGCCAATTAAGGTTGTGCACAGAGACCTGGGGTTATCTGGCCATGTTTCTTCGATTCGAAAGGCTGCAGACCAAATTAAACGGAGGACTTTGGATGTATTGAAACCTTTGGGGCCTTTTGGTCAGAAGGCCAATGAGGGTACTAAATATGAGATCAGCTCAAGCTTGTATTTACAAGGCTTTCACATTTTGATCTCTGCAAACCTCAGACGATCTTTTATCTCCACCAAAAGCAATGCGTTCCTTGCACTCAATATGGTACATATCCATACCAGCTATGACATCAGATTCAATTCTTGAAGTATCTTGTTTACAAGCGAGTCATCGCAAACACACACACACATCTGACTACATGATTTCATCTGTCATTTGATTTTCATTAAAACCAAAGTAAATACAATCCATAATGATGGCACTGAACCTCAAACTTTTGCAGAAGTTTGCAAAAATATGCCCTGTGTTGATGGTGGTGCTTATACAACATTTGGCACTACTGCTGCTATTGTGGGATATGATCCCAAGCCCAGTTATATTGGAAGTGGACCAACACTTTACCCAGGTACAAAGTGAGAACAATGAGTACTCAGTACCAACTAAATACTTAAGTAAAACTGCAGCATTTCATCTACAGTAGCAAATTAATTTTAATGATTAGTGACTTTTGATTGCTGGATCTGGGACAAAGTAATGTCGCAGCACTTCTGGTAATGAAACGTTTCCCTTCACTTTTGGATGTAGCACCTACAGAAACATGTCATGTGATAGATTGAATCAGCATGGAGACATATTGTGAGTGATAAATATCACACAAACACAGGGTATGAATCATTCCATATCGTACATCCTGAGAGGCAATTTCAGGGGAATCATGTCTACACTGCATGTTGTTGCTACCTAATATTTCCTTTACCCCTTCTCCCCTCCCTTCCTTATATTAGACGTGTAAATCTGCCAAACCGTTGGAAAGGTAGACAAAGCTTGTACATACATTGACAGGTCTGCTGGCTACACAGTGAGAATCATCTACCTGTATGTGACATATGTGCAATTGCTTTCACTGAGGACTACGGTAAGGGAGGTAATCCCATGGACAGACATAATTCAACCTTGCCAATAACAGCTGGCTATAACCTACATAGGGGGAAATCACCTACGTCAGAGGCATAACTAAGCTCACTGAGAGCTATTGGGGAGGAGTGAACTTATGAACAGACGTACAAAGACTCACCCCTGGCAATGACAGCTGGCTATCCCCTGTGTGGGGGAAATCATCTATGCCACAAGTCTAACTGCTTTCATTTAAGGTTAATAGGAGGGGGGACAATCTTATGCCTAGAAGTAGCTCATCCTTGGCAATGAGAGTTGAGTACCCCCCATGTACGGGAAATCGTCTACGTCACACGTGTATTAAACTGCTTCCATAGTGGGTTAATGAGAGGGGGGGCTATTCTTATGAAGAGAAGTAACTCACCTTTGGCAATGAGAGCTGGCTATCCCCTACATAAGGGGAATCATCTACGTCACACGTGTATTAAACTGCTTCCATAGTGGGTTAATGAGAGGGGGGGCTATTCTTATGAACAGAGGTAACTCACCCTTGGCAATGAGAGCTGGCTATCCCCTACATAAGGGGAATCATCTACGTCACACGTGTATTAAACTGCTTCCATAGTGGGTTAATGAGAGGGGGGGCTATTCTTATGAAGAGAAGTAACTCACCCTTGGCAATGAGAGCTGGCTATCCCCTACATAAGGGGAATCATCTATGTCACAGGTGTAACTGCTTTCATTGAGGGCTACCAGGGGGCTAATCTTTGGCCTCTGGAGTGTGTTGAAGCTGGACGGAGGGCTGAGAAGTGAACTGACGGCCTTTAACCCGCTGACCACATTCGGTGGCAGAGATGAATCTGCTAACATGTCCATGATGAGGCCATGGGCTTCTTGCATAACAGTGAGGTCCACTGCTGAGCTGCATGCCTGAGAAAAAAAGAAAAATAAGTTACACTATAAATAAACTTCACTTGTTAAGAAGTATTACTTGTGAACTACATAGCCACAAAGTACAGCAGAATTCCTCTTCTATGGTTTAACAACTAAATGTATGGCACTACTTAACATTTTAGTTTTAAAATTTGTATGCAAGGAAGTGTCTTAGTATATGGGTCATTTATGGTAACATAGAAATAATAAGATTGGAAGGTGTCTACTTTGGTGCAGATCTAGTGCTCTGTATCAGCTGGACGGAGAGAAATACAGAATTTAAAATGCACCATCATGGGATAAAAACAAAATAGATTTATGCATTGTAAAACCAGTCAGAATAACCAATAAACATCTGCAAAAGCTTCACTCCTTAAAACATTATGCATAAGATGAGTTATCAAAAGATACATCATTTAAAGTTTTAAAGTCTGGTTGAACAAAGTATTCTCGAGCAACAAACAGCTAATTTCTATCTGTGAGAAACTTCTTTCTCTTCCTTATTTTGAATAATCTATCATTCTGTGTTCACAAATATTGGTTGAAAAGTATTACTTTTTTTTCCTGCAAAACAAATGCCTTATTTCCCTTTAAGGTAGTTGAGTCTTAGTGAAATATCGTTGTTACTTACAGGAGTCTGCATAATGACCTATTAATATGCACACTAGAAACTCAAAGTAGCAAACACCATCTAAACTAGCCTCAACTCATATGATCATCTAGAGTAAAAAATGACTTTTCTCCAGTTTTTCTGACAGCTTTAGCCACATAACTCCAGACACATGCAGTCATTGGAGTAATGTAACTTTGGAGGCAGATGTAATCACCACATTTAATCATAATGCTCCTTCACATTTGCTGAACGAGACATCCAGATGAAAATGTAACCATCAACTGCCCACCAACTTCATCACTGAGCTCATGAGAACCAGGCCCATAGCTAAAGTAGTTGTGTTGGAGAGACAACAAAAGTTATTGATTCCCACCCTGGGAGAAGGGTGTAAGGAAAAGGTGTATGAAAAAAAAAAAAAAAATTGTAAAAGGCACTTTTTACATGTGACAGGAGACGGAAATCAGTAACAGCAATTACTCATACATTCAGTTAGGAAAATGATGAAAACTCAGATCTGAGTTCTTATAATAACTCAGATCAGTTATTTTATGACACTAAGTTACCCCACAAGTGTGGAAGAACCCTGTAACTTACATATTACAGGTTCACATCGCGTGACAACCAACTTAAGAATCTGATGATCAAATTTTATTCACATGGTCAGTACAGATGAGAAAACGTCAGATCATATTTGGAAAAAAAACCCATCCTACGGTGACCAGGTTGGGAATCCAACCTTGAAACTCCCAGTTGCTAAGCTTCATTGCTTCAAATGCTAAAACTTTTATCCACTCTGCAACATCACTGATTACTATGCATTCGCAGTGAATGTGACAACACATATGTAACTATAACTCAATGCAAATCAAGTGGCAAAGCAACATGCAAATATGTGACCTGGTGCATTCTATGCTTTAACCATGATGACATCCTTGTGCTAGCATGTGTGGCACTAGATATAATTATTTTAATGCAGCATTTACTTTTTATCATCACTACATGTGGAAGTAAATAATGCTGATCATAAACCACTTTCAGGGAGCTTCAAAAAATCACTTTCTTTTCTGTTGAAATTAAGCTGTGACACAAAAAAGTCGGATAAGGCTAAAAAATATGTGACACTAAAGAAGGAGAAAAGGTATGACATCATTTGCGAGGCTACACCATCCCAATCAAGGGGGGGGGGGGGAAATAAAACTGACACTGTTGCAAAAATGGCTATCCACAGAAAAAAGGCACTTCCTTTTTTTTCACTACTATTTAGGGTGACCCAGACAGTTCACCACTTCAACAATCAGACAGTGAGATTAGAAAGTAAGCTGACATCATCGGGTGTAAAAATTGAAAGGAAAGAACCTTAAAGGGAAAACAAACAAAAACACGTTTACTGTAGGAAAAAATATATGAAAAGGAGTTGGCAGAATGTCTCAATCCTGGCAGGACCCTCTTGAGAGTGAACTGACAGAGGACAAATACAAATATACCCTGACTGTAGGAATACAAAAGAGACAGAGAAGAGATAGGAAGATTAGAAAACAATGAGGTGAGAGATAAAAGAAGACCAGTAAGAAGAGGAAGAAATAAACTGGGATATACAAAGGAAGGATTCAATAAGAAAGCCTAAAAGAAACCTGAAAAGGAACAGAAGCAGGAAAGCTGAGTAGAAGTGAGGTGAAAGGCGGCGGTGTGAAAGGACTCCCCCACTTTGTACTTGCTCCCATGACCAGTGTGAATTCATACAATTTGGGTGTCCATCCATTTCATAGATGCTACAAGGCTGTGCAATTACTTCTACGATTCAATCACACGAGCGCTGTGCTCACAAGGTATCTGAGGAAAACCCTGCCAAGAGACGAACACAATGTTCAAGCAAACATAGGTTTACTGCCAAGGCAATGTTCAAGCATTGTAGAAAGCTTTACCAACCCTAAGAAGTCTGTGCAGCACTCAAGTGATGTTGTAAAATGTATTAAACATTGACCTCAATTAAATGATTGAATATGGAGTGCATGCAATAAACTATCAAGTTCTCCTTTGACACACATTTGCCCATTATGTGTTTATGTTAAAACTGCAACGAAAACTACAATTCCTTACCATATGCTGTCAAAAACTTGTCATCACAGGCCTCAAAAGTCTAAACATTCCTTGAACAGACAATGTATTGCTGTTAGTGGGAGCTGTATTAATAATTGTTTATACCTGTAGCACTTCGATGTCCAGTCATTTGATGACATTTGCTTCTGCTGTTTAAAGGGTATCTACTATACATCTTTACTTCTGTACGGTGGTTTTACAATGTACAGACTGCACATCTCACAACTCCCCCTTTTACTAATTTCCTTTGGTGGGTCGATTTGAGTGGGAGGAGATGGGTGTTCACATCTTTTTTTCTTTTTTTGGGAGGAGAGGATTTTGATGGACAATTTTTTGTTAGTGTTTTTTCCTCTGTCTTACAATGTAAGCAGGTCTTGATATAAGAGCATTGACTTTTAATAGTTACACTTACTTTCACTTCTTTTTACTTCAATGTTATCAACTATGTATGCACTTGCAGTTTTAAAAGTTGTATTGTTACTTGCAGTGGATAAATAAATGAAATGAAAAAGATTGACTGAGATGCAATCACCAAGATTATTTCTGACCTTCCTATCACCCTTTGAGACGTAGCGTGTCGTGATTACATAGCACAAAACAGAGTTAAGCATGAATCCTGCCGTGATGTAAATGGTTACCCTGCTGCCAAGGTTTCTGTTTTGAAGGTTAACCTCACCAGTGGCTATGGTATATATCAGAAAAGAATGCCTAAACTCCACATTCTTAGAATTGAGACAATCTAAATATAAATGGCAGCTATTTCAACATCAGTATTATGTAATATCTTATTGTTTGTGCTACCTCGAAAGCTCAAAGTCATCATCATCATAATGAATCTAATGTATATTGACTTCATCCTTGTGTTTGTCAGCCAGCTATCTAATTAAAGGAAACCTTCAGTTGTAATGTACCATGTTGCTGTTCATTGATAACATTCGCTAGAGGAAAAGCTAAGGGCAACTTTGATTTCAATCTCAGCAAACTGAAAAATATCATCGATCTTTCTACAAATTTTATTTCAATATTACATTGTGATAATTAGCTGTCAGATGTTTGTAGGGATTCCGTGTATGGCTCCTCCTTACACCAAAATTCCCTTTTTATCTTCATCTTTGTAAACAGTAAATGTTGGTGGGATAACATCAGAAATGCTATTTAGCAAACATTAAGAACATTGGTAGAAAGCTAGATATAACACATGAATCTGATAATGAATAAAGTGTGGTTATTTGAGGTCAGAGGGTACATGCATTCTGAATTATGTGATTTCAGACATGAATTACAATACAATTTACCAGTAGGTCTGGGCATGGTAAATTGGGGTACAAATGTTGTGTTAAGACAGGTAAGTGAGTGTCAGAAGCAAACAACAGTAATAAAGTAAAATTATACTGAATCCATTACATTAGTTCAATAACTTTCTGGATAATTACACAGATTCAGTGGTACACATGTGTGTCCATCCAAACTGGATGAATTCTTAGCAAATACCTTCAGATACTGTATGGAATGAATGTGTTCAAACACATTCACTTAGAACTGCAAGTAACAAATACATTTTTACTGATGTCATAATGTTTGTGACTCCTAATTATCCCATTACTTTCAAAACAAATATATAAATTATATTCACTATAAGCTATCTCTCCTGATAATTATACTATTCTCTCATTCTTTCCGAGCCCCTCATCTTATTTTAATTGGCATCTTTCTTTCAATGAAAACTACAGTCACATGTTCTCTGCTATCTATTAACAGCAGTGAATCAAGACCCCCACATTACATGTCTAAACTATTAAATGACAATCGGTGAGTTAGACTTATTACAATTGTTGAGAACCAAATAAATTTGCTCACAAAGGGACCTAATGCTGATTATTCACAAACTTAATGGAACTGATTTGATACATAATCCAAGAAAATGCTCCTCTTACATACTCTTGAATTACTCAATTTCTGAGTGAAACATGCTGTCGAAATCTTATCACAACCAACTCTTAAATTGCATATCATAATTTATCTGTGACCACTTGAAGTACAATGAAGTCAAAGTTCACATGACTGCTGGCTTCAAACTGAATAAAGGGCTGCACATATCCTACATACATTGATGCTGCAGAACTTGGCATAATTCACCTACAGTAACTGTACATACGTTTCCCAATGGCCTGACAATTCACTTGTGTGGGTATTCACGAATGACTATACTTTACTTGCATATATGTATACTTTGTTTGACCCCACCAACAAATCTCCAAATTAAAGTGATTGCGTGCATAGGCAAAAAGGACAAAACATCAAAAATTTTATGTCCAAAAGTTAAGTACATGTCTTTTAATTGTACCGTGCATACAATTTCAGATAATAAATGGGTTTCACGCTGGTAAATTCAATCATATTGTTTCAAAATCTTTTAACTGAATAATAAAATGCTCAATATGATAATGTAGTGGTTGACAGTTTTTATTCAACCACAGCATGCACTGCTTAGAACAAGCTAATGGGAAGTACTGTGTACTGGTAATGAACATCCAATAGCTGACCACTGATGCGGCAATGAGGCCATCATTTGTAGGTTATTTGTAAACGCAGTGCTTAGTTTCACAAAATACTACAATTCTCGATTATACCGATCAAGGAGCGACAACTGGAGTATTATTTCTGATACACCAGTGAGACCTGTACTATCATTACCTAGGCACTTACACTGAGAACCTTTAATTTTTAAATGTAATTTCTGTCTTTTTCTGTTTTTATGCTGTTTCTGTTGCTTCTCTGGCTGCAGAGAAAGAAGACAAATTCAAACCGAGCACACTGCTTTTAAAAGAAAGGAAGGAAATTTAGTTGCTTGAAGCGGATTAAAACCAATAGAGGGCATGGTGCTAGAAATTAATTCGGAGACACGTTACACAGAACTGATGCATTAGTAATGAAGCATGGGGTAATTATATGTCCGCAATGTGAATCTGGCATGTATTTACTAGCAGTATGTCATAGAATAAGACAAGCAGGGATTGAATGACTTATAAGCTTGTCAAATTTCTTCATGAGTGACAAAATGAAGCACTTCATGTACAATGCATGTAAAGTACTTCTGTTTTGTTTTGTTTTTTTGTACTAACAGTATCGGAGTAAGTGCAAAATAGACACACTTACACATTTTTAATGGAAAGTTTATGATTCAATTTACAACAAGTTAAATATCAGAAGTAATATTATCAGTACTAAGCATATGATCAGTGACACAAAGAAAAAAACCTAGTCAATAACACATGATTGGCAACATGAAGAAGTAGTTGATAACATATATATGCAGCAGGAAGAAATAGTCTATAGCATATAGCAGCATGAATAAATTGGCAAGAGTATACCATCTGCAGCATATAATAGGCAGCAAAGAAATAGTCAATAGCTTATAATCAGTAGCAAATGGTTAATCACGAAGAAATAATTAAGAGCATATAATTAGAAGCATATGATCAATAGAACAAAGAAATGGTTAAGAGGATGTAATCAGTAGCATATGATTAATAGCACAAAGAAATAGTTAAAGAGTATAATCAGTAGCACATGTGATTAATAGCACAAAGAAATAATTAAAAGTATTTAATCAGTAGCATGTGATATAATAGCACAAAGAAACAGTTAACAGCCATAAAAGTGCAGCAGTGAAAGAAAGGCTAGATAGCAAAACAAATTAGGGGCTAAATAGCTGGCAAAAACACATAATACCAAATCAAATTCAAGGAACTCATTCTTAGCAAGGGAAACAATTAAGGAAAGACCTTGCAAATGAGAAGAACTCTTAACAAAATAAGGATGTGAATGGAACTATATACCGAGAACAATAGTGCAACGAAATTTAGCAACACCGGTATTTATGTGCGTAATGGCATGGTAGGCTAACTGCCCTAGGCTCGTTATGCGCAAACACAGCAGTAAAAATTCTAATTAAAAACCTCAAAAAAGCGAGGCAGAATTGAAAAAATTGATGAGAACGAAGGAATTAAATATGTAAACAAACACAAGAACACTCAAGGTTTGTTCTCGGCAGGTTTTCCACTTCCACTCCAAAGGAAAACTGGAACCATCAAAAGCATGTGTAAGCAGTAGAGCAAAAGTCTAACGAGGAAGAGCTAGGCCATAGGGGGCGCGGTGCAAGAATGATACATTGAAAGGTGTGTTTGAGCTTGTGTAATAATGCATTAGTATAAGCAAGGGGTGCGTATATGAAGACCTTCAATGTGAATTCAGTGTAACGACAAATTTTGCCAATACCTTCTTCCATATTTACCAAAATACCATACAATCAGCATGATGAAAATTATCTTACAAACAGACAGACATCACTCCACTTGAGCATTTTAACACTAATACCAGCTGGTAGATTCACTACCACCAACTACAAACTCTACATCGGACATGCAAGAGAATGTCAATACAGCGTAGTTTGCTCACTTGGAATCCACGTTTACCTGATGTGCAAACATTGTACAGTCAATTTCTGTTTGCAAATTACAGCAAAATTTAACAAATGCCTGTCATTTTCAAAGCTCTGCAAGGAATATGTCACTTTGGCAAACTGTCAGGAAATGAGGCTACAGTACAAGGGACAAAGGAAGAACTTTTAAATGAAACTTGAAACTGATCGGATGCTGTAGGATTAGATAGTAAATTTATGTCAAACAATAAAAGCTGATGGATCTATAAAACTTCATTCAAAGCATTCATGGACTTTGAAGGGATTCAAATAAAATCAAGATCTTTGGTTTAATATTATTTGTTTCGTACGTCAGCAATGCTGACTATCTTTCTTCAGTTTCCTTTTTTGCCAACTCTTGCACCTTGTGACATTTGAAAACATGCAAAACTTCGTTCAAAATACAAACTCTAGATCAAACTGTGACATATTTCTGCCCAGGCCTACATTCTTTTATCATCAACATTGACTGGCAAACAGCCACGCTGGCCAGTGACAGATTACTGTAGTATTCAGCACTAAGCCTTGCCAACTGGCACAATGAGCAAATTTCCAGACAGGAGGTTAGCACAAAATTCACAATTCACTAACAAAATATTTAAGCTGTCACTCAGAATCTTCTGCTGGGAAGTAACAAACTGTTCAATACTGTAGCAATAAGAACTGTTGTACTTTCAAGAGTCTACAAGTTTCTATGAATCTCATGAACACCTGTAAATCCATGGCAAACCAAACCTTTGTGTATTTTGAAGTTTCTGTTGAATTTGAACAATTTGCAAATATGAACTGCTGAATAAATCTGCTAGTTGGATAAATTGTCATTATTTGATTTCATAACAATTGGTAAATCTACACCAAAACAAAATTTAAGTGCAAGGATTAACAGGTAATAGTCCTTCACTGATTCTTGCTGTATCTGTCAATATCTTGGGAAAATCTCAACTTTTGAAACAGTAGTGCATCAGCTACTGTAGAAAGCAAGCTGAAGTTACAGTACCTGACTCTGGGCAAAATTGATACTAGTGTCAAATTTTAAAAAGGGAAGCACAAAGACAAAAAACAAATAATGGCAAAAAGCAAAAACATAACTGTTCTTTGTTGTTGGGGTTTGAACCAAATCCTGTGTTGGTGAATTTGTTCCTGAAGTTTCCATGGTAACATGATTATAGTAACCAGGGTGTTCTTTTCTGTTTTATAGCTGGAAATTGATTTCTCATCACTACTTGCACATGAAACTAGGAAACAAATTCCCAAAAATTCACTGGTGCAGGCACCCATGAGTGACTCTACTTTAACTGCTTGCTTACACTAATGCATTGCTGTCTTGCTGAAAGTGCACCCAAATGAAGTTCTAGCACCACATCCTCTTTAAAGCTTATGCTTTCCCTTGAGTCTCCTGGTTCTACACCTTTCCCTCAAACTGGGCAGAATGACTTTATTGACATCAAGACATCATTGTGATGACAAAGCATGTAATCACTACTTTGTGGGGTTAAGAGGCAAAGCCCTGGCAGATCCTGGGCGAGAATTAAGCCCCCAGAGACACTGCAATTTTGGAGCTTTTCAGGAGTTCAAAACAGCTTTAAATTCATGACAACAAGCTCAAGAATCTGAAGTTCAAGTTCACAGGTGCAGTATCACCTGCCTCAGCTACTCCACATAGGTAGGGAAGAGTAATTTGATACTTTACAGTGTCTTACATAGCCACATGAGGGCCTCATGTGATACTTGTGGTGAAATCACAAACACCCTTTAGTGCTGGTCTGATATATGTACTTCAACAGCATTGACTATCATACTATGAATTTAAGCAGCGTCAACAAAGGTCACAATACCATTGAAAATACAGTGAGTCTAGCCTGTATGTTGGACTATATGCAATACTATAAAAGACTGATCATATCAATAGCTAGCTACACAAGTTTCATTTGTATTATATATATATGTTATATTATATATTATAAAATGCACCAGTTAAACAAGGAAGTTCTTCTAGTACAGCTTTCTGTTTCCAAAACAGGCATTCCATATTTTAATTTTGAACCAGCTGGCTGCAGAGAAAGAAGACACTTTCAAACCGAGCAGACTGCCCGGTGGATATGCCCTGGTAAAGGACCCTGGATACACGGACTAGCCTCAATCTACACACTGCACTATTCACGCCGTTTGACAAATGGGATCGTAACTGGGACATTTCCTTTCAAGAGGAAAGCTGCCATCACAAGATGCCGGCAACCGAGCTCGGCTGCTTCCATATTGCCGCTATACAGCAGAGTGCCATGATTATTTCCACAGTAACTATGAAGTAATAATGTAGCAATTATTACATCTGATCTTAATCCTCTGACTCAAGGTGGACAGGATATCATGAGAATATCACCAGAATTACTTGGAAATGAGGTACCTCCTATATGCTTGAGTTACTGTAGTATGAGAAAATGGTACATACATATGTACACTAAGCAGAATTAGTAATAAGTAACTTCCTTTCCTTTGAGGTCCTCTCACAGCCTGCTCCCCACTCCCCTCCTCCTATCCTTTACTTTTCTTCCCTCTTAACCTCCAGTCTTACCTTCCTTTTCCAGTTTCACAAAATTCTCCATTGTTACACACAAAAAATAATACAGTCTGTTTTCACAACTCACTTTGTGGTTTTCAATTAATTACCAAAACACTAACCATGGTAATGACAATGCAATAGTTGTGCTGAAACAGGTGGGTGAAGCGTGGTAAAATGTATACATACAGTGGGCCTATGTCAGTGAATGTGTGCAGCTTGCTTCTTACTTTAATTTGCTCTGGCTAGGCCCTATCTCTGGCTTTAATACAAAAACTTCAGAAAGACAAGTATCTACCTATAGCAATGAACCAGTTCTTCCACAAAAGTCAAACAGACATTGTCAAATTTGCCATGGAATAATACAGAATGTGGTGATGATGAATATGTTTTCATCATATTGTTGATTAATTTAGTACAAGAACAGATGAAACTCAGACCAGGACCGATACGGTGTTTAACCATCTCAGCAGGCGTTGGTATGTACAGCCGTTTAACATAGGCCTACAAACCTAAACATCTGCGAACGTTTAGAGATTTCTCTCATCTAAGATCCAAGGTCTCTACATTTACGAGTCTTTCTTAACGTCTGATGATTGGCTCAAAAGAACATGAATAATCACAACAGCCTAACACAAAGAAAGAATTATTGAGTGCAACTGAGTGTAATTGATTACAGTGGCATACATGAATTTTAATAGCTTACAGTCTGTACGCATATTCAGTCGGAATCCAAGCAATCGTTCCCAAACGTTGGTATTACGAATGCAGTCGGAGCTGATGCATAAGTAATGCTCGTCCGTTGTGTGGGCTATATGGTGTTATGTAACAGAATGGACTACAGAGACCAGTAACGGTATGGTGTTATGCAATAGAAAGGATTTAACTCTTATAGCTGAGTGACAAGCTAGAATCAGTATGGTGTTATATGTGGATCTAACTCCGACCGTAGACTAACAAGAGTTATGGTGTTTTAATAGGATAGACTAACAACAGACCAGGACAATATGGCATTATATGTAACAGAATGGATTTAATTCAGACACATTACAAACAAATAGACATCAGCGTACTACAGTGTGCCATGAATCATCATGAGTGCTATCAGAGCAGATAGAAGACTTCTTTGACTTACAATTTTGTTTCGTTTCGGCGGACAAGAATTACTCCTGCGAGGACGTAACGACTCTCTCACAATCTCTTTACTTTCAACATAGCTCGGATCAAACTCCGCAACTTGATCTCTCATCTCTACCTCCTCTTGAACATTTGCAAGCTTTTTCAACTTGCCAAGTTTTCTGACAGGGTAAATATGAATTGGTGGCACTGTTCTCTCTGACAGGTCTCTGCTCTCAGTAACATCTGTCTCAAAATTAAAGTTGCTGCTTGCAATCTTGTGATGAGTTGGAGACCAGTCAAGAAGCTTCACCATTTTTGTGTGAGCTGATTTTTTGGTCTTTACTAAAGCCTTCAAAATATCCTCTTTGTGGATGTGACCAGTGTGAGACTTGAGAAGTTCCATACTGCTGAGATATCGCAATAATGCAACTATGAATTGAAAGAAAGGTCAAATAGCTCCAAGGTGTCAAACTTCGGTATCTTCTGAATGTCACAAGATCACTTGTTACCATCTCAGACTAGAGAATCTACTATCTACAAGAGTTGACCAGAGAAATATTCTGTAGACTTGATTCACTCCAGTTCTGCAATATTGCTGAAATGGGTCCTAGCAATGCTTCCAAAATAGAGTGGAAACACAGAAAATCCCAATGTGCACACAGAATAGAATTTTGCACATGATATATCCTATGCTGGAAGTAAAACAGGGCACTCGGTTAGTTGGTAAGCACAGAATTATGCCCACACAGAGCAACTTAAACAACAAACCACATACGGACAGAAGACGACGAAGGAAAACACAGTTAGAGGAAAGTGACTAAAAAAAAAGTGATCAGCTGAGAGTGTTCAGCTGACTGGATTAACTTGGAGGGATCAAATAGCTCTAATTTGACTAACGAGAACCTTCCTGTTCATTTCAGCTGACTATAATTAGCAACATCCTATCTTGGTTGAAATTAAAATTAACTGCAAGCATGCCTCTCTGTAAATAATAATCATTCTGCCAACATCAGTCCTGCATTAACTGTGATTCTGGTGCATTCTATTAGCATCAAATATGAAATTATTCAAGTGAGAAAAAATTTGAGAATGTTTACACAATTGAAGTCTTATTCTTTGTGACAAACAAAATGCAAATTTATTTTGTGATACACACCCAGCATATGAAGCAGACAAATCTGTACCAAGCTACGATATCTCACAGTCCCATCATGCTATCAGTGCTTGCACATGCAGGTATATCTCTTGGGATATGTACTGTGTATATACAGGCATTTGTATCTCATGGGATCATGCTACATCAGCATTTGTGCATGCAAATAGGCATGTATGTCTCAGTCAAGGTTAGCATCCCAACACAGTGCCTCCTAAAGCAATGAGAATTCAGTCCAACTTTTCTTCTTGATATAATACGTTTGTAACGAGGTTTACCAATTTGAACCCTGTTGACCTTTAAATGCACCAAAAATTCAAGGTCCCCCTACTCAATGGGGTAGTTATCATGAAGTAAATACTATATATGGACATACTATATCTGTCTAAGCTTTCAACCTTAAGACATCAAGTGGTGTTCATACTTTCATCTTTGCTGACCTAAAATGACCTTTGACCTCTGACAAAAGCAATAAGGTTCTTGCACTAGATAGATCCTTCAACCTATTACCTATCAGCTCAGTCAAAGCTTACTTTCTTGAGATCATCCTTTAGAAAACTGTTGCAGGTTGTTCTCTGCTGACTTCAAATGACGTTTGACCTTCACCAAAGACAATATTTAGGGTAGTTGTGTTCAATGTGGTGAGTCAAACAACCCTAGGATGAGTTCAGTTAAAGCATCTATTACTAGGGACATCACAATCATTTGCACACACCATCATGAGCCTGAGGGCTTCGTGTTTGTCTCGTGTTCCCTTTTTTTTTTCTTTCTTTTTTTACGGCCACTATGTTTTTCCAGACTTGCAGTGCAAGAACAAAATCCTGAAAACGAGCACAGCGGCGTGTACTTGATTTTCAAATAATCTGAGTGGGAGTATGAGTCCAAAGAGATCGAGAACAGAAAACGTACTTGAAAACAAGTACTACATTTGTGGAGTACCTTTGTTAATAGTATTTGGTGTGTTTATAGGCTGACTATTGCTTCTGGGCTGGAGTGCTATAACAGCAGCAACATACAAATATCTTTAGGATAATTTTTTAGAATTTTATTGGTCTAATTAAAGACTCAATGTCTTTAATTATCCCCAAGGTTGATATTGGAGTTGGCCTGGTGATGTGATTGCAATGACTTGCATACTAATGGTCCCAGGATGAGATCCCGGTGGGTGTCTGGTTGCCTGACAATGAAAGCCCCATTCAACAAGTCATCTGCTCTGTTTAATTCAGCTGTCAGCCAGTGGGGCAATGGAACCTCCATCCTTTATAGAAAGGGGATAGCACTCACATCTGTCAGATGAGGATGTAACATGCATGTGGCAGGATTAGGGAGCGTACATGGAGCAAGCTTAGGAGCGATCAATACATGCCACCTCGTTAACCTCTGAGCAATAGTCAAAAGGAGAACTAAGTGAATCATGTTGGTCCTTATAACTCTGGTTTGGGGGGTCCTGATGAGCCAAGTGATTTCCTGATCCTAAAATGTTAAACTGTTTAGCTGTTTGTCTGTTTGTAAGCCTATAACATCAAAACTTTGCTTTAGATAGCTGTACAGAACTCTCTAATATCACTGTGTTTTGTACAATATGAAATAGTAGTGACTGTTTCAAGCGGCGGATGAAATCAATAAAGTAATACCTGTGGTGTAACTACGATTACTTCCACTGCCATAAAAGAAAGCTTTGTCTTCTCCATATCGTCTGACCTTAATAAAAAATATTAACTTTGGGCTGGAAACTGAATGAACAATTCGCAATTAAGTTCATTTTCTCCTACACAAATCACAACTTGCAGTTCTTCTTACAGTTATTGCACATATTAGAAGCTATCATCAGTGCATGCTGAGCAGTGTTACTTGGATTTAAACGATTTCAATGGCACTGATTCATTTCAAAGTATCTGCTTTGAAAAATTATTTTGATTAAGAGTAGTCTGTAATAAAACAAGGTTTTCCAATTCAGTGGATTAAGTTCGTGCCTGCATAGATTGAATGTACAGGTTTAGTTTTCAGTGAATTTTAGCTTGGGTCTTACTCGGGTTTGTTACTTTAAAAGGTTTTAGCCTACTGGTCCAGTAGGCTATTCCAAAACTGGCATATAACCTCAGCTGCTAAGATGTACCTCACAGTAACAAATTCTTTCCAAAATGCAAACACGCCAGCCAATCCCAAGTCCCTGTTATTGGAAGTGCACACTTACCAAGAACTAAAAGTATTATCAGCTGAAGTTTCAAGTTTTGAAAGGTTGTAGGCTATAAGTTACAGTGATCCAAGGGAGCTTCAAACACTGCAGTCATACACTAAGGCAAGATGTCCTTTTGGAGATATGGCTGAAGTCCTTAAATGCATAAGAAGATGATACTCTTAAACAAAATTTAAAGCAACTACTGTGGTCATGTCTTCAATTTGTTCAAAGACAGGTTCCTTTTAACCCTTTGTTACAAACCTTACTGCTCCTTGCAGCAGTATGCAGTTTCCTTTGTCGAGATAGTCCGTGTTGATCAGCCCAGGAAGCTTTAAATAATGACAAGTTTTCTTTTTTTCAAAATAGAAAAGATCAGTGAAGATTACAAATATTAACATCATGGGCTGAAATTTTGTACTTATTAGTACATTTACGAGTATGAGTACAAAATCCTGAGTGTGAGTACGAGTACGAGGGCCAAGTACAAGTATGAGTACAAGTGCAAAGTCATGAGTATGAGTACCAGTAAGGGCCATGAGTATGAGTAAGGAAAGACGTACTCCAGTATGAGGAGTACAGACTCATGCACTACAAGTTTTGTACAATATTTACAAAAAAGAAAACCCTCACTCCAGGGCACCTTCTGCCCTGTCTGTTGATGTAGGCTAAGATGGTACAGTTGTCCATGAAGACTTTGAGGCTCGTGCCCTGTGCATGATCCCATATTGCCTTGACGGCCCTTACAACAGCCTCAAGCTACAACACATTTATGTGGGGCTTGGTTTCATCTGTGGACCAATCCCCTGCAACGGTTCTGCTTTCGCAGAAAGCCCCCCAACCACTAGCGAGGCATCTGTAGTGATGCTCAAGGTGGGGCATTGGGTCCCACAGGACACCCCCTCCTGGAGACTGTTGTCGTCCAGCCACCACAGAAGGTGAGGGCGGACACAGGGGGACAAAGGGCACTAGCACCTGGACGTCGCGGTCTGCCAGTCTCCAGAAGGACAGCAGATGAAACTGCAGTGGACTCATGTGAAGATGACAAAAGCCCACAATGTCTACCAGGCTGGTCAGTAGACCTAGGACCCCAAGCCAACTTCCGAACGAACTCCAAGGAGCTTCCAGAAGTTGCAAAAATGCTCCATTGCAGGACTCCTGTCTGTCCTTGGACAGAAAGGCGGGGCTCACGTTCAAGTCCAGGTGTGCACCAAAGTAGAACAGTGCTTGAGTAGGGGTGGGATGCGACTTGTCCCAATTGATGACCCAGCCCAATTGCTTGAGAAGGGAGATAGTCACTCCGATGTTGGCTCCTACCTGGGGTAAGGTGTTTCTGATGATTAACCAATCTTACACGTATACGAGGAGCAGTACTCTGTGGCGCCAAATCCCCACAACTCACTGGTGTGGGTATTCACGAGTGACTATACTTACCCCTTGCCACTCTGCTGCATCATTTGACCTTTGCTCAAACTGACCTCAAAGTCAATTCTGACACCGCGCCCTCTAAGGCCTAGCTCGCCCTCATTTGCCTTTCACTCAAGTGCTGCTACAACGTGTTGAAATTGCCTCGCTGTTATTGCCTCGCGCAAGGCGGTTGTTCCGGAGGAGCAGTACACTGTGGCGCCAAAGCTCGGCGACCACTGCCCCTTTGACGCGGGAGAACACCCTCAGGATGTGGAGAGACCAAAAGGAAGAGCCATAAACTTGTACCTCTTCCTTTGGTATCCGAAGGCGAGAAACCATTGTGACGTCAACGCTATTGGGACACGCAAGTACACATCCTTCAGGTCCAATGAATTCTGACACAACCCTCTCCAAAGAATGGGGATGATAAAGGTTTCCATGTGAGTTTCCATGTAGAACCATGAGTTCAGTGGCCTCAGATTGAGTATAGGTCTCCAGGAGCCATTCTCCAGGAGTCGTTCATCCTCTTTGGTCGCCCCTATGGCCTCTTTTTGAGGAGGCTGTTACCCTCCCCCAAGATTTCCTTAAGGAGAGGATTCTCTGGCATGGGTGTCGACCGCCTGTCCCCGAAGAGAGACGGCGCGGCCATGAACTGTTTGTGGTATCACTGTAATACCACTTTCGGCACCCACTCATCTTGACAGAATGACTCCCAGCCACTGGTAAATTTCCTCAATCCCACATACTGGTAGGAGTGCAGTAGGGTGGGCACCCCTAGGGCCATGCAGGGAACTGAGCCGAGGTCTGCTGACCATACTTGGGATGGTCGGTACCTCGCCAGTCCACCTGCCACAACCCTGAGCCTGTTGAGAACCACTGCCTCTCCCTCCTCGTCCCTTCCGTGAGGGCAAAGACCCTCCGGAAGCTGCGCAGCATGCACCCTTCAGCTTCCTGAAGCAAGAATGCGACTTCCCTCGGGGAGCCCCTGCAGTGGGATGCGGGGATGGTTGAGTGGCTGCCGTTGTGGCCAGAGACTTGAATGACGTTGCTACCATTGCTTCATGTCTCTTGACAACAAGTTTGTTGAGAAACTAGCCGTTAAAGAGGTCTGGCCCCACAACAGGCAGGTTCTCCAACCTGCTCCCAGCCTCAGCGGATGCAGCAGCCATCAGTGGCCATGCAAACATGTCGAGGATGTTGCCCCTTCACACTTGCACTGCCTTGAGCATCACTCTGGCAAATTGATGGTAGACCAGTCAGGACAAGGGTCCCAGCAAGAATGCTTTTTCACTTGCTAAATTAAGGGAGCAGCAAAAGAAGCACTCTCCTCATGGCATTTACTCACATTGTACTTGAGAGATCTACATACATCCTGATTGAAAAATAAATACACGAATAACATCTGTGATAGACTTGTCCAGAAGCAGGGGATGGATAGGGTATAGAGTCAGAGAATGGGGGTAAACATATCCTTGCATGTTACACAGTCAAAAACTCACAGATTCCATCCTTTTGCATCTTACACGATAAATATTTTCCTAAGAGGAGGGAGGACACCCTCCTCCCCTTAGACCCTTTTCCAAAGTCACTCTGGAGAAATGGAAACTACAAAATCTAGCATCCCCCCACATCAAAGCCTGCACACACCACTGCATGTGATGGCATGAGACAAAGGAAACTGGCACCGTACGCTGAAGACAGATACTGTACTAGTTGGGTAACAAACAAGATACCGAACTGTCACAATGACACAAAAATGGTAACAGGAAGGCACCTGACAACCAAATGACTCACAAAGTCACAGACTGAGCAGCTGAAAAACGTGCCCACTGATCTGCTTCCAAACGCATGGTATGCCATGTGACCTTGATTGGCGTTAGTTTGATGAACCTCAAAGATACCCGAGGAAGTAATCTGTTAATAACTGACCAGTTAGTAGTAGCCCCTACTAGAATCACCTTACTGTAAGCTTTGAATCGCATCTGTCACCTCCCTTACTGTAGATACACGTCTCCCACAACATCACTGATAACTGATGCAATCCTCACAACTCAGTGATGTTAGTATTCACAAGTCATAGACTACACTTTAACAAAAAATTTCACAAAATATCCAAAAGGAACTGAGGTACTTTCTTGACAAGTTAATGTAATAGACCTTCAAAATGAAGCTATGAAGCCCACAACACATGGGGCATGAGTAAAAGCGAGGGGTTATTATGTTCATGAAGTGACATCAAAGAAGGCAATCATGGTCAAAGTGTTTGTGATCGGCACTTCTGATCTATCAGCAAATTGTCCGGACAACACAGTACAATACATTTTGCCTCTCAGAAGAGAAACTTTTAACAAGGCCAATTGAGAGTAGAGGGAGTGGTGCTAGAACTTTATCTGAGAGCGCATTGAGTGCGGGTGAACAATGCATTAGTGTAAGCAAGAGGTAAGTAAAGGTCTACCATGTGAAACAATGTATCTCTATTTATATGAAGTTCAAGAAGGTTTTCTTTACGGCTTAACATTTCAGGCTCTTGAGTTATTGCAAAATATAACATCCATTAAAATCAATTTATCAGAAGAACTTAATCACCCACTCTGTCTCACACCCTTTGTAACCCACATGGTTTACCAGCAAGGCTATGTATATGCATCTACACCTACTGAAGAGTGAAGACTGATTGAAAACTTACTTAGGATTGAAATTAAGTCTACCTCTGTGGTTTAAAAGAAATACTGAAGGAAAGTTAACATAGCATGAAGCAATGGTGAGGAAAAACAGGTAAAGAAGAATATAATTAATATTTTAGCATGACATCCTGCAAGAGATAACACATATAAGCTTTTTATGGACATGGTTCAAAATACATGAATGAACCAGAAAGTCAAATGATCAAGTGATTCCTTGCCAATATCTCATTATTCCATACACACACAATCACTTTAAACAAGATCAACCATATTATTTATGGATTTGGCATAAACTTCATTGATTCAGCATGATGAAAATTGTGATAATGAAGGATTATCATATCTCTCAACTAAGACTTCACAAGTGGAAAGTTCCTGAGACCAAATTGTGGATAAAGGTCTGACATTGTCCAAGACAATTTCAAGTATTTCTCTCCCTTGGGAGCCTTTACTGTATGGATGAGGCTAAAACAAAGTACTCTATAACTGATGACAGGGAGTTGCTGATGACTGGGAAATTCACTGATTGCTTAGAGAAGGTGATACAGTATATGTAGACAGCTACAGTAAGTGGTTTTCAACATAAGAAAAAAAAAACTGTATTATTTTCTTAATATGAGTGACATTTACCTCTTCATATGTTCACATTTAGGACATGTAACACTTACAAAGTATCAACATTTAGGGTTTATGCATCCAGGACAGATCTTTGGAATGATAAAACTTATTGTGTATTCATTCATGTCAATCCATACAGTACAGTATGTTAATTATCGTAAGTTCTTTTATGTTGACCTCACATGTCCTTAAACCTCCATGGAAAACAATTGCAATCATCTACTCATAGTGGACTACCAACACACCAACCTTTCTCCTTGAGATAATATGTTTAGGAGGTTTTCAAACTATGACCTCAATGACCTTTGACCTCCATAGCAAAGGACAGACATCATCTTCTCATTAAGTTCTACCACAGATAGAGTTTGAAGTTCTGGCAACATTCAGTTGCTGAGAAATCTCCTCTTAAAGTGATTGCGTGCGTAGGCAAAAAGTAAAAAACATTGAAATTTCATCTCCAAAATTTTGGTAAGGCTTTTGATTACACCATTCAGACAATCTGGGAAAATAAATAGGTTTCAGTTGGTTAATTAAGCCATATGATTTCAAATTCTTCTGCCATAACGACAAAAAGTGTAGAATACTATGATGTAGTGGTTGACAGTTTTCATTCAAATCAACGATGTGCTTCTTTGAGCAAGCCAATGGGAAGTACTAGTAATAAATATTCAGTTACCAACTCAGGATCACTGACGCCGCGGGCAAGGTTGTGTTCAGTGCCTAGGTTATTTGTAAATACAGGTTTCCTTTCACCAAATACTACAATTCCTGACACCTAATAGGGAGCGACGACTTGAGTAGTATGTTTTTGATACACTAGTGAGACCTGTACTGTTGCATATTCACTATGTAGGCAGTTATAGCAAGAACCATTAATTTTCAAATATCATCTCTGTTTTTTACTGTTTTTATGCCAATCCTGTTGCTTTTCGAAGTAGTTACTGTCATTTTCCTTCATTGAAAGACATAGTCCCTTCATGTAAAACCTCGCATGTACATATAAAAATAGAGAAAAAGTTAAGATCAAACATAATCTTATCTTTTTGGTTTTTCAGTACACACGCAATCACTTTAATAGGTTTACATTCTTTAGGCTCTGGTGACCTAAAATGACCTTTGACCTCCATGAAAAACAATACGGATCATCTACTCACAATGGACTACCAACACAACAAATTTGAAGTTCAAGTACCCTTCCCTTCTGAAGATACCATGTTTACAGGGTTTTCAAACTATGCCCTCTATTGATGTCACACAACCTTTGACCTCAATAAAAAATGATGCACATCATCTTTTCTTAAGTGCTAAAAATGATAACAGTCTCATGTTCCAGTAACATTCCATTGCTGAGATATCTCCCGTGATAGGTTTTCATACTTTCAGATCTAGTGACCTCAAATGACCTTTGATCTACCTGAAAAAGAAAAGGGACCATATACTCTCTATGGGCTACCTACACACCAACTTTGAAGTTCAAGCAACTTTCCCTTTGTGAGATAAAACCCTTCAGCAAGGAATAAAAACCAAAACTTGGAAAAGTAGTATACCATACTTTGATCATACCACTTGAGGATTTCATGCATGACCAACACATTAGGGTTGGGTGGTATACTGGTACTCAAGTTGGTACAGGTACTTTGGGAACCAGTTCTACTAGGTACCACTTTAAATTACCCATTACTGCTACCAGTATTACCCGGTATCTTCACAACTCTGTCTGGTACAAACTTAATTTATTGGGAAACGCTTCTATTTAAAAAAAAAAAAACAATCATTACCCTTCAAACGTGCTGTTAATTCTCACGTTTCTAATCTCAGAATTGCCTGTAAATATGATGCTGCCAACAAGTAGTAATAAAATCCTTAAACAAATGACTGTTTTGTTGTAGCCTACAACCATTCTCTGAGCCTAACACAAATAACATCAGCTAAAAAATCTTCACATCAGACTGTTTTGCAGATGAAACTTCAAGACTCAAAGTAAACAACATCAGTCTACAGGATATAACATGTACTTCAGGCTTACTAAAATCCAAAACACCTGTTCCTGGTATTAAATATTACATGTGTCAGAAAGATCCCTGGTATGCATCCAACAAATGTTTTTTGGCACAAACAGTCCAGAATTCAATCGGCTTTGTAAACGGCTTTCAAAGAAATATAGCAGTATCATCCTCACAAACTTCAACATCACATAGAAATATGTAAACTAGAAGCTAGCTATTCACACACTGATGAAGCCAAACACACTTGGCGGCGTCCTTGCACTGTACTATGTTAAAGGCAAAACAGTTCTGCTTTCATATGCACATGTACTGAATTTGTCCTCCACGTGTTTCTTCCAGCCCCAATGTCAATTTTGTTTATTTCTACGGCTCTAACCTACTGCAGTTTCAGTGACAGGTGGGGTCATACTGAAGACGGCCTACCTTTGTGACAGGCCTAAAAATAGTGCCAGAATTTTACCAAATTAGTTTATAAACACAAACAGGCAGTATCCTTATGCAAAGCAATACCGTCTAAGCTATTTTTACGTGTTAGGATTACTCTGTATCAATCGTGTAAAGTTTTGCAGTACAATTTACCACACTGTGCTGTAGCTAATCTACTGAGCAAAGTGGAGCACAGGTGCCTAACATTAGTGTAACATTAGGAATAACACTTGGAGATAAAGTATGTCAGCCAACGTAATTTCGTTAACTTTTTACAAAAACCAGGTTAATACAAGGTGTACATCAATATGTTGCTAAAATTTATTTCTGAGGATTTCTATGCTTTTATGAGTAAACATTTACAGTAATTGTAGAAATGCAAGCTACTTACGCCATCCAAAGTGCTTTGCAGAGAGTTTGTATTTGGAGGCCTAAGCTTATATTTTACCAACTGATGTTGTTTATAGGACGGGTGGAACGTAGAATCTTGTGGACACATTTTAATACTTCTTTTCTCATAACTTGGAAAATATCGAGAATGTGTACGAAATAAGACCAAGTTTGACAACATGAATAATTTTACTTCAACTTATGATAAAGATTTACGGTGGATGGGTGATTTGGGATACATGTTTGAGTGGATCCATTATGATTTATTTTCCAAGTGTGCTCAGAGGATGATACTGGTACGAGTACAAATACTGGTACTGAGGCAGGGAAAAATATCTGTTCTCACTGGTACCACCTGACCCTAGTAAATGTATGCATCAGTGAAGCAAGGGGTAAGTATATGTCTTTGATTTGAATTCATCCTTTTTTGAGAGGTGTAACTTTCCTTCAAATAAAACTTTTGTTTGGGGGAAACACCTGATTCTGTTGATGGTATGGTGAGTACTTCATAATCAAATTGATGCATCATTGTTTTTTGTAAGCAAGTGTTGGTACCGTTTTTTTAAGTGTATACCATAACACCTACCAACAATTGCGTATTAGTCTCAACTAAGATCCAAGGTCTGCGTATTGATTAGTCTTTCCTCAGGCTTGATGATTGGCTCAAAAAAGCATACAAGGAAAAGAATTACTGAATGTCACTTAGTGAAAGTGACTACATTGGCATGAATGAATTTTAACAGCATACTGTACCTGTGTTTGCACTAACGGATTGACCCTGGGATGGGAGGCATTTTCAAAATCAAGGCGGGAGTTGTCACTTGGTAAAAATTCTATTACAAATTATTATGTGTATTCATAATTGTAGCTGCAACCTCAGCGGTGGATAAGTGTGCAGGATTTGCCCGCAGAAGAGTTACCTTTGTTTGGGATTCAGGGAACAGATCTGAGATTCGCACAATCCTGTGCCTTAGCGCAACACTGTAGCATAGAATCCATATGGAGATAAGAGTGGGAATTCAAGTGCTAGTTCGCAGATGTTGGTATTACTAGTGCAGTCAAAGCTAGAGCATGAGTAATACTAACATCTGTTGTGTGTGCTAGCTGCAGGTGGGCTTATGCCAGGGCTTCTGCCGCTTGAAGTATCCAGAGTAAAACCTGAGACCACCCCTGGCAGCTTGATCCACCTGGTAGCAGGTGCTGCCCTCTTCTGCAGGGAGTGCCCTGAATATCCTGAGGCCAGACCCTGGGTTCCCACTTATGCTCGCCAAGCTACCAAACAGATAGAGAGTCCGGATAGAGCGATGTTCCACATAGAAGCTTGCCAAATCCTCTCTACTTCTTCTGAGGGATGACCACACTGCTGATTTTAATTAAGTAATTGCCATACATCTATTAATTAAGATGCCCTTGACACTTTACTCATTGTCACAGCTCCATTAACATTTCATTCAATTTGTCACAGGAACATTACTTAACTAATTTAACAGGTGTCTATATAAGCAGCTACTTTATCACTTGAAGGTATCATTAATTTGATATTAACTGGAAGTGATAATTATTTACAATGAGATTCAATGGATCACTGTTCCTCAAGCAAGAAAGTTTTTGCAACAGCCTGGTATAAATGGTTACTTTTAATGTGACATGGCATGCTTTGATACTACACAGTATTTGAACTCAAATGTGGTACTTGGAACTTTGAAATGAAGCTAGATACAGAGAATGCGAGAATATTTGACAATTACGTAGTCAGAACTTCTGCTCCGTGGCCGAATTTTGTGACCACTACAAAACACGTTGGATCTCTCAGAAGTGACAGTCACAGGCAGCAAATTCAGAGCCTAGGGGGCTTAGTGCTAGAACTTTATTCCCGAGTACTTCGTGCTACGTTAGACAATGCGTTAATGTAAGCAAAGGGTATTCACCATGTCTACCAGATACGTTTATTTCTATTAGGGCATGAGAGACCTTTACAACAATATGAGAGAACTGAGTTTATACAACGGAGCCAATACATTAACAGTGCACATTGTATCGCTCAACTCAGATGAGGGATGACATGCTGGGAAGAACTCCTGGCCTTAAATGTATGGCATAAAACAATTTCAGATACTAAAGGAACGTTCTACTACATTAAGTAACTGCACATTCCGCACAACTCACAGCAAGAACTTAACTTACATTTCTTACATTAGATATAAGCACTGACATTCAACAACATGCTCATAAATAAAGTTCCAGCATTGCTCCCTCTATACCATCAATCAGCCATGTCAACCTTTAGCTGTGAGAGCTACTGTGAGTCCACATGTCACACAACTGCCAAAAACATCTCCCGAATCCTAACATGAAATGAACTTCACATCAGCTCACTGATGTGAAACTCCCCAAAACTTACTGGTTTGGGAATTCGCTAGCAACGTACTCACCTCGTATAAAGCAGTGGGGAACGAACCCCGAGTGCTGTTACAAAGGAGTTACGAGATAGACACGAGGAGGCTAAAAACGGAGCCTAACACAGTTACGTATATACGATACAGTACAAGGATATCACTAACGTAACTACCATAGTGGGTATGAGGCCTAGCCCAGACCCAACACATACGTGTCGAAAAACATGCCAAAAGACACGAAATAAAAAGGATACTCATCCAAAACAGGCTCAAAGATGATGGCAAGGATGAGGAGTCCTAGTATATCGATCAAAAAGGTTGAAAACTTGACGATGGCAATAGAATTTCGCAGATGCAAACGCAGTGCAAAAACTTCACTGGCAGACCAAAAGGCTGGCAATTACCGAAGGGCGGTGACCACATACACACACACACACACACAAATTGCCAGATGCTCGACCAGGTTTAATACGGTAATGCATAGGTTATATGAGGTGAGGGAGTACGCGCTGTGAATTGCTGATGCTTCAGTACTTACACAGTAGAATCAATTTACACACAGCCAAAGAAGAGATGCTAACACACTGTGCATATGTACAGTATATGCACGTGTGCAGAGTGATTTCAAAATTGTACAAGGACAGTATTGTATCATCAGGTTATTGCTATGTGAGTGTAATACCAAAACTCTCATAGAACATGGTAGATAAGAGTACAGTTAGTGTGCTGAGACAGGTGGATAAGACACACTGATATACAAAACATAAGAGAATAGTAGTGATTGCTAACACAAATGTCTATAGTGTAAATACATTGTGGGACCAAATTGATGGACCATATCAGGTACTTAATCCTCAGCGTCGCTCCACCAGCCTCTAGGCCGAGGAACAGTACCAAAGGTCCGAAACTACACAACTCATTGACCATGTGGGTATTCACTGGTGAGCATTTCTATCCCTTGCTTACACTAAAGCATTGCTTCACATAGCCCAATGCACTCCTGAATAAAGCTCTAGCACCAAAGTGTGTGAGTGTGACTCTGTATTGCAATTCATCCAGATTTGCATTGACATACATAAGAGAACAATAAGGTAATTATATCAAACATGTATTGTTAACACTTTTGTCTCAGTATCTGTGTGCCTTTCCTTGTTCTCCCACCCCATAAAAATATGGAGCTGACAATTTAAAAACAAAAGTAATCAAGAACCTTCTATTGAGAAATGACATCATGCACCAAACTCTCTCAAAACAGCTAATTAAAGACCCTACCATTATAGCTAAAGGTAGAATCAATGTGATGCAAACAAATCCTCAACCACCTGCACATTGTCCATGTGTAAACGTAAGTTCACTTACAGGAGAAAAAAAAAATGAGTGAATTTAGAATTGACAGATCTAAGTTTTTCACATCCACTGGGAATATTACAAACTGGCTCTCCTCTGACACTGTTTGGGAAGAGACCACACACACTCATGTTTACACAGAATCACACGTTTGTTTTCTATATATTAAACACGTGCTGTACCAGTTGAAAGGACAGTTTTATTAAAAAAAAAAATGTATCCTGTTGAAATGTCAGCAAAGGATAAACTCTAAACATTCCGGCAAATGTTTAACTTAGAACTATCCATTGTGAGATATTTGCATCAAATCTGTGACTTTTACAGCTACAGCTGACTACAGTAGGAGATGTGATCAAATGAGTTCACAGAACTTTGCTTTTCTTCATTTTGCTTTTTATGTTATAATTTGATTTGAAATCGGCAGACTGGTTACAAGGTGACCTGTGGAGTACCCACGATATGAAGTTTGATGATCATACTTTCTCCCTTGCTGAAACAAAAACATGTCTTGAGCATAAGATTTTAAGGCATGTTCTAAAGTAAAAACAAATAGTTTGAATGAAAGTCACTTTTGGGGTTAAACACTACTGCTTTAAAGCATGAATATGAATCACTGGAATCATATGTTTCTTCCACAAGAATGCTCATGAATTTTGAAAACATTCTTCCTTGTGAATTCTTCTTTGAATGAATTGAAACAAAAAAAAACAAAAAAATGGAAAATAGAGTCTACTGTATAAAAATGTACTGTTATATAGGAAAATCACTGAATATATTGCAAAATATGGCAACGAAAAGTATCAAATTGGGGACTTTCACATTTGCTAAATTGTTATACTGTTTGGTCAGTTTCAATTCATAGTGTTTCCAAAATGTAATGTTTTCATTGATTCCTAACATCCTACAATCCCCAAAACTTCTTGGTTTGGTTTAGGGCACTGAGGATGGGAATACCATGCACTGAAAGGACGAAACCTTTTACAAGGAGCACAAACGTCCACTTCACCTGCTATACACGGCAAATAGTTCAAAACAGAACTTTCTTCTTTCTTCTTTCTGTGAAATTTGGTGGTCCGATTAATGAGCAGATGTAGGCAGGTGTATGTAGTGTACTAGTAAGAAGCCTCCACAAAAATGCGATGAACGCTTCTGTGGAAATGCCGATGTTAACGATACGGAAGCATTTAGGGTAGCTGACGGATACAAGAAAAAATTAACTGATTCCTATTTTTAGGGATAGATGAAAACACTATGTCAATAGGACCTCATCACTACACTGTCGACAAACCTTGCACAGACAGGAACACATCCATTAAAACTGAATTCCCATATTGAGGGCTCTCGTTGACATTTCCACCACGTCCACTGAGAAATCATAAAGCAACATGCTTGTTTATGCACACTCATATAAAGTTGCTGTGTTACATGTAGTGAAAGCACACTGTTAAAGGCCATGCTAAAAGTTACCAGAACTCTTTGCAAGGTCGATGGAAATGCAGTTGTTGTGTTGAGACAGGTAAGTGAAGAGTAACATACATGTACTATTATCTCTTACACCATACTTGAGGTGAACATACACTCATCTTATAAGCACAGTACCTCAGAAGAATTGCAGGGTGGTAGTACGCTAGTACCAATATGAAATTCCGAGTTGAAGAATGCAAGATAACTGTGGGTCCATCTGTTTTTATAGTGAAGATGGAATGATTTTATCCAGTGATGTACTGAATAACATCCTACAGTTCGCCAATCTTAATTAAGCCAGCTACTGGATTTTAGTAGTCACAGACAAAATAAGCGATCATTTCCCCATCATAGTCAGATCTGTGAATGACATCTGCTGTACTAGATGCCTGCACAACAGATCAATGCAGCAGCAGCAGCAGCAGCAATCCTGCCATACATCACCGAATCATGCCATATGCAAAGATGATGATGATGATGGACACTCCGAAATCTGTCTTTCAACAAATCCTAAATACCGCTGCACACCTCCGTTAATGTCGCACGAACAGTTAACATGAATGCACAAGGACATTTAACTTAAGAGGCTATTCAGAGCTGAGAAATACCAGCCCACGAAATGTCAAATTATTATTCACCTCTCCCGCATTGATAGACATGCTTCTTTAAAGGACATTACAGTGATGTATACATAACATTGCCAGCACACATGGCGAGGGAACTCATAGGGAAATAAGTCATTCGTTTCAGATAAAAGTCACATTTTTAACACCAGTATTTACAGGCACAGAATGATAGATTACTTACAATAAGGAAGAACAGTGACATCTTTTACAAGAAATAAGTTTCTAACAGCTAGAAATTGAGTTATTTAATGTTCAAGAAGTACAGTAATTTGGTCAACAGAACTTTCAAAAATGATGCAAGAGATGTATTATCATTAACTGATCTTATTGATCCATGTTTTGAGGAAATGAATCTTTTGAAGATATTTACTGGTGAGACCCTATGGTTTAACAATCAGTAAACACTGTTTCCTTTGTATTAGATGTTGGTGCGCTGGAAATGCGATGTTTCCCTTTAATCAAGCAGCTGAATTCATCCCGTGGTATTATAAACTTCCATTTGTTGTACTATTAGCTGAAAGAGACAGATGGCCTATTGGAATCAGAATTTACAGAATACCAGAACTAAAGTAAATTGATGAAAGAATTAAGTAGATTTCTAGAATTATACACTGTGATGAGCTGGATTCACAGATATAAACATTTGTAACACCAAATATGTTAGTTAGGCATCAATTTTCAAAACTTTAACTGCAAACAGTTAACCGATATCCAAAGAGGTATAAAGATGGTTGGAAAAGTTCTAACTGCAGATTTAACTGCTATAAATACAAATTTCTGAGATCGTTAACTCTACCATTTTAACATTTGACCAAATATGAAAACATGATTTTCTCAGTCTCCCATTGGGCAATTTTGACAGTTTAAAGTGCATGTTACATTCAGTTGCTGAGATATCATCCTTACTACATTTTCATACTTTAACCTCTGATGACCTCAAATGACCTTTACCCTCCATGAAAATTGGTAGAGGTCATCTACATATAGTGGACCACCAACACAATGCCTTTGAAGTTCAAGCACTTTTCACTCTAAGTCACTGGGTTTACATGGTTTTAAAACTATGACATCTATTGACCTTATATAACCTATGACCCCCATATAAAATGAGAGCCATTATCTACTTATTAAGTGCTACCTATGATAATACTTTGAAGTTCCAGCAACATTCAGTTGCTGAGATATCTACCTTTGATTGGTTTTCATACTTTAAGCTCTGGTGACCTCAAATGACCTTTGACCAACATAAAAAACAATAGGGATCATCTACTCACAATGGACTATCAGCACACCAACTTGGAAGTTCAAGCACCTGTCTCTTCTTGAGATACCATGTTTACAAGCTTTTCAAACTATGTCTTCTACTGACCTCACATGACTTTTGACCTCCATACAAAATACCAGACATAATCTTCTCATTAAGTGCTACCAATGATAAGACCTAGAAGTTCCAAAAACACTCCATTGCTGAGATATCTCCCTTCAAAGGTTTTCATATTTTATGCTCTGGTGGCCTAAAATGACCTGTGAACGCCTTTGCAAGAGGCAATACACAGGAGGACAGAGACAGAAGTTGTTGGCAACTTGAGCAAAAGGCAAATGAGGGCAGGCTAGGCCTTAGAGGACACGGTGCTAGAATTCATCTCAAGGACATTTAGAGCAAAGGTCAAAGGTATGTAAGGGGAAGTATAAGTCTATGATGTGAATCGAATGAGTCTATGAGCTATCATGTGCCATTATTATCCAATAAGATCACAAGAACTGGATACATATTTATCAAACAGACAAAAGAAAATTTAGATCACGATATGACAGTTTCTTCCAATCAGACTACTAGGAGCTGTCATGTGCAGTTATCCCAACAAGATCACAAAAACCAAAGACATCTATTTAAAATTGCATGTAATAACTTCTGTGACCGTGACTTTCAATCAGAATCTTAGCAGCTATGGCATGTACATGTAAACCACTGAGATAACTGGAAATAGCCACATCCAGAATAAATTGGCAAACGTCAATTTCTTGCAAATATGACAGTTTCATCCAATTAGACCATAAGAAACTGAGAGATGGTAATTTAAAGGAGAAGGCAAGTCAGGACTTTTGACAATGTTAAATGAGAGACTAACATATGGTGAACACCATTACCAAATTTCAGTTAAATACGTTGCTTAATTCCTAAGATATTGCAATTTGAATGCTCATATGAAAATTATGAGGAAGCTGCCATTTTGAGATTGTGATGACATCACCAGACCACATGTGACTGAAAAGCTTTTGTTTTTCTTTACATTTCATTGTCAATAAATTTTAACAGTCATGCATAGATTCAAGTCATAGTATTAATGATTTGATTATTACATGATACACCTCAATAATTCAACGCAAAATGTGTACAAGTGTGTTTCGGATTGATAGAAATAATAGGTAAAGAATATAAAGAAATGCATTAAAATTTTTGCTATCTGTGGTTATGTGACATCATTATTCGACTTACTCAAGTTGTTTTACATTCAACTTAGGCAAAAATGGAAGCACCCTTCTCTGAATTTCAAAAGTGTGTAACTTGGATAGGAAGCAATATTTCTGAATGAAACTTTGGGAAGATGTTTGTCAAACCCTTCTGCTTCACTTTGATAAATACATTCCCAGGGTTTCCTTCTCCTTTAAATCCACACAAGTCACTGGCATGGGTATTCATTGATGACTATACTTACCCCTTGTTTCACTAATGCATGCATTTAGCCTTGCTCTAAATGTCCTTAAAATCAATTCTAGCACAGCGCTCTCTAAGGTCTAGCCTGCCTTGAGCATGTATATATGTCTACAATAATGTAGGTCATTGCAGACCACTGTTGTGATTGCCATTGTACAATGTCACTGTAACTGCAGCCATTCAGTATTCTGAGATAAACAGATTACCTACTGAGACAACAAATGTCAAAAGATTTTGTCATATCAGCCTCAGGAAACATATATCAATATCTATCTAGCAGTAATGGGAACAAGCTCTAAGACTAGACATTATCTCTCTGGTGGAAAGGTATACAGATACCATCACATGTTCTCTCTTCTATGCTCCCAAACATGATACTGTTTAACTTGTCATGAGATATTCTATACTTTACTATATGTTTAGTTGGCCATCAAATGAATCAGCAACTTTCACACACAGTTATAGTGCATTTTCAGTTCTCCAGACTATTCCACATCTGCTTTCATCCTCTTAACACCTCTCAAATATAACAGACAGTCCAGGCTCCAAACCTTAAATCACATATGTATGCACCAGTGATCAGTGCATAAGAGAGCATGTCGGTCAGGTATGTTATGAGAGATTCAAGGATATCTTCTCAAAATGACAAAATGCTTAAAGGAGGATGGGTAATTGTGACATGTATCTTACATAACTTTTTGCTCTTTCTTCTTCCAAACCGTGTATAAACATCTCCTTAGATCTCTGCAGTGTTCAGATAAACATTGATAATATTTAACCAAACAACATTCCATGTGCAAAGCTGGGGAGCCTCACAAAACACATACTCATGAATACTATGTGTGGGATACTGTTCTTTTTTTTTTCTGTTACCTATAGGCACTTTCTAACTGAACTTGCCATTGGCAGACCATTTTTGCCACGTATCTGTTAAGGAGATATATATACTCACACACAATTTAAAACTATGAAAATGCAAAAAGTTATGTAAGATGTATATTGCAATTATCAATCCCCCTTTAATGAACACAAGAGACATAGAATGAGACAAGAAAAACTTAAGTTTTTGTCTAAAGCTGCTTCAACCCACAGCCTCATCTATATCCACGAACACTGTGACCTATTTAGTAGCTAATTTGTCTGCCTGGTGCATAAGTTGATGGAAGGCAAAGTTAATGTTTGTTCTCTCTTCCTGAAAATCAGCCCAGAGAGGTAAGAATAGAACTGAGATCAATAACAGCCAAGTACCAGACAGCCTTTCGAAGATCCATGAGCGAAAACGACGTCTCTCTGACGAGAAGATGGGTTGAAAATTCGCAACTTTTGCAGCGACTGAGTGAAATCAAATGGGTTAACTAGCCCAAAGCTAAAACTTGATATTGAATCAAATTTAAATTCTCTGTTCTTCATTGGAGGAGGAACATGTGACTAGTTCATAATGATAATGAGCTTAGTGATAAGAATGCTTGATTGCAGCATCTGATAATCAAACTCAAGGTTTGAAGAACGTAGGTAAAACAAAGTTTTCAAGGAATAGGGTGACAAACGAAGTGCTATTGTTCTACATGACCATGTCAAGGTCATCAATTTTGCTACAAAATGTTAGCACGTCATGTTTACAAAGCTAAGTTTTGCACAGAGTTATGTCCAAAAAATATAATAAAATCATTGCACAAACATTTCAACAACTGCAAAGCTGCCATCACTTAGACATTGGTCGAGTCAACGACTTTCATGTTGGCAACTGACAGTGTGCAGTCAACAAACTTGAGACAATAACTTTCTCAGACATTACGCCACGTGCAGCGGATTCAATGAAAACATAGTACAAGTAAGAGCGATGTTCAACAAGCATTAAATAAATATACATTAATCCACTACTTTGGTCAGATTTCAGAATCATCCAATCTCAACACACACCTACTGCAGAGTGTATACTTGCATTAGTGTATAACCTGTTTATATGAAGTACCTACCTGGTGTATATTGTGTACTTGCTTAGTGTGTACCTGCTTAGCATGTAACTGCTTAGCGCATAACTGATTAGCGTGAATCTGATAAGCGTGAACCTGATTAGCGTGAACCTGCTTTGTATGTACCTGCTTTGTATGTACCTGCTTTATATGTACCTGCTTTGTATGTACCTGCTTAGAGTGTACCTGCTTAGAGTGTACCTGCTTTGTATGTACCTGCTTTGTATGTACCTGCTTAGAGTGTACCTGCTTAGAGTGTACCTGCTTTGTATGTACCTGCTTAGAGTGTACCTGCTTTGTATGTACCTGCTTAGAGTGTGTCTGCTTTGTATGTACCTGCTTTGTATGTACCTGCTTAGAGTGTACCTGCTTTGTATGTACCTGCTTTGTATGTACCTGCTTTGTATGTACCTGCTTTGTATGTACCTGCTTTGTATGTACCTGCTTTGTATGTACCTGTTTAGAGTGTATCTGCCTAGTGTTGTGCAATATCAGACATATTCTTTTTCAGTATGGATTCATAGTCCTGACTTTGAATCAGCTAACAGGCTGACATTATGTCACTCAGTCAAATCAAATTCACCAATGAGAAACTCACACACAACAGGTCTACTATCCATAAAAAAAAAACTAAATAGTAACACAGTCATTTCAACTCATATATGCTGCCTTTTGTCTTCAAAGCAATCCAGCTAATTGCTACAAATATCAAATTTTAATGACAATTCATACGTACATGGTAATTAGAATCCTCAACCCTTATTGGCCGATTTCATTCGTGTGACCATTTACTATCCAATGGATAATGCATGGCCAATTTTAGGGTAAAATCACTGGTGGAAGAACACAATAAAACAAGATCGACAGAGTTTTGAAGTATTGTCTAAAAATATAAATCATAATTATATGTAGGCCTAACAACACAGTGATAATGTCAGTGGTTCTCCTTACAGTAATCTTACCTCTCTAAATTACGGCATTGTGTCAGCGCTAACTTACAAAAAGCATCATATTAAGTGGATTTGACAAAGCCTTCGGGAATTACCATTCCTTTTTCATCACTCTTACGGCAAAGTACAAAACTGAGTCGTATAGAGGACTAGAGACTGCAATTTGCAAAACTCCCACAGTCAAAGGCAAAAGGGCCGTTTATAATGTAGGCCTTAGCCCCACAACGTTATGCATGAAGATTAACAAAATTGTGTGAGGCATGAAACATGTTCATCATTTTCTCTGAATGTAGTGTTCCCAAATCTGTAGCTGTCTTTATCAAGAATCAGTCAATCCTCGGCAAATTCCAACAATTTGATTACTTGATGAGGATAACAAAGATCTGTCGGTGCTCCGTAAACAGTAAACAGGCACACGCAGCATGCAAATACATTCCAGCTAGTAGCACACAACGTGTACATAAACACTGCACTGAGAGCTGAGTGCGATTGTCAGTTATTTTAAGTGCTAGAGTACTATGTGTATTGCACACAAACATTGTTGACATGTTGTGAATCTTGTTTACCACTTCTGTGGGTCAATGCTAATAAAAATGCAGTTGTTTAAGAGACAAATTTTCTTTTATTTTTGTCTTTTTTAATCAAAAACTTGTTTTGTACGTATCAACAAGGGTAATCAACTTTGGACTACGCATTAACCGTAGGATAATACACTCTCAGGTATGATGCAAGCGATTCAAGAGGGCGCTGCCCGAGTGCATCGCATGCATTAACCCCCGATCGTACATTATCCTACAGATAATGCACAGCCCGGTGTTGATAAACCTTCAATTAACATGCAAGTATGTAGTTTAATTTACCAACTGTTAATGAAGCATATGTTGCCATGACAAGGATACACAAATCTGTCAACTATATTGGGATATGTACTTTACAAACACTACACCACCAGAAATTGATATACATTTCGTTACTGTCGAAAACCATTCCTTCACTTAGACACACACTAATTAACGTGCTGAAAAATCAATCTGTCTGGAATATGTGCCCTACAGGATATGACAACTTTTAATTAGTTTCTTCTTTCTGAAATAGGACAACAATATATTGCGGGCTAATTAAGATATTTGCGAATGCAAATGAAGCTTGTTCAGTAATTGGGTTGAGTACAATCAGAGGCAGCTGAAGATATGCAGTGGGAGCAGATTGTCCCCGCCTCTCCCCTCCCACTCATTAATGGTTGATGGATGAGGAAGGCCACATTAGACTAATGGACTGAAAGATCAACAAGGCAAATTGAAATGTAGGAGAAACTGGAAATATGTAGGACAGAAGGCAAAATAGATTGAAAAAAAAAAGAGAAAAAGATGAGAAACGGGAGATAATGAGGGGAGAAAGATAACATTCACAAAGAAAGAGCAAAAGGAGCTCTTCAATCAGTATTTTCTTTGTCGCTAAGAGAAATTGTATGCCACCTCTCAAATTCTCTGTAGGAACAATATCATCAAAGTTTTAGCATCAAACTCCCCAAAACTTCCTGGTTTGGAAATTCGCTAGTGACGTATTGACCTCATACAACCTATGCATTATCGTATTGACCATGGTCTAACACCTGGCAATTTTCTGTGCGTGTGTATCTGGTCACCGCCCTTCTGTAATTGCTATACTTTTGGTCTAGGAGCGAAGTTTCTACAGTGCTGTAGCATCTGTTCTAATCTTCTTTCTTGCTACCTCCTTTGGGGACTTTTTTCGTAATCTGAGCGCTAGACCATGGTCAACATGGTAAGGCATTGGTTATATGAGGTGAGGGAGTACACGCTGTGGATTGATGATAACCAAGAAATGGGAACCTTTCTCCTTGAACCAAACCTATCCAGGGTAAAGACCACATCATCACTGTAATTAACCAGGAGACACACACAACACTGTAGTCAATTAATAGGATAGGTTCATACCTGAGTACAGATCCTACAATCTTTGATAATACTTTACACACAGCATGCCAAGTACTGTAGAATCTTTAGCGTATCTTTAGTATTTAGTATCACTGCCTAACCTTTCTCCTCATAACATTTGAACACTCAACGTATGACCATGCCTAAGGTTAAGAATTAAGTTTGCAAATGTGATATACCACAAGGGACAAGATAGTGTAAATAAACTGATTAGCAGTTATTACTAATCAATGTTTGAACTGGTTAGTGGTAAACTCATTTTGATTAGCAGATGCTAAACAAACACTGAGGCATGAATAAGTTGAAAACTTAACTTACGCTAACATGTGTCATAAACACCTCAAACAATGCCATATTTAAAACAATATTCAATGCTGCACAAGACACATAACTTTTTTTGGATATTTAGTATTCATACACTACAAGTTACCTCATAACAAAAGGCCAGAGGGCTAGAGGGCCAGAGAAAATATCAATTCACAACTATTGGAAAATTTACATGAAAAAGACAGCATAACTGAGCTTTTATGGGTAACAGATTGAGATGAGAAACCCATTTCATCCCTTATATACAAACAAAGTAAGTCTGGACTTGATATGGCACCCTATAGGTTTTTTAAGGATGGGCTCACATATACCCATACATAAATATATATTGATAATTATTCAGTACAAGTTGTTACTTTGGACTAAGACATGAAAACTCAGAATGATTCCAGAAACTAAAGTGGAGTCTGCAAACCTTCAGACACTGACTTTGGTTTACTACAATACCTGAATAAAATGATTTCTTATTTCTCTCATTTTGATGGAGCAACTTGCAATTTGTTCAATCTACCAGTTACACCTACCCCTAACCTCCATTCAAGTTATCCCTACCTTATCCCACCCGTTACCCTACCTGCTTATCGACAGGCTGAGTATAACTGCCTCTTTTATCTTTCCTCTCTCCCTTTGTGTAATTATAAAATCAAAGAGTGAAAGGCTCCATGGGAATTTCGTCAATGTTTGTAAAGGCTTATGTCTAACCATATGTCAAATCCTTGCCCAAACAAACTTTCCTTTTAGCTTTATTCAGCCATTCCATTAAGCTGAACTTGAATAACTGATTGATGGAGTGCTGGACAAACACCAGATGGACATTGCAATAATAGAAGATGTATTAAAATTACAGTCTTCAGGGAAAGCCTTAACAGTGCTATTCTAAGTAATCGCAGTATATAATATAGAGTACGGTACACACTGTGTTTTTGTGATCTCCAATGATTTAACTTTTCACACTTAGCGCTGCCAAACAAGTAAAATAAAAGGGACTTTACCTAATATTCACTGAGTGCAAAGATTTGACTTGGCACTGACTTTACATTACAAAAATAAACCTGAAAGCAAAACAATCATAAGAAAATAAGGCCATTGTTTATTCTGTAAGGTTTTTGACGAAGAAAAAGGAAAATGCATATTTATGGTGGGGTTCTATACAAAAAGTGTAAGAACTGGAATGAGACAAAATATTTTACATGACCCTTGTATATAAAAAGTTGGAGACTTAGTGTTTCAACAGGGTGATGGGTAGAAGAGTAGACAGGGAGGCTAAGTGTTCAAACAGGATGAGAAATAAAAGAGAAGACCTGGAGTCTTGTAACAGAGGAGAAGAAGACAGGGAGGTTTAGTGTTGCAACAGGGTGAGGAGTAGAAGAGCAAGCCAGGGAGCCTAGTCTTCGTGTTGCAACAGGGTGAGGAGTAGAAGAGTAAGCCAGGGAGCCTAGTCTTCGTATTGCAACAGGGTGAGGAGTAGAAGAGCAAGCCAGGGAGCCTAGTCTTCGTATTGCAACAGGGTGAGGAGTAGAAGAGTAAGTCAGGGAGCCTAGTCTTCGTATTGCAACAGGGTGAGGAGTAGAAGAGTAAGCCAGGGAGCCTAGTCTTCGTATTGCAGGGTGAGGAGTAGAAGGGTAGATAGGGAGTCTTAGTATTTCAATAGGCTGAGGGGTAGATTAGTAGACCGGGAGTCCCAGTGTTGCAACAGGGTGAGGAATCGAAGGGTAGATAGGGAGTGTTAGTGTTGCAACAAGGTGAGGGGTACAAGAGTGGCCTAGAGTTTTACAACAGGGTGAAGGCTAGAAGAGTAGCCAAGGAATCTTAGTGACCTAACAGGATGAGGGGTAGATGAGTAGAGAGGCCATCCTTTAGATGAGCAGAGAGGCCCTCAGGATAGAACTGTAACCAAGGAGTCTTGGTTATGCACCAGAGTGAAGGGTAGGGTAGACAAAAGATTAAAAATAAATCCATTACCAGGCAAACTGAGATGACTTTGTAACAGCAAAGTACAGTATAGGTAGCTACAGTAAACAGCTAGCAGACCTTGATTTGACTTCACTCTTCAAATAAATTATTAAGTTCTGAACATGAACATGTTGGAAAGGAGGGAGAAGAGACCTTGTAAGACAATGAAACACTTTAGAGTGATAATCAGAGAAGGAGGCACTTTTCAACATCAAAGATGTGGAAAGGTACCAGGACAAAGGTTTAGTAATGCTCAACTCGGCATAGTGGAAAAAGGTGGATTAGTTGTCTCGGGACAGGTAAGGTCAGAGCGTGGCACATATCTCTATAATGGTTGGTCATGTGGTACCAATCCTCATCAACTGAGGGACACCTTTACGGCACTGTCAGATAAGTTGACTACATTACCACAGTGCTTAACTACATCCGTCAGGCTTTGGAATTTCACTTAACTTGTAAAATCATTTATGTACACTCAGGCAATTTTGTTGGCATAAACAGCTTTGTGAAGTATCTCTCTTTGAATGTTGGTAACATCTACAACTAACATGAGTTTATATCACTTTATGATCTACTTTTAGTGGCATTTGAGAATATTATAATACACCATAAACATTCCTGAATGAACCAAAGGCCTGTAACAGAGGCAGCTTCTGAGGGAAAAACAATTTGTGTAGAGGCACGTGTAAAAATGTATACAACAGATGACACTACTGTGGTAACTTCACTGGTTCCCTTATTACATTAAACTGAATATTATGTAAACACGCAACGTTGAGCTCACACTGGGATGTATAGTTAACAAAAACTGCATCAGTGTTGGTCTCTCTCAAAATCATAGCACAACAAGCAACAACTGACAAACTATACCCTCATAATTTATCATTTACAAACTGTAAGTTGTTTAATATCCTACGCTTGTTAATACGGGGTCCACCTCTCGGTTTTCAGTCCAACAAGTTTTCAGGCCGAAAATGAAATACACGTTTTCAGTCCGAAAATTAAATGAAAATTTTCAGTCCAAACACATTTTGAGTCCAACAAGTTTTTAGTCTGACAGCTAGGTTTTCAGTCCGAAAATAAAATACAGATTTACAGTTCAAAAGTGAAACACACATTAAGTTCGAAAATGAATTTTTGGAAGGTCACTAACCCTTGACTTTGTTGTCAATGACCTTTGACTGACTTTATAAACCTTTATTGACACACCCGAAATGTTGGATGATGTCACATAATTACGACAAAATTTGTAGAGTTAAGAGAGGCACAAGGGATCACAGTAGAACAAACAAAATTAGGGCTCTACGATCTTGGACAAGATACACCTTGGGACACCCCCCTCTCCTCTTTCAATGTCGGCTATAGGATCACTGTTCACAGTGTACATTCACTCCTATAGCGCAATATTGGAAAGGAGTGCAGGGTTTCAGGTTATCCTGTCAACTAAAATTTAGTATTATAATTGCAACGTAAAGCAAAGTGTCCCAACAATTATGTCAGAGATTGTTTCCAAACAACTTCTTGACTGATAGTAACATTACAAGGCACTCCAGCAAAAGGCAAACAAGGGCGGGCTAGGCCCCAGAGGACAAAGTGCTAGAATTAGTTTCAAGGACGATTTGAACACCCTAAATAAAAATTAAACTTCTTATGTTCATAGTTGACATTCAAAGTACTTTAATTTGAAAATCCTCAGACCCATAGGCCTTGATAACGAATTTTTGTGATGCACTTGGTCCAAAAATGAACAATTTTCTTCCAACAATTCACTACAAAATTGCTTGCTAAAATCTCAGACAATGTTGGAAAAAAATAGCTTTGAACATCCTGCTCCCGCTTTCAATGTTGGCTATAGGAAAGGGGCGCAAGGTTTCATGTTATCCTTTCAACTAAAATTTAGTATTGCAATTGCAACCTACAGCAAAGTGTCCCAACAATTTTGTCCAAGATTGTAGCTCACTTTGTGAGAATTTGACATTCTCACTTTTGATGAGGTCATCACTGCATCAAACACAATGACAGAAAAACCATAAGATCTGTTGTACCACTAATGGTTCTACATACCTGCTAAAAATCGACAAAGAGGTCGCAATGGCTCACTTTTGGCACTTTTTCCGGAGGGTGAACTAGTACTGCCGAAGCACATTAACTCATGGTAGTATGGTACCAAAAAAAAAAGAGGGCACATCACACCTTTTGATCAAAATAATACTATAGACAACATTTGACCCCCTTTTGAAGCAATTCTGGGTGGTGTTAAAATGCTCTTGCCCAGGCAACACTTGAGCTGAGCTCAATTTTCCTGTGAATCGAGCGTACCTTTGCAGTTATTTTTTCTTAACATTATTTGGGATGGTCATTTAAGTGAACATTTCCAATATTGACAGCTTATACAGTCACTAATGGACTAGAAATTTGATGTTTGTCCTTTGGATATGTTAGTGTGGTTTACCCCCTCCCCTTTACTACCTGCATTTTATTGTCAGACTGATGACGTGTATTTAATTTTTGGAATAAGAACGTGTGTTCAATTTCTGGACTGAAAATGCGTATTCCATTTTGGGACTGAGAATGTGTATTTCATTTTCAGACTGAAAAGACGCATTCCATTTTCGGACTGAAAACATGTATTTCATTTTTGGACTGGAAACTTGTTTTTTAGGACTGAAAAAATGTATCCAATGTTCGAACTGACAACGTTTCAGACTGAAAATGTGCAACTTATTTTCGGACTAAAACTTGTTTTTCGAACTAAAAATGTGTATTTTATTTTCAGACTGAAAATGTGTCACACTGAAGACTATGACTTATAATTATACCACATATTTTAGCAGCCTAGCTTTATTTTTTTAACCCATGAGTACTATTCAATCAGCTAATGTACATGTTGCTGTACAAAGTGTTTACATGGACGTAAATTAAAACAGAGGAGATTCTGCTTGATAACATTTATATTCCACCCTTTTAGAGTAAGAATAAAGTCTTTACTGGACCTATTTAGGTCTACTTCAAAAAGACTTGATGATCAAAGCTTCCTGTGGTTTCTTCTTACTTTGTACAGTACATGTGGGCCTGTACCTCTGTGAGGTTACATTGATGACCTGTGCAAAATACACACATAAACCTCTGCTGAACATTAAGTTGTGATCAGTGAATACATTGCAAAGCAAGCGACAAAATCCTTGGATAAGCAACAATCAACAACACTGTAGACATTGCCACATATTACTCTAAATGTTATATTTTTGGAGTAGGTCCAATAAGTAAAGAAAACTTATTTAACTTACAAGTTTGCCAGCCATGCTTACAAAAAGTATCAGGACACTGAAATACACACTACTAGTTATGGAACTGTTGCACAATATGTTACCTATGTTACCTCAACGTTACAGAAACATTCATCTTAAAACATAACCCCGTACACCATCTCTCTCTATTTTACTGTATCGTCCTGAGTTCTCCATGCTGTCTTCTTATTAAAAGGTTATCCTAGTGTATAGGCATCACTGTGCACTATTAGTTGGCACGAATTACAGAAAGAACTTTTCAGCCATTTGCTGTCGCTGGAGTCCCATTTTGACCTGCAATCATTTGTTCTCTTTTGAACTACATAATGTATACTATCACAATTAGAAACAGTCCTCCAGTTCATGTCGTGAACCCAAACTTCTTGAAAATGGCATTTTGCTTCAATTTTATGCATCAGTTGATAGAGTTGATAGTTAAATGTCCCACAGCTCCCTGTACACACTCACTGAGATGTGCCATTTTGTGGTACAATTAGCCTTGGCAACAATTGTACATCTGTGTTCAATGTACCATGTATGCTATACTCTATCACTTCGATGGTTTTTTCTTTTATCTTTGGGGACACTCACGACTGAGGAGGCAGCAGCGGACAATATAGTAAGTTGCCTTAATGCATCTCTCAATCATAGCTGATTGATGTGGTGTCTTGTACAAGACTCAGCAGTTCTAATTACCTAAGAAGTTTTATCAAACCTCCAAACGTATCAAAACAACTAGAAATTACACTTCGACACAGACACAACAACCTAAAGAGCAAAGAAGAGACAGTTACACTGTAAAGTGTATGGCTGAAAAAGCATAGCCAACCAAGCTTGTTTAAATTAACTCCCCACAACTTCCTGGTATGGGTAATCACGAGGGCGAGCTAGGCCTTAGAGGGCGCGGTGCTAGAATTAGTTTCGAGGACGATTTGAGCATAGAGTCAAATGATGCATTAGTGAAGCAGGGGGTAAGTAATGTCTACAATGTGAATAAGTTAAAGCCACACATTACCTAACACTGAAGCACTTCCTGCCGGGGGCTGCAAACCACTCCCACAGGAGTCCTGGCTGCCTGTCCTGGGTTCAGCGGGAGCCGAGGCTCCCAGACCCAGGCACGAGCTGTCCCCATCATCTTGAGTTCCATCAGGATCCTGGCTCCAAAGAGTCAAATCCTGTGGCGGTGGCTTCTGGGACTGGCTCCTGGAAGTCCCGGGATGCCGAGAGGCCTGCAGAAGAACGTTCCGAGGAACGATCTCAACCATGGTTTCTTGGGGAATGTCGGAACCCTGCAGTGTCTGATCGCCTCCCCGCCGTGCTGAATAAGATTCCATGGGCAAAGCCCTGGATTCCTGGCTGGTCTCAATGGTGCCAAAGCCCGAAGTTTGGCTACCAGAAACTGACCGCACCTTCTCTGCCGGTCTAGCATTCCTCCCCTTGAACTTGGCTTTAGATGTACCTTTGGATGACCTAGCCACGGTCCCAGGACTACAGAAGGGATCCGGAACCACATCCAGCCACCTCCTAACCCTCTCCCATCGGCCTTGTAGCCAAGAGTGAATCTCGGACCACTGGGGCAGGTATAAGGACATGCAACGTATGCCCGGATTGGACTGCATGTATGAATGACACAGGGGGGGTACACTGAGTAGGAACAAAACACAAGAATACTCATGGTTTGAGAGCTCTAAACACCTTTGCATGAGGCAAAAAATAGAGGAATCCTGTACACGTTGTGAAACACTTGAGGGAAAGGCAAACATGTGTGGGCTAGGGCAAAGAGGGCACAGAGCTAGAGTTGTTTTTGAGGATATTTAGAGCAAGGCCAAATGTATGCAGTAGTGAAGGAAGGGGTAAGTATATGTCTACGATATGGATTCAAAGTCTAAATCAAAAGACAGTTCAGCCATCGTTTTGTTAGCATATTTACAAAACAGTGTCAATCTACAATTAATTGCATTCATTCACTGTGATTTTACTCTTTAAGTTACAATGCAGTTATCCAAGGACAAATCACAGTCACCTGACTGTAATGGGCCAATACGACTTAAGAATTCTTACCCAGTATGAATGAATTCACATTCTAAGCATTTGTATCGCTGGTAATTGCGACACTCTGGGAAACAGCCAGCAGTGACCAAATGTACTGAACAAGCAAGACACACTTCAGTGAGCATTAACATTATACTTACTTTGGAATACATTTCCCAACATATGGGCACCCATTAATATGTAGCATGTAACTTTAAATCCACTTGATGATGACAACTTACAACTTTGGAAGTTCTGTCTAACGGTTAAATAGTCAACTCCACCATAAATCAAACATATGTAACCATAATTCCAACCACTGGAATAGATTATCATGCATAAATCCTACCTCAATAAAATCAATATTGCTAAATGGGTTGGCCCTTCATCAAACAATGCTTAAGGCAAGCATGACAGCACATCTGAATAGCACTTTCAATTATGCCAATTACTGTAACTTTCCTATACCACGGGAGTATTCCACACACTGTGCCTTCTGGGGATTATGACCTAGTTGTATAGACTGGACTTTTTTTCCTCATCTGAAGCATTTCAATACCTTCCCTGCAATCTAACTCCTCCATGGGTAAGGGCACTTACTTCTTACAGTGGTAGGCAACACTTGAAGGGTCAAAGTGAGGACAACCTGCCCATCCATCATCCTATGATTTGGTAGATACAAACATATAGAATACTAAAAAAAGGTACTGTACATCTACCAGCAGAGATCATGTCTAAATATCCACCTATTTGAATGTCTTCCCTTTCTAGCCATGTAGGTTTACTCAGCCTAAATGACTTCATGTATGGACACATGGATGGATGGATGGATGGATGGATGGATGGATGGATGGATGGATGGATGGATGGATGGATGGATGGTTGGATGGATGGATGGTTGGATGGATGGATGGATGGGTGGATGGATGGATGGTTGGATGGATGGATGGTTGGATGGATGGATGGATGGTTGGATGGATGGATGGGTGGATGGATGGATGGGTGGATGGTTGGATGGATGGATGGGTGGATGGATGGACGGATGGACGGACACCAAAGAGCAAATAATGTGTACAGTAGTGGTATTACATAATGAAGTCATGTATCCTAACCCCCTACCTACTGCACATGCATTAGTAGGAGTATTCCATTAATTGTGAATTATGTGTAGACAGGCTACAGATGAGGTAAAGTGTAAAACACGACGCACTGAAGATATAGGCCATGTACAGCTGCAGCTAACATGACAAGAAATGACCCCTTACAGACATGCACACTTCTAAGTACCTGATATATGGGCCTTTGAACAGGTGTTTGAAGTGAAGGCAAGAAATGAGAACAATAGGTCAGAGGACAAAGGAAATAAGCATTACATGCATGGCTGCACTATTTCTGATGCCAAAGTCTGTAAGGGGTATTTCTTGGCATGAAGGGGTCCATAACATTAATGATAGCTAGTATACACAGCACTGCATATCATGCAGTTCATCATACATTTAAGTAAAATGATAATACAAACCTTCCATTTAAAATCTGACAAATATAATGACATCTGATTTTAGCAACTAATAAGGTGTGAATGTTGACACACATTCCGCAGCATGCATCTGTTGATGTGCAGCACACAGTAACATAATCCTGTGTAAACACAGTAGTGCATTGATATACCTATACAGAGTGCTTGCAGGACATGTATTGCACATGTCATACAATATTAGCTGCTATGTATATTTGATCTGCAGGGCGACTAGATTCACAAGACCTTAGTTTTTATTTTGTTGTGAGTAGACTCATTAATAAGCCTTCTCTCATTTTTAATTATCTCAGTTCATCATCAGGTACGTTTAGTTGTGCTCATGTGTGAATTTTCCTGGTAGGGGTAGTAAACACTGGCTGCAGTATATGTGTATAAAGTGTGTTGGCACAAACCACAGGCATACCAGTTATGTAATTACACAAGCATCTGAAGTACTTTTCATGCATTTTGAAAGCTGTGAAAAAAGAATTTTAAATTAATCACAATAAGCACTCAATGCATACCTGATGAAATTATACACAAAATGAACGACCACGATGCAATGGTTGTAAAATGAGAACTACAGACAGCCAAATCTGACTGCAAGTTACAAATTTCACGAAGCTTTGAGCAATCTGACTTAACAATCGGCCATACTCATTGAGAGTGCAGTTGTGACTGGAGACAGGTAGTTCAGCGTGTGATTTACTCCACATTTCAGCATACATCTGCAACTGGCATATATATAATATACTTTGTATCAAATCCAATCAAGTAAAATTGATACAAGCAAGGTATGACTGGGATGGCAAAAACACTGTAGCTATTAACCATTACATTGGAATCCTGAAACACTGAGAGAAATTCAAATATTTTTGACAAGTTATTAGCTCATCCTGAAATGTCAATTTCATGCTGCAGTGTGTCCACATCCAAACACTACATCAATTGGTTTCTGTCTTTCACAAACAGAGAGTTTTATTACGGAAACCAAACTTATTAAGCATGAAACAAGTCCAGCTGTGCTCTCCGCTAGTCGGCACTTGTCTATCATTTCTTCTTATTTAAGCTGGAGTGGGTGGTCTGTTTGTATATAAAAAGATTCTGATAATAATCATACAGTTCTTTGAAGTACTCCTCAAGTTATCATTCAGACAGAGAGAAAACCAATTACAGGATAAAATTTACAAACATCTTACAAAATTCATGGAAGCAGAGGTGAAAGAAAAGACACAAGACACACATAAATCTTGGCATCATAAGCAGTACTATATATGAATATTCATGTAATATCTCATATTAAATGGAATGTATATACTTATACCAACATTATGACAACATAAGATTCATTTAAGACCTAAGTGTTAAATTTTATTAGAAAAAGTAAGTGTGAGGAGATGCTAGTGCAGTACTAGCCTTGACAGTAGACAGTGCCAAAGGTAGTGTTAATAATAGCAGTACATGGTAGATGGGAATGCAGTGGGTATGCTGAAACAGGTAAGGAATGAAGTAAATTATTTAAATCCCTGTTTATCATTGGTCAGTTAGAATCATCCATTCACCTTTATCCAGACCCCCTTCTTCCCAACCTCTTCCCCCCCACCACCATAGTATCCATTCCTAACTCTTTTATGATAGCTGATACTGATGCACAAGTGCTAGATTTGTTCACACAAATAAAAAAAAAGTAGGTCACTCGTAATCGAATTGACTCCCTAAATTAAAGGAGCATACATCAATATTTTGATATCAATTAAAACAGCTGTTAATGGAGAGATAACAGATCTTAACTTTCATTTTGTCTACAATACTTTTGAAATTAAATTCACAACAAGATTTTTATGATGACACTGACGGTGAGACAGGATAATTAAACAAACACAGGTGGTTGTGAGGAATATCACAGTGTAGTTTTCTGTCTGGTACTTGCACACTAAGCCATTACTAAACATTACATGCTGTAGATTACCGGGATTACAGCGTGATGACTACCTTAACTGGCTTAACATTTTGGCAAAAAGTAATTTTAAGACAACACTTTAAAATTCCTTAATCGTGGATTCCTAATCTTATAGGGAAAAAAAATTAAAGTGCACTTTGAGTTGATAAACGAAAACCTATATCGTTTGATTACTTATGAACAACTCACTGACCTGTCTCAACACAACAAACACACTCCATCTACCATACTGGTAACCTTTCAACACCTAGCTTTGGCACCAACTGGTCTTAACTGTCTCCTTCTCATGATGGGATCTCTCGGTCACAATTCGAATTATGCAATCCCCAAAACTCCTTGGTTTGGGAATTCGGTAGGGACATACTCACCTCATATAACCAATGCATTACCGTATATTACGTTATACATGTATTCCCCACAACTCACTGGTGTGGGTATTCACGAGTGACTATACTTACCCCTTGCCACACTACTGCATCAGCTTGACCTATGCTCTACTAACCTCGAAGTCAATTCTGACACCGCGGAAGGATCCGGAACCGCATCCAGTCGCCCCCTAAGCCTTTCCCGGCGGCCCTGCAGCCAAGACGAAATCTCGGACCACTGGGCCGCGGAAAAGGACATGCACCGTTCGCACGGATTCGAGCATGTGCAAGAACGGCACAGGGGGCACACTGAATGCGTGTCCCAATCCCTCCCGGGCCGAAACCGGTTGCAAATGGAGCAACGGGGACCAGGATTGGGGGAGGACATGCCAAGTCCGAAGGGGGTGTCACTCTTACGAACCAAAAACACTTAGCGCCCCAAAAACCAACACCAAAAGATAAAAGGGGAGCTAAGGGGGAACAAATGGCAAGCAAACTCGTAAAGGAAGATGTAAAGATAAACGAGGAGGCTAACAAAACGTTATACGTGAAGAATAATACAACAGGTAACGTAAGAGGGGGATTGCACAATGCCCTTAAGGGGATTGAGAAATATACGAAAGTATAGGCTTAAGGGATAAACTGTACAGTGGCACGATAGGATATCGGTCCAAGGCACGCTGTACAAACTGAAATATTAACACCTAAATTTCTCGGAGAAGCGAGAGCTAATTTAGGAGCAAAATATAACAGACAGAACGACAAGGCTAAGAATGGAACGAAAAAACAAGAATACTCAGGTTTTAGTCCCGAAACAGCCACCTTTGCGCGAGGCAAACAGCGAGGCAAAAACACACGTTGGTGAGGCACTCGAGGGAAAGGCAAATGAGGGCGAGCTAGGCCTTAGAGGGCGCAGTGTCAGAATTGACTTCGAGGTTAGTAGAGCATAGGTCAAACTGATGCAGTAGTGTGGCAAGGGGTAAGTATATGTCTACGATGTGAATTTATATGTTTCCAAGATACATGCTAACAGCTCATTAACGTTCACAGAAAGAAGTATAATGTTACATTTTTCACACAACTACTGTTTTCAAACTTTACATATAGCTGCCTACAACTGAAGCATATCTTTCACATAGTCACGTAAAGTTTGTTTGATATTGTTACATTTACTCTGCACGTAGTGCAACCCAATCACACATGACATGAAAGGACCACCAAAACACATACAGTACTTCTACATACCTGCTATATGGACCTTTGATCCGGTTTCTGAACTGTGGGCACATGCCAAGTCGCCTACACATTTTAAAATGTGCAACATTCTTGGACTCTCCCACCACAATTTTGGATTCTTTGTAAACAATCTTTGCCAATATGAGGTATTCCCCTATTAGCTGCCGAAAGGCTGCCCAGAGTTCACACTCCCTCCAGGAAAAAGGAATTTTAGGTCGGCATGTACTGTACTGCATAATACTGTATGTAAACAGTGTATACACGTATGACGTTGTACATACTAGAGGTGATGTCCGAATACTGTGTTGTCCATATTAAAAGTACATGCATAGCCGTTATCCAGATATTGCCATAGCCAGGTACTGGGCTGATACTAATGTAGGTTGATGCAGGCAAGTGTTTTGATTCCGCATGCAGTGGAAAGAAGTACCCTTAGAAGTATCAAGGCTTTTCTATCTAATACCAGGCCAATGCTGAATCAATGTTTAAATTAATACAGACAGACTAGGAAAACAACTAGGTACAGTGCAAAGATACTCTTAATTATGATAGGTACACAGCACTGACAGTAGCATAGTGCACATATTGGGAAGACACGACGGAGAATGAAAGGAGAATTCTTCATGCAAGTAGCGCAGATGGGGAGGGTGTTCTAGAGAAGAAGAGCTGGAAGTTTCAGATCTACATATTACGCTAGTCTCGTTTTATTGACATTCGTCATTATTTGGCTGTTTATCTCCGCATTGTGGATCAGCTTCTCATCCAGAAAATGAGACTAATTGGTCAGGGCACTACTGAGGAAATAAATATACTGTAAACTGTAAGGCTGCACAATACAGAAGCTCTAGAAATAAGTGAGAAAGGCATATCTTGACGCATGCAAAAGAGCTCACAAGTGCATCAAGTTTCCTCCTACTGTATAAGGAAGAATGCAATAAGATGGAAGGAGAAAAGACCTAAACTTTACATAAAATATTAACATGTCACAAGATTTTGACTTAAATACACACACCATTCAAGAGAGTACAGCTGTGAGGCACACTATGGGAATTTAGCGAGTAGCACTGACTACTGAAGACATACAGGAAAACAAACAAGTAGGAGACTCTGATACTCATTAAAAAAGTATAAATAAAACAAAACCTGACAAGAACAAAAAACTTGAAGCCTTTCTTACTGCATATATATTAAACTGGACTGTCAACTAGTGAAAAGAGACTAATACAATAAGTAGCTACAGTAACAGTGGTTGCTATAGAAACTTGAAGAAAGCTCAAGATGAATCATCGTATCAGTTTGATGGTGTCGCCAGCGATCCTGTCAAACCACTGTTCTCAATATCTCATCATCACTCAAGATTATTGGCTCTGTTAATTTGACAGAGAATCCACTATTTGTCTCGATTACAGTAATTATGCCTTCAAATCTGGTCCTTGGCACTCAGTAATCACGTCCACCCTTCCTTTACGATCGACAGTAAAATCCTTATTAGCATACAAATTGATCACTAGATTCTAAAGCTAAATATTCTCTTTAATTATTCCGAGTCATTTAACAGCTGCAATTAATGTGCCTTTAACTTCATTTCATATAAATCAAATCTGTCTTAAGCTTGATGGGAAGAAACATTTAAAAAGTTGACCAAAAAACAAGGGTACTATTTATGTCACAGTTATCAGAGGCAAGTGAAGTTGAACAGGTCTGCATCTTCCTGACTATGAGGTATTGTACAATAAAGTGAACAATGATTCAGAATGACTACAACAAGCACTGATGATCATAGCAACGAAAGAAACCATTCATTCCTAAAAGCAGGTCAGGTGTACTGATCACCTCAAAATGAACAACTATTCAGTCCAACAATTAAGTCACTTTACTGATGATCACAGCAACAAAACAAACCATTCATTCCTAAAAGCAGGTCAATTGTACTGATCACCTCAAAATGAACAACTATTCAGTCCAACAATTAAGTCACTATACTGATGATCACAGCAACAAAACAAACCATTCATTCCTAAAAGCAGGTCAATTGTACTGATCACCTCAAAATGAACAACTATTCAGTCCAACAATTAAGTCACTCTACTGATGATCACAGCAACAAAACAAACCATTCATTCCAAAAAGCAGGTCAATTACACCAATAACCTCAAAATGAACAACTATTCAGTCCAACAATTAAGTCACTATACTGATGATCACAGCAACAAAACAAACCATTCATTCCTAAAAGCAGGTCAATTGTACTGATCACCTCAAAATGAACAACTATTCAGTCCAACAATTAAATCACTTAACTAATGATCACAGCAACAAAACAAACCATTCATTCCTAAAAGCAGGTCAATTGTACTGATCACCTCAAAATGAACAACTATTCAGTCCAACAATTAAATCACTTTACTGATGATCACAGCAACAAAACAAACCATTCATTCCTAAAAGCAGGTCAATTGTACTGATAGCCTCAAAATGAACAACTATTCAGTCCAACAATAATGTTTCTATACTGATTGTCACAGCAACAAAAGAAACAGTTCATCCCTAAAAGCAGGTCAATTGTACTAATCACCTTAAAATGAACAACTATTCAGTCCAACAATTACGTTACCATACTGACTGTAAACACAACAACAATAGAAATTGTTCAGCCCTAAAGAAGGTCAGTTATGCCAATCATCCCAAAGTGAATTTAGCCACTTTTGTGGACTGTCTGCAGTTGATTTTCAAACTTCAAACCACCCACCACAAGTTATGCATTTGATAAACTGATGCAGGTTCCAATGGAACCAAAAGCAAGAAAAGATGCTGCTGGGATTGCCCTTGAACAATTTTAGTATTTTTTTCAGGGGTTCTCATGAGATTACTGATCATCTTAAAAAAATATTACCAGTTGTTTATATTGCTTTCCTGTGTGGGTTCTCCCCTTCTTCCTTTTTTTCACCTTCATAAGAAGACAATCTTTATGCTATGTGTGGTTGTTGATGTTCCATAAAAGGGAACTTCATTTATCATCCTTCGTGACAGCAGTCCAATGTATCTGTTTTGATATCATAAGGAAAATAGTGTTGTGACTGAATAGGTCAACATTCAGGCGTGATTTTGCAGATGAATGTTATGCTGGAGCTTGGTTCTGATGTTCTGTGTACAGCGTACAACTGCTTTTTCTTTTAAGTATTTAGAGTGGTATATTCAAAGCAAATGGCCAAACATGGATATTATCGACACTAACAAATTGGCAACAATTATTTCTGCATACAGTACTTGGCAGCCTGCACTTCATAGACCTGCTCAGTAAGAATGTAAAACCCAAACATGCAAATACCTATAAATAGTTAAACTAAACATTGATTACAATTATTGCACGTATGATGTAACACCAAGTATACCAGCTCAGATCTAAGATCCTTATGATCTACAGTGTCTTCATTACATAACTCCTTCAACTGCAGCTACAGAAAAGGAACTGGGGGTGTGTTTCCTTCCCACAAAAATATCAGGGTAGGGATCTCTTTGGTATTAAATGCAATATATAAGCACACAAAGATAGAAGACTAGTATATATACGGTAATGACGACCACGGTTTGCGTGTGAGCCCTTTTGCCAATTTAAGGAAAACCCCTCCCCCTTAAGTCCCTCTCCCTTAAGTCCCTCCCCCTTAAGCCCCCTCCCCCTTAAGCCTCTCTCCCAGGATGGTGATCGATAAATTTGACACAACTCCAAGACAACAACTCTGACTATGCGTCTGCTCCCATCACCCATCCACAACCCCCTAGCAAACACACCTCCCATTCACCCACCATCATGTCTTGAGAAATGGTATCAAGGAAATAATGCCAGCATAGTATCACTACCCTCTCTTCTTCAAGCCAACACATCCAGCCTCCATCCTCCAAACATTCCTTTCACAGTTTTGAGTATTTTTAAATACTACAATGTTTGCAGCAGACTGAGTTGTTTGTACTCCACTTGATACCAGCAGAGGAGTCTCACAAATATCAAAAGAGATACGAGGGAGTACCCTCTGTGAATTGCCCTCTCTTTAGAAATGACAAAGTGATCAAATGTGGTAAAGATGTGTGCCCAATGATGAGGTATACAGGTAAGTTACAAACAACCTTCAAGTCCGTTTCCACTACATTGTTACTCAGTTCATTCATGGAAGTCCTTGAGCAAAGAAATGCTTGAATACTGATAACATTTTCAAATAGTAGAAAGTTGCAGCTCACAGCCTAAATACACGAATGCTATTTGAGGAGGAAATGATAAATGCTGGGAGATGGGGGTTAACTCCCCCTCATGAGAATGGGTGGAAAGTATGTAGTACAACATACTACCACATCCTCCCATGGTTGTTAAATTTCTACACATCACCATGAAATTACAGACCTGTCTATACTGGGTATCAACTTCTAGCCTGCACCTTATACTAACATCTACAAATTTGCATGCTATAGTAGGCGCAAATTTGTACAGCCTACTATAAATGTTGCTGGTGTGCTGATACTTTCTTTAATCTAAGACAGGGTACTGTACATCTAAGAAAGAATTTCTCAATCCTTTGATGGGGAGATGGAACCCCCTCCCCTTAGATCCTGTCCCCAGAATGGTGTTCAATGACCTGGGATCATGCTTATTTTGCATCACATCCCCCCCCCCTCCCGATCACACTCAACAACGAACTGCTGCCTTTGAATACAAAAGGTGACAAAGACAAATTCATGACTTGACTTCTTACTTTGTACTGTAGTCTTTGCACCACACTGAATGGCAATCAAATGTTCCCTCACAACTGCAGAATCCCCGCTCAGTGTCAGCTTACCATCAGCCATGGAGTGAAGTCACTGTGCATTATCTACTTTCATGGCTCAAGAAGAAATTGAACAAGATGGACTTATTGCAAACCTTGTCCTACAGTACTTTATCATGCTATATACAGCACAATAAAAAACTGCTAGAAGTTTTAAAAGGACATGTGACATGAAAAACCTATTTTGGAGTGGCTAATCAACCACACAAAAAACAACTCTAGAGTTGCCACATTTTCCACCAAGATCCATCAAACAATGACCATGTTACAATTTTCTGTTTTACGATTGCATCATGAACAAACATAGGCCAAGCATGCAAATTTGTATTAAACATTGAGGGAGGGACTCACATAGTATTGCTTATGATATCCTCTGTTAACTCAACCTTTATTTCAAGGACAATTGAGAATTTTACGTGCCCTCAAAGATTTTTATTTTGCAAGCATACTAGGCCTTTTGTCCCCTTTAAAAATATTGGTATTTTTTACCAACATGTCAGCCAGATGACAGGTAATTGCAAGACTGCAAATTGTAACAGAAGCAAAAACAATTCCAATGGATTATTCAGTGTTACACTCAGAAACTTCTGAATGAAGCCAGTTATTTCTAGGTGAATGTCACTTGGCCTTTAACAACATTAACAATCCTTGCAAACCAACCATTCTGTAAGCTCAGAGTAACCAACTGTAGTCTGTACTGATTATCCACTTGGTGCTTTGAAGTTACCAAAAATGAGAGAAAGGGTTAAAAAGTGTTTAATTCGAATGTGATCGTGGTTACACCGAAAATGATCCTCATCTAACACACAAACTGTGCATCACTCCAAGTCGAAGCTGTGGTATTTTCTAAACATCCTATCAAGACAGTGAACTTGAGATGTTACTGACAGGATCTCAACTGCTCAGGTTACCCAAAACCAGGCAGGTGTGAAAGTTGTCCTCCATTTACGCTATCTCACTCTTTTTACCAATCTCGTCTTTCAACTGGTCGGTAATTTGATGTGGCAAGGTGTGGATCAACTTTAACTAGTTCTTTCTTGCTCCCTCTACTCAATCAATTAATGAATGCCAGTCAACCGAGACTGCAGCTCACATTCCACCACAAACACTTCTACTTGAAGATTTATATATCTTCTTGAGGTTATATTACACCAGAAAATGGAGGCTGAATGCCCATATTTTGCCTGACACTGACATACTTCTACCACTGCTGGCACATCTAGACAAAGGTACAAGGTGACGGTGTTATTCCAGACATGATCCGTAAAACTTCAGAGAATGGTTGCAGATGTCACATATTTCACTTCAGTGATGATGACTCCATGGATGCAAGTTTAGCGCAATGATAGTGTACATTTATCATAGTACAGCACAAGCGATTCAACAGTGTATAGTGCACAAACTGGTGTGTACTTCACAAACCTAAACCTAGGTCACCTGCTTTTGGATAACCAGGGCATAAAAATTCAATTCAACAGCATGGTTTCATCACCATTGAGTTGGGTTGTTGATTTTTTATTTTTCTAAATCATGATTTAAACTGATTTAAATCATGGTCTTTTAATAAAAGTCATGATTTTAAATGGCTTGACTTAAATCAAATAACCCTTGCCATCAACCACCATGTACAGTGGCACACCTAGGACGTTCTGACAGTGGGGGCACCGATGGATCGCCATCCTGGGGTGGCGGTCTAGCGGAAGGTGTGTCCCCCTTCCTTCAAAGAAAATTTGAGTAATGTTACCTAATGTAAAGTGAGAAGTCAATGACTGTACATACTTTCCAACTCATGCATTTTACACAACTCACTTGTGTGGGTTATTCATGAGTGACTATGCTTACCCTTTGCACACACTAATGCATTCATTTGATCTCACCCCAACAAGGGTGAACCTGCCTTAGATTGTTAGAATTGATTAACAGCATACTCTCAGTGAAGTCACATAAATTCAATGTGAGCAAGGGGTGTTTTAAATTAAGAATTAAACTTTCTTCCATCCTTTTCCCTTCACCCTTTTTGCTTTTCCTCATTTTAAAATGTTTGTGAGACCTACGGAACCCCCTGTTGCAACCCCCCCCCCCCTTCCTGGTAAAGAAGGTGAAGACCACATTGTCAACATCTCATTGTGAACCACAACGTAATATTTTGAATATCTTTTTTTCTGTTTTAGCTTTGCTGTGTGTACACCAAACAGTGAAATTCAAAGAAAGTCGTCACACACTTGGGCAAGTTTTTATTTTATTACTATGGCTCCAAGGTTTTACAAGGAGCAGATACATAACATATAAAAAACCGCTATAATAATGTCATGCATGTATTGTCATAAATTTGTCATTGTATTCAAACTTTAATGCTGCTTCTACAAACACAGGTTTGACAAATGACAAAGCTAACAATTTGCATCACCTGTTAGACAGTGATGAGGGCATGCACAAGTTCCAGTGAAACTTGGATTGGCTAATATCTTGTGTGATGGATACCCGCTAAGTTGGCATTGATGACATGAAGTCAAAGTTGCTTTTAATATTTACACTTCATCTAAACTTCTTCTGTTTGAATTTACTAAGGGCACTTAGACTACTGGAAAGCTTTGTCTGAGACAAAAGAAAAACAATGATGGATGATGATTACATAAATTGATGATAGAAATCAAGTCAAAATACTGTACAAATCTGAAAAAGTTGACAAACATATCATTGGGGACACAAATTTTCTGCAATCACAGAAAATCATGGAAAGAAACAAAAAAAGCAACTTTTTCACAGAAATTCATGTAATTTACCAATTTAGGAGGAAGATTTTAAACCAGATGAATGTGAAAAATATTAAATTAATAACGTAATTTACACTGTACGACTGTTTTAAATTTAGTGATATCAAAGACACTATTGACACACAATGTGAAACATGATACACATGCAGAATGAAAACAAGGGGAGTATTAGTGCATACTGTAGTTCAACACATAGTGTCCCCACAACTCACTGGTGTGGGTATTCACGAGTGACTATACTTACCCCTTGCCACACTACTGCATCATTTGACCTTTGCTCAAACTGACCTCGAAGTCAATTCTGAAAACGCGCCCTCTAAGGCCTAGCTCGCCCTTGTTTGACTTTCGCTCGAGTGTGAATCTACGGTACATATCATGACCCTCCACAAAGCCATCCTTCTCCAATTTCAAATGTTAAACCTAAACATCTGAAGTCACTTCGAATGATAAGCAGTAAAATACCACTTAAAATTTCTTTTCGTAAAATACATGAGCCTCCTAATTTACAAATTGTCAGCTGTTCACTTTCACACGCTGTGAAATACTCGATCACTGGGATCAGCGAGGTGGTTAGGCTACTTGCTATACATTTCACTTTGTTGGGATACAATTACTGAAAACGATTTTGACAGCAGCACACGATCTTTTCTCCTTTTTTTTTGTTTTACTTTCTTGAGACACTTTTACATTCAGCTTCACAACGTATCTAAAATAGTCTTGGTTTTTACATGACAAGCTCAACATTGTGTTGGAGCATCATCCAAGGTTAGTCATGCCTGAAGCAGTGATAAGAAAAAAGTTTTCATACGTCAAAGCCACTACAAGAACAATACATCACAGTCATTAGAAAGTAACATTGTTTGAGCCCTATTTTTGCAAACATGAATGATCATATTCACTCCCATTGGCCTGTTTGATTTCAAGTAACGGTGATTGACTGCTATGCTTTCTTGTAGAGTCCGAATTTTGTAGGGCCAACAGAAACGATTAGGTAATTTTCATTTTCAAATATCTGGAAGATCAGTGAATAGTTCTCTTTCAGCTTTTCTCTCCTTTCTTTTCCCTGAAACACAGATGAAGAACAAAGGTAGATGACCAGGCGACTGCCAGTACAACTCACATTTCAGCATCAAGTGATTTTCATCCTTGCACAGCACTGTGTATAGCAAAGTTTCTTCATTGCAGTGTGTTTTGAGCGCTATGGAATCTCTGGTCTTAGCAACACGTTATTTCATGCAATGCAAACTCTTTAATCACTGAAGTTCATGGAATATGGCAACTCCAGGAGAGAATTTCCACATATATTTTTTTGCAGAAAAGCCAAGAGTATCATCAGTTATGACTTTTACAGATGATTTGTTAAATTTGAAAGCACGTGACCTTTGACCTCCATTCACCAACTGTACATGTGATACTCTATTCCATTCCTATGAACATGAAAATAAAAAAACACACGAGAGGGTTACTTCACTAATCACTTTGGGAAGTTTCGGAAGGAGGCACCGGTCCACTTTGGTTTATTTAGTACAAAAGTGTAAAATAACTGGTTGTCAGGACTACTTCTATTAAGGTGGTGGTGGGACATGCAATAGTTGTTTGGGGACCTGCAAGTGAGGAGTGAAATAAAACATGGATGGTACCACCAAATACACCATGTTACAGATTGGTTTCAGAAGCATTCCTGTTGTATAATCAAAAGCATAGAGGGGGGCAGCAGTGTGAGAACAATTTATTTGGGGCTCATGGAACTTTGCTAAATAATTCATAAGTATGATGAGAAAGGAGTAAGAATATGTCTACTGCGCAAACACACACAGTGCAAATGGTAACCCACATTGCACATATGGATGTATCGCCAAGGATGCAAGGATGCAAAACCAGTCAGCCAATACAAAGGAAAAACAAAACTGACGATTTTCTACCAACACAGATTGTGATATAAAATTAATGTAAGGATGGCTTCTACGCTATTTGAGCTACTGTACATGTTATTGCCAATATGATTAGGATCAAACCTGAGTTAATCATCTCAAGGTCTTAAAACATCTTGGTCGTCTTCCTTAATATCAATCTCAGTACAAACTGCTGATGTTACAGAACAGAACAATAAACGGATCAATTTTACAGACTGAACTAAAGCAATCAATGAGATAGCATTGAGGAGAACATTTCTTCAATAAAAAGGTTGGTTTGCCCTAAACCTTGACAAAACTACCAGCAACTGAATGGTAAATCAATAAGACATGCAGACATACAGACTGATATACACACAAACAGACAAATGCTGCATAGCAGTGGAAACTGCTGTAAAGGTACCATGCCTTCTTTCTGAAACACTGGGTAAAGCAAAAGACAGTTAGCAAAGGCATTTTGTATCTTTGTTGTGCAATTATATTTTTTGATCAACTAAAAGTGATGGTATGAGATTGAAGAAACTACAGACATAAAAAATTCAAGTCCAACATTTTTGTCATTCACTTGATAGGAGCAAGTACATGTAAATAAGTGGGGAAAATAAAGGGGTTCAAACTGTTCCTAATATCCAGAATACTTGAAATTGCACAGAAATATCGTTCCAATGTGAACAAATTTAAAATCTGTGACGGTTTGGTTCAATGAGCGACGTACTCACCTCATATAACCTACCCATTACCATATTGACTATGGTTTAGCATCTGGCAATTGCATACTGTGCTGTGTGCATCTGGTCCCTGTCCTTCCATAGTTGCGGGTTATATGACACTGATTTCATTGATTCCTTAAAAATTATTGTTTCCACCAATGGTGCTTTACCAGGGTAGTGAGATTACTACCCGGGCAGCATTTTCATACCCGCATGGCATTTTCACAAAGAAAAACAAACCATAGGTCTACCATAGCATTGCTGCAGCTTAGTTACAGAGTATTAGCTAATTATGCGAGAAACTGTCTCGTCTAATTGTTTTTGCAATATACTTGACATTTAAAGAAATGAACTGCTTCTGTCTTTTTACTGTACCTGACTTGAGTTTAAGTTATGCCACAAGCTTGTTACAATATCACACCGCGGACGGACTTACAGCCACTGTCATCTATATTTCTAACGTTACGTTAAAGAAGTAGCCTAAGTGTGAAGCCTACACTGTGACAGATCAACATACGAACACACTGAAAGAAACTCTCACACAACATGTAGGGAAGTAGCTCACATGGTGTAAACAATTGAGAATAAGTTCGCCTTGTAATTAATGGAATACACAGGGAAGTACAAGAGCTACACATAGTTTAGATTAGACCACTCATTTTTAGTTGTTTATTTCAAACCTGAGAAGAAGATTAGCCTGAAGATTGCATTACTGTATTAACATCTTTTCTCAGCATTGCAAATTCGCATATATATGTTTTTTACGGCATTAACTTTGATTTACCAACCAAACAAAAAGTTGTAAATAAATCAGCATCCCAACAATCCCAGGCCACAAGCAGCAGACCAAAATTTTGTTATCAGGGCATTGTCAGTTGCCCAGTTACTTTGTTTTTTACGAGCCCCGCCAGACCAAAGTGTTCAACCAACGGGTGAAGTTTTGAGTCAGAAGACGAGAGCAAGTGATACAGGAAGCATGTTCCAGCACATTGGTACCTGTTCAACTTGCCGCAGACAAACATACAAACATGTGAAACAACATTACAGGGTCAGAACCGATCTTCTGGTGCTCATAGCTACTCTATAGGCTTGGCCTAAGTTAGTAGAAGTAACGATAGTAGTAATTCCGTACATGAGACACTGTACTAAATACTAAATTTAGGGATCGTACATATGCTAGGCTATTAGTATTATGCATAGTGCGCTTGGCTAGGCTAAGTTCACTTGGATAATGCAAACCAAGGAAACTAATCGCAAGCACCGAAAAATGCTAAAGATTTAAACTTCACAGAAGGTGAGATTGACGGAGCAAACTGGACACTGTGTAACTTTTGAATATTTTAAGAGATATAGACTGTCTCACAAGGCATTTCCAGTGATCAAGTTTTAACTTCTCTTTTTCTTTTACCACATACGATTGCATTCAGCTCACTTACGCATTCCTAATCTATTTCATTTCAAGGTAACATCTCCTTCATTAGTGCTTTTATAGCTTTTTCAGGGTGCATACATCTCATCAATTAGAAAAAATTCCAACGTCAAACAAAGTCATATTGAATTTAAATCCATCAACAACAAACTGTGAAACCCTATTCAATAAATCTACAGATAATGCAGGCACTACTTTGTGAGACATTGTTTCTCAAATTCCTCTGTAGTCTCCGTCCACTTAAGCAAGCCATGAGCAGTCATGGATTATGAGAACAAACTAACTTGAAAGCAAACCTTTCTTGTAAAAAAAAAGAAAAAATGCTGCTCGTTTTGACAGAAAACAGAGTTTAGTTTAAACTAATTGGAAGTTTGCTTACAGCAAGTGTGGGCCTCACTCTTACGGAAAGATTCTAAATGGTGTGTTTGGCCAATTAAGGATGTTTTCGGTCATAATTTAGCCGTAAGTGAAATTCTACTCCTATTCCAGTTTGCATAATGTTTATGACTCATCTGACAGAGAACACTGCACAAAAATTTCAGTCTTTCTAACAACAACCTACAGTGGCTCAGGCTGTCAAGAACTTACACCGACTCAAGTCACCAATCTGCTCTCATATTCCTGTAATTATGTCTATATTTGTTATTATTATGTTGTCTCTGTGACACTGTATTGCTTAGCCAATTCCTTCTTTATCCTTCACCAAGCTTTTACTTCATTTATGTTTCGAATGCAAGCAGAGACACACAGTAGCGGCACATGATGTTGGGTAAATTAATTCTAGGTACATGGTAGTGAGCAAGCCAGTTACGAGAGCTATAAATGTGTTCATACAGGCCTTCTGTGTAGCTTACAATGTACTTCAGTTAGCATGTACTGTAGGAATTTACATGTGCACATGATTTCAGCAGCTTTGAGTGCTTTGCTGCACGTACACCTCTAAAGCAATGTTCCCAGAAGAATGTTGTTGTACTCACTGAATGGCATTGATGATGATAATAAAGATGATGCTAGCAATGATGATGATGATGATGATAATCATCCATGATAACAACGGCAGCGGTGATGGTGAGGATGATTGAGGTGATGATGATAGCACTGGTGATGGTAGTGATAATGGTGGTTGCGATAGGCAACAATGATGACCACAATGATGAAGATGACACTGACTATTATTACCAACATAGTCAACCAGAACCTGCCTTTTCTGGTTTCTGTTAGAGTCCCCACAATGCACTGGTGTGGGTATTCACTAGTGACTATTCTTACACCTCACTTCACTGATGGGGTAGATATATGTCTATGATGCAAATAATGTTAAACAAGGAAGTAAACACCATAAATGAATAATATTGAGATACATTTCCTTGACTGGCAGAGTAATTCAATCTGCACCACATGTAACTCCTATGGGAAGAATTATCCCAAGAGACTTTCAATTCATTTACCTCAACTAATGAGCAGTTCAGACAGGAGGAGGGTTATGTAAAGTGATTGGGTGCTTACATAAAAAATAAAAATATTGAAATTTCATGTTCAAAAGCTTCTGAGTCTTTTAATTGCACCATTTGGATAATTTGGGAAAATAAATAGATTCAGGTGGAAAATTCTGCCATATAATTTCCAATTCTTTTAACATAAAGACAAAGTGTCTAAAACACAGTAGTGTAGTGTTTGACAGTCTTATACAAATTAGCCGTGTGCTTCTTAGAAAGAGCCAATGGGAAGTATACTAGTTATGAATACTCAGTCAAAACAACCGATCACTGATGCCGCAATCATGAGATCAGTTTGTAGGTTATTTCATACTGTGCTTCATTTCACCAAATACTACAATTCTTGCTATCGACCAAGGAGCAACCACTTGAGTAGTATGTTTTTGGTACACTAGTGAAAACCTGTACTGTTGCATATTCCAGAAAGAAGCGTTAATTCTGAAATGCGATTTCTGTTTTTTACTATTTTTATGCCATTGTGTGAGGCAAAAACAGCGAGCAAATTGTAACACGTTGAAACAGCACTCGAGCGTAAGGCAAACGAGGGCGAGCTAGGCCTCAGAGAGCGCGGTGTCAGAACTGACTTTGAAGTCAGTTTGAGCAAAGGTTAAATGATGCAGTAATGTGGCAAGGGGTAAGTATATGTCTACTATGTGAATGGTGTCATTTTTGTTCATCGAAAGATGAATTCTGTCCATGAACAACTTTGCATGTACCTTTAAAAATAAACAGAAAGTTAAGATGAAACATATTCTTACCTTCTGGTTTTTCAGTGCACACACAATCACTTTAAATGACCGCAAAATGTTAAGTACACACACTGTACTGTATATCAAAACAAATTAGCAAACCAATACATCAGGGAAATCACTTAAAAACAAAACACCCAGCACTAAAATTCTCAAAAATAAAACTGATGAGAGATAAAAAGACATGAACTACCTGACTCTAAATATAGACCAGCTGGGATTCAACCACAACTGTAGTTAAGTTCTGTATTACAGGTAATTAAGAACAGAAAGAGAAGGATATGGTTAAAATTAGTATTTGGACCAGTTACCTCAGTAGCAAACTGACAATGTCAGGACCTGGTTCTGATTAGTGCTTTCACTGGTAACTAGGTGCCTGAATGGCATTTTATTACCAGGATCCAAAATTACTAACGAATTCTTCATAACGTGAAAACGACACAACCTCTGTGTTTACACTCTGTGTCAGATTGCCAAATTTCATCTTACCATACATACTGTACAGTACAGCAAACAGCTCAAATGGAATTTTATTTTTATCCAGCAAAATGGGTGGTCCTATTCATGAGGTGTAGGTGAGTGTATGTAGTGTACTAGTAAGATTCCTCCAGATAAATGTGATGTACGGTATTGTGGAAATACCAATATTAACATTAAAGCCACCATTTTGGTTGGGTACCAGGGTACCCGACAGGTATGAGAAAAATTACCCGATTCTGAGTTTAAGGAATCAATGAAAATACTAGTTCTGATATTGCTACTCGCACTCAAAGTTTAACTAATGTACATTACACTTGCGACAAACTTCAACTAAAAAGTTAATAAAGTTCCTAAACTGTACAATAGCATGATCTTAATGTACAAACACCGTCCAATGGTTCGACTTCACAAACTACTCGTAGCCTGACAGTATCCTGCGTAAGTGGAAGATCTTTCTGGGATGCCCAGGTGCCCCAATGAATAGAGCCTGCAAGTAACAAGGTACCATTTTGGACCCTCTGCAAACACTAGTTGAAAGTTTGATAACAATCAACAACTTACCACATCAGATCTGCAATACATGAATTTTGAATGTTGACTGTGTAGCGCCCTCTTTGGCGGCTACCCCTAAATGGCTGATGCCCCGAAGAGCCTGCCAGCAATGGTTAAACTTACATTTACAAAGTCCAAAACTTGATAAACCTATGTTCATGGCCTTTGGTCCAGTGTTCACTGCACACACTGTACCACAGAGTACCAGGAGGGTGTCTAGTCATCACGTTTGTTTACAGTCGATCTACACAGCTACGTGCGATGGTAGCAGTATTTCTCTTTTGATTAAAAGCTCTGTTTCAGCCAATTGCCTTAGAGCTTTGAAACTGAAAGTTGCATAGGATTTTTGCAGAAGTGAAAGGAACTCGTCTCCAAAGCCTGCAAGTAGCTGAATGAAAAAACTTGTCCACTATGCGAGGTACTTTGAATGATGCGAAAGAAATTTAAAGCTGTTCCTTGATATTAACCAATATTGTAACTGTAAATCATTACATGGTCAGTTTAGTCATTACTATGGTACTATATAAAAGACAGATCATGTGCAAAATACTAACAGATTAAAAGCAGTATGCAACTTGCAAGGAGAAGAAAGACATGCATCATAATATCAACTACCAGTCAGTCTATGACTGCAATTTATTTGTGTGCTTGCCAGTTACTGCATACTTTCAGAAGTTAATGGATGATGTTAAATTAATTGCACATCTCTGGTGGAACTGTACAGCAACATTCCAGTACTGTCCTTGAGATGTCACACGTAAACTTTGATTGATGGCATTTGCTTGTTTTGTCTGCTAGGTTAGCATACAGAGCTCTACATAAATTTGCTGTTGTGTACATTTTTTTCATAATACGAGTAAGCATGCTACATAATGTACGTACTTGTTCAAATAATTTGGAACAAATTACAAGGGCATCACTTAGTGAAACTAGGCTTTTTAGCAATTAGCATATTTTGTCCTTTAGGTGTTGGCAGATTGTGACCAGATGACATACAGTACTGTAGACAATGGTGAAAGGTCACCTACACACGGGCGTCAGAACGCATACAGTGCAGTGTTAAAGGTTACAGAGGACGTCAGACGGCACACAAGCAGTGAAACATCACCAGAAGGCCTCGGACCTCACAGGAGAGATGAACAAAGGTTACCAAAGAGCTCCCCAGCACCAGACAGCACACAAGGTATGCGACAAAGGTTGACAAAAGGTTACCAAAGGGCACCAGATAACATACAAGGCATGTGATAATGGTTACCAAAGGGCACTAGACAACATACAAGCAATTTAAAAGTTACTCCAGGGAGCATCAGACAGCATACAGTACAAAGCAGTGATAACAACTATAAGAGGGCATCAGACAGCATACAGTACAAAGCAGTGATAACAACTATAAGAGGGCATCAGATAGCATACAGTATAAAGCAGTGATAACAACTATAAGAGGGCATCAGACAGCATACAGTATAAAGCAGTGATAACAACTATAAGAGGGCATCAGATAGCATACAGTATAAAGCAGTGATAACAACTATAAGAGGGCATCAGACAGCATACAGTATAAAGCAGTGATAACAACTATAAGAGGGCATCAGATAGTGGGTGATTTTGATTAGAACTGTTGGGAGACAGATCAGTGCTATGTGTGAACAGTATACAATTGTGTGCTGACAAACGCACAAATATAACAGTGACCAATTTAATTAACTCACATTGTTACTGTTTTGTGGAACTTAGCAAATACAATATTTGCAAATTAATTAGTGTTAAATAGCAGTCCACCAACACTGCGAGGAAATCACTGAAACCAAATGTTACAACACTAGCATATAGGCCAGATATGAAACCTTAAAAGTTACCATCCTTCTGAGAGCCTATAATGCATATGTGAGTTCCCCGCAACTCTCTGGTGTAGGTATTCACCTGCGACAATATACTTACAGTACCTTATGCGTATGTGTCAGTTTGACATACCTCAAAATGCCACCGAAAACAATTCTGACATCGGGCCCTCTAGCCTAGGCTCACCCTCAGAAAGTATATGTCTACGATGTGAATAAGTCCGCTTTTTGAAGTCTTTCCTGTGTAAAGAGAACTGAGGATCGCGAGTTTACATCGACTTTGAAAGTTTAGAAAGCGTAGGTTTTTGCACTTCATTGCAACAACACTTGTGATATTATTCCTGTGTTTCTAACAGTCACTCAAATGTAAATGTAGAAAATGATCCGGCATTAACTTGAGGTTGTTGTATTTTTAAGACATCAATATCTTGAATGAATTTTCAATTCAAACACAACTTTACTACTTTTCTTGTAAACTAAGGTTGGGCAGTTTCCTGGTACCCAAGTCACTACCGGTACATTCGCAGTGACTGTCAAAAATCACGGTAAGTAAGGTCAAAGAATCAACGAATCGATTTATGAACTTGCACACGATATCATTCACTTCAAGGCTGTCAGTCATTCTACACGGGGGTCCTTTGGGTGGGGCTTGGACAGCTTGCCCAGTTTGGAACTAAGGTAGCGAACAACAGCTGGAATTTTCCAATTGAAATAGTACAGCGATGCCCTCCCTTCAAGCAGCGAAAGTACGGTATGATGCACATACAGTAGTGCACTTTGAATGACCAATAGACAGTGTACCAGGTTACATAGACAGTGAAGGTTACATCGTTTGTGTACACAAGGGACAGTGTCAGCAAATTTGTTTGTATTTCTGAAGAAATACGATGTGCCGCAAATACCACTATACTGATTTTCCTGATACCGCCCGACTCTATTGTAAAACATACAGCTATACCAAAGAAATCGCTTCACAGCAGTATATAGGGGATGATTTTGTAGTTGCCATTTAGGGCGACAGGTAGAGTTAAAAACAGTCTTGTAATCTGAGAGCATTTCTCCCAGGCTATGTGTCACTGAACTTAATATGCAAAATGTACAACAATCCAATAATGCTCAGAATGCACACACTAGCTCTCAAGCAACATACATTCCCCCGGGACAACCAAGGTGATTACACAAGAGACACAAACTACCTAGTGGTAGGTGCCGTAGGCAGCCTGTAGGCCTAGGACAGACTTAATTTTTAACAGAAGACTATTTTTCCTAGCAGGATACAACTGATCACAAAACACAGTCAGTTATCTAACTAAGGCAAGCTATAATATCTTACATTTCTCACAATTCAAATGTCTCAACTTGTCTTACACGTGACTCATTCATTATAAATAGCATTCGTCCTCACTGCTTGAAAACTTCTAGCTGATATATGACTTCTATCTAGGTATTTGGGTCAAACTTTTATGCATACAGCACTGTGCAATGACACACTTGAAAATATCATCCATGAACCTTAATATGCCATCCACATACACCTTACTACCTTATAGTATTATCTATCTGCCTTATATGTACCTTGTAATATGATCCATGTGCCTTATAATATTATCCATGGAACTTATAAATGACATGAACCATGAACCTTCAATAATATCATTCATGTAACATCAAATATCATGAATGTATCTTGCAATATTTTCCATGTACAGTACCTTATAAATAATATCATCCATATACCTTAAAATATCATGCAATCCCCACATACAAGTCACTGGTGCGGGTATTCACAAGCGACTGTACTTAACCCTTGCTTCACTAATGCATTAAATTTGACCTAGCTCAAAGTGCAATCGAAATCTATTCTGACGCTGAGCCCTCTAAGCCTAAGCTTGCCCTCATTTGGCTTTTGCTCTGGCTGAGAACATGTGTTTTCAACAGTTGAATTCAAGCATGTACCTGATATATCATTCATGTACCATAAAATATCATGATGCACCTTATAATATTTTCCATGTATCTTATCAATAACATTATCCAAGTAGCTTATAAATCATATCATCCATATACCTTATAATATCAACTATGTTCCTTATAATATCATCTATGTTCCTAGTCACATCATCCATGTACTTTATAATATTATCCACATACCGTACAATATCATCAATGTACTCTAAAATATTATCCATGTACTTTGTATATTATTATCCATGTCCCTTATATTATTACAGACCTAACTTATATATATCCATGTACCTTTAATCTAATCAACAAACCAAACTTTAACATAAGTCAAACCTCCACACATACAGTACAAAGACAGACCTGAAAATCTTATAATTATGTAAGCCTGTACCAACAATATTATCCAATAAACAAAAGCAATCTTTTCAATCCCATTTAAAAAATCTGCCTTTCCAATTAGAGCAAACTTTCTTAAAATGCCTGGTGTTCATTGCTCCCTAGAGTGCTCTCAAAAGTACTTTGCATGTATACTCAGACTACTGATTAAAGCAACTTCTCCCTGCCATTACAAACAACAAGAAAACAAAAGTACATGATGCATTTGAGAGTAGAGTCGTTAATATTCTCCGAGTGTTATTTTCCCTCCTAAGTAATGGCACTGTCCTGTCGAGCATGTCGACAAAGAAAGACACATGTCTGCAGTTCAAATAAAATGGAGCAAACCTGTACCGAAATCATCAGTCATTCAGTTCAAATAAAACTGCAATCATCAGTCATTCAAGTTCTGGCTCTCTAAAACAAAACAACAAATAAAACCAATTACCCACTCAAACAAGACATGCTCATGAATGGGATGCAACAAGCTTTGTGTGACCTATAGACTGCATCACTTAAAGGTGACATGCATACCATTCAAGATCACATACTGTAACACAAGCACAGTATGAACAGAGCTTGATAACAATGTGATAGTCATACACTGAATAACAAACGTGTTAAAGGTTGTATGTAACAGTCTGTCAAGTATGCACCCTCATCTTGTGCGTAATGTGGCATACATTGTGATGGTGCTGATAGGAATATTAAATTACAGCACAGTGTGTACTCATCTTGCACTTAATGTGGTATGTGTGTTGTGATGGTGCTGTATTGGACATTCAGCTACAGATCTGTATATCCTCATATTCTGCTTGATGTGGTATGTGTGTTGTGGGGGTGCTGTATTGGACATTCAATTACAGTACTGCATGTCATCCCCTTCTTTTTTGTGTGGTATGTGTGTTGTGATGGTGCTGAATTGGACATCCAATTACAAGACTGGTGTGCATCTACAAATATGTATCAGCTAGACTGCCACTTTATCAACCTCATCAAAGTTTTCTTTCAACTGACGAGAAGTCTCGTACACATCAATTTTGGCATGTACAGTAGTTAGTGATATTCTACTGTTTGAAAAATCATCAAATATCCTGATTGAAATGTCAAAAATGCAAAACTTTCAAAAACATAAAAAAAATGTTCATGCATTACCTGGACACCAACTATTTCTTCCTCAAATCAAACATTCCAATTGCTAAATTTGTCCAAAATGTGTTGAGGTGCATCTAAGTTTACTAGGGTTGGTCAACCCTGCTACCTTTCACATGAGAAACCTCTTTTTCCATCCAGTTCTGATGTTTTCAATGTTCAATTGCTGTACAGTAACCTTAATTTTTTAATAAACGAAGAATCCGACGGTGGTGGACCCTGTCAGCTTCTAAAGTTACGTCTTAAAGCAAGTTTATAGTATGATACAGCTAGAACACCTGTATGGTGGTATAATTGCTCATACTGCCCTTTAAAGTGGTATGCAGTACTTCTTAAAATGCACACTATCTTACTACAATGTATACAAATTAAAGAACAATGTTTCATAATGAAGCTGCTAGAAACATGACCATCACATTACATACCCAACTTATACTGCTCCTTCGGTACAATGACTTTAACCTCGTAGAATTGTTTGCATAGCTCCATGGTTTACGAAAGGAGTAAAAGGCAACTCAAAGTACTGTTAGTACTCGGTACACAATTTAGTCATGTAAGCAAATTATAGCATTATCTACTGTAAGTATGTACAGAACATACTGTACAGTATCCTGCATTACACCACTGTAAATATTGTAGTAATGATCTAATCATAACTTCATCCTAATCTCTACCTGTCTGAAGGTTCACATCAAAGGTACTTGAAATCACTTGAAAAGAAAGTACAAAAGATTTAATAGTTAAGTATCACAGTAAGTGCTCTGAATACAAAGGTACAGTACGTTCATATGACATTCATCATTACGATGTACCTGAAGTAGCGACTCTTAAATCCACATAGTGACTACAAATTGATATTTGATAAAACAGTAACAACTGTAGACAAATCAGCTGGAAGAATAGGAAAGGAGTGGGGGAGAAGGTCACCACTTAGACCCCGAGCATTCACATTACATGTGCATTCACAACGGATGCAAGAAGGGCTGAGGAAACCCCACAAGAGGGATTGCTATTAAAAATGGACCCAGACTTAAAGTATGAGGACATGAGTGTCCACACTACAAGAATTACTGTAATCACTCTTGAGGCCTTGAACTACTGGTGAGTTCGTGCTTAAGTGTGAACAAGGCCAAAGTTACCCATCGACCATGCACTGTAAATGGCAAGCTGTTTGCGAGGTGCTGCAACTTTTCCACCTTTCACAGAACCACGAAGCCCAGTGGAACAAGCATGAAGCTTTTTCATGAGACTCAGTAAGAAAATAATAATTTGTAAGATGCTTCAGGTATTTGCAGCTTGATACATTTCGGTGGGGTTTTCTTCAAATTTACAGAACCTTAGGAGGGTCCATTACTGTTAACTCTACACTGAACTAAAATAGTCATTTTGCATAAATGTATGCTACTTAAATTTCTGTAAATTCAGCATTTCCCAAACTTTGTACATATTACAGTACACGGAAGTAAATCAACATTCACTAAAATTGTACAAAATGAGATCAGAATCACAGTATCATAACAGAGCTTGCATTAACTGGGTTCTACACAGTACAAAACATTGATACAAAATTGTACATGCAACTTTACATGAAATAACACACGACTGCATTCTAGACAGGAAGAACGCGAAGACCAGTAAAACCATAACATGCATGATGATTGAGAAACAGGGTTTAACCTTACATTCTGAGGTAGAAAATAACGATTGACTGCAAATACTGTATGTAAAAATAAACTACCAAGTACAACCTACCTCATTAAAAGGGTGTTTATTTTACCAAAAAAAAGTACTATTCTTTGAAAAAAATCAGCATTTCATGGACCCAGAATTGCATAGATTTTCGAAATAAGGCAGGACAATAGTTTTCACAGACAGAAGTTTAGGTAATTGTTGCTCAAGAATAATTTGTTCACCAAACTTCAAAACAAAATTTAATTGGTGAGCCTGAATAATTTAAACAATGAAACCAGCTATTTTTTTGTATGCTACATTGGTTCATTTTATATGCAATATACTGTATCCCTTTTACATGAATGCAATAAAAATTGTATGTTCACATTGGCCAATTACTGAATTTTAACTCTTTTTGCTGAATATTTTCAGCAATACATACAGCAAGTAGGACTTCAAACAATGTCTGGAATGTACGAAAAAAGTAGTAAGTAAAAAGACGTACTTGTCATAGCATTGGAGGGTACTGTACAACCCTGATGGGAGAAATTTAGGTCAAGATTGTGGTATACTGTGTGACTGCGATTTTGTATGAACTGTTTGTTTATATACAATTCTTTCTATAAAGGTATTCTTTTACACCTACATTGATGTGAACAGTAATGCAGAGTACCATTTACACAAAAGTTGATTACTTTTTGAAAAGAACATGTAATATGTGAATGTAAATAAAACATACAGTACACGCACAGTGTCAAAATCCTATGTGCCTGTTACCCTGGACTACCAATTCCAGTGTCAAACTCAGTCACTGAAAACAAAAAAAAGCCTGTCTGGCTTCCACCATTCACAGCTCTGAGTATTGTGCCTATTACTTTGTGTGGTAAACTTATCTTTTAAGATCAATCATACATGGTACCTGCCCACTAAAAACTACTGTATGCAGAGATAACACTAAAACCCCTTTTCTTACAGTACGTGGCATGGATTACAAGACCCGTACCAGCTCATTTCTTTTGGTCCACATTCGGTGAGTACTAATCCTATGATGGAGATTTGTGTACCTAAAGCCCAGTGGTATGCACTGGGTTCAGTGGGTGCTGGCTGCCCAGTGGCATGCACTGGGTTCAGTGGGTGCTGGCTGCCCAGTGGCATGCACTGGGTTCAGTGGGTGCTGGCTACCCAGTGGCATGCACTGGGTTCAGTGGGTGCTGGCTGCCCAGTGGCATGCACTGGATTCAGTGGGTGCTGGCTGCCCAGTGGCATGCACTGGGTTCAGTGGGTGCTGGCTGTCCAGTGGCATTCACTGGGTTCAGTGGGTGCTGGCTGCCCAGTGGCGTGCACTGGGTTCAGTGGGTGCTGGGGCCAGGGTATCATATTCTCCTGACTGACACAAAGAGGGCCCTAGCCCTCTATATGCCAGTCATATACATCAATGATCTTTTGGTGGGATGAAATAACTGGAACAAAAGACAAACAGAAAATGACAAAGGAAGTTGAGGAGAAAAAAACAAAAAGAAAACTAAGGAAACATGTTCCTATATTGCCTTATCTCTATTTTGCTCAGAGAATGCATGAGATACTGGCCGTGAGAGACGTTTTTGATCCAAGTGAAGTGTTAGGCTACATAAAAAAGTACATCCAGATGTAACCTGTATACAAAATTTATTTCAGGCTCATGCAAAATGTTTTCCGGCTACCACAGTCTGCTACCAAAATGTCTGACAGGCTACTACTTTGAATTTTATCTTTTGAGCACTGACACATTCAGTTCTGTACATACTCATGTACACAGACCATCTGGTAAATTATTCAAGTTAATAAAGAGGTGTTAATCACAGGTGCATAATTTGTGAAGGAAAAAGTTCAGATGTCTGTATTCACCATGTGATATGTCAGATAATTACATGAGGTGTTTTTATAAATAGAGCAATTGGGTGGTGTTGCATCTAGTGCTTTCATGGGTAACCCAGGTACCCAAATGGCATTTTATTACCCAGAAACTACAATTACTACCTTATTCCTTCATAAAGTGAAAAACGACACAATTGCTGTATGAACACACTGTGTCAGATTGCTAAAATTTCACCTACTGTACAGAGCAAGAAGCTCAAAATGGAATTTTCTTTTTTTTCAAGGAAAATAGGGGGTCCTATTCATGAGAAGATGTCGGCAAGTGTACATGCGGTAAACTATTAAGAATCCACCACACCATGTGATGTACTGTTCGGTGGAAATACCAATGTTAACAATACAACCCTCATTTTGGTCGGGTACCCAAATACTCGAAGAGTGCGAGAAAAAATGACTGGATTCCTAGTTTTAGGAATTGATGAAAACACTAGTGGCATCATTTACATGGATATGTAGTGACAATGAGTTGACCTGCAGACTGTAATCAGCACTCTTCTCATTCCCTCAGCAAACTTTTAAAAGCTTGCAGGGAAGGACGGATATTAGTGCTCAGGGGTGCGGCCAATTGTGACTCTGCGACATACATAAATGTGCTAAACTAAGTTTACACAATGCAGAAACGTGTATGTACAGTACCATGGTACCAGCCAGAATCTGACATGCAGGCCTTTGGTATCCCATCTGAAGGTTACATTTCTGTTCTTGCTACATCTCCTTGAGTACGTGCACTCAACAAAATGGAAGGGTACACACTGTGACACAAACTTTACAACTATATTAATGGTACAATAAAAGTCCTACACCCATACTGTGCATAGTCATATGGCCTAGAATAAAGAACACCAAAACTGACATTAATTCAACTAAAACTTATGTGGTAATAACTGTGACACAAAAATGGTTGCCACATAATGACACAATTCGATACAAGTCATCACTTGACAACTTCGTCCATGCCATATAAGGACAGGCGCACCACTTTTTATTGTGCAAACTATGATACTGCCCAATAATCAACACCACATCGGACATTAATTCCAAGTAAAAATTTGGTGAATGGTGACGTCAAGACCTGATTCTGAAAATGGCTACCCTCTTCCTAAATTTTACTAACCTTCACAGTATGTGTGAAAAAATTCAGTACATATCCATTATGAGCAACTTCAGTGTCATGGCAGTACGTAAGATGCAGGGTCTTATACTAACATGCAAAGCAAAGTGTCATGTTTTGAACTTGAGGAAGCCTACCAGAAGTTACATTTTCCAGGGCCTGGTTATCCCACCAACCATAGACGGTGGGTACTTGCATTCAAACTTTGGATCCAATGGGGACACATGTAAGAAATGAGAGATGTTAATGCGAGCAAACTGAACAGGAAAGATGTAAGAATATGAAAAGTTGCAAGATAGAATTTCCATAGCTCTACTGTACACAGTAGCTCAAATTTCTATAGCTCAAACACACATGCACACACAACATTACAAACACTTATATTAGCAAAGGGGTAGAAATTTGCTAGAAACTTGTAAGAGGCAGTCTCAAGGAGTAGGAAAGACCAGATGGAAAGACACATTCTTATACTGTAGAGCACCACACTCACAGTAGATGGTATTATAATAAAGAGGCACACAGTCCAGTTTAGTCTGAAGAGTGTTAGAGGCCCTGCCAAAGAGGAATCAGCACTGTTACCAAGTTATCAGTAGAGTGTAGTTGTTGTGCTCACAGAGACTGGGTAAGGGGTGAAAACTTCAATAAAGATGAGGTCAAGATTAACCCTGGTTTTCCTTTTTTGATGATCTGGTGTTCAGTTGAAGAGTCAGCCTTGGATCTACAATTTACATTAAAATGGACAAATAGGGCTTTAAAGTATGAAGACTTAAGTTAAGAACTACCTGTGGCAGCTTTTAGAAGCTCTATTTTAACCTCAAGTGGCTTGTTTTTTTTTTTTTCTTTTTTCTTTTTTTTTTGTTCTTTCTTTTTTTTCTTTCTTCTTTTTCTTCTTTCCTGTTTTACTATATATGTCCAACAAGCAAACTGAAACATTCTACAAACCTCTATTCAAGGAGTTGTCCTGCTCTAATCACACAATTGAAAACAACAGTGCAGCATATATACTACTACAATACCAGTCGCTTTATTTAAGACATCAGTTTTACATGCTGTATATCCCCGTTATGACTGTCACGCTACTAACTACCGTAAGAGGTCACCTTTCTCTGCCGCAACTACTTTTCACTTCCCTCGCACCTTCCTCCCCTCCAGGTACCTTCCACAATCATCAAGAGCACCAGCCTCCTCTGACAATTAAACACATAACTCATGCTACCTTTGTGTAGATTAATGCAGTCTGCACAGTACCGTACTCCATTGTGATACACATGGAAGGTTTCATAATGTTATTTTCACACACCATTAATTACTCACTTTACATCATAACCTCTAGATTCATTAGTACTTTCCTTAGATCTTCTACCGAGGATCAGTAAATGTATCACTTTCCTTATTGAACAATAGCAAGGACATTTCATGCAATGTTGGCTAAAACCAAACTTACCAGCAGTTACTACATAGAGAAAACCAAATAGCAAAGGTTATCTAGGCTCTAACTTGAGGTTATGCACCTCAGAAAAGCAATCAAATACGGGGTAAGTAGACCCAAGTGAATGTTTCATTAAGCTATCTCCTGCACAAATTTTTATGTATGAGCTACTGTACTTTACATTTGAGATACTGAGCAAACAAACTGGGTGCACTTCTAATGGCACTCCAGCACAACTATTTACTAATTAGAAACTCAGTTTCTTTTCATTGAAGTTTGTAAATTACAAGAGACAAGATACAGCACAAAGAACGATGGAGAGTACTAAAACCCATGACGGGCACTAGGAATGTAGTCGTACAACGACTGTTTGAAAACCTGAAAATAATATGGTCAGGTCTGTCTATTCACTCAGCTGCTGTGCAGTCTGTTGCAGAGACATTTAACTATGATCTGTAGACCAATCAGCCACTCATGACACATTTTGCTCATTGACAAATTACAACAGTACTTCTTTGTAACCTCTTTGTAACAATACCGTCGATCGGCGCGATCGCAGTAATCTTGTGTGCAACCTAACTTTGCACACCTGTTCAAAACATTAACTTCAATTAAACTTTTCACTAGATGTATTTAGAACACTCTTAGATGAACACTCCTAAAGTGTACTTTTGCTACATTTCAGTTTGCAAATTTACACAAATTTATTCTCTTCCTGTGACTGTAAATTACCTGGTAGGAATGATACCCACATTACTTGTTTACCACTGAAATCCTCTGTTGTTTGTAGTATACTTATGTTATGACATTCGGCAAGTTTTCATCTGAGTTTAGAGGTTTATAATGAAGCGTGGGTGAGAGAAGAGTCACAAAAGAGACATTACATGCACATGGTAACTAGTACGATTGAAAGTGCAGACATTTAAATTTAATTTAAACACAAGTTGAAGATACAGTAGTGTGCAATGTAATGTATTTTCATTTTATTTCTGTAAAGATTCCATAATTCACCAGACAGCCAATGTAGATATATGTCATGGGTTGTCCTGGGTATACAGTCGCATTTAGTGCTTCAACGTCTAGGGTCTACGTATGGTTTTCTTGAATGAGGCCGTCCTGTATTGGACTAGAGATTGGCAGTTTTTGACCAAAGACTGTCCAAATCAAGAGGCTCATTGAGATTTTTCATGGAATTCACTAAATTATCCTAAAACTGTCAAGTTTTCTTCACATACTGATGACAAATGGTCAAACTTAGAGGATCCCAACGTGTTACATACAGAGGAACATTAATGAGGGAATGATTAACAATTCAATTTCATTTTTGAAAATTCATGACCAGACACTTTTCACACCAGTACTAATTCATATGAACACAACCATTACAAGTCAGGATAAAAAATTCAAAACATTTGACAGTTTTCAAAACCACTGGATGTGAAACTTGACTAATTATGCTCATTGTATGTATTGTTATATCATTGCACCCCTCAAATCCTCACAAACTTACTGATATCAACTCAATTAGCCCCTTTAAGGGACTGAACATCAATAAATCAACATTTACTGTGTCTTGTATTCCCCTGAGTAATTAAAGGTTAATAATGAGTATAGAAAGTACCAAAATGGCATGTAAAAAAAATAGCTGAAATCATCGTTAAACCATTCAGTCTTTTAATACCAATTAAGACGATCAGCAACAGCTTCATCTAATCAAAAATGCATGAGTTGAAAAATGCCTTATTGAATCTTGTAAGGTTTAGGTGAACAAATTACCCTCTAGCATTGATTGACTTTCTACCTGTGAAATGTTTTGTCTTGAGAAGAAGGCAATTGCATTCTCCACTGACCACTGCCATATTTTGATCATGGTAACCTATCATTCTGTGTCCATATGAGTCCATATACAAATATTGATATTAAAATATAATTTTTTTTTTCACCGTAAAACAAACACAATCTTTCCCTTCAAATTCACAATCTCAGGTACAGTGAAGCACACACACCTCCAACTGTACAGAGAATACATTACTGAATCTGGTATTGCATCTCATTTTTGCTACACAGAGTGATCAAAATGCTACACAAATGGAATACTGTGTAGCAGTTTTTGTACATGTTTTCAACACCGGGCTTTCTCTGATTTTGTGACAAATTATTCAGGGAACGCAAATTTTGAACACTATTCCTTACTGTACTACGTACTGCACACACCTCCGTTGCACTGTACATGTACTAACATTGCAATGTAAATGGAGCACACAAGTTCAAAAAAAAATACTCCTTTAAAATAGGCCATCAGTTATATAAGCTGGGGGCGGCAACTATTTGCAGCTTGACGAAAGGTAACTCACACCGATGGTAATCAATTTAATGTTTGTAGACTTTACAGGATGCTATTTACATCTAAGTAGTGATTGTTTTTGGCCACCGAGGTCAGTTCTCCTTTCACATATTACATTGTGGCAGCTGCTAATTCTTGCGAGATGTTATAAAAGAACATGTGACATGAAAAACACATTTTGGAGTACTGACTTCAAATTAATAACTACATATGGTGAAAGTAGCCACAATTTCATCAAAATCCATCAATCAATGACAATTTTACAAATTTCTGTTGCACAACTGTATCATGAATAAACGACTAACGTAGGCCAAATATTCAAATTTGTGACATCAAGGGAGGGACTCCCATGGTATACCTTATACATGTTATTCTTTGTTCACTTAACCTTTTCTTCAAGGGCAAATTATGAGAATTTTATATGCCCTGAAGGATTTCTGTGTATGTATCACGTACAAATGTGTCAGGTAGATGGCAAGTAATTACAATAAGCAACAATGTACATAAATCCACATCATCATATTTGCTTCAAATTGTCATCAGCTTTTGATCAGCTATATTTCACAGACAGCAGTAGATCAAATAACAATGCAAACAGATTGTCTTTCCGGGTTTCACTCAGTAACTTCTGAGTGAAGTCAGCACTTTCCTGCATGTCACTGCATGTGACTGCATGATTCCCTGCATGTCACTACCGTATTTGATTTGTCCTACTGTACAGTAACATACCTAAAAGGGGAATTTAGAATATCTATGTATATGAATGTGGTGACCAAAGTTTTTCACAGAATGTGTACAAGCAACCATGCATACAGTGTAATGCAGCAGAAAGATCCATTTTCAGTTTTGTCATGTTTTTTAATGTAACCACCATCTTTTATGCATCTGTCATCTGACATTATCACAGTGAAGTATATTACATTGTGATGACCAGGGTATTCTGCATTTCTGCTGACAAAACTGAATACTGATTCTTGTTTTATCACTGCTAACACAGTACATGTGTTAAACTGTTCGATGAAAACTTCCTCAGTTGCATTATCATTCATATTTAGGACGTCTGATCAGACAGCACAGAAGAATACAAGTAGGCAACCCACATAGTTGCAAATATCATCCCTATCGTTTAACCCATTCACCCGAAGTATACTGAGCTGTATATTTCATCAGTGATTCAGATTGCTCGTTGTAGATAGAAGTGCTGAATATTCAAGGTATACACCGTGTAAGCGTCGAACTGCATACATACCTGCATGCATGTACACATGTGCCTAGAAATCGAGCGTGCATCAAAAGTGTTCCCAGAAAACATGTGCCTGTCAGAGTATGGCATTCCTCGTATACGCCCTGTCATTGTGGATTCTTTTTAGTGCCCTGAAAAGCTGTAATGCGTGGCTCAATATTTACTTCACAGTGCGTAAACATAAAACATCTCGAGTTCTTGCACAATTGCGCAGTATAGATCTATATGCATATGTTGTAAACATATACTGAGTGAAGGTATCATCAATGCACTGGAAATGACATTATTACCAGATGTAAACACTCGGTCCAGAACATGGTTGTAAAGGATGAAATACTGAGTCACATTCATGGAAAGGTAAATATAACAGTTATGTTGACACCACGTGTTACCAGCACCTAACACTGTATTATGCCATATAGTAATCATGACCATTGCCCTTAACCTATGACATCATCAGTCGGGCGGACACTACATTTCACACCCAGGCATCCAACCACCAATTTTAAAGTTCATCCACCTTATAGTCTAGGGGGAGATTGTGACACCCTTTTTCAGCACATTTTCTCCCTTTTGCCCTTTAACCATGTGACCTTTGACCTCATGATATCATCAATATTTTCAAAAAATTCTTGCATCTTCTATGGTGGCTTATAACTCTTAGGATATTCACATATAGAGAAAATGCTAAAAAAATACTACAATATCATCATACCACTGAGGCACTACAATATCATCATACCACTGAGGCACTATAATATTATCATACCACTGAGGCACTACAATATCATCATACCACTGAGGCACTACAATATCATCATACCACTGAGGCACTACAATATCATCATATCACTGATGCACTACAATATCATCACACCACTGAGGCACTACAATATCATCATACCACTGAGGCACTACAATATCATCATACCACTGAGGCACTACAATATTATCATATCACTGATGCACTACAATATCATCATACCACTGAGGCACTACCATATCATCATACCACTGAGGCACTACAGTATCATCATACAACTGAGGCACTACAGTATCATCATCCAACTGAGGCACTACAATATCATCATACCACTGAGGCACTACAATATCATCATATCACTGAGGCACTACAATATCATCATACCACTGAGGCACTACAATATCATCATACCACTGAGGCACTACAGTATCATCATATCACTGAGGCACTACAATATCATCATATCACTGACGCACTACAATATCATCACACCGCTGAGGCACTACAATATCATCATACCACTGAGGCACCACAATATCATCATACCACTGAGGCACTATAATATCATCATATCACTGAGGCACTACAAAATCATCATACCACTGAGGCACTACAATATCATCATATCACTGAGGCACTACAATATCATCATACCACTGAGGCACTACAATATCATACCACTGAGGCACTACAGTATCATCATACAACTGAGGCACTACAGTATCATCATACAACTGAGGCACTACAATATCATCATACCACTGAGGCACTACAATATCATCATACAACTGAGGCACTACAGTATCATCATAGCACTGAGGCACTACAATATCATCATATCACTGAGGCACTACAATATCATCATACAACTGAGGCACTACAATATCTTTCATTTCCCACTGTGTCAGTTTTCATGTACTTTGCAACAAGCAGACCCGATAAAGACCAAGTGATGTACTTCTGGAAAAGAGTTAGCTTCATTCAGAAGTTGCAGAGTGAAATCCTGAGAGGAAATCTGTTGGAATCATGTTTCTTTTTTTTTTCATGTTTGAGATATGTTTTTTTCAAAGTTTAAGGAAAATGCAAAACAGATGATGTAGGTTGTTGCACAATGTCAGTATCTCTTAATTACTGGGTTTCACATTGGTGAGTGATATCAATATTTCTAAACAACGCAATATGTGCTTCCAAAATACAACTCTCAGGGCATGTCAAATTGTCAGTTGTCCTTGAAAAGAAGGTTAAAGTAAACAAAGGATAACATAAGGCATATCAGGAGGGTCCCTCCCTGAACATCACAAATTTGCATATTTGGCTAAATTTTTTATATTCAGGATGCAATTGTAAAAGAGAAATGTGTCTTTAAATTGGTCATTGCACTGTATGATGGATTTTCATGAAAATTGTGACTATTTTCAACATTTTTAATGATAAATTCCGTCAATACTCCAAAATGTGTTTTTCATGTCACATGTACAGTATAGGTACTTTAAAGTGACTGCAATTACACTTTCACACTGCTCAAATATTCCAAGAAGCTTGCACTTTGTAGTTTGCAACTTTGCATAAGCCACCTTTTGGTATCATATTATGGCTCCTAGTGGCAGACCTCTACAGACATATAACTGATATCTTTGTACCTTTCAACTACTGTACTTGTGCAGTAAGTCTACCAACCGAGGCACAGTCTGTCTACCCTACAGTAGGTGTGCTAGCTGTCAATGATTTTAATGTATACTGTATATCAGAGCATCAAACATCCAACTGATCTTTATCAAAGTTAGTCAATTTTCACAATTCCAAAGTTTGCACCCAATTGCCCTTGCCTGCCTGACCAGCAGAATCCAACTTTCTGACAAGGATGGAATGTGTTGACAAGAACACACAAATAGTTCAACAGAACTGATTTGTTTTACAAGGTCAGTCCTACAGTACACTGCAGCTGGAAGGATCCACAGTCCACATTGCTACTTGGTAGCTTGGGTGAAAAGAACTACTGGTTTAATGCATAAGCACAAACTGTACTATACTGCACTATACTGTACCATACAGTATTGTACTATACTACACTATACTGTACTATACAGTACTATACTGCACTATACTGTACTATACTGTACAGGCTCCAAGAGTAAACACGATACTGTTGACCATCTGGGACTGGATCAATGTAAATTGTTGACCACTTTACAATGAAATGCATGATGTACAATAAGGCCACTTAATGTACCCACAATTCCACATATTACATACACTCTGGTACTGTAACTTCAAACAGTTAAGTCATTTAAAGGGAAATAAGGTGTTTGTTTTAGAGAAAATGTTCATATTTTTAAAACTAATGTTTGTGGATACAGAATGATAGATCATTCAAAAGAAGGAAAGACAGCCTTCTTGTTGTGATACTGTTTTGAGGACAACAGATAAGAAGATTCCAGAAATCATAGTACAACATGGAAATACCCACACACTAAGAAAAAAAAAACTTACAAGAAAACTTGAAGTGTCCTCCAAAAACAATTTCAGTATTTTCCCATTATTTTTTTTAATATCATGATCCCATGCATTCCCTGTCTAACTCCACCAAAAATAAAGCAATCCACACAATCTTTCTGTTCCATTGGATTCAGTATGGAAATTGTAGTTTTGCAAAATTGAAAATTTCATCTACTGTACGCATCAGAAATAAATTTAAATTCAGAAAACAGACAGAAATACATTTGAGGTTAGAAAACAGAAGAGAAAAAGGAAATTATGGCAATTACAAAAGGCAAGGGAATCTTGGTCTGCAACTAAATCTGTATTGTAGTGCTACGTGTCTAAAACTGGTAGGACCCTAAAGACGTAAAATACATGGAAGAGGGTGGAATGTTGATACCAATAGGCTTTTCATCACCTGCTTCGCGATATCATATACTGTACCATCACTTTGGCCAGTGCTGAAGATTTACACCAGGTGATAACCAAGTAATATCAATCATAGTCCTCCTGAGGTAACACCAAATGAAATACTGTAGGGCTTACAGGTACAACCTTTTCATGTTTTTAAAGGCACTTAACATCATAAAGGTTGAAAAGTGTGAAAATCATGTAAAGAATCAATCAGTCTTCTTCAATGCTTACCCAATTTCACTACTGACAAGAAGAACCGTCACCACATTTCTCTTGGAGTGATGAACAGATTGTGTTTCAGCTGTCATTTCTTTTATGTTTATTATTGCTAGAAGGTTAGTAGTCTAGTAGTGCAGTATACCTGTACAGTTTAATGCTGGTGTGCACACTGTTCATGTTCACTCACACTGACATCATCACAATGACTGGACAGGTGAATATCACTCAGGTACGTTGTTGCATGACATCATGTGCCAGGCAAAAATTGATGGGAGAGGAAGGTTCTGCCTCAGATGAGGGACCAGACTGAAATGTTTGCAAACTGCATGGGGGATATTTTTTGGCAATTTCAGTGTGTGCCATGAGCATTTCTTCTTCTGTGAATTTCCACACAGAGAATAGTGAAGGTCATATTGGAAATCTTTAGCCAGTGTCAGGCCTACTTTAGATTGAGCAGATGATGTGAGCTTTTGGTAAACCTACATGGTTAGTCATCATTTTGTGCAGATAGCTCATCTTCATTGTTACTTCTGCCCAGTCCATCTCTTCCTACCCATACAGCAAACTTTCCTATCCGGGTGAGTATAAAGTCTTACTCTCAAACTGCACAAGCAAACACAACAAAATAAATGCTGCAAAGTAGCAGATAATCACTCAGGAGAACAAGTTCTACCAATTCTGATAATTATACGCATTTCAATATTATGCATTTCAATATTACACATGAAGTCATGCAGACGACAGTTAAATAGAACAGGGTACTGCAACTGTTTGCCCCTTCTAGAGTAAATGCTCCACCACCCCTCTTTTGATTTTTCATCACATTGCATGTAACCACATTGTGAATTCCTGAGAGAACTGAGTAATTTCATTGATTGATTGAAACAAATCTCATCATGTCCTGCTGCAAAAGAATGTTTCAGCAATTTTTTGTATATCAATGTGAATCACACCAAGTAATACATGTGCTGTGTAATAAGATGCTGCATTGCTGATATATAAAGTTATGACTCCTTGCCGGTATCATCCAACTCTAGTAACAAACATCCCACCAATGAAAATTTCATGCCTTAGGGGCATTTATTGCAGTAAACAAGGGTAGGGATTTCTTAACAAGCAAATAATGATGTTACTTGGTGAAGCTCTAAAGGAGCCGAGGATGTTACTTACATTTTTCTGAATAAGGGCTGGTAATGATGTACGTCTTGTTTTGTGGCTTAGGCTAGTAGTACTGCTCTGGCTAGATGTCCGTCTCCTACGTATAACTGGTATTTTTCCCTCAGTAGAAAAGTGATTGGCAAGCGACATCGGACTGTGCTTGAAAAGGTGTTTCTCTGAATATTTCGCTAAAAAGCATCCCCAAACCCCACAAAAGTATGCAAAGTATGGTCTCAGCCATGACGTTATTCCAGCTAACGTGGAACCGGTCATAAAACGCATTAAACTTAAAAAAGTTATAACAAGTGCTGATTCTGATGTGGATAATGGTGAAGTTAGGCTTATAACACTAGCAGCAAGCAGAACACTCGCCACTGACCACGCACTAAATATGTTAGCCCCTCCAAAAAATAACTGTCCGATAATCTCTCCCAGAACACATGCTATGAAAAAGACGTAGACATTGTTACCGGTCCATGATTTTCGAAGATACAAAGCTAGCCAATAAAACGAACAGATAACGCTAAACATTGGCGAAAATAGCCCACACACTGTGTGCATAAAGTTGACCAAGCACTGTTGAAAAAAGTAAACAACCACAGAAATCACCATACCTACGAGGGCTAGCAAAACCCTCAACTGCGAGCTCGACATTTTCCATTTATTGAGGCCTGTCCAAGCCCATATTGGGTTGTAATGTTTCTGCTCCATTGGATTAAATGTAGTCCTGATATATCCGTTATTACCTGTCGTATCGGTTTCCGTATCGAATGAGTAGCGAACAACGGACGGCCGCTTACCGGTCGCCATGTTCACGTCACGATCTTCGCCATAGGGTGTATGTTATGTGGATATTTACAGTGCATTGAATTGAAGGTAGTAACAGTTAGATTACAATTGAAGGCTTGTCTTCTTCCACTGACAGGAGACTGCCAAACTACGGTAGTCTGTAAACCCATCACTTTCTTTACATTTCATTACATTTACATCAGTTCACTACAGAAACAAAAATATCCATACCAGATAGGAGAAAACAATCACATCTTTTTTTTCTCAGACAGATTTCAGTTTACAATCATGACAGTTTACTTCTAGACTCTAACATTTCATTACAATTTATTTTATTTTGCTGTAGTTTTGGGCTACCGTACAGAGATTTTCGTTTGGAATACCAAAGGTTTATCATTGTGTTGAAAAAGCGTTACAATCATTAAAGGAGTAAACTACTGCACTAATTCCCTCGTTTGTAAATATCATCACGCACGCACAAATGGCTTACAATTATTACTACAATCAGTGGATTAATCACGGTGCACAGGCATACGGTTATCTAGCGTGTAAAAAGGGAATGGTGGTCTGTGCTTGCAATTACAGTAGATTAGTTACACAAGTAACAACTGTATTGAGATGATAACGTTAACGACTGCCAGTGCAAAAAATTGTACAAGCTCAATTCACGGTCACGACATAACTGCCTTTGTTTTCACTTTTCTTTCTCCTTTTGTCTTTTTAATTTACTGTATTTACACATGTTTTTATTCTTTTTCGTACTTGTACTTTATTCTGGTTGTTAAATTACACGTCCATCTTCGTTTCTTTCACAGTCAGCATATGTAACAGTTTTCGTTGACGGGAGATTAGGGAAATAATGTCGTCACTTGTGACGTGTCTGTGTCTTTTGATGTTGTTCATATCTCCACTACCTCAACGCTCCTTTAATGTTTTGATTGCGGGCAGGTAGTGTCATAATTCCTGCGTATTGATTATCCCACTACAATAAACTAAAGTGAACGTAACTGGTCTAATCCAATTTCTAAAGCAGACTTAGCTCAGTAACAATTCAGGCAATTTGGTCTTAGCGGTGCCCTAAGTTGTGAATAGACCCAATGTGTATTGAACCTTCATACTCAAACCGAGCCTGTTTAGCATGTAAACAGATACTTCCATTGAGTCCGGACTGATGTCAGTTACTTTCTGGGGTCCAGACTAATGTTAACTGTACAGTAAAAGGAACTTAGTTAGCTTGGACCTTATGCTTGGACCTGCATTCAAACATGTTGTCGCTAAAAGCTACATTGCCACTTTGAAAGTAACGATTTTAAGTAGATTAAAGTAGACGGTAGACAATTGTAGGAGTTTACATTTTATTACAAAACTCACCCAATCACTTTGTTGAGTCACTCTTTTTCTCTTGTTTTCTAAATAATCCCACGAATTTGTTGCGTGTTGTCAGTATACAAACGAATGAAAATGTTCAATAAACCAAGAAGAAAGAACAATAAATTCATGAATCAGTGTTACGACCAGAGACTGATCAGCTTTGTTCACTTTGTTCTTCCACCACCACGGACTTCATAGCTGGCCTGTGCCATTGCATATGAATTTCGTCGGGTTATCATCATGCTCAGTGGTATATGAACTCCAAGAGAATTATAACTTGGTAGATCCCGTATTTTTATGAACATACGGACGTACCTATTTACCTACGTACCTATATACATAGGCCTACAGTTCTTTTATTGGATCCAACATCATCTGGAAAAAACCCTCCTGATTGTTATTTCAGCATCAGTTTCTTGATTTTTTCTGTCTCTGGTTCATCACCAATACACTCTCCATTCTCGCATGTTATTGCTTACATGTTTATAATTCCGATTGTAATTATATCAATGTTTGTTATATTACTGTTGATCATTTCGCAATACATTGTACAAAAAGTACGTACATACGTACATACAGTTTATGGGCCAAATTATACATATATTTCCAAGATTCGCGGCATGTTACAAAAATCGAACTTCACATGCGTAGTAAGTTATAGGGTGCTACCCCTTACATTTTTGGTACTTTTACCTGTTTATCTATACTGTATTTATATTGCTTCATACTATATAGCTTTATTTAGGCTATATCTCACAATTTCTCGATTTCTCCACGGTTGTACAATTTGACCTCCATCTTGTACGCGCTTGACTCAGGATTGTTCGCATGATGCAGGTTAGCACCGTAGTCATATAGTCACCAACTCCCTAACGGCTATCAACGGTTTCGAACTTTATACTGACAGGTCCGACATCCTCTACATAGCGGAATGATGTTCTACCTTGTTACAGAGCGAGATAAGGTGAGGTTCGGTCTGGCACTGTGATACATACTGAATAAGTAATTATATTATCTTTCCTGTTTTTCCTTGCTGTAAACCAGCAAGTATTTCCTGGAATTTTTCCATTTCCCGGAAATTACCTTGAAGAGGGCCAGATTTCCCGAAATTCGGGAAATTTCCTTCGAAGTGGAAACACTGTCCAGCAAGGAAACTTTCAGAACTTAAACTCTACATAGGGGATGACCACGAGCGTCCCCGGCAACAACACTTGTCTGGGTCAGATAAGCCCCAATTGGGCTCCCAACTGGGTTACCCAATTGGGACCTGTCTTGTTTTGTCACTGGGACCGTCTGGCCCAGAATGGACTCACGGATTGGACTGGAACTGGGTACTGAATGGGGCCAAAGGTTGCTGTTCTATCGATTTTGTCAGCTTTTCAGACGGCCAGTTGGGCCCAGCTCTGGTTGTTTTGGGGGATTCAAATGGTCCCAGTTGGGCTAGCTTGTCTGGGCAAAGTAAAACTGCAGTTGGTCCACTTTCGTTGAATATCAATTTGGATTGAGGGTGGGCCAGTGAACATCATTGGGCCCAATAAGGAACAAAGCGCTCAATTGACTAGGTTTCTTTTTCAAATTATAAATAAATATTTCAAATTTATTCAAACATTTACATGTAATTTATTACTTACATCAAAATTAAACACCTACTTTGTGTTAGTAGGATATCATAATAATGAACAGATTTGAAATATCGCATCACAGTGGTATACATCTGTAAGAAATCATTGCAACACAACAATTTGAACACAACCCCTTTAATTCTTTACCAACAAGAACGACGACTTTTATATTAAACCTGTTTAAACACGACAAGTGTATTATTTCTCCTCAATATATTCAATTAACTAAACTCTAACGTGCCCTGTAGTTACGATGTTATTTAAATTTAGGCTAATATATGTGAAGATTCATGTGATAAAGCTCTGGCCAGTATACTTTCAGGCTTATTAAAGAATCATTACATGGCATACATATATAAGGATAGCTAAAACATGGGGTTTCTCTCATTTTTTTTCTTTGAAAAAATCTTAACCCCATTTGGACCCGTTATGGCCCAGAAGAGTAAAATGTATTTTTAATTTTGTGACAGAGAAAGATACCTACAGTTGCACCAGATTGTGTCTAAGGTTACATGGTAATTGAAAAATTTCTCAGTAAATTTAAAATACCAGTTGGAATTTCTGAAGAAATTTGTAGAAGCGATGGCAAGTCGGAAATTATGAAATACCAATTGGAATTTTTCCTATCTCAGTCTAGCACATTCTATGACTTCAAAGACGCCATATATTGCACCAGACTGTGTTAAAGTTTATCTGGTACTTGAAGAAATTTTCCGCAATTCTGAAATGCCAAGCAGAATCTTTTATATTTCATCCTTGGTGCGAGGAAATGTTAAACACAGGTTGGAATTTTTCATATCTCAGTCTGGCACATGTTATGACTTAAAAGGATGCCAAATATTGCACTAAATTGCACCTACGGTTACCTAATAGGTGGAAAAAAATTCTCAAAAGGGGATAGGGGCACCTCCTCCCAACCCTCACCCAGGCCAATCATCACTCATCTCATGTTTTTCCCACCTATCAAAAACCTTTATTGCATAACATTTTTTTTTCTTATCAAGCTGGCTATCATTTACAAAGTTATCTGTACAAGAAGTAGCGTTACACTTTACAATGCAATCTTCGTCGGTTGTACCACAATAATAAAAACTAATCGAGAGATAAAGAGAGTAAAAATTGTTGGAGCTTCACTGGGACTGTAATTTCACGGTAAAATTTGATTGCAATAAATACAAACTATTGCACCAGATTTTGTCTAAGGTTACCTGGTAGTTAATTTCTTTTTTTTTTCTTTTAAAGAAGGGGTATCGTTAGACTGTTACAGTTGTTGAATTAACTTTTCTGGAAATGGTAATAGCATAAATATTCTAGATAAGATCAATCGAAATTAGTACCATTTTTCCATAAAATGTTTTCATCTTTCGTTGAGAAACTGCAAACGTAAGATCCTACTTTAAGGGGGTGCATGCAGCTCAAGTACACCCGGGAAGTGCCGTCTCCCGCCATCTGGAGGTTTTGAAAAGTCAAATTTCTTAGACGCTCCGCTTAGATGGTAACCCCGCTACCGAGTAACAATTATAATTAGTTCAAACATTCTCTGCCTCCGTCCAATTTCTGGGCGCCGGTGCGCCACTGTGTTCATCAAAAATATTTGTAAAGAACACACACAAAAAAATTAAACTGAAAGAGTATGTGTAGCTTTTTTATGATTCTTGCATGTATCACCTTAAAAACACTGATTTGTATTATCAATTGTAATTAATTGATTTTCCCTTCCGCGCGAATTGATAATTGCAGATATGATATCACATTTCAAGGTTGGATGTATGCAGTTCGAGTACACTCGAGAAGTGCCATTTCCTGCCATCTGTAGCTTTGGAAAATCCAAAATTTCTTGTACGTTTCCCGCCAACCAATGGTGGCGCTCCGCTTAGATAGCAATGCCCTAGTGATTCACAAACATAACATAATTCTGGGAAACAACCCCCCCCCCCCCCTCAATGTGATTTATCAACCTAGCATATAGGTCCTTTAACACTATAGGCGGGACACGATGAGATACAATACTACGCGATGAGATAAGTATCTTCTTTAAAAAAATCATTTACTTTCACACTACAGGCGACTTTTTCTTATCGCTCGACAGCAATTTTTCTACTGTCCTGTTCATCGTGTGATGTTACGGAGCGCAACTATTTCTCACAACCAAAAATATACAAAATGTCTCAGACAGAAGCAATAAAAGTTGAAATTTTTCCAACTTAGTTTTATGGCATTGCGTCGTATCGTAGCACTCCTTTTATGATTTCACTCCAAGCTTGTCTTCGTCGGGTGTTACTGTGTTTAGGAAGTTTCCACAGGTTCACTTCTGATAACCTCTGTTGACGTTTGACCCCACAAAAAATACAAGATTCTTGTACTATTGTGGTGGATTAACTGATCATATGTGAGTTCAGTCCAAGCTTACGTTAAAAAAACAATAGGGTTATTGTTCTGAATATGGTACATATATGCATGCCAAATATGAGGTCAATCACAGCTACAGTTCTTGAGGAATTGTGTTTAGACTCAATGATGCGCATCACACGCACATACAAACATACAAACATACGTTTGCCATCTTGATTACACAGGTTGTGATTTTCGTTTAACCAAAACTCTTATTGACTGAAATAAATAAACAAGGAACTTCACTGTTCACTGCTATGAATATGATTTTGTTTGCACAATACATTTCTTTTTAACTCTCATGTACTGTCATTCACCCCTCCATCCCTATATTGTCACCTACACAGGTACACACAAACTGGTGTTCTTCAACTGCCATAACAAAGTTTGCAGGAGTGTTGTCCAGAATTTCCGTATATATTTAAACAACCAAAAAAAAAGGATATGAAATTAGAATACGAGGTCATCCTTACAAATATTCATCCACGTCATTATTAGTTGAATTCTTGGCAAAACGTCACTACACCGACAATATCAACATTAGTCTACATGTTGGTCTCTACGTGAGACCATCCCTTTAATCAGAATTTACCTGATTAATGGTTTCATTACACAGTCTCTTTAATACTTTCCTGTAATTCCTTCAGTGGATTTCATTCACTTTTCCTGATACCCTGATTCTCTACAGCTGACGCAAAACTTGACCATTAGGCTAGAGTGAAGCATATAATGCGATCTAAAGGCCAGTGTTTTACTAAATTTTCTTCATCCTCCTCCTTTGCCAAGACGGTAAACAATAACGTACGTCACTCCTCCCCCCATCCGAAATCCCCCCCCCCTCGGCCATTGCAAGTCCCTAGTTTCCCTTCCCCTAACCTGGTTACACTTTTGAATGTAGACGGAATGCTTTATTGGAATTCATTCATTATCAATTTAGTATTCTTAATTTATTTATAATTTATCGGTTTTTAACTTTTCATGTTAAACGGGCGGGTCAATTTTTGGCATGACAACGTACAAATTGGCACAGAAGTAACCACGCTTGCTTCAACGTGATTACTTAATGTGATACACACATTTGCAATGGAAATGTACATGAAGAATATTTGGACAGTGTTTAATATGGATTACGTAAACTGAAGTTCGGTAAATGGTCGGACGTTTTTTCACCCTTACAGATTTACTCCTAAAATCAAGTCTCGAGAAGACCTTTTCCACATGATAGAACATGACGTGATAGCCAGATACGCGATAATGGTTCCGGTAGGTACAGTACCTCTCGAGAAGGGATAAACATGTATCGTGTGACGATTGGCTGTTGACTGTGATGTACGTTTGGGTAATTGATACCCAGTGTAGTCAAAGGAGGTCGGGGATTGGACTCTGCATAGTCTTGGGCTGGAAAGTTTCTGTTCCTAATCTTGGTTCCGTCGCCTCTGAAGGAAAATGCATATATTTACTGTACTGCTCTTTGGGAAAAGTGTTTACCCCCTCTTTTTCGATGGGGGGGGGGGGGGTAAGGTGACTTATGAGTGGCATATCCTGACCAGTCTCCAACTTTCAAGAGACCTCAACCACTATACCTGTTACAGTTTGTTGTTACTACCGCAAACGGTATACCGGTTTCTTCCTACAAAGAGTGAACATCAAACAGACAATTCCTAAAAAAAAAAAAAGAGGAGTACATCTAATAACATGAGCGTTGAGGTGTTACTCACGTTTCTTCCCATCATTTGAATTCATATTGCTTGTTTTGTAGATTAACTGCCAACCCTCTACTGACATACTTTGAATAAATGGGTGATGAAGAAAACGAGGTCACGATGATTGCGCAGGGGAAAAAGAGAAAGCGACTGCAGTTTTCTTAGTTAAAATGCAGAACGTCGATGACAGTATTCTGCGGCTGTTATTTCCAAGCAATTTCCGAAATGTGCAACGGTCTATGTTCAAACGTCGAAATTAACAATTCCATTTACGTTGCTAATGATTAGGTCAACCATTATCCCGGGATCCTTGAATAAAATGTGTCATGGTTGACTAAAGCTAAGCAATGCGTCAAGTGAACATGGATAGAATTTCTAATTAGAAGTTTGTTGACAATTTTCCATCTGCAATTAGCTGACAGTTGGGGAGTAAATTGTACTCACCTCGAGGAGCAAACACAGGTGAGTCTTTAATCTCTGTAATAATGACACGGCAGGGTAAGTGATCCCATCAGTAGGTCAATATGGTCTACTTACCTGGTGCTGGTTGCTATGTTGTGTATGGTAATCGTACCTTCTACCATTCAACACTACAACGTCACGCAGGTCTTAGTTTAACTTTTGATTTTTATTGTCATGGACTGCTGTAGTAGCTCACTCAGCTAGCTTCCCTCCCTACCAGCTTCTCCGCCCCCTCCTAAGTGGTGAAGTTTGTAACCTGACTTTTGGAAACATGTTTATGTTTTGATGAGCAGGGACGTTTTACATTGTTGGATCAGCCTCCGCGGACTACTAACAGGCGAAAAAAGACACTTGGGTAACCGAAGTAAACGTCGACTATCATAGAAAAGATAAACTACACACGTGATGTATTTGAAAATTTGATCATTGTACATGTAAGCATGCTCGCTAGCAGATATCTCATTCTTTACATGAGAATGTATAGCCTAAGGTGATCAAATTAAAAAGTAAAATATAATGAATGATAAGGGAAAACGCTTTTCTAGGTACCTTTCATTTTGGAATTGAATTATAAACAATTTTGTTAATTCGATGGCCTATGTTTTTCCTTATACTTGAGAACAAGTCGTTTTCATAGTGACTAGATCATAATGCTTTAATTGACAAATTTGAGTACCCTAAGGTACTAAGCGGCGGCAGCCCTTATTCATTAAAAAAAAAAATCAAATTTCTCATATTTTCAGAAACGGTAGGAGTCTATACATGACTAATTAGGCTAATTAGAAGTATCGACATCCAATGGTTTCCTTCAAATATATCACTAAATAAACAATATCAAACTAATGAGACTCTTTAACAAACCTGAATCAAATGTTTATCGAATCGGTAAGAGGTCTGCACCACGCTGTGTCAACACTGGGTAAATCTAAAATTTGACAAGCGATTCAAAAGATACGTTCATGATTGCAAATCACTTCTGTTTCGGTTGAATCATCAGTTATTTCTCAGTGGCTGTAGTGACTGCCGGATAGAGATCAAGTGAAAATTGTCTAAAATTTTTCAAGCAGTACGTCAACTAACAAGCTCGCTTGTACTTTTTATAGACACTCCTCGGTCTCTTTTCTTTTTCATATTCTGTACATATTTCCATTTCAATTATCATTTGTCAAAAATTTACTTCATTTATGATCAAACGTTTGGAAATTTGGGGCAACACATCAAAAAGAATGTGGCCAAAAAGGAATGGAAATTTCAAGCTATGTCCAAATTTGAGATTACAATTAGAAATAACACTGAGTTGGCACGCAAGTTGCGTAACCAGGGCATAGGCGTTTGGAGTTGGGGGTGTCTGGAATGGGGACTGCATCCCTCCCAGAGCAGGGAAATGCTTATTCCATGGCACTGATGGTATTTGTAGGGCAAAGAGCAGTGCAGTGGGCAGGGATTGGTAGCCTAAATGGGGGAAAACCAATGTTCGATACTCAGTAATACATGAACCCAGCAGAAGTGTAAACCCAAACTGCCAAAGTAACCTAAGTTGTTTATAGTTTGAGAGAGGGTGGGGAACTCATCAATACCGTCCAGCTTTCCTGAGTCTTATCGTGGTAAAAGGGGAAAATCAGGGCATTTGAAAATTTTTCAGAGTGAACACCGACTCCTCCTCCACCCTGTGGAAATGTCTAAGTTGGGACACCTCCCCTGCTCTCTGTAAACAAACCCGACTTTCCACCCCATCACAACTTCGCCACACGACTATTTAGAGGACGCCCTTTATAATTTCCTGATTTCTCATCAGCGCTGTACATGGGCAACTATCCAACCATTGTATGTTATCAGGTGCTGCCAACGAAGTTGTCTTTGAGATTATTTTGAAGCAAATTACGTATGAATGGGAGAGAGCGCGGAGACAGAACCTGACCGAAGCGAGGAAAGGTATGCCCGTGACCGGACGACCCCCCGGACAATCGTTTTCCCCCTCAAAATTCCCCCTTGGACACGGATTATCACTTTCACCAACAACACGGACTCTCCAATCACTACGTCAACCCCTCTCTGCCCCATTTAGCGAGAGAAGTTTCATTATTATCGCAAGAGCGTGAGAATTGACAAAGGGCGCGTGTGTTGGCAGGCGGGTGTCCCGTCCCCACTGTTGAGAAATTTTTCAACTATCAGGTAACCTTAGACGCAATCTAGTACAATAGCTGGCGTTTTTGAAGTCGCATCTTTCTAGCAAGAAATCTTAATTTCTATAAAAGTTAATTTAACAGTTTTTACTTTCTAGCGATAACCGTTCTCTTTTTTTTGGAGAAATTTTCAGCAACCAGGTAACCTTGCACAAATCTCGTTCAATATTTTGCATCTATTGCAGTCACATTCGGTCGCACTATTTCCAGAAAATTTATTCCGACAAGTTTAACTTTTTGGCTATTAAAACTTTTATTTAATTTACTGCAAATGAGGGTGATTGCATAACAAAGTATAGTAGAGCTAGTTGTTTTAGCCATAACTTTTGTAAATGATAGCCCCCTTGATTAGAGAATTATCATACAATAGTAGTTTGATAGATGGTGCCACGCATAAGTAGAATAATGGTGGGCCTGGGAGAGGGTTGCAAGGGAGTTGTTTATTTTTACGGGCGAAATAAAATTGGACGCAATCTACTGCAATATTTGGAGTCTTTTGCAGTCATAAAATGTGCTAGACAGTGAAATGAAGAATTCCAACTAAGACAGTTTACTATCGTCGCTCTGGCATCCTTTTCTTTTCTTGGAGGGGGGGGGGGGGGAGCCTATACCTTGACGGCCCTACATGTAAACCTAGAGGCATCTATTGCATGGGCAAAACGCGCTGGGACGTCACCATGCTCCAGCGTACAACGTTAGACAAACGACGTCGGATAGAGGTCTAAAACTCTTGCAGTCCTTGTGCAAGACAGAAGTCGGAGTGATGTTAAATGGACATTGAACAGTCGGGTTTTGGTCATAAGTACGTCAGATGACCGTCTTTGGCTACGTCAATACGACATCGAGCGGTTTTGCAAACGCACGCAAGCGGCAGACTTCAGACCGATGTAGACTCTTGTAAGAAACAGCAAAACGTTTATACGGATCCTCCTCCAGGAACGTTAGAGACATAAGGCGGGAATAACTTTTGGCGACAGACTGTATAAAGTTAAAGGAAACACAGCTTCCCAAGCTATTATAGGAATATTCCAGGCAATACTGAAACTCCTATCACAACCCACAGACGGAGAATATTCAATACAGATCACTCAATGCATTTTCCCATAAAAGTAACACCTACTTGGTCCACAAACATATTAAAATAGGAACTCAGTTCAACTTACGTTCGAGACAGCTTCATGAACACAGTTCATATCATGATGACGTTAAAGTCGCACAATAGTTTTGTTGTACGTTGTTTTTGTGCGACTTCAACGTCATAGGGTTGCTCGAACTCTTCAGAGATTTTCAAACTGATCCGCATCTATACACGAAGGCTGGGGCCAGATTAAAATTTTTTGACATGTAGTTTCATATTACTATAGACTTTACAGGAATATTTTTGAGATTAATTTCCGTAATCTTTTACGTGTTAAACAGTTACGAGCATTTTTAATTTCTCCATCTGGATTTATGTTGACTATTTTTCTAACTTTTTGCAGCTGCCATAGTGTCCAGTGACGGCGCTGGTGGTTCATTCCAAGAACGGAGGCTTAACTAGCACACGTCAGCACGTGCTTGATAAGTAGCATGATAGTGATGGCTTCACGAACAAAATTTCGCTTTTGTGGCGCCCTTCCAAAATCAGCAATAGAGATACGGGCAGGGACGTGCCCCTAGCCACTTTCACTCATATTCTACAATGTTTTTGAAATTCATAATTTTAAAAAAGGGACGACGATCTCTTTTTTTTTATTTGTGGTACCACTGTTGTCACAAGCTTTGTTTGGAGGAGGGACAAGAGACGGATGTGGGTCTAAGGGCGTAGCTAGAAACTTGTTTCTAGACACCACATGAACGAGGAGGCTCCTAATCTGTACATACATCGAACTTAGCAAATATTAAAGGCTGTATTGCATCACCCTAAGCTGTATTTTTACCTCCTGGAAAGAAAAATTCTCAACTGGTTCTAAGTTACAGTACTCTTAGATTGACAGCAAATTCGAAAGATGCAGAGCAGCTCGTATTACACAGCGTACACAGGGATCCATTGTTTTGATTACACATGTGGAGGAATTTAAGACAGGCTGAGGGAAGGACTAGAGGTAGGTGGTTGGGAGAATTGAAACTGTCTCGGGTGATGAGTTTTTGTCTTTTAGTTGAGAGAGTCACCGTCCTAAAGCAAGAAGCCAAATATACCAAAATTGCAAAAGGAAATGGGACATCACACTCCCTTTATCCACCAGATTGTATGCAAGAGGGTACGACCAGTATTTAAAATCAGGATATATGAATACCATATACATATACATATGCGGTACAATATATGTCTATATTTCAAGTCCCCATCACTCTCCTTATCACGCATGGTAATTACTCCCTCAAACAACCATTGTCTTACAGACATGTGGCAGGAAGCTTGTTTAAGCCCAGACAAGCCACTTTACAAGCATCGTGTTTAAAATTGCCAGTACAACCCTTTTAAAATTCTGGGTGGGGGATAGTAGGAGTAAAATGTCTAAACAGGTTTTCACATTACAAATCAATACAAGGGCACTGTTACCATACCGGAGGGTAATATCCAGTCCAACAGCCTCCACATTGTATCAGCCTTGTTGTAACCGAGCCCACGAAAAACACAAGTACAAAGACGGAATACAAAAAAAAACTCTTTCATCTTTTATTTGTAATTCAATTTTTACAGGCAACCTCTAAAACCAATGTTCACCTATTTAACCATGTAAACAAAATAAAGAGTGAAGTACTTCCTCTATGCATGACTACACTAATTCACTGACATATTATAAGGTCTTTTCCACTCGTCCCAAATATGCTAGGAATCTGCTCATTTGATGAAATTGGAGTCGATGTTTTGTTTGGCACAATCAACCACATTAAGTGCGCTGGACCATTTAATTTTTTGTGCACAAATTCAATGTAATTCTTTAATTCAGATACCAGTCGGCTCCTCAGATTTTCAAGGCAAGGGGGAGAGTGATACCTAAAAGATACCTTCACCAAGAGATATCTGGAGGGGGGGGGGGGGGGGCTGGAGGAGAGTCAAACAATGACTAACATGGTTAATCAATGGTATGTTGACTACACTTGGTAGTCAGTGGTTTATTAACTAACTTGGTTTGTCAGTGGTCTGCTGACTAACCTGGGTAGTCAGTTGACCAACCTAGGTAGTCAGTAGTCTGTTGACTTTATTTATTCAGTCAGTGGTCTGCTGACTAACCTGTGCAGTCAGTGATCTATTAATAACCATGTTAGTCAAAAGTCTCTTGACTAACATGGTTGGTCAGTGGTCTGTTGACAAACATGAATAGTGAATGGTACCTTCTTTAGCCTGTGTAGTCAGTGGTCAGTTGGCTAATCCGGTAATGTAAGTTACATCAAGGACATCAATTGATTAACCTTTCCAAGTTTCAATCCCCACCATGACTTGAAGTCAATGTACTTCCAGGCACAAAGTCATTTTTATCATAGTTACAAAATTAACTACAAAACAACAACCCTTCCAAGTGAGCATGCTCCTGACGCAACGCCTTATTCTATGGGTGCACAGTTAGCCATAAACCTAAATAGTGATCAAAACATGTTGGAATTTGGTGTTTTCACAAATACAAAAGAACATAGCACTATATCTGATAAGTACACACAAGGCAGTGTTAATATTTGCAGGCCCATAACTTTTTAGTAGCAAAAAGGGTAAAGTGTTATTAAAAGACCAGTTCTTGGAATACAAATACAGGGAAAAAAGATGGAAAATCTTGTAAAATTTGGCATGTAAAACCCTTGAAAGGAGCGACAGGTTTAAATGACGGGGGGGGGGGGGGGGGGAGAACCCGACTCAAAGACCCTTCCCCTAGCTGGTTAATTTCACATCGATCGAATTTTTGGAAACATTGATTCAGCAGTAGCGTGGCTTGATGATTAACATTGCATTGTGTCTGAGCAATATTTATCACTGTTAATAGTAATTCAAACTTGGTACACACCTTCTGAATACATCAACATTTTAGAAGAGAAAATTCAACATCACAGAAAAGGTTATTATTAGACTCTTACCAGCAATGAAATAGACTAATGTTTAATGAACACAACTGTACAACATATTTTCAAAGGGCAACATTTCTTTCAGTCATAAAACCCACACTGAAAGATGCTGTTCTAGATATGTAACATACAACACATTGGAATGTGATTCTTCCACATTTCATTGTTTCAACATTGGTCAGGTGAAGAAGAGAACAGCCAACACAAACAATTAAAGAATATTCCACCAACGTTAGGGGTTCTTCTAGTAAATGAGAGATGTTTTCAACCCCATACCAACTGCTTTTTCCAGAACTCAAGATATTTACGGTTTGAAGAATGACCTCTTTGGTCAAGAAAGATTTCCAGTTGCCTCAAAGTTACAAAATGCCATTTAATGGGGGCAAAAATTACACAAATAAGTCTTTGTTGTTTTCTGACATTAAAACACATATTTAAATTCAGTTTAACATCAGTGAAAAAGTTGGAATTAATTTATGGTGGACTGACCTTCACATTTTGTGGCAATTATGGTCACATCTCTGAAACTATTGTAATATTTACCCTCAGTCAAGATTATAGAGATATACCAAGTATATTCAAGTAGTTGTGTCTAGGTTACACTAGATAATTCTAAAATCCATAACTTTTAAGTGGCACCTGCTATTGAAATATGGTTTCCACCAATCGAGAGAGAGAAATTTTCTTGGCTTTAAAGAAGTATCTCTGTTCATCAGCGGCTAAGAACTTTAAGACATAGAGGGCCTTGCTCTTTGGCTAACATTGTATTTTTCAGTTTCGTATGTGCGCTGTTCTATTAGTAACTTCCAAACCAGATATATGAAATCACTGCTGTTCAAAACATCTACGGATATAAAATGAAACTGCCATGTTTTCCTAACTTACTGGTGACATGTACCACACTTAATCAACACTCCACCTGTAAACACCAAAGTAGACAAAATACATTACCTCTCACAGAAAAACAAGTTCTGTTAAATGTTTTTTTTGTTTTTGTTTTAAAAAAAATGTAACAATCCAGGGGCAAGATAAAAATGTTCAGTCTCCTTGTAAACTCTAAGAAGTCTTCCCTTGATTGTTTCTCCAGACATATATGTTAACACTGGATGCCAGCATTAACCATGCTATCAATGGAAAGTTAAGGTAGCTTGCAGTCTGGTTGATTGGCCAGTATAGGTAAGTGGTCACACACGTCAGTCCAAGGTACGACAATATCACGGCCACAGACTGCGAATGGTGAAAAAATGACGTATAATACATATAAGTCGTGTTCAACACATAAATGTAAATGACATGTAGCTAACTACAATCTTGGACAAAATTGTTGGGACATTTTGTCGCACGTTGCAAATATAATACTGAATTTTAGGTGAGAGGATAACATGAAACCCCGCGCCCTTTTCCAATGTTGCGCTATAGAAGTGAATGTGCCCTTTGAACAGCAATCCTATAGCCAACATTGAATGGGGGCGCGGGGTGCCCCAAGGTATTTTGTCCAAGATTGTAGATATACATACATCCAGCATTTAATATGACTCTAACAAATAGATTGAGTAAAGGTTTCTAGAGAGAAAATTGAATTCTCACTCTGCTAATTGCTTACAATAAGTAAATGGAAAGAACAAACCAATCAATTGTTAGTGGCAAAGCGATGTTCAACTCCAGAAAAGACACATTCAACTGGATGATTAAATTGTCAGTCTCATAGAAAATTTCCAAGTACCGTGTTTATCAAATCAATGAAAATCATATTCATGTTGAATGTAAATCCCTGTCTGCTACCATTTAGCCAGATTTTGCATTAAGTGAAACAGGTGCTTTGAATGTGAGCAGTTTAAAACTTAAACTCTTACATAAATCATACTTTTCTACAGTACCCTATAGAAACAATCATGAATGCTATATTCTGTACATGGACTGAGTGTTATCACTCGATGTATTTACAAACTATGCCACTTGAGATACAAGTTTTGGGGCAAAGATCAACTGTGCCCGCAAACTCAATGCGCTGTTCCTCCAGGGAATGTCGGCTATGTGTCTTATTTTGAAATATTAGCCAATATTGTCTTCATAGGTTTTTGAGGTTGATTTCATAAGGCATCTCAGATGACCTTTGACCTGTCATTAAAACAGTTTATACAAATTTGGTGCCCAAGTGAGAAATATTTGTGCCATATAAGAAAATGTATTGACTTGTCTTAGTTGAGAGAGTCAACCAAACAAAGAATCTTCTATTCTTGACATCAGTAGACCTTCCATGACCTTTGACTCAACAGCAGTTGAGATCTCATGATGATGCAATCACATGCAAAGATTAAAGTAGATTTCATTTCACAATATTCAGCTATCACGATTTGTCATGCCATGGGGTGCCCACATACACCAACATACACAGCATTTCAGGATATCAAACTGGTAATGCTTACCGCTCCAAGTTTGTGACGACCAAAGAATATGGGCGACCAAATCCAGTTGAGGGCTAATCCAACACCATATGTACTCAATGGAACCAAAGCTTTATCACTGAAGCCTCCTGGAATAATGATCAACAAACATATTGTATGTTGTGGTGGTTTCTCTCCTGCCTACATGCCATACTCTATGCTAATAGTTGACAACCCATCTATATCTATGATAATAATAATAACTATTAGTCTCATTTCAACTCAACAATTGTTGTTCAGTGAACTTATAAAGGTGAAGACAAGGAGAAGTGAGAGGAAAGGAAAAAAACTTTTAAAAAGATCGATTAAAATGACAGAAAACCTTTTAAAAAGATCGATTAAAACCACACGACACATTAACTACCATTCTCCGCATAATGTTATCAGTCTTATCATAACAGGGTGTTCCTCCTTGCTTTCAGGTCTCTCTTGACCTCATTTCATCTCTTCAGCGAATGTTTTGTTCCAATAACCTTTGCCTCCGTCAAATGTGCTTCATCATGTAAAGTGTACAATTACTGATGAATCTGAAATGTCACTAAAATCCAATATATCAACTGACTGTTCATTGTTGGATTCCTCAGCATGTAGAACTACATCATATCTCAAGATAAAGGGATCACTTAAACATGGCTGATGTCATTGCAAGTTGTGTAAGTACAGTACAAATGGATTGTTAAAATTTGATGCATGTTGAAGCGATGGCTGTCTATGCATTGTTATTAGTGTATTCATCACCGCGTTTATACAGAGATGAGTTATATCACCTTCTTTCATAGCGGCATCAGGGATAATATGAATTTTGTTGCACATACAGTTGAAAAAGAATCAGTTCCCAACATAGCTCAAATTTCGTAGACATTACACGTATCCATATTAACAATATTTACTAAGTGTTAAAGGGCTTAAATTTTAACCTAATTTCAATATTACGAAGAGATGCTACAATCACCTACCTCCATCTCTCCAAGTCAAATATGATGCGTACCCCATGGCAGTGTAGAGAGAGGCCCACATAGGCCCAAAAACCCAGTTGGGAGGGGTCCATGGAGGTTTATTGAGAGTTTTGTACCATCCCTTTATCTGGTCTTTTGTAACGATGTTTCCATAGAAACCACCCACATGAGGAATCACCACTGCAGCAGCTATTCGGAGGTAGTCAGACATTGTCCTGCAATGATAAGAAGTAGTACTGAAAATATAAGACTCACACAAATTTGAACATATGGCAAACAATGTACTGCACTACCATAGTAGAATGTTCATGATAAAAGACGCCAAACAGCAAGTCATAAATTACGCTGTTTACACTGGTATTCTTTTCCACTTGAACTTTACGATGAACACAACTATGAAAGTCCTTAACAGGCCAAAGAGGAATAATTCCACCGGATCATGGTATCTGCTCGTGTTATGTCATTTTTCAGGGCTTACAATACTGCATGCATCTTTATGGCCTTATACTGAATGTAGTTTAGGTAAACTGGAAAGCTGAAAGGCATTCAGTTTCATAAACTCTGATTTTACAGCCTTGAATAATTCATTCAAAATTATATGAGGTGAGGGAGTAAGTGCTGTGAATTTTTCAAAGACTTACAGTATTCCTTAACAAAACAGTATAAATGACACTATAGCCTACATTTCCTGCAATGCCTTCATGTCATGAATCATAAGGCCATCCTGACGTTTTTCAGATATCCCGGAAGTTTGGCAATCTGGGCTGAGCTGCATCACAATTAAAACAAAACAGTTACAGTGATGCAAAATGAGTAAATTACAGTCAACAATATCACCACTTACCAACATCAACTATCAAAGATCCCTGAGCCAAAGGGCAACAGTAACCACAGGGTCATTATAATGTGCCTACATCTATGAAAACTACGATCTTGACACTGTGTCGAAAATGCATTGAGGGTTTTTAATTTTCTTCTTGTAGGTACGTCTCACATACTCAACACTGACCAGAGCACAATGCCATCATACATAGCTCTCATACTATCCATACTCCATACTGACCAATCAGCAACAGCAATTTAGCACTCATACTATGCACACTGATCAGACAACATCATTATTCCAGCAGACATACAGTAACTGTACATTTTGTTTCTCTTAAGAAAGCTATTGGCTACAGGACAGTTTTTTATTGACTAAAAGTGTTATGTTTAAGTATCTCCCGTCTTGAGGATTAAAGGCAGTGAAGGCTAATGAGTCACTATGACATCTAGAGCTTCTCATGCAATTAACACATAAAGTTTGTGATTTCAGGAAAATTTCATGAAAATACATGTACTTTTTGCAACAGGCCTGATTTTTAACAAAATTTCCTAAATTGTCCTTAAGACAACCTGCTCCCCATATTTGGTTATCTGAAATACATTTTGGTTATAAAAACAGAAAACAAAAAGACAAGGCTTCACTTTTGCAACCCACACACTAACCAAAAATGTTTTCATGATTCTTAACCTGAGATATCATGTTAACAAAGGACTCAGTGTTTGACCTCTGATGACATTTGACCTCCACCAAAAATGATAGGCATCTTGCACTTGAAATACCATATTCACATACTAGATATCAAAAAACCTGAGGAATTGTGTTAACAATGTTTTCAGTATTTGACATCTGGTGACCTCAAATGACCTTTAATCTCATCAGATGACCTTTGACCTCCACCAAAAATACTAGAATTCTTCTTCTTGACACAATGCATCCACATACTAAGTAAAGAAAGTTTTCATGATCCCTACCCTGAGATGTCATGTTAACAAAGTTTTCAGTGTTGACCTCTGATGACCTCAGTTGGTATTTGACCTCCACCAAAATGATAGGAATCTTGCACTTGATATAACATATCCACATACTAGATATAAAAATGCCTGAGAAATTGTGTAAATAAAGTTTACAGAGTTTGACGTCTGGTGTTCTCAGATGACCCGGATCTCCACCAAAAACAAGAAGGTTCTACTTGATATGGGGCATCTATGTACCAAGTATGAAAACTTAAGCCATTATCTTTCTCAAAATATCATGCAAACAAGTTAAGCATCACAAACTCACACATACACATACAGAGCACATACCAATACAGTATTCGCACTCAATGCCTTACAAGGTACTGAGGACAGTTCCCTGCAAGGGATTCACTGGAATTCCCCTTTTCCAGATGACAGCATGCAGCATGTGATTGCCTGACTAATGGGCAGGCTCTGGGGAACTGGTAACAGCATCGAATTTTTCAGGCAGCTACACCAGTTACTAACTCTACATAAGCGAGGAAGGATATAAGAGGCTCTCGCGAGCGACTTGCACACCCTAAGGTAGCATTCAGCAATGCACACATGTACATAACTTTAGCCTAACACAATGTGCACACACACACACATACATATACACATGCCATCATGACTGGGAAGGTTGAACTGCAATCATCGAAACCAAGGAACTTGAACAGCACTTGAGAATCAATCAAATTTAGTTTCCCAGAAACACCTGTCATCCTAGGTTGTTACAGAGCTTACTGTACACCATATAGATTATTATTCTCTTGTTAATGTACAGTATAAAGTGAAGTCCTGAAGTCCTGTCTGACAATCAGATGGAGTGGGTCTGGTAGTCCCATAGCACTTTTACTCGTCTTGGACGATAGGACAGCTGTTAAATTTCGATATACTGTCTACCTCAAGTAAGACAACCTCAGACTCAGGTCAACAGACACCAGAAGGGAAATGAATAGACTGAATAGCCTCTACTGAATAGGATTACTGTAGCAGGTGTCTATTTAAGTCTGTTTGAGGTTGGCTTACATAAAGCATATACCAAAATTTCAGTCCTGATATTAAGTATCTTCTCTATGATACACATGTATCCACTTAACTTGGAGGGAATTGTCAGCATAATACCAACCCTATTTTAACAAATTACTACACAACCATTTTTTTTCTTATCATTCAGGGAAAGATTCTTCTGACACCACTAACTGAACAGTTACTTTCATTGATATACAGTAGACTTTATTGAATTTCACTTACATTTCTTACATCTGTGCAATTTACAGCTGTCTGACTTCTCAATTTACAAAATTTCTACTACATTCTACTTGCCATACAAAAGCTATTGAAATCTAATAATATACACAATGTGGTTAAGGCTGTAACATAATTAGATTTACATGGCAATAGCCTGTTCAAAGTGACTTTCGTTGTGACTTGGTTTTGCACAAAGTTCACAAGAAAAAGAAAGAAATTATGAGACACTGTGGCTCATCTAACTTTACATTTCACATTGACTATATGACGCCAAATCACAATTGCATCCAGTGCTTTATCCCGTGCTTCAGACGACACGACAAAAAAAAAAAAATACACCAGCTAGAGAAGGAACATTCTTAAAGTGATTGTGTGCATAGAAAAAAGGTTAAAACATTGAAATTTCATCTCCAAAAGTTTGGTAAGGCTTTTAATTACACCATTTAGGCAATCTGGGGAAATAAATTGGTTTCAGTTGGTTAATTTTGCCATATGATTTAAAATTCTTCTAACATAATGACAAAAAGCATAGACTTCAATAATGTAGTGATTGACAGTTTTCATTCAAATCAACGGCGTGCTTCTTTGAGCAAGCCAATGGGTACTAGAACTGAATATTCAGTTAACAACTCAGGGTGACTGATGCCACGGGCAAGGTTGTCCTCAGTTTGTAGGTTATTTGTAAAAACAGTGTTTCCTTTCATCAAATACTACAATTCCCGATACCTACCAAGGTAGGTATCGGGAGTTGAGTAGTATGTTTTTGATACACTGGTGAGATCTGTACGGTTGCATATTCATTATGTAGGCGGTTATAGTAAGAACCGTTAATTTTGAAATATGATTACTGTTTTTATGCCTACCCCATTGCTTTTCGAAGTAGTTACTGTCATTTTCCTTCATTGAAAGACATAGTACATTCTGTACACACGTAATCACTTTAAACTGCCAGTCACAGACAAACAAAAGCTAGGCAAATGCCAGTATATTATCATCTACGGTAACTTGAGTAGACTACTCAACACATAATGCTGTAGTGGCTGCAACTACCACACTGTGCTATGTATGAAGCTTGAAAAATGGTACAATACTACACAAAGTGTTGTTCACAGGCAGACAATACATTGCTTACATCATAACAGTGACTCAGTGAGAGAAACTTCTTGTCTCTGTTCAATGCTAATTGGTCAACAACTGCTGAGCTTGTATGGTGTGGTCCATACTGTACAGTGGATACAGTGGGGCGTGAAGTTTTCTTTTTTTGGGGCGGGGGGGTTTCTGGGTATCACTTGTATTCTGATAGTTGTAGAGAGTTTGAAACAATCAGCTCTGTGCATCATTTTTGTATCATCTGTTGGAACATTACAGGATGGTTTGCTCACATTTGACACACTTTGGCAGTACTTTGCCAAGGTATCTTTTCCAAAGTTTGATAGAAGTATATTCAGAATGTGGGGAGGGTTCATGAGGTCTTTCAAACATTTAATGACATGGTTCTGTATGATCTTGTCTTCTCTTCTAGGCAAACACCAAGGAGTGTTTATGACTGCATAGGGGGCAACATGCACAAACTTAGACCTGAAGAAGCATCTCCTCTCTAACACAGTAGTTTTGACATGTGTTTGATAAGAGCTATCAGTTCCAATCTGGAATTGTTCTTCGTCAAAATGAGCATTTGAAAGCACCAGCATGAACACATGTTTGTAACTACAATAACATTGAAACAATTGGCAAATGAGGATCCTGATTGACCTGTATTCAATTAAATGAAATTAGAACCTTAACAATCACAACACTTTGTACACATTATTTGGAAAATGACTAAACCTCTCTTCTTCACCTGTGAAGTGGATGTTTGCTCGTTGTAACCCTTGTTAAGGCCAGAGAGTTGCAATAGCCAACTACAAGGACTGCTGACATCACTCTTGTGGATTGACAAAATGGCTTCTGCCTGGATACCTTGCGAATGGCAAATTGGTATAACTTGTCTAAAAGTGATTTTATGACTACACTTGAGCTTGAAAATGCATATAGTGTGCTCTTACCTCAAGAGACGTGATTAAGAGGGTTAAATCAGGTGTCATGTCAAAATTCTAAGCATCGGCAGCCGCATTTTGGCCACAGCAATCCCGCGGCTTCACTGGTAATGCCCCTGCAATGCCGATGTGATTACACACGAAAGACTTACTTAGCAACGGACATACGAAAATCTCCTGAGTGCTGTTGACTGTTATATTCCTACAGTACTTGAACAAAAACCTGCCCTATAAGGCTTGAAGGAATATTATTATCGGGTGTTGTGAGATTGCCGATGTACCTGAGGCAACGGCAGGATGTAAGTTTTTGAGATGGCCTACTAAAATAAATTCTCCAGAAACTTTCTAGACAAAACAGTTAATATCGGTTGGTCCAATTTTCTGAACCATTTTTTTTGTAATATGCAATGTGTTTAACACAGGACAAGATTTGCTGAAAACATCAAAGAAGCTATTTCAAATGTATGAAAACATACTAGACTCAATACATTCTTTGGTTGAAAATTTCAATTAATGTACCTTGTACACATTGCCCTGTCTGCGTAATTTAACATGAAAGTAGCAAGGCCATTCGTAGTGGGGTCTAGCTTATAAGCACGCAATGTTTGCTAATTCCATTCATACGACAAATCAAAGACCACGCCAGCCTGCTATATGTACTGTAGGCTAGCTAGTGTCGAACAAATTTTACGATAGGCATACAGCCTGTACAGCCTAGCCTATACACTTTTATTGGTACGTAATTAAAGACGTGAAATTGCGATCACACATTAGGTTCCTTCGATGTTCCCAAAAAGAATTCATTCAACAATGGGTTCCGGCAGACCCAATTAATGAATGGAAGTTCAATGAACTGCAAAACGGTTTAGATATAGTTTTACAAGCTCAGTTGTACATACGTAGCCTACACATAGTACAGCATAGAAACGTTTAATGTATAGAACGTTACGTAGATTCCGCGCAACGAAAACCTTCCAGAGAATGACTGCACAATACTCTTGTGTACGGATAAGGGGCATGGACCCAGTTTTGGGGTAGTTTTGTGACCCAAACAATTTCTTAATTATTCGTATTGACAAATCTGGCTGATCCCCATCTCGAGTGCAGAAGTTGCACATTTTAGAGAAAATGAACCCATTTTCTAACTAAAAAATGCCCTAACTTGACCAATCAAAGAAGACGGATGAAAGCTTTTGCCCATATTTCTGGGATTTCTGGGTAAATTCAAGTATTTCAACAAAATACATGGTTGAAATATCTACATTACCAAAATACTACAATACCACAAAGTTTGAAGCTGAAACCACCCCATGGGACCTAGCCTTGGCTTAGTCACTCAGTTAGTGTTAGATTTCCATGTCAGTAGGCCTGGCCTTCAAACAAAATTATGCAATACTATTTTGTCTTTCTAATTAGTGGTTTCTGTTACTGCTGGTAGTTTTATTTATTTTCTTTGCAATCCTAGTCCACCCGGGATGAAAATGCACATTCTAGAGCCAAATGCTATATGCTATAGCTTTTTTTATTCTGAGCGATATAGCCTTGACCAGTATGTTTACATTGGGTTAACGTTACTGTCTACGTATTAAGCCTGACCTTAGAACCAAGTCATAAGATACAAATCCTATCTTTGAAAATGTTAGCTTTTATCACTACAGGTAGTAGAATTTTTATTATTTTTTGCAATTTTAGTCCTCTTAGTGAACGGGGTATTTTAACCCCAAAATGCACCTCTTTATTTGTGTTAGCGCTTAAGCATACCATACGTTAGCGTTAGGATAGGCTAGGCCTGAACCACGTAGTTACCCCGAAGAGTTCACAGACTTTTATCACAATGTTTCTCTTTCCTGAGAAAGATATAACATAGATGAGAGCAAAACACAATACTTGAGCTCCATTTCACAGATTTCGGAGCGGGCCTAATGGTCCAAATAAGTACTAGTTACATAAAACAGATTAGAAAGTCCTACCTCGGTCTAGGGAATGGGGTATGAGTTACTATATAGTCACGGTGAAAAAGAGATTCATACCAAAAGAAAAATTTACACTGCTGTACGCTACGCTAGAAACCATAGCTACTGGTCTAAGTTTTCATGTATGACGTTATGGCAGTGAACCAATGAGATTGCTTCATCTTTGTTGTTACAAGTGACATAAATTTGCAGTGACAGGGTACAATTAGTCAGATCCCTCCCATCCCATCGAACTACAACGGGAAGGGCTAGTTGCCCGCCGATGTTTTCACTTGCATATTTGGTGAGCAGGCGACTGCTTATTTTGAACCTTGCTTGTGTACAAATATTCCCTTGCATGAATTTCAAGATTTCAAATGTCAACAAGTAGACAGAGAGCTTACAGTATCAGCAGCCTGGTGGTAGAAAATATGATCACACACACATTTCAAAATTTAATTATTTTTTGTTTCATTTTGTGTAACTTTTGAAACTCAGAGTGATGAAAAATGTGCACAGGCCTAATTAACATGCTATTGGTAGTAAAGGAAAGGAGGGTGCCATGGACCTAACATGGAGTTCAATTTCAGTCACTTTACAGGTGACTACATTTCAATGCTTCAGTTATCACAGATAATAATGCACAGTGAAAGATAGTGTGTTCATTAGCTCTGGATGGTGAGGTGGGTACAATATTATCTCCCAATTGTAAGCTGTATAATCCTAACAACACAGCATAGCTGTGGCTCCTGACTGCAAGAGCAGAGGTTTTGACATTTTACCTAAGTTAAATAAAGTTGCGGAAGATGAAAGGAAGCAAAAATAGGCCAAGTTTTGTGTAATGTTGGAAAAAATCTGACCTTTATAGGCCTTGCAGATATGTAAGTCAGGGCTAAGACCTATCGGCTAGTACTATGTGGGGGCACCTGTAACAGTAACCCTTATTCCGGTAACAATTCCTTAATCATGATTACTGCTAGGCACAAAACTCAGGCCCTAAGGCCTAGGGCAACTAAATGGTTGCATCCGCACAAATTTGTTCGAGCAAATGGACACTACATTCTTCTGTGGGCAGTACTTTGTGTATTCATTAGAAATATGACATACAATAATGAAGTAGGATATGGTTATTCCTGACAAATGCCAGCAAATGCCAACTGATTTCCACTGAACTAATGAATACCGATATCCTAATTGTTACTTTATACATGGAAGCCATAAAGAACGTATAAAAAAAAACAAATGCAGATTGCAAGTCTGTATAAGCCTGTATAAAATACATACCTGCAGTGTGCCCAAAGCTAAACTTCCTTTGCCTTTTCTGCAAACATTACATGGAGTTACATGGAGGCATAGACAACAGATATTTGAGCTAACAAGAACTAGGCTAAATTTCTAAGAATACAACATGTTTCACCCTATACATTTCATTCCACTCTAGATTTTGAGGAGTTTCAACGGTTTAGGTGATCATAGTTACTACTAGCTGATTACTGTCATTTAGTACCCACAATTAGTGTCATTTCAAACCACGAGGCGACTTATTGATGTACTTCCGTATTGGACGTGTCTGTAACACAAATCCAATTGACATTCGCTCGTTTGGTACTAATTTAGAATCAGTGACCGGAAGTGATGTATTCTTGCTAAAATCCTTGTTTTTGCCCAATTTCATCCTAAACTTAACCCTAACTCTCAATTGTAACCATGATTGGTGGTTATTTAGGTTAAAGCTAGGCCTAAATTATAGCTTTTTACACCTTCAACTTGGTTTATTCTCATCAAATACTTAATCCTAACCATCATCAATAACCTTATATGGTGGTCACTGATTCTAAATGAGAGCCGCTCGTTTTACACACAGTCTAGTTGGCATTCAGGTGGCATTTATGTTAGTAAGAGACCCCTCACATTGCACAGTATCAAACATGACAAGGTTTCATCGAAGGAGCAAACTCTAAAAACGATGGGATCTCTCTGACTCTAGATATCACCTCCTGTTCTATCATGCAGAAAATGAATTTCTTGAGACATGATTTTAGCAAATTGCGGAAACTCTGTGAGGCCTAACGCTGGGTGACTGTTACGACTGTACATGCATTGACTGGGACGCAGACTACTGTACATGCATGACTGGCACGCTGCTCCTATTTTCACTTCAGGACTAACTTAGGCTACAGTATGTAAGTTGTAAGTTTGTAATATTAACTTAGGCTACATCAAACTTGCACTGGACTGATTGGATTAATCATTTGAACTGGAACTTATCAAACGCAAGATAACTGGAATCCTTTGTAAAGTTTCATATAAACATTGCCTTGATTTAATTGAAACTTACTAAGATATCAGTCTCAGTTTTCTGTATTGTTGCGTCAACTTGAACTTCACGTTCCTGTGTTTGCCGTCAAAGCGTGTTAGTGTGAATCGTGTACACTACGCCACGGCCAGGGTCGAGCACCTGCGGCCAACACAACATATAACACAGCAGTATATGGGATAATACTGTGTGATGTAACTTCAGTCCCCTGAGCTAAAAATAAACCTGGGCGCTTATGGTCGGCCGTTCCAGAGCCTATTCAAGTAGCTTGAGAAGGGACGATAGTACACCAACCAAATACACGGAACTGTAAATATCCCGTTGCCATTAGTAAATTAAATTACGCATACACAAAAGCCTAGAAGGGTGAGAGGGGTATGGTATCGATGTAACACAAAATTGGATCTAGTCTACGTTAAAAATGACTAACTGAACAACCCAATCGTGTTCCTTTGTACATTGTCCCTTTCATAATCTCATAAAAAATATTTGTCACTTCCATAAAGGCGTCCTGTACTATTAAGGTAGCATACCCTACAGAAGCTGGAGATTCCTGCGCATTTTGTTCATGTGTGTCGGTGAAACTCCCTATCATGGACATTTGGTGTTTTATCCTTTGAAATGGGTCCTTTTGTGGATTGAATATTGAAGAAGGCGAGTTACGGTATACAAGGTGTGAAAATGGTGCCAATTGAAGCAATTATGGAAAAGTTATGGACATTGAGCTGGCGGAACAGTATCTTGGCAGCTTACAGAGAATAGCTAAGTGCATGCGTTCATGGACAACACAACTTGGAGGTCGACTAACTGATATAAATTTCAAATTTGTAAGCAAACTTAATCCCCCAATGCGTATTGGAATATTTTGTTAGTCTACTGTTCATTTTTCAATGCAATGAAAGCTACACAAATTGTGTCCACCATGATTAACCATAGGCGCTTACCAAAATTTTGCCAGCCAATCAATGTAGATCTACTTACAACAAAACAGAATTATCATATCTGTTAATTGTGCAACAGTGTTCACACCAACCCACGGGATTGCGTGAATTCCAAATTTATCTCATGAATTCCACACTAAAGATAAATATTATTAGGCACAGTTACATAAGGTTGCTACAAATTTTAAATACACACAATAAATTGCAACACTTTACCTAGTGGCAACTCCCTTCTTGATTTTGAAAATCCCTCCCAAAAAGGTTTTAGACAGGGATTTCCGTCCGGTTCACGGTTCCTTAGTTCCGAGCACTGTTGTGCATATCAATATCTCAAATCAATAATACGTGGCATTTCTTTTTAAAAAGCTCGAGGCTGTACCTACAAATGTGATATATTTATACTCTACATCAATCAACCCCCACCCCCATGTTGGCCGTAAGATGATATTGAAGATTCATGCATGTAAATTACATGATTTGCGAAAAAAGAAGAGTGAAATATGAAATTTTAAGGAATGAGAATTTTTTCCAGACAATCCACTAGGTATGTATTAATTATGAAACCCAGCTGTGCAGAGTTCCTTCGTGCATCCATACCTGCATTCAGGTACCCAGGTCAGATGTCTGGATGATGGAGGCCAAACATTTGTGTATTATATGTAACCGGCACATGTGACATCTTATTTTTATCATTTGTTGTTATATTGTATTATCCTTCAAATTCTAGGGTAAAGTAAGTAGAGTATAGTTCTACGGTAAATTCTGGGTGTAAAGTTTTAGAGGGCTGTTTTCCCATACTCCCACTCCACCCCCTTGACTGTAGGCCTGCGAGAGGGCACCATAAAATGACTGTTACTTTTCCGAAAGGCGATGCAAAATTTCCTGAAATCTGATCGGCATTTCCTGAGATTCTGAGCAACGCATGTATGCATGTTGTGGCCAGGGACAGTACTGCGCTGAACCGGTTGATTACGGCAAATTGTTCAATACAATGCCGCCTTAGCGACGAATACAAGCACGACACCAATTGAAACAAAGTGGGAGGGGTAATATTTCCTCAGATTTCAAAATAAGGATTGTTTCCCTTTGAATTTCCAGAATTCCCGAAATTTTCCGAAATTATTGCTCTTCCTGAAAACTTCGCGAAGAGCACCCAGATTTCCTGAAGTTTAGGTAATTTCGGGAAAAGTGGAAACATTGCTGGTACCATATTCGTTAGGTAATTGTTGGGGTAGAGTTTGCGTTCCATGCAGGATCTTACTGACTTACCGTTCACTGCGAATTCACTGGGACATACTTTAGATTGTTGGTAAGTTTCTCTGCTCAGTGACGTAGCTATTTGATCAGCTTGATATCGAGAGCCTATAATGTAGCTGGAAGTATTATTCCACATAAGAAAATGGCCGAAGACTGAAGGGTCACCATGGTGTGGAAACGTAATCTTACCGTGAGTATAATAAGCTTGTGCACCCGAATTTTTACTGATGTACAAAGCAGTCACGGTGGCGACCGGAGCTACTTTGGGTCAGGCCCCCCTCGACCGACTCAAATGGACTACAGGCCCCCTTTCAGCTTTTTCACAATAGAGATAATGTAAATAGAAAAAGACAAGAAAAAAAAAATGAAAGAGAAGGTAAGCTCAAGTTTGAATATTCAGCACTCTTCGTATCCAGAAAATGATGTATGTATTTTTTTTTTCTGGTTCTGCTTCAAACTAAACTTGTTGGTGTAGAGTTCGCGTGGGTAGCTTGGTGGCTAGTATCCGTCATGCAAACATTGGGTCTCCAAATCAAATCCCGGCAGAACTACTTGAAATTTCTGGGGATTCAATTTGCGCTTGTTAAGTAAAGCTGTTTATGCCTACAGTGATGCTGAGGGAGTTGCTGAGGGGGTTGTGTCCTGTTTTCCGATTTAGGTCTTGTCCACTTACTAGGTTGCTTGGTATAGCTGGTGAGCTGGGCAGGCAGGTTCTCCACCGCTCCCAGCTTTTGGGAAAGTGGCTACAAAGTGGGGCACACTCTCGTCCGTCGAATGGGGACGTTAAATGACGATTGTCTGGAGTTTCACCCTTGACACCGATATCCTCTCTACACTTATCGAAAATATTCAAAATAAACACCGCTAGCGCCCCTCTAAGTCTTCAAACAATTGTCAGTTCAACCCTTTTGGCTGTGTAACAGGGTCCACGTCCTAGGCTCAGTAAGAAAACAAATCTCTTTACACTCATAGTAACGCACTTAGAGTCTCTTCAAGTGGAAACCTGCAAAAAAATCTTTGTGACTCCACTGCCCAATAATATAAAAAAATGTGTTCATTCCCATCCAAAATATTTGCCAAGCGTTAGCCTGATCCAAGAATATGAAAGAGGATGAGCTCAACCAAATCGATATAAGCCTATATAAGCATTTTCATAGATTTACTTTTACTTTCATTAATTTGAGAAATTGCAAACATGATATTCTTTACACGACCTTACTGATCGAGTCCAATTGCCAGACATGCCACTTAACTTGCCGTTACATATGTTTGTTTTCGCTGAGAAGTTCAGACCGTTTGACGGCTAACTTGCATGCACGTACATAGGAGTACACTGTTCCCGCAGGTGGAGGGGAATGTCTAAAATCTCAACCCCATTTATGTAGGAACCCTAATCCTGACGGTCGCTACACCGACACTCATTCTCTCGCCCCCCCCCCCCCTTCCCCAGCTGTGGTGTTTCTAACTACAAAAGCCATTTTCGCCGGCCCCTTCTGACTGAAATTGCTACCTCCGCCGCTGGTTCAAAATTTTTACCTCAACCGTACAAAAGAGGGAGTTATTATAACACACCGCAATTTTTCCACTATTCGAGGTGCACGTCACTGGATAGTTCCTCTGCTACAACTGATGAAATGTCTCAGTTACAGCAGCGCAGTGATGTCTTCAGTGTGCGATGAGAGATTTACGCGTAACCTGTTGCAACTATTGCTGGTGCTGCGCGAACGTATGAAACTATTACATCGACCATATCTAGTCGTTCCCGCAGCATGTGACCCTCCATGCTGCGGACTGTTTGAAACCTTTTTGTCCATTGACACTTGATTTCCAACTATTAGGATTCCGATTTCTATGAACCTTGATCTGTGGCCATCGTGAGAAGCATATTGGCGCTGCTTCCCTGGAGTACATATCCAGGTCTCGTGAGATCAGCACTCAGAAATACAGGGAAACGTTCTGTGATCGGGGAGCTGATCGGAACAGCTATAGGATTTCGTTGGTCTGGATTGCGCAATTTTAACCTTACCACTTTTCGATCCACAGAATTACATGATGCTAGAATCTTTTAGAAACGGGGAAAAGTAATGAGAATAATATCGGTAGCAGTTTTAAATATTCAATTTTACATTTGAAATCTATAAATACTTTATATTGAGCATTATTACTCCAAAGGGATTTCATCATACTTTTAGACTGAGGCGGTAATGGCCGCGCACAGGGAAAGCAGGCGATCGCGGTTTTACAAACTTGCCTCCTGCAAATTCCTGGAAGCACTTGTACCTGTTACCTTGACGGTTTACTCCGCTGAGTAGGAATCGATCATATGCTCTGAAGACATTTATGTTTCTAAAATTCATTAAGTGATTCGTCCAGAACGATGGTTTTGTTAAAACGCAAGATGCTCGGGTTTCGGATAGGCCAAGGCCTAACGTTGAAGCTGTCTCTGCGATGTTTGTGTACATTAAGGCCTACGTGTGCTATGATCCGTGCATCACATTACCCTGAACTGACCACTGGGCAGCTTGCAACTTGCAATCGTGCGATACACTTACAAACTTGTAAACTTTCCAGCAAAAAATATAGCAAATCGCTTAAACTACCTTACACGTCGTTTGAGCTCTGGGGTGCAGGGAAAAGAGAAATGCAGATTCAAAGGGTAGGCAAATATCTTTGTATCATATAACAAGCAGGCCTGATGTTACTAAGTTAAGCTAGGCTCTTTAAGTTACTTGAGTTAAGGTACTTATAGCTTTAAAGTCATAATATTTGAATATGAAAGTTGAAGATCAGGAAGGCTTGAGGAAGCCTATATGGGTGTATCAAGGCGGTAGATACCATGCTGGTCATGGATGAACACTGGTGAGATTTACCCCTGTACGTTTCAATAACCTATAGTTTTTGATAAACAAGATATGGGAGAGGTGACTTCAACCAGACAGTCGCCAATGCGAACCCAAACCTGCTCCCGGGACAGCCATTCAACATCTCAGTCTGATGGACAAGTGTTTATCCCCCAGTCTTTAGCCACTTTTCCAAAGGCTGGGAGGGGTAGATAACTTGTCCAGCTCAACTTCAGCGGTCCGTCTTCTCTTCTGAGCAACGTGAAGTGGATGAGAGCTAAATTAGTCCACAGGAACCAAATGGCCGCCCTCCCCTGCACCTCTGTAAACAGCTTTGCTGAAAAAATCAAATGTGATCCTCAGAAATTTCCCAAGTGGTTTTGCCTGGATTTGATTCCAGTGCCCAAAGAGTTCAAGATGGACACACTAACCACCAAGCTAACCTGCCACCCAATGATAGCCTAGCCTCTCAAAATAATCATGTCAAAATATCTCAAAGTTTCAGATGATAACTTGTCCAGCATACCCCAACATTTCATTATTACCTTAAAAATGCAAAGTCAAGTCTAATTTCAAAACCAGTCTCATGCCCGTGCTGCAGAAGTCTGTGAAGATCAAGTGTGTCCTAGAGGCAGAAAGTGACAATTTGCAATATCTTCTCATAAAGAAATATATAATGAAAGATGTTTCAATTTTTTTTTTTTAAAGAAGATGAAATACTTCTGAATTCACTTCTCAACACTTTTGAGGTACTGTATGTAAGTGTTCAACTGGTGATTTTAACTAATTAATCTTTTTGAATATTTCATATTTTACTTCATGGTTATCAATCTTGTGCTCTTTGGATCATTACGATGGGCAACTTAAACATGTTTTTATGTCCAGCTTTAATACTTTGCTTTTGAGTTCATTGTATTATGGCTTAAAAATTGCAAAACTTTTAACAGGACTTCAAGTCCCTGTGACGACGTGGATTTCATGGTTGCGGGGACTGCCCTTGATTATACAGTAGCTCACACTCCTGCATCCACCAGTTATCACTTTTCTGCCATATTACTGTATAATCCTTTGTCCATTGCAACTGGTATCTTTTGTTCAAGGTTTGTCAGTTTGATGAGCTCTACTCCTGGCAGCAGAATGATAAGAGAACGAAAGATTTTTGCCTCCACGATGGTCCCCCTTATGCCAATGGAGATCCACATGTTGGCCATGCTGTTAATAAGGTAATGTAAACAGAAGGATGTCAAGTTCTTCTTGTGTTGTATTTAAAGTAAAAAAAGAAATTGTAGAGGAGTCATCCGTGTAGCCCAGGCTGCATTCCAGATCAAACTCACCCTGGTACAACAACAATTAATATCCCCTTTCACCAAGAAAAAATCTGGATCTGTTGCCTTGGGAGTGACATTTTGTGTCACTCCAACTTTGAAAAGTTAGAAGTTTTGCCTGTGGCAAATTCTGTTTGAGGACTTTTACTTCTGTGAAGGAAGATTTCTAAATTTAATCTTGATGTGCTGAGTAGCATTTATTTTATTTAATGACATTGTACATTAAGAACTATAAGTAGGTTCTATGCCAAGATTATCTGCTCAGAGTGCATGGAATGCAGACTGGCTCTTATCCAAAGTTGCTGCTTTGGGTAGGTGGGTGTGTGGTTTGGGTGGTTGAATGGGGGATCACCAAAGGTATTGATTACCATCCGTGAGAAAAATTTTTGCCCTTGCAAAGGGGCTCATATGCACAATAAGGTTACCATATATTTTTAACTATGTATACTTAAGTTTTCTTTTTTTCCGTGCCTATATATTTCATTAAAAAGAATGGATCTCTTCCCTGATATTTTGATGGGAGGGTGAGGGATTCCACTCCAGATATTTTGATGGTAGCACTAAACAGAAAAGAGTATAAGAACTACAACCCACAAGGATGATGTATTTCCTCTGTTTTGCTTTCTGTGAAGATTTTGAAAGATATCATAAATCGTTACAAGCTGCTTCAGGGCTTCAAAGTTCATTACATTCCTGGCTGGGACTGTCATGGATTACCAATAGAGCTGAAGGCCATCTCAGAAAAACCAGAAGATTTCAAGTCAATGGCAGCCGAAGAGATTCGAATGAAAGGTAGCTATGTAGTTACGTAATGTAAATCAGGCCTCCCAGAGTACCACAAAATCATAAAATTCATAAAATATGGTTGAAAGATATGCATGGAGCGTAAAATAGTTGGAAGATTCCTGAATTGCACCCTTGAGACTTATGTTGGATATTCTGTCGATGCTCATGTGTATTTAAATAGCTGACCTTGTGGTATTACTCTCAATGGAATGGTCTTATAAGTCCTCATATGTTATACAGTTGCAGACCAGTCTGCCTAGAGCAGATGGAGTGTTGGCTGGACCATCTGAGCATAGCATCATTGGTTAGTGCGAAGCATATCCGAGAAACTTTTTCGCACCACCTACCCCCAGATTGCATGAAATGACACTATTTAGGTCTTGGGAGGTGTATCTGACTGTTGAGGAATCTGCTTTAAAATTTAAATTTTAGGAAAAAGTATTTTGGTTGGGGCTCTTTTGCCACTGATAATTCCTATTTTGTGAGAGTGCTTGTTAATAATATGCCTACTGATGAGAAGAGTCAGTCTCTTTGCAAACGATGGCTGGCACTTTTTCGTTGCGGTCAGATCCGACCGGTGCTGACCGGCAGTGGCAGGTCATTGATGTTAAACAAGCATTCATCTTGGAGATGGGATTTTTTTTTTATTTCTGCTTCTCCATTCACATTGTGACAGTTTTATTTATGATTTCAGTGAAATTTTTTTGACATTGTTGTTAACATTGCTTGAACGAGTTGGATAGAATAAAGGAACTTTACTGAAATAACCTTACTCAGAAGTATACTGAAAGCCTGTATCTTGACCGCTGGGGGTAATTTTCTCCTTGCTCTCAACAAACAGCAAGAAAATTTGCAGAAGGAGCTATCAAGAGGCAGATGTCTGCATTCAAAAGATGGGGAGTCATGGCAGATTGGTGAGTCAGCTATGAATATTCATTAGTCCTATCATTGAGATAATGTAGACATACTTGAGACATGTACCTGGAGGATCTGCTGTCCTTGCCTCACAATTCCTTGAGCACCTCACATCATCTAAAGGTTACATGACACTTTAAAAACATTTTGGATTACTCACATTCTGTGAAAATATTTAGAAATTCTATGATCTAGGCTTAATGGGAGATGGTGGTACATGTTCTTAGAGCAAGGGTTTTTGTAGGATGCAGCAAGAGTCATTGAATATGGGGTTAATGGCTGACAGCCTCTGACAGGAATTGTAAGAATAAAATCAGACTACTAGTAGATATCCTGCCTAAGTGATGAAGCTTGAGCCTCGCTTCTCTCTCACCCACCCACTCGCCCCCTTCAAGAAAGATGCACCCCTGGTGCGACTGTTGAAGTAATGACAGCAATTGTCTGTTCACATCTATACAATACAGTTGTAAGACAACAAGACAGAGAAGAAAACCGAAGTTCATGTCTTAGTACAGTTACATGGATATGGTCAAGAATGTGGCCCTCAGTACATCTCCACATTGAATATTTTTCTGTAAACCTTCAACAAAGTTGTGGACAAGACCAATAAAGCAGTTGTTTTTTACTGTTTTTTTCTCTTTTTATTATATAATGTTCTTGGGTTCTGCAAAAGATACCATTATTTTGGAGAAAGAATCTAACAATGGTTTGTTCACAGCAGTATTGACTTGGATTTAAATTTCTGTGTATAATTCATAATGAACGGTGCAGGTTGCATTGTTTGATGTCGTACTTCTTTGAGAAAACTTTTGATGAAAGTGCATCAGAACACAAGTCTATTAAAGAGATGAGCCACTGACAAAGATTGACATTCCATTAAAATAATGGAAATTTTTCTTTGTTGATTGCTGAACACCATATCTCAATAGTATGTTACACTTGGAAATTCTGGATTTTTAAATATTTATTTCAAAATTCTACATTAAATTATAGGAAATCTGTGATGTCACACACATGCAATGTCTTGAATATCCTTTGTATTTCTTTACAATCTTGACTGTCTAAAAAGATATAATAAAATATTTTAAGAGATGTGATCTGTTCATTTCACAAAATTTGAAGTTCAGTGTGCAATAAACTCAGTCTAACTTAATCAGTAATGTCAAATTTCAATGATAAATGAGCACTTCCATTTCAAAGAACAACAGACACTTGTTGAGATAATTTGCTGCTGTTACATGACATTTGGCAACTTTGAGGCAACTGGAATTCCTCTCCAAACAGCAGTAGTGGGTGATGAACAGCATATTTGTAATGGGGTTTGAAGAACCTGCAGTGAAAAATTATTCTCCTTCATTTAAGAAACCCTTAACTGTCGGTGGAACATTCCTTCACATACATGAGTAAACTCTGAGGTATTATATTCTTTAACTTGTCCATTCCACAGGAAAAATTGTTACTTTACTTTTGACAAACTTTTTGAGGCTTCCCAGATAGAATTGTTTTACCAGATGTATGAAAAGGTGAGTTGAAGTTTTTGATGTCATAGTAAGAAAAACCATTCAATACACCCCCCATGCAGTAATTTTGTCAGTTGTTTACCACCATATCTTTCACCTGTATAAAAATGTCCACTTGTCATAGAGTGAATGATTTTAGCCTTCGCTTGTGATTCTGTCTGTCTACAGTAGATTTTTGTGTCTGTATGTTTTTTCTTTCAGGGTTTTATATATCGAGACTGGAAACCTGTTAATTGGTCACCATCTTCTGGGTAAGAAGTTCTATGAGCATCTAGCAGATTAAAAATGTGATTAATGAAGAGTAATATTCCCTTTGGTCATGAGCTTTCAAGAGAACGTTACGTAGAGTCATACATACAATATGTAAATTAATGTTAGTGGAGAAAATCTTAGCACCCAACACACATGTTGGCCTACAAATCTTTTTGAATGACATTACTTTGTATATTGTTTTTGTATCGAGCTTGAATTATTGCATGCTGGAAAAAAGTCTGAATTATGTGATTGAGTTGTCATAGAGTGACTTTGGACTACATTTGTGGACAATAATGTTTTATTAACTCACATCACATAGCATTGCCTGCATGACATACTGTGTGCCAGTCACATCACATGGCATTGGGTGCATAACATGCTGTGTGACAGTTAGTCATATCACATAACATTGCATGCATGACATCATGTGGCGTTGCAAGCAGAAAAAATGTACAGCATGTGACAGTCATGTCACATGACATTGAGTGCATAACATGCTATGTGAGAGCCAGTCATGTCACATTGCATTGCATGCATGACATCATGTGGCATTGCAAGCATAACATGCTATGTGACAGCCATGTCACATGGCATTGGTTGCATAATATGCTGTGTGACAGTCAGTCATGTCACATGACATTGCACTCATAATATCCTGTATGACTGTCACATCACATGACATTGTAACATCAAATCTCCTATCTTTACTTCACATCTTTTCACATGATCTGTGTTAGTGTGAAACACCTAGTTGCACCATGTGACGTAACACCACGTCAGTTGTTGCAGAACCTCATTTCAGTTTATCATTATTTAACATGGTTTGCAGCAGGGGCATAACATTGAGTGAACATCAATTGTATGTTACACCACATAAACTCACCCAGCAGCATTTGCATGAAACATAATGATGTATCAATTTAAACATCATGATACACATGAACACTACATCAAATGTAACACTCACTCTCACTTTCAGTTGGAGATCACTTGCAACTTCAGATTACATCTACACCACATTAAAGCTGGAATATGAGTTTTACTGGTAATTGCCTGGTCATTTAACTTTGTTTGTCATCAGTGTTTCAGGAGAGAGAAAGTAGAGGAAAAGGTCACATGTCACAAAATCTGAAAGAGAATCGTGCACTCATTTTTCAGATATTTGAATATGAAAATTGTCTCGGCTTTTTTGTTGGCGGCCCTACAAAATTCAGACTGTTCAAGAAAGCATGGCATTCAATCACCGCTACTTGAAAGCAAACAGACCAATTGAAAATGGATATGAATATTCATGTACATGCAAAAATAGGGCTTGAACAATGTTATTTTGTCGTGGCTATGACATTCCACAGCATTTTACTTTCTCTGGCAAATTTTCAGCTTGTATTCCGGCTTTTAAAGTAATATTATGCTCATCAAAGCTCCGATCACTACAAGATCATATTATACGTACTGTACCAACACATCAAATGTGATATAATGCTCCTTTAAGATCAAACCACAACAACACAATACACTTAACACCACATCAGATGTATGGTACTGTACATGTAACTCCACATTAAACTATAACAACACCACATTCCTGTAACAACATGAGTCAGATATATTCGACTTGGAATCACTCTTCAACTTGTATTTCATGACATTACATCAAATACATTAAGACACATATTACGTAGTAGCGGTGTTTGCACCTGATCCAAATTTCAAACCGACAGTCAAAAGTTGGTCTGGTACCCAAAAAAAGAACTTCCGTGGTACTTGTAGTTCACTGCAAGTCACAATGTAACATTTTGCTTTGACTGCTAAAATGAGACCATGAATCTTTGTGAACCTGCGTGATAAGTGAAGTGTTCTTTGGCATACCTGCTGAACTTTGTCACATGTACGATGTACGTCATTGAAACTTTGATTCAGGTTCGACATCGTCGTTTGGATCGCTGGGTAAGTAGGTACTAGTGCTTTTATCGATTATTAAAACTAGGGATCGGGTAATTTTTCCTCATACGCGTTGGGTACCTGGGCACCGACCAAAATGATTTTGAATCTGGGTAATAAAATGCCAATCAGATACCTGGGTTACCTGCAAAAATGCTACTAAGTACCCTGTGCAAACAGTACATATTACTCTGTCAAATACTGTACCGTATGACACAAACCCATACTACCTTTAACAACGTATGATTATCCTGCATGTTACATATGGTGCATGTGATTCAGAGTCACTGCACGTGTTTCATTTAGACATATCGTCATTACCACACCCTATTTGATGGTCTCAAAATCATTTTATCTCTACATACTTTTGTGGAGATACATTTACTGAATATATGATTAACTTCCATCGTTGTTACCAGGACTGCACTTGCTGAGGCTGAACTAGAATACAACCCTAATCACATTTCTCCGTCTGTTTACATCAAATTTCCTATTCATCGGATGTCTACATCACTGAAATCATTCTTAGGTTAGTGATTTATTTTCATCTTACTTTGGAATGCACTAAAAAATTTGAATAGCAATCCATCCATGCATTTCTTGAACGGTTTATGTCAGCATTTGCCATATAAAGCTCTGAGTAAAGATCTTTGCTATAGTTTCATTAAGGTGGTGCGTACCATTGTGTATGTGCACATTGCAGAGCTGGAACCATTTTGATTTCAGGTGCAACAGTTCTGGTCATTTACTGGACAGTTATATATTTCTTTCACATCCCGGAGGATGGTTAAAAGAATATTACAGTAGTGTGTTTATGTCAGCAGATTTTTTGCAGTGTGGAAAATTTGACAGCATTTGGTAAATTATGTCAAACCCATTTTGTTACCTTCGACATCATTATGAAATTGTAACAAGTTATATTGATAGTTGTAATGTGTGTCACATGTTTGACTTAATTAATGTGTGCTCTATGCAAATGTTCCCATTTGTTCAATTGACAGTGAAGGACTAATGCAAAGGCCTAGACGAGATATCCCAATAAAAGAATCCTGAAGGAAGAGTTTGGGCAAATATGAATGTAAATGAAAAGGGCGTATGATAAAAAATATTCAGAGTGGCAAGAATTATGCAATTGATAATATTTGCGATTGTTGAAAATTGGTTCTATTTTTGATTCCTTGCCGAAGGCCGAAGGAATCTATGCGATGGTGATCTCGTGTGTGTGTGTGTACGTGTGTGTGTAAGGGTGTGTGTATGTGTGTGTGTGTGTGACGCTGCTTGTAAACACGATATCTAAAGAAGGGTAACCATGAATGATCTCATACTTGGTGTGTGGGTTGGTCATAGTGAGTAGATGATCCCTATTGTTTTTGGTGGAGGTCAAAGGTCATTTGAGGTCACCAGAGGTCAAAATGTGAAAACCTTGTAAACACAATATCTCAAGAATGGTAACTGTGACTGATGTCATACGTGGTGTGTGGGTTGGTGATATTGAGTAGATGATCCCTATTGTTTTTGGTGGAGGTCAAAGGTCATTTGAGGTCATTAGAGGTCAAACCGTAAAAACCTTGTAAACACAATATCTCCAGAAGGATAACTGTGACTGATGTCATACTTGGTGTGTGGGTTGGTCATATTAAGTAGATGATCCCTCTTGTTTTTGATGGAGGTCAAAGGTCATTTGAGGTCACCAGAGGTTAAAATGTGAAATCCTTTTAAACACAATATCTCCAGAAGGGTAACTGTGACTGATGTCATATTTAATGTGTGGGTTGGCCATATTAAGTAGATGATCCCTATGGTTTTTGGTGGAGGTCAAAGGTCATTTGAGGTCACCAGATGTTAACATGTGAAAACCTTGTAAACACAATATCTCAAGAATGGTAACTGTGGCTGATGTCATACTTGGTGTGTGGATTGGTGATATTAAGTACATGATCCCTATGGTTTTTATGGAGGTCAAAGGTCATTTGAGGTCACCAGAGGCCAAACTGTAAAAATATTGTAAACACGATATCTCCAGAAGGATAACTGTGACTAATGTCATACTTGATGTATGGATTGTATATACTCATTAGAAGACTGCTATCATTTTTGGTGAAGGTCAAAGGTCATTTGAGGTCACCAGAGGTCAAACTGTGAACCTCTTGTAAACACAATATCTCCAGAAGGATAACTGTGACTGATGTCATACGTGATGTATGGATTGCATATACTAAGTAGAAGACTGCTATCATTTTTGGTGGAGGTCAAAGGTCGTTTGAGGTCACCCGAGGTCAAACCTTGCTAACACATTATCTCCAGAAGGGTTACTGTACGTTGACTGATGTCATTCTTGATGTGTGGGTTCCCCATACTGGGTAGGTGATCCCTATTGCTTTTAGTGGACATCAAATGTCATTTGAGGTCACCAAAGTAAAGGTTACTTGGGGTTAAAGGCAAATGTGTTGTTTCAAGAATGGTAACTGCAGTAACTCTCATACTTGTCCTGTGGATAATTCATGTTTGTTATAATATAACCATGTGGCAAGGAATCACAAAGCCTTTTTGGCATTCTGGTTGATTAACTAGTATCTGAGTGAGCATGAACTGTGGATATTGCCAAATTTAAACTTAATTCAGCCTCTTGGCTGGCTTGAAGTTTGTCCTGGTCTCGTGTTTCTCTCAATAGGTCCAATCCTGATATCTTGGCAGTTTCTTGGCATGATATCATGACAGGCCTGTGATTGATTCCAACAGGCCTGACAATGCTAATACTTCTTTCCTTGCAGCCCTCAGTTTGCTGTAGACATGATCTGCTGGTAGGCCAGTATTTGGTTCATACCTGGCCCTCTGGCATTCCTTAAATTGCTTGAGACGTGTTCTCCGGCCAGTCAAGAACATGGTCTTATTATGTCTTTGACAAGTGGAAGAAATAGGGTAAACAAATTGATGAGCATTTTTTTCCTAATCAATGTTTGAATTGATTAGCGGTCAACCCATTTTAATCAGCAGATGTTAAACAAAGAAAGCATTATGAATACTGTAAGTAACTTGTATGTGCCATCAGCAGTGTTGTGGCGTTGACAACAATTTGAGAAAAAAGAAACTTTTCAGGCAGGCCTATAGAAAATACAGAGTGGCAACTTTGACAACAATTTGAGAAAAAAGAAACTTTTCAGGTAGGCCTATAGAAAATACAGAGTGGCAATTTTTAAGAAGCAGTCATGAAATCGCAATAGAGCTTTCACTAAACCAATTTATTTTTTGTCCCTTGTCTGATATCTTAAGAACTAGCCAGCAGTTGCTTGATAGAATGAAGTATTTACAATGCTAAGGTTTCCTGTACAGGACTTTTAATGTCCCTAAATATTTCATATGTTAGCTGTTAGTAAACTGTAAGGAAAATTATCTTGATGTTTGGGGTAATTAAATGTTTATGAAGGTTCTTTGTTTATCACAAAGTGGCATGTGATATCTTGTTTATGTATGTCACAGACAAATTTGACAGTTGTCAATAGTCAAGAGAAAAAGAGATTGAATGCAGTAAAATAAGAAGAGTATATTTCTCTGTATGTAGTTGTTTTTGTCCTCCTGTTCCACAGATAAATATCCAAATATATCATGCTTGATATGGACAACCACACCGTGGACGATACCAGCCAATGAGGCAATCTGTTACATGCCGGGCAAGAAGTATGCCGTTGTGAAATGTGCCAGTACCAATGATTGGTTGCTGATAGCTGCAGAGAGAATAGAAGATACAGCCAAGATGATTGGCGCAGACCTCAGTGTGGAGGAAACATTTGATGGTAAACATTTTCATACTGTCTTTACATGCTCTGTGTGTGTGTGCCTTTGTCTTGCAGTACTTTCAGAGAACCTGACCAAAAGAATTGCAGGTCCTCTGAGACAAATTCTATGTGTGTGTGTGTGTGTGCATGTGTGATTGTAGGGAAGTCTTGAAATGCACTGATTTATTCTTGTTTTCAGGATATGCCTGTCCGCTTTATATCAAGAACCATATGCTGAATACCATGACGATACTGATTAATTCCTTCCATTTGGCATTTGTTGGTCAATAATGTAGTCATCGTAATGTAGTCCTTTGTATCTTGCATGTAATTCAGTGCAGAGTGTAGTCACACAAGCTATTGTGTGATTATCTACAAAACAATTCAAGCAATACTGTGAGTTTAACATTATGTGCATGTCTAGAGTTGGTTATTGTCTGGAGTTTGTTTGTCATCAAGATACCAAATTTGATCTAAAATTCTTACGTTGGTGGTCCCTAGATGAAGTTGTTATATATGAACACTAGGCTTCCTCTACACTTGGTTGCTTATCAATGTAAAACAACTGCCCTTGGAGGCATGAATTAAAAGATTCCTTTTTATTCACCTTTCTGGAAGTAGGAAACAAATTACAGGACTGTGAGTGCAGACATCCAATCCAGAGAGGAAAGTACGTCCCCCTCCTCCCAGCAAACCACGTGAAGATGAGTCTTGGTACAGGACTGGTCCACACGGCCCCTGCCCATGGAACAGAAGATTTCAACGTAGGACTGGAGTACAATCTTCCCATGGTCAGTCCAGAGTCTAGAATATGTACGAGTTTAGTCAATTATTTATTGTTGACAGATAAGTTGCTCAAATTCACAACAATTAGTCAAGAGGTTAAAAGTTCATGTAATAAATTAACTCATGAATTAATGAATGAATGAATGAATAAATAAAATGCTAATTCGTAGTAAGGAATTAGTAATTATTCAGAAAACCTGTACTTTAAAATTGACTGTGAACAGATTATGAAAGAAACAGGGTGATGCTGAAAAGTTGTTTTTTTAAACTTCTCTGTCCTCACAAAAAAGAACTAATTAGAATTGTAAGAGTGTCTGTCATAGCTTTGTCAAACATAAAAAACAAGCAAATATAAAAAAAAAAACAGTCACGTTTGCTTCCAGATAAGCTGTGTCCATGGATTCACAAGTTGTATTAATTGTAATATATATATAATATTCAAAACCTGGCCACCATCTCTGTAATTGTCAGCAAACCATTGCAAGGTGGTAGAATACTGGTGTGGTTCACCAAATGAGACCATTGAACTTTCCAGATATCAAAGGAATATTCCACTACAGGTGCAGGGTTCCTTAAATAAAGAAAGATTCCCAGTTGCATCAATGCTTCAAAAATGTTGTAGCAATAGATCTTTGTACTAGATCTTTGAAATTTAAGTGCTTGTTTAACCTTGAAATTTGACATTAGTGAAAAAGGTAGGTTAGTTTTATTATGGGTTTACCTTGAAATGTTGTGAAAATGAAGGTCACATCTCAAAAACTATTTTAATCTTCTTTTTAGGACAGTAAAAAAAAAAACAGAATATTTAAGTTGTCCTGTCTGTGTGACATCACAGGTTTCCCATAATACAGTATAACATTTTAAAAGAAGAGATATAACTCTAAAATTTCATAATGTCTAAAGGGAACATGCTATTTAGATGTGATTCTTGCCAATTAAAGGAGAACATGTCCACAAGTTTTATGAAATATCAATCTTCATCAGTGGTCAACACCTTTAAGATATATTCACTCCACATGGTCACCCCCTTGCCACACCAATAACTAGTAAAAGTGTGGTCTCAAACCATAGGTCACACCATATCATACTACTTGATTCAGTTTCCTGTGAACCATACAGAGAAACAATGACCTTGCTGTAAATTGTGTCTATTAACAATTGTTTTGAACTCACAGCAATGTCTAGTTGACGGACAGGGTGATTACACAGAAGATGCCGGTCCTTCACTTTCAGGAAAAAATGTTCTCAGGGATGCCAACGAAACAGGTAATCAGAACTCATCATCACTTTTATATAACTTGACAAAGGTCATTAGGACATGGATTTTCTGATGGGAAATATCCACCACAAAAATTGATTTTGAACAGCCATAATATGCCAAGGAATGGTCTTTTGCTAAAACTTAACAATCACAAGTCAATGGCTGCTTGTATACTATGTTTTGGATTGTTGTGTTTATTGTACCTTAAATTTTCTTCCTTTTGGTGTGTAGTTTCATTTTTGTCTTTGTTTCTTTACACAATATTTACATATTTCAAGTAAACATGCATCTTGTGCAAATGAAACATTTGCATGAGACTCTATACAAAGATCTACAAAAAGAAAAAGAAAATGGTGTATCTCTTGTAGAAAGAACAAAAGTAAAGAAGGCTGATTCTTTTGTGGTCTTGTTTTGTAACGGACAAAGCTCAGCTGTTGTATAAAGTATTCCATTTAGTGCGATGAAGGTTAAAAAAAGCCTTGATCCCATATTCTGTAACAGTCATAGAAATGCTGCAATCCCAGAATGCATTGCTGCACAAGGCAGACTATGAACACAGCTATCCGTACGACTGGCGAACCAAGAGACCAATCATCATACGGACTAGTCAACAGTGGTTTGTGGATACAAACAAAATCAAGAAAAGAGCTCAGGTATGTAGCCATTCATCTTCATTTTATTTTTCTCGTGAAGTTGCGTTTGCAGACCAGTTTAACTGTGAAAACTACTCAGTTAAAAATTGAAAAATACAAGACCGGTGCAACCACCTGTATCTTTGTTCCAAAACCGAAATGGTGCTAATGAGAGAATTATCTTTCTTGATTTGCTTGAGATTACAATAAATGTCTCTCATTTGGTCATGTTTTATTTATTTGAAAATGTCAAAAAAGATGCCAAAAATCTCAGACAGGGAGTGCTTCAAGTCAGGCATTGTAAAGTTATCATCTAGTATGTAGAATACATCTTTTGCTTTTTCATCTTTTGTTAAGTGCTTGTTTAGTTTGGTATGTATCATGGATGTAGAAACATTCCCTTGTGGAATTCAATGCCATTCATGAAGGCTTAATATCACTCCCCCTAGGAGAAAGGGTACAAGCTCTTGCAGTACGCACATAAAATTTCTCCTGCAGCTGCCTGTGAGGCAAGGAGATTGGACAGGGAAATATTTAGTGTCTAACCAGATCAGTGTGAGTTGGATAACAAGGACACTGAAATTCAATCAACTGGACAAAGTTTATGACCCTCTGACTCACTGAACTCTCTTCTTACAATAAAATATTCCATTGTCAACCAATGATGTGTAGAAAATAATGGTTAATCTTTCCACGGATCTTCTGTTTAAACATGGGTCCTGCTTAAAACCCCAACAGAACACAGTCACCATCAATACTTTTAAACCTTGCTGGTAACGATATGCACTGTGAGAGTGTTGTAAAATCGGTTAACAAAGCTGCTGCTGCTGATAATGCTCAGGGTCGCAAGCATTGGGGCAGAAACTCATCATAGCGACCAGATTATTTTTAAATCATCCCATGGAAAAGGCCAAAATGAACATTTCGTTTGAAATGGAGCAAAATAACCAAAGTATCCTCAAATATCCTCAAAGACCTTTTTCTTTCACCCCAAATCAGTGAAGATGAATGAGGGATTCCTTTATAAATGTGCAAAGTTATCTGTAACTACCAGTATTGGCACCATAGCTTGCTTATAGCTACTATACTGACTTAGGTAAGTAGGAAATGTGTTTCCCTCTGGTGGTGACTTCCCCAACCCCCACCACCAATGCCTCACACAGTGACATGTGCAAGGGGGGGGGGGGGAAATGCTCCCACTTACATTACTAGTCAGAGAAGATTGCCAGTGGGGCTAATTTGCATAACTGGAGCTGAAAGATCCACTTTTTTAAACTGAAATTTGTGAAAGTGGAGTACATTCTACCATTTCTACACATTCTAAAATTTGTCACAGATTGCAGTTTGGCATCTAAGTATTTTTTATATTAAAACATTTTCCAAAATGGGAAGGGTGTCATGGAGAGGGACAGCCCCTCCCCCTATCTCCCCTTGCTAGTTGTTTGCAGTTGATACCCAACAAAATGTGGCCTCCTCACCCCGTGGATGCTATTTCCCATATCTTTCATCCTCCATCTTCTAAAATACTATTATTCTCTACAAATATGGAATTTCTTTAATTTTTGCCTCAGGAATGTTTAGAAGATGTCAATATTTTACCAGCTAATGGAATCACCAACATGAGGAACTGCCTCAGTAACAGGTCCTTCTGGTGTATCTCTCGTCAGAGGGTGTGGGGAGTGCCCATACCAGTGTTTTACCACAAAGACACTGGAAAACCACTTATCACAAGGTGAGTAACCTGTAAGGAAGACTAGTAATGAAGAACACTATACTGGCAGAGTCACATTCTACTCATGTCAAATAGCCTCATTGACAATTTTTCTCAGTTGAGGATTGAGAAAGTAATTACTTGACACAATAGCTGGCTTGACTGCCGTTTTGTGTTGTGTATGTAGATTCTGTTCGCAAGAATTTGTTATTTTCTCGTTTCAGGCACACAGTTAATCACATAATTAGCTTAGTGAAGAAAAATGGAACAGATTGCTGGTGGAAGCTACCATATCAGGAACTCCTGCCAAAAAAGGTTTTGAAACTTGTAAGTTTGAGATTTGAGTCCTTATAATTTCGAAAGTAAAGAGATTTAAGCTGTTTCTTGATCCGTGTTGTAAAGTTTCATCTGTGATGTTAAGTGCTTGCTTGATTATTCACTTATTCTTCATTTTATCAACAGAGCAACATTGATGCAGAACCAGAGGAATATGAAGTTGGTTCTGATATCCTTGATATATGGTTTGACAGTGGATCTACCTGGTCTCATGTTTTGAAAGGTGAGTCCTTTTGACTATTCAAATAGATTAAACATTAATATGTGGCCTGATTGGTACCAAAGATGATTTCTTCTTTCCAACAAACCAAATGACCTTTAGCCTTAAAAATATAAGACAGAGTTTCTCCTCATAGTGGATCAAAATTGTTCCAAAAGTTTAATTTTGAGTAACCTTGGTAACATTTTGTTATTTCTTCATGAATGATTTAAAAGAGTATTTTATTGTATTGTCAGTGAATCCAGTACAAGGTTCTTTCATGTGTTTTTAAAGAGAAGATAGTTTTATTGTTTACTTTAGATACATGTACTTACAGTGTAATGATTGGATCATCCAGATAAGGTTCACTAACAGGTCATCGTGTCATCTGGTTTTGAAAAGTATGAGACATTATAATGTCAGTTTTGATATATTTATTCGCAGCAGTCAGTCTTTGGATTAGATTAGATTCCACTTTATTTCTCCGTAAAGGAAATTCAAATACTTGCACTGACATTACACAAGAAGAACATGTCATAAGAAAGTAACTGAAATAAAAGTTAAGACGAGAAACAAAAGGAATATAAATCTGGGTAATGCTTTCAAAGTCAGTTTAATCAGCTGTAAGTAGGCTACCGGTACAATCCTGTTATCACACCTTCCTGCTATTGTTGATTGATAGAGCTACTTTTTATGTCCATCAGGTCACCAAGCTGACATGTATTTGGAAGGAGAGGATCAATATGGAGCCTGGTATCAGACTAGTTTGTTGACAAGCATTGCGACCAAAGACAGAGCTCCGTACAAGTAAGAGGGTCACTCCATTAGTTAGAACTTGAATGTATAAACTAACCCACTTGTGAGTGGAAAGTCAACGTAAATTAACCCACCTGCATGTGGTAACTGAGTAGATCAATTAAGCCACCTGCATGTGGTAACTCAGTAGATCAATTAAGCCACCGGTGGGTGGTAACTCAGTTTATTCACTGGTGAGTGGTAATTAAGTTGATCAATCAACCATCTAGTAGGTGGTGGTACAATAGATCAACTAACCCAATGGCGACCGTCATCTTCTGGGATGTCTGTATGTCACAGGTCCCATACAGTCATCTGATCAAACTGTACTGAGGTAGATGCCTTTGCGATACCTCAGGATTGTAGGTCATTTTACTGCCATATGCTACTTGTATGTGATTTGTTTTACAAAGGTCAGTTCAACCCAAGGATGTAAGTGACCTTTTGACCTCTAGTTTAAAGTGTGCAGTGATATCATGTACAAATATCCATATTGTTCTCTGATGGTTCTCTGATTTCACTAACATTATTATTATCAAATTTGACAGTCATTTTTTTTTTCTCATACATCAGGTCACTGTTAGTCCATGGCTTCACTTTGGATGGTGAGGGCCGCAAGATGTCCAAATCACTTGGTAACGTTGTTGATCCCAGTGTGATCGTCAATGGCGGAAAGGTATGGCATAACCTCTTTCAATTTTGAAGACTAGAATGCATTTGTGATAAAGTAGCTGAGCACAAAAGTTGTAAGGTTGTCCATTGCAATTGTCTAATTTGTTATGATTGACAAGTTCAGTTTTTAAATATGCAGTAAGCTGTAAGCAATCAATCGAGATTTGGACGAAAGGGATGCTGATATGTTGATCCTAAGGCCTTGGGCAAGTCTGGGTATCTGAAATGATCACGGTAAAAGTTGTGGAAGTGTTTTCAGGAATTGTCCCAAAACAAGCGAGTTGGCAATACCCAGCTGCCTGTCTGTTTTTATATTCTGTGAACCTCCCAGAACATACTCAAAACACTCTGGGAAGAAGACTTTGTTGCAACATAACTTTTCTTTATACTGTCTTTGTTTAGCATACTTAGTCTCACAGCATACCGTAGTCTTATGGTGTACTGTAGTTTCACAGCACCTGTAGTCTGCCAATATGCTGTAATCTTGTAACATACTGCAAACTTCCAACACAGCAGTCTCTGATACATTGTAGTGTTACAGTATACTGTAGCTTACAACACACTCAGTGTATCTTACAACATACTGCAGTCTAACAGCATACTGTAGCCATCTTACAACATGTGAGTTCACTTTCACTATGAAATGCTTCCATTACCAATATCACAAAGCAAAAGATAGCTTCTGCATGCAAATTTTGAACAGAATCTTTTGCTAAGGGATCGTCTACATCTCTGGTTGCCGGCATCTGGACGACAAGTCTATTGTGCATTGTTCTCTCTCTGAATATTCTTCACAGCTAAGTGATCTTGTGAACTGGCTTGTCAAGTTATTGAAGCAGCAGTGGGTAGGGTTTAGACACAAAGGACATAGTCTTCCTTACCAACAGAAACATTCTTGGCAGAAATTCTTGTGTGCAGCTTCCGCACAATGCTGGTTCCAACTCATGAATGGGCTATTGCTCACTTGGTTTTTGCCTTGATAATTTGCCCTAAGAATACGTCTAGAATGCCCCTTTGCACAAAAAAAAAAACATCTTGGAAATGTACCGTTGTTGTTGTGTAGCCTAAACAGTGTAACACATATGCAAAACTTGTAACATTAGGCTGATTCGTCAATTGTGAACTACATCAATCGATGTAAACAACATTGGCCTTCAACAGTACAAGATATGCCCATAGTACAACCCAAAACACCTGCTTCTGGCATTCCACAAGTTGCAAGGACTCTTGGTAGGCACCTAAGGAATGTTTTGCATTCTGACTGAAATGCTTTTGTGTTACTCGAGAGTTACTTGGATCTAGCCCTATTTGGTAATTTTCAGAGAAACAAAGACTTTAGGCGCAGCCAGGCTGTATGTAGGCAGTGGTCATACGCAATGATCGAAAAAAATTACTAGCTGTTTAGACTTAGATTAAACAATGTGATACTGGGCGTAGATCGTCTAGAAAGATCCTTCGATTACTTACCATAGGACTGTTGTAGTGGTTCAGACTTACATATGTGATAAAATAAGCATAAGTTTACGTGACATTTGCTGCATTCATTGTAGTATGGAAGTTTTCATGTGATATTCAGAAACTTAAAACTGATGCCATTACTGAGTGGGTCAGTACAGCATCATGCAAGAAGCAAGCACTAAAGTCACTCACTGTTTGTTAATCATCTGTTTATCAATGTGTTGTTACTTTTTATGTAACTCACATTGGGGGCTTTACTTCCTAGCGTTTCTTGTGTGGTTCTTGATATGCCTATATCCTAACATGTGGTTCGAATAAAAGCCATTGCTTTGGTATCTGCAGCTTGTGAATGCACACGAAACAAGCGACCAGTTGCACGGCTGCACTAGTGAATCTCAATAGCAAATTAGTGTGGGTTTATTTCCACAAACAGTTAAGTCTTTGGCGAATCTCCATGTAAGAAGTGTGTTAAGCCGCAAGTTGGTCATTTTTAGGGGTTGACACATAACTCTTGCAAAACCAGTGCAAGGACAACCCTCATATTTTTTAGTGAAGTTTGTGTAAAAATATGTGAAAACAAAGTACATTTCCTGGTGGGTTTTAAAAAGCAGGCAATATTTTGAGTGTGGGTATATTTTTATTTTATTTTAATGCACTACTTGCTTTTTCCCTGGCATGGTTTACACAATAAAAGTTCACTTGGGTTCTGTTGTTACACTGAGTATGGAAACAAGAAAACAGAAATTAAAGGAACATTTCCTCTTTTATAGTTGATTGATTACATGCATTCTCAACTTAAAGGAAAGAGCATTGAGACGTTACCGTTTACACATTGAAGAAGTCTGACATCTTCTAGGGCACAGAGCTACAGACTATTGTCTGCAGATCAAGAGACGTAGCAACGATGATTTACAATCATGCAGCTGGCATCTCAGTATTATTCAAGCATTGCGCTAAGCTCTGCCTACTGTGCATATGTCTCCTGCAGGCTTGGAGAGCTTATTTCACGGTGTACACACATCAAAAGGGCCATTGTGAGCTTGTCTTCCAGATAATGGCCACCAGATCTGGAGACGATCCCTAATGTTTCTTCTGTTACTGGTCAAACAATGCTTTATGTTCATGTCGTACCACAGTCCTTCTTTTAACTGTTTGAGAACTACACTTGAATGAAAGATAGTGAAATGTTGGAGGTGTCATCGTCAAAAACTTTAAGGAGAGTGATGTCATAAAGACTGGCAGTTCTCTTTCTACTCTCTCATTTAGGACAAGAAACAGGAACCAGCATTTGGAGCTGATGTTCTCAGGTGGAAGGTGGCTGACTCTGATTGGACGATGCGAGTCCTCGTAACGCCGGAGTACTTTGCCTCTGCTAATCAGAACATCCTCAAGATCAGAAACACCATTCGTTATTTTCTGGGAAATTTGCACGATTTTGATCCGAAAAATGACTCTCTACCAGTAGAGGATATCACTGCCTTTGATCACTATATGCTTCACCTGCTAAATGAATATGCTAATGAGGTTACGAGAGCTTACGAGTCATACGACTTTTCAGATGTTACGAAACATGTCACAAACTTTGTTAGCAACAAGATTTCTTCCCTGTATCTTGATACTATAAAAGATCGGTAAGTTTATTTAAATAGATATTAAATATTATCACAACTTGAATCAATACTGTATTAATGGATAATCTGTGATAAATGTTCGTACATTGTGATAAAACACCAGCTGTCAAGTGACGTTGATTCCTTTTCACAATTCTGACTGCTCATACACACATCGTCAAAATTGTAATCTGAACGAACACACTGTGGTACCTACACATATGCCAAAAGCCTTCCTCTAGACCAACTGCAAATATACAGAGAATACACATCTGCATTTCTGTATCTTAAACAGCATGTAGACCATATTTTTCATCAAAAAGTTGTGTATTAATCTGTCAAAGGTGCAGGTATTTTCATTCTGTGTTTGGTGACATTAGATCGTTCATCTTCCATGCATCCCACAATTTTCTTGCACAAAATCGATATTGTGAGAAAGCTTATACAAACTTCTCTGAAAATTCTCTTGACCTCCAGCTGAAATCCATAAACTTTAAGACTACTTATCACTAATAGAACAATGAGAATAATAAGTGTCTTTTGTTTGATGTCTGACAATGTATATGTCTGTCCTTATATATGTCTGCATCTATCTCTGTCTTCGTTCCTGTCTGTATCGGTCTGTCTGTTTATTCGTCAGTCTGTAGTGCTGTCAAACCTGAATACAAACTGCTGATGTGATTAACACCCTTAATGCCCGTCTTGTATTTTCAGAGTCCATATCCCTCCACAGTGTTTGTGGTTGACACCGTTGAAGGACGATAATAGTTTTCGACCAGCAAAATTCTAGATATCTTGCTTCATTAGGGACTCACAAAGCAAAATGCCATCATACGATCAGTGAGAATATAAAGAATTAAACAAATCACAAACATTGTATCCTTAATACATGTTCAAGTTTTGCAGGGCATGCACAGCCTTGGTTCTATTCTGGTTCTCTTTAGTTCCATTCTGAAAGATTTCACCCTAGTTCATGTTTGACCTTTTCTTGTTCACAGGTATATTCTCAATGTAAGGGCAAATACAAAAAAAAGATTGGGTACTACAGCTGACAATTACTTAAAAACATAACTTTATTTTGTCTGCAGAATTGCAGACATATGAGAGGGTACCACCTTGTTATTTGTTAAGGTCATGTATTCATTAAGCCCTCTGAGGGCTTTCAAGTGAGACAATAGTATGTACAAACTAATACCTTGTCCTTTTATTAACACAGATTGTACTGCGAGTCTGCCAATTCCAGACTTCGTAGGTCTTGCCAGACTGTTCTCTTTCACATGTTTGAAGTCATCTCGAGGTCTCTAGCACCAATCTTGCCCCATCTTGCAGAAGAGGCCCACCTCCATTTTGCAAAATCACAGAAAGGTTTGACCTCAGACATTCTTTTCACAGAATAAGACAGACAAGTTTAAGATGATAAAACTCCCGTCACACATCGCTGGATCGGCCCTACAGATAAGAAACAAATCATGTTTTTTAGATCTGTCAATGTCTGTTAGATGCGCCTCTAACATTTGGTGCATGTCCTCTGCATGTCTGGCAACTCTGTTGCATTTTTGGCAAGATGCAGCAGGTGAAACCCAGTCTGGTGAAAAGTTTGGTTGATGCACAAAACTTAATAAACACCACCCAAGAAGGTTCATTTCCAGTACATGCTCATTTTAACCTGTATATGTTCCATATTTGTTTGTCATTCATCTGTCAATGTTCACTATGTTTCCAGTGGTGTTCATTGGTGATGTGGAATGATTGATTTTTATAAAGCCAGGTCAGGCATTAGGGACAAATCAGTTTGCCACGATGTTCCTTCAGGAATGTTTCAGGCACACATTCCTGATTTCTTGAATGGACTGTTCAATTTGCCCCTGGATTAAGAGACAGAAATTGTTTACTGGTGTATGGTAAACTAATCCAGTAGTGTGTGACAGGGTCTTTAGAGATAACCAAAATTTACAACAATATGAATAGAAACAGTTTCCTTGACAGAAGGCAATAACTCATGTCAATAGAATATTAACAATGAAAGGTGAACCAGTAGTTTGTAAGCTAGTAATTATCAATTGTTTTAGTTTGATGAAACTAATCAGACGGAAGATGAAGATCATCCTTGAGTGACTTTCTAATTCAGTTTGTATTTTATTGAAGGTGTCTCCCACAAGAACTCTGTAGAATGTATTAACATTTCATTGTTTGGTGCTTACAATCTTTCTAAGCCTTCACATGCTATATTATGTAATTACTCAATTTGTGTTTGATTTTACTGTAAGAATTTGCTGAAGTGAAGTATTTGTAGGAATTTGAGTTTAAACATACTTAGTAGAGACTTTTGATTTACTGTATATGAGGGTAGTCTGTTCGTAGTTATCTGATGTAATGTAGTGTAACAATGTTAATGATAATGTAGCTTATTATTAAGATATAAGACTCATTGTTGATGCCATGTAATGAAACTGTTGCAATCAGTTGATAACAATTTCATGAATAATTAATTTACATGTCAACCAAGAGGTAAAGTGGAATTGCAGGACAGTTTGGAACCCATTTTCAACCCTCAGACACCCAATAGCCAACCCATAGTCAGTAGCCAACCTACTGTCAATAGCCAACCCACAGTCAATAGCCAACCCACAGTCAATAGCCAACCCACAGTCAATAGCCAACCCATAGTCAATAGCCAACCCACAGTTAATAGCCAACCCATAGTCAGTAGTCAACCCTTAACCATCCCTTAGCCAAGAGTACTTACAATGTTCAAACCAACTTACAGTGTTCATTGGGTGTGAGTACATTTTTCTTTTGTGTTATTTTATCGCACAGAGAGGCCAAACTACAAAAGTTTTATTTCACTGTCCAAGCTGCACAAATTTGCTGCATCAATGTGAGCTGTGTTTATTATTTATTTTGGGTAGATGCAATCAGCATATTCAAAACAGGATGGTGCACCTGTGATCACTCCTGGCATCATTCTGAGTTGGCTTCTATCTTTGAGGTTCTTTTGAGCATCAGGCATACTTTCCACAGTGCAATAACATCATCCAGCCCCAGAGACCATGATGTTGTCATTCAGACCAAGAGCGAGGATTTGTTAAATCTTCTCCAGGTGAGAGAATGTGTGGAGAGAAAACCATTGTTTCCCAGTCCCTTCTCATCTGCATCAATTATTCTTCTTGACCTTTGAACTAATTCATACTTTTCTTTCTCCTGATCATCACCTTAATTCAGTCTCCATGATCACTCGTGTCCATCATTGGTAACTCAGTATCCATAACACCTTGTTGCTGTATAGCAGTATTAACGGCATTACAGTGTTCAGTTGCTATCACAGTAACCCTAGTGAGTTCTGTGTAACACACTACCATGACTTGTTAATACACTGTTATTTAAGAAATGACTGATGCAGTTAGGGTAACAATCAATCATTTCAAACTTATTTTATTTCATGCAATAATTGATATCTTTCCCATCACTGATGGTATTGATTCTTAGTAGATTGGTTGTCACAAATTCAGTCTCTCTTCTCCTGTTTTTATGTGTTTGTCTTCTTGGACGACTCACATCGAGATACTTCTCTACAAATCAGTGACATGTGACTCTGTCTTTTTGTTATTTTTGTTTTTCCTATTAGAGGGTTCAGGTGGAGGATAATTCCTGCACCTCTGAGTTGACGGAGCTCATGATGGCGTCCTTTGTGACCGTCATGAGTGACAGTTCCAAACTAGATGCAGAAGATAGTGTTCAAATTGAGGCCAAGGTGGTCATTGCTGACCAAGGTGAGAACTCATTGAAAACTTGGTCTATCTCAAAGGTGGAATTACCAAAAACAACAGATTGCATCACAAAGAATTGACGTTACCTGTTTTTCCAAATATATATACAACAGGTGTAGTTTGTTGTAGGATATGAGAACAGAGAGGTATTGGTTAAGTCACGTTGTAGGGTCATTTGAGGTATGGGGTAAAGGATGAATGTTATGTTGGTTTGGAGGTCAGTGGTTTGTGAGATGAGTGGTATGGTTACCATAGGTTGTGGTTTTGTTGAGAAGCACTCAATTCATTTCCAAATTTCATTCACATGCAGCATGTCTGCAAAAAAAAGAGTAAATTTTTGGTGCAATGTACAGAGTTTTAAGCTAACTCGAATGTCTTTCATTTTGGTTCTGCTGTTCCTTAGATAACAACAAAATGGTGCCTTCAGAATATACCTTGGTTATCCAGCAAGCCTCCCACCACAGATGTGAAAGATGTCGTAAATACACTGCCCCCATCCCAGGCCAGCCGTGCAATCGATGCATCAAGGTGCTTTCAGAAGGTTGGGAATAAATTCTTTCCCAATCACTGTTTTATCAGCACAACAGAAAGGAAGATTTGCTTTTACAGATGTGCCCCGTGTAGTGGATGACTTTTTTCGTTCAGCTTATCACTACAAAAAACAAACTTCATTTACCTAGCTCTAAGGTGATGAAAACACTGCTAGTGATGCATGTAACTGTGTAGATCAACTGTGTAGACAATGTAACTGAACATCCTCCTGGTATTCGGTGGTACCGTGTGTTCGTTTACAGCGACAACTGATTACTGATCACAGCCTAAAGCTGTGTTTGCTTGACACGCGTATTGCGGAACGAGTAATGCGGAACGTGGAAAGAATTCTTTTTTGTTTTTCCAATGACCTGTTTATTGGGCACGCGGATTGCAGAACCATCATATGCGGAGTGTGGATTGCATATTGAATTCTCCATGTCAAATTTTTTCCGCAATCTATGTGCGTATTGGTGACCACGTGGACCCCGTGTACAGCTTCCAGTAGGATTTCTCCACATTCCCCGGACTTCCCATGCTACGTCCTACGATATACGTATAAAATGGGAGAACTTTGGCAGGTTTTTTGATGTTTTATTGTGATAACTTCTCACAGTAATGGAAAAATGACTGAAACTTAAGTGCTATGAACCAATTTACTTCCAGTCAATAAGTAGTATGACTATCAGTTTCATATCTTTATCCACTGGGCTATAGTCATCCATGAAAAACTGCTAAATGACCCAAAGCAGCTTGGAGTAACATTGGCAGGCATGTAACTTATCAACTTGCCTGCCCCCTGCTCTTCCCCCTCCCACCTGACAACATGGATCCCTGGAAATTTCTCAATCGCAAACCCTCTTCACAAAATTTGATGGGGTATTCTGCAAGTTACTCCCTATCAGTTTGTATTTACAAGACCCCATGCATATATTTGACTAGTCACATCACGTGATGACACCGGTAAAACAACGTGGGCTCAACATACTGGCCCTTGGTATAGAGGTCTTGACTCATCTCCGATTCATACGGAGCTCGCCTACCTCAAATACCACACAGATCCGCGTGGGGTGTTTATTGGGCATGCGGATACTTTCTGCGTTCCGCGTTCCCCATTCCGCGTGTCAAGTAAACACAGCTTAACTCATAGGTAGACCAATGGCTGTTAGTGCTCATGAATATTTAGTATATCAACTTTTGGGCTCTGTGAAAGGATTGTTTGACCAGCAAGTTCTTTGGGGTTGCGGCCGGATAGGTGCTATGCAGGCTGTCACAGATGTGGATTATGAACACTGCTTTATGTCAAATTAGTGAGCAACTAAAGCCTGATTTGACAGTGTGATATGGCATTGTCTGTAGGAATGGGAAAAAATAATCACCAGTCAAGTAAGACTTGCAGATACTTCAGACTGTCTGGCCATTGCTCCCTTAAAAAGTCAGAACTTTGCCCAAATATGGTTTGAGAAATTATGCTGCAGGTCAGTGATGTCTGTAAATTAAGAATGGGTTGTCAGTTTCAAGGTTGGCAGTTTATATCTGATCCACTATGGCAGTAACAGCCTCAATTATTCATCAAATAGGGGTTAGCCAGGTTTTGTTCATCTCTAGCCCGTCATGTTTTCTTTACTCTATTTCATCTTTGAATGGAAGTTTGACATGTTTACATAGTACACACTCACACACACAAATACAAACAAATATTCAGACTCTTTCAGGAGCTGCACCTTTGAAGTTTAGAACACAGTAACGACACAATGACATCAGCGTGGTTGCCTGCTGTGCTGGAGATTTTAACCCTCCGCAAGCATTCCTGTTATATCAACATGAAGAAAATCATTCAAAGTACTTACAAGCGAAGACTGAAAAACAACAATTTTATATTCTGATTGACTACCGTGAAAAAGTGAAGTTGCTTGTGATTTAAAACTTTCAAGTTTGTTCTTGTGGCTTGCACAGCAGATTTTAAAAAGTGGTAGTGTCGCTGAGCCTATTGTAATTTCAAAATTGTGGGCCTAATCATGTAGTGAATGCCTTGATGTGCTGTGATCCAATCATTTGTAACGGTTGTTATTATCATTGATGTAGCTCCTCATTGTGATTGGTTGAATGGTTGTACATCATGACTGGTAAAATCAAGATGTAAATAAAATACTTGCAGAATCATCTATCCTGTTCAAAAGGAAGGAAAGGCAATCCAAAACATCAGAGTTTTGTTCAGAGTAAGGGGGAGTCAAAGATGCCATTGAGATGCCAAACAATGGAATGCTTTGTGTTAGTAAAGGACATGCTCTCATTATTGTGTATTCCTCCACACAGGGTTAATTTGCATCTCTTTACCATATATGGTCATTAAAATTCACTGAAGTCAGTACTATCTATATTTCTGATAGCATTCATTTGTCTCCAAAACAGGTGTTTAACTTTCACTTCGATTTCATACTTTTAATGTCTTCCACTCATGTTGGTGTTGACATGAATTTCAATATGTCCACCATTATTGTATCATCAATGTGGTAGTGTTATTAAAAAAAAAAACATTAATAAATCTTTACTATTATTGAAAGGTGCACACGATCTCATTGAATCTGAAGCCATTTTGGATAATTCTTATATTTATGCATTGTTGAATAGAAGAAATAATAAATTTGCCATTCTGAGAACATTTTGAGGTAGCAATGTAACACGTTGGTAACAAAAGGAACGACGGGAGCAACCCTCTAACCCTTATCTGTGATGAAACAAGAGGTTAAAGGTCACATATGATCTTTTCTGTTGCCTACATTAGATAAAAGGTCCCATATTCAACTTCTCTGTAATGTACATAAGGTTAATGGTCCCATTTGAGCTTGTCTGTACCCTACATAAGGCAAAAGGCCATTTGAGATTGTCCATAACCTACATAACATAGATCACCTTAGGGCTTCTCTGTAACTTGCATATGAAAGGTCCTATTTGGACTTGTTTGTAACCTACATCAGGTTAAGGTCTCATTTTGGGCTCGTCTGTTGTCTGAAACCTACATCAGGTTAAGGTCTCATTTTGGGCTCATCTGTTGTCTGTTACCTACATCAGGTTAAAATCTCATTTTGGGCTCGTCTGTTGTCTGTTACCTACATCAGGTTAGGGTCTCATTTGGCTTCTCTGTTGTCTGTTACCTTCACGTTAAAGGCCTCATTTTGGGCTTGTCAGTTGTCTTTTACCTACATCAGGTTAAAATCTCACTTTGGGTTCATCTGTTGTCTGGTGACTATATCAGGTTAAGGTCTCATTTTGAGCTCGTCTGTTGTCTGTTACCTACATCAGGTTAAGGTCTCATTTTGGGCTCGTCTGTTGTCTGTTATCTACATCAGGTAAAAGTCTTGTTTGGTCTTTCTGATATATGCTTTTACACTTCCCTCATCTACTTCTCTCTGTGGATACTTTTTGATTTTAATGGTTGTTGTATTCTTTGCATTCTAGTGCATGAATTCTAATGCATGTGTAGTGTATGCATACACTTGAAATGCCTTGCTTGTAACTATATATTTAAAATAGGCTTACGTGGATTTCATATTTAATATGTTGATGTTCCACATTGAGTACAATTGAGTATAATTTGTGTTGGAGCTGAAAAGCCATTTGAAGCTAGCAGTTGTTCAATGTACAAAAACTTCTGTCTTTCGTGGACAGCAATTTTCTGTTGATAGATGACTTGATTTCTGTTGATGGAGCCATATTTTTTTTTTTGATCTGTTTTTTTCAGAATGCGTATATTTTCTTTAATATTGAAATGGTACCCAAAATAGTAAACTGTTGTTATACTCAGAGCCACATATTGCCCTTTTTTATATTTATACAGTTTACAACTGCTATAATGTCTCCCTTGTATCTGCCCCCTTTATCTGTCACTTATGTGACCCCTATCTGAAAAAATTCAGCAGTTAGTACTGCAACATGTCACATTGATAGGACACAATGAGATTAATTGTACCGTTTCTTCAGTTGATTGTAACCCATGTCCTGTAAATTCATGGAAGTGTCCTTCTAAACTGTAAGCAGGTATGTATTACTGTGCCATTCCAAACATGGGAACTAAAATCACTGGCCAAGCAGGCAGTGTTTTAGCTGTCTGTTTTTCTCTTGGTATTGGCCCCAGCTGGGAAAATTCTCTTTCAGTGAGTTCAACCTCAATCTGTTATCCCAAACAATGCTCTGCCAAGATGTGGAACGAACGGATGGATCAACGGTAGAGGGCAGCAGCACATGCTTCTAGTAGAGCTTGAGGTCATGTGACAACCCTGGCAGATTCATTATAGTACACTATAACTGAAGCCAATGTAACAGAGGTTTTCTGTTTAGCTGTGTCAGAATAATTTGAGAGCTATGACTTGAATATCTGCTTAATTCCAGTAATCTCAACTGCTGCATGTGTGTGATCACCTTTGGGGACCCAATAAATACTTTCATGTCAGAACATTTACATCCATTAAACTTTGATAAATCAATATCTTAAATGATTACTTTTGTACTTTGCCTTTGTATGGATCTTCATATGTGTTCAAAATAAAATGAATTATAAAACTGTTTCATTTTCAAGACTTCCTTAAAACTTCTTTACAACTGAAAACTTTGGCAGTCATGGTCTTTGTGTGTTTTTGGAGGTAAAGTTGTTAGCACCCTCCCAAGGGTAACTCCTTATGTGAAAGACAAGTGAGCTTCACTTTCATTTTTTACACATTCCGAATACATATATGCAGACTTGTCAATTCTCTCAGCAAAAATCACTTTGATGCAATGCCAGATGTTTCCTTCAGTAGATCAAGATCAGTGGTTTCCTTTGCTGGTTGAACCTGTTATTGAGAATCACAGATATCAAAACAGTGGCTAATATCGAAGATATTCTCGATAAGAAACAATGGCTCCAATACCATTCCCTTGGCTTCTGGAATCACTTTTCACCATGATGTATGAGATCTCAGGTTTGAATCACATTCCTTTTCGTTATTTCTTGTGAGAATCTAGACTTTTTGAGGTTGGCAAATGACATTCCCCCCCCCCCCCCACTATAAAACAGTTGCCTTGACTTCTGTTGTTTTAGTTTTATGATTAAATTTCTGAAAATCTGCTAAGAAGGGGAAAATGTCTTAGTCTGGGCGTTCACTGAAATAGTTTTATTTCCAAGTTCACAAATCAAGAAAAGGGATTTTATCCTTGGTGCCTTATTGCTTTCAAGCATGAACAGAATGTGCCGTTGATTAATTGTCATAATAAGTGGCATAGCTCCCATGGGTTCAGACCCTGCTGAGTCACGGACCTCAACCGAGATGGGCCCACACACTACCTTGAAGTAGAGAAAACTGGGTAGGGGCTGGTATGACCTGCTGCTAGATCATACTTCTTTCCACATTGACTTGTTAGAATAGCAGGTGGCATGAAATGACCCTCCATGTTACCACTGAACAATTATTTCTGTGATTCTGGGGTAAAATGGCGGTATCAAAAATCCCAAATGTGAGGAAATCTGGGCATTACCAAATTAGCTTCATTTTTAATTTTGTGAAATTTACACAAAGAAAAGCACAAACCAACTGTCATGATATTCTGATATCATTCTTTTCATTAATATCCACCATAATGAATAACACAGAAAACAAAACCAGGTCGTTGGCATGCGATGACTACAAGGATAACATGAACTCACCACTTTAAAGTTGGACCAAGGGAATAACACTATGAAAGATCTCCTGGTATACTGCGTAGTGTTGTTCCACGACTAAAATCAAATTCAACAAATTGAACAAAACGAAGCCCTTTGATATGAAGAGATTATCAAAGATGCGACTATCTCTTTCATGTTTGAAACTGAACGATATCGTTGCAAATGAACTAGAAATATTAGAATGTTCAAGTAATTCCATTCTTTACAACTAAAACAAAAATGAACAGGAATTGATAGGAAAACCAGAGATTTAACTGAAGTTATGTCAAGAGTCTAGAGGGCTGGCCAGTCACATTACAGACAGAGACAGAGGGTCCTAACTGGAACAGAGAGACCCTTTAGAAGGGTCACAAGTAGGGCTGTGAGCCAATCCTATTGGTGGATTAACAGGAAACTTTCAAGTGTCATGTACCATTATTCTCTGTTTGCCTGTAGCCAACTTTTATACTGCAGAATACTTTCCTATGCTCCTCCTAGGGTATCAGAACTGACCAAGAACTGGGAAAAGGTGCCACAAAAGTTGATGGTAATTACTTCATATCTGATAATACAAGGTTTAGTGAATGTGCCAGCTTAGGTGTCTTTGAAATCTTTTTCCAATTGACACTTTTAGCATATGATCAACCTGGCAGGAATGAAGGTGTGCAGTAAGAAACAAGCTTAGTTTTCATAGCCATGGGCATGTGTGACCATTGACAATATTTGCAAACTTGCTTATTTTACCCTCGACTCTTTCATTTCCCTAACTGGTCCTTAGTTTACTATACTTTGTAAGAAAATATAAGGAATATGAAATTATATTTCAAAATTCAACAAAAGAACAAAACGGTAACAGTTTTCCACAAGATGACTAACACACTACCAATGTTAGGATACAATAAAGACTAACTATTGAATATTCATGAATCCTCCCATTGTCCCACCTTAAGAAGTTAAAGAAACAACAAAACAAAGAGAACCATAAGGTGGTTCGGAAGAAAGCTTTGCAAAGATTTGAGTCAGTTGATTCTAAGTGTCTACAAAAAGGGAAACCACATCAACAGTAATAAAGAATTAATACATGTAAGAAATCTTTTCTGTTGATTGTCACACATTCATTCCTTTGGGAATGGTCCTTGGTTCTAACAGTCAAGGAATTATTAATCACTGTGAATACATTATTATTAAATAAAAGGTTAGACAAGGGTGTTGATGCAATGTAATGATATAACTGTTAGCTACGCAAGGCTCCGACGGTAGGGGTAGGTGTATATATTTACATTCAAGGAACCAACCAGTGAAATTGCAATCACGACATGAACCTATCATGACATAGGACTAACATGATGTAATCACATCATGGGCCTATTCTTACTGTTTTTATTATTTTATTGGTGACAGTTTAAAAGAAAAAACCTCTTCACTGCCGACCTAAAAAATCTCTTCATTTTTTACAAACGAGTGCAAAATTTCTATCTTGAAGCCCAAAACTCTATTTTCCTTCTGAATACAACAATAACATATTCAAAAATAGATTACAATTTTTTAGCATGCAATGATTCATACTGGTTGACAAACAATCATGCAAAAAGGGAAGAAAAAGAAGAGCAAGGAAAATTGATCTCCAAACAAAACTCATAAGAGAGAAGCCATACGGCACGGGTGATTCTATTGTGGGTTCATGTACATATGATGTAACCCTCAAACTATATGGGTAAGTGGTGTCTAAAATGACTGAATCCAAACTGATAACAACATCAAAATAAGATGGTAAACATTGCTGTTCATTGATATACTTACAATGTAAATATTACCAGTCTGTTGATATAACATGACACAACAATTTACAAATTTCACAAAATTATGAACTGTCACCACCGAGGATTCTGATGTAAATAACTTACGGTTTTCAATTTATAGAAACAAGAAACAGAGACACGCGCCTCTGTTTAGAAATGAGGAAGCACAAACCATTAAAATATGAAAGATAACCCTGTCAAGAAATGATGCACAAGGCCAAAACTGTTTACCATCCGAAAGCCCTCGTAGCGTTCTTTTTGCGGTTTAATTGCAGTGGCAAATTGTGATGAATATGAAGTCACAAGATTCTTGTTAACCAATAAAATTGAGTCAGGATCCTTGATTTCAACAGACTGACATATTGTCATGCAAATGTTGCTATTGTGATTGTACATGGGACGAAAAAAAAAAATACAAAGAAAATTGTTAATTGAGATCATCATAAAAAACAATTAGAAAAAGATTCCACTGCTGCCACCCATTGTTTTTGCATAAATTTTAGTCCACTAGATGAGACAGCTGTGCGTCCCCTTAACAACTAAAATAAGACACATGCATGGACTAATCAGTGAGTATTGCTGACTCCCTTCCCTATGATGGTCCGAGCCCCTCTCCCAAAACTAAAACTTTATCAAAAGGTCTTGAAGACGTCAGCCTTAAAGACTGCCTGGGCATTACAGGGTAGGGAAGTTTGGGTGAAAATCAGTGACCTCACTTTAGAACCAGTGTGTGTTTTACACGCTGGCGGCAGCGGAGGCCTCTTCTTCTTTCTTGGCCTTCAATAGGGTGGCTTCATGGAGAGCTTGCTGGGCCAAGTAATTCTCTCTTCGAATTTGATCCCTGACAAAGTCTGGCACATCTGGTATCATGTACGCCAAGGCCATCTTGATCAGATAAATCACATGCTGCAAAATAGAGAACGATCATAATCTACCTGAAGAATTCCATTCAGGTATCATCAGTGTGGAAATGTGAGATGGCATGTACCTGTGGATTGACCTTCAGGTAATGATATTGAATGGCAGATCATACTCTACCTGAGGAATTCCATTTGAGAATCACTAAGTGTGGAAATTTGAGATGGTAGTATCCCTGTGGACTGACCATCAGGTAATGGGACTGAAGGACAGATCATAATTAGCCTGAAGAATTCCCTTCAGGTATCACCAGTGAAAAAGTCAAGCAATGTGTGAATGTGATATTTTAATCTGCTACCAACAATAATAGCAGCCAACATGTTGAGTTGAACATGAGACTACATACTGGGTTCTGTACATGTGGCCTCAATACATATTACATTCCACAGATTCCCCTGCCCCCAAATTAGCTCCTTTCGAATGATGCTACCCTCATACTAGCTCCTTTCGATGATGCCATATGATACCTTACATGTTCTTAACAGCTTATCAACATACTGGACTTTTTAGATGTAACCTCATACCAGGTTCTTTCGATCTGACCCTTACATCCACTTCATTAGAAGTGACTGGATACCCTGATCGTAATTTTTAAGTTTCAGGATCAGAAAGTTCAATGGGCTAATCAAGGACCCTATATCATGTTGATTGTGAACAACAACTACATCGGACAACAGAAACTGAAAATAATCCCTACAGAGCCACTGTAAACAGCTTAAATGAACAAGCCATATTTGAGTCAACAGAAAATTTCCAATTCCTGCCACAATTTGATCTGGGAAACAAAGACTGCAAGACGGACACTCTAGTGTTCATGCTAAAGTATTAAAACTGGTAGGGAAATCCCTCTCTAAAAAAATTAGGGAAATATTTTCAAAATCAATCAGGGAGTTGTCACACACACACAAGATTCTATTGCAATTTAGTGTGTGTGTATTTGCAATTGTTCCTATGACCTCAGCTGCAGAAAAGTGTATGGGATTTTCCTGCATACGATTTATCTTTGTGAGGGATTCAGAGAAAATAGAAGGATTCACACAATCCCACACCTTAGTGCGAACACTGCTCTAACCATCAAAAATGTTACTTCATGCAAGATTCCTTACAACTGACCCTTATACCAACTTCTTCAGATGTTTATGAACATACTGGGTTTACGTAATACTCAATTGTAATAAAATATAGCAAATTACATTCTTGACAATAAGTTTTTCTTTTTTTTTGGGGGGGGGAAGGGGATGGGCAATAATTATACAGACATTTGGGCATAAGCCTCCATCATTGTAAACTCGACTGTTACACTGTGTTTCTGTGGTTAGTTTTACTGATTGGGAAAGTAGTTTGGTATCTGTCCTCCTCAAGGGAGAGGGATGACTGATTCCACACACAGTAATGGTATCAAATAAAAATCAGTGGTTTCATTTGAGATTTCATTTCAAAATCTTTGGTTGACAATATGTGATCAGTAATATGTTGCACAAGAATACATAAACAAAAAGTGTGAATGTTAATTACCTCGTACAGCAAAACAAACACCAGCTTCATGGCCAGGATTATCCAATTGTCTGTGGTGTAGTTGTAAGGTGGATCCGGTCCTGTGTAGTAGCCACGGTATCTAAAAACAATCATATCAGTGAATGATGTTCTCTTTCTTTGTGATGACAATTGCAAGATAACCCGTTTCATAGAGTAGGCCAAAGAAAAATATGTTATTGAAGCTCCATCTCTCAGGAAATGACAATCACTGACATTAGTATGATCCAAATGTATAATAAAAGTCAAGCAGTGTCACTCAGTAGGTCCAGCTACACCACATGTCAAACTGTGTCAAATGTAAGGTCAAGCTGTCACATTGTGGGGGAGCTGTCACATTACAGATCCAGTTGTGACACATGCAAGGTCAAGTTGAGTCATTAAACACAATGCAGAGATACCTCATCAATTTCCCTCCATTCTCATCAACTTACAATGTTACCAACCCTTACTCTGTATCCTGTCTTACCCCGATCCCTCCTCTCTTTCCAAACCTCTTCCATATTATTATTTCTCCTGACCTCTATTGCCCTGTGCTCTACCATGTTTCCTACCCTCTCTCACCCTGACCCACAGCCCCTATCCTTCTTTGTCCTATCATCTCTACCCTCTCACCTGCCCTGACCCCTTTTCCACTTGCTTGACAGTTTAGATGCTGCTGGCATAGTGAGCCATAATATAGACATCACCAGTCATCAGGTCATCTAGACCTCACTAAACTCCCTATCAACCTCAATGAGCTCACCTGCTACCTCAATGAACACTCACAACCTCAATGAAATCACACACCTAAAACCTCAATAAACTGACCTACCTCAATGAAGTCAGCCATAACCTCAGTGAACTCACCTACATTCTGTCACATTCATAAACTCTTCTGCAGGTGCTACTGGTTTAGAGCCATTCTCAAAGTAGTTAACATCGAAAACCGAGAGAGAGAACTCCATATAGCCTGCCAGACCACCCTCTCCATATCGTCTCTTGTAAACAGCTTGTGGAATGAACTCAGAGGTGAAAGCCAGGACCAGGGCCTAGGAAAATTAGGTACATAAATACCAGATGATCATTTATGAGATATATTATGGAGAGAAATTAAATTAGAGAAAAATACAATATATTAAAAGTACCATGTTAAAAGAAGGCCATGCAACTGCTGCTTGCTGAACTGCGACTTGTGCAGTGGACATGCATTCCTATAGCATGGTGGCACAAAAGAGCACTCACAAAAAAGCTGCAGAGCTTTGAATTATGAGCTTGCACACAGCAAAGAAACTAATGTAAATGCTCACTGTAGCCAATGATACAAAAGATATACAAGTTTGCTACAAATGCAAAAAGCTCACTAATGGTGCTGCAAAAGATGAGGCTCACTAATGCTGTACTCTTCAATTGTCGTACCATGCCCCCCCCCCTTTTTACTTTAAAAACACACTGTCTTATATTTTGTCTTTTCCCTCCCATACTACAGTGGGCATCAAATGCTCCCACGTGACAATCCAAGTGCAGGATGTAATAACAATCCAAGTTATTATTAAAGATTGTGATCAGATAGTTATGATCATGTATGTGATTGTTTATGTCATGATGGTTCAAATGATCTCACTTCCAGTTACAGATTATCCTAGCACCAGCTGACTCTCTTACTGCCAGTCACTGACTATCCTAGCACCAGCTGACTCTCTTACTGCCAGTTACTGACTGTCCTAGCACCAGCTGACTCTCTTACTGCCAGTTACTGACTGTCCTAGCACCAGCTGACTCTCTTACTGCCGGTTACTGGCTATCCTAGCACCAGCTGACTCTTCTACTGCCGGTTACTGGCTATCCTAGCACCAGCTGACTCTCTTACTGCCGGTTACTGGCTATCCTAGCACCAGCTGACTCTCTTACTGCCAGTTACTGACTATCCTAGCACCAACTGACTCTCTTACTGCCAGTTACTGGCTATCCTAGCACCAGTTGACTCTCTTACTGCCAGTTACTGGCTATCCTAGCACCAGCTGACTCTCTTACTGCCAGTCACTGACTAGCCTAGCACCAGTTTACTCTCTTACTGCCAGTCAGTTAATATCCTTGTGCCAGCTGACTCTCTTACTGGCAGTTACTGACTATCCTAGCACCAGCTGACTCTCTTACTGCAAGTTACTGACTACCCTAGCACCAGCTGACTCTCTTACTGCCAGTTACTGACTATCCTAGCACTAGCTAACTCTCTTACTGCCAGTTACTGACTATCCTAGTGCCAGCTGACTCTCTTACTGCCAGTTACTGACTATCCTAGCACCAGCTGACTCTCCTACTGCCAGTTACTGACTATCCTAGCACCAGCTGACTCTCTTAATGCCACTTACTGACTATCCTAGCACTAGCTAACTCTCCTACTGCCACTTACTGACTATCCTAGCACCAGCTGACTCTCTTAATGCCAGTTACTGACTATCCTAGCACCAGCTGACTCTCTTACTGCCACTTACTGACTATCCTAGCACCAGCTGACTCTCTTACTGCCAGTTACTGACTATCCTAGCACCAACTGACTCTCTTACTGCCATTTACTGACTATCCTAGCACCAGTTGACTCTCTTACTGCCAGTTACTGGCTATCCTAGCACCAGCTGACTCTCTTGCTGCCAGTCACTGACTAGCCTAGCACCAGTTTACTCTCTTACTGCCAGTCAGTTAATATCCTTGTGCCAGCTGACTCTCTTACTGGCAGTTATTGGCTGTCCTTCTTAAGTTTACTGGCAATTGCATTACCGGTTACTGAATATCCAAGTGATGTTTACCAACCATCCAATTGACAGTTACTGACTGTTATTTGGTCTGAAACAAGAAGTCACCGAAAGCAGGAAGCCTATTTTTTTTAAGTAGTACTTACATTTGTGAGAACAGACAAATTCCCAATGGCCAAAAGGATTGCATACCATGCACCTGAAAAGCAAAATACACAAAGAATTAGAATCAAGCAGGGATTCACCTAAACTGTCCCAATAACTACCATCCAGTAGCCACCAACCCTGTCACATGTATCTCTAAGTCAGACTTTGGAGCATGCTAGAAAAAATTGGAAGAATGCAAGACAATAATTCTGGTAAAAACTGGAAAACTGCTTTCAAAATCTGTGGCATCTGGTAGACGAAATGTTTTTTCTCAATCTTTTTTTTTAATGCTGTAGGTTTGTATTTTATTAATGAACACATTCAAATTAAAACTCGAAAACTTCAATAGAGGTACCACCTTACCACAAGAAACTAAAACTTCTCCTACTTTTTCCTAAGATATCTAGATAATCCCCACACCAAGGATGCAAAATAGTCCTTACAATCAGTTACACTGGGATACTACAAAGAGTGCTAGGAGGAAAGGCTAGGAAAGACAAGATGGATTGCTACCACAACTAACTACTCACCGATGTCTTGGGCCCTGGCAGCATATGGCCTACGAAGTTGTGAGATGAACTTAAAGGCATCAAGTCGGATCTCAATGAGGTTGTTCAGAAGAGCAAAGAAAGGTGCCAATGGGAATGCTGCCACAAAGATGGTGGTGAAGCCAAACTGAACCACTGGAATACAAAGATATCAAAATGGTGAAGTCACATTGAACACACTGGAATACAAAGACATGGGAAGGATGGTATAGCAGAAATTAACCATTGGAATACAAAGATATCAGAACCACTGGAAGATACTAGAATGGCAGTAAAAGGCACAATGAGCCAATGGAAAACAAACTGAATAACTGGAATACAAACATAGACATGAGAATGGTGGTGAAACAAAAAAGCATAACTGAAATAAAAGGACATCAGGATGGTGGTGAAGGCACACTGAACCCCTGGAAGACAAACAAAGGTACTAGAATGGTGGTGGAGCAAAAATGAACGACTGGAATACAAACACACCAGAATGGGGGTAAGACAAAACTGAACTGGACTCCTTCACTTGCATTTTGCTGCAAATGCAAAATGCTATACACATCAGTAGCCAAGGTCCAATAATGCAGGTGAAGAAATTTAAGCACTCTTATGAAACATGCACTAGACCCAGAAGTGAGGGTGTCTATTAAACATAGCCCACATTATAGAAAAATTAATGCAGTGGGCCAGTCAAATATCAGAAGTCCTAATGTTGGTATGATTTGGGCCAGCTAAGCACAAATTCTCCTGTTCATACTGGGTGGAGTTTACTTTCACAAGTGGGCCGTAAGTGGCATGACTTATCTTCTGCAGCGTCTGCTGCTACGTATGCTTCACACTGTGCAATAGGTTCGGTCCACATTTATGATATAATCAATGCAATGCATGCAGAGTAATGACGCACATTTCATAATAAATTATAATAATTAGGAGTACACTGAAAACCTGAAGGAAAAGGCTGTGTGCGATCATAACTTTTTCCTATTTTCAAATGTACATGCGAGGTTGTACATAAGGGGTGGTGACTAACAGCCCTGTGGGCTGCATGCAGAGCACCAGTGATTTTTTGGTGGCCCGCTAGCTATCTCAAGAAAAAGAAACTGGAGCACCATTGGTGCAAGCTCATACCTCAGCACCCTTTTATGTGTAATAATGTCAAATCATAGGTACCACTAACTGAGTATCATTATACCAAATCATCAACATTGTACAAGAGAATCTGTAGGACTGCACGATTCCATAAACTAGAGCGCCAATAGTGCTGAAGTTTGATCTTGGTCAATAAATTAAAGTTATGAAAATTTTGATTGGTAATACCAAATAACAATGCTTATAATTAGCATCACTATTCACATCCAATAACTATGAAAACTATCAATTTTTATTAATTTGTCTTGATGGTTTGTACTGGCTGTGGGTATATGAATTAGTGCTAATGTGGAAAAGTGAATTGTCACAAGTCATCCAAAACCAATTTAAATCACTAATTAGTCACTCATTAGTGGTCATTTACATGTGACTCATAATGGGGACCCGCCTACTTGACCATTGATCTGTCACTAGAAACTTGACACAGAATTGACAGGTTTGTGAAGACTAACTGAAGTTCATGAAACAACTCCCTCTACTGTCCATATACTGGTCAACTTACCTGAGGGAAATAGTACACCAACTGACACTGTCCCATTACTTTAACAGTAGGAGAAGCAATTTGAGGAATTTTGTAAAATGGGCCATAGGATCCACATGAAACCATAGACTACAAATTCATGAACACCCTAAGATAACCACTAGCAGAGTATCATTATGACAAACCATCAGCATTGTACAATAGAATATGTAGGACAAGAAGACCTTTGCAGAATTCCCTAAAATGAACCATAGGGTCCACATGGGACCTTAGAATGAAAGTTATGTGTGTGCTCCAAATTGTGTCCTAGTTTAATGAAAATCCATGACACAGGTGCGAAAAGCAGCATTCCAAACAGAATTTCATGGCCCACATGGGGTCTAAGACAAAAAATCCCTGGACACCCTGAAGGGATCATTAACAGAGCATCATTGCGACAATCTATCAACATTACAATAAAATCTGTCAGAGAAGCATTTTGTAGAATTTAAAAAATGGGCTACTGGGCACTAATGGGACCTTGGGACCAAAAATTCCTGAACACTCTGAATGGTCCACCACTCAACAAACATTGTGTCTGGATTTCAGACGAACGCATGAAAGCATGTAGGAGGAGAAGCAGTTTGGTATGAGCTAAAAATCGTCAGTGCCAGACATATCATTGAATGCTGTCATTACTTATCAACATGTTTCGTTATGTTTTTTTCATGGCACCTGTGTGGCAATACTCTATTCAGCATGGATATTTATCATCATGAAACAATGAAACCAGGAACTGAGGAAATTGTCCTTACCCATTTCCAGGTATTCCTTGAAGAGCCCTCTTGGTCCAAGATCGGCCAAGTCCAGATCCTTCTCCCACTGTTCGTATTTTCCGCCGCCCTTCTTGGCCTCTTGACGGCCCCGGTATTGCCGAATGCAGTTCAGGATGACCCTGAGGATAGAATCAAACATCATAACTAGAGCCGTCAATGACACAAACTTCGACTAAAGACGGCATACAAGTTAGTAACACTAGATTAAAAGTTGAAAGGGCAATGTCCATAATGGTATGAGGAGTTGTGAATGGGGGGTTAGGGTGGGTTACTATTCTTCTTCTGTTTGCTGGTCATTTTACTGTTTTTCTACCTATCAGTTGTATCATCTTGATGCAGCCTTCGATAATGAAGGCCATGCCAACAATAATACATATTCGCCAAAGCAATATCATTCACCTTTGGTTAAGCTATACCATAAAAAGTAGGGGGTTACACTCCCTATTTCGCATCAGTTTCTTAAAATTAGCTGATTTTCTGAAGGCAGTCATCATCGAGACATAATACAAGATCACAGTACGAATAAAGAATAATGGCAATATCTTAAAGTTTTAATTTGAAACAGTTCGAAGCCATACTTTTTTATTCTTGTGAAAGTGAGTACAAAATACCCCCTTCAAGTTTAGCAGTCAACAACAGCTTTTGCATATTCATATTTGCTATTAGTTTATACCAAATGGTGATAAAGGGTGTATCATATATTTCATGGAAAATTGTCATTAATTATAATCAACCATCACGACCAAAATACGTAACCATGTAAAATACTGGAAAAAAATTAAATTAATTCATGTAAAATTTAAAACTAACTCTTTATACGGGCTGGTTTCGTTGTTAGTATCAACGAAAATACTCCTTCTTCAACCATTGTCCTTAATGGTTTCCACTGACCTAGGCGTGACAAACAAGTAGACTGCATGCTCTGCATCAAAGACACCTGGCTTGCGTATTACACGTTGACTACTGTAAGAAAATTATGGCACACAAACCTACCGTACATTACAGCCACCAAGCAGGACTAATCCACGCTGCTATACCAAACCACGCGTTGCAAGGAGATCGAAAATAATAGAAACTGGATTTTGGACACAAACAGGCGAATTTCATTTCGCATTTTCTCCATGGTTTTGCAATCAATTCTCACCAAATTCACGAACGACATTTACAACAAGTGTAAAATCAAAATGAGATTAGTTAATTTTCGATTTTTTGCCTTATTCGAGAGAAATTGGCCATTTTCCGAAAGGGTCCATTTCGGACGCCAACCTGTCCATAAAAACGCCATTGTACCGAATTTCGCTTAAAAAAGTACAACTTTTGTGCACGAGAGACCCTTCTAACAGTGTGCAAAATTTCAAGAGGTAACTCCGAAATCCATAGGAGGAGTAGGCTTTTTGGCGAAAAAATGAAGAATGATCGCAAGCGAGAAAACTAAATCGCCGATCCCCGCCAAATGTTACGGACGCACGCCGCCGTACACGGTCCACCCGTCCACCAAATTTCAGCTTCGTAGCTCCCGTAACGACCGAGAAATCGCCGTCGAAAGGGCCCCAAAAGCACTTATCGGTGGGCACGACTGCACAAACTGCTCTGGGGATTACATTACTTCGACTGAACTTCGTTCAAGTCGAAGTAAAAATTGTGTCACTGGGCTCACAATACTTTGGAGAAAACTCTTGGATATTTTCACAGGTTGAGAGCGGAATGCCTTCCACTTTTAATAAATGCTGTCTGCATCAAAGAAATTCCATCAACACAGTCTAAAGTAAACCATTTCATCAGCAGTCTGCAATTACAGGACTTGAGTAACTTCAGATATGACATGTTTACGAAATATTCAAACTTCATTGGGGCAAGTAAATAAAAGTTAAAAAAACTTAATAAATTCTGTCAAAGGACACACACATGAACAAGCTTGGCTACAAAAGACAAATGTTAACAAGATCATAGCTCAGTTAGCATGGTGAGGAACATGCAATTTAAGCTAAACATCAAGACTACTTTGAAACTATGATTAATAAGATCAAACTGACCTTTGACCTCACACACACCTCTGAGGAGTGGCTATTTCTGCTATGAGTTGGTCTAACTGATCAACACCTTTCACGTATTCCCCCACTTGCCAGTCATAAAACAGATCCAACTCCTGGTTCTCTTCTATAATACTTATCTCCCCCCCCAAAAAAGTACCTTGCGGATGAAAAATGGGAAGTGACGCGATGACTTACGGAGTACCCAGTTCCATGAAGTTGTTGAAGAACTGTTTGCCACACATGGTGATGGCAATGTTGATGAACAACTCCTGCATGCATCCGGAGGCATCACACTAATAACGAGAAAGAAAGAAGATAATATCTACCAGCACCTCTCCAAGAAGAGACGGTATCTCACATTACTCTTATCTTCAGGTAAATTCACGCCTTTCCAAGGAGGCAGAGTAACATTTTACCTCTGTGAATGTGTGAATCAAACCATTGTATTACCAAGCATTCTCTGTGCATCTCTCTCTTAAAAATAATCAACGTCACAAGACAATTTAGTCATGCTGAAAACGAGATGCATAAGGTGCCTATAAAAGGTAATCCTAACAATATTTCTAAAAAGGGTACAACCCAATTGAGCAAATTGGCTATATGGTCTATGTTATTTCAGAGCACATTTACTTAGCGGTACCCACAGCCATCAATGAATGCCTGATGGCTATGGCTATCGGTGAACTCCGTCATTCCGAGCCCTGCAAATTAGACACCGTTTTACCTCTGCCAATCTGAAACAACCTTTGCTCTTTAATCAGACTACACTGAAAGGAAACTCACTTCTTCCTGACGAAGACCAAAGATCTTTCCATAGTCTGAAGGGTTCCCTGGCAATCTAAAGAGAGAGACAAAAGAGAGATGATTCTTTACCAATTAAAACTAATTGTGCTCAACATTCGATACTACTGCAGAGAATATCAAACAACAACAAGGCAGTCAATACAAAACGCTACAGTAGAAGGCAAGACTTACTTTCCCTTCAAGAATGCAATGTAGAAACTGGTGGAGTAGTAGTTAACGAATGCAAAGAGGTACATCTTGAATGTAAAGCTGTCCTCGTAGTCAGTCTCAGTACGGTGTAACTCTGACAAAAACACAAGAAAGATGAATGAGATATTAAAATGCAATTTTCATATCCTAACATAGGTGCCTAGGCAAAATGTGACATGTCCCCTAAGCAATTTCAGTCCCAGCTCAAATGGGTGACAAGGTCCAACCTTAATACAAAAGAATGACACAGTCCACCCTTAATGTGAGTGACAAGGTCCAAATGTAATGGGCGACAAGGTCAAACCTTTATTGGTGAGAAACACCAACTTTAATGGGTGACAAGATCCAACTATAATGTGTCAGAGACTCTGTTATATTTATTATTACTTTTTTCATGTTTCTGTTTTGGACCTGAAGTTACCCTGAGACACCGTCATCTTCCTTCTGATCAGAATGACTTTTTCTGTGCCTTGTTATGATTGGTTCCATTGACTGCATGTTCCATAACAAGGTCCTGGCAAGCACTCCTGACTCTGACCATTCATGGACCGGACGAAAAGACAATGACCATGGACCATATCACCACAACAATGAAATGTCAACATGACACAAATGTCAGAAAGGTGCCTTTCTAGTGGACAGAAACATCTGTGCTGACTACGATGGGATTAAAAGTCTTCTGTAACTTTCTAATCCAACAAAATCTGTTTGGAGAAATGAAATACCCATCAAACATATCAAATACTACTACTTGCTCATGGAGTGCCCTGTAAAGTACTCTGCTTAACAGTGTCAGAGTGTGTTGACATGTGTACGTACACCCAGTGCAGTGCTAAAAATATGTGGAGTTAATGCAAAATAATAACTCACCCAGATTGGTCAACCACACTGCAATTCTTTCATAAACCTGAAGACATCAAGAAGAGAATAGAACGTGAAATGGTGATGTGTGTGACAGGTAAGACGGAATTAAAATGCTTGCAAGGTTTGACATATGGGACATGTCATATCAGCAACCATACCGGACATGTCATGTAACAGGGACCTCAATAAAAAAAAAAAACAGCTGTTCAGGATCACTTGAACAAATCACTATATTTGACAGAGGTATATCTGTGTCACTATAGGATCTCCACAGCATCGTTATTCTCTACAACTTTGTTTAACATAGACACTTAGACACTGTGATACCGCTGTTAACATACGATCTCTACAATTCTGTTTTAATATTGACAGTATGACACAGTCCTGCCTTCTCTACAGCTTTGTTTAATATGGACAGTAAGATACAATTCTAACTTGAGCATCTGTACAGCTGTTTTAATATGGACGCTATGACCACAGTCCTGTCTCAGTCAGCATAGGATCGCTACAGCTGTTTTAATATGGACATTATGACAGAGTTCTGTCTCAGTTGGTCAATATACAATCTCTACAGCTATGTTTTAATACGGGGCAGTATGACACAGTTCTGTTTGCGTCAATGCATGGATCTCTACAGCACTTAGTCTAACACAGAACACTGGTGAAAGACGTAAAACATTACGTTCCTTTTGGGGGGTTTTCGGGTTTTTACTTACATTTTGGAGGATCATAATGATGATGACAGATATACCAGAGGCAGTCACAGATGTTACGATGGAGGACATCGAACTCACAAACTCGCTGTTGGTCCTTGCCAATGCCACCTTGACAGCAATACGGTAAATAATGACCGCTATGACGGCTGCCACCACAAGGAGAATCTAAAAGGCCAAAATAAGACCAAAGAAGTTACATACAGGATCCATCTAAAGTAATTCACTCTGCATTCACTAAATTTACCAAGCCTCAAGAGGTCAAGTTTTAGACTACACGGACATATTTGATTAAATGTTTTTTTTTTTTCCTTCAAAGTTGTGGTAAAATTGTTAGGCTTGAAATGACTGACATATAGGACTGACAGTTATAACCTGCATAGCATTGCCATCAATATTATTTCTATTTATAATTACAAACCTGAAACAAGATGGCTGACAATTCCCTTCTTTTTTTTCTTTTTTTTTTGTTATTGAATTCTCCCTCTGATTTCTCAATACAACATTGTAGAGCAAAATAAAACCCACAACCTTATCATGACAAATCCATTTCTGCTCAATAATAATTATGCAAAACACATGAATATTCATCTAACAATCATCTCTAAAACTGAAGTAATATTTTCATTTTATGTAGAGGGGTGTGGCAGTCACAGCTGATTAAAATCTACCTCAATTGTCAACTTCCTACACTTTCATGAGGATTGGTTTAATTTAATTAATGTCCTGTGCATAAGAACAACAACAACAAAAAAAAACTTCACAATATTCAAACCATAGAATTACAGGAGTCAAAAAACGTTGGACAATTTCAAACCCTCAAGAAAACATTCAACTCTGATGCAAGAAATACAACATATTTTATATTTTTAACGTAGGATTTAACATTGAAATCATGCATAGTCCCTCAAATTTTCACTGGTTTAAGTTATAGTTATTCTCAAATATTGTTGCTCAAAATATTCCATGAGCATTGCTTTTATCTGCAAAATAACCTTTATAAGGAAAAGGATTGCATTTCTATGATTGGTATTATATTCATAACCATTAATTTTAGTGTCAACTATTTTCAAACTTTCAGACAACTACCCCTCATATAGTTAAAATCATTCTACTGACATGCTATTACTTTTCACACCCCTCTACATTATCATAAACACTTACATTGTATCAAGAAGCTTGCTGTATTTAAATTGACCAATGTCTTTGCTTCCAGGTCAACACAAACAAAATGAATATATTTGCCAATTCCCCACAACTCACTGCTGTGGGTATTCACAAATGACTATTCATACCCCTTGCTTAAAAGGCATTCAAAATCAATTCTGACACCATGCCCTCTATGCCTAGGCTTGCCCTCTGATGGCTGAGTAAAGAGGGTATAAGTCTGAGATGTAAATTTAACATTTTTAAAAATTTGAAAGTGAGATCTGCAAAAATCATATTTAAAGTTGTCACAGATAAGACAGTAGATGTCATTTCTAGCCTCTTTTTTTTTTGCAAGTTTTGTCTTGTTTGTGAATTGAACATCATCAGGATACTATCCTCTGGTCTCTTTTTTGAGTTTTTCAATTATTATCTGGGGAATTATTAAATCTTTTACAAGTATTGTACAAAACTTTAGAATTATTTCGAATAATTTATATCGTAAAGCTCATTAGTACCAGAGCAAAACATACCCAACATGGTTCTTCGTCAACTTTGGAGTTATTTTATTTCTAACAATATTGTGAACCAAAACTATTAGTTACGATCATCAGATTCACTTATAAATTAATGTTCTCAATAAATCGAACATGTCATCCGGACATCAATGCATTAAAAACATAGCAACTCTAAATCTAATCTTAGATGGGATGTTACCATGGGGACAAAGGAAATCATCACTTTAAATGCAGTAAGCTTCTTTCTACGATCAATTTAATATTGTTAGAAATAATTTTCATAAAAATGAGAATATCATATATATCATTACAACGAGAATAATCAAATATATCAGAGGTGAGAGCTTTTGCACTTACCTAGCAAAGCCACAGCATCTCATAAAAGAATAACAAGTAAATCATATGGATATTTTATGATTTGTATAATACATGGTGACACTGCATTGGGTTTAAGTGATACAACAAACCCAACAATGACATGCAATTGATACATTAGAATACTAACTACAAAGTAAATGCGAGGCATGCAGAGACGCAGGCAAGAGGTACGACAGACTGTTCACATTCTCTATCAATGCACTGGTATCAACTGAAGACTACTTACAAATTTTTAGGACATCTATCAAGAACATGTCACAATATGGATTCTTTTGTATTAGAAATGGTAAAATGTTATTGCAGAGTCATATATATATTTTGAGCGAGAAACTGTGAATTTAAAGTAACCCATGTTGCACTGAAATTGATATATGGAACAACACGCCCAAGATTGAATACATCCACCTATGTTTCCTTAAATATTGCCCATAATCTTGTTCCATAATATGATTACAAAAATATGGAAAGTTTCAAATATAACCAATCACAAAAGAATCTCATGTCCCTTTGACTCAGTAGATAGATGAAAGAAAAACTGGCTTACCATGAAGGTGATGAAGATTAAGGAATTGATAAATCTAGGAAAACGATCCCAGTATGAGGCATGAGGCTCAGTTTCCTATGGTGAGTGGAGGCAAGGTGCAACAGAGGAGGAAGGGAGAGGCAGCGAGGAAAGTGGTGAAGAGGAATCAAAGACAAAGGAAGATGGGTTAGTAAAACAGAAAGGGAAAAAAAGACTGAAAGTTAATAAGAGAAAAGAATTACGTCAGTAACAAGGAATTAACAAGATTAAAAGAAAACTAAAGATAGCAAAGAGAAACTAAAGATCGGTAGGTTATTAAAAAAAAACCAAGATGGCTGTGAGACAAGTTCACCTATTAGTGGCTGAATGAGAGTTTGGTTCTAATCCTTGGTATTGCTTTAGATGCCTTTCACATGTGCATGAAGCTAATACGACGGATGTAGCAGGTCACGTATTACACTCATCTTTGCTTTCATGGTTTCTAGCTTCAACAAATTGAGGTGACATGAACAACAAAGACTACATGCAACAATGCTGGATGATTTCTGTAGCACACACATCACTTTCTGAGGGAGCAAATCATCTTTTTAGGACAGGCTAAGGTGAACTTTTTGAGGAAACAGCTTTTCTCGCAGTGACAAATTGGAGGTGACTTTAACAGCTAATGAGAGTAATTTCTGTGGAGCTTTTGCTTATTTGTTGCTTATTTTGGAATTTTGCATGCAGAAAAATTTTCCACAATATTCAGCAGGAATCAATAAACAAATGAAGAAATTAGCCACGAAACAAAATATTCAGAGAGGGAAAAAGATGGAGAAAGGTAAGAGAGGAGAAAAGAGGAAAAGAGATAACAGATTGTTCCTGGAATAAATATAATGAAACAAACAAAAAGTGCATAAAATGAAAACCAATCTCCAACCAGGAGAGTTTTGAAAGAGTGCACCGATTATAGGAAACCCTCAGAGACAGAGAGAATTTAAAATGAGGATATGAGATAAAAACACCCATTCTCTGTCCCATCTTCTCTTTCAGTTTCAAAATCATCTTTGGACAAACCCTTACCATGAACAGAATGGATGCAATGGAAGCAGCGATTCTTGGGAATTTGTTCCTGAGTGCCATGTATGGTTCTGTCAACTAATGATGTGCGCCGCCGCACAGAAGATGAAAGTTTCAAACATGACAATATATATATAAAGACAGTCTCTGGTGAAATAACATGTCTTTTAAAAAACAAGTGGAAAAAAGAGGTAAGAAAAAAATGGGAAAGATCGACAAAAACATGAGAAAAATGTTGCTCTGTGAAAGTTACTGTAAGAGGCATGCAAGAAAAGCAAAAGTGACATGTTTAAAGAATGTGGCTCACACTTATGTGAAGGGAACAATTTTTTTTTTTCAAACTGAGCAGATACTGAATTTGAGAGTAACATTTGCTTTCATGTTGAAAAAACTTTCAAAGATTTGGCAAAAACACTTTTGCAAAATCCAAACAAACTGAGAGGATCAAAAGGCAGTATGAGATCAGTTTGTGAAATATTTCAGAAACTGGAAAAACAAAATTGTTCCCTTGCGACATTTACAAACAGAATTAGACATCAAGCCCACTACACGCCATTCAAGCTACACAGCACAAAGTGAGGCCACTGCAATGGAAAATGGAAGCTACAGAACATAGAAGAGAAATATAAATTGAGAGGTGTTAGTGATGGGAGTAAGAAAAGGCTGGGTGAGTCCAAACAATAACCCAAACTGCTGCGACTGGGTGTGAAATACATTTCCACCGTGGATGGTCCTTACCATAAACAAAATTGTTATGACTGCCATAACCAAGCGAGGAAACCTTGTATATAAACTAATATAGGGTTCGACCAGCTGCGACACCAGACAAGTAGTCACATTTATGACCCCAGGGAAAGAGAGTAACAGAAAATTTGATGTGAGTATAATTCAAGCTGGAGATACTGTGCTCCAATCATCCACATAATTCATAGAGAAGGCATTATAATAACCAGAAATCATATGAGGTATTTCACAGACCACTTCAACATCTTGTTCATCTTGCTGTTTGAAGAAAAAAAATTCTCTAGTCCCTAATGATTTCCAGTTGCCTAAAGGTTTATGAAAATGCCATGTAACACTAGTAAATCACTGTAATATGCCGTATTCAACCTTGAAATTAAACACCAGTGAAATAATTTGATTAGGTTCATTGAAGATTGACAGGTCACAGGAATTAAGGTCACACCTCTGCTACAATGTCACAAACTATCATAATGTTTCTCTCTAAGATTATAAAGAAATGCAGAGGATATTCAGGTAGTTTTCCCTATGTGACATCACAGATTTCCCATCATGCAATGTATTCTTTAAATAACCGTAACTTTCTAATAAACATGCAACTAACTTTAAGGTTTTCACAGGTAAACAGATAAAAAAAATTTTACGGAAAAGCAATCTTCTTCAGAAGCCAATCTCTTCTAGTAAAACTTGTAAACCAAACCAAACAATCCGTCTTCACTCCCACACATTACAAGTAGCAATCATTTCAATAGCTAAAATTTGGAATACTGGTATGCCATGAGATCAATATTAACGGTCCGATGCAGCTGTAAATGAATACATTCTAGGATATACTGTTACGCAAGATGTAAGCAGTGCATCACATACCTAAAGACTCAGTACCGATACCCTGGGACAAACAATTTTCCACCAATGACTTGCACAATTTAGTTGGATCACTGGCATGTTATTGATAACAACGTTACACACTCCATGAGGTTCCACTTGTGACAAAATTACACTGTAATTTATATTTCACACACCTGTCTCAATTTGAACAAATTCTCTTTATTAAAATCAAATTTTCCAGATTAAGAATGAGAAAATGTCTTCTTCCTTTGGAGGCCTCCAAACTGAATTTAATCCGAAATATCGTTTCCCTGCAAACCTGGATAATCTTTAATCAGATATCAATCTTCCTTTTAACTTCTATCAGTATGAGGCCAGAAACCACAAATGAAGAACTACTATCTTATAAGAAACTATCATCAATAAGAAACTATCATCAATAATGAACTACAATCAATAAGAAGCTATCATCAAGAGGAATCTAGCCTTAACAAATTATTACAACTATCAACAACAAAGAGAAACCTAAAACATATGACACTCAAGTAGAGAGAAAAAAATTACAAAATCTGCAATTTTTGTGGAAAGGAATCTTTCCAAATACTTCGGGACAAACAATACGCTGCCACAACATGCAAACATACATGCCAGGCCCATTAACAAGCAGGTATTAATCTTGCATGCAGTATTACAGGTACAGGTTAAAAGTGAAATCTTCTGGATTCCAACAATTGGATAAGTTGAGCAAATTCAGGTCACTGTTTCTGTTAATAATTTTGCAGCACTAGTCTGGTACCCACAATGCACTTGTGGTTTTACCATGAATACTAATGTCATTGTGGAAGCCATGACACGGGGAAATTTTCTGACGAGATTCAGGTAGGGTTCTTCCAGCTTGCAAGGAGAAAAATGTGTACAGTTTTAAAAGGGGAAACACATCAAGATATAATGATGGCATAATCCTCACATCACATTCATGTCCAATCATCTATGTGAGCATCGGGGATGCAACGTCAGCGTGGTTGTTGGCGTCTGCGAAGTCAGCCACCACTGGCCTTAAAAATAACTGCAAACCTACATTCCTTCAGTAATTACTGTTCATCTTGTAACAACATATCCAGAATTTTCATGATTTTTCAAATAATCACCAGCAAAGGGTTGTTCATTGAGAAAAACAAAAGATGAACTAAAACAGGAGAAACTAGCCGTTCAAGAAAATGAAACTTAGCTAAAGGCAGGAAAATTTGAAGCCACTGACTTACAAAAAGATGGGATGAAAATGGTATCCTGTATTCTAAAGGATTCTACGGAAGGGTTCTTACTAAAGCTAAAGCTAAGCTAATGGTTTCAAGAGGTAACTATATTTGCTAAGTGAAAAAGATCAATAGTCACTGAAAGATGAAGACACCCTGGAGAGCATATTGATCAAACTTCTGTACAAAAATGTTGTTGCAGGAAGTTCTTTAAATGAAGATTATAAAAACTGCAAACAAAAATCATCAGTGTAAAGCCATTCAAACCACAAAATATGTGCAACAACAGGATTAAAGCAGACACACAAAAACAGAATGGCAGATGGATATTAAAAATACATCGAGTGATAAAGTACAATTCACGTTAAGTGAAGAACTGCCTGTAACTTACTGCCTGACATACATCAAGAGGGTGGGGGACACACACCGAGGGGAAGGAGTACCAGTTAGGGGTGGGACAGCAGTAAAGAAGTGTGGGTTGGAGGTTACAAGGAGGGAAAGATAATTAAGGTTAGTAGCTGTGTTAAATCCATCAGTCATCATGAATGTGATCTTTCTCTCTTGTAATTCACTTTGTTTTTCCACATACTTTGTGGAATGCTTTTTGCTATGACACAAGAAGCTAATGATAAACTCAATAATAAAACCAATAGCTCACATCCAATGTTTACTATTTATTGCTAAAATAGATTCAAATTGCAGATCAGACTGAGAGTATTTGAAGTAAGACTTCATAGTTTCAGTGTAGATACTTCTTTGTTTTAAAGGGGTTGATTGAGTTGAGATTGTTAATTATTTGACAAGTTTAAAGGAAACCATTTGCATATCAATACATCCAATTAGCCTCATTAGTGAAAAGTTGTTTTGATCATCAATTACCCTATCATCATTGCGTCAATTGAACCTCATATGTTCAGAACCCCTTAGTTTGACTATCAACATATGAGTAATCATCAACACGTGTGACAAAATACAATTTTTTTACCAATTCAATGAGCCACTGTAACAAACTGAGTCACTTAGGAAGGTAGGTGAGGGTGCTATTAGAAGGCATGAAATGGGAAATACTTGACGGTGCCTTTTGAATGTGGGAGGTGGGGTGACTGTTACACAGTTCATGACTCAAAACGGATTTGTTCTTCTCAACGGATGATAGAAAGCAAGCTGTGTAAACAAAAACTGACAACAACAAACAAAACTTGACAAAGCAATAAGAAACAAAACAAAAGAAGATACATTTACGATACAAAAGACAGTATCATCAAACAATAAAATGGAATAATCAACATTTTACACTAGGATACTTCTAAAGTAGGTTGACTTCTAAAGTTTTGGCAAACGTTTTTGTCTCATTACTTTAATGACCTAATAAACATGTGGCTGAAAATGAGAGTTAAACCACTTACATTAAGAGAAAGTACTTTACAACAAATCTGTACACAAGTCCACCCAAAGTGGTTCTGTCCTACTTTTTATGCCAGTTAAAAGAGGCAATCATAGGGATATTTTAGTTGGTGGTACCATTAGTGGTTACTAAATTAACATAATTTGATGGCTTTAAATGACATGATCACAGTGTGCTTGGGTAGTCCAGGAATATTTACTAACTGAAACTAAATCCATGAATATTCATAATCATTAAAATCACGTGTCTTTCCTTTGTTCTTATGTATAAGAGATACATTCATTATCTCATTCTTCATTCATTTTGAATTTCAGAAATTTTTATTGATATTCTAAATTAGGAAAGTGGTGTAACAGTACAAAAAAATGTACAAAACTATGATAGGCAGTAATTTCAAGGAAAACATTTGCAATCTTATCAGTATGACAATTGAACTAGAGACATTAAAATCTTCTTATAAATTCATAAAACCAGAAATATTCACATTTAATTAAGTCACGCTGTACACTCCAGCTAGTTCAGGAGACAGAACACACAGTCAAACTCATACAACATCATAAGCTGTATACAGTCCCATGCACGAGCGGAGGTATACAATATCTAGCCTACACAGCTAACCAAGGTAGAGAATAGTTATAGCCTAGACACGCCAATTTACCAACCTCAAGTTAGGTTCCACACTTTAAGTTTGTTTCATCACATCTTGTCAACAATACCAGAGCTATCGTCTGTGTCAGTAACCTCACAGAATAATTCTGTTATTGACCACATCACAGCTATCTAACTAGTTATTAGCCCGGCTCATTCTCATACCTCTGCCAAATACTATGGACACTTAGACCCTGACCTCACCAAAGATACCTCCATGTTTCTGAGTTTTAAAGGCACCCTAGCTTCACTAAACATACATCCATGTTCATGATCTTGTTCTCACTCTTTATTAATGAATGAGCTGCTTCATAACATGAATAATCAACAGCAACATCACAGTCACACAAAGCAAATTATTCCAATATTCTAATGCATATTTATCAACGCACTGGACCTCCCTTCTCACGAAAACATTTCCCTGTGCATTCCCATAAACAAACCATAATATTTTAAATGTGTATTTCTTTTGTATGTTCATAAACACACGGACCTTACCACAAGAACTACATTTCTGTAACAACACATATTCATAACCACACTGACTTTGCTACAAGAAATACATTTCCATACTAATACATATTCATAAACACACTGACCTGCCTCCTTCAAGAACATTTCCCTATGTATTAAACTTTCTCACTCTCTGCATATTCATAGACACTCATTCCATCTTTCTCAAGGACATACCTTTGTGATGGGACTGACCCTCTTGTCTGGGGCTTTGGCTTCAAACTCTGGACGAATGTTCTCCTAATTTAAAAGAGAGAATGAGAAAAAGAGATCGGTGTTTGTGTTACCCTGGTTAAGAATATGTAATTCCAGGTAAACAATACTGTGTTGTCATACCTTCTAGTTTGTATTTCAACTTATTTAATAAATCATTTTTTTTTTCCAGTAAGTACCTCGTTGTCTTCAAAGCCAAAGAGGTCCCAATCATAGGCAATGGTGTTCTCACGTCGCTTCCAAAACTCACAGAACATTGTGGCTGAAGATGAACAATAGACAAAAAGAAAATCAGTTGGAAATATATCCAAACCTCAAAAATGCCAGGCTCAGAGGGTGGTGGGGTGAATTAGACAAAAGGTGGTTGAAGAGAGATAAATAACCAAAGGTGTTGATGGTAGGGAAAAACTTACAGGAGGTGGGGGGGGGGAGAAGAAGCAGTAGTGATAGATATACCCGATAACATTGTGTAAGTAACACTGAATCATTCCCTGAGACAGAAGCAGAAAATATCAGAAACGTGGTTCATGTATTTCTGTGACTCACCCCATAGAGACATGAAGCAGGCAAAGAATACCGTGGCTCCGTTATCAAATAGGTACGTCAGCTAAAAAGATGCAAAGATAACATTCCCATACATTTCAGAGTTATCAACTGAATGTGTTTCTACTTTCAAAAAAGGAAACAAAATAAATAACAAGATGAATAACAACAAGATGTATGAAAACAACAAGATGAAATAACAACAAGATGATAAAACAACAAGATGAAAAAAAAAAGAACTGAAATAGGAAGAATATTTTGAAGTGTTTGCATGGATTCATAATTTCTGACCCAGGTACTGACAGTCCATACAGAAGCAAGTATCCTGATGGTTACAAGTTCCTTGTGAAGTCAAAATAAGATAATTTGCTTTGCACATTAACACAACGCCACGTATTTTATGTAGAGACATGACAATGAATGTTCATACTTAGGCATATTTAGGAATTTCGTCCATGTGTGTATCTATCAATTTCTGGTCCTATACATCATATTAGGTGACAAACTAAACAAGTTATGGAACCTAAAAAAAAAATTGTGAGGAAAAAGTAACTTTAAATAAAAACTTTTCCGTCACACAAACAACGTAAGTGAAACTTTGGGTACATACAGCAAATTTCAGGCAATGTCAGTCAGGTACCCAGTGCAATCACTTAAAAAATCAGTTGAAAATCATCATCAATATTTTCCACAGGGGCTTTAAGGGGGGCCTGCCTCCCCCAGAGAAAGTTACCACTGACTGAAATAGCAACCATCTTGCAAAAAGGAATCCCCTCACAAAAGCTTCCTAATAGGTTACTGTCATTTCAAATAGGGCAAGAAATCATCTTTGAGTGGCACCATTGTGGATCACTAAGCATCTAGATTATCAAAAACTGCTGGGGGTGAGGTTGAACACTGTCCTCAAATTGCTCCACAGTGATTATTTTGCTAACGTGTACGCACTTCACATGTGGAGGCCATACTTTCTTAATAATCTGTGGTGAGCACTGCCTTCAGGCATAAGCAGGGCATCTATAAAGATTTACATAGATCACCATCTGACGTTACATCTGAGGACAAACGTACCTTTGAGTAGAAGCAACTTGACGATAGACGCCAGTAGTCGCACCGTTCATCGCAGAGAGGGCACATGATGATGCTACCAACACCTTCAGTGTCACAAATCTCTGCTCTGAGGGGACAAAAAGAAATGAGCAACAATATCACTGACAAGTCCAAACATCTCTCTACATTTTGACATTGTATATCTGCAGGCTTTGAGTGGACCAAGTTAACAAAAAAAAATACAACCAAAATAAAAAGACAGTTCTCAATAAAATTGGAGAAACTTAGGATTATGCACATCAGAATGGACATAAGTAGGTCTCATTCTGTTTTCATCAGTACCTAGCGTACCACCACCAGTGTTGACAATGTGTTAGCACACTTTTCAATGTTTTCATAACCACACGCTAGACAACCATCCCCTGTTCCCCATGATGAAACTGACAATGATTTTCTACTTGATGAACATAACAAAACATTGCTCTTCCTTTGTTTTATACTTTTTTGAGTTGTGGCGAGAGCAGGATAATGTAGGAGGGAGGAGGAAGGATAAGCAGGAGTCACTTGAAATCCTGCTTGACTTTAACTTCAGTATTCCTCTGTACACAACTCTTACATCACTCCTTATGTCTTCTAAAGCAGCTGGCATAAGATCGTAACTTATGTGTGTGTAATTTTCCACAATCTGTGGCTTAGTTTCATTAACACAACAGGTACGTAAGTAATAATGCTCCCATAAATTCAGTTTTAATAAGTCCTTTTTCCTTACATAAGAGAACATGTTCAAATGTTGCATTTGCCTCTCCAAGTACTTATTACAAATGAACAATAAACTGTAAGCAATAGCACGAGATAAATAAAAGTCATTAGAATATTTGACTATTTTACTTATTCAAAGCTTACCATGGCCTCATTATACCTTAAACATGAAACCATATAAATATGACATTTGATCCAAAGGTGATGCATCCCCAAAGTGATAACTACTTACACTTTGACGTTTGATCCGAGCGTGATGCATCCCCAAAGGAAAGCAGCAACACCAAAAATGGCAGCGTAGGTCAACATGACAGTGTAGTAGCCCAACCAGGAGAAGTAAATACCGATCTTCTCACCAAAGTAACTCCTGAAATGAGAACGACAACGATAAAAAAGATGCAACCGGAAAAATCAACAAGACTGACATGAGAGACAACTGTGGTTAAGTGAAGAAGAGAGTGTGCAGTAACTGCGGGAAATAACTAGCAACAATATGTTAAGTCCACACAGGCCTCACTGACTGGCTGTGGTGTAGCTATGGTAGATGAAATTCACTCGAAACAACTGCCTAGTCACGGTATATGAAAAATGCACGATAAATGATCCCCAATTTGATTAGCATATACAGGCATTGACATAACTTAACACAAATTCTCAAGCTGCAACTTCAGACTAAATGTTACAAACATTAAGATAAACAAAGAGCAGTCACTACTAAATTTGATTGTACCAAATGTCTTCTTTTGTAGATTTCTTTTTATCATTTGAGTAATGTAACCTTTCTGTGGTAGTTTAGATACAAGGAGACAAACCTGATCAAATCCAAAGGTTGTTGCTTGTAGAACCTCTTGGGGTTGGCCCACTCTTCATACAGTAACTACAACAGAAACAAATCATCATTTAAAAGACCATACTTGGCAGACAGTGCTTCACAGTAATGACAATAAGTAATCAGGGAAGGAACTTGCATAATGTGAAGATGTTACGTGGAACAAGTTACATGGATTACAGACATTTCAGTTTCTAGCAAACCAAGGTCAGTGCAGTTACTTCATGAGAAGTATTTAAAACTTTTTTTCCATACTTTACTTATACTGATGGTATCCTTTACCAGGGTTCAATACACTATCTGAGGATAAAAATCAACCTCTTTTCAAAGTAGAGCGTCTGAATTTCCAGAACATTGTACCATTTTCACAATACTTCAAAAGCATCTTTCTAGTACAATATTCTTACACACAATTTGAGGCTGGCAGGGAACAGACCCTTTCATGTTTGAGCAAGAGCCCAAGGGCTGAAGATCTTTAACTTTAAACCTAGCCTCAGAGAAGGAGGTATGAAATTGTAGGGCAGTGGAACAATCGAGGTGCTTAATTTAGCAGCCTTCCAATCATACATTAAAGGTTGCTGATACCAAAGACTTTTTGTTTCAATCAATTGTAATCAATCAGGTCCTGATGATGTGGATGAAGAATTACTCCATTCCCATTTATTAAAGGTACAGTACAGAAGTATGGTGTGTGTAATTTCTATGCAGCAGCAATGACACACCTTGCATACCTGTGCATATACGTATACACTGAGTCTGTATTCAGTCGAACCTGTGCTGTTCCATTTACTTCCACGTACATCAAGTGTTCAGTAAAATATCAATAACATGACTGACAAGCATCATAAGGAGGTTGTATAGTTGGATTTTTGGTTTGTGTTAAAAAGACCTACCCACACATCACAGAAAGGTCACAAAGGTAAAAAGGTGAAATGAGGTCATCATACGCACTCCACATAGACAAACAAAATTTTTCATTAAATCATCCCCTTAAAATGTTTTGTTGGAGAGATATCAATAAAACACTTTCCGACATTTTAACCCTTTCATATTAATGAGATTAATGTCACTGTATTTTCTCCACCTACCAATCTATCTCATCCTAAAATGATGTTGCATTTTGAACGATCAAGACCAAGTTACAGCAAGTCATTTTTTGCCTGTGGTAATCACAAATGACATTTGACCTCCACCAAAAACAATATGGCACATCTTCTCAATATCATACACACCAACTTTGAAAAACATTCATCATCCAGTCATTGAGTGATCACGTAACATACATCGCATTCCTATCCGTCACATACACACGCACATACATACGCCACCCTGACGGCATTGGTTCCTTGCTAAAAGGAACAATTACAAATAATTAACTAAACATGGCTAGTGACATTTCAAATCACTAAAATTCAAGCACTTTTCAAGGCCTTAGACAAAACAGAAATTTCAAGAACTTTTGAGGTCTTGAAAACGACAGAAGTCAGTTCCAGTACTGTCAAGGTCCTATACAAACCTTGGTTTATACACTTTTGGCAAGTGAGTGTTTTTTAGATTGAGGTTAGCCTAAAATTGTCCTAGTGCCTCGGGATAAGGTTACAGACAATACCATAGCTACAAATATATACTGTGTGAAAAAAGGATAATTACAGTAGTAACCTGTGGACAATGCTAGCATACCCACCAAATGCATATTTGTACTTCTTTTCATAAATCAGCGATGTTTTCCTGTACTGGTAATTTTTTTATTGCTAAAGTAGATATTCTGCTGAAGACAATACCTCCAACAATTTGTTGGTAGATACCATCTGACCATCAAATGTAGCCATGGTAATGTGTAGTGTAATTATATTTCAGAGTATTTCTTATAAATATTACTGCATATCTAAACCACAAAATTTAAGCCTCCTGGATTGACACCGTAGGAGCTGATGGACTCACGTGACGGTCATTCTGAGGGCCGTGGGTCAGCATAGAATGTTCACTCTTCCAGTCACCGTCATGAAGCGGGTAAGCTGCCACCAGGCTGCCATTGGCAATCATGTGAGCATATCCTGTAATATTTACAATTAATTTCATTAAATTCATGCAATTGTTAAAGACAAGAAAATTTTTTTTTTAAGTTTTACACAATTTGGAAGAAACCCCCAAAGCTGATAATACTTTGAACAAAAGGCTGTCCATCTGCATGTGACGGCCACTTCTCATTTTATACCTTTAACTTTTGGACTCTTTTCAAACATTCTACAATTATTTTCACTGATTTACGAAGTACTTTCAAGCTTCTCTCATAGTGTGACTATTATTTACATACAAACCTTCAGACCTAATGACTGGGGTATACAAGGATTTTTCAGTTAACTGTTTTAAATATTTACAAAAGAAAAGTAAAAGACAGAAATAAGTATCTGGAGTCAGTATTCACCAAACTTGGTCTTGTCATCTGGATCGTAGCGGCACTTCTCCAGAATTTCATGCACCTGTTTGGGACGAGATATTTGGTGCTTAACAACATGAAACAAAAAACTACGATCATGTTGGGGGTTGTATGTGCAAGAGCGCTACCTTTGAAGAATTACTCACACAGTGATACTATGAAATGAATGTTTTATAATTCTTGAATATTTTACACCTTGCAAAGATGCCAAGAATATCGACATCAAACAAGAATTACTTCAAAATGAATAGAATTGACATTTTGTTTTTAATAAATTTTGAATAATTTATAAAGATAATGGATATGACTACTATGAAATACAAGTAACATTCAATGCATGTATTACTGACAGGATAATTTATCACTTAGAAGGAGCATTATCCATTGCAGAGACTTCTTATGGGCTGATGAGGATTATCAAGCTAGACTGACTGCAGTACAAATGTCAGAATTACGAACAGACGCTTATACACAGTAAAGTCTGAGGGATATCACAATTGCCGTACACAGATATCAAACGCTAACTAAATTCATTTGAGGCAAGTCAGCAATGAAACACGACTAGAAAAAAAAAAAACTATCACAGTATGCTGCTCAATGTCCATTTAAAAAACTGAAATCAAAATCAAGTGTCCAATGGCCACGGACAATTTCTAATTTTCTTTGCTTTGCCAGACCACAATGATATGATGCTTCCAGGGGGTTACTCCCAAGCTACCAAATAAAAGGCTTTTCACTTCACTCTATCCAATCTAGTCAAATTGTGGAAACTATCTTTGGTCAACATCAAGTCATGGAGTATCAACATCAATTTGGAAGGATCATCACAAACCCCAGAACATTCATACCGACCTTTCTACATCATCCTTGCCAAACAGACATTCAACACCATACTCCCAATATGATGGAGATTGTAAAGGAGAGTGGGAGAAATAAGAGGCAGCATCGTGTACTTACGATCCGGCTTCTGGTAGCATTGGAAAAGAATTTGTCCCTGCTCTCCATGATGAACCTAAAGACAGACAAATAGATTCGTTGACCACAGTCCCATTTCAAAATTTCCAATACAGTCAATTATAACAATTTTTGTAATGCTTTTACACATTTTAGGCAATTGTCATGTACTGCTATTACATATATTAGGCTAAAATAAAACAATTGTCTTGTGCAGCTAATTACAATGTATGAGGTATAAAGATTTTACAGAACAACTTGGGTGTGTCAACGATGCCAAAAAAGTTCCCTACAACTTACTGTGGACTGCTAACTAATCAACTAACAAATGAGCCTTATGCCACTGCTTAGTGAGAAAACCAGCATGGAGTACAGTATCACTGAAATAATGTAAAGCTGGAAGAAGCTGCCATCTTTCTACCAAACATCTTTGGGACTGACTTTTCCATTTACTCTTACCAAATGTTACCAAACAAATGGGAATTGGATGAAAGTCACGAGTGGTGGACGTGAAATGAGTTTTAACAGGAGGTTTGCAGGAGTGAATAATCATTATCAAATATTAAGAGAAGGAAGATAGTTGTTAATAGAGCAGAGCAGCTATCAAAGGAATCTGTGGAGCTGTGAAACAGAGGATGTGGCTGCATGATTGAGAAACAAAACCTTGTTAAAGCAGAAACTTGATTGATCAACAAGATTCCTAAGCAAATGACCAGGAAAATGCTTCATATTGAATTTCAGATAATCGCTCTGCTTCTCTGATTTAATAAGTGCTTTTAAGGTGTTGAAATTGTAACTGCGACCAGACTGAAACCAATGTTTCCCAGAATGCAATGTGCAGCCCATGACTACTTGGCTATCATTATCAGCACTACCAGCTTGTAATTACACCATTTACACTTTTAAATCACTCACTCTCCCTCTCTGTCCCGGACAAAGGCCAGCGTAAAATAGTTTGGTTCGGGCTTGATGTACTCGTCACTGAGGGCAAATGGATTCGGCAGTTTTCTGAGGCAGGTCCAGAGACTGGTTGGCTCTTCGATGTCATTTTCCTTCAGGTGTTAAAAAGAAGGGCAAAAGATTTACACCACAGTTCTAAAGTACTGTGGCAACTGATTCAAATAATCCCTGAACCAAATTCAGCGATTGCAGTAAAATGAGCAAACAGAAAAATTAATTCTTAAAATTAAAAGACTCACATTGATGCAGCAAATGACCATGTTTGTCAAATATCTCAATTGCACTGGGATTTTTTGTAAGTCTATAGTATGACAGGTGTGAGACTTTCAGCTATGAACTGTGTGCCCCACACCTGCCATGCACATATCCCCTACCACACTAAACCACAATGCCTCTGAACATATCCCCCGTAGTTACATATCCCCCGTAGTTCCATCTCTTCCTCATTGTATTTTTAAAATTCAGGGCTTCACAGGTTCCTTGCATTTTGTGAAAATATCCGCACTTGCAAATACACTAAAGCCAAACTAAATGACAAAGCAAATGCACTTCACTTACACTAGATCATATACAACTAATTTATGTACTTACTATGCTCTCTTATCATGAAATGTCCCACCCTCCCCTGCCACCCCCTCCAACCACCTCTCTGAGTTGGTACGGGTATCTTTATTAGTGTCTTGATACTGTTTTAGTTTCATACCTTGATTGGCATCTTAATCTTCATCTCTTCGGCATATCTGGACAGGACCTTCCACGGAGCATGGAGCTTGAGGAAGGTGATCTTTTCCTCCTCCTGCAAGGAAACAAGAGGGAGGAGAACAAAAGAACAAAATCAACAAAGGCATCCTTTGTCATGGTGCACCGCTTAAAATCAGCACATGGTTCCACCACACACACTACCGTATATCATCCCTGTGTAACTTGATGTTGTATCTCACACCCTCATCGAACCCTGAATTAGCTAATACCAAAGAGAATTTGCAAACATACTCCTCAATCCATTCCAACCCCCCATACCAACCTCCCATACCATGCTCCTTCCCTCTCACCATTAAGAATAATTCTTGAAAGTTCTACCTGTCTAGGGTGGTCTCCACTGTCTGTAGTAACCATTCTGCTCTGTTTTTATGACTTAAGCCCCAAATATCCACACATATCATAAACACCATATTCCTAAGTGACATGTTACCGTTAAAGGCTGTATTGCATCACCCTAAGCTATATTTTTACCTCCCTGAAAGGAAAATTCTCAACTGGTTCTAAGTTACAGTACTCTTAGATTGCCAGCAAATTCGAAAGATGCAGAGCAGCTCGTATTACACAGCGTACACAGGGATCCATTGTTTTGATTACACCTGTGGAGGAATGTAAGACAGGCTGAGGGAGGGACTAGAGGTAGGTGGTTGGGAGAACTGAAACTGTGTGGGGTGATGCATTACAGCCTTTAAGCAAGTGGTGACACTACAGTGCTGTAGAAACAAGACACTGCAAGGTGGAAAGCTGATGGCTAAACAAACTTTTGAACATATAGCAACACAGACAACAGTATGGGCACTTTACAAAAACTTATCTGAAGCTGTGAATAAAAACCTGATCAAACCCTTAATGCTGATGAATTTAATGATAAAGATAGGTAAAAGGTCAAAATATAACCATCGTTATACACTACCACACTGCCCTCTAACATGTCTTAAGGGCCAGTTAGAAGCATTGATCTTTAAGAGTGGTTTTTAAACTTCATGAGCACAAACAAAGCTTGGATAAATCCCACACCGGAGATGATATGTTGTACAACCCTAGATCTTGCATACTTTTACTTGGTTGTTATATAAAAGAACAAAATTCTGTAACTAAAACTTGATTACCAAGTGCAGTGGTGAGATGGTGCAATTTTAGTATTCTTTTCCTTGTTTTAGTATCACCTTATTTGTTACAATTACAGCTACTTATGATTACTGCTGTAAAAGTCCATAAGTTTATTTTGGCTAATTGTAATTTTCCACACAACAAGTTAATATGGTTAGTACCTACACACTCCACAACAGTTCTCCCTTTGGTGATCCCATCACCCAATTCAAATGTTCAATAACCCTCTTTAATTGAACAACAACAAAAAAAAACCTTTGCCACTACAGTTCAGTGAAGAAATCTCTGCTTTACAGATTTACCAGTGTAGAATATACATTCAAGTCCAATTTGCCCTTCAAAATCAAACCTATAAACATGCAGTATTTGCAGGGCAGCTTTAAGTAAAACCAGTACAGCCCACATTGCAGTTTGAAGTATGTAAGTGGGGCAGCTTGAAGTGAAACAAGTACAACCCACATGCTGCAGTATCATGGAAGAAATAAATAGTGCACAGTCATATGACCCCTTCATGACTATTATGTTTTATGTTAAAACTTATTTCTGGTTCCTCTACTTCCATCTCATACAATATGTTAATTTTCTGTGTTTTGTCACATATTCTCAGTATAGTATTTGCATGTCTTATGTTATTGATATATTACCAGTTTATGTACAAAACTCTTCCTATCTGGAAAGCAGAAAATAAATTTGAAACGATGCACATGCAACATAATCTATGGCTGACTGTGGGGAGCTAACATCCAAAAATTTCTACGCTTGATTTCTGCCCTTAAAAGACTGAGGGTCACCTCCTTTTGTAAGTGGTCATGTATGTGAAAAAACAGGGTTATGGCACATTCAGAAAAATAAATTCCATGACTATTTCATCACCTTTACATGAATATTTCATGACAAAACACACAAGAATTTTGATCAACGAATAATGCCACAACCATTGCAATAGATATCATTTTTTTACTTGTTACAAAATGATCAGTCTGTTCTAGATTATGACTTTTCCATGACACTGTCATTTTTACATTTCATGACTTTTTCATGTGAAAATAACATTTCAAAACTTTTTTAAGTCGCAGGAACCCTGTTGTAAAAGGGAAAGTAGTGGCATCATCTGACTTGGAAAAACTTAATGGTCTGTGGTGTAACTCGCTACTTGGTGTTCTACGATGTACCACCGACACTAATTGTTATCCCTAGCACACTTGTAAATATCCATGCATCTAAATAAAGGACACGGTCTCTGTACCTGAGATATAATCTCGATATTTAGAGAAGAATTCCATATTTAAAGTCTTACAGGATCACTGATTACTTGACAGGATAAAAGAGTTCTGACAATTTTTGATATGAGAATTATTTTAAACCCAACCAAAACATAACTGTCCACTTGAGTCCAAACTCAGTAGTCTACGGGTAACTTTTTTAAATTCTTAACAGTTTAGACTGACATGGAAGTGGTATTCATTTTCTAAAAATATGGTAAGAACAAATTGCAAACACAAGATGATAGACACTTTAAACATTTAATGATAATTTATGATGTATACATAGATATGTGGAATTAATCATGAAAGATCGTATAAGGCATAAAATGCACAAAGGAAGGGAAAAAAAAGCAATTTGAAGATTTAATTTATCAATAAGATATGGCAATATTTTTTAAATTGATGAAATAATGCACACAAACTGTGAGAGACTAGACAGGGTAACATCATGACGAAGGTTTCAAATTTGCACTCAGATAGCAAAGGATGTGAATATACACAGCCGGCCCTAAGGGTACAAATTTTTTCTTTGTGGTACAGATATATCTGTCGCATGCTAACTACCCATATCTACCAGTGGGCTATATATAACAGTAGCTTATTGATGGTTTTACAAGGCTATTTAAAGCCAGCAAATAATGAAAAGGGCAATGCAGTCTTTATTCAAAATACATAGTTTGGGTTCAAATGTATACTATTACAATTGCATTGTGATATATTTTTAGTTATACAGAAACTTGCAGCAAAGTAGAATATCATAAATTGTAATTTCTGATGACTACATTCAAATGAGGTTATTCTAGAGCAAAACGTGACTTCAAAAGCAATACCGATTAAACGGAGAAAAGAAAATATGTTGACCCCAAGTGTTCTGGGAAATGTCAATATGTTTCTCCAAAGGGACAAAAAGGGGGCACAATTAGGTTTCTGATCCACTGGTAATGAAAGGAAGGAGTATTAAGAGGTTTCCCAAATTTTTGGCTAGTGGCAGAAATGGCTCTTACATCAGATACTTCAAATGTTAGAGAATTTTTTTCCTACAATCTTAGGCCCTCTCGTTCCCTTGAAGACATTTTTGGAGACACAACTACCCATGCTTCCTGACAATTTTCTCTTTCTTTCTTGTTCAATTCAAAGAACTCACCATTCAGCCAGACAAAAATCTAGAACATTTAATATCTGGCATGGTTTAAAGTACTTGTAAGATTCCTCATTGCGAACATGTACTTGAGTTTGAGTGTTTTGGCACTCAAGGGTAAATTATTATGATGGAACGTTCCACAACTGTCCTGGCATTAATTTGTGTGAGCTGGTAACCGCTCGCTTTTAAAGGGCAGTCTTATGAGCTAAGTCAATTGAATTGTCTATGATGTATGCCAATATCTGTACAATCAATTGACGAGGAACTTCATTCTGTTGTAGGATGTCCTATTACTAAAACTTTTCATTTTTCAACAAAGGACTGAAAATTGCAACAAATTTTGTCATTGCCTAAGAAAAGCACAAAGTCTGTAAACTGTATTCACAATTTCAACCATTTTCAGGGTGAGCTGTGAATCCAAGAAATTTCGATCACAATCACTTCTTGAAACATTGTGTTAACAGGGCAAGGCATCACACACACACACGCACTCACACACACACACCATCACATAGATTCCTACCTTAGGCAGGAAATCAAAATGGGAATCCACTGCTAGACCGTCACCATCCCACGACACCAACCTCACAAGAGTATATATACCTCAATGTATATTAACACTGACACCAACCCATGATACCAACCACATCTGGGCACATACACCAATGCACCAACAAAAGAAACCAACCTAAACATAACACATACACTGATGCATGCTAACACTGACACCAACTCATAACACCAAACCACACCACTCAGTGACGCAACAACTGATAACAACAGTCACATCACAGCCCATACACCAATGCAGCAACTCACAAACTACCCTCGTCACGACCTGAACACCGATGCAAGCTAACACTGACACAAACTCATGACACCCAACTCATCACAACCTCAACACATGTTAACATTACGTCATGACACTGAACTCATAACAACCCCAACACATGTTAACATTAAGCCATGACACTGAGCTCATCACCACCCCAACACATGTTAACATTAAGCCATGACACTGAACTCATCACAACCCCAACACATGTTAACATTAAGCCATGACCCTGAACTCATCACAACCCCAACACATGTTAACATTAAGCCATGACCCTGAACTCATCACAACCCCAACACATGTTAACATTAAGCCATGACCCTGAACTCATCACAACCTCAACACATGTTAACATTAAGCCATGACACTGAACTCATCACAACCCCAACACATGTTAACATTAAGCTATGACACTGAACTCATAACAACCGCAACACATGTTAACATTAAGCCATGACACTGAACTCATCACAACCCCAACACATGTTAACATTAAGCCATGACACTGAAATCATCACAACCCCAACACATGTTAACATTAAGCCATGACACTGAACTCATAACAACCTCAACACATGTTAACATTAAGCCATGACCCTGAACTCATTACAACCCCAACACATGTTAACATTAAGCCATGACACTGAACTCATCACAACCCATACATAGCTGGCTGCAGTCAATTATGACTTCTACTACCTCACCAAGGACCCAACTGCAGAGTTCAAACCATTAAGTCATTTTTATTACAATCATTGATCATGATCTCCTGGTAGTGTTATTGACGAGTATTTTCATGCGGTCATTGATTTTGTAATACATTACTTCATGCACCGTTCTTCCATAGTGTTAAAACATGCTCAGTTTCCTCATTAGGCTTCCAACATTTGTTAGGTATCAACAATAACATGCCCTGTTCCTCCTTCCTACAGATAATGGTAGGTCATCTGCCTTTAACCCAATTTTGGAGACTTCAAAGATTACGTCACTCACATTTGAGATCCACAAGCCATTTATGGTAACACACTAAAATTGGATGCAATTTGATTAACTTAATTTGTTGAGAATCATCATTAAAACAATCGTTTCAAATAATTATACCTAATTCACAAAAGGCAAAGGAGGGGGGGGGGGGGGGAGAATGGGAAATAGGAACTTACACATGCAAATACTCGTAAACATTTGTCATGCCTATGCAATGAAGTTGAGTTGTCACATTCAAAAGGAAAAGGTAATTTTTGGGGTGAAGACTGAAAATGAGCTATGATTTATTGTTAATCTACAAACATTTTCATCCATCCATGAAACTCACGTCAAATTAAAACATAGTTCACACCGTGAGCACAAAAAGATGACACCTTTATTGGTAATAATTTTTCATCCAATTATTTCATAACTTTTACAAACGGTCAGTTGCGACTTGGGATCATACATGAAATCCTATCAAGTTCACTCAAACATCAGTAAAGACAGTCCAGAGTTCTTGTTTCCAATAAACTACAATAAAAGTCCAGTTGTCTGAAACAGTCGGTGGTTACAAGTCAAAACCATCTACCTTGCATCCCAACATACATATTTTAAGCTCAGAATTTACCTAAGTCCTTTGTCCACACTTGTCACATGCTTTCCTTTATTAATTTAGCATCTATCCCACGAGAGGCAATAAACCTACTATTCATTTAACATTTGTCTGGGAAACTAATTGGAATGTTCTTGCTGCACATAGGTCAAGTACACTTGCTGGTGAAAATTATATTCTTTACAATATAACATCTGTTTCAGGAACCCTACAAATTTTAGGGCAAACATTTCAAAAACAGTAAAACTCATTTTGAAAGTCCAAGGTGACATGACATGTACCATAAAACTAATCACTGAGCTTTCAACCTATAAATTAGTAACTCTCCAAAGTCCCCCAGAAAAACCACAATTTAATTTTTTTAATTTTTTTTTACAAAATACCAAATGTCCAGGACAGTGGCACATCCAGTACAGGGTTGGTGTACAAGGATTATGGTCAATAATTTATTTGAAAGTAAGATGTCCTAAAATTTCACACATAAGCAAAGAGTATTACCGTCACAAACTTGATCCAAACACCACACAGAATTGGATGAGCAGTATGTTCCCATGAAAAGAGCCCATACTGCACATGGGTTAAAAGGTCAACAGTTTGAAGCCAAAAGTGGTATTGCACTTACCTTCAACTCAAAGAGTGATTGGTAAATTACTGTATCTTTAATTGCACTTCAAACCACAGAAAAACTACCACACAACTACTTAGAAGAAGAAGATATGTACATAGAAAAATTGAGGGGCTTTATCACAGCACACCAGAATATTAACACAAAATGATTTCAAAACAAGAAGGAGAAGAATAGTTGGATGGTATATAGTGTCATAATGACGAGGAAAATTTGATCATCTTAGTAAATTTGGCAAATGGAGCATACTCTGTAAAAAAGTTTGCACGAAAATAATATCCAAATTCCTCATTTTATTTATTTTATTAAAATATGTTCTTTCTCTTTGTGTCACTGCACTTTCCTTTTGCAACAAAAGATAATATTAGGTAGAGACTGCAAAGTCAACATTTGTATTTTCCATCAAACGTGTTTCCTGCTGACCCTTCTGTTGTCATGGAAACTCATTTTGCATATAATCCCTGACAGACCACAACGCAACATACATGCATACAGAACATACCCAACCAGTAACTCCAACAGCTTAGGGAAGTTGTGTTTGTATTAAAGTAATTAAGTTATATTCTTGTTTTCAATGAGCCATGCCAAGATGCCAAAAGTGTTATATTTCATAAGGTTGTATAAACTTTCCCACGTGATTGCTGCATGAATGACTGCAGTACAAGCTTGGCAGCATTGCACATATTAAACCTTGGCACATGCGACAATGTTCACCTTAAAGGGTAGCCTGCACGAGCCATATCTCTCCCAACAACATTAAGAATATGATTCCACAAATCCTGAGGGATGACAATGTCTTTCTGGTAAAATTTATTCCTTTCAACTCACAAATTCTGTTCAAGGTGACGGTATTCTAGTACTTTGGTAGTTTGGAAATACCAACAGATAACATTAAGTCAAATTATTTTGGTGTTCTCTCATATCTTTTTCTTGTAAATATGACCTGGAAAAGAACAATCACATTGCTAAAAAGAAAGCGTTTGCTTTAATACCCACACAAAACAACAGAAACCTCATATCAATATGGTAGATGCTCTCTTATAAAGCATTTTGAAGTGGTGTGACTGATCAAGGACAATTTTAAAATAACTGCTGAAAGGCACTCCCAGCAGTCAAACCTCTGAGAATTTATCCAAACCTGATTAATATGGGAATAACAGTTTGAACTAACAACTACTACTACAAATAAGTGACGAGAAGGGGAAAAGATAAACTCTGTGTAAGTGAACTAAGTCATAAATATCAAGAAAAGTGTCCTGGCAACCAGTTCATCACATATTTCTATATAGTTGGTATTTCTACTTTGATGCTTATAACCTAACATCCTGTCCTCTATGACATACACCAATCATGGAAACATTTTTCAAGTGAAAGAGACTTTCTCTCCCAGCTGTAAACGAAAAGCATCAGAATTTAAAGACAAAGAGGAGGATGAATGTCACTAAACGTGTGGATAGGACATCTAAATGAAATGAAATGGAATGGATATATAACCAAGAAAGGATATATATCCAAGAATGGATATATAACCAGGAATAAAAAGTTGGGAAGTGAAACCACCTCTCATTTCTTTGCAAGAAGTAATTCAATATGTGACAGTTTCAGTGATGAAATAATTACAAAATCAGCCAAGTTCACGTGAACGGGCATTTTTTGCGCAGTTACTTCTTGATTGTTCTCAATCACTTTTCCTCCTCGCTATCGTCATTGAAGCGTCGTCTGCAAATGCAGCTTACAATTTCAAAACTAACATTGATACATTTGAGGTTAAAAATACGAGTAAATTTATGTTAATTGATTGCATGGCACGTGATTCAATTAGAAAAAATAAGTTATTCTGGAAGATTGAACCATTTGTTTAGCATGACAAGGGGAAGGAATAAAAATGTTAAAGACACTTTGTGCAATGAATTCTGGAAGGACTCCTTTTTTTTTATTTGAGTTACATAAAATGAAAGAGAAACACAGTGAGAGACAAGAGAACACACAAGATGGCCACTCATTGCTACGTTACCTCTTCGTCAACTTCGTCACCTTCTACGGGAGGAGGCTAATGATGAAAATGTCAAGAGGACAACTCAATGTTAACAATCGCAATGCCCAAAAAACAAGTGGGGCCCCCAAAGACCGTGGTGCCTAAAAAAAAACACGGCACCAAAAGAAGGGCTTGAAAGACTACTGAGTGGCTTGTATGCCATGTGCACTGTCTTGGGCCCTCCTTCAGCCTTCAGGGTGATATTCAATGGTAAAGGCTAATAGCAGCTTTAACCACATTTTGAGGGAACTAAATTTGACCAAGATATTTGCAGACGGCTATTGACGCCTTTTTTTCTTGGGTGAAACCTCAGCTTCGGCTGAAAGCTGATAATGAGCGTTGACTGGTATCCTCTCATCCTTTAACAAAAGCTCCATGAAAGGAACATCACTAAAATTAATTGAAAACTTTTTTCTTCAGTTCTTTCTTTTGGACTTCAGACATATTTCACTTGATGCAAAGCATCTTTTTCTACAGTTCTCTTGTGTTACATATTCCTTTTTGGGCACTGCCGTCTACAATGGGAATCTGAAAAGTGCATTTAATATAACAGTACCTCTACAACTACTACACACTCTATGGAAAGAAAACAAAATAGCAACTTGAACTGAGTAAAATATTCTACCTTGAACTACTGAACATGACAGCAAAGAATATATTCTAATTCTACCTTGATCTAGCTAGCAAGATGAGAAACATTCTATTTGAAGATGGCTGTCAATGGGTGACAAAATGTAAGGAAATCTGAAAAGTACATTAATGAATGTCAAGTCTTCACTGAAAAGATCACTACCAAACAGAAGGAAATCAAATCAGGAACTGACTGCAGTGTCACTGGCATAGTTCTTCACAATGAGCCAAACATGCCTTAAACTAGGCCACGATCCGAATATTATGCTAATACTCATTGTTTAAACATAATACTAGGCTAAGATCTGGAATAATATGATAATGCTAATTTGTTTGTACATCATTTCCAGGAACTGTCAAGATACTGCATATTGAGAACAATCAGGCCGATGATCAACAGAGCAACAGTTCCTTCCATTTCCTGCTTTCTCCCTCCTCTGATTTCATCCTGTGCTCATGCTCCCAACCTCACCCCCCCCCGGCACACCCCAACACCGTTACCTCATCACTCTGACGTTATCACTTGCCTTACTTCGTTGTTAAGTGTGCGTGTCTAATCATTGCTTAAGCCTTTCTTGTTATTGACACATGTATCAGATGCATGGTGATTCCATTATTTAAACTCTTAAATTAATTTCAATTCCTGTTCTAGCCGAGATCATTCCTTTAGCTTTCAATACATTTCAGATTTCAAGGCTCTACGATGAACTCACTTCATCTGTTTTTTTCTTTTTTTCCAGGTCTACCGAGCCAATCTACCCACAGAAAGTGCAAACTTTACATTAACACATCCATATATCAAAAACTAACCAAAAAAATATTGAATATTAATAAGAAATCTCTTGAAAAAACATCATAAATATTCATAACTTACGCTGTCAGCATCAGCCTGCAGTAGGAAACAAATTTTCAGCAGCAAGGCGAGAAGAAAGATGAGAAATCGTCATCACAACAGGAGAAGAGAAAGAAGACAAGGAGATTGAGAAAGTCCATGATTAAAACCAAATATCAAAGTTGATGTGGAAATTCTACAAAAAGTTCCATTCCCAAGACGTAACTAACATGCAATGGTGAATTAACAAAATGCTGTTTTTTTTTGCTCTTGTAAACAGAATAAAACTACTAGTTGTTGCAAAACTACTGTTAACAAAAATAAAATGCAAGAAAAATATAAAGATAAATCTACTAAAAATGTCGAAGAAATTTATGTATGATCAATTTCTATCAATGTACAGAGAGAGGAATTTTCTCAGATTCCAAATAAGCCAAACGATAAAAAGAGTTACACACTATCCTCCACCAGAATAATTGAAGCATGCACAAGCATGGAGGAGGTGTAACAGGATTCAACTATTTGTCAGTTATTGGTGTTTATATGTAAGTTGTCAGATCCCTTTAATACTTGTATTCCAGGATCCCAATCCCTAACCCAATTCCTGTCCCCCCTTCTCCTTCATGGTGCTAACCTATAAACCCCACCCTCCTCATTTCTTCCTGCTCTTCACATTTCCTAGAGTTAAATCTTTAAACAGGAATTCCTTTTGACAAGGTTTTGATAGATAGTTTGTGAATGCTCCAAGAAACAATAATCCTCCATCACAATGCTGGGGCCCCTTTCCTGACCTGATACACAGGAAAATATCAGATGAACTAACTTCCTTCCATTTTAAGGAATATCTGGCTGACAGCATGGGGGAGCCCTTACACACAGACTGTATCACTACATGGTCTTATAATGGAGTTGGCATGCTACGAACAGAGGCAAGTTGCAAAGAGTGTATGATATTGTGTGTAGGGAATAAATGCAGTTCCTACTGCTCCAATTACTTTTTTCATGGATCTAGCATACATTACCAATCAATATGAAGAACTGTGCTGTCTCGGATTCTTGACACTAGTAATACCTTCTTAAAGACTTGAGGTTTACCTTCAGTTAATATCTGCGAATCAATGCTCGCTACATCTGCCACTTCCAAAATTTCAACGAAAGGTGATAAATTACATTAACACATTTTTGGGAGCTAAATGGAGCAACGTAATCATCTATACCTATGCAATTCCTATGTATCCATATTGGTGCATAACACATCCATTATCAGGCAAGAGAAAAGCAGACATACTACACTGACCAGATAAACGTTACATTACTGCTGGAACGGTACACCAAACGCTGCCAGAATTCTATCTTTCATTGAAGCAAATTTCCTCAGATTTGATAAATACCACATTACAAAATTATTTTGATGAAATGTGCCACAGAGCCTTGCCTTATACCCCTTGATTTTTTTGTAAAGGCTGACGTCAGATGCAAAATGGTACAAAGTTTGATCACTTTCCTGGTGCAAAGTTTATAAAAAATGTCCAATCTTCAATGGTAAATTATTTGAATTTTTAAATTATTTGAAAGTTTGGGAAAATATTCTTCTTCACTATCCTGCTGGCCTGTAATTTTTCGCATGCCACTCCACACCACATCCATATACCACAAGTGACCTGTTCATCACCAATTTGAGAAAGCCTGTATTGAAGACTTCAGTGTGCACTTCACTTGAAGATGACACTAGCAGTAATGAGTGGTTTATTTCATCTGCTTAACCAGTCATACCTCTTCAATCTCTATTCCTTCCTCTCTGAGATTATCAAAGTACTCTTTCCGTCTCTTGTTCCTCTTGTCTTCATCTTCGCCTTCCTTGACTTCCTTTTTGAAGGCAAGGATGTAGTCAATCTTCCTCACCCCATCTTTGAAATATTGGTCCTCATCACTGCTTCCCTTGGATTCTTTCTTGGCAGGGGACTGAAAGAAGAAAGTCCCAGTCAGGCCCTTGGTTTTTCATTCACAGACACAATCTTTGTTCAATTGGTCACAGTCTCATAGATTCTCTCATAAAACCTGAATTTTTACCAACATGAATGGACCAGCAGACAATGGAAAACAATTGAAGAGCTCTTCATGTCTAACATAAAAATTCTATACGTCTGCAAACTTCAAGAACATGGACAAAGCAGAGCACCAGCGGTGCAGAGGCTCATACTGTACTTGAACACCCGGAGCATACCATTTACATATCAGTATTGTGTATATAATATCATAATCATAGGAACCACCAGAAGTATCATTATATTGAATTACCAACATTGCATGTACAAGAGAATCTGTAGGACTGCATAATTTGTAGAATATCATTAACTAGAGCACAAACAGTGCAGGAATTGGATCTTGTCGATAAATGTGTGATACATTTAATGGGCACCACCAAATTACAATGCTTATAATTGCATCACTATTCAAGTTTAATATCCAATAATTATGAAACTGTCATTTTTGTACATTTTCTACCTGGTTTGTACTAGCTATGAGAATATAAATTAGAACTACTGTGGAAAAATTGCTTCAAAATTTTCAAAACCATTACCCACTAGCTCATTAGTGTTCATTTGCATGTGTCACATGAGGACTATATTAATTAGTTGGACCAGTGATTGGTCAGTAGAACCCTTATGCTGTAGGAAACTTGACACAAAGTTGACAGGTTTGGAAAGACTAACTGAATAACCTAAAGTGCCTCGTTAATGCTTCTACCTACATGTACTTAGACTAAATTGAGTTTCAGTTAGGACACTATCTGAACCCATTCCCCCTTTACTTAAACATCGCTCATGCATAACGGGGATATTTACGATGTTGCATGACATTTAAAGGGGCACCGTTAAAGTAGGAGGGGAAAACTTTGTCAGGATTGCACAAAATGGACCATACGGCCCACATAGAACCCTGGACTACATTCATGTACACTCTAAGATAGACCACTAACAGAGTATCATTATGACAAACCATCAACATTGTACAAGAGAAACTGCAGGAGAGGCATTTTGCACAATTGCATAAAATGGGCCAAGGGGCTCACATGGGTGACAGATAGACAGACAGATAGATAAATAGATAACTTTCAACGACACCTTTTAAGAACAAATTCCATCTTCAAGCTCTAGTGATTTTTAGCATAGTACAACAATAAATTATACACTGTGAGGTTGATAAGGATTAAATACCAGGTGCTGTGAGAGGAAGGTTCTCAGTCAATGCATCTTCATCATCAGCGCTAATGTTACCTACCCTGGAATGCAACGGCTGCTTCTCATTGTTGGCTGGAGCATCACTCAGTTCAATCTCACTTGGTGCAGCAGCACTTTCTTGGCCTATGAAAACAAACAGGAGGGAGAACTTGAAAGAGGTGCGGGCTTAACTGCAAATGGCTATCATCAATGCTATATACTAAGGTTAAAAAATGTTAGAACCAGGTTTGCAATATCTTGCAATTACTCACACTGGCTGTAACTGTTCTGCCATTTGGATTAAACCATTCAGAATCAAGTGTTATTTCCTTAAACATGAATAAAATACTAACTCCTACATTGTGAACCCCACTGTGACCACTTTGTGTAAGTGAAATATGACAAATAATTTGGCATAATGTCTCGTCTCCTGAATTCAGCTCACAAGTCTCTCTTCTTTTCTTTCCCTCCCCAACCATAAGATCTACTGTACTGCTAAAAGAACCAACTGATCAAACCAAAACTACATGTCTCAAATAGTCACACATTGGAAACTAGATGTCTCAAATGAACACACATTATACATGTTCATCACTATATGGGTCTTTTTACAAACAGTCCCCCCCACCCACTCCCTCAAGAAAACCAACAGTACTGTATACATACTGCACTCAGTCAAAATTTCTAGACTACCAACATGTTCAAACAGGTTAAACTGTCAACTTTACTGCACAAAACTCAAGTTTAAATGAGACAATGTCAATAAACAGGAGACTTGTATATACTCTCTGTCCAGCAACTCCCTGCTCTGTCCTTCAGGAGTTGTAATAATTACACACACCTCCCTCCCACTCCAAACACACAGTCAAGAAGGAAGGCTACCACAGGATAGGATTGTAGCAGTAGGTGTAGACAGTGTAATAACTACAGGAAAATGAACTTACTGTAAGCTAATTTATGACCAGCATGGGAAAAGAAAGAAAAGAATAACTTTGTGTTAATAGTTTTAATTGGTTGATCCTGCACACATAGCTATCACGAAACAACTTCAGAACATAAAATGATGTAACAACAACATTGTAACAACACACTCCTGGCACATTAGCACGGCAGAATGGGAAGGGTGCGCTTATCTGGAAAGGACCAAACAGCCTCAAAGGAGGTGTTACAAGGTTACCAGTACTCTAGGCATGATAGATGGAAGTGCAGGATGTTGTGCTGAGACAGGTAAGTGAGGCGTAACTTAAGTAAATAAAAGCACCAAATAAAAAGAGGCAATGTGCCCTTAATGGATTAGCTGGAATTAACACATACAAATGGATAAAAGTATTGAAGGACTGATGATGACTTAACGTTACCACAGATTAAAAATATGTAAAAGTCTTGTGGGTGTGCTATGAGCACTAAAAACACACTTAATTTGTTTACAGCATTGTAAATGTATCTATACTAATTAACAGCAATCGTTAGCTGCCATACTATGCTGCGATTCAACCACCTACATACTGAAGCTACATAAGATATGTGACAAGGGGTTGGGCCCACCAGCACATGTGACAATGTTGACTATTTTCTTCACATTTCAATCAATCATTATGGGCAATGGGCCTGACTGTAATACACTGACTTTTAGAAAAAGCCAAAAGTAATTCCCACAATCAACAAGAAGTCTGCTTTGAATATATGTCAAATTATTCTTGATTGGAAGACAAAAGAATTTGAATTGAAAATGTTTCAAACATACACTATTCCAGGCAAACCCACTAAGTCCTTCACTCAGTTTGAAGCAAAAGATGGCTTATGTTTCTGCAACATCATCCTCCCTTCTGTAATGATAAAGTTACAACACTACCCTATTGTACAATATACTAGCAGAAGATGCAGTATACTGTGCATATACTGTGGGTCTCACAACAAGTTTACCATTGTGATTAAAACAATTTCATTAAATAGGATGTGTCAACAAACCTATGCATGGGGTCTTGCTTAGTACTTTTGTTTCAACATACTGGACTGACCTTGTTTTTTTTGTTTTTGTTTTTTTTCAATACTGTCAGATGTGTCTCCACGGTAACCAGAGTATCGACAAGGAAGCAACACTATCAAGAGAAGCCCAGTGAGCATTCCAAATGTAAAATTTTATGTTGGCTACTGTAAAGAGGGCAAGGCTGACATGTTTTGCAGCACATCTAAGATAGGGAGATACAGTAAAGTATATTTGTTAGACTAAAACGTTTGCTAGACATTGCTAGTTCACTTTCTGGGATATGACCTAGAGTGGTGTCTTCCCTAGGTTAGAGTGGCTTCTAGCTTGTTTACTAGGCTATGACCTAGAGTGGTCTCTTTGCTAGGTTAGAATGGCTTCTAGCTTGTTTACTAGGCTATGACATAGAGTGGTCTGTTTGCTTGGCTACAATGAGTACTGGTTCATTCACCTAGAGTTCATTTTAAGGCTATGAGATCTTACTAAGCTAAAATGGTTACAAGTTCATTTTAAGGCTACGACCACGAGTGGTCTCTTTGCTAGGCTATATTATGGTTACTAGTTCATTTTCACACACCGGTCAACTCTTTATGGTTTTACCAGGAGGCTTTCTGTTTTTGGCAAACTCACACCCTGAAAGGAGACTCTCCCAATTTCAAGCCTACTGTACCTCAAATGCAGTTGTTTGTTTGAACTGCTACAGTATATATTTAACTCTAAATCTCCTGGATTTTCTCCCCACTTCTCCCACATTTACAGGATATAAAGTTCCAAATCTCCCTATTTCTGAGAAAGGCAGGATTGGCAGGTCTGTTTTCAAGACTATGACCTAGGGTGGTCTATTTGTTTGGCTATAATGGTTAATAGTTGCATCTAGGACTAACACCACGCTTCTACACTCACACATATAGATACCTAGACATATGGTACATACAAGCAAGAAAGTAACAATGAGATTTTGCTGAACACTAAAATCAATGAGGAATGTCTGTCAGGTTCATTATATTAAGCCCAAAGAAAAGCACCACACCAAGGAGAGAGGGGGTAAAAAGGGGGGGGGGGATGTGAGCACTCCTCTATATATTTTAAACAAACTGTTTTTTATTCTGCTCTTGCTTAGATATAAGTTTCATTTTAGGTTATTTCAGCAACTTACAGACAACTATCCCTCTTTAAAGTTTGTGCAGAATCGTTCCGCTGCTAGGAAAAAGGCTAGCAATTATGTAAGGACGGCAACCAGATATGCACATACACAATTGCCAGTTGCTAGATTATGGTTAATGCAGTAAATGCATAGGTTATGCGAGGGGAGGGAGTGTGTGCTGTTAATACTGTAGTGCTCTAGTTAATTGACAATTGTTCCCACTGAGACATGCTTCAGCACTTTGGGACAAAAACTACTTGCCACACTTAGAGCCTCCAAAACTTTTATTTCAGTGTACAACTGCATTCAACCTTTCTGTGCAACCTACACACACAGTACCCAGTACTGTATTTGTAGCTGTGCTGTATAATTTATCAGAGGATTTTTTGTACCATTCACTAAAGGTACTTTGAAGCACTCTTTTGGTGGGTGTTAAACAACAGCACAGGACGGTATGCACATGGTACACAAGGGTTTAAATATTTTATAGAGTTCCTAGGTGGGATTGAGTACTATCTTGTACATACACTGAAGATGTGACATACACTATGCAGAGATGTATCACAACTGTTTCTATTGAACTTTTAACTACTTCAGATATTGTCTGTCATGTCTTGTTTATTTTCTTAATGTTAGAGCAATGTAGCATTATATAAACATAACAATTCCGTCTAGCACTGGATATAGTGGGCTGTATGTTTTCATTTAATGTATGCTTAAAATAACAGAAATGATTTACTTCTAGAATCAATACTGACATTATAAGCTATTAATATATCTCAACTTTGATTCAATCCTATTAAGAGCAGTTTTCATGAGGAGTAATTAAGTCAACAATCACAATCTTGCTATTAGGTGTAATTAAAGGTGAGCTGTAAATTCGTCTGTTATCTTCCAAACAAGCGACAGTGAATTCAAACCCTGCTCGCGTTCAGCAACAATGAAATGACTTAACTTCAGGAAAGTTGCCAATAGCAATGCATTTTCTTTTGAAAAATAGATAGAAGAACTAAATAGTTAATTTCAAAACAACAAGAGAACTTCAGACTTGACCTGAGGCATACACTGACTGCATATCAAGTTCAGAGGCCTCGCATACAAATTACATAAAAATAGTTACCAAGGACCCTCACTGCAAGTTGAATTAACAGTACAGCCTAATGATATGTTAACCTTAACAAATTTGAAGCATATTTCAAAGGAACTGGAATGCCATAGCAAGCTTACCTTTAATAAACACAGCAAAAACAAAAGCAAAAAATATCATTAGAAACAGTGAGTATAATTAAAGTGACTTTTAGTGAGTTTTAGTGAGAAATATATGTGACTTTCCACTAGACATGCAGAGCATTATTCAAACTTTGACATCCTTTCTACAAAGATATTCCTTAATAAATTATTTTACTGAAGGAGGCATACAACAAACCTGCTATTTATACATTTGTCTGTACCATTATACTTTTGCCATCGAAAGTGTTAAACAAAAACAAAAGTTGTCTTCATAAATCTTCTAACGATAATACCCACAGTATTTAGTATTTCTTACAGGATCTATATGTAGTGTTGTACAAAAGACAAGTCAACCATTATCCTCTATATGATGCACAATGTTCCTCACTGCATAGTGAAGACTGGTGAGTAAAAACTGATCATTATCACTGACAGTCATCACCAGAAGTGTTAGTTCAAATTTCAACGTGTTCTTATGAGTAGTGGGACATGCACTGATAATGCAAACCCCACAACTCACTGGTGTGGGTATGTACACAAATGATTGAACTTACCCCTTGCTGACACATACAATGCATAGTTTAAGCTTGGGTCAATTAAAAGACATACCAATCAATAAATTTACTGTGGTCAGTTGACTTGGTCCGTAATATGCAAACGGTGTGTTTGGATGAAGTCTACACTGTAGACTATAAAGTCTTCTAGTCTAATTTTTCTCAATGAGTTAATATTCCTGATGAAATGAATGTCAACTGCTCACATAGATACTAGCTGTTGTTGACATAAGATGAATCGTGAAACGATACTGCACACTATCACTAATGGCAGAACATCTTTCACTTTTATCAACACCTTGTACAGATGTAACAAGCATCTAACAATATTGAGGTTGTATACTACACACATCGATGACTTCATTAGAAGGCACTGATGATGTGTATGGTAGTACAGCCAAACTTCCATCAAAACAAAATGAGAAACACTTGAGATGTAGTCAAGTAGTCATGGCTGGTATCTGTGCAAGGCATCGCACAAATTGCTCAATTGTGTACAAAGGAGGATGCATGCAGCATCTTAATCATATTGCAGTGAGTTACACAGTATGGATGGCTAATTTTAATATGTTGTTAGGTTAACAGACAGTGCATTAGGGAATGAATACAGTGTAATCGGTGGTGGAGAGCCTACACTGCTTACAGCGTGACATACGGTAGCATGGGTGCATGAACCATTGAAAGCGAATGCGGTTTGATTGAAATCACACAGTTGTTTGGAATGCACATGCTATACAGCAGGTGCTTGCACATTGCAAGTATTGTATACTTACAGTATGTCACGTAAATGGGTTGTAGCATGTGTTGTTTGGTTACACTAGTTAACAAACTGTGCTAGTGAATAAACACACCAGTTTGTGCTTGAGCAAATACTGTATGGTAAATAAGCTGTATGGGTCAGTTGAATCTGTTGTTTGGGAATGATAACAACTATGATGTAGTGAATGAACACATCAACATTAGTAGTACTTCAACATTGTAGCCTAAGTAATCTGACCAATGTGCAATGAAGATTGGTTGTAACATGTTGCTTGGTTGAAGCAAACTATGCCTGCTGATGTACATGAACATACATCTAGCTGTTGTGCCCAGAGTAGCCAGGCATGCAGTATGTGTGAAGGTACATGGCATAGAGTCCTTGCAAATGTGGTTTGGTTATAAGAAGAAAACTCTGCAATCTGTTGAATGAATACAACATATATAATGATAGCTTGGTAATCTTGACCAAGTTCCTATAAAATGTAAACATATTATTACTGTACATTGAGTATGCTAACTGTAAAAGCATATACATGAGTGTTTTGGTTTCAAACCTGTGTTGTAGAGTAAACAGTTGTCTTCTATTGTTGTCAAAGCTTATTCATACAAACACAGAAAACAGGTAGTATTGGTTGTCAAATACCATCAGGTGGGAATGACAAGTTTCTTTAAGTTGACTTCCTCTTTCAATGCACAGCAAATTTTGCTGAAACAAACATTTTTCTACACTTCTATACATGTATATGTTACGTTCGGATCTAACCCGTGCATGTAGAGCAAATTTTCTAAACTTACATTATGAATATGCCCTGAGTTTTTATTTAGTTTGCACTATCTTATTTTTTTCCAAAATAAGAGGTATTGTAACAGCTATAGATGCCACAACATAACTATTAATTATTAAAGAAAAGTTGCCAAGCATCATATGAATGCAAGCTATACACATCATATCCTCCACATGCTAGAGTGGGAAGGAGGCGCTAAGTCCAATATGAAATCAGACCGTACCAACAGCAGCATTAAAAGTTATCAGTGCTCTTGACACAGTAAATGAGAGTGCATTTGTAGAGACAGGTAAGTCAGGAGTGGAGTTGTCAACTCCACTTTGAATAATTCTCTCATTCAATGAGATTCTTCAATAAGTGTGTTGGAATTAAGAGATACAGCTTCCTAAATTTACATAATGGTGTATGGTTTGCAACATCTTCATTAATTACAATACAGTACATCTGCTCTGTGTGATGCTTGCAACATCTGATCGCGCTAGCTACAGGTGTGCACTGCTTGCAACATCTCACCGCGCTAGCTACAGATGTGTACTGCTTGCAACATCTGATCGTGCTAGCTACAGGTGTGCACTGCTTACATCTTCATTCCAATCATACTGGATCTTTATTCTCATCACAATATTTACAGGCATGCACAATTTACAGCACAAGTTTTAATTCCTCAGGGTTACAAGTTGAGTGTACTTATGCATTGTGTATTTGTGCTGATCTTGTTGACCATTATTAATTTGTGTCATCTTGAGCACTAAAGGCTGAAAGCTCTGATGACCTTAAACAAACAAAGACCTTGAACAAACAAAGAAGACAAATGACATAAAAACAAAATTAAGGGGATGACAAAAAGCTGATTGGCAAAGCTTGATTAGATGGATGTTATTTAAAGCACAAATTAGGGTTTCAATTTTGCAACTTACGGCTCTGATTCAATACAGGTAGCTTTATTTTAAAAAGCGTATCCCAAAACTCACCTACTTTGGTTAATAAACTACTCATTTACCTGCCTCAACACAACTCCCCACCACCCCTCCCAACATCTTCCAGCCAGTGATGTGGAGCTTGGTACAGAAAATGGGAGTGCAACTGTTGCGTTGAGACAAGTTAGCATCATATACGATGAGTTAAGCCACTGTGAAGTTTTCACTCCCTTTATTTGACCTACTCACGTAAAAAGCTTATAATGGAAGTGCTTTTGCCACATGTTGTAAACTTTTTCAGAAAATATACTTTTATGATACCATACGAAGTATGACTCAGCAGAATGGTCTATTACCTTCATTAACTTTTAAAACAACTTTTGTTGCACTTTGCTGCCATGCCTTTTCATGTTATACAGTATATATTGTGATCAGGTTTACTGCTGACAGAAATGAAAGCAAAACCCTGATTTGTGCATTAATTAATTAATTTATTAGAGTGAACTTGAATGGTTAACTGCATCAAAAGAAACGAAGCACTGAAGGCTGATGTGAGGGTGTTAGTAAATTTAAAATATAATACACTACCATCCTCTTCCACTTGTTCATCATTGTAAGAAACTCCTGTAAACAAAAAGCTTTTTCATGTAGTTAATGCTGCAATGACATTAAAAGCAACCGTAGATTGATACATAACCAAGTTGGATTGAAACATCATATATGTCCCTCCAGTAGAAAAATATGCTTGATAATCATGGGTACAACTGGATGATGGTAGGGAGGGGGACAAAAGTAGAAAAGAGACAGTCCCCTACAGAGAAAACTTACAGAACTGGCTAATATTTGCAGATTTGTTATTTTTTTTCACATTTTTTCACAGCAACATATCTGCCCAGGAGGCGACGGAGGATTCCAGAGAAAATAATACGTGAGACGAAGAGTGGGAGAGACAGGAAGAGGGGTAGAGACAGGAAGAGTGGGAGAGAGGAAGAGTGGTGGAGAATGGCATGGTAGAGAATTGGCCTCCCTTTTTGCTCTTCCTTTCACTTAAGACATCTGTCATGCTACCAGGGGATTGATAATTTGGACTATGAATGTGTACATACAATATGGCTAAGGCTAATGTCTCCGATGACAACTCTGAAGCATTACAAACTCTGGGAAATATAATTTGATTCCAGAACTGTCAATTTCTAGGGTGCGATAATGTGTCCCCAGTACAACTGACATTGTAAAGTTATTAAATACAGTGGATTATGCACAATAAATGGTTTGGATAATTGTTGACTGTGCATTGAGGAGGCACAATACTGTAACAAACAGAAAAGGTTAATACCTTTCAATGGCAATCATATGACAACATCAAGAGCATTGACTATAGATCCTATTTTCAGCATTCCCAACCATATCTTTAAAATGACAAACTGGCTGTTTAAAGTAACGCAAATATATAGTACAGAAGTATAATAACTATAGCAGTACTTTCAGAGCTTCTATATCTACAGCAAAGATTTGCATCGGCGAAGCATGATGAAGCCCTCTCTAAAACTGTTAGTAACAGTCACTCCTGTTCAAGATGGAATAATTGCAAATCATTTTTCATAGAAAATAATAAGTTTAAAATAAAATACAATACAACGTTAAATATTCAGGATCGATGTAAAATGATGAGACAAGAAAAAGATTGAGCGATGCACTTCTGCCATGCAATAGTTGTGGAAAGCCTAACCTCTAGATCTATGAGAGGTATGTTTAAGGAAATATTCATTTTAGGTCAGGTTACTTTATGCTAAATAAACTAAGAATGTAGTGGTATGGTAAAAGTTAAATGAGTATAGTGCCTGTAGGTAGTATTCAAGTTTAAGATACCAGTAAAAACAGTGTACTACACTCTCTTTATATATATATATATATATATAGGCATATTAACATATACAGGGTAACATAGCATACAAGTAAATATGCAGTATTTGTGCATAGGAAATTAGGCTACAGTATTAGTATTACTTATAATAGTATTCATAAATCTACACCTGTACGGTACCACAAACTAATGGACCCACTATGTAATACTCAATTAGTTAACATAAGAAGAGTGACATTACAATACATCATGTTTACACCTACAGGCTTCTGTTCACAGGATATTGATGCATCTACTATACGACAACAAACATGAAGAGGTACAATCTCATCCATCCCGCTTTTGGCCTTCGATGACACGAAGCGACTGCTCTACTGCAGTATTTTCTACTGTGTCAGTCATATCCAAACACGTCAACACTTTGAGATCAAAGGCTCTGCAGGTTAAGAGCCTTTTGAACACCACTCTTAGGTAGTGTTTTCACAGGTAACCAAGGTAACCCTTTCTAAGGTAATTTTTAATCATGTGGAACATTGGTAGTACTTTCAAAATCTTTTTTTTTAAGGTTTGTTCCTGGTAATTTACCACTCCCCAAGATACACTAGCTACAACAATAAACATCCGCAGCTCTCAGTCAAGGCGAAAAATGCCGATCGAAAGTATAGAGGGCATGGTGCTAAGGCTTTATTCAGGAGTGCACTGCACTGGGTTGTACAATGCATTAGTGTACAAAGGTATACACTGTATGTATTGTAGTCCTAAGTGACCTCTGTGTATTCCAACTGTGGCTCCAAAACAACCCTGCCTTTCATAATGAATGAATCCAGACAGCAGGGAAACCGTCACACAATGTGTCTCTCTTTGATGTTTACAACACCAATCTATTCAGGACTGAACCACCAATACCCTGAGTATTGATAGTACAGTATGAACAGTATGTTAGAGTCAAATTGGAGTAACTTTACCAAATGACATTCCGTGTTAGGCTCAGCAGATTCACAGTACTCCACAGGTAGAGCTCAAGATACATTTTGCTGCCATTGGGACACTTTGAATGTGTCCCCCCGCCATTCTGCATTTGATCACTCATAGCTCTTTCCACCATTATTGGAATTTACTACTGTATAGTAGCAAATGTTACACTGTCATTCATTCATAGACATAATAATTTCAAAAGTTACAGCTATTTAGACAGGTTATTTAACAAGTTAACTGATATATCCATGCCTGTGCCAAGTATGCACTGCTGCGAAAAATGGATATACCTCCTGTAAAACATGCACAAAACTTCATCAACAATATACCCTTGAACAGTCACTCCATGTGCACATCAAGCGTTTTTTGCTATAGGTATTTGCCACAGGATGGGTGCATTGATCTTCAAATTGCACATTGATCAAGGAAGAACCCTGAGGAGTTCTCCAGCTCGCTGCGTTGGTTAAACTTACCTCTGCAAGGATCAAGTACTGTACATAGTTATATTTTCTTTCTAATTTCAATATTACAATGGCCCCCCTCCCACTTAAAAAAGTAGAATGATCCACCTAAATAGCTTTGCAGAGTTTATTAGACGAGAATTTCAAATCAGTGACTCAGAAAATGAGTAAAAGGAAGGATTTTGAATGAGAATTGTGATTTAGAAAAAACCCATAAAGATAAGAAAAAGTTTCCATCTTTGGCATGTATTTAGTACAAAAAAGAACTAGAAAGCCAAAAGGCTTAGTGATTCCTTGCCTCATGATATATATTGTAACAAACATGAATCGCCCACATGACAAGCATGAGATCCCACACAGTTATCCTACTTGATATACCATCTTAGTAAGGTCAAAACCTTTTGAAATCTCGTGACCCAAAATGACCTTTCACCTCCACTTAAAACAATAGGTATCACCTACCCTATATGGCCATCAACATGCTAAATATGAACAATTCACAAACTAAGTATAAGATCCCTCTTATTTATCACCCTTAAAATATCATGCATACAAGGTTTTGACCTTTTGTCACCCCAAATAACCTTTGACCTACACAAACATGAGAAAACTCCCAAACGGATATGATGCTGCAGGGGAACAAATTATATTTTGTCGTGTCTAGTAACTTGATAAAAAGGTAAACATGTTTATTTAATCAAAATTATAGCACTTTATTTTGTTTAGTTACAGCTATTGGTGGCAGCTCTTTCATATTTGATTTTTTGGCATGATGCCCTTCCCAATGGCTATGAGGTCCTTGAAAATTAGTAAAAACTGATATTCCTATTAAACAAGAATCTAGCATGACTTGCAATTTTGCCTTTAGTCTACTTAAAGACACAACACACAGTACAAGTTTCCCTGGTTTGATACACAATAGTCATTTGTTTAAAGCTTACCTGAACTACTGTTAAGTGAAATGGGGTGTTTAGAATACATCAACATGGCATAGAAAGAAATTCGCCGTAACCATTGTTAAACCATTCAGTCTCATCAATAAATATCTGTCAAAGCTTCATCTCCTCAAAACATTATGCATGTGATGAGTAACAGATGCATCATTTGAATTTTAAAAAGTTTGGGTGAACAAATTATTGTTGAGCAACAAATAGCTAAATTTCTGATCTGTGAGAATCTTATTCCTTGAAAATAAGGCTACTGTAATTCGTTATTTTGAATAATCTATCATTCTATGTCCACAAATAATGGTTTTAAAAATATGGTTGTTTTCTGTAAAACAAACGCCCTATTTACCTTTTAGGGCTAAACAGAGACACTGTTTATACAGTAAATGGTTAAGTCCATTGAGCACCTGGTTCAACAGACTGTATGATTTATTCTGGACATTGTGGTTTCTACTGGCAGTCAACTGTGATAAATTATGTCAGATAACAGTGACCAATTTGAACAGAGGGGGGTCAGTTACAATTTGATTCATTCAATTAAGCAATCACAGTTCATGCACACTCAAGGATATTTGATCCAAATGATCAGTAATTTAGTTCTTTTTATGAAGCTAATAACCCATGGTATATTTAATCAATTCCAATTTACAATTCATGCATGCTCACATGTCCTTATGAGGACAGTAGCATAAGGTTTGCAAAATAGTAATCTTTGATACCAAATTTAATGTTGTCTTCATCTTTTCTTTATAAGAGACTATGTTGGCATGTCCTAAAATAAGTTCTCAAATCAACAAGAGGATTCTACATTACAAGTCTAAAATTCACTAGAAGGACCGTTCTTTAAATATTGTAGATTCAAGTTTTTCACATTTTGACCTCCCATGACCCCAAATGACCTTTCACCTCTGCCAAAAAAAACAAGGATCATCTACTCGATACGGGCAATCCACACGCTAACTATGAGATCTCCCACATTTACCGTTCTGGAGATATCGTGTTTACAAGCAATTTTCAAGGTATTTACCTTTTGACCTCTGGTGACCCTTGTACTCAATAAGATACACCTGCCCACTTCATATGACATCTGCTCAAGCTTCTCTTCTTGAGATATCGTGTTTACATGGTTTTCACAATTTGACCCCTGTTGACCCCAAATGACCTCTGACCTCCACTGAAAATGATAGGGTTCCTTTACTTAACATGGTGCAACTACATACTAAACATGAGATTTCTACAAGCTTCCTTTCTTGAGATATCGTGTTTACAAGGTTTTCACAATTTGACCCCTGTTGACCCCAAATGACCTTTGACCTCCACCAAAAACAATAGGGATCATCTACTCAATAAGGGCAACCTTCATGCCATGTATGACATCACTCAGAATTACTCTTCTGGAGATACCGTGTTTACAAGCAATTTTCAAGGTATTTACCTTTTGACCTCTAGTGACCCCAAATGACCTTTGACCTCCACCAAAAACAATAGGGATCATCTACTCAATATGGGCAATCTACATGTCAAATATGAGATCACTCAGAGTTACGCTTGTTGAGATATCGTGTTTACAAGCAGGCTTCACACACGCACATACATACATACACACACACACACACACACACGACATCACCATCGCATAGATTCCTCTGCCTTCGGCAAGGAATCAAAAATGTGATGACATATTTTTGTGCAAAATATTTACAGTGTATTTTTTTTTTCAGTGTTTTGCAAAAAACCTGCAGTGGGATGTGCTTTAAGTTATGATATATTAATTCCGTTAAACAATCACCACCAGAAAAGTTGTTGCTTCTCAAACATGAATGTACAGCTAACATTTACTTTTCTTGGTATATTTAATCCAAAATGTTAAAACAACATACAAATGTACTTGTAAAACTGGCAATGCTCTGTGCTATCGATAACTTCAAAGGAAAAGTGGAAAAGAGTTCGAGGATTTAAATTGCCATTCCTTGCTACCTTGTAACTGGTGATATGACTTTTTCTTTCTCTTTGTAGAATGTAAACAAAACTTACAAACTGGCAGTAATGTGTCATTGACGGCGTGCTTTCACTTTCACTTGCAACACACAATAAAACAGAACAGAGAGTGGCACTTTAAATTCATTAGCAGCTGGAAGTCATATAACTATTTGGCAATTTCGTTTGTAGAACTTTTACTGCGAAAAGTAGCCTGATGTTGTGACTTTTGTACAGTATCTGCCATTATGGTTACACAAAACCAATAGTCCAGTAAATTGACAATGTTTTGTGTGCATGGGGTATGCAAAAGAAGACAAAAGAGTAAAATTTCTTGTGAACTATGTACCAGTCATATGATGAAACTGAAGGTACATACACAATTAATTAAATTGAAGGTAGATTCATCTTCTCAATGAGATTAATTATGTATAACTGTACGTACCAAAATATGTTCTGAATTACATTCAAGAATTTAAGTACATAATCCCGTTTGACATTTGTTGGCAGATATGAGGGACATACTGTACAGTAACCCCCCTCCCATACTGCTGAGTACAGAACCAAAGCCAGTGCAGGAAAATTGTATGTTTGCAAATGGAATTTACTGGTATGTGAGAGAATGGCACAATTATAGTGGGCAATGTCCTTCACCAGGCTTTTAGGAGAGCAGTCTCCGCCTCCCTTGAATGAAAATTGTTTTCCCCTGAAAAAAGCAGTTCCATCCCCTAAAATTTCTGTCTCCATCAAAAGTTTGGATGGAATAAAGTTGACACTGTATGCTACTACCATTTCAAACACAGCAAGAAATCACCTCTCAGTGGTAACATTTTGCATTTTAATAATAAAAAATTTCTCAAGGTGAGGGGAAACTATTCACCTCAAACCCCTCCTGGGCAATTATTTCACATCACATACATGCCTTATGCATGGTTCCCCCTCTTGACAATAGACCTGTGCAGAATACTGAGAAGGGTATGTAAAAGGATACACAGGAAATATACAAATGAGAGCAGAAGTGCACCACTCTCCCTGAATGTGTTACCTCAAAATTACCGTGACATGATAATTAACACTACAATGGGCAGACCAACATACAGTCAGAAATGAGGTAAACGGGGAGGAATGATGGTGATTTCAACAGCATTTAACTTGCATGTAGATGTTCTGTCCACATTTTTGCCTGCATATACAGTATTGTGCTTTTATGGTGGAAAGCCACAAGCAGCAAAATGCTAACTACTCTGCAATGGCAATGTGTTTGTTGACTTTGAAAAATAGTTTATGACATAGAACTGTTAGAACATACCACCCCCACCCATTCTTCCATGCAACAAAATACAGTTAAGATGGATGACTAGCAGCAATTTGCATGAAAATGTTTTTCATTTAAAGATGGTAAAAAAATTAAAGGAGCAATGATGCAGTTTTGACTAACTTCAAGTTAACAACAAAAGCATCTAGGCACAATAAGTTGTAATGAGTGCAGTGCCATGTGTAATGTTTATGTGTTCTCAGATTGCAGTAAATTTCACTTTTGAAGTGCTAACGGCACAACTCTGACAACAGCAGCACAAAAACATTCCACAGTGTCAAGTTTTCTACTTCCCTCCCATACCGCCTCTCTTCAACTCCTCCAATCAACTGACAGTCACGTCTGACATCAATACACAGAAGATGCATTACTCATGTACTTACTGTATTTGGTAAGGACTACATTATCCTCATCCGTGGCTCCATAATTTACTTGTTCCAGTTTCAGCTGGCTCATTTTTGACCGACTTATGTCACAAAAATGTCTAAGTTATGAAGTATCTCAGAGCTGCCCTCCTTCTATCGTACTTGGATCATCTCGAACAGTTACTGACAATCTGCACATGAACGAGAATCTTGAGACTGAAAAGGCCTTCGCAGATCGACTGAGTTTTGCAAAAGGCCACGGCAATGTTAAGACTTCACAGCCAATTGTAAAAACAAAGCACACTACTGGAGAACTAACAAATGTCTAAGGGAATGCCAGACACTGGAATACTCTGGATACAAGCTAAGAAGAGTGAGCTGAACAAAAGACCACAAATACATCACTCATTGTAAGGTTCAGAAACACCTGTACCAGAAAACATCTTCCTAAAGAAGAAAAGTTTTCAAAGTGACCAATGTTGGTTACTGAACTTTTCCTAGTCACAAATCAAATGAAACACGCAGAGTAAAATATCACGTCACGATGAATCCATCTGCTTGAATATCAAAACTGCATGCAATACCAGAAATACCACAGCTACAACAAGTCTAAACACCTATAGTGAACAATGGTGCTGTTCCAATTAATTATCTACATGGTGAAAGTCCACAAATGAACAAACTGTACATGGTATACTGCAGTTATACAGTTAGAATGATTATCAATTGGTGTCAAAGTACACAAAACCACTATCAGACAAGAGAATGTTAAAGGTACTACTGTAAGTGTCAACAAGTAACAAATGACACATATACTCCAGCAAGCAAAACAAAACAAATGCAACCGCCTTGTAACATTTGAAGATAAAATATGTCGTATATGCCTCCATGAAAGATGATCAGTATTCTCCAAGTGAGTCAGACCAAAAACTGAGCATTCTAAGAGCAGAGGCAATCAAGATGTCCAATCGAGAGAAAAATGGCTTGGGATCCAACATGGTGGTGACATGATGATGCATGTGACTGCAGCCAACGAGGAGTTTGACCGACAAATGTCACCATGCAAACTCATAGACTTTTCAAAAGACAGCATGTGAGGTAGTCTTGCAAATTATTCTAACTACTGCACAAGACTAATACTCACTACATGTTTAAACTGTTTAAAGTTGACTGTTGAAGGTCCACAATATTGTTGCAACTCCACAAAAATTCACGGACCTGACTACTTCAAGGCCTTCCTAAGTTAAATTAAATATATAGATCTATACTAATAGGTGCAACGGTTGGGTAACTTGAAATTACTAAAAACAAGTTTCAAGGAAACACTACAAACTGTGGATAATGTTCAGATATGTGTGTGGTTAACGACAGCACGTTTGGACTACCTACCGTTGATTACGGACTAAACTTGACAAAATGAAAACAACGGAAAGCCTTCAGTGACCACGACAATAGGTTCAAACTTAAAAAGTCTGCTTAGAGATTCCAAATATTCGATGGAACAACACAAGAAATTTCTATCAACCAAAAGCTAAAAGTGCATCTGACCAGAAGAAAATGCACTTAACTCAAAGTACAGGTACCTTAAAATACAAGCAAACTACTTAAAATACAAGCAAACTTAAAATAAAAGCAAAGCACTTCTATGGATTATTAATTTAATTGTACTCTTATCATATATTGAACATTTTTGGTTCTACAACCTTCACTAAAAGAGGGAGTGAATGCTTAAAGGTGGTACGTCAAAAGCAGACAACAAAGACTTCTAAAAATAGACTCACACTTCAAACAGTCTCTACTGCTGTTAATATGACTTCTCGGAGGATCACAATGATTGAAATATTACAATACAGTAAACAGGTCAAAGACAAAAACTGAACGAGAATAATACCAATTACCCTAAATCACTTTACCAACACCAACGAAACTTGTCCACTCCAAAGGGGAAACATCCAATTTTCACGATCCAAATTAGCAGTCTTTAATACAGAATTATCCTGAGCCTTGTGCCAAGCTCAAATTCAAGCAAACTTTTGTAGAGATCTCCATAACAGATTACTGTACTAAAAAAGTGTTTTGCTGACCTTATTTGCTGTACCAAAGTACACATTTAGAGACGTCTAAGTACAACTGATTGCTTTTCTGCACATACAGTATATGAGGCCAACCCTGTCTTCTGGGTGGGTTAAATACTCCCACACAAACCGTCAAATAGTCTGTACAAACATCACCCTCTATGCTTGCAGATAATGCTATAAATTTGGATAGGCTCTCTTCAATGTGACATATCCTTATATCAATAACAGTAGCTGTGACCAGCTTTTATTTTTCATTCTGCCTGAACAATTTTGTAAGTTGTACCCTGTGGATACTCCTTCAACTGCTAACAGTACTGTATAGTCTAGCTGAGTCAGAAGTACACTACTGCACAAACATTTGATCCCTCAATCTTGCAATAAAGTATCTGGGCGAGAGTTATAAGTGGCCAATCACTACACTACAGCACTTACAGACTATGATTGATCCGTACAAAAAATGAGACTGCATGGCCCATAGGCCCCTCTGATAAAAATCCTACCTTCTTATAACCATGTAGCTATACAAAGGTTGTGACACTTAAAGATGAAAAGTCAAACACTGTCAGTTGTGAAGTCACTACATGATGTGAGTTTCATTGTCTACTGTAAATTCAGTGCTACCCTGAATATTTTATGGTTTACACGTAACAAAATTCATGATGCTCTCCAAGCTACAAGCAAAGGCCAGACTCCAAACAGTTTTATTAAACCATTCAGCTTACTAACAGTGAAATCTGTAAGAACTGCACGTACCTAGTTCTCCAATAAAATCATTCCCCAGAACATAAAAACAAATTGAAAAGGATCCAGAGACAAAATCTTGTGAATTACTAATTATGCAAAAACAGCCTAACAGGTTGTATACTACAGAAGAAACAAAAAGATCAGAAATGCTACAGGACGGTGACTGCCTACGAGTACATGTGACACGTACCTTCTCAAAGTGACAGATGTTGTGAGAAAAGTACAACCGAAAAGTCAAAAATGGATAGTGGTTTGGCACATTAGCGATACATTAAAGAATCACCAGAAAACTACAGCTACATGCAACCTGCTCTCAGCCTTCACACTTGACTGCCAGCTGATATCACGCAAATGAACCGCCACGTATGTAGACAGCAAGTATCTATCCTTGAGTGTCGTTCCTCTCCAGTCTAACATACCAGCATCAAGGCACTTTTAGTACCCACTACCCTCCTCTGGGTAAAGGACGATATTTCAAAACCCAGACTGCATCTGCCTGATCAGAGCACAGTCTCGTGTAAAAAACTGGAGAGGGAATAAAAGTGAGTTAGCTCGCTTAGGGGCAACCATCTATAAAATCTGAGAGCTGGTGTTCTTGACTGGAGTACCCGTAACTTGAAGGATATTGGCCTAGATTTTCCAACGAGGTTCTACAAAAGGGGAGCAAATGGAGTTTTGAGCTCTCAGAGGGTCCATTGATCAAAAGTGTCGGTGCATCATTGTACATTCCATTGAGTCAAAAGACATCTATTGGTGAAATGGAAGAACAACCAGTGCTAAGTCAGAACTTCAGGAGCAGGTCCAACTATTCACTGATCTGACATTTTTGAAGTACTCATAACATGGGCAGAGTTTTGGACTGAGTTTATCATGACTTTGCAAAAGAAAGGGCTTTCAAGAAAGCAAAGCAGAAAGTTGTAATTTATTTCACTGTTTCAAATATGAATTGGCTGGATGGGACTGTCATGGTAGCAGGTATGGTATTTCACAGTCAATTATGGTTTGCGACACCACAGTGACATATGCAAATCACCGTTTAGAGAGAGGACAAACCCAGAAGATATTATTGAAGTGACAAGCTGAGATGAACTCCAAACCCAACTATCAAAGTATGATTTGATTTTGAATCATCAAATTAACACACACATCATTAATTACAGCAGCCAATGTTGTCACTATTATTCCTTCCAGCTGAGTGAATTTGAATTAACTCAAATTCCAAACAGAATTCCCTTCACCATCCGCTCTGATGAGTACATCATGTAGCAGTGTACATCACAATGGAGGATAGAGTACACAGAAGTACAAACAATGCAATGAATGGACTGCCATCTCCACAAACCATTGTCCTCTCGATGGATGACCTTCAAATCTGCATTACCCCATAAGATTCAAAACACACACACCAAAAGTCGATAACAACTTGTACAGTGTACTGTACAATACAGTGAAGTAACAAATCATAACTATCCTAGTCTAAAAGCATTACCCAGAGATGATAATAATTGATCTGGCTCAAAGGTAAAGAACTAACATACAGGGCTACAGTGGGTATGGTTTCCTATTGGCGACTGATACAACTCCATACATATTTGATTTGCTTCCTAATGACTGGGGACTACGCCTTATAATCATATCAAGATTGGTTTCCTATGTCACATACTACATACCAAGGGAAGGAAAAGTGTGAATGAACTGATTAGAAGTTTTTCCAAATCAGTATTTCCAACTGGTCAGCGACGATCCATTTTGATTAGCAGATGTTAAAGAAGCACTGCATACTGTAAGTCTGCATATCAAAACATATACAATTCAATAACTGCTGCCACGCTTACCCAGCTCTGTGTAGCATACACAGCCTGTGGTGGGCAGGAGAAAGTTTTCGGGTAGGACCAGAGAAAATATCAATTTGCAACTAATATGTAGCTTACATAAAAGTTGCAATGCGAACCAGATTATTTTGTCCCTTGTCTACTGTTAGCGACTTAGCACTCACAACATGACAATACTATAGAGAGGATGAACCAAGCTGAAGGAAACATTCAAATAAAGAGAACTAGAACCGACATGACAAGTACAGCCAGGCACACAAATGACAAATATTGTACTCATATTGTTTTGTGCCTCTAAAACCAAGACATACTAAAAACATAGAATCAAGCCATTGATTTAAATTGGTCCTTCTGCAGCAATCATTTAATTTAGCCTAAATGCCGAGAAATAGCCACAACTACCATGTCAGCAAACGCTTTGTTAGTTCCCATGGATAGTGCAAAATGTCAACAGCAGAAAGAATACTACAAAGACGAAGCAACAGAGGTTCCAACATGGGAAACTGCAACAGTTGAGTCGAGACGGTCGAACAACGGTACACACTGGGAAGAAGGCAGACACACTGATACAAAAGGTGACACATAGTTGACACGAATACTCCAGACAATCCTCTCCAAAACCAGAAATAAAGATTTTAACTTGACCATGTCTCAATTAACAAGCATCTAGGTCTAGACACAATCACGGTAAACTCAAAACACCAATCCTCCAAGCTGTAACTTACAATTGCACATTTGAATATTATATTAATAATTTCTAATTCTGACACAAGTGCCATACATTTAGTCCACAGAAAGTGAATCAGACACACAGCAGCTACTGCTAACACAGTTTAAACCCAACTCAAAAAGATCTGTAGTCTTCCATTTAACATTAACAATACAAAAACAATTTACGTAACTTACGTCAACATGTCCACTGATATCTATTTGACCAATCAATTGGTATTTGGTGAAAACACATCCCAATTTTTATCACTTTAAATCTCTACAAGCTTACTCTTAAAGAAACACACCAGCTTTAATAATCTGAGCATCACATAATAGTCATTAACAGATAAACTGGCCCTTGAGTGGCTATGAGGTGTACTTGGAAGTAAAAATCCCAGTTTAAATATTTAGGATGAGAGTTTCCTTCTTAACATGATAATGAGCAACTAAATGCAAGACAGATTTACAAGCAATCAAGAAGTAATTCATCTGAAGAATAAGTGACTATGTACTCTGAAGTGAGAGGAGTGTATTCAGACATCACTTGAAGTAAAGTCATATATATGAGCACTGTTATGTCACATTTGGCTTTCCAGAGTTATTACGTCAATCTTGTCAATGTTGTACTGTACACTGTGATTCTCCTGTGCCTGAAGAGCAGCAACTAAGTCACCTCATCTTTTTCAAGCCATACAATCTACAGGACCATGGAAGCCTGGAAGTGACAAGGGAAGTCCAGGAGTAGGGACGCTTAGACTGCAGTTCTTTTTGACATATTACTGCGTGGTTAATATTCTAGTCCAGCCTCCAATCAAATCACTATATGTTAGATCATCAACATGTCAACATCAAGTCACCATGTCAGATGGCCAACTCAAACTCCATCAGATGGCTGAGTCACCATGTCAGATGGCCAACTCACTGTTAGAAATCACTCCGTCAGATGACCAAGTCACCATGTCAGATGGCCAACTCACTGTTAGAAATCACTCCGTCAGATGACCAAGTCACTATGTCAGATGGCTGAGTCACCATGTCAGATGGCCAACTCACTGTTAGAAATCACTCCGTCAGATGACCAAGTCACCATGTCAGATGGCCAACTCACTGTTAGAAATCACTCCGTCAGATGACCAAGTCACCATGTCAGATGGCCAACTCACTGTTAGAAATCACTCCGTCAGATGACCAAGTCACCATGTCAGATGGCCAACTCACTGTTAGAAATCACTCCGTCAGATGACCAAGTCACCATGTCAGATGGCCAACTCACTGTTAGAAATCAGTCTGTCAGATGACCAAGTCACCATGTCAGATGGCCAACTCACTGTTAGAAATCAGCCTGTCAGATGACCAAGTCACCATGTCAGATGGCCAACTCACTGTTAGAAATCACTCCGTCAGATGACCAAGTCACCATGTCAGATGGCCAAATCACTGTTAGAAATCACTCCGTCAGATGACCAAGTCACCATGTCAGATGGCCGAATCACTATGTCAGATGGCTAAATCACTATGTCAGATGGCCAAATCACTATGTCAGATGGACAACTTAACAGAGTTGACTAACCTCCTAGAACAATGAACAACAGTCGATCACTATGAAATCTCCCACTTCCAAAATTTCTTGCATTTCAGGAGATACGAAAAAAGTAAAATGTAATGAAGAACATGGAGAAGAATGTTTTACGTCAGTATCTCACTTTAATGTAAACTTTCCAAAGTGTTTGCTTCAAAAAATAGCAAAGGTCACTCTGTTTGGACTAGTTTTATCAACCTGTTACATTCCAGACCTGTTGACATTGGTCTCTTAAACCGGGAGTTGATGTGTGCATTACTAACAACCATATTTATCTAAACTGGCCCGTGGACTCATGGGTAAATAATATTACCGATGAATGACACGCTGGTGCATATGTAGGCAGGGGGAGAGGGCGAGAGGGGGCTACTCTGATGCTGCAAAATGGTACTCAGATGTGACACAGTGACTGTGTTGTCCATACGATATGTACCTCTCCACAGCTTTTTTTTCTTATTTGAATAAAAGCATGGTCAAAAGCAGATGCACAGTAGCTGTACAGACACTACTACTGGTATCAGAAGAAGTAAAACTAAACCATGCCACCTGCTAGTCTTCATTTATATCTCTCTATACACATTATCTGTCCAAACCTCCTTCTCTTATAAGGGTCTTACACCCAAACAGTATGTGATGCCAATGTCTCCTAGCTTTCATCTGGTCAACAAGGTTTGATGCAAAAACCAACACCATTCACTTTGTCCAAAAACCCTAGACAACAGGCATTAATAAAGTCTCTGTGTAAGTTATATATACTGTACAGTATGCTTGGAGTCATTGCTATAACAGCTGATACTCGTTGCTGTGCCTCAGTCAAATTGCATTCCCTGCATTACTGTCCGGCCATCCGGCTTTTAATCTCTTAGGGAAATTAAACTAACAAACCAGAAATGAATCATGAACAACATAAAATACTGTATATGCACTACAACAACAGTACTGTACAGCAGTCCTGCAGGCTACAGAACATCATAGTTATTTTTAAGCATCACAGTAGCTACACTACTTAACAAACAACTGTACCTGTACGTTAGTAAATACCATACTAAGTGAGATACAGAACGGCAACCAAATTTTACATTTTACAAGAGGAAGATAACAGCTTCCTCCATTTGGGGATATAATTTAGTTTGCATTTACAATTTTTAGTCTGCTCAAATTGCTGGCAGTGCGAGTGGCCAAGCTCCCACCAAACTGCCACACTTTAGATAAATGTGTGTGGTTACAGTATTTCCTGCAAGCACTGGGCGGTTTCCCGAATCCACCACATTCATAAAGATCACAAAGCCATGTAAAGGGGAGATGAAGTGAACTTTATCAAATTGTGTACATAAACCAATTGTGCATATACAGTGCTATACATTCAAGACCAGATTGTAGCTACTACAGTACTTAGATAGTACAAAAGCTGTACACAGTACAATGACAGTACATAACCTGATGTCATGGTTACTTCAATCTACATATTAAGAATTATCCATTATGACTGTAAAAGAATAAAGACGGACCTACAAAGATTGAGCAGTCTTTAGGACAATATACTTTACAGGTTTACTGCATGAGAGAATCACTCAACCAAATTGAAATTTAAAAAGAGGAAATGTATGGAAATGCATACATCAGTCCTTCAGACACTAAAGGTACAAGGTTACTTGATGGATTAGAGCCACTAGCCCTGTACAGATTAAAATCAACCATCGAAAATAAAGAAGCCAAAGATAAGAATGTTTACCAAATGTTAAGTATTTGTTTCCTTGTTGTAACCATCCACCTTTCATAACTTTACATCAAACATTTACACCTGAACAATGCTTAACTTCTGTATTTTGTCAAGCTGCATGCTGCACATATTCAACACTGGCGTACATGGGTTCCTCAGTTGGATGACAGAGTACATATTTCTTAACCTCAGCCTCTGCGGAGATCAGATATCTCATTTCCTAACTAATGATTCAAACAACTTAAGAAGCACATCATTCACCAGTGTCTTGTAATGTTCCACAATAACAATAATCATGATTGTCGAGGCTTCATTTGCATTTTTTTGTTGTCACTTACATTTCATAAATTCAACCTGTGCCACTGTTACATAACTTTCAACCAGAAAGTCGAATGCCAATGTCAATGGTGTGGGTGATCACAAGTGACAATATTGCCCCCTATTAATTGCCAACAGCAACGCAAGGTTCAACATGACAGCACTTCACAATCCTGAGTTCTAGCACACGGCCGGCCCTCTTGGCACCAAAATTGCCCTTGTTTGACGACTTTCACTTCTGCTTGCCTTGACATTTTAGCATCCATGGGAACTATGAGTCCATGATGTGAATTGCTCACAAGTTGTTTATCTCTCAGTGGGTTCACCACTCACAAACAATTAATTAAATTCATCTTTACAATTCCACCCAAATCTCACTTATTTCTTCTGAAACTTAAAATCAGTGTCAAGCCTCTCCAGAAAGTTGTCAGTTTGAACTTCCTTCTGATTGGATTTTATTTTACCCACAAGAGGACCACTGCACCCATATATATAATGTCCACTTCATATAAAACATACTGTACAGTATTCTGTACAACTTACAACACCCACATTGTAAAACAATGATATGACAGGCATACTTCGCAATGGCGGACTAGGTAGATCTACCTTTCAAATTACAACAAGGCAGTTTCAAGTTTTAAGAATAGATGATAGGAATTTTAAGTGGAATCATTCAAGCAGAACCTTTGTAGCCATTTAACAGTACTTTGTAACACTATCCTAATGCTGTACTTATATTTGACCATCACAAGCCTCAATAACCTCTGTTAGTTTTATAGATAAAAGGACTGCAGGCGGTCTACATAGAGTGCATGTTGGGTATTGGCTAACTTGGTAATCCACATAAATGTTCTTCAGAGTCAATGTTCTTTGTAACTCAAAGAGCAGGTTAAAGTATTTTCACATTATTTTCAAGCACTCCTCATAAAGTAAGTTGGCCGGACACTTCAATCACCACAGGATATTCACTAGACTTTGCAAAGTCTTTCTCGGCGAATGAATTCCCCTCCTTTGATACATTCCTCACAATTTGAGCTGCAGCCTACTTATACCTAACCGAGGATATAAACTTATCTAGTAATCGCGTTTCCCTGCGATCGCCGTCCGCCGGAAAGACTTTGGACACTCGATATAATTATGTACAAATGAATAGTCACGTTTGACGTTACGGTTAATACATATTAAAATACTACCCGTTAGTCTCATGAAATGAGCCAATGGCAGCGATCGAACAATGAGAGAAAATAATGGTACCTAGGCTAACTTTCACCCTATCACCAGATTTGCCTACGGCAGAAATAGGACATCGCTAAGAGAGACCCAGAACAGTTGAAGAGTTACCATGATATTTACGAAACTAATCAGTCGTAGGTCCTTTCCCCATCATCACTCCCATCATTTCTCACAATGGCCGTGATTGGCTTCTACCGAATTTGGTAGTGAAAAACAACGGTTTTAGTTAAAAGTTGTGTGAATAATTAAAACAAGTGTCCAAAGTCTGCGAGGGCAGCGATCAATGAGGGGAGTAAACACTCTTCCGGAAGAGCAGTACTAGAAGCGGCCGAACCAAGATTAGGAACAGAAACTTTCCAGCCCAAGCAGACTCTACAGAGTCTAGATATTCACCAGAGTGTACAGGATCACGCCAACTTTATATTTATATGAATTAAAAAAGCAGTTTGCCCTTCACTTTTGTTTCCAAGTTACCATTATTAAAAACTCAGATTGGGGAAAAATAATACAGTAATCAAACTCCTACTGATCTGTATCAATGCGCCTTTCACTTTGCATTTATGGACCTGTGTATGAACAAAATTTCAACAGTAAATTTACACAATTAGCATACATGTATACATGCAAATAGTGTGACCAGTACCATTTAAAAAATAACACAATCCCATACTGTTTCTTACCTACTGTTCATACATACTTGGGAAGAGTACTTACCTCCTATTGGCCCACTACAGTCTGGTGACCATGCATTATTCTACAGATAACATACAGTCAATTTTAGGGTTAAATTGCCAGCAAATGAAAACAATGAAAATGAAGTTTTTGCTATTGTCTGTTCTCTTACACAAAACAATAGTGGAGTACAAGAACATTGTTGACATATTGTAAGTCATGTTTACCTTTTCACAGGGATCATTTTCAACAAAACTGTGGTTATTTACCAACACAACCTCTGTATGTTTTGTCTTTTCCATCAAAATCCCATACTGCATAAATGAACAAGGTTAAAAGGATGGTTTAGCCACATATAGTGCTGTGATATGTTGCAGAGTAATTAAATCTGACCACTACAGTGAAACTTCCATTCAATTCCCATGTGGGGCTCCTGAGATATGAGCAGTCGAAGTTGCCACATTTGTTACCTAAAGTTAACTTGAAGCAAACAGGAGCGACGTTATCTCCACACATTGATAAAGCGTTTTAGGTTTTTCTTTAAACTTTACACCAAATTTAATACTAGTCTAGTGCTATCATAATGTGAATGTATCAGGAGTACTAGAGTTTTGCGACCATCACATTATCAGTAACACCTAATGATTTCAAGGTCAAAATGATAAATTTAATAATAAAGAAAACAAAAGACTCTTCAGCAATGTGAGGAGATGATGTCACTCCTGCTTGCTTCAAGTTCACAGTTGTCAGCAAAGGGGGTTACTTCAACTGATACTGTAATATCTTGAGAACCATGCATGGGAACTGACTAGAAGTATCACCTGAGTGGATAAACTTACTCTTAAACATATTAAAGCTGAATTTTTGTCTGGACCATCCTTTTAAACACTTAAGACCAGTGCCTTAACCAACAGATAATGCACTCTTGGGGGTTAATGCTATCCTTCCGGAAAATGTCAAAAATGCTGTTTGGTGTAAGCCTTACTTTTTCAACACCCACAGAGAGAAGGAAAAAAAATACCAAATTTACCGTTTGGGGTTTTAAAAACACCACAAATGGCTACCCTGTGTTATAATAACCACTGACTCTAAAAGTGCAAGCTTTAAATTTCCTACCATAATGCAGCATATACGTGACCAGCGACCACATGATAGTACTGCCCACACTGTTACTCTCTAACGAGGATGTTTTGTGTGTCACAGTTGATTTACAATACAATTTCCGCTCCCTCCCACACTAGTAGTATTCAGTACACACTGATTGCATGTGATACCAGTGAGGAGAGTTTACTTCAAGAGGATGTGATACATTTCCCTCGGTCATCACAGTTCTGTGGCCTTCGCATCCCAGCCGCAGGCAAGATGATACAACTATACTGTACGTAGGTTGGAAAGTACAGGTTTTCTGTTAATGGTTCAATGAAATCCTTCCTTTGATTCCTCACTTTGTAGGTGAGACAATTTTTCCAGGGTGATAAAAATATTGAAACACATCTTAAAGACAGGGTGTGCTGTGAAAACTTACTGTACAAAGAAAAAGAAAATTTCAAAAGTTGCTTTTGTTTTAAAAAACATTATCACAGCTTGTATTCTACGGGCAATGAATGGTTCCTTGGATCTGAAGGAATTCATATTCCTATTTGAATGCATCTTGACTTTAATAAACAACCCCAACTTTAGTAAGTATTTCACGACAATACTTTGGGTTCTCTCGTGTGCTTTTTTTCTTTAATCATTCTTTAATCTATTTATTTTCTTTAATCATAAACGACACTAGAATTTCAGAATCATTTAACGCTTTGCTTTACTGAAGAGATTACAGACTAAGATAAAAAATACTGCAATTACACTACAAGGTGACACATATTTTTGCAATGAGACTTGTTCCACCTCTTAAAACTTGCAAGGTTTTTTTTTTGTTGTTGTCCCACATAAAGTACATGAGAAAGACTATTGCTCATGACAAGTGTAGCTGGTGTGTTTGGAATGTGTGACAAGACTATTCTGAGGAGTAAATATATCTTGGAAGATGATGCATGCAATGAACAGGTGAAATACATCATAAGTTGGAGAAATGCAGTGAACTACTGTATGATCACATTGTAATTCACAGATGCTACAACACTTCAAATCTTTTGAAAACTTAAAATTAATCTTCATTTAAATACCCGAAAGTTTATTACATTAATCTTTCCTGGAACCCTTCAAATGATCTGGTGTTGCATGTTTTCAGAGAAGATGGCTTTAAATAGACGTGAAGTAATCTAATATTGTATGCAAACTAAGGGGATTGAAAGACTTGCCAGAATTACATAAAGTACAGTAATAGTTGCTTCCCTTGCTGTACATTATCTTATACACACTGAGTCACAACAAAGAAACTATTCCACTTGCACTTTCAATATATTTCATAAATTTTCAAATTTTAGAAAAATCTAATCAGTTGTGTTGATCTAAGGGCACTCAAAGTAAAGGGTTGAGCTTTTTGTCTAAGAGGTACGGTACATTCAAGTGTTTGCATCTTTCACTTTCTGCCACTTGAAGAAATCCAAGCTGGATAATCATCACACTTTACCAAGAATAAGCACAGTACATAAATATACTAGGCCTTTAAGCTGTGCATCTCATTATCAACAGAAATTATCAAAATTAGTCTCCTAACCACTTGGTGGTCATGGGTCATAAATCATTCCAGTCAATATTGTAAATTTACAGAATGATGAATGTGATGAAGTGCTGTACAGTAAGTATTAAATGCTTATTTTAATGATGCTTCTACTTGTGCAGCCTGATGTTCTTTCGTAGAGAAATGAAACATTTGATAACTGTAATACCACAATATTCCTGCGAGAAAGAGGTGAGGGGTGGAATAACTAGAGAATGCTAACGCAGGCATGTTAACTACTAAGAGCTGTGAAGCATTTAAACGGAGCATGACTAAGCAGTTGGTCCCCAAAATCCAAAAGAGAATAATTTGACGATTATCACATGTTGCAGCTACAGGCACGAAAGTGTGAAAAGCAGCATTTTATGTTAATTTTTCATCAAGTTGCAATTCTAGCTACATTGAAGGGATTAAAAGATTTGGCAAGGTGGCAAATTACCCATATTACACTGCAGTACTCTTAGTTTTGGACAATGATCCAATAGAATTTTATTCAGGGATAAAAGATATTTAAAAGTTAGTGCTCATTCACTCAGTGGAGAGAGACAACCCCCTTTTTTTTTACCGAAATTGTTTAATATGCTAAGATTGCTAAAGATCAAATTTCTACTCAACTTTCAAATTAGTGTATTATAAATGGGCTCTGTGGGAAATGTCCACTTGGAATAAGAATGGAAATATGAGAGAGAGTGGCAGAGAGATTAAGAAGTGATAAGAGAAATGAATAGCGCCACCAATGACTAACATCTCACCTGTTACAATATACAATTGCCCGCTAGATGTTCGACTCAGGCCTGGGTTCTCGATGCCCCCCGCATCGAGATCTGACCTACCATTCTGTATGCCTGAAGGTATATAACGACAAAGTTCACGCCAGATACAGTAATGTGATAAAAGGGCATAGAGTAATATGAACTTAGGAGGCTGTTTGAGTAAAGTGTGTAGGAGGCCGATAAAGGTATGAATCACAACCTCTCTGTGCAGTGTGCTACAACAAACAAATGCAGAATACATATTTCGTAGTTGCAGCACACAGTATGTTATACGCTATATATCCTGTACACGTACAATACATACATGAGCATAAGATCTACAGTAGTAAAGTTTCTCCTTTGTTAGTTTCAGCAGTTTCAGCAAAAAATACTGCAACAAATCATAGCTTTCATTTACAGTAACTTTAATTCCTTGTAACAGCTGTTAGAAACTTTCAGGGAACTAGGAGTGATAAACTAAACTTACTACATAATTTTGTGTCAGGCTTCTTTCAAATTTCCAAATCACACCTACATACATAATAAAATCTGCTACATTAGCATTTCAATGCATGCATACTGTACCCAGTCAAAATTTACAAACACTGCATTCACTTACACCTAACCTTTGTTCTTTAAAGTGGCCAAAACATTGCCAGCATACTGTACTGGATCTAATTAATTTTTTAGAAAAATAAGGAGAACTTAAACACTGGACTAGACAATGAGAGTGGGAGAATAAGGAGGGGGACAGAAGGAGAATCTGAGCATACTAAGGTGGTTTAAAGGCAGTATTGAAGGTAATAGGAGGGCGTTACATACAAAGTGTGAAGGTTCATGAGTTGTGGTGAAACAGGTAAGTAAGGAGGGAAAGTAAGGAGGGAAAGTAAAGAAATGTGACCAGGGGAGGGGTGAATTATTGGTGGGGCAGGTGGACATGTTAGTTGGATCGTTGTATCAGTACATCATGTACAAAGCCAGGGTACACCATAGTTGCGTCTTGTTCTCAACCACATAATTAAATGCTGTCATTGCGATTGAAATCTTAGAAATGTGTAAGGGCCTGCATGTGATTCATTACTGATTTCATTGGTTTAGTGTTCTGTTGGAAACCTCTTTCCGGTAGTTATTTTTAAACATGCCTTAAACATTACCAAGTACAGTATTACCAAGTACAGTATTACCAAGTGTACTCTAAGCAATTTGTCTGAAATTGACACATTTGACAGTTTTCCTCATGTACACTGACGAACACACAAAAAAAATCATTGTATGTGTGCCTTAGAACTAAACAACTTCATTGCCATACCTGTGCGTAAGATACTTGTTGCATAATGTCACATTATGACTTCACGACAAACTCATAACCTCACTGAAATTATATGATCGGCTACATGGGTTCTTGACTGACTGTGGGTACCCAAGCCCAACTTTTGGATTAGGTGCAAACCTTAGTTATCAAGCATATCAGCAACATTGGTGTCAAGTTGGCAAGATACTTCTAACAGCGTAATGCACGACACACATGTAACCATTACTACTTTGGTTCTCTTTCATATATATTGCTGTTACTGCATAGTACTTATGAATAAACTGAACTCATACAAATCTCAGGATCTTTTCAGAAAATACCTTTGAAATGGTAAGCCTACTGTTTGTGAACAGAGGACAATCGTCCACAGTGTCTGAAATGAACAGTTTGCCTCAAATGACTGAAATTGTTGCACACATCATTTGAATACAGACACAGTAGATGCTTGTGACCACACAAACTCAACACAAACCTAGCTTATGAGATGGTACCGTAAAAGCAATATGGTCCTGTTTGTTTGGAGGGGGTGATTATCCATATTGTTTGCAATGAACAGCTGTCTCAAATGACTGAATTTTGTTTCTTGAAGCGTGCAATACTTGCACACACCGTCGGAATGTTATCATATCTGACATCAGTGGATGAATACCTCTACAACCATATGGCCGCAGATTGAGGGTGAATTCAAAAAAATTACATGAGTGACTTCAAAACTGGAACTTCGACCCTGCTTTACAGTACAAGTACTGTTTTATAAAGATAAGCTGTCAAATGCACAGTACTAATGGTATCCAAAGAGTTATCACAGTCAAAATGGGAAATTGTTGAACAAAGTTAACAAATGGAGCCATCTACTGGACAATAAAAATACGATAACAACAAACAGAGCAATGTGGTGGTATAGTGATAAGTAACAAGAGACTTAATGAGAATAACTTATCTGAACTGGTTAGAATCATTTGCACACCAAAAATGATCCAGGCAACACACTGATTGATATCACTGCTGTACATCATACATTCATGTACAAAACTATTTTTTGACCACATAGCAGCTATTACCATCAATCGGAATCGGAATGTACCGCCCTTCAAGACATTCAGTCTCATTAAAAAATATCTGTAAAAGCTTCATCTCTTCAAATCATTATCCATGTGGAGATTTATGGAAGATAACCATTTGAAATTTTGAGTGAACAAATTATTCTTGAACAACAAGTAGCTGAATTTCTATCAATGAAAACTCATTTCTTTGAAACATGACCACTGTCGTTGCTTATTTTGAATAGTTTATCATTCTGTGACCACAAATAATTGGTTTAAAAAAGTATTTTCTTTTACAAATGCCTTTCTTCCCTTTAAGTGGCACTAAAATCACTGCAAACCATTCTTTGAGAAAAGCATGGAATTACACACGCACAGTAATAAGAATGGAATGCAAGATTTGGGAAAAGCCATGGTACTGCAAAACAGTGACAATACCCCAAGTTTATGGTACTGGTCACTCATCAAGTGACGTTGGAGACAACCAGAATTTTTCTCAATATTTGCAGTGCCTTCCAAGTCTGAGTCGACTATCTCCACTCCAGTAGGGAGCTATGAGAGAGTGAGAAAACTTTCTGGAAATGTTTTGCGTAATTTGCATTTATTCAAGTCTCACTGCTGGTTACAAACACGACAATAAAGAAATAGATCCCAGTGATCTACAGATCCAAGTCTGCAAGTAACCTACTGCACCAATGCTAATGCTAAACCAATCATGTCCATGGGTAAAATTTATTGCACTGTAACTTCAAAATCTGACAGTAGAATGTCAAGAACTCAACTTCATAAAATATGATTTTTAAAAACATAAAAACATAAAAAATGTTTTTAAAATTGATAAGATATGTCTTAGGTTACATATGTTAAAGGGAAACAAATTTCAAGATTTTTTTGAAAACTCTAATTCTTTGTTACTGTACAGTACTTGAGATATTGGCAAATGAAACTATGACAAATTTCAACAATAAATGAACTCAAAACTGACTTGTAGTTGTAGCATGCCGAATACATAAAGCATTCATCAAACCATTTAAGAACTTATATTCTATAGATATTTAATGCTATGTAGTTGTGTTACTGATTGGTACTATTGGTATTTCTGCTTGTCTATTGTGGGATATAAAGTAGGATACAAGTAATGTTCTGATAAAATGACACCTTTGGCATACTCTACTCCATGTACATGCCGGTACATGGATCAAGTACTTTATAGATATGGTTTTCGATAAGAACAACACATCAATTACCCGTTCATATAAATGACTGTCATGACAGCTGTATACATGCTTAAAGTATGTATGCTGATGGAAAGTAATGATCCATACTGTACAGTATGTGACATTTGAAATCCAATAGTAGAGTCTTCACAGTCTGAGTCATTTTGGTTTCACTTCTGAAATCTTTCATATCTTTTAAATCATAGCAACTTCACTCATCTCTGTACGTACACTAAACGCATGTGTATGTGTACCACAGACGGATGGCCAATATCCTACAGGAGAATGCATCACTTACAAGTTACAAATGTAATTAAGAGTAACAAATCTCTGAAAACTGAATTGTTTTTTATTGTCTTGCTCTCGAAGATAATGTTGCAATGTTAAAGCATACAGGAGTGTATACATGAATAATTGGGCCAATTGGCAGTATTGGCATTCAATGATTTCTTTCAAACTTGCCACAAAAGATACTGTATCAACTCAAATGAGCTCCTTTAATAACCCCATTTGCGATACACAAGATCACACATTGCATACGTCCAATCCATTCAATTCCTCTTATCGTAGAGTTTGTGTGTGCTATGCATGTACTGTACAGCAGCATGTTCTTGTATGATGACAAAGTTTCATAAATTATAAATGATCAGGGAGTGATCCCTCAATCAAACTCACACATTGTATAAAAAAAAACAGAATGGAAGTAAAACATGAAAAGAAACAAAAAAAAAACCCCTATGTGTTATGTTCTCAGTGCCATACATGTGGGAACTGATACATATGTGGGTGTGTTTGTGGGATGAAGGCCATACACACAATGTAGTCTACTGCACAGTAAAGCAAGCTACTATAGTATCCACAACAAATGCACAGTTAACTTCAATAAATGTACATATTAGGTTGCCTGTCAGCTTAGTACTTCAGCCACTCTGAATCAACAGAATTTGTACAGACAATTGAGGGATTTCAGTGGACAAATTGATATTAATTAAAATGACGTTCATCAGTCAACGCATCTTTTATTGAAGTATCATTATCATGGCATCATCAGACTTACATACGTAAAGAAATTACATTGAATTATGTAAGAGCAAAAAAAGGAAAACTGTTCAGTGATATTTGCTGGTGTATGATATGTACAATACTTAATCATTGATCAGTGTGTGCTGGCTATGATTGCTGGTAGTCAAAGCCAAGACTTAAAAACAAGGGCCACTAACTCATTTTGCACGAGTTTGAGTATTTACAATTTAGGTTTTTGAAATGCTACAGTACTTGTACATGGTCTCAACAAAACATTGAGCTGACATTTTACCTAGCTGCGAGTCCACGACCTCAACTCAATATTGAAACAGTCATCACTTTGGTTGACCAAAAGTTAAACACGAAAGAAGTCTGCATATGCAATTACTGTAGTTCACCAAACAGTGGCACCAAATCACAAACTAACAGTTAATGGAACAGTTCCAACACTTTTCAGTTTTTAAGTGTGTACTAGGAACAATGTAACAAGCTCCAGTGAACTGTATTCATAGTTGTTCTGCCAATAAAACTACACAATGTAATCCAAGTTCTTTGTCATCAATATAGTTCACTGTAGGACCTACAGTGTGTGTAAGTTACATCAACAGTCCAACATCAACTGTAACATTTCATGTACTGTACAATATGTATGTACTTTAGTCAGAGACTAAGTACTCAAAACTGAGTATTTTCTACAACTGGTGTGTGTCAGTGTTTTGAGCTACTCATACAGTATGGTTGAAGTGCCACAGAAAAGAAATTACATTTATTCTTTCTCAGTATGGTCTGCTTTTTGTTAACCTCACATTCACATACTCAAACTAACCTCATAACCACATCTATATCAAACAGACAAACAGGGTTTAAGTATGCAGTATTGACTGCTGTTTGCTTGGGGTGGGTGGGGTTGCTTTCTGGCAACTACCCCCTTTAGTTGCTATCATCACAAATGCATATATCTTCCTTTAAATGCTATCCTCGTAGTAACATATATCCTCCTTTAGTTGCCATCTTCACAACCACATATCATTCAAATGCCATCCTCACAACCACATATTATTCTAATTTGTATCCTTACAACCAGCAACATTGTCACTTGCTTGCAACCATATTATAGAACAAACAAACCATCAGTTGGGGAATTTGGGGGTCACTTTAGAACCAAAACATAGAAAACACAAATCGCTGTGCACACAAAGTGGACAGCTCTTCCAGTACGGAGATTATTGTACTGTACCTAGACCTACAGTACAGTACATGTAGGTTAGGTTCCCAGTGTACACATGTGCTAAACATCAGGCAATGGCAAGACTGCAAAGAAACCAATTTACATCCTAGAGAACAAACTTCACTTATAAGCTCTCAAATGTAATGCAGATTGTTATGAGGGCCTTTCACACTTGTCCATTGTAACTACTTTTCATGTTCTTCACCACATGCAGTATCGTCGACACTGTCCCATTTCAATCCTGCCTTGTAGAATGTACTGTTACAAAGTACTCTTAATTGGCCTACAAATGTTAAATTCTGTATGCAGACAGCAATAGCTCCCTTGTTCAATCGGACCACACATTTTGGGTTGGAAATTTTTTGTTCTGCTTGGGAGTTATTCACTCTTGTGTTTTTAAATTTTTCCCTGTCCCAAGAACTGTCACTGTTGAATAATCTTTTTCATGTTTCTTTAATTCATGCAATGAACATTTTTTTTCCTTTTAAAAGTCTTATGCTTATCCAAGGCTGCACTGCATGTATACACAACACCATACAGAAAGTTGAATTTTTTAGTCAATCACAGGTGATCTTAAATAATTGAATCGACTGAAAAAGGGATGTTTACTGTATAGTATTCACAGCTCTGAGACCACATTTCCCAAATATACCGTGTATACCATTTTTCCTAAAGCTGGTCAAAAATCTAGAATATAACTGTACTTGTTCATCAAGAATAATTAGTAATATAACTTATCTTAGAAACAGTGTTTTCACTGGACTCTTTGAACGGTTGCTTGCCTTCTTTTACTTCAGAAGCTGGGCTCTCATTATTATGCCAATCTGTGCACATCCCCATTTAGTTGCTATCGTCACAACCACATATGCTCTTAGCTTGCAGGAGTAGAGTCACATCCACACCCTCCTGTAGTTCCTATTTTCTCAACCACATTTATTCTCATTTAGTTGTTATCCTCGCTACTGCAATAAATAGATCAACTAACGTTCTAAGGTCGTAATGTTACCATGTGTTATAGGGTGCGCATAGATAACATGTACTGCAAAATGTCATAACAATCGAGTAGAAGCTCTTAAAAATGATGATGTCCCACGACAACATGATACTGGTACCCTCAACATTGAAGGATGGTGTGAATGTTACAATGACACGCTAGGCAGTTATCTATGGATCTTGTTACACAACATTCAACAGTACACCAAGTGGTTGCACACAATGTTTTAAATAACATTTTGGGGGTGCAGTATTAAATTATCCCAACAAGAAACTACATGTGAACTCATTACAGTAGGTCTAATACAGGTCTATGAAACTCCACCAAGTTAGACTTGCAGGCAGAAACCTTGCTTGAGAGCCACAATACTCAAAGTAACAGCACATGAACCAGTTGTCATTAACTACAGGTAAAGTTGCAAAAAAAGCTATCACTAAAAGGAACTTAAATTTGCCTCCCAACCTCTGGCATACAGAAATTGCTGGGAAAGTTTATGCATGGAAATTCACAGATGTGTTTCAGATATCAATATTACAGTTTGTTGAATTTTTCAGCCAGTGTCTTTGACTTAGCAGCAATTCTGAATGGCAACCAGAATGCACATGTGCATTGGTGGTTTCGACGATGACTGATATGTATTATGTCTCAACATGCACAACTGCATATTACAATTCCCATGATGCAAACACCTTACATGAGATCGTAGACCGAATGACACCTGTTAACCCCAAATGATCTTTGACCTCCACCAAAAACAATAGGGGTCTTCAACTAGATGTGGCACACCTACATACTAAATATGAGATCTGACCCAGCTTCCTTTCTTGAGATATCATGTTTACCAAGGTAGGGCATCGCAAACACACATACACACACACAAATATGCAGGATTACAAAGGTTAAGATTATCATCGAAAACAAAATGAGGTATAGTCCCATGATCCTCAAACAAAAGTAAACATGCAGAATGACCTTTGGGATAAAAGAGCTATAAACATGGGTCAGAAAGCAACTTTCAAAATAAAAATGTCATGATGGTAAAAGAAACAGCTCTACTAATTACGAGGATGGGATTTGCAACTTCATTCAGCAAATGGAATTGGATGTTTGTACTTTTCCCAGAAAAATTTAATAAAAGGCTAAGATGGCACATATGAGGATATTAGAAGCTTAGAAACCTTCAAGTTCACATAAACCTACTTGTTGTTCAATATTTATTTATGGCAGTTGAGTATTTCTTTTACAACCCCAGCCTCGGGCTTTAAGCAGGCCATACAATTTCCATGCAGGTAACCTCCTGATTCCACTATATCTGACTGGATGATTAGTGATGAATGCCACTCCTGATACAGCACTATCATCATGATTATGACATTTAACCATGGATGAGTATGTACTAACTCACGATTGTGGGTGAGTACACACTAACCAACAGCAAGGAGTCAGCAATCATTGAATGCTGCAACTCAATACATCACTGACACATTGGGGATGGTACATTGCATATTGAACACAATAGGCCATATCCTCTTCTTTCTTATCAAATCAGACTTCAGCAAAATTTTGAGGTGTTATACAAAGCAAATGTTTTCCATTCATGCAGTAGTATGCATAATTTCATTTGTTGAACAGCTGAACTTTCTATTCAACTCTGCTCTGCATTGTTGAACAGAATGTCAGATCATTTAACTCATGAAATTATTCATACTACTGCACACATAAACATTCATTATTTGTACAACCAAAAATATTCCCTTACAAATTTTTGTTGAGACAACTCACTTTGCATTGTTACATTCACACTGTTTTACGTCTTTTACAATGAGCAAACTGTAATACCAAATGACATGTACATGTCGGTTTGGTTTCATTGGCAAACTATGCAACTACGCCTATAGCACCAACAAATACTGGCCTACACAAGGATTACTAGTAAGTAGTACTTGTCATATTCACCTAAAATGCTTCATGGAACAGTACTGTATCCAACCTGTAGTTGGCTCAGCCGTAATTTTTGTGATCATTCAACATGCAGCTACTTTTATTGGATTTACTGTAACCGAGTGGAAGTAGGACTAGGAGTCTAACCCTGGTTGAAGGCTGATAAACTGAAACTGGGTGCTGTCTTTAACTTAGCTCAAGTTAAGACTAGGCCTAGGCTATAGATCATGTCAATGGCAGACTACATACTCGAGGCCAAAGTTAGTCTAAGTCTGAGAGTTACAGGGTACTTCTAAAACGGGTGGTTGCAAGAGTCTACCACAGATTGTCCTAATTACTATGTCCAGAAGAACAGTTGTAGTACACTGTTGTTAGTGTTACTCGCATGTAACTAAGTGAATGCCTAATGGTATCGTCAGGCCTTAGGCTAGGACCAGTGTAGGACTAACTTCGGTATAGCAGAGGGTGCGGTCGCTCAAATCGAGTTAACAAAACAACAATTCACTCTGTTAATCTCATTCAAAAGCTCACCGTTTGATGCTGGCGCAATGCCTTCGAAACCTATTGGATTCGACATCGCTGCGAGTGAACGCAAAACGACTACAGTATAATCGTCTAACTGTTACACCGTTACTCAGTGTCCTTCTCGTATGTCTTCAGTACGTACCGTACTACCAGTGATTAGTGTGAAAGTTGTGAAATCTGGTAGCGCACCCAATACTATTCATATACTGAACTAATAGTAGCAACTCACTGTACTTGTGTACCTTTGACAAACACATACCAGCAAAGCGCAAGGTTAGTACTGAGTGGAATATATCCCTAATTACAAATGGTATAGCCTAGTAAATGAATAACGTCTGGAGACAGACATGTAATTAAAGTAAATATGTCGTCCTCTATAAACTTAGTCAATATATTTCAATCTAGTATAGTCATTTCCATATTATTTAATCATTACGCCAAAACTGTATACATTTATATTCAGACAAAGGTATATACCATTTTGGTGAGCTAAACTGGACAAATGGGGTGTGACCCCGTTGTAGAGTGAGTTGCTCAATCCGGGGTCCAATTTCGTTCTAGCAGCTGCAATAGGCTATGTGTAGTAAATTTTAGTTTTGCCTTTTGACCGGCATTGCCAGTGGACTTCATAATTGCAGCTTACGTTGCAATGTTCAATGATTTTTCAGACATTCTTTCCCACTCAGAAAAAGAAAAAAACCGTGGCATCGACAAACAATTATTGTACGACATCATACAACATGTTCTGTAGTAATTTGAAGGAGAATTCGAATCTACCTCTATTGATTTTTTATTTTTTGAGGTTTCCTCAATTATTGCCTACTTCATAACCTATCTGTAAAAAGGGTAAACGTAGTCTTCACAGTAATTATAGGCCTGTCAGTCTTACCAGTATTGTTTCTAAAGTTATAGAGTCTATTATTAAGGATGTGGAGATGAACCATTTTAATATTAACTTGCTGTTGAATCCTTCCAGACATGGTTTTGGTCAGAAAAGATCTTGTTTGACGAACCTTTTGGAATTCCTGGAAGATGTTACTAATTCCTTGGATAGCTGTAAGCCGGTTGATGCAGTATCTTTAGATTTCCAGAAAACCTTCGACAACGTCCCTCATAGTCCCTTGCTACTTAAATTGCAGGGTCTGGGTATTGATGGTCAGCTATGGGCTGGATTACTAGTTAAGTAATCGTAAACAGAGAGTAGTATTAAGTGGCCACACTTCTGATTGGGCAAAGGTTTCTAGTGGTGTGCCATTGGGGTAGGTTCTTGGTCCTTAGTTATTTCTTTTATTTCTTTTTAATGATCTGGACGACACTGGTAGTTCTTCGGTCAAGAAATTTGCAGATGATACAAAAATATACTTCAATGTTTTTTTGGTTTTTTTCGGATTATGACGTTAGGTGTTTGCGAAGTGGTCTTGATAAAATTTTCAAGTGGTTACAATATTGACAAACGCTGTTCAACGTAGACAAATTTAAAGTGATGCATTTTAGTCGTGGGAATCCTAACTACAGTCTTGGTGGTATTAACATAGAGGAAGTCCAAGTTGAAAAAGGTCTTGACATTTGTGTATATTCTTCTTTTAAATCTCCTAAACAGTGTGCAGAGGCTGCTAAAAAAGGGAACCAAATTCTAGGTATGATTAGGAGGAATTTCAAATTCCTTCACAAGGATATTGTTGTGGGGCATACATATTGATTCAATTGGTTTTGCCTATTTAAATCGGAATATGCCGATTAATACTTGTGTAACGCTACGGAATTTTGGCATGAGGCATTTTATATCGGGATATGCAGATGAAAAGTAGTTAAGTCTATGGAATTTGGTACAAGCTAATTTCAATCGAATATCTAATGGAGTGTGATTACAAAGCTAGTGTGGCACAGTAAGGTCTATGACAAGGAGTGAGGATGAACAAAAGTTTGGTGGAACTTCAAATTACTGAGATAATTATTTGTTTTTCTTTGAAATTGAAGTGCTTCTTTAACCTTGAATTTGACGCTAGTGAAAACTATCCCATGTTGTTTCCTTTTTATCATTACCAACATTACAAAGATATACAAATGATATTCAAGTATCTGTCTGCGTGGCATGAAATGCAAAGTATGGCTGTAAAATAGATATTTTTTTTTTAAATACGGTACATTATACTTCCAAACGTAACATGCTTTTAAGCCATGGTTTCACCGATAATAGAAAGGAAAAAAAATCCTCAATTTTTTTTTATGAAAGTTCAATCTGCTTTAGATCAGTGGCCATTTTTTTTTTTTTTTTTGAAACCCTCTCATCTCATCATTCACATGACTGTCAATGGCACGAAAATTCTCATTTTAACGATGACAGATAAAGAATTTGGTGTGACTTTTGGTGTTCCTTCATTTAAAAACCTACAAAAACCAATTCCGAAAAATGTCTCTGTGTGCTAAATCTGACGGATTAATGGCCTTTTATACAAAATGTTGTTCATAAATTTGAGATCATTGTGAAACCCAACACAAGTTTTGTTTAATTTGAACTTTGAATTTATTTCAATCTGTTCGAACATGAATATACAATTAAATAAATAGACGAGACCAGATTAAAAGAGATCGAGGAGTAACCTCGGTGGAGTTTATATACGTTGTCACCCCTAAGTTATAATAAGAAAAAGTAAATTAAAGGTTATGACAATTAAAAAGTAATTAAACATGCAGATCGAAAAAAATATAAGAATGAGTCAATGATAGTTTAAAGTAAGATGAGATTTCAACTATTGTTTGAAAATATTTACAGTTCTACAAATCACGATGGCATTAGGAAGTGAGTTCCAAAGTTTAACACAAACGAATAACTAACAACTAGCCTACAAAAAGGCATGGATAATTGGTAATTCGTACAACCTGGATATAGAATGGTTATTATTACGAAGGAGGAAAGAGCCCCTGAAAATGTATGGCAGTCTCATGGATCCAATTGAAAACAAAAATACTAACGTAATACCGATTCAGATCATAAATTGTAAGAATATTCATGCTGAGGAGCAGTATCATAGAGGTAATCTTTACTACCAATATAGCGAATTACTGTTTTCTCTACAATAAAAAGCGGTTGAATTCTAGTTTGATACGTTCTGCATGCACCACACATTGCAGTAGGTAAAGAAAGGGAAGAATAGGGATATTGTACCAAGTGTATCATAAAGCTCTGGGAGAGGATATGACGAAGAATAAATTGGATATAGGCCTATATTGACTATAATTGCTCCAGGGGAGCTGTTTGTCAATAAACACCCAAAGAAACTTGGCAACATTGGGGAGCATGATTTTATCTCCACAGAGAAAAATACTATTCACGTTTACGTTCAACTTTTTCGGAGATGAATTGAATATAATTGATGAAGTTTTCTTAACATTGGGTAAAAATTTGTCTGCACAGAACCAATTATGAATATTTGATAAGATCATTTTGAATTGTATTTAGCAGAACATTTATATCAGGACTAGAAAGAAACAGTTTGGTGTCATCTGCGTAGGAAACGATGTGGACTTTGGTACTTGTTCTGTTGAGATCATTGACGTAGATGACAAAAGTAAAGGACCCGATATTGAACCTTGAGAGACAACACATTAAATTTGGATTACATGCGCAGTTTACATTACTGATTGCAACATACTCTTGATAACCCTCAAGGTGACTTTTAAGCCACTGCAAGGCAGTACACCTGATTCCGTAGTGCTCAAGTTTATCCAGTCAGATAACTGATCAAATGTGTCGGCAAATTTCACATACAAAGTGATTTCTTTCTAAATCATCCATAACGTCAGCATGTGTAGTTGAGCTACCGGTAAGAAAGCCAAACTGGTATTCGTAAAGTAAATTGTGCTCATTGAAGCAAGTACGTAGTCTTGAGAACATTGTGACCTTTTCAATAACCTTTGAAAAACAAGGAAGGGCAGAGATGGGTCTATATAAAATTAGTCGCATGCCCTTTGGTACAACACCTGCAATTTTCAAGGAAGTGGGAATAATACCTAATTGTTCAACAGAAAAATTACAAAGGTATGTCAATGACCACACAGAAAAGTGTCAACATGTTTTGCAATATATGCGGAAATACCATCAAAACCGGCAGCCGAAAGAATTTAGTCAAAAGTCGCAGGGACAACGAAAATAGAATTGGTAACCTTTTCTTGTATGCCTTGAAATTAGGAGAGACTTTTGGAATATTATGCTGGTTATCTGGACCAATATTGATAAAATAATCGTCAAAATTATTAAATATGAATCTTTAAAGATATTAGTCTACATGTGAAGGATTTGAAACAGGGACACCATTGTCCTTAATTGAGTGTTCAACTATCGGGTAGCAAAACCTGTGATGTACATCGGGCCTTAAAGAGAAATAGGGCGTTTGTTTCAAAGAAAACATCCATATTTTTCAAACCAATGTTTGTGGACGTAGAATGATAGATTATTCAAAATAAGGAAGGACAATAGCCTTCTTTTCAAGAAATAAGCTTGTCACAGATATAAATTCAGTTATTTGTTGCCCAACACTAATTTGTTCACCCAAACTTTTCAAAATTCAAATATTGCATCTTCTATTACTCATCACATGCATGTTTTGAGGAGATGGAGCTTTGCTATATGTTTATTGATGAGACTGCATGGTTTAACAATGATTAAAGCTATTTTCTTTTGTGTGTCATGTTGGTTCTAAACGCCCTATTTCCCTTTAAATAGGACAGCTAGTGACAAATACACCACAGATGGCTGTTGTAACGTAATATTTCCTCGGCTGAAAGATCCATAATACAGTATATACTATACACCTTTACGACAGACATATACCAAAAAGAGGGCGCCGCACAGGTAACCCTATAGTAAAGCGGTTGATTAGGTCTATATACTTGTAAATGTAGTATCTGATACTGCGTGAATTGTCATATTATGATCTGCCAGAAGCCATGGAGGTAAAAGGAAAACCTCCATGCAGAAACGAAGCCGGTTGGTATTGCAACTATTTCGAATGGCTAGTAAATTGACCATGAATTCGTCATTTTCACATGCTCACAAATTTTAAGTGGGTTTTGAATTTTTTATCAAGGCTTGCACAACGAAGGAGTTCCTGCTGAGAACGGCTGGTGATAATGTTTATTTATCGTAATATGACTTCTGAGATCTTGTGGTATATATATTACCTAAGAAGAACTTCATACCAGCTGCTGCAAGAAAACATGAGTGAGTCGCGGCTGGAAATTTGTAACCACAGTTGCCCCACGTCTCCGCCTCACCTCGGCCCCCTCATATTACATCCCCCCTCCCCCCCCCCCCCCCCAAGCGCATCCAACAGTATGTATATCATTTAGTTGTAAATGCTGTTGAAACTTACAACCTTACTGATTTGTCAGCAGTGTTATTATTTAGTAAAAATCTTTGCTTGAACATTCAAAGGTGGATAGTTTGACATTCACCCTCCAACTGTACACCACAAACGGTATACTTACCTGATTGGTAGCCAGGATTACAAGCACACTGTTGCATCACTGCCTGCCGATAGGCGTAAGAACAAATCGCCAGACAATGCCCCCCCCCCCCGCCATAAAATTCAGTAAAATTTCACGGAAAATGTCTGAAGATTTGTGGAAGTATATCTCACCGAAATGTGTAAAACCAGAGCGCACAAACGCATTGTGGTTTCGAGGATTTCGTGGCCTGGATTTTTTTTTATGAATCTAACATATTGCATAAGGTGAGTAATAGTGTTACGCTTGGTTATTGTAATATTACAATAATTTATAATATCAAAATTGAGATACAATGACATGTGCTGACCTAAATTGATGACTTATGCTGTAGGTATCCATCTTGGCTTGGCCCCTGTTGACCTCAAATGACCTATGTCCATCAAAAAACAATAGGCAATTTGTACTCAATACTTCTAATACCAAACTTCAAATCTGTACAAGCTTCCATTCTTGAGACATCTTGTTTACAAGTTTTCACTACTTGATCCCTGTCTACCCCAAACGACCTTTGACCTAAACCGACAACGATAGACTTCTTGCACTCAATAAGGTACATCCATTTACCAAATATGACATACGTACAAGTTTGTACAAGAGAAAACGAGATCTTGATACAAAAAACATAAACAAAAGAAAATTTGGGTTTGTAAATAACCGAACTTTTAATTGAAAACAAAACCTGAGTATAGAGGTAAACAAGATTCACAACATGTGGACAATGTTCGTGCACGATAGACAAAGTACCACCATTGTTTTGTGTGAGAGAGCAGACAACAGAACACATGTCAATTTACGTTTTTTTTTTTGTTGCTTTCACCCGTCGGAAATTTTTATCCTAAATTGACTGTGTTTTGTCCATTGGATAATACACAAAGTGACCTGACTGAAATGGGACATTAGGAGTTGATGATTCTTCTGAAGTATACATGGATAAACAATATGCAAGAATATATAGCCGAGTACGCACAGAGAGAGAGAGAGAGAGACTGAAAAGTTTCCAATAAATTTATCACGAATCTTTAAAGTAAGAACGCCCTCACTCTAGGTATGATGCACCTTTAACTATTACAATGGTTGTGCTCCATTACGTTTTATGCCTTCAACGTGTAAATTGATTGGAAAAAAAATAATAAAAAAGAAACTAGTAAAGAGAGAGGAAAGTATCCACGAAAAGAGAAATAATACAGTGATTTGAATATTAGTGACTTTCAACTCTCCTCGGCTTTTCATTTGAGCAGCAGAATGTGAAACGGCGTTATTCTTGAATGTGTCTAGCGGAAGTTAATGGTCGCGTGACATGAAAATAACAGTTTGAAGCATTGGGTGCATTCAGCATTGATAATATTAAAAATGGCTACAAATTCCATTAAAAACGGTCAACGATTGATCAATCAACAGGCAAATTATTGTCTCACAGCTGTATCATGAATAAACATTGGCTAAGTATGCAAATTTGTGACGTAGGAGATGGGCTCCTATGATATATCTTCTGTTAATATTTGTCTTTGTAACGTTTATTTCAAGGAAGTTTGAAAATTGCATACGCTTGGAGGACTTCACACTTTAGAAGCATGTATTTTCTCCTTCAAAAATATCACTTACCAATGTTCAACTCAGTAATAAAGTAATTAAGAGGCAATATATAGGCCTATAGGCTTAACAAAATAAATACTGACACTGTGCAAAACTCCATATCATCTGTTTTGCATTTTTCTCATACTTTGAAAAGTCACATCTCAAAATCGGTAAAAGGTATGAACAAAATTCCAGCGGATTTTCACTCAGAGTTTTAGTTTGCAGCTTCTGAATGAAGGGAGCCCTTTTCTAGAAGCATGTTACACAACCTTTAAAGAAATCGTCTATAGAACGAAGTCAAAAGAAGGTACAAACACGACAATATAAGATAGAATTCTTTAAATGCTAAATAAAGGGCTGCAGAGCAAGGGATTCGATTTTTGGTGTGGAGGACGAAAGGTATACCCCCCCCCCATGAAAATGAGTGTCATTGCCATCATTATGTGCAGATATCGTGCGGGTAACCAAGGAAGTAATGCATGGTTATTTTTATGTTAGTATCTCCCGGTCAGCAAATTATTTTTGTTTTTAACATTGGCTAAGTATGCAAATTTGTGACGTCAAGAGATGGACTCCTATGATATATATCCTGTCAGTATATGTTGGATTCAACAATTTACTGACAGGATGATAGAAAATTATTATCACCGCTAAAACAAACTATAAAAAATATAAAGGCCAAGCATCTTGAGTTTTCGGAAAATGAATAATATTAATATCAGCAGAATTTCAATTTTTCAAATAGTCAGCCTATATGAGAAATAACTTTCTTAATCGATGTTGCTTTCTCTTCCGATATATCGTAGGCGATGCGATATTTCTTCACTTAACAAGATGAACTTACTTGTGAGTACTGAAGACTATAAGGAATATACCGTGTAGGTGTGTAGACTGAAGTAAAGATTAAATACAGTCAACAAAAATACGAATCGGACATGGATGGACAATGTATATAGTATCATTTCGAATTCCTCTAAACTAAAGCCTGTATGAGACTGCATGGTAGCGACTGAAGAACTGGTTTTGAAGAAATTGATTATTTGGCGTGATATTGCTGGCTCAAATATTCCTAGATAAAAAGAACTACCTCTCCAGTAGTGACAAAAATGTACTGGAGTCATAGAATGAAAAGATGGCACCCTCACAGATTCGCAGTTTATGATTCACTTCAGTTACACACATTGGATCAAGAAACAAAGATGGACTTTTTCATTAGTACGCTCCCACTTACGGATACCTGCCCACCTACACCTTAAACCCATTTACATAGATAAAACTCAAGTACTCTACTCTTCCTCTCTTCTCTTAAATTTCATTTTTTTTTTCCAGAGTATGCGTATGTGCGTATGTTCTTTTTTTATTTTATAAAGACCTTTTCTTCACGTCGTTGTTGTATCACACCCATCTATACCATTATTTGCCTGTGGGTATCCAAACATTGATTGTAAATAAGAAGAGTCAACCTCAATTAGTGGGTCGGCAGGAAGTTTAGAGACCAGATTAAATCTCAGAAGTGGATCGGAATGAGTGTCAAATGTCAAGGCACAAGTTGTTTGTCTTGAGGAGAAAACACAAATTGAAGACCCCCCACTCACACACACCTTATGTCAAGAATGTTACTTTCGTATAAAGAAAGACTTAATGCAGTTGTACATATACTGATCCTCGCAAGGGTCGCAGCTACATTTGGCAGAAGAAGGGGGGGGGGGGGGAGGTGAAGGTTAAAGATTCGGATTGGCTGGGCGTTCCAGCTGCGTACCGGCACCAGTCATAAAGATTGAGGAATCAAAAAAATCAACTGGTGTGTCAGATTTTCTGACTAACGTTGTGGAGCGGGGAGGGGGGGGGGGAGAAACCCCGGGCCCTTGATCTTAAAGTTCGGACACTCAGCAAAATATTACTACTGCACACATATTACAGTGATGATTTTGAGACGGATTTGGACAATGTCAGTTCATCAAGACATCACGCTGGACCTACAGCAAGCTAAACCAGAAAGTCAAAAGGCTTTGTGATTCCTTGCTTCATGGTTATATTATAACAAACATGAATTATCCACATGACATGTATGAGATTAACTACAGTTATGTTTCTTGAAACACCACATTAATAAGCCTTTAACCCAAAATGACCTTTTTTTTTTAACCTAAAATGACATTTGACTTCCACCAAAAGCAATAGGGATAACCTACTCAATGTGACCAATCCACACACCAAGTATGACATCAGTCACAGTTACCCTTCTGGAGATATCGTGTTTACAAGGTTTTTACAGGTTGACTTCTGGTGACCTCAAATTGCCTTTGACCTCGACCAAAAACAATACGGATCTTCTGCTCATTATTACCAACCCACACACCTAGTATTACATCAGTCATGGTTACCCTTCTGGAGATATTTTGTTTACAAGGTTTTTACAGTTTGGCCTCGGGTGACCTAAAATGACCTTTGACCTAGGCCAAAAAACAATAGGGATCTTCTGCTCATTATTAACAAGCCACACACCAAGAATTACATCAGTCATGGTTACCCTTCTGGAGATATTTTGTTTACAAGGTTTTTACAATTTGGCCTCTAATGACCTAAAATGACCTTTGACCTTGACCAAAAACAATAGGGATCATCTACTCAATATGACCAACCCACACACAAAGTATGACATCAGTCACAGTTATCCTTCTGGAGATATCGTGTTTACAAGGTTTTTACAGTTTGACCCATGGTGACCTCAAATTACCTTTGACCTAGACCAAAAACAATAGGGACCTTCTATATCATACGGGCATTCCACATGCCAAGTATGAAATCCCTCAGAGTTACCCTTCTTGAGATATCGTGTTTACAAGCAAAGGCGTCACATACACACGCACGTACGCACCCTCACACACACACACACGACATCACCATCGCATAGATTCCTTGCCTGCCTTCGGCAAGGAATCAAAAACACTGCAGATGAAAATAAAAAAAAAACCCGAATCAATAAAAACAAAAGAAGTACCATAACTGTGTGTCGGGGGACGAGTGGAGATATCCTAAGCTCAGTTGGACACAAAACAGCTGCTTCCATAGCAGGCCAATAGGTAGACTCCGCAGAGTCTGCTTGGGCTGGAAAGTTTCTCTTCCTAAACTTGGTTCGGCCACCTCTAGTGGAACATCCATGTATTTACAGTACTGCTCTTCTGTTAGTGTTTACTTCCCCCTCATTATCGTTGCCCTCGCAGCGGACAGCGATCATAGGGAAACGCGATTACTAGATAAGTACATATCCTCGGTTGGGTATAAGTAGGCTGCAGCCCAGGAGAGAATTCATTCGCCGAGAAAGACTTTGGAAAGTATAACCAATAGCAAGATCAGATGAGTGGGGGCGTTAGAAAAATAGTAATGCGGTGCGCCCACTGGTACATAGCCCTGTGTGACATAATTTCAATTTTTCTCACACTGACATCTTCTGTGTGATGATAATCTTCTAAGGGTAACCCACCCTGTTCTTTAGAATATTGTAGCCTTATAATGGAATCTGGAAACCAACTCTAAACCGACTCCATTCAGTTGCAACTGAACACACGCCATAGACCTATTAACGAGATACTGTAGAGACCCTTTACTGTAGCACCTGTAATACAGCTCCCTGGCTGGTAACACCCTGCAGGGTACCTAGAATTAGAAAGTAAATCTCATAGTATGTAAGGACTTTCAAGAGTATTATGCTTATAGAGATTAACTTAATAGCTAAACTTTTAGTATTAACAGCTCCATGATAGTTAGTAACTATGAGGATTATGAGGCTTACCCCGACAGGAATGTCAAATGTTTAGAAGTCCATGTTCGACATGTTTCCAGGCTGTTTTTAAATCTGATTTAGGCCTGTGACTCATTTTAAAACTCGTGTGTACGTTATAAAGTTAGACATAAGAACCCACCAGAAGTAACTTCTTCTCAGGAAGAATATGAACCTTAAAAATAGTTTATACCAACTTAGTACCCTCAGCCCGTGGGTAAACAGCCTAAACAACTTTAATTCAGGCTAATTTACCGTATGTGCCGCAACAGGATATTACTATACATTTATAATAATAATAATAAAAACGCCAAGACAGGTAGAATATATGCCTATATTTTCCTACCGTCTCTAGTTTCTTCCATTCTCTTGTAGTCTGTAGAAGCCATGTTGACTCTTCCTGGTGGACTTTGTATCAGTATAATGTTACCATCAACAAGTTATTTTAGTATCACATTGAAAGTGAATCGAACCAAGCACAGTCCTTTGACCATCCGTTGAAGCAACGAGCACTGGGATAGGCCAATGTAACGTCGTGGTTTATATGTTGACAGTTCCGGAGCTCATCCAGGCATGCATGATACCGTAACACCATTGCTCTGTTTAAGACCTCAATACATCCGTTTGAACCAGTATAGTACCCTCTGTTGCAGTTCTCTGGTTCAACCTTTTGTTTAGCCGAGACAGCGCGGCATTACAACAACTTATCTGTACAGCTGTGACTGTACATTGCATGAATGACTTTACGGATTTATTTACTCGACGTGCCCTTGTGTGTCAGGTTTATAACTGTGCAGGTTTACAATGCAATCTGTGCCGCCTTTAATCGATACAGATTCAAGGACAATAAAAAATACTTGCTGTTGTATTTTCTTTCCTTTTGCAGGCGTTCTATTTGTAGAAAATTAATTGTGCACAATTAATGTCAAGCAAAGTCGTACTTACGAAGGTAAGGGGAAGACACGCCCCCCCCCCAAAAAAAAAATCAAAGTAGGAACCCGTAATTAAAAGAAACAGAAAATGGAAAGTTTCAGTATTTATGTGAAATTTCAAGATACTGTTATCATAGCAACATTTCACATCTGAGCCTCAAGTAAACGTTCTTTCAAAAGTTCTGTCCCCCCCCCTCCCCTTACACCCTTTGCCAGGACAGCCATCAGTAACTTTGATTTTCGGCCTTCTACCACTTCCCCGCAAAAAATCAAACCACCACCACCAACAACAACTATGGCCACTGGCCTGCAAGGATCCATACATACACAGGACTTACATGCGGTCATGAATGTAATTCCACATATTTTTTAGGTTAAGGCAATGCCTATATGTACACTTTATTTTACTATTGTCGAGAAGGGAAGTCACTTTGATTTTACAACCAGCGAAAGCTAGTGCTTGAACACCCTGCTGATAATCTCTAAACACTTGATCTCCCAGGGTCACAGGTTTAATTACTTAAAAACGTGCCTGCAATTCAGCTGGTTGATATTTTGTTACGAGTATCCCACCAACATGTATAGGTCTCAACAGAGAGTCAATGAAAACCATATAGAGGTGAAGATATTGACAGCAGGCCTACGCAATACCGAAAACGAATTTTGTAAGTCCGATAGTACAGAATGAATTGATGCACTGAAAAGCTCACAACATAATAAATGCCAAAATAAGGAATAAAAAGGAGTGGAGGCATTTTACGGAGGTTCTGACATGAGGGTCAGCCCTGCAAAACTTCCACCCCAACCCCCATCCCCACTCCACGCTACAGTACAGGGCTACTTTCTCGTGGTTTCTATTTCAAGGTACCTATTTCCTGTGATTAAATAGAAAGCTATGTATGTGAAATAGTGTCAAATAACAGCATCATTTTGTATCTAGGCCATTTTCTAATGCACTAAAATTCAACATACAGGTGAGTCTTTTAAAGGTGTTTGGTCGTCTTATCATGTGACGTCAGTCCCCTCTTTATAACTCCCTTCTAACGTCACTAGTTTACGGTTACTATTTATGTGACGTAATCGTGTACGGTGGATGACAGTCTACTATTATGATAGGAAAGCGGTACTTATACAATACAAAACGGTCACTAATACCTGCAAAAATGTAAACGTAAGTTAGTAACATTCACAGAGAGTGAAAAGAATGACGTCACATGAGATATTAATAAGACGACGAGTCACCTTTAAGGTGACCTCAGTAAAGGTTAATGTCAATTTATTAGCCAATATGAACACTGAAATATATTGTACATTAAAGGCGAATCACAGTGAAATTCTCATGAGGTAGACACTCACATCTGTGCCACGACTAAGAGCTCACAGTTTAACTAAGGTGATGTACATACAACGTAACTACCGTAACTACCAAACGACAGCTGCCTGGGGCTGATATACATGTGTGTAAAACATAACGTAAGCTAACATAAAATAGCATATAACCAGGGAGCTGGACTAGTAGCTCCCTGATATAACATACCATAAAATAACATACATTTCAAAAGGTAAATGAGAACCAAAGACCTCATAAAGCTATTCCATTCTATTCCATTCATTAACAACTCTTAGAGAGAAGCTTCAACTTCCGCATATATCAAATCTAGAGAAAGATTGACCAGCTTTTTACTGCTACTACTAACAAGACAAAAGTCGAAGATATGCACCAAGCTTAGCCTGAGGTATACACCATCCAGAAGCTGAGTAAAAGCAGTTTGCGATGATTTACCTCAAGGGTAACAATCTGGATTGACTGTACTGAGTTTAACGTTATACATGAACTCATGGTTGTATCAATACATGTAATTCCGTGTACATGATCGCCATGGTTGTATTAATGCATGTAATCCAACAGTGACGGATCAGAGGGGATGCCGTGAGGTCACGTTTACCGCCGCAAGTGATCGTGGATGATCACCGGCGAGATTTGCCTTCTCCACTTCGATAAATGTTCACAGGATAACCATGCAGGCAGGGTGAACCGACCAATGCAACTCTATGCTAGCCCAAGCTGCTCCAAGGATAGCCATTTAACGTCCACGTCCGAAAGACGGGCGAGCGTCTCCACCAGTAGTCCTTAGCCACTCATGCATTGAGGGCTTACCCACCTCAGCAACCTATCAATTAAATCGAGCAAACTGAGGGGAACAAGATATGAATCGGAGAGCAAACCCCCAAACAAGAGGGCAATCCATGGAGTTGCGTATCTCATCGCCAACATGCACATTGATTTCAATACAGGGCCTGCACATTGAAATTTGTAATAGTTTATTGCTAAGTACTTACAAAACTTTAAGTTAATTGGTCTAATAATTCTCAAGATATGCTGGAAATACAAATTTGGGGGCAAAATTGGCTTTTTGTCTAAAAAATCAGCAAATTTCACTCTCTTTACTACAAAAGTGATATACCTTGAAAGTTTTAATTCTCAGGTAAGTTTTTGCAAAATTTTAGAGTAAATGCTCAAATACTTCTCAAGATATGCTGAAAACAGCAATTTTGGGGCAAAATGGACCTTTTTTCTCAAAAATCAGCAAATTTGACTCAATTTACCATACAACTAATACAACTTGCAGGTTTCAGCATCATGCACAACCTTACCAAGTTTCAACTTAATCTTTCATATGCTTTTCAAACTATTCTGGAAAAACCCAAATTTGGACAGGTCCGGACGCGCGCACACACACACACATACGCACACACATTGGCACGGACACGTTTTCATTTATACCACCCAACAGGACCCTCCTGCACCCATGGTCACTCTATCATGGGGTATCCCTGAGGTATCGCTACTCATCCACTCCAAGTGTTTCCATGGTAACCATGCTCCCATGGGTGCACAGCACAATATATAGCTCCACTAGCCAATTGACTACAATATCTCATCTAGCCCCTATAGGGCGAATGAGATAATAACTCCCTCCGATAACAACACCACAAATAACCGGGTCGACACCAACAGCTTTGCTGAACAAGCCCAAAAGTTTACAAGTGGTTCCTCAAGGGCAAATAGATGACAAGACGGACACTCAAACCACCAAATCAACTCTCAACTCATTTTTTCTGTACAGGTATATCATGGATATCGGTAAGGAACTGCTTGTATTGTTAGTTCTAGTCCTTTAAAGCACAGTATAAGAACGTAGGAAATCGTCCCGTCTGACTCAGTGCTCTAATCCGCCATTGTAACACAGGACTTGTAAACAGGACAACGGTTCCAGTTTGTTTATTTTGAACAAACCCGATCAAACAAAAGCAACTTCTTTAAGTCAAAAGGAAAGAGTGGCCGTATTCAAACGAGGGGACACAATACTTTTAGGAATGCATGTCCGAAGTCCAAGCCCAAATTTTACTCTGTGCAAATCAGTAAATCGTTACTGATGGCCATTTTCAGGTTTTAGTGACTGGTTGTCATGGCTCAATTATAGTTTCTTTATTTTGACCTCGACTTGAGAATGGAGTTAAGGACAGGTGTTACATAGAATTTACATAGTGCAGTATTCTGTGAAATCTTTCTCAAAAGTTTCGACTGTTACTTGAAAATCTCGATTTCCTCCAGAAAAAGTAAACTCGGATCTTTTTTCATCTCTTTTTCAGTATGAATCGAAATTGAACTTAGTAAAGTCGAAATTTCTATTTTTGTAGTAAATCAGTCAAAACTTAATCTCTTCTCTGGAACATTTTGGCTTTAAGTTTGACTTATTCTCCAAAAAGTAAAGAAATTCCTCTTTACAAAGAAGGTCAACATTTTGAGTTACAACAAGAGTCACTTTGTTTTACTCTTTGTTCACATTTTGTTCCCAGAAAAAGTCTAGTTGACTTTTTCTCAGATGAAATAAAGTAATGACGTTGTCAACATTTCGTTTTTGTGAAGATAAAAGTCGAAATGACTATTTCTTTGACAATTTTCGACTTTTCTTTAATACCTCAAGATTTTTTGCCTTTTTCTTCAAAGAAGTCAGATCTGAACTTTTAAAATTCGACTTTCTGGTTTTAGAAACTTTGTAAGTTCAATTTGGCCCCTCCCCAAAAAGTCGTAATATCAACATTTCTCGCCAAGAAAATCAATTTTTTTGCTTCTTTTAAATGAGATAGAAATTTCATAATCATGGTTTGTTATCTGAAGTACTAATCTGACACGAAAATAACATTCGCCACCGCATTGACTTGCTTCATATTGTCACGTTCCCTCAAATAATTATGAAAAAGAAGTCAGGAGATTGGTCTAACTTTTCTTTCTACATTTATTTACAAGAGACTTTAAATACTTGGTACATATGAGAAAAACTATATAAAGATATATGCTGATGACAAAGTAGTAGCACGACATTTCTAAAACAGAAACACTTCTGTGTTCACGACTGTGTCGTAACCGTAGCACAGTATACCGCAAAGAGCCAGGGAGATAACCTCCCTGCTCCCCTCATGCCTCAGCCGAGAAGTGACTGGGACTGATCTCAGACATGTGAGTAGGACTGAAAAAAAATCTAACCCCTTTTATAGAATTTTAGACTACTTCCAAAATAAAAGAATTCGTGGCTAAAGTGATATAAGGTAATTCACAGACAAAGCCAGATGAAGCAAAACATTGCCAATTTGCCATTTCTGACCAGATAAAAAGAATAGTTAGACAATTGGTCATCTCTGACACAAGCTGACAAGTTTGGCCAACCTGTGTGCCAAAAAGTAAAAAATAAAGAGTATCACACTCACAGAATTATTTACCTAAATTATGTAAAATAAGAACTCCATAAATTTTATGTAAAATTAATGTAAGCAGTATTTGTAAATTTTACATAATTTTGGTAAATTTTACTACATTTTAGTAAAATTGTTACATCATAATGTAAGACTTACATTAACTATGTGTAAAATTTTACTAAAACGTTATGGAGTTCTTATTTTACTTTACGTTTTTGTTAATGCATTAACAATTTGGCATAAATGGTGAACAAAGGATAACATTAACAACTTGACAAACTGCGGATTTATTTCATCTGGCGAAGCCTTACCCCGATTTTGAATTACAACAATTTAGTCAAGAATGACTTTCAATGTCTGATATTGTTTTTCCAGGAGTTTGCCACCCTGACAGAAGTATAAATACCTGGGGCATCGACCATGCGTCATGGGCGGAAGGGCGTATTGAAGCCCTGATCCAAATAAAATAACAAAAACTTCGGTCTTTACAGAAAACAATTAAAATTCGACTTTGTACATATTATCTATATGATTACACATATTTATGAGGGAGACCATGCAGAGGTTGCTAATACCACAGTCACATGTGTAGTCATTGGCGACCAACTTTCAAATGAGCATCATAGTCACTTCCTGAGAAGCCGATCTATCTCATGTTTTTGAGTGGCGCCAAAGATTTCCCCTCAGCGGAAACCAAAAGGATGATGGTCCATTGAGTGTAACCCCCCCCCCCCGTCCACCGACCTCCAAGAAGGAACATCACTCCTCAACAAGCGATACGACAAGTCACCGGACGGCAATCAAACATCAGTGCCATCAAAAGTCGCACCCCCTCCTACCAAACTCAGATTCAACTGCACCTCCCTCCTCAAACTAAGTCTTTGCCTCACTATACCCATAGCTAAAATGTGCAACAATAATATAATTTGTGTTCAAAAGGTTCGAAGACTACCCAGCAGCGCAGTGCGGTGTCACATACATTAGGCATGTCCTGTGTAGATCAGTATATATGCATCTGAATAGCATATTTTCATTGCTGTTTATGTGACCTATTGTTATTTGCACAGTCTGCTATGCGTCAGTAAATCACCATAAACCGACTGTCTGTGTTAAGTCAATATGTAAAAGGTTTCAATTATAAGGTAGGCCTTTCCCCACATGTGAGTCACAGTATCGTACCTGCGTATGATAACTTCAGTTTGAACTTTGGACAAAGTGATCAAAAGCCCAAAATGTAAATTGTTTTACTTTTTCCGAAAACTTTTAGAAATCACAATGGGGGAGCGGCCCGTTTATTTTGAAGCCTGCGTCACTGAATTATACCAGGAATCTCTATATATGTTTCATCTTCAGTCTAGAGCAGGCATTCTGATGACGCAGCCTTAGTTTAAGCCAATAAGCTCGATGCATATGTGTTAATTTTAGCTTATGGTATGTAGTACACATATAGGCTTTCCTATGCAACACGCATGTTTTACAGTCCAGTGGCAGTGATCTGTTAAAATGAGTTAAAGTATACCACTGGCGTCACACAGCGTTGTTTGGAGGGAGATCAAGAGACTCTACGTGGGTCCTGGGGTATAGCTAGATATTTCTCCTGGGGGAGGGGGGAGGGGGGAGGGGGGAGGGGGACGGGGACTAGAACATGATGAGAAGCCCTCAGCCAAGTCATAAAGTGTCGTTTTAAACAAAGAAGCCAGTAATACGGAAATACAATCCGAGTGGAACGTCGCCATTGGATGACGAGGAGCGTTTGTGGTATAAAAATACGCATAGATCAGAGAAAATCGCCCTTCCCAGATTCAGCAAGTAAGCTCTAGGAAATGTTGCTGTCAGTACTTTCTTGGATGGCAATTCCTTCTCCTAAACATTATTGAAAGTTTTCTCTTCCAAAGCCTAATGAAATTTGTGTATACACTTTCCGATTTAAGAAAGAAAACTGACATACTTGCTGGAAGTTTAAAGGTTGCTTATCACTAATCGGAGGAGGAAGGCACTGGAAGTTCACAAACTTGCATTTTTTTTTACTTCATAAATTTGCATAGGCCTTCTTAGCTCATGTTTGTTCATACCTTCAAGTGTAAGACTGGAATTTGCCTGAAGAATCATCAGTATTTGATGGAATCTGTAGCTATTTTCAACATTTGTAATCATCAATGCAGCCAATATTTCTACAAGGTCATTTTCATGTCACATCACCTTTATCATTCTTTGAAGTTTATCTTATCCTTTGTTTTCCTACGTTTTATCCCCTTTTTTCGTCTACATTACTCATCCCTATGTTCCACTACAGGATGTGAAGAGGGGGTGGGCTGCTTTGTGAATACCTTGACACATTCCGGAAGGGGTACAAAGGACCGCAGTATATGTCCTCTTTTGGAGTTGGCAAGCGATAGGGTGTATTCTAGAGAACACAGATCACATATTTTTGATCTAAGCGTCTCTCCAGCTGCCATGGGTCATGTACTTCAATGATATAGAATGGTTATATGCTCATGTTATATTTCTTGTTTCACTGAAACACACTTCAGCAATTGAAACTTATAACTATCAGTCCCATACTATTATTTATCAAAGGTCCACTTTTAATAGCAGTTCATGTAAATATAATAAGTTTAGCAGTATTGTTGCTGGTGTTTGTAGGTCCACTGAGTCATAGTCTTACCGGGATTTAATTCAATGCTGCCTTATTACATAAACATTCGTTCAGTTGTTCTGATGATCTTTCTGTCGGGAGGATCATACTATCACCTCGATAAAACAATGACGCTATGGTTCCTCGAACAAAAAATCTCCGGATAAAATTTATGAGGCTGTCACATCTGTCACACGGTTAACGTTGATCATGTGTGGCCTGTTTGATCCTTAGCACAGCCTCTTTCAACTTATAGCGGGATTGTGACAACAGTGACTGAACCGTGACAGTACCCGATATACCGCCGGTGTGAAAACATGAAACTTAATTCATTGTGACATGAATTAACCCTTCTTTGAAAGATATGTCACTTTAAGGTTGAAAATTCATGTAATCGTTGCATAAAGGCAAAAAGTATACGGGGCCTCGAAATACATGAACCTTAATAGTGAGTAGTTACGATACTAAGAAAAAGTCAAAAAGATACGGAGACAAGGTAATAAACCAAAAGAATGGGGAAGTGGAGGGGCACAAAACATGACCCAGCATGACAAGAAAAGAGTACATGACTTGAATATGTGACATGAATGTATCACTTGTGTATATTACGTGTGTAACGAATGTCATTTGATAAGAAGAAAGATTCGTGGTTTACTTTAGAGTTAGATGTTGTTATTTAGGTTCAAATTTAAATACACTTCAAGCTCAGTTATCAGAAATTCTCGTTTCTTTGATTTGAAGGGAATAAGCTCCATGCAGTCGTTCCTTCTTCATTGTGAAAAATCATGAAAATCTTGCATTTCTGATATCCGCTCTCTTGTAATCATTTTCTCAGGATGTTGCTGAATATCAGTAGGCTAACTGCGAAGGTGTTTTGCTTTTAAGATTATGCAAATTCAGCAAATAATGAATAAGAGCCTTTCAATTAGCATAAGGGGTTATACGAATTCAATTTGGGGTAACCACATTTTTCCTTTAAGTCCTTCATTTTTCCTTTGTCAAGATAATTTACAAAATTATTCCTTTGCGCAACTGAAGATAAAGATAACTCTAACATAAAAGCTGTAACTAGGGGATAAAATAAACTCTACCAGTCGATGGCGCTATAAAAGAAGAGAAAAAATATTAAAGCGTCAACTTCTCTGCTCTCTCCATACATGTACCTAATTTACAGCCACGTAAAGCCAGTTGTAATGACCTCATATTTTCAAGGTAATGTACCATGGTGTTAATGAAATTGTAGAGAACACAAAGCTGACTAGGTAGAGCTTTCATTGTATTGTTCTATAACGGCACTCTGCAGGATGGTGGGAGGGGGGGGGGGGGAAGAATATGACAAATTCGTTATTTCTTACCATATGTTGACGTCATAAACCTGTATTTTTTATAATCCCCACGAAACCCAATACGTAACTTTACACTATACACAATATGTGTGGCACATGGCATGCATAAAGGCCTGATGTCAGGTGAGATTCCTGATGGGGGAGACAGCTCATCACACTTTATCAAAACGTCTGTGCCGAAATTTCTAGAGTTCAAGGGCAAGACATGTCAGCTTATGATGCCACATTGAAATCCTAGAGAGAATGAGAGACGAAGCCATAAACTAAGACCAGGGAGATGTTATTAACCAAGGCAAGACGGAACTGAGAAGCAGATCAGCGTAATATGTGTCCATTCTTTATTTGAGACAGATAGTAGACAGGCAAACAGACAAATAGACAGAAAGACAGATAGACAGATAGACAGAAATACAGAAAGACATAGATGATAGATAGATAGATAGATAGATAGCTACTAACAGTGCCAAGTTTCTATAGGAAGTCTTTTTTTTTTTTAAGCCCTCATCAACCTTAATATTTGACATATAGTTAAAATGTAGATTTGGTATATTGTACCCTACATTTAACTTAAAATAGTTAGCCTATATAAGTTAAGGTTGTCTCCCAGGCAAAAAAGTCCTTCAATAATCCTGCATGAAAACTTGCGTCAAAATACTCGACTGGAGTCAGAAGATTGAGAAAGTGCAAAAGACTCGATTCGACTCGAGTCAGTATGTGGAAACGAGTCACTGTGCTGTATAACTCTACTTGACTCAAGTCGTTTCACAATGACTAGAGTCAAACTATCAGCGAGCAATATGATACTAAATACTGTTTTGGTGTAAATTTCGAGAAATATACTAAAAGTTGATTAATTGGAAGCGGCGATAGAACCAGCTGACCCATTATAGTCAGAATTTGTCCAGATTCCCTGTCGATTGTATTGAACAGGGAAAGAAAAACTAGATGACTAATTTAAGTGACATGGAGAGGGACAGTCAGCCGCGCAAAGTAAAAGCTTAAAAATAATCTGAAATGGTAGAATTCTTCTTATTTCGATTCTCGTTGACATATGGATGAAAGGAGGAGGCAAAATTCTCCCTACAACAACAATTTCAGCATCTGGGGTGACCAAGTCAGCATGTTTAACAATTGTGTATATGACTTGCTTGTCTGATGTAGTATTATAGATCAATTGAAGGTCAATATACTCAAGTGACTAGAGATGACTCGAATAGACAGACGGATTCGACTAGACTCGTGTGTGATTGGGGACTCGACTCGAGTTCAGTTGATGACTCGACTTGACATGCCTAATGAAACACTCTGAATCGACTCTGACTAGACTAGTGGGAGATTTGACTCGAGACTCGGACTTTAGTGACTCGATTACAACACTCAACAACAATACCTCAGGTAATTTGCTGAAATGGCAATTTCTAGTATCTCTGGCCTTGTAAATTCTAGCTAGTTTGGAATTCTTTAACTGGTTTATATTTATTTGTCTTAAGTATGAATTGTTTTACAATTTCCTTTTATTTTTATGATAACCTTTCACAGTTGACATGGCTTACTTTTGTGCTTGGAAGTCCCCCCCCCCCTTTTTTTTTCACCTTTCGTGTACTTTAACCTTTTTCCATGTCCCATGCTGTTGTATATTTGGCCTTTTTTTGTTTTTCTTACGTTTCATTTAATTTTCCTTCTACAACCGGTTTGTATTAATATGTCATAATTATGAATTGTTTTGTATTTCTTTTATTTCTTTTCTAACTTTTAAAGTCTCTTACATTGTACAGAGGGCCTCGGGGAAGATTAGCTCTGGCTAACCGAGTCTTACCCTCTTTTTATAAAGTTTAAATAAAAAATTAAATTCTTTCTAGCCATATGGTAAAGGCGGAATGGGGCAACTTGGGGTTGAACTTGAAGGAGCCATAGGCACTGACTGCGGAGCCACGGTCACGACTGCGGTTGAAGTGTACAAAGGAAGTTTTGGAAACTTGAAGTGCCTCTAAGAATGCAGGAAATGGACTTCCTGTTCTCGGCCCTGGACTTCCCTCTCTGTTGATTTCAGCATAAGTACACAGGTACTAATTTACACTTCCACATTCATTTTTCAAGTTCACTTTTCATGGAGGTGAAGGATCGAGGGGGAAGGGGGAATATTTCCCCTTGTCTTCCAAGCTTGCGGAACCTATGACGGTGATACAGACAGGGACAGCTATACATACGGCATGATCACTGTGTCACGGTCAGTCACTCACTGAACCGAATTGCGGCCATGGGATGAGGATTTCAACACACTAAACCCCCCGATTCGTCTTTCATATATCAGCCTAGGATACTACGAAATATTCCTGATTGCTACAAATCAGACTAGAGACAACAACACGATAGACTATACTTTATTCAGAGAATTTGGGTAGTTTCTATGGAACGCCAAACCGGAAAAAGCGAATCGGTAACGGCGTAGTTTTAAGTGGTAGCGACGTACAATGAAGCATAGTAGAGATGTAAAATGACATAGTAGCCATGAAGAACGAAGCAGTAGACATGTAAAATAAAGTAGTTTTAATTGAAGTAGCAGCAGCCTGATTTCAATTTGAAGTAGTAGCGGCCTGATTTGCAACGGTGGGGGCGTGTTTTGAAATAGTAGACATGTAAAATGAAGCATATCGAAAAGTTTTTTACAAAAACGATCATTTGCTCATTTTACACCAAAATTCTAAATTGTTCTAATCAAGGTAAGCCTAATCAGTTATGCTTCAAAATCATATGTCTTGGTAGAAGCAACCCATGAACGCCGATTTTCATTCGAAGTACATGATTTTTGACCTTTTCAAAATTTTGTGACGTGATAATTTGGGGGGAATTTTCCCAAAATAATGTGTCATTTCATGTCACTTAAACGCGGTTTACGAAAAAATTATAGACCCAAATAAAGTCAACTCTTTTCCTCCTGCTACCTATGACATGCAGCTACCAGAAACGCGTTTAGCCATTTCGATATATTTTTGGCTAGAAGTATAAATCCTTTAAATTATGTAAATTTGGGGGTGAAAAGAACATTTTTGTTTATAGACATCATTCCCATTAATTAATGATTTACGACAAAATTAATGGGTGTGTCCAATCAAAAAGTATCTTCTGGGTGTGTTATAGTACGAACATCACAAATCCAACTTAGCCAGACCTAAAAACACAACCCCGAGCACTACATTAAGCAAAAAACTGATCAATGCACCATGCGCCCACACACTGTAACGCATTTGTGAGGTTAATGATCAAAACTTTTCAATATGCGATAACGACATAAATTTAATTGGCCCTCTTCCAAAAGAGGCGGCTTTTTTTTGGATTTGAAATATGTAGGATATATATATTAGCATGTTTATGTTCTACCTATCTTGTCTACATCTAGTGGGCGCCCATACTAATTTGTCTAACGTATAGATCTTAGGTCTCTCGGCCTAGGTGAAGTGAGGCCTGCAGGGCCTTTTTTGAAGAAATTTTTAGTGTGGGGGGGGGGGGGCATTTGAAAAAAGGGACCATCCAAACGGAGCCACCATAAGTCACCAAGTACCTTATGACGAGTGTTTTTTTTTTCGAAAAATGCTCCCCACATTGCCAAAAATGAGTTTACCATACCTGATAAGTAAATTTATCAAATCATTCTTATTTTTTCATCTTTTTTTCTCTAATTTCTCAGTCCATCGAAATTTATACGGTGTAGGAACCTATAGGCTACCTAGCTAGCCCATTCCTAGGCTTCTTAGTCCGCGGAACTCTGCAAACGTTAACATTAGTATTTTGGTCGCCTTGTGCTTCCCGTCCTATAGGTCAGCAATCTCGTCACTTACATAATTGGTAATAAAACACACTGCTCGCAGTGGCGTAAGGATGAATCTGGTGGCCCCTGGGTCCAGCGAAGAAAGGGCTCGTGGCTCCTGCAGAGAAGCGCACATCACGGGCGCGGAGCGCGAAGTCCCAAAGGGGTGGGTCCAGGGCCCGCCTTAGGGCCCTGGAAGCTCTGGGTTTCTACAAGCTCTCTGGTGCAATATAAGTCGTATATGGAACATTTCGTGGTGACTTTAACGGCTGAGATTTTGGGGGCAATCTGTGTTCGTAGACACATTTTGGTCTGCCTTGTCTGTCATACTGAAGTGGGAGCAAAAAAATGTTTCAAAGCTAGAATACATTAAAAGATTGAAAGGACAATAAGAACAAATGACCAACGTCCAATCAACATAAAGTTGTATATTTCCCAGCACTGACATTTCCACCCGTGTTGTAAATCCTGTGCCATATGGACAAATTGTATCCAACTTCCCTAGAACTTGGAAAGGCTAGAGCTTGAATTTACTGAGCCTGACGGTCTTCTTGCCAGAAAACATATCAATTAGTCCATCTATATCAAGTGACCATGCCTCCTCGCTCTCGATGGAAGGGACAGCCAGCGAATCCAGCCGATCTTGAGTCACTCATGCGGAAAAGATTTGCAGTTGCAGGGGCATATGATTTATAACGAAAGAATTCACGCACCCGAAAATATGTCCGATGACTCGTTTATATTTTCTTTTCCAACGAAAATGTTTCGCTTAAAAAAAAAAAAAAAAACCCTCTACTAACTTCTGTACATCAATGCAGCGGGGCCCCTTTGTTCGGGGCCCGTGGGTTTGCCCCGCCCAAGCCCATACGCGTTACGCTGCTGACTGCTCGCACGGTATACATCGCACACGTTTATATATACAGTAATATCCGGAAAAAGGATGTACGGCGAGATTCGGCGAGATACGGCGACATGTTGCACATACATGTATTACAGTGTACTCTAAGCTAGTCACTGAGTGAAGTAGTTTGTATACTTTCCCCTGTCTGCATAAATTTGTTTTCACACGTGAAAACAAAAATTTCAAGAAAAAAGGGACCATACTGGGGGGGGGGGGGGATGAGCTTTGTGGAGGGGCCGAGTATGGGACTGGGGGGCCATGCCCCCAGTATGTATGTTAAAAAAGGCCCTGAGTAAGGCCAGTCAAAATTTAAGATCACTTTGTGCTGTTCTTATTTGATCAGCTTTCGTATGCAGTAATTGTTTTAGCGGATAAAGCAGTTTTAATTATCGTCGCTACAGTATAGACACTGGCTACTCCTTCGCTTTGCATGGCTTCTGTGTCATGCATGTCACATTGCTACTTCTTCATTGTACGCCCCTACCACTTAAACTTTACCGATTCCTTTCTCTTTTGGCGTTCCATAAAATTCAGTCTAGCAGCCATTCAACGTTCTAGCAGTCATTTCTAATTAATCCCTTGGCAGCTGAAACGGCTGGGTTCTGTAGGCTACCCTGACGTCAAATAACCTTCTCCTATTGGCTAATGTACAGTCTTCTTGGTAATTTAAATCGCAATTGTCATGCAATACAAAGCTGCTGAGCAGTTTCTTTCAACACATAAATCGCCGATGCAAAGCAGTGGTAAATAAATTAACATCCTTTTTACCCATCAAAGATAAGTTGTAATTAACGTTATCCTGAAGTGTATTTATAAGTCATTTCTTAACCAATCATCATGTATTTGCGCGATATTTACTTTCGGATCTTAGGCTAATCATAACTTAACTAGGCTAAGTTAACAGCTGTATTCGTTAGGCCTAACGTTAGCCTGTTCGCGTAAGGCAAGTTTAAATGTAGAGGCCACAGGTTGGCTTACTTACTACTTAGTCACGTTTGTGTGAACGATGATAAAATTACAACGAATGTTAATGTATTGTTAGTCATACTCATAGACCAAGCGAAAACGTCAACTATGGCTTACGTTACTATGCTAAGTCAGTCAACTGATCAAAACTGGCAGAATAGACTAGTACAGTAATAGTATACTTATTACTACTAGTACTACTAGAGAAATTCACAGGTCATCCTACTACTGTACTAGGGAGCTTTCGATTGATACTTCCACTAGTCGACTGCTACGATTGTTACGTCATTTTTGAGCTTATGCGCATGCGTCACGTCGTCTCCTTCGTCCACTCTCCAAATCGAGGACGGCAAAACCACAGTTTACGCGTTCTTGATTTGTGTAGTGGACGAGGGAGACGACGTGACGCATGCGCATAGGCTAAAAAATGACGTAACAATCGTAGCAGTCGACTAGTGGACGTATCAATTGAAAGCTCCCTAGTGTCCTAGCGTTAACTTGGTTTTAAGTATACACTACTAGTCACTATGATTGGATAAATTCTGGTACTTTGGTAGACCTAAAGCCTAGAACAAGGCCCTTGATCATTGATGACTGACTTAGTATAATTTATAGATAGCGAGGGTCAGCTCTTTAGTCTTTTGATTTTCTTTATCGCCTAGTGTGAATAATGGAGAGTATACTGTATGTCATGAGGATATGCTTACAATTAATTGAAAATGAACAGGAAGACTTTTTCCAGTACAGTATTTATTGAGTCTTCTTTCAAAATCAAATATTATAAATAAATTGTATGAATTTTGTTCTGATGTTCAGTATATGGTACATCAGGGAAATTACCAGGTGTGGCATCTCATTTTGCCACACAAAATGACAAGGGGAATATTGTGTAACATTGTTGGCAGTGTTTCACTGTTTGTGCCTTAGTTAGGGCTTTCACTGATTTTACAAAAAGAATACCCCAAAAACCTGAAAGCTGCACTATTAAAATTTGAAGTAGGCTAATCCCTGTCATGTGTGATTACTGCAACTCAAGTCTACAGTATTTTCATTGTTGCTTTTAAAATTCTAGCCACTTACTAACTGTAAGTCACTATCGTATTCGTACACTTGTCTTTACTAAGTACACAAGTTTACATTAGGCCTACTTAGGAAGTTATGGTGGCTTCATTGAGGTAACCGGCTGTTTCCACCCCAACCAGCTCACCTCCAAATTATCAGTTCACCCCAGTGGCCCAAGCCGTTTACCAGTTTACTCCCAAAGACCCACTGTACCAGTTCACCTCCAGGTTCAGTCCAGTATGCCCCCAGACCTGATGGTTGGATTACGTGGAAACAAATGTAAGAGCGAATTCAAATGGTCATTTGATCTTGTGTCATTGATGTATATACTTTGTTAATTGTTGATTGTGTCTGGTAGGTGGCCTTCCATTCCATGTTCTAGGCCTACAGTATCTCTTTGTATTCATTGCTCATGTTTTTTCTAATCGTTTATTTTCCCTCAAAATTTTGATGAAAGATTTTACTTGATTGCTAAAATGACAAACTTTATGATGACAACCAATACCTTCAATTAAAACAGCAAAAAATGACTGAACTTCAACTAGCCTGGACATTGAGCCCAAAGACATCTGAACACAGTGTTTTTTTTTTGATAAATGGTGGTGGTACACTAGTTCCAAGTTTTCTCCTTTTTTTCTCCACAAATTATGTTCATACGTCGCTGTAACGGTTTTTGCTATCGTGAAATTTTTGGTATCACGAAAATTGTAGTTGAAAACTGTGACACCAGTACTTGATATTGACCAGTTAGTTTTACAGTAGGGGGCAAGCTGGTTGTAAACCTCGGTATTTGGGACGGGAATGAACTACACTTTGGGGGGTAACTTGCAACAGGACAAAATGACTGGTTAACTTCATTGACACTTACAGAAAAAGACCGGACAATCTTAGAGATATCTTAGACTTAGTGTAGTGCCAATGTGTTGGCATGTAACCAAAATTTTTGTCTGGCCTCACAAACTTCCTAGATGGCCTGAAATGGCACTTTTGATGAAACAGCACAACTTTACAAGTTCAAAGGAAGAGTTGTGAAATTGGGGTGTCATGTCTGAAAATGAAATCATCCTGAAAATATGTGCATGAGCGAATTACCTGCCTACTGTAGACTTTTTATGTCTTCCAAACAAGCATGCGTGTTGTTGCCTGGTCTATTTGGTTTACAGTTGAATTTTCATAAACGGTAGCACCTTTGTCCGGTGTGGTGTGAACCGGAATGGAGGACAGGGTGCTCAAAAACTTATCTGGTGGAAGGCTGGACGAATTGTCATCCTTTGTGCACTACAGTGTAACTGTAGACTGTAGTATGATGACACAATGCAGGGCCTTGACAATCTTGTTAATATAGTCAATCACTGAGTTCTGAATGCCAGCACAATGTGTAGACGCGATGGGATTTCAATTTACAGTATGCATGACCGGTAAAGTATATTTCTCAGACAACATCCAAAACAACGATTTGCGTTATTATTTTGATTGAAGTGGATATGTTACTCATGGCCAATTTTTCAAGGTTCTTCTTAAGGATGAACTAGAATTTTGTGAACATTACCAAAATTGGTGACCACAGTGTCTTTGATGAAACTTATACAGTTGCACTGTACAGAAAAGAAAACATATTTTTTATTTACAAACATAATTAACATTGCCTTTTGTTTCCTTTTTTGGTAGTGATTGACTCATGATTCCTTCTTAAACATTGCCTTGTGTATAGTACATACTTGTAACCTCCATTTTAAAATTCATTTTCTGTGAATTAATCCAGATAATCACCAAAATATAGCCCAATGAGAAAGACTACTGTATTTAATTGCCAGCCTACTGCAAAGTTGGGCAGTTTTTTTTAAGGAGTACAAATGGCTGTCTGGGCAGTTAACATGTAAATACTGTACACTGCATGTGGGTGACTATTAAACTCTCTCTTTAATTTGCAACAATACTTTTTCTCTGTGATGGTTCCCAGTCTTCTTGTCAGAGTTTAAGATTTTATTTCCAATTTCAATTCATTACAGCTCAAGGTGAAGTGGGTCTTTCGTTTGATAGGTGTCAGGAATTTCAAGAATGTTAGCTGAAGGTTACTTCTCTCCGGGGGAACCCCCTGGCTTTAAGCAGCATTGCCTCACAACGAACTTAATCAAGAACTTTCAGAATGAAGTGGAGGAGACCCACATGAAATGGTTGGAGGATATCTTGATCGAGGCTAAGAAATGTTTTGGAAGGTAATGTATCCTGCACATATTGGAACTAAATATTCCATGAACACTTAGTAATTTTACTGAATGTTCTTGTTCTGTTGCTCGAAGAAAGTTTCACAAGACCTAATTAACTATGGCCTACAGTACTATGATATGTTTTTTTTTTAACATATATAATAGTTTGGTGCACATTTTTGCAGCAGTATCAAAAGTTTAGGTAATTTGCTGCTCCTTTGTGAAGAATTTTAAAAATAAGCTGTTTGCTCATAAAATGAGGAATCATATCAATGTGGGTTTTGTAGCAATACAGTATACAATAAGTGCAATGAACCAAAATTTAAGTGCAATTAACCAAAATTTGTAAATGTGTGATAAATGATTTAGTTCCTCAAATTCCATTTACCTTTGAAGGTATTAGTCTCTGTGATTAGTAATTCCACAGCTTTAATAGAATCATGACAATAATTGAATTCTTGTTTGATTCTGGTTAATGATGCAGTTAAATTTTTACTTTGAAAATTCCATGGATGTAATTTTCTGTTTGTTTTCACTCCTAGTGAGGATCATCATCTTTTACCAAAGACCAAAACAGACAACAAAAGGAAAAGAGGAAGGAAAAAACAGTCCTTTGAATCAACAGATGGAGGAACATCCTCAAGCCAAGAATCACCTAAGGCCCCCGCAAAACGGTAATCTTGAGCAGACTGTACTGTACTTTTGGAAAGGTTTTGTTGTACTGTATAGGTTTAGGTTATAACCATTTGGCAGCCACAAAGGTCATAGTACATATCCTGCAGGGTTGGAAAATCTTGCATATTTACCTGTGAATGCGATTGAAAATCTACCAATTTCCTGCTGACATTTGTGTGTCCCTATAACGAGCAAGTAAAGCGTGCAAGCAAATTGGCGAAAAAAAATTTTTTAACATCATTTCAGGTGAGAAAAAATTACAAGCAACGACATAATGTAGATCCAGTGTAGGTTCTTGTTTACTTGATGATGTAATGTAGTTTCTTGTTTTATTTAATGTGGCATTTATGAAGTGCAAACAACCTGCTGTTGATCTTTGTTTACAGGTGCAAGGCTGATACAACAGTGGAGAATCCACCAAGTATTGAGACCGCTAACCTGGGCTTACCTCAAGGGGAAAATAATGACCCTCCAACTGAGGTGAAGTCTGAGGACAACAAAATAACTTTGTTGACAAGATGTGAACCTGATTCTACTGCCGTCGATGAAGAACTTCCGGTCAGACGTTCCACTCGGAGGAGGGCACCTACATCAAAGATGCAGGGACAAGAGCCTACCCGTAGCACCAGAAGCACAAAGCGGAAGACCCTTCAGTCGGAGCCCTCTGAGGAAAACAGTAAGAATTCACGACCCTCGCGGAAAAAGAAAGTGAAGCTCGAGGTGAAGGAGGAAGAACCAGTGACTGCAGGTGATGCCCACAAATTGGAGACTGCAAATGTGATGGATCCTCCTCCCAGGAATTCTCCAAGAGAAGAAATAGAATCGTATTACAAAGACCGTGTGAAACGATTGATTAATCACCATGAGAAACTTATGACTCAAACTGCCAGTTCTGGAGATGACTTCACTCCTCCGAAGCGCACGAGGGGTGTGAGAGCTGCCGCCAAAAAGTCTCGAACGTCGATCACCTCCACGGCGCGTTCCACGCGTAACCGAAAAGCAAAGACAGTCAAGGCAGATGTACGCAAAGATGAGGATGAGATGGATGAGGTTAGAGATACAGAAAAGCGGAATGTCGACAAAGCTGAAACTGATGAGAAAACAGAGGGTGCAGCAAACATTGAAGATAAACCAGAAAACAAAGGAATGATAGAACCGATCAGGTTTGATCCCAACCAGGATCAAGCAGAGAAAGAACTGGATCATAAAGATGAAAATATTGCTGGTGAAAGTGATGAGGTTGATTCAAAGACTTCTCAGAAGGCCATCACACCAAAAGAGACGGTGCCAACATCCAAAGGCATCGTTCACCGGATTTTTGGTATAACCAGCAAATTAGCCGCTGAAGACTGCACCCCTCCAAAACCCCTGAGAGTTGCTAAACCCACCCCTGTTACTCCTCAAGCTCCAGGAACATCTATTCGTTCTACAAGGAGTAGGATTGTGAAGCCTATCAGAGGCGGAGGTGGAAAGACTAAAGAAAGCCAACCAGATGAAACAGAAATGATGGATGAAATACCTCATAAAAGACAGAAAGCATCTAGAGACAGGCCCAAGGATGATGGAGAGAAGTCACAAGTAGAGGATACAGAAAAAAAAGAGGTGGAATCTAACCTCGATGAGGTAGAGAAAAGGATTGAGGAAGAGAAGTCAGCTAAGGAGAAAGAAAGTGATGATGAAAAATCAAATGTCAGCATTGATAAAGACACCAGCAGCAGCAGCAGCAAGTCAACATCAGATGAAGCAACATCAGATGAAAAGGAAAGTGATGGAGAAAAAGAGCAAGAAAGCTCCAAGGGAGAGGTTGCAAATGATGAAGAAGATGAAGATGATGATGTCATACCTCCTTCACCAAAGACCTCATCATCAGAGGGACACGGATCCTCTGTTTTATTAGAGACTCCTGCCTCTGAAGTTCAGCGGGTGCTGCGTCGTTCGTCTAGACAGTCCACTGCAATCAAACACCAGAGATCTTCCCGCTCAAAGAAGCGCAGCTCGACCTACCACCGAGTTATGTCACGGCAGTCGCGAGTGAGTGCTGCCATGGTGCAACAACTTGGTGCAGCAGTCAGTGAAGAAAATCGCCAAGGGGAACGAAGACTGACAAGGTTTGTTGCATTTCTTTCAAAGGATGTAAAAGACCTTCATGAAACTGAATCAATTCCATCATTTGTGATTAGTAGCTTGCACTCTAACCCTGTCATGTATTTTCATTCCAAAGTTTTTGCTGTTTCTTAACGTTTGCACCGTCACTCAAAAGTATAATCGAAACAAACCCAGTCTGCTTTTATGCATTTTTGTTCTACAGTCCCAGAATGAAGTCACTGTGTGTTCATAATATTATTACAATCTCACTTTGTGCGTTGTTTAAAGAACAGAACAATGGTTCTCATTGTTTGATGTTCCTGGATTAATTTTTGTAGAGTGAACCAAAATCTGGGAGTAGGGAAATGTTGTTGAATAGGTGTGACCATAAAAGGCTTACTTTCCCACAAATGTTTGATCTACGAACCATTGAATTGTGTTTATGTACAAACTTATGAAATTTTTGTATTGAAAGAGTTTGCCTTCATGGAGGAAAGAAGTGGGTAATCAGTCCTTAATGTACAAGTAAGATTTGTCAAATGTGAAAGTAAGAAATACTGCAGGTATTTTTAAATAACACAACTTGAAACGAAGAAAGATCTTGTTTTCTGAAATGCTGGAAAATAATCCTTGTCTCTGGAATGATGCATGATTTAATTTGTTTCAGTGCATGAAAATCTATGCATGTTCACCACAGTACTAGAATGCAATGTTTAGTTTTGTGTAAAATTTAGATTAAATGTCATGTTGTACAATAGTTTAAGTGGACTTAGTTTTCTAAAGAGTTCCAACACTGCCAATTTTGAGATATGGTACAGTACTAGGACGGCTGAGAGCTATCAACACTCTATGGTCACAGGTAGTACTCCAGACACATGAATTACCAGGGATGTATTTTGGGAATCTTTCTTCAATTGGCAGATGTAAGGACATCATGACATAAATTGCTGTGAAAACCGGTTACCGGTGTTCTAAATATTTGGACAAATTGACATTCAAATCTGCCTTTCGTTCCTTGGGGGCACCTCTCAGTGTAACGCAATCAAAGTTTAACGTCCCACCGTTGGAAGCTCCCCTCTGAGTAACATTTATTACAAGGTGTCTTACAGCATTTGCCAGTTTCCATGGAGTTTATCATGATGACCTCTTTGATCTGTTTGCAAATTCATGAAAATCAAACCAGGTACCTCTTTGGTAATATCAGGCAGTTCTGGTCAACATAATGCCCTGCTTGGTTACAGTAGGTCCTGCTGGGTATATGTCAATCATTCAGGCAGGTCTACATTGGGTCTGCTCAATGGCTCTCTTAAATATAGTGAATCAAACTTAGCTGTTTTTGACGGTTTCATTCTGGTTTCTATTTTGTTAGGTCCAGGACAAAGAAAGTGCCAGAAGAAGAAGCAGATACCCTGGTCAAAGAGAATACAGCATTGAAGAGAAAATCTCAGGTACCCATGGCTTAGAAAAATTAAGTCAATTGGCTGAATTGTTCAAGTCCCATTTTGCATGTGCGGATATATCCATTTCCATTGGTCTGTTTGATTTCAAGTACTGTACTGCAACAGTGATTGACGGCTCGTCTTTCTTGTAGAGTCTAAATTTTGCAGGACCAACAGAAATGTTGAGACAATTTTGGTATTCAAATATCTGGAAGATTAATGCCTAGTTTAGGCTAGTTCTCTTTCAGATTTTGTGACAGATGACTTTTCCCCCAACTTTCTCTCCCCTGAAACACTGACGAAGAACAAAGATGGATGACCAGGCAATTGATTGCCTGCACAGCTGATATTCCAACTTTAAACAATTTCTAAAGCAGATTTTAGAAACCAAATTGATATGTCAATATGTTGTTGTGTGCTAAAAACTTACTGTGAGAGATTAGAAGTTAATTTATCAGTGTGTACTGAAAAATTTGTCTTCTTATTACAGGATAATCCAACATTTTCATATTGTGTGGTCACTGTGGTGTCTTATCTGTTTCCTGTTAGTTGTTTACTGTGACTTTGCTTGGAAACCATTTCGTTTTATTGCACTGAAAATCTTGGGTTATGCAAAGGAAGCCAGTGATTGCTGTACTTTATGCTATGTACTGTAGCTTTTAAACTGAAACTAGTGATAACGCATACTTAGTTTTTGGCTGAAACCGATTTTTTAATTTTTGTCTTTCTGATTATATCACTGATTAATATATCTTGGTTTTCCACCTGGAGCCAGTAATTACTTTTTGTGAAAGCATTACACGTTTACTGGACAATCAACTTCATGTTTTATAGTTATTTGTTTTGTGTGTTTTTAGACATGGTTGTATTGAAATACCAGGTTTGCCTCTCGTTGTTCTTAAAATGCCGATGCACAAGGATTGTCTATTTACTACTGTTTATCCTGGATACAATCATCACTTCTACTGTCCTAGTTCTCAGGAATCTGATGACGGTGCTTGCCCAGGAACTAGTGGAATTACAGCACCAGTTGGTAAGTTTCTGTATTCATCGGTCAGTGGGACTGTTAAAGTGGGCAAAAATGCTCACTGCTTGGGTAATAAAGAATTTATAAGATAGTCTTGCCTCTGTTGCATAATAAGTCAATCTGATGCACAAACCTACGGACACTGGAAAATACTGTACAGTACTTCTATGATTGAAGGAAGATTTACATTGCGAGGCCACGGATCATCCCTGACAAATTCAGGGTAGAATGAAGTTGATGACACTGCTTCCAGTCTATCAGGCCACAATGTATACAGGTATAAAATGATAGGCCATTTAAGTAGTTTGAAATTGTATAAAACTGTATCTCATAAGGAAATAATTTTCTCTTAATTGCTGAAAATCATATCATTAGGGAGTTACAGATTTTTAAAGATATGTCTATTTTGTTGTGATCCAGTTGCATTATGGGAAATTTCAAATTTGTGATATTACACAGATAGACACAATCACTTAACTAGTCTTTGTATTGCCTAATAATTTTGACTGTCTGAAAAAAACATGAAACATTTAAGAGATGTGACCTTAATTTCCACGATATTTTAAGGTTAACTATAAATTATAAACCCAACCTACAGTAAATTTGTCGCTGGTGTCAGATTTCAAGTTAAAGCACAACAAACAAATACTTCTTACCATAATTTTCCAGTATTAGCAAGACAGATTCATCACCTGGATATCTTTCGTCACAAGAAGCTTTCCTCCAAACATCAGTATCTTGACTGAGTCATGAACAAGATGTCAGTGTGGGGTTTGAAGTGCCCGCAGGGATGGGAGAAATATGCTCTTTCATTTAGGAACCTCTCAAATGTCATTGGAATATTTCTTCAAGTGCAGTTGTACTTATTTGAAGTATGTCACATTTCACAGTTCCCACTGAGCCTGATAAATGCAACGCTTGCATTGACTCTGTTAATGGATCGTAATCATAATATCAGTTCCAGAGTGGTCACTTTAGTCTACAATCATGACAAGAATCAAGGAATTGGTAGCCAACAGATATGAGATATTTATTACTGAAATAAATTCAAACTTACCTCCTCTCACTGAAATAGGTCCTTGTATCCTTCTCGATGGTGGACGTTTGGAGATGGGGCAGAGAAAACATTCTTTCTTCTATTTTATTCTTATTGCTTTAAGTTTAATCAGTGAAGACTGAATCAAAGCAATGTCCAGTATGTTTTTAACCATCAGTAATATCTGGCGGTATTTTGATGCTATTTTCTGTGTAGCTACTATATCTTGTAAAAAGTTTTTGTCCATGTGAAATTATGAAACTTTTAACTGTATACTTTGATATTTCTTTTAATTTGCAAGCTTGGTTATTTGTCTTCAGCCGAGGAGATATGTGCTCTTGCAGTGGAAGAACCCTCTCGCTGATGGTTCTGGTCGTTTCTGTTTCCTGATATGCTTACATTGCTCTTGAATTCTTCTTTTATCTCCAGGTTCCGAACAATCTCCGGAAGAGCAAAAGTAAGTGTGATGCAGGCATTTTGATTTTTTTTTGCAGATTGTGGAATCTACCCCAGAAGTTATCTTTGGTAAATCTAACTTGGCTGTACTGTGCTGAACCATAGTTTTGTGAAATTGAATTTGCAAATTAGTGTTTTATTAACATTGAAATGTTATTTCAGCAAACATGAAAAAAAGAGACAAAAAAAACACCAAAGATTTAAATGATGGGAACATTGAAAGTTATCAGTCCTCCTATACTTTAATTGTTACAGTAGTTAATTCTATGAAGATTTCTGAATAATCCTGTTAGGTAATTATTCCTTTTCTATTTTCTTCTTTTAGGGTTACCCCTGAAAATTATGACAGGGTAAGTAACCATCTCCCACCCTTCTAAGAAAATGGATTAACCTGTGAAACAGTGACACGATATTGTTTTTCGGAAACAGATAACAGAGTAGCTTAAAGTAATTGCTATTTAAGTTCTGTAGTTAGTGCACCCGTAGTAGAAATCTTCATCAAATCTTCATTTTTGTTTCTTTTGCAGTTGATAAAACCACACCCGAAGTCGTTTTTCAACCCCTCATTCTCGGCAGCAAAGAAGAATTCCCTGCACATCTACAAGAATGGGCAGGTTGCATCTTTCATCAAGAGAAACACACCCCTGAAAAAGACCCAGAGGGTGAGTTAATTACTTTTTATAGATAAGTGAACTTGTATTTGAGAGTGGAGGTGGAATGGGGGGGGGGGGGAAGCTTATATCACCCCCAGTAAATGAAGTTTGTAAATTGTCAGCAACATATTTGTGTTCATACAGTATGTAGTGAATGATAGTAGATGATAGTGTATGGTAGTTAATGACAGTGGATGGTAATCAATGAGAGTGAAAGGATTAATAAAGTGAATTGAAATTTCTGGTGATTATTGCCTCAGTTGTCTAATGGTGGACTTATTTTACTTCTTACCCTTTATGTAATAAGACCAAATATATGTCTTCTCTCAGATTGGCAAAATTGTTTGAGAATGGAGGGAAATTAGGCATTTGTTTTACAAAAAAACAACCATATTTCTAAAACCAATGTTTGTGGACACAGAATAACAGGTCATTCAAAATAGGGAAGAACAATAGCTTTCTTTTCAAGAAACAAGTTTTTCACAGATAGAAATTCAGTTATTTGTTGCTCAACAATAATTTGTTCTCCCAAGCTTTTCAAAATGATGCATCTTCCGTTACTCATCACATGCATGGTATTTTTTGAGGAGATGAAGCTAAATTGCAGAAGTTTATTGATGAGACTACAGCAAATGATGTAACAATGATTTAAGCTATTTTCTTTGTATGCCATGTTGGTATAGTTCTAAACGCCCTATTTCCCTCTAAAGTCTTATTATCAACTTCTGAATACAATCTTAATTGTTCAAACTTTGGTCAAATTGTTTTTTCAGTTTAGACTCCAGTACCTACAGATGGTCTACCGTCACATCTTTTCAGTCAATTGTACTCTCCAAAATCTTTATTTTGTACACAAAGTATTAGTAAATAAAAAAAATCAAACTTGTCCTACAAATTTCATAACAATAATCCTTTTCCTCTGTTTTCTTTGCCAAGTTTTAAGCTATTGTTTAGTTGTTTAGAAGTTTTATGTGAAATAAGCAAAACCTTTCCTATTGTTTCCTCAGGACCGGAAACAAGAAATCGTAGAGAAGCAGAGGCGAGAAGAGGAGGTGAGGAAGAAAACTGGAAGATGAGCGGAAACAGAGACTGGATGAGATGAGACAGTAAGTTTTGAGACATAAGTAATGTGACATGATCACATGTCAAACTACTCACTCATAGTGTGAGATGTTTAAGACTGTCACAGTGTCACACATCAATATCATTGTAATGTTTAGCTGATGTACAGCTAAGTTCAGTCACAATAGGTGTAGTGACAGGATCAAAATTGAGCTCATGTTTGGATTTTGTTGATCCAGATAATCAGGAGGAGTTCTTAACCTGTAACAAATGTACGAATTTTATTGAGCTGTGACACTTAATAGTGTGACATACTCAAGTGACTTAAGCATTGTGACTGTTAGTGGATAAGTGTTTGTCAGTTGTATTGTGATGGTATTAATTTGTTTGACTGTCGCAGTTTGACATGTTTATTTGTACTGTCCAAATAGGACCCAAAATTAAGTCACCACTTGTCAATAGTTGGCCACCTATGAATGCCACTGGACCGACCGGATGCAACCAGACCTCTAGTGGCCATCCTTGAACACCACTGCTACTACATTTCTCTAAGAATCTTGGTCTCTGTGCTCTTGTTCTTCAATTAATTGGTCCAAAATGTACTATTTTGCAGGAAAAGAGAGGAGCGGGCCCGCAAGGTGGCTGAAGCCCGAGAGAGAAGGTTACAGATGCAGTCAGAGAAGAAGAGAAAGCTAGAGGAGAGACAGGAACAGAAACTGGTAAATCTCAAAGAGAGAGAGAGAGATGGCCGCATATGTGTGTTGCTTGACATTGTCATACTGAACTTGAGGAGTTCATATACATGTGATTTTTTGTGGTTTTGTGTGCACATGTAGCATCGTGGGGCCTGCAACCCACAGTTACCTCTTTTAAAGGTTTTGTTGGAATGAAATCCAAAGTTGTTAGGAGTGATAAACCAAGTGACAACCAAGCAGCCTTTGAGAGCAAAATTCAAGTCAACCATCGGTCTTGTGAAGCTGTTAATTCAATAAAGGGCACTGCATAATGAGTGTGGAGCATCGGAATGTAGAATGATTAACCTCATCTCACTCTGAATAATTGACTCTCTCTTATGAAACTAAATTCTGTGCAAGAAATCTCCTGAATGTATCAGTAAATGGTTCTTGACTTTGCCCCACAATCGTGACAAAGTTGTGACCTCTTTCACAGCTACCTACTACTGTGTAACCACTGTCACATTACAACTGCCATCCTCTTGGTGACCACAATCACTATGTTCAGGGTTATGCGGGACGACAAACTTAGAAAGTTTGTACTCTAAAATTTGTGGCACCTGAGATATATGTAGAGTGATTTATTGGTCACAAAATGTGGTATTCAGTCATTTTATGTTTTTTGTAATCATTACATGAATTTCCCATCAGTCACAAAGTAACAACGCAAAATTCTGCTTTAATGTTCATTTCTCAGAGTACATTATGGTCTCTTTAAGTAACCTGGTTATCAGTGACCTTTTCATTGTTGCTCCAGGCTATTCATACTGTGCACAGGTTTGATGCAAGACTCACAGAATCCTCAAATTAATATGATATATCAGTAGTTCTCTGATGGCAGTTTTTGGACCTTTCTTAACAATTTCCCCCTTATTTGCATTATTTGATTAAAATTATTTTCAAATTGCTTTGAATGCTTTCCAACTTCAGTAGTTAAGGAGCATTTTTTCCCATGTTGCATTAGTTTGCATCTTAATTCTCAGAGTCATTTTGTGTTGACGTGCTATTTCGGATGTTACTGTTTCTTCCTGTAGGCCCTTAGCAACAAACAGAAGGAAGAGAAACGCAAAGAGGAACTGGAGAGGAGGTTAAAATTGACGAAGAAGAAAGTAGAAGCCGAAGAGAGAAGACGTCAGGAGGAAGAAGCAAGACTGCAAAAACTCAAAGAGCAGGTAGTTAGTGACAGACAGAGAAGGGGGGGGGGGTAGGTGGGACATTGAACTTACAGAAAGAGGGGTATTGGGAAGATGGAAAGCACCGTCATGTTGTGACCAATGTTGTCATATGATCCACACTTACTGCATATTTTGACATGAGTTTTGAGTTTCTGCTCCCACATGAAAAGTTGTGAATTTGAGTTGTCCATGAATTGCCAGATAATTTTTGCATTGGAAGTTGGTTGTTTTGGTGGAGATTTACCTGAGACAACCACCAGGTGCCAGGTGGTAGCTGCTGTGTGGTTACAGAACTGGACTAATGACCTACATGAAAGTGTATTTAGAGCCCCAGCCTCTCTGTAAAGTGGAACTAAAGAAATACCATACCCTTCCTTGGATTTGCTGTATTTTTGATACAGTGGCTTCTTAAACTTATCGTCATTTCATAAGGCGCACACCTATGTCCTCTTTAAACCTGTTTATCAGTGAAAGTGGATTAGGAATTTATCACATCTGTAAAGAATATCAATCTTTATTCCAACATTTCTTTGTGGTTTTGTATAAGGGTACCCCAAACATGTAGCTATGTACAGTGGCCATCGGTGACCGGCATCTCTCGCCAATCACTCACAGCTGCGGAACATCACTGACATGGGGATCTTGTTTTGCTGACCACCACTGGAATACCCAAGCTACCAGCACTGTTGTCCATACTAAAATAAACCAACAAGAAAATGCACAGTTTAACTAACACAGGTCTGACTTTTTGGGGAGGGGAAGTTGCATTCATCCAAACATGCACACATAATTACACCATTTTGCATCTGAGCAATTTATTTTGCAAAATTTTCAAAAGGCAAGGGGACACCCCCACCCCTACTTCTAACCCCTCTTTCGGGCTTTGAATCACAAACCCGCCTCCACTGCAAAAATGTAATTAGCCACCACTCACGACGTACAGCTACTGTATGGTAGCTCTGCAACCTTGAAAGGCACATCCGTGACCCTCTCTTTGTCAACATCAGTGGTTTCCATCTTAAATTGCCCGCCTCAGGTCAGTTTGTTTGATACCAATTGTGAAGAGCATATGGGATCAAGTATGCGAAAGATGTTACTGTAAATAACATGATTATGTAGTCTTAAGAACGGCTATTTTAAAACAGCACGTTCATTTGGTATCAAAAAGTTTTCAAATATTTTGAAGGGTACAACCACTTGACAATACTTATAATTAGCATAATTATTCAAGTTTCATATCCAGTAGTTACGGAAACTCTCAAAATTGTTGCATTTTTTAACCATGGCTTGTACTGGCCATACCAATAGAATTGATGTGGAAAAGTGTCTGGTCATTAATTTTAAAAGGTAAATTGAATTGTTAATTACTCATGATGAAAGTTCCTTTGTATGTGAAACTTGGAGATCCTGTTAGTTTGACGATTTATCATTAGTATGTGAAGAAAATCGACTGGTTTGGAAGAATGTAAGTGTCACAGGATGAGTCACTGTTTCCCTTGAAATTCACCATATTTATGCTTTCTGCTGCAGGAGGAGCTTAAAAAAGCGGCAAGAAGACTTCATACAGAGGAAGAAAGAATACGAAGAACAGGAGAGAAACAGGAAACTGGAAGAAAGTCGACGCCTGGCAGAGCAGAGAAGACTAGAGACGGAGAAACAAAGAGCCGACGCAGAGCGGAAGAAACAGCTTCAAGATGAAGCTCATGAGAGAGAAATGCAGGAAAGAAAAGAGGAACGGTAAGAGGAACAGTATGAATTCACTGGAGTGAGAGTTGCTGTATATGGCCATTGCAGTGTAGCTTAATCCTGTACAGTGAAGCTTAATGTAGTATATTGTACTGAGCAATAGCAATCAGGTGCCTTGAAATGGAAAATAAACACTTTGAAATGGAATTTTGCTTCCCTTTGATGCAGACATGCTGGCATTATGCAGTGTAGTGTTACTGGCATTGTGAAGTAGTGGTACTGGCATTGTGCAGTGTAGTGTTACTTGGCATTGTGTAGTTTAGTGTTACTGGCATTGTGCAGTGTAGTGTTACTGGCATTATACAGCATAGTGTTACTTGGCATTGTGCAGTGAAGTGTTACTTTGGCATTGTGCGGTGTAGTGTTACTTGGTAGTGTGCAGTGTAGTGTCACTGGCATTGTGCAGTGTAGTGTTACTAGTATTGCGCAGTGTAGTGTTACTTGGCATTGTGCAGTGTAGTGTTACATGACATTGTGCAGTGTAGTATTACTTGGCATTGTGCAGTGTAGTGTTACTTGGCATTGTGCAGTGTAGTGTTACTTGGCATTGTGCAGTGTAGTGTTACTTGGCATTGTGCAGTGTAGTGTTACTTGGCATTGTACAGTATAGTGTTACTGGCATTGTGCAGTGTAGTATCTGTTACTGGCATTGTGCAGTGTAGTATGTGTTACTTGTGTTGTGCAGTGTAGTTTCACTGGCATTGTGCAGTGTAGTGTTACTGGCATTGTGCAGTGTAGTGGTACTTGGCATTGTGCAGTGTAGTGGTACTTGGTATTGTGCAGTGTAGTACATGTTACTGGCATTGTGCAGTGTAGTATCTGTTACTGGCATTGTGCAGTGTAGTATCTGTTACTGGCATTGTGCAGTGTAGTATGTGTTACTGGTATTGTGCAGTGTAGTACGTGTTACTTGTGTTGTGCAGTGTAGTGTATCTTAGTGCAACTTGCTGTAATTTAGATTTCCCCAAACATAATACAGATTATTGCAACTGTAATGTAGGTTAGTGCATTATAGTGTAGGTTAAATTTGTGTGATGTGAAAATGACATTTTTGAGTATTGGGCGTATTAATCATGACAACTGTTGAAAAATAGGCGGTAAATTTCATCAAAATCCATCAAATACTGACAATTTCACCAGTAAATTTCTGTCCTATACCTGCATCATGAATAAGCATCAGTTGGCTAAGTATACAAATTTATGACATCAAGAGAGGGGCTTGCATGATCTGCCTTATGTTATCTTTTGTTTACTTAACCTTTATTTCAAGCACAAAAGAGAACAAACATCCGAGGATTTTGTTTGGGAAACATGCATTTCCTTCTTTACAAGTACTGATATCACTTACCAATGAGTAAGCAAGAAGACAAGATATTAAGAGGCATAGACCTAACACAAGAAATATCAACACTGTGCAACACTCCATGTCATCATACTTGCATTTTCATCAAACTTTGGAAAGCAGTATCTCAAATATGGTTATAGATGTGGGCACATCCAATGGACTTTCTTTTAGGACTCTACTCTGCAACATTTGAATACAGCCAGCTCTTTTCTAAATGCATGTCACACGACCTGTTATGCAACTGTCATGCAGACATTTCCATTATTGTGTAGCTTAGTACAACATTAATGTAGAACTAGTAGTGCAGCTCAGTGCAACTGTAATATAAATTAGTGCAATTCAGTGTGAGTTTACTCTGAATTAGTTTACTGTAGTGCAGTTTGGATCTGTTGTGTAAATTAGTACAGTCTTCTGTAACCAAGTGACACTGGAGTGCATCATAGTGTGTGTGAAGAAAAGCTTTAGTGACTTTTAGACTCGCCGTTAACTTTAATCACCGGTGGAGGGTGAAATAACTTGAAAAGAAATACCAAAACAAATATGAGTTAAGGGTAAATGAGATTCAAATTTGATTGATGCTGTGAAACAGTTTGAGAAGTACTTTTCTAATTTATCTATGTATACCAAATAGTTCTTCTCCATTTCCGTATGATAATGTCATTGGATGGGTTTTCATTACACCAGGGATCAAGTTTGTAACATTTTGGTTGTACTCACCTACACAGTTATCGGTTCACTACTTTTCCCATGTTGCGTTCACTAAAAGCAAATTTTGGCTTTAATTCTCAGATGTTTGTAAATGGTTAGATAGGTGTCTACTCTTGTTGGTCTGTGATCAACAAGACATGGCAAAGGAGAGAAAGAACTGACAAGCTCTTCCTTTGGTCTAAGAACTGTAATCATGAGTTCATGACACTTGATTTGTGTTTAAAAGCAATCTGACTACAAACTTTACAAATTGTTCTTCACAGTCTCTGCTGAATGGTTGAATATCACTTACAATGCTTGTTCCCAACATCATCAGCTTCTTTGCCACGGTTACAAAATTGGATGTAATTCAAGTTGGAAGTTGATTGATGTCCTGACAATGTTCTCTAATACATTCTCAATCATGATATCTCACTGACAGGGAACGAGAACAGAGGGAACTGGAAAGAAAGAGGCTGGCTGAGTCTGAACAGAGGGAGAAGGAGAAACGGGAGAGAGAAGCCTTAGAAGCTGAGAGGTTGAAGGCCGCGCAGAGAGCGCTGATGGAGAAGCAAAGACAAGAGGTTTGATAAAAGTGCTCTGAAGGTTTTTTAATCATACGAGCAACCCTGGTACACAGAAAAAATTATTTGATAGCCATTGGTGGTTAAATGCAAAATCTCTAGTCGCCAGAACATACACTGAAATGATACCATATGATATGCCATATGATACCATATGATATGCCCTATGATACCATATGATATGATACTGAAATGACACCATATGATATGATACTGAACTGATACCATATGATATGATACCATATGATACCATATGATATGATACCATATGATACCATATGATATGCCATATGATACCATATGATATGATACCATATGATATGCCATATGATACTATATGATATGATACTGAAATGATGCCATATGATATGCCATATGATACCATATGATATGCTATAAGCAATGATACAGTTTCAGTACAAGGCAAGATCGTGGCATTTTATCGACCTCAATGAATTCATTATACACTGTGGGATATTGTGAAGAAGCTATGTTATGCCACTGAACTGACCTCATTTGTAATGAAAATATCATTTACATAACTGCAGGCAGAATGAAGTTTGGTGAGAAAAAAATCTGCCTGATTCCACAGTTTCTGGTCGTACATTATTTTATCCAGGTCTGAATTTCAGCAATCCCCCTATCCTTGCAAACCAGTTTCACATGGTTTGCAAGGTTTTCCAACATTGCAATACAAACATATTAAGATCGAAACTTTTGTTACTAGAGTGAACATAAAGTCTAAATTATCAGAAAACATACACTGGAGGTTGGAAAAAAACATCCATTGGTCCAACTCCCATCTTCATAGCTTGCATTGCCTAGATATAAAATTTTGAAATATACTTAAATAATTTGAAACAATCAATTTTGTCAATAATTTGTGATGTCCTGCTTGCACTGTACAACTAACTCTACCTGCTTTTGTTTCCCCTTGAAATTAAAATGTTTATATAACCTTGAACAGTCAAGTGGTTTCTTGCCTAGCATATTGTATGAAGGTGGCTTGTATATTCAAGTCACCCCATAACAGTATGACAGTGATCACATATTGTGACAAGCTGCATCAGAAAGTCGTTTGAGAATTAAAAGAAGGACATCATAAATTATTTCACAAATTACCATGTTAAACGGAGTGAATAAACTTCAGCATTTAATATCTCAGCTCAGGAATGTCCTGTGAAGATGGAAGATGGATCATGTAGAATTCAGTTTTTAAGCTTTGTGAGATGCATTCCTCAAATTTTTGACTTTCACTTTACATAAAGTGAAACATGTATCAATGAAGCTATCAGACAAATTTACAAGCCTCATGATCGTTACAGTTCGTTGCAACAGGTAAGCAGAATCATTCTGGGCGCAATGATGTACTTTTGTTTCCTCTCTAGGAGCAGAGACATTTAAATGAACTGATGAAGAGGGAGAAAGAAAGACTAGAGGTGGAAAAGCTCAAGGAGAAGGAGAGGGCGGAGCAAGATAGGTTAAAGGCATCGATACTGAAGCATAACACCAGCATCAACCAACAAGCAACAAAGAATGCCCTTAACACTACCATGACCAAAGAATCAAAAACTTCTCCAGATTCATATGAAATGACTCCCCAAAGGTTAGTGAAAAGGCCAAAAAAATAAATGGCTCTAATTAACTGACAGGCTAATTCAAGGTTGTCACAGTCTAGAAAAGGGATAGACATTTTACAAGAATAAATGGGAATTGTGGAAAAACCATGAATATATTGCATAAGGTTATGTTACACGGAAAGTGATCAAGATGAAGTTGCCTTTACAATGGACCAATGGGGTATACAAAGAAAATAACTGTTATCACTAAACCATTCAGGCTTATCAATAAACATCTGCAATTGCTTCATCTCTTCAAAATAATATGCATAAGATGAGTTACTGAAGATGCATCATCTGAATTTCTAGAACCTCTGGGTGAAGAAATTATTCTCAAGGCAACAAATAACTGAAGTTCTATCTGTGAGAAACTTATTTCTTTGAAAGAAGGCCACAGTCTTTCCTCATTTTGAATATTGTATCACTCTTTGTCCACAAATATTCATTTGAAAATATGATTTTTTTTTAAAAACATGAATGCCTTATTTCCCTTTAAGTTGCCGACAAATAACGTGTTCTAGGAATTTAACAAAGATGACTCAATTTGAACACGAGAGCTCATTTTGAAGAGTTCGCTGGATAAGACTGCATCCCTTGACCACAGCTGAACCTGTTCCTGGGTCCTCCACAATAGTCAGGTCCCAGTCCTGGTAGGACTCTCATTTTGTTTCTTACCTATGGCAGACGAAACAGCTCAAACACAAGCATGGCTGAGGAATTGGTTTGACAGTACATCATTGCTTGAACTGATCAGAGACCAACACTCTGTCATAATGTCATCACAAAGGAGGAAGTCTGTATCAACAAAACAGGGCCTCTCAGGCCTGGAAAAGGCTTGACATGGTATTTCCACTTTCCAGGCCTGAATATCAAAAATTTTGCAAAAATCACAGAAGTCACTGACAGTGCTGGAAAAACTGTTCATTGCCTGGAAAGGAAGTTTGCAATTCTTCTACAATTTCTTTCAATATTTCTATGTGAAGTAAAAGGTGAATTTCCTTGAAATTCCAAAGTTTTGTCCCAATTACACAAATTTCCCTTAAAAACACAAATTTCCTAAAAAGGAGGTGCCAAGATTCCCTAACTTTTTTCCTCCCATGGTGATGGGGAAAAGTCTTGAAATTTAGAACAGACTGCAGTATGGGAGAACATTAATGATGAAAACATGTTCTTTAAATCATGTACTTTATGCTATTATTCATCAGTTTAATTCTCAAGCAATTTTGTTAGGAATGGTCATGTAAGGGTCATGAAATTGTCAGGAGAAAGTCATGTAATTGTATTTCCTGTAACGTGTAGGAACCGAAACAAGTTTCCAAACTGAGCAAATAAAACTTAAAGTTGTCAGGTGAATGGAAGAGGGAGTACTCTTGCAATAGACAGAAAGTTTCTTAAATTGAACAAATAAAAAAGAAAATATGAATCTCAGAAGTAAAAATCAGATAGCTCTTCTCTGGTGCCTGTCTAGCCATTTGCAAAATACATTCCAGGAAAAAGGGTACTGTTCAATGAGACCCTGAAACTGATCAAGCCTTTTTTGTCCACCTGTATGCTGGAAGGGCTGTAATGCTGTCTGTTTCCCCCCCTGTAAAGATAAAACTACTGTGTCTGCCTAGATGGTGGGAGTGTTGCATTGTTCTCTGTGTCCCCTCCCCCTCCCCCAACAGTGATGAGTCCACCTAGATCCCTGGGATGACAGCAATCTTTCTGTGTTCCCCCCTTCTAAGCAGAAAGCCAGAAAAATAAAAGAAAAAATGTACAAAGAAAACATTAATTGAAACTACGGAAGAAAGGTTTCGATTCTGGTTGGAACACATAGTACCTTAATGGTATGACTGGTTGGCCTGAAAAACAATGTGCGGTTTACTGGCAGGGTGCACCACAATGATGTGAGCTTCGTTGCCTCATGTATCCTTTCAACAAGTAGGAGGTGATAAGATAAGTTAAGTGTTTGTTTATTCATATTACTTTATGCTTTCTGCTCATATTACTTTAAGGATTCTTCCTCACCCTTTTGCAGGATCTATGTGGCTGCTTCAGAAGAAAACTATGGCATTGAAGATATCAACAGCGGAGACTCAACGGATGACGAAGACAATCCCAGAAAAGTCATTCCTAAATGGGCCCAAGGTAAAAGCAGAAGCAGCAATAGAGTAAAATCTTGAGCCTGTGCATTTCCACAGTTTGTTGAGTGCAGTATGCTGCACATTTACTGACTCAGAGGCTTTCCTAAAAGGTTCCCCATGAATGTCTTGTAAATAATGAAAAAGTTAGTTTACCGGAGTGATGTTCACCAGTTGTATTGTGATATTTGCAAGGTAAAAATAAGCATGAAAAAATTACGGAATAATTGATCGTATGTAGCCTAAGGCCTAAAATTTTTTACCCCTTTACTTAGGCAGAGGCCTAGCCTAGGTCTATAAGTGTACGCCTTACTGTTATGCCTATGCCTACACTTTATAGGCCTACAGTACGGTAAGGCACTGTGACCACTTGCTAACCATCACACCTGCAAGAGGCTGTATAACAAGAATAATTGAATGTTTCCACAAACATACAGTAGATCTTGGTCTTCATGCAAATTGAAAGAGAACAGCTGTTTTACACTGAAGCAAGACGGTCATGAATTAAAAGCGGTCACTGAAGCAGCTCATTTTGGCGAAAATGCCATATGACACTGTTGCACTGACGATCCTGTTTTTCCTATGGCATAGGCTCGGTCAACCTGTTCAAAAATTTTGGCGGGTTTCAATTGAGAGCTGTTGACATGTTGGTTTGTATAATGGATTTTACAGGAAAATTTTGAACATTGTGTAGCTTATTCTTGAAAGGGACCCTCTTAGTAGTAGATGTTCAGATGTCTTAGAAGTAGCAATGTTACGCCCTATTTCCTTACCTTTTTTTCCGTTCTTCAGGTGCTCCTTTGAGAGACCTTTGTGTCCGACAGTACCTCCATCCGCCAAACCTGGAGTTACTGTTTGCTCCGATAGAACCACCTGATCTGGAAGTGCTCTTCGCAAAGAAGAGGGCCCGTTTCTTCAAGAGGACCAGCTCGGCCGTCTGGAATTCGCCGCCGATGGCTCCTGGCCATCGGAGGTGAGAGTCTTGATGCTTCCAATCCGCTTCGTCCCGTAAATCAGATGAAATTTTCACATCTGGTCGCTGTGCGTAAACAAACTTGTGGTTGATTAGTAACAATAAACATCGGCTTTAATTTTATCTTTGAGACAATGTACATGGATAAAGGGAAGTTCTGGGGGGGGGGGGGACTGGGGGAATGTCGTTTTGCAGAGACAGATTGCTTACTCTTCCGTTCATGTGTATTCAACAAGCGTCTTGTCACTGATAATGCCATTGCCATACCTGTAGGTTTGGATGTACAGGATGCAAACCATGTTTGTTTGCTGTCTCAACTTGGTAAACATGAAACTGAACTACTGTGTCCATAATGCACAAGAAAGGAATAGACTTTCTTTCACCTCTCTGAGTGTCAAACTATCAAAATCAGCCATTTCTTTGTCTACATCAGTGAGTCACTGATGAAAATGGCTGGACTGACAAGTTAAAGCTGTAGCAGAAATGTTCCCAACCAAATATCAATATGGTAGAACATGCCATATGTTTCTAACCTTTTTTTTTTGTTTGTCATTCAAGGTATAAAATTTCAGTCCACTTATTAAAAGCTGATGACCATTCCAAGAGTCTGCAAAGGCAATTAAATGTTTAAAATTGTCTGATTAAATAAAATTTCAGTTGATCCAATTAAATATAGGACTGTGTAGATTTTCTTTTTTTTTTTTAGAGGGGGAGGAGGCCCTTAGAAAATTTTCATGAGGAAGTGAGAAGTATTTGCCGAGCCACAGAGGAAAATTGCAAAAACCTGCAAGTTGAAGGGTCCATCAAGTTTGTGAATAAACTTACGCAGAAATGCACTAAAATTCATCAAGATTTCTGTGACATTGTTTGTTCAACCATTAGCAATAAATGTTACATTTGGACTTGTTGAATTTTGTACTTTTTGGTCACTCTGCAGTAACTTTCAAGTAAACCTAGGCCCACAACAAAATGAAAATTTCATTTTCCTTGACTATCTCAGACAAGACATTTAGTCTCCATTGTACAACAACTCATATGAGACATCAGCCATATGTCAGTGAAAATGTCAGAACTCACTTCTATTGGTTTAGTGGGCTCTGAAAATACAATACAGCTGCAATAATTTCTGAAGTCAACCTTACTTAAAAGGCAAGTTATTGTAGATTCCCACCCTCTCCTTTTGATAGACTTCTTGCTTTTCTTGTGAGGATATTTGGTTACTTTGTAACAGTCTCCAGTCACAGATGCTGAAAATTGAAAATGTCATACTTTGTTATGAGAATGATGACCCATGTAAAGTGTCAATTAGTATTTACTTTCTTTGGTAATTTCCTTTCTTTTTGAGTGGATTTGGGATAGCAGAACTAGTCAGTTTAATTGTCAGTGTAACTGTATGGCCTGCATTTGTGTTTTTTATTAGTCAATCATAGTGAATGGCAGAATTACTCCATTCATTGATTTTGTTTACACAAACTTTGGTCACCAGCATAAATAAAGGTTTTGTTTGTACGGCTTGATGTGAACAAGACTTCAAAGTTGTTAACACACAAAGTATTCTTTTGCAAATACCCATGAAGTTCTTCAGAGTTTGCAGTAGTAAGAATGAAGGAAAGAAAATTCTTGAAAAATGTAAAAAGTAATTGCAAAACTGTAAACCTCATCTTTGTAGGAATGAAGGTATGTGTTATAGAGCAATGAATGAGTGCATCAGAGTGTGCAGAAAAATGTTTTATAGTATGTATCAATGTTATATTATGTAAATAGTAAACCAGACTAATTTGCAGGATTAGCAAAGCACATTTCTATAATACTTGTTTTAACTGGTCAAGTATTGACTTATTTTAAAGTATAGATAGGCTACATGTAGTTTGCCAATGTGATTTTATTTGTGTTCGTACTTTGTCCTCAGGCATCTTACTGATGATGTCAGTACAGTACCCTAGTCCTGGATCTTCAGTTTCCCTAACGTCAATGTTGTTTGTGACAAAGTTCTCCAGTAACTAGAACACTTTATTGTCATGCCCCCACATATATTACATGGTATCAATTTAAATTGCAAGCCAACGTGTTGTCTCATGACTCTGCAACCAACTCAAAGCCTGTTAGAAGTAATATTTTTGTTTACCCGACTGACTGTGGACTGCGGGTGCCTGGGTGCGAAATTTTGATCTTTGTGCGAGCATTAGATTTTATAGCCGATTCAGGCCTGTCACCCACAGATCCTTTGCTCTGGTACTTTGTGTCGTCATTACTGTTTCAAGTCATGTGACCTATATCAGCTACAGGTTTGGTAACTATGACAACTAGAACATTTTGTTTACACATTGTCTTTTCTTCAACTTTTTAAAGGATTGATGCTTCTTGTGGTTTTTGCTTTTAATTTGTACAGAAGTACAGTTTTATGAATTCAGTCTTTTGTTCATGATTATAATTTGATCTGAGGGAGAGGAGGGGGGAGTAACAAGTTGGGGGGAGGCAGGAGGTCACATGGTTTGATGGTTGAGGGATCAAAGGTTGTGGCAGTTATTTATGTTACCATCAAACACCATCTCGGCAGGGTTTCTCTCTGGGGAAGCCACTCCAGCTCTTCCTGCTCTTCATCGATGCTGCAGTGTACGACCAGGAAGTTGGTACTTCCCTGGTATGACAGTGGAATGGTTTAATTTCTACTTCTGTTATGACCTTTGACATGCATTTCTATCACTTGCTTTGCCCTTTCATAAGCGTGTTACAGATGCAAACCTGTGCTACACAGCATTTTGATCCTATATGTATCTGGTCACCAGTTATATAGATACTGGATAACTTTGAGTGACCCTGTCTATAATTATAGGATATATGGATGATTAAAATATTCAACACAGAGATTTTAAGTCCAACTTCAATATTGTTTTGTATCTGTCCTTCCTTCTTTTATACTTGGCCTTGGCAACTTATTTTTTTTCTTCTATTTTGCAGCAATAACAAAAAAAAATCTGTACATTGTTCAGATTTTATAACTAATTCAGATGATGACCTGTGAGGGAGGGGTGATGTAGGGGGGTGTCAAGAAGGAACTCTTGTAATGGGAAGGGGTTAGTTGAGTAGCAGTATCTGTGACATTCTAGAGTTCGATTCTGTTGAAGAATATTGTGAAATATATTTTGAAATAATATTTACAGCACCCTGTCGTCCTCCTCATTTGATTTTTAATTCAGTTTGCAATTTTCATTTTCCAGCGTGACCCCTTGTTTGGTATCCAAGTCAGTTTCGAACGTTTTGTGAGACGTGTTGTTCTGTGGTAGTCTTGTCATGACGTTATTACAGTTTTGATGTGTAAGAAGCAAAATCAACTTCGGTTTCTAACCTTACCATTCGAATCTGGGGAATTTGCTTTACCTACAGTAGAGAGCTGAGGATTTCTCAAGAACACACGAAAGGTGTACTTACGAAAGTCGCGGAACGTTAGGTATCAGGGAAATTGACCAAGACTAGCCATCTTATGCCTACGTTTGTGTATAAGAGTAATTGCAGAGAATCAAGGGAGTGGAAAACTCCTTGGTAGAATACACAATGAAATCCACAAAAATATCCTGAATGCGATTTTAACAAATATTTAAAGAAAGTTTAACATTCAGTGTCGGAACATTTTTTGGGGGGTGGTTGGTAGAAAGGAACATCCGTCCCACATTAAACGTTCCAGAGAAGGCAAAAGGACAAAAAAATGAAGGAAAATGAAAACAGATTGAAAAAAAAAGGAACTGAAAGAGAAGGTAAAGGAAAATGCAAGCTTGAGTCTTCATCAGACAATGCACAGATTTTATCAGACTTAGTAAAAAACTATGAAAGTAAGTGTAAAAAAAGTTGTTCCATCCGAGAAAAAAAACTGACGGCACAAGTTTCTGGAGCTAACTTGCTATTTCCGTCGATCTAGCGAGTACTTTCATGCATATTTTCGTGCAAGCTTTGTATGGGGTCATGAAAACCTTGAATTTCAGTGAGTCATTTGCAAGGCCTTGAAAGTGCTTGAATTTTGTTCTTTAGCATCAGTCCTTGAAGAGTGCTTGAATATTAGTGAATTGAAATATTACTGTACACTTATATTTAATAATTATCTGCAATAAAACTGTGTATCAGGATGAGTTTTGTTCCCTACCAACCTCAAGTGTTCATAAGAAACTCCGAAGATATTTTCTGAGTGTTTATTTTTTTTTTCAAAGTGAATTGATGTCCTTGAAAGGCAAACGTCCTGCCTTGAAATCTGCTTGATTGTTTTCCTCAAAAAAGTCTACGAATCCCCTGCTTCTGGGTACTCTCCGCACCAATCGATTGTGACGCTCAACTTACACTTCCCACAATTCTCAGTCCACACTTCTGGGTGAATCACTTAACAGAGACATACTGTATTTCTGTACCAAATTGTATCACATTCGTTGAGAGCCCCCCTCCCCCGCATTCATGTCCCAGAGCCCCCTAGAAATAACATTTTAGTATCATCCCAGGGCCGGGTGCACCCCGTGCAAACAACCCTTGCGACGCCTCTTTAATATTTAGAAGAAATTCGAGCTTTCAGTCAAGCAAATGCCAGAAACTAAAGAATGCAAAGGAAGCAATCTCGACGCATAGTTATTGGATACTATAGAGCGTCCTTTGGCCAGCCGAGATGAAACAAAAAATAGAAAAAAAAAAAAGGAAATGTCGAGCTGCAAAGGGTACGTTATGCCCGGAGAATCATGACCAAATAAAGCTTGAAATTTCCTCTAGTGTCTCAAATATATCACCGTAGAAGTGAATAATTTAAAGTGACTTAGGGCAGTATCAAGTGAAATAAATGAAACTATCACATTTCATTAGTTTCCCTTGTATTTTACTTTCCTTTGGTTTCTTCTCCTGCAGAGTTCATGTAAACATAACCGAGGCTCGTATGAATGGTAACATTGTTTGGAATGCAGAAACAATAAATCTCATGGGTCTAAGCTTTTCGGTTAAAGGGGGAATCGACCTTAGTTTGAAACGCCTTTGTTATCCAACTACGTCATAATTTGCGACACAAGTTCTTGGTAATTTTATACAAAAATGACAACATGAATATTCATCAAGACAAGCCGTGTTTGTGATACAATGATGTAGTTAAATAAACGGCATTACACTGACAGTGCCCTTGAACTGCTTTAAAATTCATGTCTTGAGATGAAAGCTGTTCGAGGTCTGCCCTGCGGTTGCCTAAATGGTGCAATTACTGGCGGAACATAGCTTGCCAAAATGGACCAATAAATATTGTCGGGTACTGCTTGCTGTATTTCTGTCACGCTGAGAACTAAGTACGCGTCTCGCGAAACACAAACCTTACCGTACAGTAGATACATATCTTGCTCATCACAAGCATTGCAGCAGATCACCTGCAGCTGGTCTCGATTTTCACAAGTCCACATGTCTATTTAATCACAAGTCTTGTAGCCTAGTTCTCGGTTAGACAGTTTCTTTCGTACGGGTACTTGTGCTTGTTCAGGGAGGGGGAGGGGTGGGCGGAGGGTTAATATATGTCTCTATACTTACAGTGTTCAATCGAATGTGAAACTCAAGTTAAATTATTACGTAATAATAATTATTACAAACAACTATTATTAAGTTTTTACTATTTATTTCGCTTCATTACATATCAAACTGCAGACTCTTCGCTATGGGGCCAATTTTGACACTCGGGTCTTTCACCGTGACTACTACATTTGGTGTAGTATGAATTTCACCCGGTCACTCTTGTGTTGTACCAACAAGTAAATTTGTGTCTTCAGATGAGGTCGTATTTCTTCTAATACATTCATTCAGTGATATCTTTGGTTGTTAACCTACGTAACTTTGTTATGTCAGGATGCAATGATAGCGAAGAACGATCGAACGACACCACTGCAAGATCATCAATAAGTAAACCTAAGTCAGGGTACATGTCATTTAATATGCATGTTTTTGTAATCTTATATCGGAATATCATGCAACAATAAAACCGACGGCAAGTCATTGAAATTGGGGTCAAGTGGGTCGCCCATTCTTCCTTTAAGCCTCCTGTTTTGCAACTTAAATAACAGCCACTCGGTTTACGTTAGAATTACGTTACATTGATGTTTGTACCTTTCAGAACAAGATACAAGGGCATGAAAGGTATTAGTGGGAACCACAAAGCCACTGGTTAAAACAGTTAACACTTTATGGACATATAGGCCCACCACTCTAAACTACCCTTCTACTATACCTTTCAAAGACAGGAGTAAAATTCCCCCAAATTAATGCATGAACAATTACTCCGTCTTCTTGACATGATCAAAATTCCTGGATGACTTCACACTGGAGACTGAACGAGAGTTGAAGTGCAGACTATATGATGATCAGAACCATTGAAGGAAATTGTTTGTTGAGGATTGGCGGTAAGAATGATGAGATTTACCTCAACGACAGGTCCCGAGATGCCGAGGCCAGTAACCTAAATTTTCAAGTCTCCCCAGCTCAGATACCTGTCAAAAAATGTCAGAACTAATTACTATAGGTCGTACTATCTATGCACTATGGTGGACCTCAAATGTAATAAGTTAAAGTACTCAAGGAACAAAAAAAAAAAATAGTTTCATCAGGGGAAACTAGTTTCCAGTACGCTGCTTTTTTGCATACAATTTTGTCATATCTGAATTGACTTGTTGTTTATTGAAAACATAATTGCGAATGGTTAAATGGGAAATAAAGACGTTTAAAATGTACTAATATGGTGTACAAAAAAAACTTTACTTAATGTTAAAGCATTGATTCTCACTAACGAATATCAGTTATACAGATTCATCGCCTCAAGAGACTGATTATGGGTAAGATGATCTACGGAAGATCATCAATCAGTTGAATTTTGTAAGTTTGAGCGAATAAATTATTCTTGAGAAACAAAGAACTAAATTCCTGTCCGTGAGAAACCTATACATTGAACAAAGCCGGTTATCGTACTTCCTTATTTTAAATAATCCATCATATAAGCGTCCGTAAATAATGGTTTTATACAGGATTTTGTTTATTTCTTTTCGTGTGAAGCAAACCCCTTATTACCTTTACAACCTGCTTTAGCAAGTCTGCTTTGTATGGCCCTTCAATCAAGATCCACTGGGGACAAATCAAGTGACCAGAACAGGACTGAAGCCAGGTCAGATTTCCCCAAGAAGGGAGGGGGGGGGGGGCAAAATATGAGGTTGGGTCTGATCGGCACATGTGATGTGGTGTTGATAACTTTTTACCTAAGAAACTTGGGACCGGGTTTTTTTCGGAGGGGGTGGAGGGGCGTGGCATGGACAAGGGGATGACTCCCCCTGCCGTGATGTCGGGCTTGGACCAGAATTTGTAAATCATACATGTTGAAACAGTATGGAGGATAATTTTAAAACGGAGGATTTGTTTATATTGTGCCACTGATTTACGGCATTTTTGATATACAGAGGCAAACGAATGATCTAAAGTTGTCATTGATACGTCCAAGGGCTTCATCATGTACATTAAATTGCAGCAAAAAGTTCGGTTTCTTTCCGTTTGAGACGGTATAACCAACTCCTCCAATTTTGACCCGGCTCCTAAGAATGTATCAACTTTCTTAACCGTACTTGTCGGTTGCAAAGGGCGCATTGGGGTATCCGACACAAAAGTTCACTCTAACAAGCTAGAAAATGAAATTAAATCTAAAAATAAACGCATAAAATCAAGTTAAAAACAGCAAATCAATATTGGTCATTGAAATGACTTTGTGCTCTTGTTCACCATTCACTTACAGTAATTGTTGACCTATCCTTGAGTTAACATGGGTGGTACTTGACCGTGAAGCAGAGCCGAGGAACAAGAAGTACAGTGATCTTCTACTTCGTTTCGTATGAAAGCAAAAAGATTTCAACAACCGGCAACAACAAGAGAAAGTCTGTTGATATTGTTCCTAAATCAGAGTTCAAACGGAAAAAGTAAAAGTTTGTGCTATACTGACACACAATGATCTAACATGTTTCATGCTTAAAAGACAATGCTATCTTACTACGGCAAGCTCTAAACGGCAACATTTCTGTTATAGAAGTATGGCTTAGGCGTATTAAAGTGTGACTGAATGATAGCATGTGTGACTCCCAATTGTTTACTTCTAGCTCTTTCATATTTAAGGTATGTTACGCTGGCCGAAAAGACAGCGCATGAAGGTCACACAGATAAACCCACTCCCGAAATTTGGTGCACAGTTGAACAACGTACTGGCACAGCCACTATCAACCACTGCAATCGTATTCGTTGAATCTAGTCACATTGATGTAGACAGTCCATGTAAAGTGCACCTACACTGTAGCCAATGGAAATCATTGATAAGTAACTTTTATTCAAATGACGTCAAGTAAAGTGCTGTCGATTCATGCAAAGCCTGAAGTCATTTGATCAATGATCGAACAAAATCTTTAAGGTAATAAGGAAACATTCTAACCAATGACATGGTATGAATATCTTCAACCCCCATTACTTTTTGGTAACATTCTCACATGTTTACCCGCAATGTATATATGCACTACTTGTGCTGGTCTATGAGTATCGAGAGGAGTACGAGCTTGTGTGTGTGTGGGGGGGGGGGGGAGAGGATGTGTGTGTGTGGGGAAGGTGGCCGCAGTCTTGAATGACAACCCTAAATAGATTGCGGAAGAGTCTGAAAATACCAAAATAATGTAAACCTATCATTAACGACAGAACAAACTTTAAAACATTTCAAGGGACTTTTATTCATTTCGTACGACCGGCGACCGCGAGTCTAGGCTACTGTGCGCACATGAAAGAGCGGTATGTAGGGATGATAGTAAGGGAAGTCAACGGGCTGAACCATTACAGGTTTCCTCTCAGGTGTTCCTCTCATCAATAATCTACAGCTTCTTGAGAGGAAGCCAGGCTGGTAAGTTCTTAAAACTATAGAATATAATGTCCCGAAATGTCACTAGAAGTAGTAGACGTAGGTGTACCGGTACACTTATTTTTATTTTAAACATCTGCAAGGAAATTTATCCACGATTTCCCCCTAAAATGTCCAGAAGTTTCAAGAAAATTGGAAGATTTTTCAACTTTCAGATGTGGGGGTTGGGGGGGGGGGGTTGGGAGGGCAGCGTTTCTCCTTCCCCTTGTTCCCTATGCCAATGAATGTAGACACCTTATCATCAAATGTAAGCCAATAAAATACCTCAACCATACGACGGCTTCAAGAAACTACCAACTAACTACACAAGTCGGCGTAACATTGACTTCGTACACCTTTGTTAACATTAGAATACATGAAATGGCTGTCCTTATTAAATGTTTTTCATATGTATTTTTTTCTTTTTTGTTCAAAAAAAGTACCCTCTTGAAAATGCCTCAGCAAATTTCGCAGGTGCCATCCAAGCGACACGCAATTAAATCCTACCCTTATAATACGATGTTACACCTATGTGACATCACACAATGTCTGCGTTTGCTTTTTCTTTTGTTTGTGCACCTGAAATGATAAAGTGATCATGAAAATATCTTCTAGGTTGTTTAAAGCAGGGATGCAAATTCGATTTATGTATCGCGTTTATTGTATATCACGGAACCCCTGAGTGTCGTCAAGTATAGGACGCACCCATATCATGATAAATAAACACATTTTGTTGACATTTCGATCGTAGTATGTCCACAAACCCAGTGACGAAACAGCGGACGACTCCATTAATTCAAAGGTGGTATCGATACGACGTTCTAAGCAGAAATGTTGAGATGGTGAGAAAAAATCGTACCGACATCTTCAAAAGATGACGTAACTGGTTGAAGAGAGACGATGAATCTCGATATGTCGGCATGAGACATCTCGACATCCGGGTACCTCAGTTGTTCCATTTAGGCTGGGGGAGGAAATTGCTTCATTGTGTTTCCAACCCAAAGAATTAGAAAATCTTATACTCAAAGACTTTCGAAAAGTCAATAGATTTAGAGGGGAAATTTCATTTTACGCGCTTTAATTTGGGCAGTGCATGACGTCATGTATTTACTACGTATGGAGATAGTCTAATACATTGGTGATACTTCAGCGTTTTCTTTTAATGATATGTAGTAAACAAAAAGACGAAAGTCTATGTTTTTTATCGCTCACTTTTACGACTTTATATTTACAATAAATCAATTTCTCTCTTTGTACATTGCAAATGCTCAGGTGGAATCGAATCAAATGGCTGGTGATTATTATAAGAGCACAGTTCACAGATCTGGTAAAACTTACAGACGAGATTTGACGTAATGTTCCAAGGTGACAAAAACTATAAACTTTCGCAGGAATATTTACAAACATTTTTTTTTTTGAGATTGCGTAAGGTAACTGCGGCTTCATCTTAGGATTCGCAGTTAGTTCCATCAAGAGTGACGCCAATGCTGTACACGTAAAAGACATCAGAAGTTCTTGTTGTTATGGAAACCAGAAATTAAAGGTGATGAAAAGCTAATCCGGGGGTCGTTTACTTGACATAGTATCTCCATTTTACGAGGTCGGCTGGTGGAATTCCGGACAATCTTTTCTTTTGGTCGGTCAAACGGGAAAAGAAGTATCCGCAAGTAGGCTTGGAGAGGGTCGAGAAAGGGGCAACTGAATTAGCGATGATACCCCCCTTTAGTACGTTAGGTAGAGGGGTCTGCATAGACGGCGGGGATGGCTCGTGGTAGGGAACGGCAGGGGGGTCTGTAAAATAACAAAAAATAATATAAAGAAAGAAATATATACGTGAAACGATTGTAAGATACGTTTAATGGATTAAATAAAGTTTGCTTAGGGATTATGATTACGTCGATTACCCAGACGATATTAAAATCGTACATGTTGGGACTGATATTTTAAGGGGAAGGGGAGAGGATGTAACGTGCCAAAAGGGAATGTAACAACGAAAATGCTGTTTCTAGTTTGTTGAACATGAAAAGGAATGAGGGCTAAGTGACAGACATTTGCAATGATACGTTTTGTATATCACATACATTTTGTGGTAAGTAAATGGACATACAGGGGCATGAAGTGAGAGTACGACTTTATAGTGTGGTGATACATAAGGATACTTAGTTACAAATAAAAAAATGTTTACGGCCGTGGGAGACCTAAAGAACAGCAATTATTTATTACGTAAACAATCAATATATTAGAAAAAATAATCATTTAAAAAAAATCTCTAACAGGGACAAAGCTAAAAAAAAATATACATAGTTACACAATAAAGGAAAAAACAAAACCAGCTAACAAAAAAGAAAGAAAGAAACAAACACAGACAAACAAACAAAAAACACACAATCAACACAGAAACAAATATGTTAATGCATCTAGAATTGGAAGTTTGAGTTTCTTCATTGGCAAACTTTGTTCACATAATAACCATCCAAATATTTCTAAGAAAGGGATTCAAGAAGTGTAGAACAATATCCTTTACACATGAATGATTGACAATAGGGTTTGAGAAAATCTCAAACTGGCTTATCTTTATTTCAATTACATTATTTAAGGAAAGAAGCTCATTATGTTACCGTCTAATGCTGTCAGTCTGTAACCAGGCGTTGATGCTCTGTGCATGCGTTGCATGTGGGTGTGTCGCGAGAACGGTGGCAGGCTCCGAGTTACGTTCCAGTTAACACTATCCTCACTCTTCTTCACGACGAATATGTGCCAAAACGCCGGGTTTGGTAGATTCTGCTTTGCGTCCCGTGGGCTCAAGGGGAATATGTCTCCTTTGGATACTCCCTCAAAGGTGTTGTTGATTTGACCTTGGAAACCCGAGTTAGGCATCTTTGGGCAGATACGTGAATCATAAGTCACAAGAGAGGACGACTGAAATAAAAAGATACATGAATTTTGGTTACTTTCCACTTGACCGTCCAAAAGTGACTTTTAATTCTTTCCTCCATAGTGAAGTATTGCCTGTTTCTTCCCCTCTTTAAATAGTAACAGCAGCGTCCATCCTTAGTATTAAAGAGCGTGTCTACACCGGGTATAACAGACCGACGATGTCAAGACCTGATTTTGAAATTGAAATCAGGATCCAAAGTTTCCTTACCGTACATTTTATACGTGACAAGATAAAATAAAACGTTCTTTTCCCTAACTTAGAACACTTCATCGTCTTGCGCTTGTACCTGAGCGACAGGGTTTGCCATTAACTTACAAAAGCGAAATGCCCTTTTTGAATTCACGACGAAATCGTACCTTTAGAGAAGGTATATTTACGGGTATCCGATCGACAATGGGTTTCGGGTACTCGTGTCCGAATTTTGAATACGGTTAAAAAGCTAAGTAAAGGCGAGTGGTTATGATGTCACTCAAACTTAAACTCCAGTTTAACTATAGTCCCTCCAGATGCCTTAAAAAAGAAAAGGCTAAAGTGTGGTGGAACGTAGCGTATAGCCCTAAGGGGCCTGAGGGGTGTGAAGATCATATCTGAATAGAACAAGCTAGAACAAGAACCCGTCACGGTAGGCAGGTCAGGTTCCGGTGAGGGGGTGGTGAGAAATATAAAAGGGGAGGGACCAAAAGGCACATGTGGCAATGGTAATAATAGTATCACATAATAAAATTCAAAGAGGGGGTGTTTTTTGTCGGGTGATGGTGTGGGGAGGGAGCTGATTCTCCTTGATCACTCTCCTGAAAAAAATTACGGTTATCAAGCACGGTAAACCAAACATAAACTGTTGCATCGACGGACAAACATAACATTATCGAGAATAGCACGAGGACTTGCAATGTAAAATATTGCTGCAGTTATTCCCAATAAATATGCTCTACTGGACATAAAGGTATTGCATGCTATAAGGTAATTGCTACAAATATATTCTCATACGCAGAGACAAGTGTTCCTCTGTTCTTGAGAGGTAGGGCTCTACACAGAAACCCTATTGAGATGTGTACTCAAACTCCTTCAATCAGGAACTTCCCAGCAGGCTGATTGCTTTCCAACGGGGCACTTTGAAGGGCTCAAAAAGTTGATAACATTTTGTGATTAATATGTGATGATTGTGTAGAATAAACACATGACAATAATTATAATTAATATACTTAGTCTACTTTTACATCCAATAGTTATGAAAATTCATTTTTTCTTAAAGTTTTGACCCTTACTTTAACTGGCTGTGTTCATATGAATAAGTACTTACGGGAAAAATGTTTCGTCACGAATTTTCAAAAAACTAAATTGAATTGTTAATTACTCATTAATGCTCCTGGGATCCTCTTAGTTTGACCATTTGTCGTTAGTATGTTAAGAAAACTTGACAAATTTTTAAGAAACTTTTGTGAATATCACGCAACAACTCAATAAGCCATTTTAATCGAGAATAACAGATTACCTGCTTGTCTACAGAACAGCTTTTTACTGCACTTAGGAGCCTATACACGATGCATACCTTTGAGCAAGGACTTGACGCAGGGAAGTTTGTGAATTAGAGGAAACAACCTTCAACACCGAAATCCTTGGCCCTAGCTGTAGCCGGAATTACTGGGGAATCTCTCTACATTGAGACGTGCCAACATTTAGTCCTCAGCAGGGAAAAAAAGACTTGTTGGGAGAAATATAGGTTCGACAGAAAATACCTTTGTGACCTTTGTGTCATCCCCTGACTTATTGAAAGTTCTGAGGAAATTTTGTGTGAGGTAAACACAATCCCTGAATCACCACGGAGAGATGAGTGGCACTAAGAAGACCTATACACATATCTAACAATACAGGTTTGTGATGGGACCTAACGTACTTGCTTTCATTGCGAATAGCATAGGTTACAACATCTCACTTTCGACAGTGAACTCGTGAAGGTGTGTTGTTGAAAAAAAATAGTAGGTATTGTAAAAATCTTAGACATGTAAATGGAAGAAAATGGAACTGATTGTGATCCTCTGACGGGAAAATGATTCATTAAAATAACATTGGCAGTAGAGATCTAGCGGTGTGCCAAGATATACGCAGGATTGAAAGTTTGCAAGAAATCGGGAAGGTTGGTGCTGCATATTGTAACGTCGGCCGACTTTTCAACTGACCAGAGGAATGCAGAGTCTCAATAAACAGCCAAAGAGTTGTTTTACAGGTCTACAAAACTTTGTTAAAAAAAACCTCTCTCCAGTCCGAACATAGTTAAAATGACTGCATTTTGAGCCACAACGAAAATAAAGAAAACAGAGAATAAGAAGAAGGAATGGTAATAATAACAACTGTACTGTCGTGTGTACCCTATACAATCAATACGGCCTTCCTATTATCTTTAATGTGCGAGGCCTGTCGAAGTCGCAACCCCTGCGAGCGAGCTATCTTGTCGCACGTGCGAGTTCTGTGAAAGTCGCAACCCTGCGAGCGAGCCGTCTTGTCGCAAAGTACGAGTTCTGTGAAAGTCGCAACCCCTGCGAGCGAGCCGTCTTGTCGCAACGTGCGAGTTGTGTGAGAGTCGCAACCCTGGCGTCAAGCTGTATCCTCACACTAACGTGCGAGATCTGTGAAGGTCGCAACCCCTGCCAGCGAGCCGTCTTGTCGCAACGTGCGAGCTCTGTGAAAGTCGCAACTCTGGCGACAAACTGTATCCTCACACTAACGTGCGAGATCTGTTTCTGTGTCTTGGCGGTGTACTCGCAAGTGCGAAATCTGTTCTGTTCTGGGGCGTCGATTATTGGGGTCTTCTTCCTTTACTGGCTGTACTGTGATCTTTTGGATTTCTTTTTCGGCGGCAGAGGTTCGGGGTTACAGCTTACAGTCGTTACTGGGCCTACTCAACATTGAAAATCTGTGCTCCGAGTGTCTTATGCACAGCGAGTTACACTTCTTAAAAATTACGGCACCCTGCATTCAAGACTTACGGCAATAAAAATGTTAATCTTAAACTGTCATCAGTCGGCTCTTCTTAAAATTGCTTTAGCTACAATGCATAACGTTGTAAAATTCTACGACAATCTTTGCGTTTTCAGTTACAGCAGTTTCTTAGGCAAACAAGACGGTAGAATTTCTACTTCTCAACTACATAGATTCATTACACGAGATTTTATGAAATACGAAAAATGACTTTACCTCACAACTTTACTCCGCACAATCCGTACACAAAATTTCTCCAAATCCAAGGAAAAACACTAACGTTAAGTCACAGATAACGACGCCCAATAACGCACGAATTTCCTAAGTCTACACGTGTAACTGGCCCTGTCTATCTTGAACTCTCCGCAACCTTTTCTCGCACATTTCGTTTTTGTACAACTTCATTTTCCCCTTCCTGTCAATCACAGGCTAAAATTCTACTTTTTCAGTTTCTAGGCCACGCCCAACCACCATCCCAACTCAAAAAAAATACAAAGAGATACGTGCAAGGAGTTTGGGCTACTACCTAACATTGACCAATCACCATTGTTTACTTCCAACCCGTTCAACACGTGGTTCTAAAAATAAGTTTTTGCCTTCTCCAAAGAAGGTCGTCTGACTAGCTTCCGCAGTAGCAGAAGCGCCTATATCACTTTGGTGGTCGACGCTTGGATTTAGGAATACGTAAACATCGTACAACCACTTTGCTACAAATAAAAATAATATAAGCTAAAAATTAGGGATGCACCGGATATCCGGTCAGGCCGGACTATCCGTCCGGATAGTGAAAAAAAAATCGGTTTCGATTGTGTGTACATTTCCTTTTCAGGCTTTAATGCAACATTATTTGACAGTATCACAAATTAATGCTGCAAGAAGCAATTTTGCTATATCACACTTAAATAAATGTGATCTATCCCAGGAGTAATAAATGTAAAAGCTAGCTAAACAAAGTGAAATCATTATGTTTCATGGCAAACATTTTTCTTGTTGGGCAATTTGCATTCACAGCTAACATGCATGATTTATTCTGGACTTGGATGAAGCCAAGACTAAGTCAACTATTTGGAGGGACTTGCACTTGGTCTGGACTTGGACCACAGCTGGGACTTTTCAGAGGGAGGGGAGCACTGGGTGGGGGTTAAAACTTTCAGTATGGGGATAGGGTTACAACTTTTGATGAAGAGAGTAGAATGAGCTCAAATCTCATTTTGGTGGAAATAGTGGGCAGTGATTTAAGGGACAAGTGCGGTTGTAAGGCCCCATGGTGCAAGGTACTCAACTAAGGCATGTCTAATTTAGTACGCCACTTTGTAGCCTTAAATTGAATGATTTCTGTGACTTACTTAAGCATCTACATGTAAAATCACTTAAATTAGCAATGACAATCCTGAACACGGCTGTTTTGTAATGTCATTGATAGAATGGCTGCAAAATGTACAGCAAACCTTTCCACAACATTCTAGTCATTGGGAATATTATGATTGCCAAATTGGCTAGTGGAACTTGTTGAAGTTAATGATGAAATAATTAGTAGTTAGCCTATATTAATTGAAACATGATTTTTCTTGTAACGTAGTCCATTTGTCCTGTGCATTATATATATGTTGCATTCGGGAACATGGAAACCGTGAACAATTCTCATTTTCAAAAGCATTGTAAAAATCCCAGCCGGCCGAATTTCAACTACGATCCGGTCACATCCGGTCCGGCCGGATCCTAAAACTAAAATCCGGTGCATCCCTACTATAAAAACTAAGTGCAGAGCTATTGCTATTGCATTATTGGACACTGAACTTCAATAAACGCCGAAGAGATGTTGAGAAGTTGCAAGTCTAATACTCAATCCATTGCTATCATGGCAAATATAACCTAACGTTGCAAACGTAAATATGCACGTGCACAATCAGTACCACTTGCGTTGGCCTCTTTATCAATTTGCATCAGCCTTTGTATGACTATGAGAGGGTTCCTTACAGTCACCATGGGAGCGGAACTTTCAGCATGTATTAGATGTAGAAAAACTTACTTTTAAGTTAGTTGTGCTGTAGCTTTCTTCACCTCTCGAATGTTTGGAAATTAATCACATTCACCTTGTTGCTTGCTGACAGCAGAATATATCACAAAACTCTGTTTTAATATTTCGTTCCTTGGTAAGAGCCTCAGTCTCTCCAGTTGGTTACAATTGAAGGGGATACTTCTGTTGTCAAGTACTCTTATTGAAACTAAGATTAAAACCTGCTTCAGACGGGCACAGTGTTTGTGTAGACCTGGAGACACGGCCAGACTGTCTATTGATTTTAGCTTTGTTTGTTACGTCACGGATAGTTGGTAATGTATACTTCTACAAGGAGGTCCCCTGTGGAGTAATCGATATTGCCTCTAGAATAATAAAACTCATTTCCTAACAGAAATAATGTTAAATGTCACCTGTTTGAAGCAGAATTGTTTAGTACATGACTACGTTCAGAGATATATGTCACCATCTCGGTTGAAGCATAACTTGAAATAAAATGAGCTATCACATCAGAAACGAGACGGTACCATTCTGATGCATGGGAAAAAATGGAATGTGTACGTGCGCCAAGATCGTCAGACAGTGAAGATTACAGCGCTGGTTGGACCCGGTCTTTAGTTCGTGGATTGCGTCGGGAAATCTAATCATCAGTCAATACAATGACATTGTACGACATGTAGCAAATATGTACAGCCAACAACGCGCTGAATACATCACGCGATAACTTTGAAATTCCCAGTAACGTCTTGTACCGTTCAATCACTGTAGTAATTCACAAACTACAACATTTCCATGCCCCTAACTGTGTGAGTTTACACTTATTACCCGCGCTTAGGAAATTTGGTACTAATTCATATTGTGTGGATAAAAAACTTTAGTTGCCGAAGAGGATATGTTATTCCAAATTAGGTCTAACTATAAGACGGTACAAACATTTATGCAGATTCTGTTTTTGCTGTCGTTCTTCGAATCATCCTGCCTGCGTAATAAATGTACCAACAGCGGGCCGCGACACCGTATGATGCTTTGTATATTCCTTCCTCTACACCACTGACATGCGCGCGTATATTAAACATGCACTCATTTTTACACGCGCATGTTCGTTAGCAACAATTGTGACATATTTAAAAATAGTTTGCGAATCAAGGTTACTGTAACCCTGTATAGCCTACGTAGAAGATATACAGTTTGTCTTATTGTAGATATACATCGTGCACAGAGTCACTAAGATCTGAAAGTACAACAGTGAAGTTTGTTTCTCATCTCGATTGTAAAAAAAGAAGATCCCAAGTTGGCTCTTTGAGCCCAGTCTCATCCGGCGGGCATGACAGACCAAAATGGCTAGGAAGAAAAGTACGACCATAGAGCAGCAGATCTCACCGACTGTGCTTTCTAGCGATCTCTTTACACCATTAAGAGAACCAAGAATAACTCTCCCTACTATTGGGTAAGAAACCGCACCCCCCTCAAAAAAAAAAAAAAACCCTCAACGTCCAGTCAAGTACCAATGCCTGTCCCTCGGCGAGCTACTTTGTTTAATACAAGCTTACACTACGATATATCTTTTGTATAGTTGTCTGCAGTTAAGCTTTGTTAAGTCCAGCATTAACTCATGTATAGCAAACGATTTGGTTTAACGCATAGCCTGCTAAGCGCACGTAACCGTTCTTTTAGTACTTTTTAGCAGAACGCCACTATCACCATGGTAACTTCATCCAGACCGTCACTAAAGAACTGACTATAACCAAGATAAGCACTGGCAAATCAAAGTCTTTTGTTAGGGCTAGACACAAATGACTGTACAGTGATATGTGGGGGGGGGGGGGGGTATAAGAGAAGGGGATCACCTGGAATGTTTTTATGGTTAGAATGGGCCGGTCAAGGAGGAAGTTGGTTTAACATGACTTTATAATCCTTTGATATTTTGTTCTTTTTTATTTAGGACAATTAAAAAAGCAGAATTGCTGTTAGGGGAAACACTTTATAATCCTTTGATATTTTGTTCTTTTTTATTTTTTATCTAGGACAATAAAAAAAAGCAGAATGGCTGTTAGGGGAAACATCTCCAAACAAATAAATTTACTGTCGGAGTGAATTGTAATATGATGACAGACGAAGGCATTATCCGGACATAGGAAAAGTTTTGTAACAAAAGATTAAGAAAAAATTAAGTCTTATGATAACGGTGTACGTCAAAATTCCTAACGATATGGCAAAAAACATGTAAAAGCAAAAGCAAAACCGAAGAAAAAACAACCAGTGACACTGACGTTTAGTAACCGTACTTTTTATTTTTTTTAATCGTACTATTATAACCGGGTGTTCTCCACACACTTTCCATACGTTGGCATCTAGTTGAATGGCGTAACGTTCTATGTCGGAGAGGCCCTGGCCGTTTGTAAAATCCCAGTAGCAATAACATGGGTTTTGAATCTACTTACATCCTTTATTTTAGCTTGTATGTCGGTAACAACTTTTCACGATTCCTCTCAATATTTCATGATCATATTTTGTTACATTGTCCCCCCCTTTATTTTTCGTTTTCGTCAACTCACTAATTAAGCCTAATCGAAACCTGACGTTACCGGTTTCGATAACATACCGTGAAAGCTTACTTACTATTGACACTGCTCAACGTCATTGCGTTTATGGTTTAGCTTTTCTCCCGTTATATCAGGACCCAGGAGTATGACTGTTCCACGAGGGGACCAACACCCTGGGGAGGATGTTTGACTACTTATGGAGGGACGGGTTGTCAAACTTTCCAGGGTTCTTCTAAGCTGCGAGATCTCGACCAAGGAAGGAGTCATCGTCATTTCGGGAGCGGACTCAGCAATCAGTAAGTTTTGCACCTCTCAGTATGTCATCTCTCCTTTGATAGACAGGCAATTGAGATGAAGAAGGAACGGATATGTAAATACGATTATAGGAGAGGATGACAGAGGTGGATGGGGGGATTTTCGGAAAACTAAGGTTTGACAAAAATTGAAACGGGGCAGCTCACTCAGACTGAAATTAAGAAACACAACTAGAAGACACAAAAAAGTCAATAAAAATTATAGATATCGAGCAAGGCAAATAAAATCCTTTTATCAACCCATGCATTAACCGGTTAACGGAATAACCAACGAATTTGACCAAATAATTACCCGGTCAACGGCTCAACCGACGAACTAGCAAAGGTATACAAACAGAAAGTCACAGCTAGGCCAACTGTGCCAGCGAACGACAGAACAACAGATTGACCACGAAATTAGCAACTAACCAAGAAGCAAGATAAAAGTGTATTATTTTAACTTGCCAGCATTGTTTTGCATTAACGTATATCTGATACTATTTATTGTTCAAGTCTTCTGCTCTTTAAACTTCTATATCTGATTTTCTCCTCAAGAGATATTGCAGTGTCATCTCAATTTTCTTTTTCTGTACATGGTTTATCTTTTGCCTTGTCTCCCCCCTAATCTGACTTCTGTCGATATATCCTGTGACTGAGCATTCCCCCTTGTCATAACCTCCAGCAGGATGGAGTAATTCAAATTGAGCGTCTGGCATTAACAGCTCCCCAAAGTATCAACACTTTTGTGATTATGAGACTGTGAACTATTAGCTAAAATAAAGAACTCTTAAAAAAGGCCCATGGCGATGAGGGGTTCTGTAATACAGTGGTAAAAGTCGTGTAACATCTCAAAATTGAGTGTTGGACAGTGTCAATATTTCTTTTGCTAACCCTTCATTCATTGTCTGGTCAGTGATATCGATATGTTTTACTTTGACCAAATAATTAACCGGCTTTTTTTTTGCTTCCAAAATGAAACCTTCTGGGCGTATAATATCGTCAATTGTCCTTAAAATCGAGTAAAAGTAGAGACAAAAAATAACATAGACATATCATAGGAGTCCATCTCTTGACGTCACAAATTTGCATACTTAACCAATGTTTATTGATTATGCAGATAATGTCAATATTTGATGAATTTTTCATGGAATTTGAGGCTTTCGTCAACATTCTCAATGATTAATACACTCAATACTCCAAGATATGATTTTTCTATCACACGAGCTTTAACTTACAAAAGAAAAGGGACAAAAAGCAACGGTAGATTTTAATCAATAGAAGAGACGCCCTATTGATCAACAACTTTTACCAAGCAGTCTTTAAAACTAATAGATTAGATCTAAAGAGATTACACTGAAAATGATTAGATTAAAAGAGATTGGATTAAAAGAAATCATTACATAAAGAAGAAAAAAAATAGAGGAAAATATATTAGAAAATAGAAGAATACCAATGTCACTTCAGGGAACACTTCTTCCTTATGGTCACTTGAAGGGAATTGCCTCTGGTCACCATCTTCTCCGCCAACCTCTAAAAGTTTTTATACTCTTAATTATATCATGCACCTCTGTGTCATGCATTTCTCTGTCACACATTATTATGCATTTAGCCTACATGCATTTCATCCGTGCATGCATTTCTCAGTACCTTATTTATTTCCATGTCATGCATTTACATGTATTGCTGTCTATGTCACGCATCTCTACGTCATGCATTTCTGTGCTGTTATTTTTATCCCATTCTTGTATGCGTCATAAATTTCTAAGTCATGCGTTTCTATCTCGTGTTCTTATACGTCATGCATTGATATGTCATGGATCTCTGTCAGGCGTTTATGCATTCATCTTTATGTCATGTATTTTTAAGTCATGTTATGTATTTCTTCGTCATTTATTTCCCTGTGATTAATTTCTACGTACATGCATTTCCATGCCATAGATCTCTATGTTATGCATTCATTTCCATGTTATGCATCTTTTTTTTTTTATCACCGATACATTTTAATTGTCGACATTGATCAGTTGTCTATGGCAGATTAAAATACTGACGCTCGAAATCCCTTTTTTCTTGTCTAAAAAAGATAGACCAAAGAAGATTTCATTACCTTTCTCGCCTCTTCCTGATTTCAGTCCAACCACGACTCAGCCTTATCGGTTGACGGATTTAAAATTGAGTGATTGCCGCTTGAATGACCAGAGGTACGGCTGACAGGTGATATAGATGAGTTTGGTGTGGGGCGGGGGGGGGGGGGTGGTCGAGAGAACTCACCAAAGGGGGAAGGGTGACTGTCGAAATCTTTGTTAATTCCTTTTCCTTCAGTCCACGCCTTCTCTTAATCCATATGATTTCATATCCCTTAATATTCTTCCGTTCCATTTCACCATCTAATTTCTTTTCTCTCGTTTATATTCCTTTTTTATTTTCTTCATGTGAGTCGTTTGTTTCATTTCATTTATTTTAATTGCATATAATTTAAACTACGTAAGTAGAAAAAACAATTAGGTATAATACATTGTTCTATTTCAATTGACCCCACTTTTCTTTAAAGGATTGCATTTGTTTCATGTTTTACTTCTTTCTGTTCCAATATATTCTACTGAATGTCATTGCATTGTCATTATTCCCCTGCCATTGCAGTGATTCGTTCCATTATTAATTTATTTAATTTTACTTCACTCTCAAGAATAAACAGGAAAAAGAAGTAGAAAAAGGAGAAATAAGATTACAGAAAACAATAAATCGAGGCTATAAGTAATATTTGTTTGTATAAAGATAAAAACCAAACAGAAACGAATGATGTTGTGTAAAGGTTCTTTTCTCCCTAATGCGTTAACAATACATGGCAATGTGTATGAAGAATATATTGCAATAATAAATCGCTTATCTTCTGCAACGAATTGATTGATGCGTTTAATAAATTCATCGTATCTTAGGCTATTTCCTTTGCTTTAACGGATGCGGTTTTGTTTTCGCCGACGAACAGATAAGTATTAAGTTTCAGGCAAATGCGCGTCAGTTTCCCTCACAATCGTCTAACTTAAGATACCTTTAAGAAATCTTATCAAAAGTGATCCTTCAGGGTAAATTGTGTATCTTTCACCTCTCCGGGGACACATACAAGGGTTCCCCAAGGAAGACTTATATTTCTGTTACTGATATCAATATCACTTCAGTTATTTGGATATAAAATCACTTAATATATATATTATTATAGCTCGTGTAAAGCCAAATGCGAAAGCTATATGGAACCATGTATAAGTGGTAAGTAAGAGGGTGACAGTTGCCAGAATCTAGCTTCGGACATTATGAACATGGAGACCTGTCTTTATCTTGTTATGACTCAGTGGGGTGTCCTCAATTACTGCTATGCCACATTTGCGTTGGACGCATCCAGTTGAAAGCTAACAGAACAGTACTGTTTGCTCTGCAGGTGGGTCTGAAAAATTCATTAGTGGCGGCTTGGCTTGGGACTCCATAAGAGTGGAAGCGGACCTAGGGAACATGAGAAGGCAATTTCCGGTGATCTAGGTCTTTTTTTGTCTAATCCTAGTTAGATCCGCCCTCAACTGAAGGTGTCCCCTTGCCTAGATAGCTGCCATGTACGTAATGAAGGGCGCCACTCGAGCCTCGGCCCGTCTAGGAAGTCTGAACCCACGTCGCCACTGACATACATCGGGGGGAGGGGGGAGGGGCACTTTTAGACCCCTGTCTCGGTGTGTAACATAAATTACTTAGAATTGCGATGTTCATCCTTTGATTTTGTATTTCGTTACAGACTAACTACTTCTCTGAAAACGGATTCTGTATGGTAAGTAAAAATAACGCAAATTACATGTAAACTGTTCAGTTACTTTCCTATTGAAAGATGATTTTAAATCTAATTATTCTGGTGATTTACTGTAGTCAAGGGCAAAATAAACGTCGGAGTAACGCCAGAGCACAGGTTGTTGAGCAGCTATGTTTTTTTCTTTACATATTTTTTTTTTTACATTCTGACTGTTTTGCAAACATTTACATTTTTTGACATTTTTCTGTAAATCTTCATCAACCTAGTTTAAATTGTGACAATAACCATTTCAGGTTAAGTGCTCTTTTCATTTTGGCCACTGAAGTTTGAATGAGTCCTCTGCATGAGTGGATTAAAGCCGAACGTCAATAGTAACTGTACTTGACATTGCGTTTAATCTGGAGAATTTATCCCAAAATCAACCCCAATGCCCTCCCCCTCCCAGTTTTTTTTCTGTCCAACGCCTCACATACTCTCTACTGGTGAAAATAGCATTTAAAGAGAACACTAGTTTACAGACTGTCTTAAGGAAAAAGACCAAAAAAAAAAAAAAAATGTAATTTAGGGAGCTGCCTTTGTTGCAGAATATTTTAGGGTCATACAATTGATATCCTGATAAGATATTTTACATGTAAATTTCCGAAAGGCATCGATTTATGGTCACAAAAAAAGCCACACAAATGAAGGAATATACTGTGTGTCCCTTTTCATTGAAAATGGCAGCACACATGATAACCAAAATTTGAATTTTCTTTCCAAGTTGGCAATGACGTTTGTGTTTTGTCATAAACACAATCATCAACAAAACTTCGACGAACTTCGACAGAACTTGACATTTTAATCAATCCTATTATATTCAATCGACAATTGTTACTAATGAACGAAAATTCCGTTTCCCACGATTGTTTCTTAATTTAATAATCTTAATTTAATAATCTTAATTTAATATCTTAATTTAATACTTTGTACATAATTACAAAAAGACTAACTTGTCATGGTGTTTAACACCAAAGTTTTACGACACACAGGAAAGACAAATATAGCGTTGTTAAGGCTTTATTCACACTAGTCATTTTCATTACAGTACCAAATGGCAGAGGGAGGCGTGGCCAGGACACCATCCTTACTTTTCTCATCGCTCTATTTTCGATGTGTTTCCAAGTCGGTGCGTTTTCGGGAGAAAAGGGTAAGAAAATTATATCCTAAAGTGTCGGTTAGAGACTAGAGGACCATAGTACATAATATACCTACAAGTACATTAATACTCAGGAAACATGTCATAAACATAATGTGTGGGGAACGTCGAAAAGACCAAATCTAACAAACTACTTAAATTGAAAACAAGAAGTTAAACCAGACACATAAACTGATCATGAGTAAAGGACAAACACAAACTACAAAGGTATAAAGGAATCATGCCATTTCGAAATTTTAACTGATAGTAAAAGTTATATATTACTTTAAAGCTGTTGTGTGGTAAAATGATATTCTTTGCCGTCTAAATTCTATTCACTAACAGTTCACTTGCACAGGGACTTTTTGAAGTATATATTTACGTCATAATGACCTTTAACCTAGGACTTGTAACTATTTGGAGGTAAGACTGAAATAATAGGGAGTTTTGACGATTAAACGTATGCAAAAGATAGTGACTAGTATTGAATATTGTCACTATTGCCACGTGCACTGTCATGGTCATTTGCTAAGCCAACCATCTGTGAAGCTATTTTTCTTTTCATTTCTAAACAGCGCCCTCTCACATTCCGACACTGAAGGTGAGTCTATTCCGTGGCAGGAAATTGCTTTAAGTATCATAAAGATCTTTTTTCCCTATATCCCATTCACGATGAATTATGCATTAAAAATTGAAGAATATAAAAAAAATGGAAGGATTTTGACAGGTAAGGTAACTTTTTCTTGTTGGAAAACTTCAAACGTTGATACTAAGCTGTCACAGGTAGTCCTTCTTGTTAACATACTTCAAACTCTTTACTTGATAAAAAACACGAAAACATAGATAAGTGGGAAAAGAGAAAAAGGGGCCAAGGGTTTATAAACTGTCTTAAATGTGTCACCTTGCAATTTTGATAAATGTAGGTGACTATTTTTAATGCTACAGTATGATTACTTTTGGGTAATTTTCAACGCCTCAGTCTTCGATTCGGAGGCTTGTTTTCCGTCTGTCTGTTTTTTTTTCCTATTCTAATTATGTAATAATTTTAAAGAACTGCATTTTCCTTTCCGGCAAGTGTATGTCATATGAACACTGGACCTATTATCAATACTCACCGCTTCCTTCTTATCCCCCTTTCCTCCCCGTGGCACACCAATATATCGATTTGGTAAAAAGAAGCTGTCAGTTTAGCAAGAAATATCAGTTCCTTGCTAAAAGTTAACGACTATAGCCAGAAACGATGTACAAAATATAATTCGAAAAAAACATACTGTTCAGATTTAGCTACTAACTTGAGCCGTTTATGTTTGCAAATATTGAGCAAAATCTGTCACTTATAAATAATTAGATAAAACAGTAAAAGAAATTGCCTGATTTCAATTCTTACAGTTTAGGACACATGTTTGAGACCCTCCCAGTTGTAATACTCAAATATCGTGGACGTATTACTAGCAACGTTCTAAATCATAAAAGATGGATATGCGTGCGGATAACACGGACTCAGAACCCGAGCGGGAAAATTCCTGAACATCTTAATCGGATTGTTTTTTTCCCTTTCCTAACTTCATCTTTATGGTTCTTTCTTTTGCGTAGTTTACGAACTAAATAATGAATAATGAAGTACATACGGAAAGTTGACAAAATAATTCATCCTAATATTATAACTTCAGAGAACATTGTTTCTATCCACAATAAATATTCTTTTACATACTTCAATCGGTACCCAACGCAAAGGACGATTAAGAAATGGAATGAACGCATGCACAAGAACATAGAAAATATAGCACGTTTCTATATAACTTACGAAAATGCAAACAGGAAATAAAAGAGAAACTTTTCCATGAACAAAAAAAAAATCACCCGGCGAAAACTATCAGTTAAAAAAAATGGAAATTCAATGAATGCTGCTTTCTAATCTTTTACTGAAAGACCTCTTCAAGAACTGTTCTTATAAAATATACTTTTCTACTCTAAAAAATGGAACTTGAATTTACGCAGAAATTCATCAGGGAGTGGCTTACTTTGATTAATATCTTTCTCGAAAATGTTATATTTTATGTAAAAAATCAGAAAATTATAAGGATGTGTCCATAAAAGTTTGTAACCAAAGAGAATGTCTCTTTTAGTTAAGAGAAATTGCCTACATAAAATTGTCTGTTTAATGCCCAGAATAACCTCAGAATGTAACCCCGCCCTCCCAGAACCAATGATCAATAGTTTCTTCATGATACCCTCATAACGCACAAGAATCGGATGGTTGTTAATGTTATCAGTTACCTATAATAACTAGAATATGTAAATTACATTCCAAGTAAAAACTGCAAAAAATACAGAAATAAAAAATTGAAATAAGGAAAAAGTAATCAAATCATAGGAGGTAGGCGTCTTAATATATTTAATATTGAATGAGTCACTGTTGTAGCTTGGAGCGCGTTAACTGCTTTTATAGCTACTTTAATGACCATCTAGAATGGCTTTTATCTGAGGCCAAATGGCGAATGAACCCGGTGAATCGAGGAATAACGTTATTGTATTAAAGATGAAAACCCCATAAACTGTCAAATGATGAATGTTTAGAAGGTATCGTTAAAACGAGTTCGACAATAGTCCCATTTTGTAGTTCTTGCTTTACAAAATGATCCGATGTCATAAAAAGTAAGAGCGACTTTTCAAGCTGGAGAAGAAATTAAATTTTCGCATACATTTGTGTTCAACTTGATTGACAACTTGCTATAAATACCTGTTGCGTGTTACTTAAGAATCCCATAGAGGATATATTTATTGCACATTAAGTATACTAAAGCCACCAGTGTCTCGCCATGACTTTTCATTACTTTGTACACCTACTGCTGTGTATATAAGAGCAGCGATTACTATATTTGCTCTGCCACACTCATCGTTGCCGTGTTATTCTGTCACAGTGAATTTCAAATCTCAGTTTCTATTTATTTTTCCTTCCATCAGAAAATGTTCATATGTGACAGAATTCATGTTACTTGATACCACGTAGCAACTGCTCTTGATATTAACACTTACTGTAACCAAGCCCTAGTCAAGAGGGTTACCTAGGAGGGAGGTCACCCACAAGGCGCTCCCCTGTAACTTTTTTGGTCAAAAACATTAGTAACATGATATCACAAGTCCGGGTGACACACCATAGTTCTGTTCTGGGAATCTTAGGAATCTGGCCTGGCTACGGGCTATCTGTACTTCTTACTAATTTGCAGTAATAGCCTTTCCTTTCCTTTACTTTCATCTTATTTACATATTGTGCACTAGTATCAAATTTGTTATTTTTTCTCCTCCATTCTTATTCACGTCATTAAGTCCAAGGTATTTTTTTCGTTATCATAAGATTTCGTTATGTTCGTATCATTATGTTGCCTTGCGTTATCATTTGAAAATTCGCCCATTAATGAATGCAAAAGTCGCCAGATAAAGATTTGTTTATTGAACAAAAGGAAAAATGTTCTACTCAAATAGAAGCATTGCAAAACGGTAGAATATTAAATATTAAAGCAAGCATTAAAAATGTAGCTCATGGTAGTTACATCTCTTTCACCAAAGGGTCTTTTCACACAATTCACTGTCTCGTTTTAGAAGCAGATTACAATCGCACACCATTTTTGTACTGTTGTCTTTTTTCGTGGAACTAGTACTGTATGTTATTCGATTATGATTCATCAAACAATATACTCACGTTTTGCTGTCATTTTAGAATAACTACAGTATGGTTTGTGTTTATGATGTGTTATTAATGCCGATCTGCATGTATCCCTTTGTACTAGTATTCTTTAGTTTTCAGATTAATACTGCCACCACACACAGTGCACACTGTATGATGATGTATGTTATTCTTTCAAGTTATATTTGTGTGTATTTTTTTCAACGTATATGCCTTAAAGTGCCGCCATATCATATCATGTTATTCACGTTGCTCATGTTTCAAACCACAATGTCGAGTTTTAATATGAAGAGTTAAACTGAATGCATTAAATCACTTAAGTATTCTATCGCATGAGGGTTCGGTTACTCATACTCACACTTCGCTGTTACATTATTGCTGTAATATGTCAGTATACACTGTCCTCATGCATTCCGTGACATGTTACATCATTTATGTTAGCGTAGGCATAGTTGAGGCCTCTACCTCATCTCTTCCCATTGGTCAGTGCACAAAGCTCTGTTCATATTCATTCTTAATAATGTATTATTCTCTACCAGCACCAGGTGTCCGAAGCTACTTTGGCAGCACTGAGAAAAGTTCGCCATGATCTCTATCAACGTACGTTATATCGCGATTACTTCCGTGCTCCGAATATCGTCATTGCTGCCAACTCCTCTCCCGAAAAACGGACCAAACCCACCGAAAACATTGTAGTGGCGATACATGAAGGTTTACCCGATTTGTTAGAGTACAAAGAAGAAAAGCTAAATGAGAACACGGAGCTCCGTAATGAGAAAGAGGAGGATGAAGAAGACAAAAAAGAAGATGATGACAAAAAAGAAGATGATGAAAATCACAGAGAAACATCGCGATGTAAGTCAGGAAAGGTGAAAACTGATGGCTGCACCGTCGAAGAACTTCTTGATAAATTGCTTTTGGGAAAAACAAAAATGGGACAGATGAAATTAATGATGCAGTCCCGACCACCATCTGCATCACGAGTTCCTAATCATTATCAAAAGTCTGCTCCAGAAGATGAGACCCCCAAACCGCCACCGCTACCGTTACTTCCACTCAAGTCCTACCGACAATCTCCGGAAATGAATCCTACTCATCTCCCAAATGTGGTTCAATATAATAATAAAATTTTAACCAGTCTACCCATTAAACCGAACCCACCAAATGGAGCAACCTCCCAGAAGGTGTCTGTTTCACGGCCAGGGGCAGACGAACCACCCACCAAGAAATTAACCTTAACCCTTGGAGACGGATTGCAAGGGGTTGGGCCATGTTGGCCCCCTAGCACAACCCAAATCATAGATAAGATAAGAGGAACTCAGCTACTTGAAAGGCACGATTTATCGTGTGTACCGGAAGCTTATTATAGTACGCTTCAACCGCGATGTTGCGATTCGAACTATACCTCAGTTCTCAATACATCGCTCGTTGATGACTGTCATATAGAGAGAACCGGCATCGAGACATCGTCTCATCGGTCAGACGGTTACCGAAGCGGTACATGCAGATATAATCGTGGATTCCTCATACCACCGAGTTCGTTTTCGTCGCCGTATCACCAAACGACCGAGGAACTCAAACAGGTGCAATTTGTCAGAAGGCATGACGGATCTGTTCTGTACCTCCCACCGGCACCGCTCGCTGACTGTCTGGTGCCATCCGGAAACAATGTCCCCCATAAGCTGGGTCTGCGATTCAAGACTGAAGCCCAATGGAGGTAAGTTACAGCAATTACCGGTGATTGTAATGGGGGAAATGGTTGTATGGTTAGGGGAATAATGGCTTAACAGTAAATGGTCAAGGATGATTTTACAGGCCCTGGTCCCTATCAGGAAGATTGGTGCGGATGAGGGGGTGACTTACTGCCCTGACCCATGTCAGGATGATTCGTTAGGGCCATAGATGTCTTACGGCCCTATCGATCTCCACCATCGCGGGTTGACTACCTAGCCTTGTCCACCTACCCACCATGTTTCCTGCTTCATTTAAGTTTGTGCGTGCACGAAATTAGCAAGTAGTAATTATATCCTCCTGTATATTATTTTCATTTCATTTTATTTGCCTGTTTAGTAACCTAGCCAAAAGCTCCTTAAGTCGTCTGTACTTATGTTAGCCAGGCGCCTGCCATCGTTGCTTACACTACTTTATTGCTGGTTGCCTGTTTTGAAAGGTGTGAATTTAATCACTCCTAAAGTAGTTTCCAGTACACAGTTTGCTAAAATTTTGGTATGTTGCTGGAGTAATTGACATATTTAGGTTACATAATACACCTATGTGAGATGATTCGTTGGCCTCATCTCAATTAATGGGCTTGTTAGTATTCTTCTTAAATTTTAGTTTCCCGTATATCCAACTATTATATATCCAGCTATTATATATCCCAATTTTTCCAAACGGGCCCCTCGCTGTTTCGTGTGTGTTTGTGGATGCAGTGTGGGTGTTTGGGGACGAGGTAATATTCTGCTTATATTGCTTAAGAGTGACCTTAAAATATTTACCTCCTTAATTTCTGCGGTGATTGAAGTCCATTTTAGGTGCCAATTTATTTACTGACCGTATTATTTATGCAAATTGTCTAAATTTGGAATGTTTCGACTGAATTTGAGTTGATAACTATCTCCAAAATTAGAGAATTTTCTCATGCGACTCTGACATTTGGTTACTTCCAGAAGGGACACACATTGTAACTATAATTAGGGACATTCAGTATTACTGTTCCACAGAATGCTCAGAATCATTGTAATAAGGGCTACACGTGATCACTCTAACGAAGGATGCAAAGAATGAAGGTATTCCAATAAGTGACACAGAGTATCACAGTAATGAGGGATACTCGGGGTCGCTATTATATATATGGGATATACGGAATCACTGTAAAGAGGGATATACAGTAATACGGAATCACGGCAATCAGGTATACCCAGGATCACCATTTTAAGGGATACACAGGGCCACTGTAAGCTAAAAAGAGACGCACAGTATTACAGTAATAAGGTACAGACAGGATCTGGGATACTGAAATAAAAGAATCACTATAAAAAGGGTTACACGTGATCAGTGTAGCGTAATAAGGGAACACACAGTATCACTGTAATAAGGTGTACATAAGATCACTGTAATGAGGGATACATATAGTCAATGTAATAAGGGATACACAGAAAAACAAACAACCCCTACGGAAGCCATGTAGCGACGTTCATCTGCGAATAAACGTGGGCAAGGGGAGGGGGGGGGGGAAGGAGGCAATCATAATCTTGAAAAAATGGAAAAAATACCATCAGCCTTTTGCATTGGTTGAGGTAATTTCCAAACCTGTGTTCTCGAATATATAAAAACAAAAATACTTGGCTGAAATTCATAAGGTCACGGAAACTACGAAGGTGCAATTCCTCCTTCTGAGAGGCATTTTTATCCAAAAAATTTTCTCTACACCCCAGACGCCAACCTGTAATGGCGCTCTGCTTGCATGGTGTCTATATATAAAGGAACCCTACTAGTGTCATTACTAGTTATCCTCACTTCAACCCCAAGTAACCGTTTAACCCTCACCCATGACTGACGTATTTAAAAATCACGAGGCCAACACGACCAGAAAGTACCCTTTCCTGCAATCTGAGAGGCTTCTTTATCCAAAGAGTTTGCTCTGTACTCTGTTCGCCAACTGATGGTAGCACTCCTAGCGCAACCTTCTCTATAGAGGAACTCTAATAGTGTCGAGACTGCTTACCTCACTTCAGCCTTTTGCCCTTTCACCCCCCCCCCCCTTCCTTTTCATGACAAAGGCTGGTTAGGCTACCTCATCGCAGCTCTTTTGCAGGAGTAAATACATAAAATCGATCTGATCAATTGAAAGCTTTGCCCTCTACTTGATTTTTTTTTCTCTACGGACGCCTATCCTTGGCGGCGTTGGTTTATGAATCCCGTAACCTGACGAGAAAATAACGACAACATGTCTTCATTCGTTCTTGTTAAAGTGATTAATATTCTCATAAACCCTTTTATTGGCCTCTGTAGTAACAAAAACATCTTTCGCTTCTTTCGTGGAAACATTCATTTGCAATTCTGGAAGAGCCACAGGGTAGCTTGAACCAAGATTGAACAAACACGATGACTTTGTTTATGTTTTCAAGGAATCAGAATGTTCGTAGTCAGGCATTCGGGGAAGACGCAGAGAGTAAAATACCGAGAAGATCTGGGCAAACCGATCTTTAACATTCCCCCTCCCGCTTGTCAAAGCAAAAGAACAAAATGTAAAAAATTCTCAACTGCAACTATACTATTGCCACTGCACCTAAAATCCAGAGGAAGGCTGCTCCCTTTGCACGATCATAACAATGTAATGTAATTTGCGGTTTTCGTTCCAACTTCTCCCTACCCATTAGTTCCGTTTCGCTCTGTTGATCCTCGTACGTGCATGGTATGGTAGCACTAGTACTTCCATGACACGTGTCACCCAGCGACTTCAACTCGAAAGGTTCACTTGTACCTCAGAAGGTAAATGGCCGAAATCGCAGACAAGGCAGCTGTTCCCAGCTAAGACGAAAAGAAGGAGAATATTACAATTCTCTGATTTGATACAATTGATTGAAGGAGCTCAGCTTGACTTCCACTGATAGATTCATTTGAGGTTTCACTTGACTGCAGATGCCTGTTTCAGAGGCTCATCCTCCGATAGGCTACTTGAAACGAAAATAATTACGACGATTCAACTATTTTTTGTCCGAAATTGAGGTTTCCCGCCAGTCGCATATCAAAAAGCCCTTCAGGCTCTTGAAAATGAAGGATATCATTCACTGGTGCAATGATTGAGGCTACGCAAACCGACCAGTACCGGAGATCACGTGAGCCGAATATATTGCGCGGTTCGAAGAGATTGGGGATAGAGGGAAGTTTTTAACGTGTAACATAAGTGGTATACTTACAGTAAGTGATACATGAAAACATTGATATCACGGGATTAAATTGGAGATAATTGAAGAAAAGTAGATCGAACCATGCAAAATGGCTTTCGTTCTTCCCCTCTTATTGTATAAAAGATCCTAACCTTTATTGATAGCCTACGAGCATTCGACCTATTATACCAGTGCCTAGGGCCAGGGCTCGCAACATGACTGAATTCTTTTCTACAAAAACAGTGAGTTTGTTTATGTGAGGGGGTATGACTCCTGCACTTTACAGAAACATGAAGAGCACAAAATGAACCTTGTAAGCAGTTAAAACATTCTAAATAACAGGGCAAAGGGTGGCGTGGGTGACAGTTTGGTGGGAGGTAAGGGTAGATGAGAAAAATGGATCGTGTGAATGTCTTGGGTTTGATGGGGTTGGGTTGTGTGGGAGCAATAGGGTGGGTATGGTGGTTGGTGGGATTGAATTTGTGGGATTGGGTGGTAGGGGAAGGGTTATGTGGGAGGAGAGGGGTATAGGGTCTGTTGGGTGTAATGGAATATGTGTCTAACTTTACCTGTTAGTTATATTTATATCATTCAAATGTCAACAAGGCAAATGGTAATCTCACCGACGAGAAAACAATGCGCTGCATAATTAATGTCATTATTCTGTCTGAAGTTGTTGAATAACACATAGGTTACATCATGACTATTTAGAGTCTTGAAAGTGAAAATCAAATTAATGACACCTTGATGGTGCTCTATCGGCCAGTATAGGGCCATATCACGTCTTTCATGTAAAGGCAATCTCCAGGTAATCAGAGGGTTAATAAATCTTAATGATCGTTAACAAATGCAGATTATTGTTAATAAGCATAAATTGTAGTATTTAAAAATAATGAAGGTTTACTTTATTTCCGAAGTTCAATGAGTAGACTGGAAGAAAACGATGCAACACTCAAATGAATTTTAAGCCCCAAATTGCATGAAATTGGCGAAAAGTGTAGAATTAAATGTAAATATTTCCCTCTGTTTTGTCTCAAAACCAACAGAATTAAGTGCTTTTGTAATGTTGTTTGTTTTAATCCAACTGTAATCAAGTTTTCTCACTTTTCAGATAGTGGTTCCTTTGTTATACATAAGTAATTAAAATTGTCGAAAGTTTAAATGACAAGTGAGCTGCACACATGTAACTGCATCTTAATACCAATATAAGCAAAGCATGTATCATCTTCACTTCCGTTTTCTTCGAAGAAACATTTAATTAACATGACATCATTGCATCAAACAGTCACGTGATTTCTTTGTACGAGTGCCATGTTTATGCGTAACATACACAAACTTTACGTTAGTATCATCAGAGCATTAAGGATAATGTCGTTCAGTGGCAGGCAGACTCTTCCCTGATAGCACGAGAAGAGACTGAGGGCGTGTGGTATCTAATTCTTCTGTAAAAAAAAATAACCAAGTAGTAGTTATTTCATGTAATGTTAGTGCTTGATGGTAGAAACAATTAACAAGGCAATTTGAACCTAAAGGCAAAGTCGATTGCGCGCCGGTGTAGCTACGAAGAAACACACGGTTCTTTGACGGTTCGTTCATTGATGATAGGTAGGCGACGGAAATGAAGTTACTGACTGATTCTAATAAATTTATTGGTGTATAAAAAAGCGTTGATCCAAACGGATTCAGAAGATATTGAGCTTATGAGGTACTTTAAGTTGTAAACAGTTTGGATTGGAGATATAATTTATCTCCATTTATTTTGACGATATGCTGATGGTGCAATTACGTCAAGTTATGTTTTCTTGGAAGGGATGTCACCAAGTCAGTCTTGCGGGTGATGTATAGGTCATCTTTTCCTCACCAGTAACTTCCAGTATATTTCTGATCAATTGCGGTTGCATGACGCACTTGCACAATCATGGTATACCACCAAAGAATTAAGTGATCGTAGGACTATGAAATTCCAGTGGGCTGGATGAAACTCAACTTTGTTCAAGACGGTTTGCATACGAAGGACATTTTGAACATAGAATATTGATTATTAATAATTATTAAATATTACATAATTCGTATATGACAAGCCACAATGGACATATTTTGTATTGCTTTCAACGCGTAGAGAAACGGACGATAGACCAATCAAATACACGGAAATGTGATTATGTGCCTAATGGACGCATGCAAATTATGAATATGAACTGGCAATAGACATATACACGTATGCATTTGTCAGGTCATTTTCCACTGAGTGGGGGCAACTGGGGTAAAAGTTTCTGACTTGACACAAACGCCAGACACCCCCCTCCTTTGGTGCCGTCACTTCCTACTCCCATCCGTGCCACGCTCACTTTCCGGATCAAGCAAGACCCATGTAATCTTGAAAAGATTTGGGTGAAATTTCATCTTTCCCACCCCCAAACCTGGATAAAATCCGAGCTACACCACTGGTAAAGATGCTCAAGAATCGTCGGTAACCTTAGAGATTAAATTACTATTTGCTGTAGATTGAAATGACATTACATTTCTCACTAACTTTCTGGAGTAAATTTGAATTACAAACAATAATTTTATCGGGCAAAGATGTATATGGAGCATTTAGCGTATTATTCACGTGAAGGAATCGATCCACTCTACTTTGGAATTTGAAGGACGATGAATTCTTTGTGTACAAACTTTATCTCTAAAGACAAAAGTTACATCAGTTATCGTCTACTTGATACTCTCTTCTTCTTACAATTTGTGTTTCGTCTATATAGATAACGAGATCCCCCCTCTGTTCCATCTCTATCCTAACGAAGAGCTTTATTAGTAACTGACATTGAACTTTCGTGATCATTATGACCTACATTAACGTCTGTCGTCATAGATGAGAAAAATTTTAAGTTGGTCACTTTTCGAAGGCAGCTGTCAGGGACATACATGGAAGCCCTTTACAATTGGCTTAATGTTTATCATATGACTTGTGAATGGAATATATTCACTGGCTTATAAACAACCCCACTTAGAAAAGCGCTTGTCGGTTCCAGGCTCTTCTTGGCAATTCCATGAGAAAACTTTCTCGTGCTGTGTTCTCCATGACTGTGTACAGCTGATTTCTGGCCAAGACCTACGATTGAATACTGTATTGTTCGGTTGGTTATTAGTGTCATAAAATAGGCGCTTATGTGTAATACAATCTTGTGTTACAATACGATATCCTTCTCTACGCCTCCAGGCTTTTGAAGTGGGTATAGGCAATTCAATGTGCTCCCCCAGTGGGAAATGGAATGATCACATTTCAGTGTATTTGATTGGTCTATCGTCCATTTGTCTACGCGTTGAAAGCAATACGAAATATGAGGCTTGCCATAAACGGGGCTTGCCATACACGAATCTTTCAGACAGTATAGATCGTCCAATTTCCAAAGACATTAGATTATTAATATGTGGTCGAATGTCAGTGTCGCCTTTTTAAAAGTTTGACCAGTTGTCATCTACTCCACACTGCTCATAGATAATTCAGTTTCTTTCTTTCTTTCTTTTCTTCTTCTTGGGGGAGGGAGGGAGGGAGGGAGGGATGGAGGGAGGGAGGGAGGGAGGAGGAGGAGCGGAGGAGGGAGGGAGGGAGGAGGGGGGAGGGAGGAGGGGGGCGGGAGGGAGGGAGGGGAGGGAGGGGGGGGAGGGAGGGAGGGAGGGAGGGAGGGAGGGAGGGAGGAGGGAGGGAGGGAGGAGGGAGGGAGGGGAGGGAGGAGGGGAGGGAGGGAGGCAGGGAGGGAGGAGGAGGGAGGGAGGGAGGGAGGGAGGGCGGAGAGAGGAGGAGGAGGGAGGGAGGGAGGGAGGGCGGGAGGAGGGGGAGGGAGTTCTTTCTGTCGTTTATGGTTGCGGGCGTTACTAGGTTGAGGTTGCTTGTATTTCTGTCTGTCGGTTGCTTGCTGGATTTTGTATTTTTGCGGGCTGTCTGTCTTCTTTTCTTTAGGTGAGTGTGCTTTCTTTCTTCTTTCTTTCTGTCGTTTCTTCTCGGCTTATTTGCTTTCTTTCTTTCTTTCTTTCTTTCTTTCTTTCTTTCTTTCTTTCTTTCTTTCTTTCTTTCTTTCTTTCTCTACAACTAATCAGGAAACAAAGTGACAGAATTGTGCAATCCTATGAAACATGCCGCATTGAATTCGCTTCACGCGTTGACAGTGTACATATTTTGGGAAGAGGACAATTGAAAGTTTATTCCTTGGATCAAGCTGGATAGAAAGTAAACTTAAAGGTCACGTGACATGATAATGGCATTTTGGAGTAGTGGGTGCATTCAGCATTGAAATTATTAAAAATAGCCACAAATTCCATCAAAATCTGTCAAATATTGACCAATTCACTGGAAAAATAGTGTCTCACAGCTGCATCATGATTAAACATTGGCTAAGTGAGCAAATTTGTGACGTCAAGAGATGGATTCCTATGATATGTCATTTGTTAATCCTTAATTTATGTAACCTTTATTTCAAGAAAATTTGAGAATTTTATATGCCCGGTGGGGTTTATTTTGGAAGTATGTATTTTCGTCTTCAAAAATATCGATATCACTTACCTAGTTTGAAACTCAGTAATAGAGTTATTAAAGGGCAAAATATTTAGGCTTTAAAAAAGAAATTTTGACACTGTGAAACACTCCACGTCATCTATTTTGCATTTTTCTCAAACTTTGAAAAGTCACATCTCAAAACCGGTGAAAGTTATAAACAAAATTCCAACGGATTTGTACTGAGGGTTTTACTTTGCAACTTCTGAATGAAGGGTGCTCTTTTCTAGAAGGAAGTCACACAACCTTTAAAAAGGTACACTGTCTCAGTCCACTGACAATTTTATTATTAACATTCCAGCACTAAAAAAGTTATAATCAGCAAGAGTAACTAAGATCTTATATACACTGTGTTTATATGTGAATAATTCTCAATATTTCCACTAAAAGATATTCTTCTTCTGAGATATAATAAAGAAGCTGCCTTATATAACAGGCTGTAACTGTGACCATATTTTTAATTTCAATAAGCATGAAGGGTACTATCGGCCTGAGGATACCTACAAAACTCTTCCTCGACAGCAAGGATATCTCCTGGTGGGAGTTAGATGGCGTTGATAGTCAGTCTTCTACTCCCCAGTAAGTTTGTGTAAAAAGGAATCTGCCCATGGGAGCTTTGAAAAACTCTTTATTTTACTTATCTTAAGAATGAAAAAAAAACAACAACAATTAACAAACAATTTATGCAACAAATGATTGACAAAGTTTTGAAGTGTTTTGATGTTTGTAAAATGGTAAAATATGATGAGAACTCACATTTAGTTACAGACCGGATTTAGTCCTTGGTCTAGTCATAAGTGTAGCAAAATGCCACTGAAATAGAAATATAAGATTATCGCATGCAACAAAAAACATGTTTTTTGCAGCCGACATCTGACATATGTTGGATACCTTAGTGAATATGTATCACAGGCTGTTAGGAGAAGACTACCCTCACGTAGTTGACATACCTTATTAAAAATAACGAAAAAGTATCAGCAGGCCCGGACTACATGAGTAATTTTCATTCCCTCTGTGATTACAAGTCACAAGACGTAATCTAAATAGTTGATTAAAAAAAGAAGAAGCTACGACAGATGTTTCTTATCTCAAATCTTTCAACGTATTTTTACTTAATTCGTTATGAACACAATTATCCTTATCCGAAATGTAATTAAGTGAGCCGTCCAACTTGTCGTCCCAGGACAGACACATGCATGGTGTAGTCAGAAGTTATACGACGAATCCTTGATCTGTCCTACCCCATTCATTGCCTCAGTCTGTCAATAGCAATATCAACATGGAATCTCCAGGTACACGCTTAGTGAATAAGTAAAAGCATTCTCCTTTGTGTTTGGAAAACAGCTTTTACTGGGTGTTGATGACTGATGGAGGAATGGGTGTGTGCTGGGGGGGGGGGGGGGGAGGTCGGGGGGAGGAGGTGGATGGGTGGGGGCAGATTCAAAACTAATTTGAACTAGTACCTATTTTCTACTAAGGATCTTCTCTTGCATGGCGGTGATGTTTGGTCTCGGAGTGCGGTTGTCGTTCATTTTGACGTTAAGGTAGTTTTAGACGGTTTGGGTAAATTTGAACGTTTTCATTGACAATCGACGACAGCTTAGTTGGTTGGGTCAGGACATTGCCCTTTTTTTTTGGGGGGGGGGGGTTATTTTGAAAGTGAAACATGAACTCCGCAACTCTTGATGATGGAATTTGAATTCATGATTGGCTATTGATGTAAGTGCAGCTGTAGCAGTTGTGAACAACCCAGTACAATAAAATACAACGAGTACTGATACGGTTGTCTGTTGATGTGCCGGTGCGTTCAATATCAGGGGCGTGGGAAGCCATTTTGGATTCGTACGGCAGATTAGAGTGTGGCCATCTATCAAAAGGAAGGAGGTTGGTTAGTTCCGACAAATATCTTACACAACTTGTTGCACTTTCCTCTTCCAAATCGGGTGTAAACATTTTCTTCTTAGAAGATTTGTGATAAGAATGAGCGGCCAGAGGTAAATTCAGTCATAAAGTGCCCCAATAGACTGAAAAACACATTTAACTTTTGAATTTTTCCGATATGGCGTCCTACACATCATGTTCATGATTACAGTTCTATGCCTTTATAGCTACATATCAGGGATGTTTAACAGCAGAGTTAAGGTAAACAGTGATGTGCACCTTTGACGAAACAATGTTCCACGTGAATAGCTAATGAGGGTCATAACAGACCTGCACATTCCCGCTGTCTGGACTGCTGTCTATAATTCACCATTATCTTCATATTCTACGTCATTACCGATTCTTTGCAATTTTCGACATTACTTCAACGCAACAAAATCTAATCAAAACATATCATCAACGATTTTGTCAAAACCATGAATTTATGGTGAAACCACACTAGCTGACACCAGTCTTTGTGACGAAACATCATGGTCGTGTGTAACAAATTTAACATCTGTCTGCTCTGGCTTATGACTGCAGTGACATGACGCAGTATGGAAGCGAGGGATCGGGGACCAGTTTGGGGAAAAGAAGAGATCTTGAGTTTTCATAGTGTGTCTGTTTCAGTTCTGATCTCTTGTTTCTTAAATGATTTTATAGCTTCTATGCACGACTGACTTCACATCAATAAATGTTGAATGAATGTTGATAGCGGCAGCAGAATGTATACGGAGGAAAACTCAGGATAAATGCAACGTTTTTTTTTTGAGCTCTGGGGTCATTAAAGTGACTCTGTGTGTGGGCGAAAACTAAAACACGTTTGTGGTTTCAACTTTCATGGCCATAATTAAGCTTTTTATTACACCATTTAGACAATTTGGGAATATAAATGGGTTTCAAGTGATTAAATCTGCCGTATGATTTCAAATTCTAAAATAACGACAAAAGTGTAAGAAACGACAATGTAGTGGTTGACAGTTTTCATTCAAATCAACAGTGTGCTTCTTGACAAGCCAATGGGAAGATACCAGTTTTGAATTTTCAGTTTCAATATTCAGTATAAATTTAGTTTGAATATTCAGTATAAACAACTCAGGATCATTGATCTGATCAGTTTGTATGCCATGCTACCGATCAAGGGAGGGACCACTTTAAGTAGTATGTATTTGATACACCAGTGAAAACTGTGCTGGTGCATATTTATTATGTGGCAAAATCGCTAATTTTCAATTATGATTTCTGGCTGGTTAAACAGTAAAACACAATCTCATCCTGCTGATGTTTCTGTCAGACACACATAATCACTTTAATTGAATAAAATTGGATTGTTTAACGTTGCAAAGATTAGACAGAAATATTTATAAATTAACCGGTCTGCCGTTTTTCTGTGTATTTTATTTCAGATTTCACACTATGCACCCGGAAGTCGTGCCCGACTTGAGATCCACCAAAAATTTCGGGAAAAAGTATTTTCTTTTCGGCTACCACTCTTCCGCTCTACGGGGATAAAGTGTCAACTCATAAATTCGATGTATCATGTGTAATTTAAGGACGTTCGTCATCATGACGTCAGCAGTATTGTTTATATGTTCCAATGGAAATGATAATGTTAATACCACATACTAAGATTGATAGATAATTGGACTCCTTTTGATCGGCTTATTTAAATACATTTCGTCTTCATTGCGAAAGTGCGATTGGATTTTCAAGTGTTGTCTTTATTGGTTGTACTGCAGTAAAGGTAAACATATATTTTTTTTATATCTTCTGTTAACGTACAGACATCAACGAAAGTGGATAGGAGGTGTGGAGGGGGAGGGGGGGGGGAGGGGGGTCCTGGGGAAGAAGGGGAGCATGGCATCCGTTTGTTGTCATGAACGGAAAGTGTAACGTGTTCAAGTGTTTCCTTTTGTCAACCACTTCAAAAGGATTATCAGATTTCGTCTGGAGAAAAAAAACTCACAGAAAATTGTTGCAAAATGTTCCTTTTGTTTTAAAATTTGAGTGAAGTTAGATATATCTTATGGCCAGCAAGATGCATGCATTTTTCCTTTGATGGTTAGTATATAACCTAGATGACAACGTTGTAAGTCTTGTACCAGCTAACGCTCTTCGTTGAATAAGTCAATTTTCATCCAACGAACGAGTGAATCTTCGCATCCTTAACCGAGAACGCTATGCGAAAACACAAAACAGATACTTTAATTCGCTTGGTCGTCAAATTCCTTGTCTAAGCATTCGGGGAGCTGCAATTCTGAAATCGCACCTTACTAGTCTAATGCAGTAGTGTGGTCGTATAAGGCCACCGTGTGAGATTGTGAAAGGGATCCTACCTTGCTGATTTTCAAGCAGAAAATCTGACCATAAAGTTGCAATATCAACAGAAAAGTATATTGTAAATATGAACCTCTTCTTCAAGGGAAGGATACACATTACTTTTTTTTCCTCACGAGCTGACGATTTCTGTATTTTTCTTTTTCATTGTAACCAATGTGACAAACCGTTATATTGTTTGAAATATCCTCGATAGATTTGCCTATTTCTCACAAACTTTTTAGGAACAGAGGAAATAAAATTAAGGACAAATTAAGTTTTAAAAGTCTGTTTTATATCAAATGAAAGATTTACTTACCAACCTTTAATGTTTTCTACTCTCATTATTATATGACAGCACAAGAATACTGTGTGAAGTCATTCTCGCCATAATCTGTCTTCCCTTAAACTGACCTGTTGCACGTGCCCCCCCCCTTGACAAAGTCCCACCGTCAGCAACTCCCCCGGTGGAAAATTTTTGAATGTATTCTTTTACATTAGTCCAATGGGGAGGGGGGGGGAGGGTAGAGATTGTTCCACACAGAAAAAGTCCGTTACCTCCCAGAATCTCTGCTCACAAAGTCCCCACTTCGTCATTACCAGACATAGGGTCACCTTTAAGTTTTTCTCTTCGAGGGTAGAATAGACCGAATTGCATTGAAGTAATAAATATTTTGCAACTAAGTCACTAATGAAAAAGTACGGGACGGGGGTGGGGGCAAATTAAAATGGTTAGGAAAATCTAACGGTTGGTGTTTCCTAAGGTAAAAAACAACAAACGGAATTATCTACAAAACCTGTTAATCGTAATATTGCTGTACGTAAATTCAGTATTTTTAATTGACGCAAAGCTTATTGCCAGCTATGTTTAATTGCTCCTTTCTACAAAAGCGGTAGTTCTGTAAAAAACAATTAAAACTCAGACCGAAAACTTAAAAACAAAAAGAAAAAAGAAGGAGCGAAGCAGTTTGCAGTTTCTGCTGTTCGTAGATAAAACAAACAGAAACCACTCCCCTCAATCACTATTGTATTGTGATAAGTCTGATCTTAGGTACAAGCCGTTTCCTTGAATTCATTTTCATATTTTCGTCAAACAATCTTTGACTGATTATTTTTAACTAAGAGGATAAATATGAAAAAAAAAGTCTTGGACAGGGGACAGCTGCCCTCCAGCTTATTTTCAAATTTTATGATATGTTGTTTGATATTCACAGAGATACATCGGAGAACATGTAATCCTAGCATCATAAAGTCCAACCCTTGTTTTTTATGGTAACATTAGCTCTAATGGTCTGTTCCAATATTCCTATGTAACAACACTCTTCTTTCAACTAGGGGATTGTTACAGACAACTCCCTGTTGCAACCATGTCGGTGCATAATTTGTTAGACGTACGTGCGTGCCTCGTCTCCTGTGTAAGTAGGCCACTCTGGGGCAATAATTTGAACGAAGCTATAACACAAGTCAGACTATGCCCAAGATTAATAAACAAATAAAATAAAACAAAACAAGAACGATACCTCGGGCACGATTTCCATTTACATATATTTTATATTTGTATTCATATTCTTGATTCTGAAAAGACAATAGAATGTCCTATTTGAGGCTTTTCGCAACAATCGTGAAGTGAATTTGTAATTAAGAACTACTGCCGTCAACTTGAGTGATTCTTCCTTTTTTTCGGAGAACTTTATTTATAAAAGTTTAGTTAAAAGTACAGTGCCGCTCAAGTAAAATCTGCATAAAGATCTATGTATTTAGCCTCTGGGAAAAATGTTCACATGCGTGCAAACCTCCAAGGTGTAAATTACGGCTTTTGTCTAAAAACAAATTAGTCCTTTAGCTCCAGTAGATCAAGTGCGTCATTTAGAAAAAAGAAGAAACAACAACTCTGCATTTAGGGAAAAAAAAACCCCCCAAAACACAGTGAAAAAGGCAGGTAGCCTAGTCCTTGGGGGATAATGGGTGTGGGGCAACGGGGCCTTGGACCCACCTTAAGGTGGGCCGCAATTGTTATCATTAGAGAATAGATTGCAATTAAACGTAGAGAATAAGTAGAAGACATTCTAAGTTTAGCTAAGCAACGAATGAGATGTGTGCCGAGTCACTTATGTAAAGGCAGTCACTCATCAAAGCAAGCTGCATTTTTGGCTAGGGGTAAGCACAATTTTCAATTAGTTTTGTCTTTAAACAGACTATGGGACTGGCTACAAGTAGATGGTTGGAATAAATGGACCTGTCTGTTGAGATGTATTGGCCGTTTGAACTATTGCATTTTATTCCTATTTTACAACTCCAAAATGATAGGGAGTTGAAGAACGTTAGCTTCAAAAGTTTACACGTTTGTTTTACCTAGTCGCATTTGAATCCATTTAGTTGAAGAAACGTTTTCCTTCCGCTTGGTCCCCTCCCCCACCATATCGCTGTTGTAGCAGTTTAGTCCCCCAGACAAACGACTGGGGGACGCCAGTGCGCCAAGTTTTTTTTTCTACAATATTACCATGACTACATTATTCCAGGTACATTTTAAAAGCTTTCATCAGGAAAACTGGGAATCTCAACCCGTCTCACATTGGTTTATAGACATTCTTCAAGAGTCACATTCGTGAGACATTGCTCTCATTTATTCTTTTTCAAATCTCCTTGTCGGTGAATATAAAGGAACTTGGGGTAGTCGTGCCACAGACGTCACTAAGTAAGGTACTCATTCTTCAAGAAGAGGAGGCCAATGTGGTACTGTCTGAGGCGCTGGAAAGCCATTTTCTCGTATATTGCTTTAACCTGCGCTGAAAAAGAAATATCAGTTTTACTGAAGTTAGCTCTCAGGTTCAACATTCAACAGGTTTAAAAGTATCGATGCGCATTTAGTGACGTATCCCTATTATTACAAAGAGCAGAGAATATGAGTGGCGTCTGAAAACATGAATCTAATTGCAGACTTTATCAAACATTATGAAAATCAAGTTTACAAGAGGGATTTGAAAACATTATGTTAATAATTAGAGAAAAGGAGAGAGCTTTACCAAGTTTACAAAGTTCCTTTGCTGTGGATGTTACGCCATAAGTCGAAACTATAGAAGATAAAAACTAAAATCTTTATCAATTTTTTTTGTATGAAATGAAGAACAATTTAGAATCCATGTAACAAAATCTCTCCTGTGCTTGGCTTTCGCCGGTGCTCTGCAACCGTGGATAAACAGTTTTATTCTAAATAATCATCTTCATAGGTTTTTTGTTTTCGAAAGATTTATTGTTACCGCAAACAAGTAAAGTTTGAAAACAACCAAAGCTGATAAGTATAATGCAAGCAATGACTAGTACCTAAAACAATATTCAATAGGAGACATATTTTATCAGACACTGAAAAATCTGTCTTGTAAAATTAATGAAAGACCAAATTGGAAGAAGTAAATAAACGTAGTAAAGTAGAAGTAATAAATAAATAAACTTGCGTAAAATAGAAGAAATAATTCAAAATTGAAACTCATGAAAAACGTTTCTTTAAAATAAACTTGTGTATTACCCTATATATATATATATATATATAGCAAAGCATAAATCACATGCGTCCATATAATGGATGAGAGTGCCTTTAATATCAACATAATATGTAAGAAAAACGTGGTCTGATATTTCGAGGTCCTACCTCTTCCTCAGAGACATGAGTAATGGAGCAAACGAAAAATACATCCTACAACGCAAACTCAGTTAAAATGCCTAGATCTCTGTTAAGGCCCCTGGTATGGCTATTGATGCGTAGGATTAGCCTACACTCCTCAGCTTTGCGTATCTCGTCATTCTTAAAGTTGCCTTTCCAGATACAGATTTTAAGATTAAGTATTGTGTGACCCGGGGAGGGAAAGTGTTCGGCCACAGAATATCCCTTGAGCTGTTGTAAAATGTAAAAATTTGTGGTTGTTAAAACGCAGTCGGAATTTCGTCTTCGTTTCTCCAACATAATTGCCTTCAGTGCATTTATTGCAAAAAAGTATATAGACTATATTGGCAGAATCACAGTCAACATTACCAGGGTATAAATGGAGGGTAGTCCCTGAAGGGGTCATAGGGAAAGAAGTACAGAAGTGACGACATATTTGACAGCGTGGTTTTTTGCATGGAGAGTTACCCGTGGAAGCTAAAGGCCTTGGAATTTGGCTTCGTACCTGAATATTTCTGAGGTTTGGGGGGCTGTTTGAAAGACAGAATGGGCGCATGCCTAAAAAAGCCCTCTAATGCGATATCATTTTGGCGAATACCCCACAGAGAACGAAGACACTGAAAAAGATTTCTCACATTGGGGTGAAAAAAAGTAGTGAAGGGAATCCGTTCAGGTGGGGTTGCAAATTTGTACTGCAGAAGTTCTTGTCGGGAAATTTTATTGGCCCTTTCCATATTTTTTCTGATGAATTTTAGAGGGTAGCCCCTAAGCATGAAATGTATATATATATATATATATATATATATATATATATATATATATATATAACAGTTGCATATAACATAGCAGTTGCAAAAAAAAGTGAAAAAAGGGGCATATTAGTTCGACATTTTGAGGTTAACGGCCTCAGATTGACAGTTCTTGGATACAACCTGAGACCGAAGTCCTGAATAATAAAAGGCTTTACATATGAAAAAAGAAGGTGGCAAAGCTGTTTAAGATATACACATGAATGATTAAAAGCGTATCATATCCCCCAGACAAAGATATTCATTACAAATGTCAATTTACATTGATGGCTACTGACGCACGTGTGATCAGAATAGTACCGCCGTGACAGACGTATATTCTTTTCAATTAACTTCAGAAAACTTAGAGAATTGTAACATCATGGAGCAACACGTAAAAACATTGTTTTGAAATATTTATTTGCCTTGTACTTGAAAAGTGTTTAGCTACTGTTATGTAAAAAAATAAAAAATACAAAGTTAAAAAAAAAGGCTGAATGTAGAGGAAAGCATGGTGTTGTATTGTAGAAGTTTAAAACACCTTCTTTTCATAGACTGAGTGGATATAAGACGTTTTATTATGTAAGCAATCATATAGAGTTGCACGTTGTACCATACCATAATCACAGCCTTTAAGATATTCTTCTTTTATGACAGAGGGTGTCTCAGCAATCTTGCTCTATTGGTTGCTCCAGACAGAGTCAGTAATTTAAGTTGGTGACATATGCTAGGTCGATAAGTTGATACGTTTAGGCGCATCTTTAAAGTTCTGCCAAACTTAGGGATGCTTCCTGCGAAGTTTGCATTGTAAACAACAATTTTGTTTTCATTAGATTATAACAGCAGTTGGAACAAAGTGAGAGATAATCACTAACATATGTGAAGTTTAAGCAATAGATATTGACACTGCCGTACTGTTGTGAGCAATTTAAAAACTGAGATTAATATAACACTGATAAAATGCTATATTCAATTTACTCATTTTCCTTCATTATCAAATGCGAAAAACATACTTGACGCCACAAGAAAGATGATTCAGACAAAATCGTTTTACTTTCCCATTTTGGACGTAACAGCTCGTGATAGTGATCATTATAAAATGCGGATTAAAAGAATTTTGGTCTGTTTGGACGGTTTTTACATGGCAATTGATATGAAATTCTATAGTCAAACACATAGGGGCTAATCGACGCCTAGAATATTTATATTCCTGGGGAGGAGAGGCAGAGATTTTTTGTCCGAATTATGGTTGTTTCTTATTACCGGGATTACTATCTAAGCGGAGCGCCACCTTCAGCTGTCGGGGAGCGTACAAGGAAATATTGGCTTTTCAAAGCCCCAAGATAGCAGGAAACGTCACTTCCCTGGAATACATGAGCTAAATGTTCCATCCTTGAAATATAGACGTGTCTAAAATTCCTCATCTCATGTGAAACGGAAACTCAATCTTTTAAAAGTGGTAGTCCGTCTCATTGTTTCTGAGGTGATATAAGGATCATAATGAATTATTTATCCTCTGTCTTCCATTTCTGTTGGAGCATTTGACAAATACTTTTTGGGTTGAACACATAGGCACAAAACTGCCTTGCAATTTGCGGAGAGGTTGTTTGCCAGAATTGTTTGTTACTACTTAGCTGGATTACTAGATGTAACGCAACCTCAAATTGGCGCGGAGGGTACAAGAAAATTTTAGCTTTTCAAAGCCTCCAAATAGCAGGAAACGTCTCATTTCGAGTGTACTTTAACTGCATGTTCCCAGCCTTGAAAATGGTTATCATGTCTGCAATTCGTCAATTCACGTGAAAAGAAAATCAATCTATTTAAAATGGTAATACATATCAGTGTTTTGAGGTGATACGAGAATCATAATGAACTATACATTCTCTTTTATTTTTTTTCTTTGAGTACTTGACAAATACTTTTTGTTGAACCCGTTGGCGACCTTAGTATGTTTGTTATTAACTAGCAGGACTATCTAAGCGGAGTGCCATCATTGGTTGACGAGCATCGTACACAAATTTTTTTTGGGGCTTTTTGAAATCTCCAGAAGGCAGGAAATGGCACTTCCCGGGTGTACCTAAACTGCATGTACCCAACCTTGAAATAATTGTCTTATGCCTGCAATTTAATCAATCAAAGATAAAACATTGTATGGATAATAGTAATAATTTGGATTGCTCTTAACCTAGAATATTTATGTTATGGTCATTTCTAGGAAAGTTGATTCAAAAAGTTTTTATTTTCTAACAACAGTTCTTTTTTTTTTAGAGAAATCAACCACTAGGTAATCTGGTGCAATATTTTGCATTTATTGCAATGAAAGTTTCCCGAGAAATTATAGCACCAGTATAGTTACTCCAACATTTTTTTAAGTCTCTGGCGATTAGTGTTTTATTAGGTTGCTACAACGGTCGATTATTGCATAACGAAGTATAAAGCTAGTTTTTGTACCGATAACTGTCATGCATTTTTGTATTTTAATAGATGGGGAAATATGAGATGAGTGATGGTTGTCGTGAACGAGCTTTGTAAGGGAGGAGGTGTCGCCATCTCGATTCTTTAGAAATATTTCACCTCCTACGTAACCTCAGATGTATTCTAGTGCAATAATTGGCGTCATAAAACGTGCTAGACTGAGAAATGAAAAACTGTGTCACTTTAGCCGACTGTCGTCGCACCTACACTGAAATATGAAAAATTTGAGATGGTACTTTATTGAGATATTTTCCACTTACCAGGTAACCTTAAACACAATCTGTTGCCATAATAGGCATCTTTTAATGCCATCAATTGTGCTAGACTGATATATAAAAATTTCCATCTGGTGTTTCCGATTTTCCTACTATCGTCGCTTCTAGACTAAATATGAGAAATTAAAACGGCATTTCAGATTCATTGAAGAAGAGTCAGTTACCAGGTAACCGTAATCTGATGCAATATTTAACATCTTGTTATACCATATGTACAATCTGATGCAATATTTAACATCTTGTTATACCATATGTACAATCTGATGCAATATTTAACATCTTGTTATACCATATGTACAATCTGATGCAATATTTAACATCTTGTTATACCATATGTACAATCTGATGCAATATTTAACATCTTGTTATACCATATGTACAATCTGATGCAATATTTAACATCTTTTTATACCATATGTGCTAGACTGAGATATAAAAATTCCAGCTGGTATTTCAGATTTCAGATTTTCCTACTATAGTTGCTCTGATAATGTTTTTTTTTTTTCGGGGACTGAGACACCCCACCCCCCGGCCATGACGGCCCTGCTTCGGACCACCGAGGTGCAATTGAGAAGGAGATAAAAGAGCAAGGTTAATTTATGCTAGTCCTATTAGATTTTCTCTGGTGTGATAACCTTCAATTCATAAAGGGATGAGAACAGCTTAGTGTGCCGTTTTACTTTTGTGTGATGTATCTTCCTTCTAGGGACATCCAAGTAATCTTCATTCACACCTGCTTATAATCGTTGTAAAGGATTGCATAGAAGTAAATTTGACGCGAGGTTCATTGCCGACAGTTAACTCAAAACGACTGGTCATCTGTTTGGAATCAAGTTTCAAGGAATCAGCGACTGATTTATAAGAATAAGAGATTGGCCTTTGACATATGCAAATGACGAGAAAGGTGATATGACTATATTTTACTGGAGAAATTTTATCAATTTTCGCTAACTTTCGAGAGTTTGCAGAAGGTGAATTCATGTTCAGCAAGTTACACTACATCAAGTTTTCTACCGCGATAGGCGTCGGAATGTGTTAAAAGTTGAAAACTGATTTTCATGAATAACGACTGGCAATGTTATGGCTATGAAAAAGATTTTCCGATAGGTAATTTACAAGGGAGCAGACAACATGGACCTATCTACGTTAAGTCCCTAATTCCCTTCAATCCTATTGAATCTTGTAAGTGGGGGACAAAAGAGGTAATTTTGGCAGAGAGTTGGCTTTTTCAGAGGTAGTAGTTTTTGTTGTGTATCTTTTTCTTCATTCAATCTCTCTAAACCAACAAAAGGAAAACTATCTGTATCTAATTTGTCGTAATTTTTCGCAGAGTAACATTGTTTTTTGTTTAGAAATTTTTTAACACTCATCAAAAACATAGTCGGGATAACTAGTCCTTCATGAGAACTGCCTGAGGTTGAGAACTTGTTCACGGAATAAAGACCAATTACTGCAGATAATGAAAGCTCAATTTACAAAAACATCGGACTAGTCTAAAATTTCGAAGTCTTAGTACAGGTAGCACAAAAGTTAAGAATATCATTAGTATTTGAAGCATTTTCTGTAAACCCTGATGCAACAAATCACCATCACTGGGAAAACTTCAGTGCATAGAAAAGGTAACTCCGTCTGGCCAATTTCGTAAGTGGATGTTATATTTTGATGTAATCCGTTAAGCATGTCCAGGAATTTAGAAACATATTCCATAGGGTAAAAAAAGCACATAATACATCATCTACGTATACGAGGTAGAGACTAGGGTCAAGGTCACATTGCTTTTCTTTAAATTGCGTTTCATGAAATGCGAGAAAAACATTCGCCAAGGTAGGTCCTGGTGGGTTACCCATTTTTACTACATCAATCTGACGGTATAAGTTCGTGTTGTGGAAGGAACAACCTCCAGTGGGAATTTGCAATAAAGATCTGAAAGTTTTGTGTAGATTTTCTGGCCTGGAGTACTGCCTCCACCATAAATAAGGCTTCATTTCAACATTTATGACATCGCAATGGATACAAATTACACATTTTCAGCTAAAAATTGAATGCGACATTGAGCGATCAACTGACGTGACCAGTAAACGTTCGACGACAATTGTCTATCGGAACATGTGCAACAAAAATCCTCACATGCTGTGTAAGTCATTGGAATATCGGACGTATTCTTGCCATATAGCTGTCACATTGTACACTGGTATATCAAAGGCAAAGTCTGGTATAACGTTTGGAAATCCTTTCAAGCATAGTGCTTTTTTTTTTGTAGTCATTTTCTTCGCTTTATTTTCACCCTCTGTTGGCTCTACGAAAGAGAAAAACACCTAGAAACTTTTTATCGAGCACTATGTAAATATAATTTCTTAGATTTATAAACTTTGAATTTAGTGTTATTAACTTTGAAGTTGCTTACCATAGTTGTCACTCTTTCCATGACCACTGATGATTTTTTATCCACCTGAATGTTTAGTCAGGGCCATTATTTAGAACTGGATGACAAATTTACTTGTGCAACTTCGCAAATTTTCTGGAGTCATTTCCATGGGAACTGCAGATCAAATGACAAGATAAGTAAGATTTATATGCTTGCTTGCTTGCATTCTAAAGACAGTCGGCTGACCACGATTTTGTTTCTCTCATCCGGGTGTTCCAGCTTCCTGCTGTCATAAAACATGAACTAATTTGATTAATTTTGGAAAAAAGCGTGGATATCGTTTGCTAAGTTTCTTTAACCGCCCCGAAAGTACAAACTATACACCGTTAGATGGTTTGAATAGAATTATGGGGCTTTTCTTCACCGTGTGTTGGTTGCAGTCCATGTCAGTATGCCTCCAAATCTGTCAATCATTGAAGCGGCATTGCATTTAATATCAGCTAAGACTGAAGCTTTTCGACCAATTCATGAAGTCCATCATTCAAATTTGGTCAGTCCATATTTATTTAGTGAATCATGTAACAGCCAATCATACGCTTCTGCAAATGCAGACAGTGTTTTCTCCTTTATTCAAGGGGCGGACGATTGACCTCCTTCCGCTGATTTTTTTTTTAATGGAAGACAACAGTATATTCCTCAAATCTGGAGCAACGTCGAGTCTCAAGTTTTGACATCTCACAAGGTTCAGACTTCAGTTTGCTACTAAAGTTTTGATTTCATCAAGTTCCCTCAAGACGGATTGTTCTCTCAATTACATTGACACAGTAACACCTACATTGAACTATCTTACACACACTCCACTCATCACGTGTTATCGAATGTACCTCTCTTGTGAGCTGAGTAAGTATAATCTTCACTCCAAAAGGAAACATTGTCAGTTTTGTTGGGCACCTCCTCTAAATTTATTCATTTATTTAAAGCTCCAAAGGCGTCAATTATTTAACAAAGAGGCCGTCGATTCCAGCGTATTACTCAGCTTTGACGCAAAAGAAAATAAATTTTATTTTGTCAGGAATCACGGTGACCCATGGTGATTGCTTTGACACCTCCAAGGCCAAAGTTGTACACTGCAAGGAAGAATAAAAAAGAAGAAGAAAAGACCTACGTTAAGGTTACTATCAGTAATTAGAGCTTCCTGGACGTCAAGTTATTGCATGATGCTACATAAACTAGCCAAATAAACTAGTTAAATTTGCATTGGGAGAAAATGAAAGGTTTTCCTAAGTAAGAAAAGGATATTGGTTCTCTCAGGTTCCTATTAAGCAATAACGTAGGAATTTGCTACGATTGGGGAATGGGCAGTGAGCGACCGAAGGATATAGTGCATGTATTTATAGCAAATAGCACACGAGTCTTATTTAAGGTTTAAATGCAGGTGTGAACATATGAACAATCTCTCGTAGACCTACCGAACAATGTTATAGTTTGATCGCTATGAAACAGTTTGTTCATCCAATTATGATGAACATGCAGCTAAGAAAATGATCTTTCACCTTTCAACATCGTAACGTTGAACGTTGAACCTTTGTTGGGGTGAGAAGGTCAGTGCCTTCTCGTAATATTCACCGGGTACAAGGTACTGCATGTAATCTTAGAAAGAGTTCTTGTCACAACTTTGTTTGAAAGACTATCTTTGTAACTCACAGGGAACCCCAATATTTCTTTCACACTTTGTTGTTAAATATTACATTACAAATTGAACAGGTTTTTTTTTTCTTCTCCAAATTTAGTCCACTAGTTGAAACGAGTCAGTAATGTCATATAGTGAGGTGTGCTTCCACTGACTATTAACAGTTCCACTGACACTGAGTATCATTCCAATGCAACGAAAGTGTGGAATTTATAAGTTCTTTTACGTTGAAACAGCGTGGATAAATAGTTGGTATTTTCTTAAAATGTGACATCAAGTACATTAACAACTTATCGATCAAGCACCGGAATTCCTAGGTCTGCCACAACAGGTGATGCGATTGTCTGTGTGATAGTATCCTGTGATGTAATCCGTGTGATAGTATCCTGTAAGGAATATGTAATCCTGTAATGTAACTGTGGGATATTCAGTGCTGTATCCAACTTGTGTGACAATTTCTGATACACTTCTGAGATATCCTGTGATATCTGTGTGATACCCTGTAATTTAAATGTGCGATACACTGTGATATACTTGTGTGATATTATGCAATGCAGTTATGTAATATTCTGTGCTATATCTGTGTGATATCCTGCACCATTTCTATGTGATATCCTGTGACACACCCTAGGGATATCTTGTGCTATATCTTATAATATCCTGTGTATAATATCCTGTGATAAATCTGGGCGATGTATGTGCGATACCCTGCGCTATATCTATCTTATACCGTGTGATATACCTGTATGGTATTTGAGTACATTTACGTTGTCATCAAAAGTCATACAACCACATAGCAGCTTGCTTCTTAAAAGATTATCATAATTGGAACTATTTCGTCCGGTACACCCAAATAGTCACCAGTATGTATTCAAATTGAAATGAATCTCCTCGCCATGAGAACTACGTGTGTCGAACTTAGTAACTTGTTTCAAATGCTGTTTTCTATCTTAAAGCTTAAAGTCTGACTTCCAATGTTTAAATTGCACTCATTGTAAATAACTGGAATAATCGGCATCGATTACTTCAGTAATTGTCTTTATAGATTTGTTGAAGAGACAGTTAATGAATGTCTAAACAACTTCCTTTAGGTACCCTCTGCCTAGAGGTATAAAATTAATCATGCAATGATGTTACATCGCAAACTTCCAAAGTTGTCTGAGAAAGGAAGCCCGGAGGCTGTTTGTGAGTGCAAAGTCTCCTAATTAGCCGACGTTATGCTTGAACGACATTGTAATTAAACAAGCCCGACTAGATGTCTTCCTTGCACTTTTTGAGGTCACTGTAATTGCTCAATTTACTGTCCAAAAAGATCTTTAGACTACCAACCTTTTTAACTACTACATCGATTAAAATTGATATTACAGATGAAGGTGTAAAGACAAAAAATAAGAGGGCAATCCACGGAGTTGCATATCTCATCGCCTTAATGCATTGCTTTTAATAAAGACGTACATTCAGGGCATAGACATCAATGGGGATTTGTGGCAGTATACATCAACCCCATGTCAGAGAGCTCTACGAAGAACAGCACGCAAACCTTAAATATTCTTCAAACATAGAATTGTTGTAAGCAACAGAACCGAACATAAAATGCTAATATTGATATTTAGGGTAGCATGTCTAACTTAGTGCCACTACCTCGGCTCAAGTAACGATAACAATACCTGCTCCACAGTATCTGCGTATATTGCACTACTTTATAATTACACGATTAACATTGGGTTATTAGGTTAGGGTTAGGGGTTAGGCTTAGTGGTTTGAGTTAGATATTATTAGCTAGGTATTAAGAACAACCCTCTATGGGATATTCGCACATTAGTCCCCTATTTTCCGTTGAAGGACTCGGTTCTGCTAAATTTATTATTGGACTTAAAAATAATGTTCTCTTTAATTGTTGCCAGGAATGTTTAAACACGAAATGGAATGTGCAAACACCAAATTGTAAGCATTGTGGTTATTGGCAGATATGTTATATGTTTACTTTCCATACGGCCTGGCCATTGAAATAAAATCATTTGGCTTAAAAATTCTATTCGTCATCCCAGTCACAAGGCTATCAGTGCTACTATTAGAGATCAGCATTACATGGCCATGTAAATAGACATTCAATGAATCTATTCTAATGGAAAAGTGGGCCTTTTCCCTACAAGTTAGCAAATTTCATGCAATTTAGCATCAGAGTGATATATCTTTAAGAATGTGTTCCCCAGTACGTGCTTGCAAAATCAAAATGCTTACAGTTCTGAAGAAGTGCTGAAAATCCAAAATTGGTGCAATTTTTCTTTTTCTCAAAAATTTGCAAATTTCACTCAGTTAATCATGCATCGTGAATATTGCGGTTTCATACAAAATTTTTAAGTTTATTGTTTAGTTCTCAAGATATGCTGGAAATTAAGATTTTGGCCCTAAGTACTACAGGCTTGTTTTCTAAAAAAATCAGCAGACTGAACTCGATTTTCCCATGCTGTACAAGTTATCAGGGTAAGTCTTTACCAAAGTTTATGTTATAAGTCTAATAGTGCTCAAAATATGCTGAAAACCATAATTTGGGGCAAAATTAGCTTTTTTTTAAAAAGTCAGCAAATTTCACTCTTTACTACAAAAGTGATATACATTGAATATTATATTCTCAGGTAAGTCCTTCCAAAATTTTGCATTAAATGCCCAAATACATCTCAAGATATGCTGGAAATACCAATTTTGGGGAGAAATTGACTTTTTTTCCGTAAAAATCAGCAAATTTGACTCACTTTACCATACATCTTGGACATTTTGGCATCATGCACAAGCTTACCAAGTTTAAACTTACTCGCTCATCTACTTTTCAAGTTATTATGGAAAAACCATAATTTGGACTGGTGCGAACGCACACACAGAAGTACCCAGATCGGCACGGGCACGTTTTCATTTATACCACCCAACAGGACCCGGCTGTACCCATGGTCACTCAACCGTGGGGTACCCCTGGGGTGTCGCTACTCATCCACTCCAAGCGTTTCCATGGCAACAATTCTCCCATGGGTGCACAGTACAATAGCCCCATTAGCCAAGAAACTACAATACCTCATCTTGGCCCCTACAGAACAATGAGATAAAAAAGATGAAGAAAAGAGTAAGATACAAAATAAGAGGTTCAAGTATTACATGTACAGACTTAATGTCTACCTTGTGCAAAAGGAGGAGGGGGAAAAAATCATTTTTTTTGTTGCTCCCTTTTTTGCTTTGTTTTAAATTGTAGTAATTTTTCATCAAGCCAATTTGTAAGATCTCATGATCTCATATATGGAAAGGTCCAGCAAGTATTACAATATAACATTAGAGAAAAAATGTTAATATAATGCATTTCTGAAATAATCTTTACACAATTTCTAACGTAGAGTTTAACTAGATTCATAAGTGGTATGGATGACAGTGGCAAATGTTTCCACACCTTCGTATATCGTGCAGGTATGTAGGTATGCAGGTATATCGTGTAGGTATGTAGGTATGCACATATGCACGTATGTAATCCATGAAGTCACATGCCTGGCGTCTGTTTTTCCCTCGGCCCTACGTATGTTCTAGATTCGTTATCGGAAGATACCGTGGCTCTGTATACTGTAATCTGTATACTCCTTTCACCAGGCACTTATTTAAAGAAAGGTGGAATCGCCACAACAAAATCGTTCCGCCAAGAAAAGCAGGCTGATTTATCTGAGGATGAAATTATAACAAAGAAGACACAATCTCTTGGGATATAATAAAAGAATCAAACTCTGCAAAAAGAAACCCAGGCCAATGTATGTACCAACCTATGTATGGATGAAAAGTCAGAAATCTTATAAGGAATCCCATCAACAAGAAAAAAAAAAACTCGAACACATAAGCAGGTGTCGACATGGCAACATGCCGACCATACACCTTAAGAAAAAAGGCAGTTAGTTTATGTATGCGTCTGTTCGTTTTCGGTTAGCCGGTTACTCGGTGATGGCGTATAAGCGTGATGCACAGTGTTGTAGTCCAATGTAATAGTGATGTAATGATGTACATTATCATTGAAATTGAAAACTTTCTAATAATACCATGCAAAGGAACTCAATAAAAGATGGAGAAACAAAAAAATCACTGAAATTGACGCTATAGTTTATTTGCAAACGTTTAACCGCATTGCACTAATTTCAGTTTTCCTTTTTATTTGTAAGTGTATACTGAGGACCTACGCATTTCCATTGTTTATGTTTTATTGTATATTTTTTTTCTCTCCATAAATCCACCGTTTAGAACTATGTTCTATATGTTAATGGTTGTTCCACTTTGTCCTACTGTTGTGCGTATTAAATAGACTTGTTCCTTTTTTTACACAGTGTCTGTAAGCCATAAAACATGTCTTGATTAAAAGGACGTGCGATACAAATTTGGTGACTAATGACGAACAAAATGGAAAACTTGATTAAGAACGCAAACACTTATTTAGTGCCTTTGCTTTGGGTTAAAAAGAGACGTTACTGAGAAACGTTCTTGAAAAAGCGTCACCGAATTAAAACCTTGGCATTTTACTTCGACAAACACGTATTAGAAACTCCCGTGTGATTAACTTCAAAAGCCCGAGGTCATGGTCACACAAACTTGTTGAAAGGGGATTAAATATTATGAAAAGAAGTCACGCGTTGAATGTGAAAAATGCCTTAGGGGAGTCTTCGTTTCCGAAAGCTACGGTACCGCCGAGGGGGTTTTACATTTGCATCTGTTTGCTGGAGAGGTAGTAGATGAAGACTAGGTCGGGAAGAGAGATTGACGAAGGAGAAAAAAGTCTATCCTTATATGATAAGCAACGAAATTCTAAAACAATTAGGAAAAACAAAGCAAAACTGTCTTGTGTATATTTAATGAATACAAGCCAAACCCATTAACATGTACTACATATATACATATATTATAAGTAAATGTTAAAATACATACAAACGTAACATGATTAAATTTAGACTCACAACCACATGTACACCTTTAAAATAATCTATCAGTCCAAAGTAGATGAATAATTTTAAAATTCGTCTTTTGTATAAAACAGTGAAAAAACAAAAGTTTGCTCTTTACAGATATCTTTTTTTTTCAACCTCTGATAGAATTTTCAACGTATAAGAAAACCCATTTATCATCGTAAGAAAATGAATAAAGCACAAAAAGGTTAATACTAAAAATGCAAAATTAGTAATTACATGAGTGCTTGATGTATATTTGTAAAAAAATATAGATCTTCTTTTGAGAATGTTAATTTGATGTTCCAAAAATAAATCTTAGCATCTTAAATGAAAGCTGATACAATATAGTGACTCTAAAACAACTGAGCTAAAGATTCATTTTCCTGGCAAAATTTGCAAATGCTACTAGCGGTTTCTCCTGGCTTTATGAAGTAGAGAAGTTTGTTCGTTCCATGTATACGATGCAAAATGCAAAAAATGATGTTAAATGGATTAGATTTTAACCTCGCGAACAGCATAAAAAGGTAATTAAAAAATAAAAATAGATTCTCTGGTTCTCTCGGAAAATGTAAAAACAAAAAGGAAGAACAGAAGAACAAACAGTAATAACTTGTGAACTTCCAAAAGTCTAAAATGTGAACTATTAATAATGAATATTATGAGAAACCCTAAAAATCACACGATCAGAATAACGACAATAAGGGACGATATTTACGTACCAATGTACAAAGCAAAATACAAGAGGAAAAAGTAATAATAAAAGCGTTTTGCAATTATTTCTCTCCTATAATTCTACATTCATATACGAAAAGATATGAACAAGATTATTCTGGTGAGACCTAGACTTATAATATGTGTCGGTCTTTAGAGGCAAAACCAAGTGCTCCACAGCAGCCTGAGGCAATTTACATTTCCATCCAATTCACGTATTTATTAGAGTGTTTTACATATAAATTGAGAACCAGTTGCAGATTAAACTACTTATGACGACCTTTTGTTTCTCGCTTTAATCTCATCTTTTGTAGAGCGGTATTCTGTTTGTAACGCAATGACCGATGAACTGGTTACTACAGACAGCCAGAGGGAAAATTCAAAGTCACTCTCTGTGTAAGTAGGCCTTCATGTTCTTGTTTGGAGGGTTTTTATTGAGCATAGAGGAATAAGTACACCGGAGATGGTGTTCCTACACAGGGGCATAGCCAGGTTTATTTCGTGAATCGGCAAACTGACTCATTGTCCCTATTCTTGAGAAGGGACGGGGTTCTCCTTCCCCTTACACCCCTTCTCCATACTGGAGAAAGGGTGTAATGGGACGGATTACCCCGTCCCAGAGCTTAAGCCAGGATTTCTAGTCAGGAATTCCACAGATACGTAGCATGAGAAGAGGTCTAATGGGTTGGGATCCCCCTCCCCTTTGCCTTAAAATTATAACTTTTACCCTCGTTAGCTGCCCAATCATGGTGCAAAATTCTACTTCTTTGACACCTCCACCCCGAGCCTAAAATATAGGTTACGTGAAGAAAATAGTCATAAAAGTGCTGGAAAGAACTGAGTGCCAGCAAGAATATCTAAGCAGGGCGCCACCACAAGTTGGCTTGGCACGTGTAAGCAAATTTTTGGCTTTTCAAACCCACCAGAGGGCCGGAAACAGCATTTCCCAAGGGTTCCAATCTGCATGTAGCCAGCATTGAATAGGGATCTCATGTGAGCAAGTTTGTCAATAATTGAGATAATTCTGATAATACATATCAGATGGTTTAAGATAATACATGACCCATAATGAATTATGCATCCACTTTACTTTATTCTTGGAACAGTTGGCAAATTATTGTTGAGTGAGGGGGGGGGGGTAGACTGAAGATACCTATAACTCCACTATTTTGGTATTGGTTGATAATGACCCATTTTAAGCTTGAAAACCAAAATGAAAATAAGAGGTAGCCGGGTAAATGCTCTTTGAAGCAACGAAACGACGCAGAACCCGATTTGAATTTTTTAGGGGAAATGTGAAACATTAGCAGTGAAACAATGTCTTTTGAAAAAAAAATTATTATATATTTTATAAACATTAATGTATTATTATTTGTAAATAAAAATGATGTACGTTTTAGTAGTAGAACTGACGTACTTTAAACGTTTATATGACAAAATATCGGTTATTATTGACAATAGCCTTAGTTGGCATTGACAACCAATAATTTTGTGTGTGTGTGTGTGGGGGGGGGGGGGATTTTCTTTATCAATTCAGCGTTAGGGTTGTATAAAATGCAAGAGCATTGTTTCCAGAATCTATTACACCGTTAATATGCATTGTTTCATTAACTGTTCGAGGAGGCGTATTGTCAATGCGTCCTGCTTGAAATAAATATACCGACCGTCAGTCTGCGGATCCCATATCCTTACCACATACTCATGTACTGCGTCTAAGCAACAGGCACATGTAACCTCGAATCAACGATTTCACACTTTTGTGGACACATTGTTTCAATTGTGTCGTAATCTAGTTCTTCTTAGTTTCCGATACACAGATTACATTTGGGAAGCCAATGTTTCCCCGTTCCCTCACACTCCGTCAACTTATCATCATCCCTACCTCTTCTCGTCTTTTTTTTTATTTTTTGCTCTTCTTTATTTTTCAACAGCATCCATCACGTCTCCAAAATTTCTGTGCCGGGGGGGGGGAGCACTCTTTCCCTGCCCCTGTTGGCTACGCCACTTTTCCTGCATCAACCAAATAGTCCACAAACACTGTCTACTGAAAGTACGTCAAAATCATTATTTTGCTCTTGCTGATGAGGAAAGTAAAAGTACAATATTACATTTGAACATTGAAAGAAAATAAAGAAAAGGTGAAGAAAAAAAAATTAAAAATAAATGACAGTAAAGAAACGTGAAGTTACAGCTTCTTTATGTGAAATGTAAGAACGTCAATTGAAAATCATTGAAAAAAAGAGCTTAGGAAGTGAATACTTTCTTAATTTTTCCATTGTTCTCGATCAAGCGAGTAGGTACTCTAGATGTAAGTGTCATGAAATTTTAGAAAGTAAATTTAGTGGAAAATTGGTATAATTACTGCGCTATTTTTAAAGTGAAATGTCATCTTAGCTATATGTTTCATCACGACATATGTCTCAGCCGAAGCTGCCATTAGCATGAAGTAAAAATATACTCAAAACACCAAAATATTAAAAAAAAAATAAAGGAAATGGATTTGTGATTTTGAAAATCGATTTTCGTGCACAGTTACCGCGTTCCAGCATCTTTAATCCACTTTTTGATGAGGACACATACGTCAACAATTGAAACAGTCATAATGCCAGATACGGTTATACCATTGTGAAGTCAGGACTGGCGAATTGTGGGTAATTCGTATGCAATGTTTGATCTGCTGTATAGTTGAAAATTATTCCTTCCTTATGGTAATGTCTCATGTGATTGGGTAATGGAGATGTCGATCTGTAAATTCATTTCGAAGAAATGTTATTGTCATGGTTCATTATTGATCAATATATTTGTGAAATATCAACTGGTAAATTAAAAATATTAATTCGTCATTTGCATATGATCTTTAAAGTATAGACCTCAACTTTTGAGAGACTCTATGAAATGTTTTCGTCCATTGCTCATCATTATGAAGCCTGCACAAAAAGAAAAAAAAAAGAAGAAGAAAAAAAAAAAAACTATGTGGTTGACGTGATTCTTATTAAAGATGTGATAAACAATGTATTTTTTGTGACATGTGTCTTGAAACGACAGAAAGTTACGCTCACATACGACTCGCATTAAAGGTGTTACTTGTGTTTTTTTTCCTGAAATTTACTATTCTTCCAAACCCTTCAAGTTTTCCTTCCCTTTCGATGGACGGATGGTTAGACGAAGAGGATCAACGTGTTGCATACAAACACACTTTTGTAAGTGTAATTTAATGATTCAATAGGGTGCTAATTCATGTGCACACAGCCAGTACAAGCCTGGGTTATGAATTCATGTTTTAACAGTTTCTTAAGCTATTGGATGTTAAGCTTGGCTAATTATGCATTTCCATAGTTTCACTATTCAAAAATCTTACGAATTCGATATCAACTATTGTTGTTACTTTACGTTGTTATCATTATCCTGTTTGTAAATAATGCTCGTTGAAAACTTTCTGATAATACCATGTAAAGGAACTGAATAAAAGATGGAAAAAAAAAATGTGCCGCTTTAATGTATTACGCATTAAGTATGAGACCTTCTAGTTTGACGGGACTGTTTTTTATCAAAAATGAAACGCGCGCTTCAGATCTGATTTTCTTTGGTTACATTGTTGAATTTTTGAGAAAGCATTACACCGAACCCCTTAAAAAGGGAAAACATTAATAAAATATCATTTGAATGACTTTCCAGAGGTTAGACCCTGGAATGATTTCATTCCGATCACATGACTCCTTGTGTGTCGTTGCTAGATTCTGTCTGGTGGCTCGAGATGAAACATGATGAGATAAGCAGTCTTCAAAAGATATTCCCAAAACATGAAATCCACGTCGGGATATTGTATTTTACCGATTATATTAATTTGATGTATACATTACAGTACAGACATTTTGATATGTTAGAGTTACATTTGATCCTTGTTAATGACAAAAAAAAAAGAAGGAGAGAAAAAACAGAAGAACAAAAGGATTAGAATGTAATGACGATAAGAGATACATACAGCATTTATGTCAGGAGTAGTGTGTGTGTGTGTTGCTATGGCGCCTTGACATGTAAATATCGAATCTCAAGAAACAGTATAATATGTGTGAACTTCATTTTAAGTTGGTTGTTTTAGATTGCAGTCAAAGTCATTTGAGGTCAACGGGTATAAAAATGTAAAAACTATGAGACTAGACGAGAAGTTGCTTTAAGTTCAAACTAGGCGTATTTGAACGACCTCAACTCATGTCTAATGTCGGAAAGTCAGTTGGGTGCAAGTGAAATGTTAGCATCTGGGTAACTCTGGAAGAAAGTCAACACTCCTCTTGAGTGGAAGCGGAAGTGATCCTCCTCATAACTTTGGGTCACTTCAGTGCACTGTCGTACAATGGTAGTTGTACTACCTTCTAGACATAAGTAAGTCAACTTTGTCAGGCCCTTGTACTTCTGGTCAGATCCCATCTGCACGACAAAAAACCTTCTGTCTTAAGTTGCTTATGACAATTTTGTTAATATCACTCATTAGTTTTATTTAATCATATCCCACGTGGTCGCAACGCTGCTCAGATTTTAAACGATCGGAGAAACAGTGCTGAAGTTATATACATTGCGGCCTTTTGCCCTCAGTCAGAATCATTGGCCCAGTTGCGCCCACTCAGCTGAATTTACTTGACAAATACATACCTGCATTTTCCGTGGTTATATTCGTAAGTTGGCATTTACCTTTCTGTTCACGCAGTCCATCCGATCGAATTTTGAACTCGAGATATGCTAAAACCTGTGAACCCAACGAAGGGTCCTATGGTTCATGTTGTTAACTTAGAGGAATAGCCGAATTAATTAAAATCGTTGGCATCTTTGCGTTCCATGATGCACTTTGAACAGAAGTATCCCTATCCTGAGATTTAATTTTTCACTCAGAAATATGGTAAAAACCTCAGCGCTTCCGAGTCTGGAACCCGACCGCGACTTTGCCCCAGAACCTTACTATGGGCCCCTGGATCCAACACGCAATACTCGTCCTCCGCACTAGTATTTTGCCCCAACAATTTCTATTGCCATTAAATTGTCCCCTCCATCTAACATCCCTGCGCCGCCACTGCCTCCAAGTGCTAATTGTTGACCGACCAACTTCTGTTAAAAGAAAGGTATATCCCCATGGATTAGTTTTTGTTAACAAGTGTAGGATAATAATAAAGTACACTCAGGGACTGAACAAAAACGCGATGGCATTTTGGGCCTAGCAAATTGCGTTTTTTTAAAGTTTATTGCGTATGTAATAAGTTGCGTTTGGAAAGTTTAATGCATTATATTTCCAAATTTACACAAATGTCAATTTTGTTACAAATGCTTAGAAAATTGCAACAAACCATAAAAACTGTGAAGTGCCTTGTAGCCATATCCATTTTACATACTTTGAACAAGGCTATAGAACTTAACACTGCAGTAATTATTATTTTACTTTCGGGCCGCGTTACATTATGTTGTTAATCCTTACGTCAATCAAGGCCCTCAATCATTTTATGTGTAAAGCAAGTAACAAGTTCATAGCCAATAATATGTGACTACCCATTTTGCATTACGATAGCGGCTAGTTTGCATTTTTTCTTTCATTTCGCAGAGTCTCTTACTTGTCCAACTTTTAGTTATATCCTAAGGGTGTTTCATTTGAATGGTATATCATGATAAAATTAAATTAAAAAAAAAATCATCATCCTTTTCTGTTGACAATTATTAGTGACGTCACCTGCTCGCACCAGGCTCATAACTACTGTATGTTTTGTTGGAAGCTATTGGGCTTAGTCGTGAACTCAGAGGCTAACTTGGTGGGAAACAATTAGGGAGCTTAGCTTTTATTAACCTATAAATATTAGGAAATACCTTTTGAGAAGAGTGGCACTATTGTTAACATGATGTAAAAATCAATGTAGCTAATCATGAAACTGAAACTAGTTTTTTATGCATGTGAATGTATTTAATTTTGAGCAATGGAGGCGAAAGTATCTGGAACCAGAGAAAACTCCTAACATTCTTCTAATGAATTTTTCGTGAACTCTACGTAGCGTGGGAAAGAATTAAGTCACGTCTGTGTGTACTATTAACTTTTAAATGCTATGAAACACCTTTTTGTCAGATGAGTGAATCAATAGTTAACATGCAATAAAAAAATAGTATATGGAATCATAAAACTACGTTGTTATCTACGTCCCTATATTACATTTGGGTAAAGTGGAGTTAGAAGTATGTTGAAGCTTGGAGAAGTTTTCCAGCATACAGTTTTGAGATATGACTAAAAAAACATATTTGCTTAGCAATTCAGTCACCAGTTTAAAGTAAAGAAAAATAAAAGAATAGCGTAATATTTTTAAAACAGTAACGTTTTGATATACAGTAAAACCCCGTTTATCCGAACACGTCGGGACCATACGTTGTTCGGATAACGGAAAAGTTCGGATAAACGGGGTTTCATGTTTATCGTTAATATGCTACCCCAAGTGAAGCATCATGCTTATTAATGAAGTGATATTAACCATTGTTACGTTGTCTCCGTGTTATTTCTTTGGTTTCGTATTAAAAAATAAACATTTATTGAAAATTCAAAGTGTTTCGTGTGTTCTTCTTAGACTGAACTTCCAAGGAGGATAAATTGAATGAGGGCAATGGATGTCCGTCTGGGTTGCGATACTTTTCTCGGCGGCAGGATAACACTTAGCCTACACACGGAATCCTAACATTATAAACCAAAAGCAACAGTAGCCTTCATTTTCAAAAAATGCGTTAAAATAACGAACATGCATATAAATTTGACCTCTACAAACGGTATAAACACTTGCCGACATGGAAAAGGGAGATGTCAAGTGAGAAGCATATGCCACTTAAAAACCCCGAAAGTCTAACCGCTATTACCGCTACTTGCGAATTCGGGCGGGCGCTAGCTACAACATTAACAATAACATTAGCAGTAACAGCGCGGTTATTTGCCTGGTACTGTTTGAAAGCTAGGCCTATCGAAATGCCGGAGTCTCGGTGGTAGAAAAATAACGTGCTCCGCTTAATTTTTTAGATAATGATTGGAATCAAACGTGGCAAGGGATAATTCGCCCATATGTCTTGAGTAGGCCTACGGCTCATTTTATTTGTTTGAATCGTTTGTTGTATCGCCTTAATTGGATATTCAGGAGATTTGAAAAGTTTGATCGACTTTATCAAAATGGCTTAATCGTTTCCGAAGTTTAACAAGGTTTAAGAAGCTTGCTATCTTTTACAAGCTCGTTAGGCCTAAGTGTTAATGGGGCTATCGGTTCCCTTGCCACAATGCATGAATGAATTCAAAGATATTGCCGAAAGATTTTCGAAGACGGGATTTATTTGTTTTGAATTTCAAGCTTTAAAGCTTGTTAATTTTCTCATCTGGGGCCATCAGTTCACTTTATTCTCACCTATTGCACCCAGATTTAAGTCTGATTGACATACTCCCACACGTATATTAATTCCAATCACTGTATTGTTAGGTGTAAAAAGAACAACTGTTGGGCAGCGCTAACGCTAGCGCGGGGCTTTGCATGAAAAGCCTAAGTTTCGTACACTTTGATAGGCTATTGTCAGTATGGACTTAGTGACGCTATTGTGATTCTACGCCGACAACGAAGAAAGAAAACACACGGAGAATTAGCTGGGTATTTCTGAATCATGTATTCATCCTCCGGCTTGGCGGTTTAAGTTGGTAGTAGAGATAAACATTAACAATAGCTGGTTTAACTACAGTACAGATCTTCGAGGATCGAAAAAAGTTGAACAGAGACGTAAAATGTTGTCAAATCTAGGCTGAAAGTTTACATTGCTTGTGTACGATGCCAGTTTTGCGAAACCGAACGGCCAGTTCGGATAAACGGGGTTTCGGATAAACGGGGTTCGGAGAAGCGGGGTTTTACTGTAGATAACTTGCAGAGGTCGCTAGTGGCCATTCGACCAGTTCTCCGATTTCATTTGAACGTATCATCAGTTTACAAAGGTTATGAAAACTGTCTGGATCAACTGTGAGTGACAATCAAATTTCTTTAAAAACCTGAAACAAAACATTTTGGAGAGTCAGTCAAATCGATTAAAAACTCAGATGGTAGAGTCTATTTCATCTGTCATCTTCGGAGATGAAGACTATTGCTAGAAATACCTTTTTGAGTTAAAGACATAAAAAGAGGTATATTCTTCAAGATTAAAGATTTTGGAACAATACTTTTCAGTGTAGTTTCTTCATAATGAACAGTAAACACACAACAGGAGAAAAAACAGACAGAGTAAAGTAATGTGACGAATAAACCATTTCCAGAAAGTGCTGAAAGCTTAAGGGTTTTGTTCTGTTGGATGTTACAGAATTCCCCTAACCAGTGGCGTCTCAACCGAGGGAGGGTCTTGGTTCTTAGCTCAATGAAAAAAGTCCGCTGGTTAAATCTATGCTCATCCCCCATATATCTGTCAAGTGCTTCAGTAATAAGTGAAAGAGGTGGTATAACTTATTATGATTCTTGCATCATCTCAACCCATCTGATACGCATTACCATTTTCCCTAAACTTAATGAGATCCCTATTTCAAGGTTGGGTATATGCAATTTTGAACACCGGGACAGTGCTCTTTCCGGTGATCTTGAATTTTGTAAAGCCAAAACATTTTTGTGCGACCTGCGCCAACTGATGGTGGCGGTCCGCTAGAATAGTCCTGCAGGCATTCATGCTCCCCCCGAATATCTACTTTGTTCCCAAACGCCTCCTTTTGACCCGGTCTAGTTAACCCCTGCTGGTTTTATATTCTTGTTTTTTGGTAACCTTGCTAACAGCTTCTTCAAAAACCACTGCATCCATAATCATATTATCATTACAATCGGTAAACCTTGGAAATGATTCATGAATATGTATGTGCATATTGACATCACAATAAAACTAACGCAAGACAACAAAAAAAAAAAAAAAAGAAAAACCCGACAAAGATGAAGAATAACGAAGAACAAAGAACAGGAAACAGCTTTACAACAATCACCTGTTTATTTTAACAGTTCCAAATTTCGATCGTTCGCCAGCATGGCGCATTTCATTTTATTGATATAACCAACTACTTTATTTCGTTTCCAGCGATAAAGCTACTCAGGATGTCTTCTATTATAAGATATGCGTTTTGCATTTCTCATTTATTTGTTGATAAATCTCATTAAAATGTCACTTCAGGTCCGAATAAACTGTAAAGATGTCTTCATCTTTTTTGTTTTCTGACCAATATACTCGAGATTCTTCAAGTCATGCTGTTACAAACAGTTTTATCTGCGTGCATATTTACTAAAGGACTAATATTCCCACTGGGTAGTTAAAACACTAATAGGGAACTTTCGAGAATGAACAACTTTATCTTTTCTTTGAGTCACAGTGATGCGGTTACCAAACCTCCCGGTAATGTACCTAATCAGAGAAGATAAGAATCGATGTCAGAAATGTGATGAGTTATGATTGGCTGGTTATTACTTGCAAATCGGTAATTACTTTGGATCTATTCGATCTTCACCCCTGGATATACAATCGAACAAATAACAGAACACTTTTTGAGTTTTGACTATAGGCTTTGTATATGTAGGTCTTTTTTCAGCTGAATGGAAAAGGGGCTAGTTCATTTTCAAGCCTCTTGAAGAGAGGTTAATTCATGAATTAATAATGATGAATTTACATTCACATGAATGTTTGTATAAATATTTTATCATCAATTTCTCCCTGGATTATTGCATTTCCATGATAGTTTGAACTAAGTATACCATTTAAGTTTGCAAGCGTTAAAATCGCTTATATCCACAAGCTAACATTGATGAGTAACTCTTGAACTACGACTCCACCATACACTGGCTTCTAACGAAGGTTACGATCTATAGCCACCAATGGTGTTTTCTACGCAATAACATACAAGAGATCCTATGTCACTGCGAGTTTTCGCATCTTCGCCTAAATTAGAAGTTGATATAGCCTAAGTTATATCAAAAATATAGCCTGAATACTTTTAATAAACACCCATTTTAGAGAAGTAAAACATTAGGAATCAACATAAAAAGGGGCCAAGTATTACACTCAAATATTCTTAACTGTTTGTTTTCAATTTTTAAGAAGAATAAGTGGTGTACGGATAACACCTATGGGCTCGGACTGTGGTATGTTGAGATCCCCGACCAAAGGTACCCACTTACTCGATACACTGTGAGCTGCACCTATTTGCACAGGAAGGCCCATTTTACTGTTAAAGTAAATTCATACAATACGGAGCAAGATCATAAACATATTTGTACTTGGTACGGAATACGGACATATACGGATCTAGTGATTATTGACTCCTTGACTGATCCCCTTTAACTCTGACTGAATCAAAAACAATTTATACCCTGAATGATACAGACAGGAGAGGGGCGGGGGGCTTTGAGCCGAGGAGTCTGGGGGAGAGGGCTCATAGTGACACCCCCTGACAAAATGCTGGGAATAGGTTTGCCGTTTCGTGATCCACTGCAGGAATTTATTCTTGCTGATAGTTTACTGTATTGGTTATGAGGTTATAACTAACATTGTTTTTAGGAAGACAAGGTGGTAACGCTACAGAATTTTAAATGTCACTTTTCGAGGTAATTGTTATACCATATGTGTTACATTCTATGTTACAAGAAAATCGGTTATTTGTGGTTGCATTTCCTCCGTAAAGAAGAAAATGTGCTTACAAAAAGAAGAAAAAAAGAAAAAAAAAGATAAAAAGGCAACAACAAAACGGCTTACTGTCCGCGAATGTTCCTGGGCCAGGTTCGCTCTAGGAGTTTCATGGTTAATGCCACGGATGGACGTGTATGACCAGGGACGTTCCTGGTATGACAAGCCTAATGTGCAGTAACTACAAAATTCAGGTTTATCGGTCGATAATTTAAGTGAATCAGAAGTACTTAGATTAAACCTGGATTCACAATCCAAGAGTTTCGTAGATAATCAGTTGATCAGTTTATCAGCTGTTGATAATTCTGGTTTACTGGTCCATAATCCAGGTTTTTCCAATCAATTATGATAATGCAGATTTTACATGTTGGTAAACCTCTATATATGAAAATAATTCCCATGACATATGTTTATCAAATTGGTCACGGCACAGGTGGACTAATATTTGGATACCACAAGGGGAATGAAAAATGAAACTCTTGCCACGGAAGTCCGAAGAGTCTGTAAATTTAAGTAAAAGCTTATTTTGTTTTACACATTCAATAAAGACAAAATTTCCCCCCATTCAACAAAGACAAAATTTCCCCCCATTCAACAAAGACAAAAAGGCCCCCCATTCCCCCCCCCCTTAAAGTATTACTTTGCTACGATAACACGGGACATGGGGTTGCATTTCGACTCGAATTTCTCCAGTATTTATCAAACCACCCCATAAATTTGGAATAAAAGTTGTAACAACCTACAAACAATATCATATTGTTTTCAGTGTATAACTACACCGTAACCAACGGCATTACATTTTACACAGAAATACCCCGACCTCAATTTTCTAGTAACCCTAGATTACAGGGTAAAACATGATGTGCTCACAATTACTTCTTTCTGTAGGAACTTATATTGACGCTGGGTGAGGGACGCGAGAAGACAAAAATGGTTTAACTTCTAAACTTAATAATATACAGTCTGACCAAGTGCCTGAAGTGTAAGGCCCTCAACAGCACTCAAAACTTCTCCTGAATATTCAAGTGGCTACATGACGACCAAATTCCCTCACAGGGACGCATCCACCTCGTTGTAAGATCTTAAAGCAACTATTTCTTAAACTGCAAATGAACATGCAGGCATGTTCAATTGATTACGTAATGAATATGTAGAGCAGGGCAGGTATGTATACTCCATGGTTTTTACTCCAGCTAATCCTCCCATGAAAACATACATGTTTATCCCTTCTCTAGAGGTACCTACCCTAACCATTATGGTATATCTGGATATCACGTCATGTTCTATCATGTGGAAAAGGTCTTCTCGAGGCATGATTTTAGCACATTACAGAAATTCTATGAGGACGTGGTGTTACTCTCAGAAGAAGATGAATATTCAAAAGGAAACAACAAAGTAAAATATTCTTAGCATCAGAACATATGTGCGACACCTCGTGACCTGTGTAAATAGAATATAGCTTCAAAGGAAAAGTACAAAGTAAAATAGTTTCCACTAAAACAACTCTGTGACAGCTAACAGTAAGTTAGGCTCTTAATTAGTATAGGCTTGGTATACGTAGGATGTGGCCTTGCGGTTGTTTTACAGCGGTTTGTATTATATACAGAGCGTCTATAGTCTATAGGGGACACACCACGCACAGCTGTGTGCGATACACGGAAGTAAACGATTGTTATGCTTGCATGTATACTGTTGCGAGTTTGACCAACTGAAGTCATTTCTTGTAAAACTATAAAATACACAGGTGACCAAGAAACTTTCTCAGTAAGTCATACCGCAACCAAAATTTGCCAAGAAATCTGTTTTCGTCTGCGAGATTCTGTCAATAGAACGAGGTCAATTATAGAGCAAACCACTCAACGTGAAATACTGAACGAAAGAAGAATCGCCTATCGGAATAAGAGGCGTGCAATTCCGGACATTTACCGATATGAAACCGAACCCTCACACAAACGCGTCCAACTGCATCTGACTGATCTGACACATTGCTGAAGATACGACACTTACTCTAAGTTAAATCATGAACTAAGTTCACATTACTACGCAATGATACCAAAGGGAGCTTTAAGCACTGCGAAAATACCGTCCAAGATATACCTTGTCGGTGTGAGGTAACTTTATGACCATACCAGCTCAATCAAACAGTACATCATAATTAGCGGCAACGCAAGCATTTTTTTTTTAAAATCAGCAGGCATTTTTAGTGGTTTCTGTCGTGACATGTGCTTCAATGAACTGCCATTCCGTAGCAATATATTGCCGACATCTCACTGAAATAATTAGAATGTCGTCGTGAAAGCTACGAAACAGAAGAAAATACGTCCTGACGACAAGGCCTGGACGCAACTTTTACACAAACGGCGGATGCGGCGCATTCAGATTTCAGAAAAAAAGAATTATCATTTTTTTCTAGGGGGGGGGGGGGGGGGTGAGCGGTTGTGTCTAGAACTGACATCCAGTTTCCGGATATCGCGGTTAGTGAGATGGCAGCCGTGACACTTTCAACGGAGCATGAAGTTTAACGACTCCTCTTTGAAGAAACATTGATTATAAACACCAGACAGACAGACATACACACAGACAATCATGTGAATGTTTAAAAGAATACTTACCAGTGATTCTGCTCAATCCGAGTATAAATGATCCACAGTGGAGTACCCAGCATTTTCAACAGGGGCACGGAAGGGGGGGGGGGGCTGAATCACGAACTCTTCCTAAGAGCAAAAGTTCTGAATTTCGATTCTTTATAATACTAACATACACATAAATATAAACCTGTACTTTCCAAATATTTTCCACGAAGGGGTGTTGAGAGTGAGGGGGGGGGGGGGGAACACCTGGGTATAGCTTTGTCGGGTGAAGTGCGGCACGTACCCCTCACGTCCCCCGTGGCAAGGCTATTGATAAACCATAAACCTACATCCTTTACAAATTATACGACCGTTGCAACTACTCAAATAGTTGTTAATCGACAGACAACACAGCTACAACATTAATTTCAGCTTTACCAGCGGCCTTAACGTTAGATGCATTAGGCAATTTAGTTGTGGCTTCATATCTGATGACTGTTAAGGTTACTGATTAACTGGAAAGTTCTTATTAGGGCTGCTACTAGGGCTCTCTGGTGTAATTCATTACATTTGTACGATACACTTATACGGTTTCCTTCGGAGAAGAGTGAACAGGACAATGTGTTATCTTACTTTTCATTTAAAAGGCAAATGGGGTCAAAGTCAAACATTTGAAATAAATATTTTCACACTTTTCACCCACAATTAAGAAAAGTAAGTAACCACATAATATCAGATGACAAAGAAGACGAAAAGCAAAACTAATTGGTCGCTAAAAACAAAACCCACCTTGTAAACATGCAAAGGAATCATCATTGTCTGGACTTGTTTCCAGTCTACCACTTGGGGTCATAACATTTCCAAATTTAGTGTACATAGTTCCTCAATTGTCACATCTTAAACGCATAAGAACTTAAAGCTTGCCTTTTTTCTGTTTGACCTTTTTAAATGAAGATCATCGAAAGAATTACCTTTGCGATTATATAACCACATTTATCATTATATACAAGCAACTAAGTCAACAAGCGATTACCTGTTTCATCGCAATGTACCACTACCGTTCCATCCAATTTAGGGGATGCTGTTCACCCGTTCACTTGGACTTGATCAAGTTGCCAACAAGAATGGAGAAAGTATCGACACATCTTCCCACTTATTGTCCCACGTGATCACTGTCAGATGTAACATTGATATGTACCATTAGGCATACAGCTGCAAAATTCCAATTTGTATGCACAGTAAACGAATTAAAGACAACCGACGTCTGATATCGCGATTTCGGTCAAGTATGCGTGCGAAATTCCCTATATACCATTCTTTCTTTTTCACTGATTGACAATGTTATCTTACAGGGAGAAATATCAGTGCATCCCCCCAAAAAAGAGAAGAGAAAAAAAAAGGTGATATAAGCTTCATTGCTGTGTCTCTGCTCAAATTATTCACCGCCAATCTGCCAACAAATTGTGACGAACCTGCCAATCAGGATTACAGTAATTTAGGATAAAAATATTCAGTAAAAATCCCACGTGATTTGCATATTTTAAGACTAACCTGTACTTTTGTTGTTAACCTGCGTCTCGACGTCACTTAATGTCATCCTCTTCAGTCATACCCTAAAAGCGACCAAATTCAAGTGCGCTAAATGATAAGCACTATCTCACTTCAGATTTCAAGCACCGTGTACCTCCATTTTTCTAAACAGTTGAAGTAAAACGCCCTCTGTAGTGTTAATCTACCGTTTGTCCTCTGCTAGTCACATTTGCAGACGACTACAAACAGATTTAGTCGTAAATTATTGTTGCCCACGCCGCGGTGGATCAGCTTTCGGAGCTGTGTCTATACTTCACCTCTTCACAGGTATCAAAATAGCAGCGTTTTGAATTTGACTTCGGGATATTTGGTATCTACCAGTGTCGACGCCCTCTACTTTATATTATATTCTGTCTGAGGGGGAACTGCAGCTGATCTTCAGGATTCGGCATATAAAGGATACATTCTACCATTCCGAGACCAGAGACTAAAACGCCACTGACAGATTAGAGTTGTAGTGATCAATTGTAAATGATGTTTATAGTAAACACAGGTTCGTCTTGGAGGATGTTTCCAATCGAAACTTGAAGAGTCACGTAAACAGAAGAAAATTTTGAAACAGTGCATTTTAAAAGTTTGGTGGATTTGCAATCGACAACTCCTCTCAATAGCGTATTTTTAAATTACTTTCTTTATTTAGTTTTGCATTTCCTATAGGCAGACCATCGCCAACGAACGTTTTAACCTATGGAACAGGTAATCAAGGCATGATGTTTCCTGTTATTCATTTTAAAAGGATTACGTTCGATCGAAGGAAAATAATTTTGGAGAAATGTTCTTTTACATTCTTGGAATGATTAATGCATCTACGATATTCGCATAAGTCTTAATTTGCTACAAAATGGATAAATTATAATTCTACACAACTTTCAAATATTCAAGGACAGAGAAAATAATGGTGAGTGCCGTCACCGGGTGTTTTATGCGACTATCTTTTCTGTTGTAGGAAGTGTACATGAGAACACTTCCGAACTTGACTACAACTTCTAAAAGGTTTTTTAATGTAGCTTCGTTTACACCAATTTAACACATCGATGGAAAAATGCGACATGGTTTTCAATGAACTGCTGAAGGAAAAGAAAAACCACATATCACTTTGGTATGTGCATTCGAGGACTTTTGGATGTTTTTCAGTCGTATTTACAAATGTCTTATTTGTATTATGAGAGTGTGCCTTTGTGAGCATTTTATATGTTGATGTAAAAATCTTAATAAGTATAAGTCTGATAAAAGCAAGTGGCGCGAAATTTATTCATTTGATAAATTTATACAAGACAGTGAAATTTTCTATTTGAGAATTATCGTGTTACATTTCAAAGGGAATAGTCGAAATTAAAAGTGACCTAAAAATGACGACTGCTATAAGAGAAATGTGAGAATTTTGTAACACAACAATATCAGGATATCGTCTGCAGTTATAGACCCACTTCTGACACCAGTTTACTTCAAATCAAGGGGCAGGATGGACAACTGCGATGTGGGTGTTGTCAATTCCAGCTTAGTTGAAGATGAAAGTGAAGATACTGGAAATTCCGTGGGAAAAGTAATCTCTGTGGTATGCATCTATTTAATTGTGGTGGTGCTTACCATTTTAGGAAACCTCCTGGTTATTTTAGCTTACAAATCTGAGCGAAATATTCGCAGGTCAGTGGGGAATATATTTATCGTAAATCTAGCTGTGGTAGGACTTATCGTTGGATCTTGCTTTCTAACCATTAATTGCATTTGGCTGATAACCGATGAGTGGATATTCGGTGAATACCCTTGTAAAGTCTGGTTGGTGGTAGATTACACGACCAGTTACATGCTGGTAGTCAGTATGATCTATATCAGTCTCGACAGATTACTGCAGATCAAACTGGGTATGAGCTACTACAAGTTTCAGACTCCGTTTCGCGCCAAAGCAATGATAGGGCTGGCGTGGATGGTTATGTTGCTTTACTACAGTGTGGTGATATTCGGATGGTCTTACTTCACCTCCAAGAGCGTCATTGATTACAGCGTAACCTGCGAGATGGAGACGATGTGTAGTCAACGATACAACCTGGCGATGGTGTTCTTCGAATTTCTTTTTCCATTTATGGTGTTACTGGTTTTGAATATTCGAGTATTCTGGGAGATTCGTTTGAGAGCAAAAGGTCTCGTCGTATCCCAGTCTTTTACAGATAATGGAACTGTTGAAACTAGCACCAGCCACCAGACGACTACGTCACAGGCAATATATATTGAAAATGCCAGGGACGCCAAACCTGATCAAAGGTCCAAAATCTGGAAATATGTTCCTCTTAAAAAAATTGGAGAATCAAAGAAACTGAAGGACCGCTGCTCACCCGTGAAAGAGAATGACGCCTTGCCAGGAGACGAAAATAAGCAGAATAAACAGAAAACAAATACCTGTATACAAGATAGTAAACAAGACCCAGAGACTGATAAATCGATTAAACGTGCTCAGAATCGCTTGACAGCAAGACATAAAAGAGAGGTCCGACACTGCATCAAGGCAGGGGTAACTCTAGCGTGTTTAGTGGGTGTCTTTGTAGTGTGTTGGTTGCCTATTACTCTACTTTCTGCTTTTTTCTCCTCCAATAAAATCTCTGAATTGTGGTGGGAAGTCGCAAACAATTTGTTATGGTGTAATGCGACCCTCAACCCAATATTGTACGCACTCACCAACGTGCATTTCAGAAATGCGTTCAAAAAATTTACTCCGATTCGGAAATTTAGCAACAGAAATGGTTGACGTATTTACTACTGCAGATGAAAGAATCACATGTAAGTATAGTATCATAAACATCGTGGGTTTATTACGTTACTTTTAATGCTGCAAGAGCACCGGTAAGACATGAGGTACAAAAAGACACAGAAAGCAAGAGTTTTGCACATGCAAACATTCAAATAAGTATACATTCTGTACAAATGTCCTTTTTCGATATTACTTTTACCTTATTCGTGCCAGTTCTATGCCTAAATTTATCCTCAGGTATATGAAAACCATTTTGTCATTTGTTAATGTTGATCGATAATAAGAATTAAAGTAAACGGTACTTCCAAAAATATAAAACGTTAGGGGTCAACCGACATGTTTTTTTTTTTTGGTCTGTCGATCCGATGCTTTTATCACAAAACATTGATCAATATACTCGATCCTACAAGATATTTGTGCTACACAGAGTGTTCGTCTCTGTACCTGTAGTCTGTGCAATGGTCTCATCATGGTAACAAAATCAGGCAAAATTTACAGGTATTAGACAAAAAGAGCCGCCATGGCGATTGATAAAAGAGCTCCATCACGGTGGACATATTCAACTAATGTTTTGTACACTTTCACACGGGAATGAACCACGTGGGTCATCTCTTGATTACTATCCTGGCTTAGGGATTAATACGCTAAATTTCGCAATGTCCGATGTTGGTCCGATGTTTTTCCGATAGTGGTAAACATCGAACCGGTCCATATATATGTGATCCGATTACCGGTTGATTACGATAAGAGTATAAGAGGAGATCAAAAGAAAATTACACAGAATCTTACAACTGGAATACGACTGAAAAATAAAAAATCGATATTAGAAGAATTTCGATCAAAGAAATGCGATAACTCGTATATTGATTGTCAAAAACACATTGACAATTTTTCTATCTTATATCAGTTGAAATTCTTTGCCTGCACGTATTTGAAATATGCAAAAGACATGTAAAGTCACGATATGTATTATTATTTACCTTAAAAAATATTTTGCTGTAAAAAATATACACAATATTTAATGTAGAAAATGAGGATGTACTAAAAATGTCAGAATGTTGTGATAGCATTAAAATACGTGAAAAGCCACGCACAACATCTTTATGTGCATATTGCAGCTGACATCCACGTTGTAGTATATACCCTGCAATGAGTTTGAGGGTGAAAGTAATGACAGGTGAGTGATTACACCTTAATGCTTGCATTGGTCAATAATTGGTGAGCGAAGGCAGCGTAGGGATGACTATGTCATCAGAATTGTGAATTCCTTTCAATCGGAAGATGAGCTATTTCTTTGTTTGGTTTAGAATGTAAGACAGCGACATTTATCTGTCAACTTAAGTACATGGTTTGACCAACAAGGCAACAGCCATCTTGTTTTATTAAGTGCAGCTAACGTGTTACATCATGTAATATTTAACGGGAGAGGTGTACTGCGAACATTTAATTGAGCATGAACGCAAGAGTTGAAAGACAACTCGCATATGATGTGGGAGCGCTATGACTCCGTCTTGAAAGGCAAAGAAAGATTCTGGAATTCGTGTACTTTTCATCATACCAGTGTATTCCCTTTTTAAGTCCATGTTAATGTACACTACGTTTTATTGTTTACTGCAGTTTGGTGATTTCCTCACAAGCCTGCTTAGTGCTTACATATCTCATTGGAATGTATTTCACGATTACGTGATTCTTGGATTCGGACAGTTCTCAGTGAAATGAACTCTCTTTGTGATGAAACTATTTCCAATTTAGAGGAGAGAAGCTGTTTTGTGAGATAAATAGTTTCTAGACATAGCGAGAAGGAGCCATAAACATTCTGTAGGTGGGTAGTGGGTAGTAGGTTCTCGTGAGTGATAGTGGCAGATTAAATACGTTTTAAGTCACCATGATGGGAAATGTCACAAAATTTGCTAGAAATCTTATTTGATCACTATAATCATATTAGAGTTTAGACACTTTATGTAGATGTACTATGTAAGAGACACAAAAATCGTTCTGTAGGTTTCGAGAAAACTCACCCTCTCTTAAACTTTGAAGCCTAAGTACTCTAATGTGGAAGAACTTCAAAATCACACACGCAAACGCATAATACGACAAAGAAAGGCGAACGTTTCATTTAGCTCAGCTCAAATAACATAATTTTCAACGTCTTGAGAAAAGGTTCCCCTATGTGTGATTATAATCCTGTGAGATGAACTTTGAGAAAAAAAAAATGTTATAGCTTGGGATATTTTATAAAGAAGTAAATAATTGTGACTGAAGCAATTATTTCATTTCAAATTTGCCTTTCAAGAGCAAGTTACGTAAAAAAAGGTAAAAGATCACGGGCTTGAAATATTTCTATTCTTTAGACTATATTGTTATCTACACAAATCAATGAGTCTGTTTGAAGTTATCCTAAGAAGTAATCAGTTAATTCAATTGCAAAAGTAGCTCAGATGTTTAAACAATATCGAAGTGCCATTCTTTGTATGTTAGGAAAGTGCCTAGGGCTATTTGCAGCATTACAAGTGAAACTGTGAGACAAATATTTCCTTACGTTTAATGCAAATATTATATCAAAATTTGTGTAGACACTATATGCCAAAAAAAGATATGCCATATTGGTAAAATTCTTTGTCTCACTTTTTTAAGTATATATTTAAGCATGCAAGACAAAAAAGAGATAATATAATGTTCAAAGTCAGGTTATTCTGATACTGTATTTTTCAGTCTTTTATTCAGGATGATTATGTGGCATACTAATGCCTGTCTGTCACTTCCTGCGAGGTGCATGTGTATCTGTGTGTCCCCTTGAAAATGCAGTCTTCTCTCTGCTAGCCTGTCTATCACTCTTGTCTCTTCTTCTTTAGATGACTGTATGATGTGAACTTGTTTCTCTGTTTGTCTGTCAACCTCTTCGTGTCTGTCCCCCTTAATGTACGTCTGCCTATCAGCCTAAAATGCAGTCCTCTTTTCACTTGTCATCTGACACTCTGTCTCTCCTCTGTGTCCATGTCTGTCTAAATTAAATATGCTTCACTATTTATTGGTCTGTGTCTGTTGCCCAAAGTGTGTGTCTACATTATTGTCTGTATTATATATAATCCTCTTTCTTCTTGTCTGTCTGCTATCTCCCTCTATGTCTGTCTGTCTTGCAGCCTGTCTCTTTACCTCTTGACTGTCTATATATTTTCCAGTCTCTCGACCCTGCCTGCGCTCATTTCTCTAACCTAACATATGATTTAATGTGTGTGATCTTAACTGATATTTAGAACGACATGCTACGTCCAGTCCATGTCAAAGTGTGGCCATGTTTTAATGTTGTACACATTTTAGTAAATGGAACCTTTCTAATGAATCCATGAATGATGGTCTACTACTACTACTACTACTACTACTACTACTACTACTACTACTACTACTACTACTACTACTACTACTACTACTACTACTACTACTACTACTACTACTACTACTACTACTACTACTACTACTACTACTACTACTACCCCTAGTGCTATTACTGCACATGTAATAAATGGAACCTTTTTAATGAATCGCTTAAGGATTCCATGAATGATGAACTACTACTACTACTGCTACTACTATTGCTTCTACTAGTGCTACTACTACCACTACCACCACTACTACTACTACTGCTACTACTACTACTACTGCGACTGCTACTACTACTACTAGTACTACATTTACCTCCACCACTACTACTGCTACCTCTACTTCTGCTACTACTACTTCTAATACTATTATTACTACCACTACTACTGCCTCTAGCACTACTACAACTACCACTGCTACTCCCTCTAAATGCACTACTACTGCTTCTGGTCATACTCCAACCACTACCTCTGCCAACTTCTACTATTGCAACTTCTACTATTTCCGCTGCTAATACTACTACTACTACTTCTACTACTAACACTACCACTGATTTTGCTAGACTTACTTTTACTACTTACAATTTTACTGCTACTTATGTTACCAATACCGCAACTAGTACTGCACCTAGTACTAAAATACTACTGATACTTCAAGCCAGAATAGATGTGAATGAAAATGAAAATAAAATAGAAAACGAATAAAAGAATTTTCACTTAAATTTGTCAAATGTGATAGGAACATAAAACCACTACTCAGTCAACTTTAAACATATTGAATAGTACGGTGTACACTCTATAATATATGGAATAGTATGGTGCATATTCCCAAAGGTAACGTAGATTTACGTAACAGCGTTATTGATTATTCTCCATCGCATATGACACTTATTGATCTTTATAATGTTTCGGGAGATGCCAGTTCACAGACAATTAGTTCACAATTCTATTTAGTCAGTTTATGAATTGACTATTTCAATATCCAAATAGGATACATTACTAACGTTTGCTTGCGAACGCGACTTTGTCATGGAGGATCGATTTGACATGTTTTTTTTTTTATCGTTAATGTGATTTTTACACACTGAAAAAATACACAAGGTAGCTTATACAACGACATCTCATTAGAGCCCGTGACTCTCTAATGAGAGGGTGTGCTACTTCCTCGATTGGATTTTGAAGAACGTGTGATCATGCGAAATGATTGGAAAGTAAAGGCAAATCTAAGAAAAGACACTCCTAAAAAATTTTCTGTCGCAAACTGAAGAGTGGAGTCACAGATATGCGACATATTTGAGTCATTTTTATTTAAAGTTGCTCTACCAAGTCTGGTGAACAAGATATAGGCCAACCTATATTCACTTTTATGGCACCACCCAGCTGTAAAATGATATCATATCTGGTCCAACATGTATATCAACACATCACAACGAGTACCGCAAAATAAATTGGTAGCCGCCGTTACCTTAACATTCCCATTCTCGCGTGAGAAAATGGAAGTTTAAAGTTATTTTACTTCAATCTGAATATTCGGTTAGGGCAAACTGTTTGCTCAATGTGGAGGTGATTACACTTGAAAAAATACAAAAAGACGACAAAGGCATCAATAATTGCCACGAGTAAAAAAAATAGCGTTCTGCACGTTAAATCACTGAAATTGAACTCGCCCTTGATTGTCTGCCTTTTAATGTTTTTGAACTTACAGTATTCGCATAAAAACCGCTAAGTGAACCTGAAGGTCACAATTATGCTGAAATCCAATTTGCAATCGCACGGAGTATATTTAATAAGGAATTGGCAGTACAGTAGTGTAGACATCCCGTACACGAGTTTTGTGAAAGGCAATACATGTCCATTCACTTGCTCTGCCACATAATTCACGTCTCAATATGTCCTAGTAGATATAATGAAGAGCTACGTTTCTTTTCTTTTCTTTTGCGAACTACACATATATAGGTGCGAATAGTATTGCTCATTCACGGCATTTCTGCTTCCTCGGCAAAGCAGCGTGAAAAGTCGGGTCAACAATCGAACGTCAAAAGGACTTCCCTGGACAGCGTGAGAATTGAAGAGAAAAGAAAAAAACTCGTAAAGAACGAAGCAAGCAAACGTACCAAGGAAGGGGAGAAGTTTAGTGACAGTTGCTAGTATGAATTAATGATGGTAGAAGTAGATATTGCCATGAAACGGATGTTATGTAGGAATGGTATGACAAAAATATGATGTTATGATTTGTGTCTGTCACTAGATGATGGTGTCGGGTGAGTCAGTGTCACATAATAAATGGAGGAGAGAAGACCATATTGAAGTGGAAGGTGACCCAAGCAGATATCGTGATCAGCTGATATCTTGGAATGGTGTTATGATAATACCCAGGTACGAGAACGGATCTGTCTCATATAGTGATTGATTAACATTTTAATCATGGCTAGATGGTAATCTCAAGATGGCTGGATGATGTCATGATGTTGGGTAATCTCAACACTTCATAATAGTCATGGCTGGGTTATGGCATGATGTTTGTCACCGTTGGTTGGTAACTGTGTCTCGATGGTGGTTACGATGCTGGGTAATCTCGCCATTGAATAATAGCCATTGTTACTCTGGTGTTATAATGACGGGTAATATCATCAGTGGATGATGACCATGGTTAGATGGTGTCATTAGTGGTGTTGCCATTGGATGATAACCATTCCATGGTGATGTCCATGATGTTGGGTCATGTCAAGATTGGGTGGTAACCATGAACGGACAAATTCTTAAGTTGGGAGATCTAACCAGAGGTTGGTAACCATGGCTGGATAATTTAGTGATACTAAGTGATCACATCAATGGATAGTAACCATGGCTACTTGTCATGATGATGGGTGATCTCGCCAGTGACTGGTAACCATTGCTTTGTAGTGTCATTATGTTGGGTGATCTCAAGTTTCTCACCAGTGACTGGTAACCATTGCTGGTTAGTGTCATTATGTTGGGTGATCTCAAGTTTCTCACCAGTGACTGGTAACCATTGCTGGTTAGTGTCATTATGTTGGGTGATCTCAAGTTTCTCACCAATGACTGGTAACCATTGCTTTGTAGTGTCATTATGTTGGGTGATCTCAAGTTTCTCACCAGTGACTGGTAACCATTGCTGGTTAGTGTCATTATGTTGGGTGATCTCACGTTTCTCACCAGTGACTTGTAACCATTGCTGGTTAGTGTCATTATGTTGGGTGATCTCAACAGTGTATAGCACACATGGTTGGATGGTGTAAAATGGTCTCTGGAAAAAAATCTATTTGAGCAACCCAACGGTAAATCATATTGTCAGTTTACCTCTTCCCCCCCAAAATATTCACTAATTACGACAAATGAAAATAGTTAACGAATTTTGATATGATATCCTTATATTCCCAATGAGGTTTCGAAATTGTAGCCTGTACGGAGACCTTTTGGAAGAAATCAATACACGTTGACTGTTGTAATCTACCAATAGTACGGTATTACATGTTGTATTAAAAATGAGGTCAAATTAACTCTCTTCTGCTAATGATAGGCGAAGTCATGAAAGGACGGCCCCAGGCAGCTCACAAATTAAGTTTTATCACATTGACAAAATGTTCTTCAAACAGAAGAAGCTTAGACGAGACTAACTAAAACGAGACGCTTTGCACGCTCATGTTTTTTTTTCCCCATATGAATTGATACACATTACAGAAACCTACGCATTTGCTGAAATGACTAAAATACTGAATTGTATGCATCAATCACTTGTTCCTATCATCCCCCAAGTATTGAATGTCAGTATACCTTGGTAACACCATGCTGTATTGATATTTAATAAACTCATACAAACTGAATCAATCTTGAGTATATATGTACCAGCGGAAGAAGAGATCAAGTAACAAATTAAGTAGAGCGTGAAATCGATTCAGAATACTAATTTTCTTTTTAATATTTGATTATTTCTTTTTCCTGTAAAATTCCTGTCCATATGTCATTTATGTTCCTTTAGAAAGTTCATAGATCTTCATGATGTATTTGGTTCATTTTGTTGCTATAGCAATTGGTTAATCTGCACACGTTTCACCAGTACGGAATTTCTGTCGAGAGAACTGTTGCTGTCTGATCACAGTGAATCCATAACTTCCTCTACCCTTACATATATATGCCTACAGTGGACTCACAAAGTAGAATATTCGTAATATTTTCCAACGCAATTGTTGATCATTGACTATATTAATGTGAACCTATACATACCACGAATTAAGATTGCATATGGCATACTTCACAACAATAACATATTTAATATCTTTTAGTAACTTTAAGCTACAAAAAAATCACAACCATTTTGGCTTCAAGATAGAATTAGTAAATTCATACTTGGGCGATAAATTTCCACCGATCTCTAACTCTTTTCTGTCGTTCAGACAATGTGGTTGCAGTTAGATGGTGTGTCCGTAATCATATATCCACCGTTTGATGGTGCGTATTCTTCTGAATCACCATGTCCAAAGAAACACAAAAAGTGAAAACCCTGTACCTGCACTTTCGTTGTAATTTTAAACATTTGAAGTCCCCCTCATGAATGCATTGCAGAATAAACAGAGTGATGGTTTTCTCTAAAATAAATTGGAGTTGCCATCTTAATATTTGAATAAGCAATGTTAATATCAAACACATCCGCAATTAATTTTCATTTTGGAATAGACTTCTTTCGATTCTATGTTAACGTTGTGTTCGGATATCGCATCATTTATATTGATGATTTCATAAAAATATACAATACTGTCACATTATCTACTCGACTTTCAAACAGCTCTAAATTAACCATAGACTGGCATATCAGAGCTGATGTTTCGTAACGTAGTGTTGGTTACAACACGATTCCTTGATAAACACCGTTAAAATGGCAATTTTTGTGTGACTCAAGATTTTTATTACAAATCCACTATAAAAGAACACAAAGTGAATTTCTAGAAAAAAAAAACATAGATTCACAGTAAAAATTTAAACAGCTCAAAAAAAAAAAAGGCTGTGGTTTATTTTTCTCATATATGAGTAATGAATACAAGGGTATCCCAGAGCAGACCTACTCCCAAAAGAAGGGGGGGGGGGGGGGAACTCCCTTGGACCCCTCAATGGATTTAGCCCGAATTTGTTCCCCAGAATAAACTTTTCTCCTTATTCTCCTTGTTTGCGTAAGTGTTTTTACGTATAAGAGAACACTTCTTGAATCGCTAGCAACCATGCATAAATAACACAGTTAAGGTAATTAAGGATACATTACCCTTTACTCAGAGGATGTATGACCTGCTAAATTTAATGCAGCAGTTATCAATCTTCACTGACTATTTCGAATTGTACAAGTAAATAGGATTTTCTCACTAAGCTTCTGTACTTAGTAACTTGCAGTGATAGATTTGGTTAAAGCTTTATGAAGGAGTGTATGAGGTGCAAATAGCCCGTGTGGGTTTCCAAGAAAGCGCCTCTAGATCTTCGGAGCGAAGTTTTCTGTATCCTTCCTGATAGCCTAATCAAGATAAGCATGCATATATAAAGAGTTACAACTACTCTTTGTTTACTACCTGATAAATAAATTGATCGTTCAAACAGAAAATTGCTTTTTTATAGATTGAGGGAACCAATAACGGATCTCCTAATATAATTCGTCGAAATTTGCATTTTGCTGTAGCAGCATTCGGATTTTTACGGAATGATTCGGAATTAGATCTTCAGCCACATAGTTCTTAAAGTAACTGTATACGTACACACTTTTACATGCCGACGTCATTAGGTATCTCTGATTTGTTAACCCTGCTTCGAAATATTTAATTATTCATAATGGAGACGTGTTATGTTCAAATAGTACATGAGACCTTCCTTGTATTTCTAGTCACGTAGAGCTCAATGTCCTTAGGGGAATCTTTGCAAAAAATGTCTTCACTTTACTTAGCTGTAAGTTAAGCCCCTGGAGATTTTCATTTTTTCTTTTAGACTAGCATTTACCTCTTATTACAACCGACCAGATAACGTTTCATTACTGGGCAGCTGGAAACACTAAATTACAAAGTCCCAGAGACGAAAATGACGTAGCTTAATAAATGTATCATTGTATTTCTTTTGCAATCACTTTCCTGTCAGTCCTGGCTTACCCTTGAAGAGGTTAAACTAAATCATCGACGTTTAAAGTTTGCTTCCTTTTGAGTTGACATTTGTAGAATTCAAACCGTGTTCAAGAGCAACCGACAATAAAGAGAAAAAACGATAGTAACACACAACGCTGGGGTGTTTATTGGGCACGCGGATCCTTTCCGCGTTCCTCATTCCGCGGTCCGCGTTCCGCAATAAGCGTGTCAAGTAAACACAGCTTTACTTGTTTTCCACCTGTACACACAACTCGGGGACACGCAACGCAGAAACACGGAACGTAGTGTTCGTGTTAGTGTAACTTGTTTTCTTTTTACATCAAAAGTGTTGTCATTTGTTTGAAAGGAATGTTGACTCAGTTTTACATTTTTCGTCAAATTCAGAACAGGAAGATCTTCAAAGCTGAACTACACCGTTTTTGTACCTTACCTATCTACAACTAACAGGTCGCACACAACGTCACGTACGGTGCATGAAATGTATGTAAGTGGAAAGTGGAAAAGTGGTATGTTTACGAATAATGGAAATACATATGTTTGGAGGTTATTCTCCTTTCCTTTAAGTCGTCAAATGATCGACGGAGTGCGATGATTAAGCTTACGTTAGGGGAATTTCTTGTCAATTCTAAGTTGCAAGAAGTGATCCAGAGACTGATGTATGTTATCCTCTGAGATAATCTCCCTCAAGATTATGGACGTCAAGTAAAGCAAAAGAGTGGACTACATCAATCCTTGATGAAAAAATCTAATTGAAGTGTCCCTAGAAACCCAATACCGGTTCTGTCTCGAAGATTTCAGAGAACTGAAAAACATGACACCTCAAGTAACTTCTAGATTATGGACTCGTTGAGCTGTATTAATATCATTTTCAAGCGTTCATTCTTTGAATACATTTTGTTCTCAGTTTTGCAGATTAGTTTCTTGACATTTCAAACCTATCTTAGTTTGCAACTCACCCTTTCATGTGTGATATCTTCATGTGATGGAGTTCCTATGTATAGTACTGATACCTTTGAAAGCATCATCTGTATGGTTCAATAAGTACTCCGTCAGTCTCATTTCACCATATGGGTTTTTTAAAGTGTCCAGCCTATCTGAGAAACTCTTTTATCAGGGAGCTGCCAGTGGTTGCTCCCTACTTTTATCAATATTCCCAAATGGTCTGTTACATGACGTTCTTGAGCCAGGGGAGCGTCTCGAAAGTTCCTCATTTTACTTTTAGCTTTAATTTCCAAATGGTGTATTATAATATAAGTCTTAAACCAAATAAACATAATTTCTATGTGTAACGGCAGTAATACACCCCGCCAAACAATTTCAGCCCTTCCAACTAGTTACCTTTAGACCCTCCCAAAGCCTGTCTAAGACTAACTCCTAATGCAAACATAATTGTTTAAGTGCTGCATATCCTGGTTGGCATCTAAGGACCACAATCAAAACTCTTCGGCTGTGTATACTGTGTAATATGATCAATTACACTCTGCAACTGTCACATTTGATGTCAGTCAAGGAGCAAAACCACCGGGGAATTTTGCTTACCCCAACCAAAAGTATAACTTGGGATGATTAGTCACTGCTTTTAGTCTGGAATTACATTGTTTCAGAAGGTTTGCAACGGTTCCTTTATGTTGTTGATATAGTTGCTTCTATCTGTCCTTGTGCTACCTCCGATATCTTCTCAACAGGTATGTGTGATTTTGAAGTAAACATACTCAAAAGTTAACTCCAACAGAGCAGCCTTAACTTGAATATCCTATCTTTAAGGTATTCTTGTGTGTAATCAATTTGGGTAATGGCATATGTTCTTTAATCATGGATTTATTATTAGCAGTTGTATGTTTTTGCATAGCGATGTATCAAGCAGCGAATCTTCTGTAACTACAGATATCATGTTAACCTTCAGCAGGTATGCGTTGAGGAAGGAATGAAAGTTCTCTTTAAGACAACTGAAGATCAATACCACAAATTTAAGTTTAATTTTCTACAGTATCATGGAATGGCAACAGAGAAGAATGAAAATAAATATCTACCCAAGCAGGCATAAGATGGAATGAAAGTACTGCTGTTAGTTACAATTAGAGCTTCAATTTCTCATTCAGACTTAAGGTTTTTATTCAATGTTTTTACACAAGTGGAATGTACAAACTATTTCCTGATTAGGTTAAATGATTAGGGTGTTCAATTAATTGAAGCTTAACACTTAGACTTAATACTACATAGGTGAGTCTTGGTAGCTTGTAATACTCTGGACAAAGGGTTGGAGTTTCTTAGTGTTTAAGCTGGGTTTTCTGTAAGTGGGCAGGAGATCTACAACGCTTAAGATAACACAAGTAAGAAGTTAGCGTAACAAATGGGACTGACGATGACACGGACAAGTCTCTAATCAGGCCCGATTAGATGTGGGATATAGTTTGATGAGTCTCAAAAAAATATGAATGTGTAACGATGGTACAGTTAAAGAGCCTCGTTGAAATACTGTAAACTAGGTTGACGTTAGGAGATGAATAATGCCATTTGCCATTTGACGACACGAATATCACACAGGCAGGGTAAAGTTGTGTTGACTAAGCAAATACACAGGAACTTACATGGAGTTTTTAGATGAGTGGATTGACAATCAATGCTCAGGATGGATGGATTACATGCAATATGCAATACATGCAATGTGTACATGCAATGTATACATGCAATATATATATATATCTATATATATATATATATATATATATATATTTAAACTACTAACTTTCCAGAACGACCTGTTTGATGACATACTTTAACAGTGACACCAAATATAGTGAGCCACGTCGAGATACATCTTTCTAAAAAGTATGACCAAAGATTCTTAATAAAGGAAGATAGACCACTCACTCGGTTTGTACAGGAGATGACATAACGGAAATGACGTATTTAAGGCCTACGTTGTGTACAATTTATAAGAGGAAAAACACTTTAATAAATAATTTTCCTTCCCTTCGTTTATCTTTTGAAAATCGATAAAATGAATTATGCGGGGTTTTAATAAGAGTGTTACTGCAATTAATTGCCCATCACGACACCTTCGATTTTCTCGTCATGGTTAAATGGTACAATTGGTGAAAGTATTACCTAGAAGATGGCGTCCTTTCCCACGTAGCTGTCCTTCCAGTTTCACTTTCTAAGAAGGAGTGTCCTATCTTCCTCTCTATAAAATATTTGGTATAGATCTTCATAATGCGTTGAAACGTCTACGTTTTTTTGCTCAAGTTCGATCCAGAAACTTTGAAAGAGTTTTCTGAGCTATTTGCAACAACTTAACTCAGATCCCAGCATGAAATTCTGCACAGTATTTCATGTTACAGTATCTTAACAACAGACCGGAAACATAAAAATAAAGGCAATTTGTAGATTTTATCTTTTTGTTCAAACTATATCTGCTTTGTGGAGATCCGCCATCTTCGAGGAAAATTTAAGACGCCATTTTCAAACTTAGCCACAATGTGGTGCATTCAAGTCGATAATCAGATATTGACATTTTTTCATGCAATATGACATAAGGTGATTAATAACAAAAGGATCCAAGAACGTCCAGGTTTAAGTAAAGCTCCCAATATTCTCACAATACTGACAAACCTGTTCACTTATAATTGATAATTTGTCTTAATACAGCGACAAACCCAGAATTATTCAGTTTCTTTTGGATTGACTAGTTGAAGAAAGTTTCGTGTTTCTTTAAATCTCTGTTTTATGCTCTGTTTTATCTGATCCAGAGTGGAATATTGATCAGTGGATAATGGCTATCTGGGCGACTCACGAAGGGATCAGCCGTCCTTAGCCAGGGTTCCTCTTATTTCACGACAAAGAAAAAATTCGCAAAATCGTTTGTTTAATTCTTGTATTTATGATAATTTAATCGTGTCAGTGGCTGCTTTTGAACAGGTAATTGATATCACATATCTAACATAGCAAAACACGATATTTTTCTTCTGCATACGATACAAGAAAGGCTACAGTGACTCGTGGTGCAACGAGTACAAGATTACTCCATTAAAGCATTCATTTATTAGTGTAAAACAACAAAAGGAATAAATAGATAATGAATGGATCAATGTTATTGACTATATAACCACACTTAACAATTCTTATATTGCAAGCCCCAAAATAGACAATTCTTTCTATGCTGAACAAGCAACGTTTTTTTCCTGCTTGATCTCGTCCCAGTTTGTGGATAACTTTTATTTACGGAAGTTTTTCGTCAGTTACGGGCCTCACATCACATTTTGAGTTTTGATGATGTCGAAAGTGACATTACGAAGCCAACAAAGTGTGAACAACTGATAACTGGAAATAAAATATTTGAGAGCGCTTTGCATATATGACTGGTAAAGAGGGGTAGATTTGAGAGAATTCGGTGCACATAAGCCGTTAACTAGGGAGCTGTTAGATTGCAGCTTTCTGCATAGTAAAGTTTGATTTCCCATAGGGTCTATCTAAGAAGAAATTCTTACTGAATAAAGTGCCAAGAACAGAAAATTCCCAAGTTAACAATACTCCAGAGAGAGCTGACACGTATAGGGAAAACTGTTAAAAGATCAAAGACCTCACTGTGATTATCTTCAGCTATTTCTCACACCGAAAGGAAAAATCCGAGTTAATAAACTGAATATTTTTCCGCCTTGCAATCTTATTAACCACGAATTTCAATCCGAGTTAACAATTTTCAATTAAGCGAAACATCTGCGTTTACTGAAATACCAACGTTTCCTGTCGAGAAAAGCAGATGTAGGCTTTGTATCTATATACTGCGCTACCGGGTTTTTTTGGAAATGGCCCATTAGTTAACGACTTCATCTTTTCCTCAAAAAATACTGAAAAAAAATTAGATGAAAAAGCCATCAAGTAGGGTATATTAATTGAAGAAAGTTCGAACTAGGTTTCGAATAGTTGGTTGTATACCTGAATTTTTGATTGTCTTACCGATAAGACTGCAAACATCAAAAAGCAAGGAAGAAAATCACAATCCAAGTTTTACATACTTTAATTTGTAAATGACTGAGAAAGTGCTCAATCATCGCACATACCATATGCATAAAGTATCAGCACAAATTTTGCCGTTTATCACATCAAAATTCACGATATTTCTTTTGGTGTTGTTTACAATTTCCATTTCACATTACGGCAAACTTCTCAGATGTCCAGCTCCAGCTTTCCTTAGAGCTGCCCGATACGCCTAGGTATGACTTGACAGTTTTCGGTTCGCCTGATGGCGTTTTGGTCCTCCCTTCTAAATCTATGGACTGCCCTACAGTCATGATAATACAGCCATTCGGCAAGGTTTAACAGCAGCTTCCTACAATTTCAAATACATTATTGGATGCATTCGCCTCAACAGCCATGAAGTCAGAGAAAAGTTATTAAAAACCAGTGCATTGAATTGATTTTGACGTTATAACCACAGCTCACTCTTCAGAAAGTTTGAGAATATTAAACCCAATGTGACGGTAGAATTAAGAGCTTTTATCTTTAACAACGTTTGAATATGGAACCCAATATGACCCTGATATTTTCTGATTATCTGAATGCGAAAAAAAAAACGATGGCTTTCTATTAGGTATGTATGCCCATATTATTATACTGAACAAACTCCTGTAACAATACAAATTAGATACATAAGTAGCGTACAGGATTTAAGTATGACGATAGTCTTAGCGTCTTATAATTTTAACAGCTATATGTCATTGGCATATTTTGTGTTCAATCACATACACATTTCTTTCATAGTGTATCACAGTGATAACTTTGTACTGTATGCAATATAGTGTCCAATTGTAGGTAGTTACCCTAGTAATTCCTAGTGATGATACCGTATTGCTCACATTGACCTATAGTGTTTCTTAGTTATCCTAGTAATTCCTAGTGATGATACCGTATTGCTCACATTGACCTATAGTGTTTCTTAGTTATCCTAGTAATTCCTAGTGATCATATTATATTGCTAAGAGTGGTTCATGAATTTTCCAAATATAACTTAATTTGTCTTGGTTTTGACCATTTATCGCTTAAGTCACTTTACTTGACGTCTCATAGGTAACGCTAAATGAGAGCAAGAAAATTTTAATTGTATTGATAAGCTAAATTTTTGGTGAAATTACATTACTTTGAATAGGGCTTAAACGCATATTTCACTGACAATTTAAAGGTTTCTTAATTGAGCGAAAATAATTTTCCACTGCTGGCATTCCTAACCCCATACCAACATCTTTTTGCTAACTCAAGATGTGACTGTTGGTTGAAAACTTCTCAGGTCAAGAAAGATTAACCTTTGCCTCAAGGCTATCAAAATGTAGATTGGATATGTTGTAGACGTACCTTAAAATGTTGTAAAAATCGGAGTCACTTCTCTTAAACTAGTAAAATATTTCGTTTATCAGACAGTTAAAATTATAAAGAAATACATTGGATATTGATAGAGTTGTGCCAGAGTGACATCACAAGTTTCCGATTACGCAATGTACCATTTTGAATAAACATTCTTATAAGAGTTCATAGATTCCGAACAAAACATACTGAAGATATGATTTTTACCAATAAAGAAAGAAACATGTCCTTACTTTCAATGAAATATCATTTTTTTCCAGTACCTTTAATTGACTCGAATGCACTAAAGTTATTGGATCTGGTTTAGAAATTAATTAATCAAAATGCTGTCTTAAATAGTATATTCATCAGACCTTAGCACGCCTGTTAGGTTATTAACATAGTTAATAATAACATAATTCATTCCAAATTTAGAGAGAATTACTATATATACAACGTTTAGACAGTAACGTACAATATATATATATATTACAATATTAAAGCTGTTTCAGCATATCATCTGAAGTACTTTGAATTTAATTGTCCTTAGGTTAGAAATGTCCTGATTGTGGAACTGATTCTTTGGTTGGAAATGTCCTTAGGTTGGATTTGTTCTTAGGTTGAGCCTGTCCTTTGGCTGGAACTGTCCTTTGATTGGAACTGTCTTCAGGTTAGAACTGTCGTTAGGCTGGAACTAATCTTAGGTTGGAACAGTCTTTAGTTCGAAATTGATTTCATAGTTTGGAACTCTTCTCAAATGATCTTAAATGACATTGGGTAACACTTAAAGTCTTCATTGAGACCATAACTTAATTGTCACTACCCATGATCAGGTGTAAAGGTGTAAGAGACTGTAGGAAGAAATTTCATTGATGAACTTATCTATGAAGAAAGAACAAATCATGATAGATGATTCGTAAATTCTGATTGCAATTAAATAATTCAATTAATGAAGGTGGTAGGACTCTGTCGGAGGCACTACCCAAGTTTACAGTAAAAAAAATATCATCAGTGGCCTGAACCAAATACTAACTTAACCATGAAATTAGTGAAATTCAACTCTATAATGTTTGTAGAGAATACAAGACCTGGACTTGGTCTTGAATATAGTATTAACAACGACAGGCAGGATTTTTGTGACGCTGGGTCACCAGAAGAATAGTCAAACAGAGCAGAAAATTTTGCCAAGTCACCCTGGAAATATTTCGTACGTCCTAATAAATAAGCGTCCACCACGTAGTGTATAAACATGAGCAGGTTGTGGAATATTGACACGTTCATCAGACGGGAGTGTATGTCATGCAAAATCACATTTGGGAATCCTTATGCACAAAGTAGAACATATAGGTAAGATCCTTAGTCTATTTCTCAGGCTACACGACCTGCAAAAAAAAAAAGAAGAAAAAAGAACCTGCTAAAATGATGTTACTACAAATCATATGATACATTACAACAAAGGAGCAAATTATATGTCTTGATAGTCACCAACAAACAGATAACATTACAAAACTGAAGAAATATTTTGAGCAAAACCGAAATAATACAAACGTTTACGAATTCTATTTACAATCTTCCAAATCATGATGTCTTAGAAAAATGTTACCAAAGATGGCAGCCATTTAATCACCATAGTAACAAATGCAACGATATTTTCTAAATCTCATAACCGCCACAAAACCGAGCAAAAATCTTTTAATGCAGATACATAATGGCGGAGGTGAACCACATTTTTCAATGGAATTAGAATATAGCAATAGAAAAACCTAACTGGCTGTTGGCCGAGGTGAACGTATTCGTGAAAGGTTCCCGGTTGTAACTCTTAATTTAAATCATCGAACTAAAATACCACAGATATAAGGCCTTTTACGTTTCACTGGCGAATTAAAAGGCAACTTTATAGTACTTTTGCTATGGGCACTGCTTACTTCTATGTCTTTGATCTGTATTATTTTAATTCATTTTCTTTATGGGTTAGAGGATTCAGCTACGAGGTAAGTATCGTCAAATTTCCTGTATGATATGAATGTAGATTTCCTTGTGTATACTCTAAAGCACACATAGACAAAAAAAAAAGAACTACAGGGTTTCATCTTAGGAAGTAGAATGATTAATTATTCTATTTAATGGGATACGTATAGAAGCCCGTTAGGGTGAAGCTATTTTTCTAAATTCGAAATCTGTTCTTTGATATCCAAATTCTGTTTTGGAGATCCGAATTCTGTTTTTAGAATTTATAAGTCGTTTTTTAAATACGAAATCTTTTTTTTGGAATCCAAAGTCTGTTTTTGAGATCCAAAATCTGTTTTTTAAAATACGAAATCCGTGATTTGAAATTCGAGATCTTGGTATTGACATCCGAAATCTGCCTTTTGGAATCCGAATTCTGTATTTTGAAGTACAATATGCCCGATTTATATGTTAATGTGCTGTAAAAGACAAAGTGATTGGGGGAGGGGTGACAATCGAGATGGGAAAAAGTATGGAAATCAGAACAGGCGCGGGGAATGAAGAAATAAAACCATTAGGGGTAGGTGCACGACGGACTATCTAGATTCTAGAAGAAGGGACAGAATGGGTTAGCGAGGGTGTACATGGACATTTTGCTTTACAACGCCCCTATACGGCACTTCCTTCGTGTCCTACTGTGCATATGCCCAGTCTTAATCTGCGATTCCTCAATTAATGGGAGGATAAAGGTATGGGAGAAAAAAGAATGAAAAATTGTAAAACCTGTCAGGTGAGTTGATATGCATTTATTCTCGAAGCACTTGACATATGGGGGCTTCACATACCTTTAGCTCAGAAAAAATCCCATTTGGGGTTTGCGTCCCCCCTCCCTATAACATCAGCAATAAACGTAAGCGTTAATATCAGAGCACTATTAGACGTTCTGTCTGAGCAATGATGGGGCTAGTTGAGCATTGCCCCCCCCCCGGAGAATGCACACGTGTCGTCACTGATGTGCTACATTTTCTTCGGGAATCATGTTGAAATATATGTGTGTCACTGACTGTTACGCCCCAGATGACGGTTGATGAAACAGCACAGAAAGAGAACATGTTGTACATTAAAGAACTTGTCCAAACTTCAAGATTCTGATCATGCTTTGCCATATCTCCGCGGCAACAGATTTCTGTTCCAAAATACAATCCGTATCGCATCCTAATCAGCTTCGTCATGTCTCTGTAGATCAATTGCTTTTCAAAAAAGAATGAACTGAAAATAAGCCATTCGTTCTGGAGTTTCAACTCCCTAGTGTATATCAATACATAACTGAAGGATAGCCGAAAATACAGGAAAAATTAAAAAATGAAGACGGCTTAATTAGTTCCCCTCAATCAAAGACTTCTTACTCTATTTACTTCATGATCCTTTCCGAATCCCATCAGGAATTTTAGGTTCATTACAGTTGACGGGAACGTGATAGCGGATTTATTTTTTGAGCTTCTTGTTGAGCTGCCTGTCATGTAAAAGCTTTAAAACGATGAACATGTACCACCTAGGTTAGCATTTCATTGCAGAAATAAATGTATAAGAAGCTTGGTGTGTCTCTAGATAATATGTAACGCTTTAAAGTAGATAAAGTGTAATATCTGCTCTGATGATATGTGACTTTAGACACTGAAGTATTTTCTCGTCTCTAGTTACTATCTCTGTGTGATATTTGTTTCTGTAAATTTCAAATATGGTGCAATCTCGGTTCTTTACATGGTATGTAACTCTGTGTAGTTGGTAAAGTTTGATTTCTGGCCTCTAGTCTGGTGGGTGATATGTAAGTAGGCATCTCGGATAAACTGCGATCTCTGGTAATTCTGTTCAGTGTTGTGTGTAGTTTGAAATTCGGTCTCAAGATGATATATAATTCTGAATGGTGCAAATATCTGATTTCGTTATTTTCTCTTTTTTGCCCCAAACATTTCATAACTATTTGGGGGGTTTTGTCTTCCATTTTCGTTTGAAAGGATTAATATTTTTACTATTCTTTCGTGAAATCAAGACCCTTGATTTTGTTTTGCTGAATATTTAAATCCCCATCTTCAGAATTATTTATATTAATTCTACTCATACATCCATAGAAAGAAATAATATTTGTAATGTCTCCCGAATCCTAGTATATAATATATCCTAATATATCTTATTGATGTTGTCGAATTTCCTCCAATTTTAAATTGAGAGAAAAAGGATTTCGTATGGTTCGAAGATGAAGAATTGTCGTGAACGATAACATAGCATCTTCATCTCTCTTTTTTCTTTCCCTTTGAATCTGCATTTTGTCTATGAAAATTAAAAAAGGCACTGATTATACCTTTAGTGTATCTCTTTCATTACCCATTCAATGTCTTAATGGAGAATATATACGGTAGTTTTTAGAATGACATTTGATGATTGTCTGAACGATCTTCTTTTTTTTTTTTCCAAAACAGCAGCAAATATGCACCACTCATAAATTATGAGTAAAAAATGATTGAAACAGCTGAAAATATGTCCGATTGATGAATTTCTCACTTTACAGGAAATGCAGCTAAAAGTTAAATTTTAGGCGAAAAGTGGGACGCACATTGAGAAAGGAAACTCACCTTTGAGGTGCCTTAATTCATTTGAGAAAAGTATCACTTTGGCGGGTATAAAATCAGTTTCTTGTTTAATACTGCAGAATGTGTGTTTGCACTCATTTGGAAGGAAAAGGCATTAATATGCTCGTTTATAGCTACCTGTCATATTTTCAAATTTGAAACTTAATCAATTTGAAAAGAAAATTCATTGATAGTTTTATGTGTAACATTTAAAGAAAAATTAAAAATCATAGTTTTATGAGTTATTTTATGCAAGAGAAATTGCATTGATAGTTTTATGTGTTTTTTATATAATTTGCATTTATGGTTTTATGCTTCTTTTGAAGAAGAATTGCATGGATTTACTGTATGTGTTATTTTAAAGAGGAAAATGTATTGATAGTTTTCGGTGCTTTTTATAGAGGAGAATGAACATTGATTAGTTTTATGTGATGACCGTTGAGCAATGCACATATTTGTGTGATGCTGTAGCCTTCAAAGATTAATCTACCAATCGAAAAATGTTAGAAAGTTTACAAACTTTACTTTCAGTACGTTAGTTCGAAGAACGAACGGCCGTTGAACTCGATGAAGGTCATGAAAAAAGGATGTCACTAAATTACATAAAGTTATGCAAGATCATTCTTTCAGTAAATACAGTGCCTACATAAAGATACAAAATCGTACATGTTATCGAAGTGATTGTAGGATACATAAATGTCGTCTTGACGGATTTTTCGATACTATCTTCTTCATCTTTTATTAGTAATCGGAGTTCATTAACTGTTATTACCTCCAAACATTTTTCTCTCCCGAAAACCTCACCTGCTAAATCAAACAAGGAGATAAAAAAAAAAAAAAACGCTCAAAAATACAGAGCTGCTGTTACGTTTTCGCAAGGGCATCGCATGTATTTCTTGTAAAGGAACGTACTTACTGTCACCATGCTGACCGACGGTGCAGTAAAGTTGAGAAAATCAAATAAATGAATATGAAATGAAACGTTATCATTAGAACAACAAAATGCTAATTGTCCTTAAGAAGTAACTTGCAAATTGTATTTTCTTACCTCTATGATGACATAATGTATGCAAGATCTACAGTTGTTTCAGTTAGGAACTGCGTTTGAGTTCGAATAAATGAATTTTATGTCATTTGCAGCGGGGGTAGTTCATGTGGTTATATTGACAGGTCACGTTAACTTGTTTGTCCCAAACCTTTAATTTATATGAGTTTTTATTTTTTGGAGAAACATAATGAATGCCACAATTAACATTTCTCTCTTGTCGTCGCAGGAGGAGAGACAAAGATCCTAAAGATAAGCGTAAGAGAGGTTTGCTTATTTTACATTTTGAACGATATAATTACCTTTAAATTATTATAAATCGTATCTGCCAGTCTACATTACTTGATTATGCTATTATCATTATTACTACAACTAGAAGTAGTAGTATTAGGAGCACTAAGTATAATGGTCTATTCATTTTTTTGTAATTCATTGCTTCTTTACCGTCCTTAAAATCCTTTTTTTTACATTTCTTTTACTACCTTTTGTCAATCGACATCTTTCTCTGGTCTCCATATCCATATATTTGAAATTTCCTAATTTAATTTCTTTTCAATTTCTTTTATAACATATTTATATTACGGGGAAGACATCTAATAAGTATTATACTTTAATTTCCCCCTTGTTTTTAATCATACCTTGCATATTTTAAAGGGTAATCTAGAATACGTTCAACATAAATGTTTATCTTGAGGATCAGCTGCTATGTATTTCTATTTGATGGAAACAAAGTGTCATGGTCATCGACGAGAACATAACAATTGACAATTAAAATGATCAAATGTGGTTAAACGATTGATCCAATTTTAGCGGCATTAATCTCAAAATATGTACAGGAGGATTTAATGGCGATTAGACATTGTAAAGTAAAGACAGTGTAAACTTTCCCCTATTCGACTGCAGATTGTTTCATTGTGTGTGTTTAGTATGAAGATATATCAACTTTCTTCTGAAAAATGTACTTAATGTGAATGAAAAAAGAAAGAAATTATAACCGTCATTTAACCTTTGATATTATTCCTTCGACTATCAGAGAAGACACAATTGAATGTCTAGGTCTTATTGCATTAGTATATACGTTAAAGGAACAACGTCAATAGCAACACGAATTTTGTCCACAGAGAATATGATTTGGAGTCAAGTAACATTCACGTGACCATGTATCGTTTTTCTTCTTACATTACTTGTTCTATGAAGTTTTCCGAGCGATGTATTACTTTCTGTAGGATCAGCATCTCTCACCCTGCCAAAAGATTTGATAAAAGGTGAAACAAGTTGTATACAGAAAATATTCAAAGGAAAGAATTCATAATTTCTACCGTCTTCATATAAAACATTTGGCAGTCACATAGTCATCGTGACTCTGGCAAACTTCAATTTAACCCAACAGGATATGGAATCTAGAAGCGGTGTGTCAGCAATTTTACATATTACTGATAGCCTGCCATAACATTTCAAATTCCAACCCTTTCAAACTGGTTTTGTATGAAGTCTTATAGTTCCACGTAAAATTATGCATACAATTAAGATGAGTGATAAATTTAGAAACCAGTAGAATATTTTGTTATGACTGGGAAATATGCTTCCGGTAGGAAGTATTCAAATTTAAGTCAATGCTGGAAGGGGTTTGAATATTACAAACAACTGGAGGAATATAACAGCATGGTATCTTGAGCAACTACAAACGAACATTGAGAAAATATTCCCGGAAAATTAATTTACATATCAGAATTGCAAATTGAATTCAGTGGGAGTGTGACTTTGAAAAATCTTGGGGTAATAATTCAAGTCTTCATATTACCTTAAAATGAAACGAGTTGTCTTAGATAAGACGTAAAAAGGTATAGGCCTATCTGAGGTCATTAGCATCGTAGGATGGTTTGCAATCAGCTTGGCTTTTTTCTTTTTGCAACTCGACTGCGCATGAGCACATCGTCACATTCGGAAGATAAATACCGCATTGTCCTCCTACAAAAGGTGCCAAAAGGATAAAGAAAGGACTGACTCTGTTATGCAATATATGTTAGTCCTCTTTTCTTTCATACCAACTGTTAATATACAAAGAATTCGCACCTGCGGTACTGTGTCTTGAAAAACATGTAAACCGCACTTTTCAAAAAAGAAGTAGAAGAAAAAAAGATTGTTGATAATCTGTCAAAACGTTGGTGAATTTTAATGCACCGTGTGTCGAGCGGGGTTCGTCATATTTTATGCATCCCAAAATCCGTTGTGCAAATAGAGGTTACGAAAAGGCAAACATTAGTTGTTTTTTACAAACAACTTAAGAATACGACAAGTTGTAATCGTATCTGGTGTTAAGGTTATTTAATATGCATGTAAGGCCTACTCTAAAATGTTTTGTGCTTACTTTCGGTGCGGCTTTCCACTAGCTTGCAAGGCCAGAAGCTTGTCGCATGGAAAACGCTGGATTTTTATGCGAAAACAATCAGTGATGTCGTACGCCCTCTATATCTCTCGAATGATGGTGTGATATTCATTATTACTTAAAATTCAGGGAATATTCTGTAACTAGGTAATTTACATATGTTTATATATATATTTTTTAATTTATATATACCTATTCGTGCAAGATTGATTTTTTCATCCACTGATCTGATACAGACATCTAATGCTTGATTTCCCTTGTAAATATTTGTTAGTCAAAGTTAATCAACTGCCATCGCAATCATTGCCTAACTTTAGCCTAGCCTACAGTACCATCTCCATTGCGAATTTGGACACACTGCTTATTCAACGGTTCGAAGTCTAACCATTCCGACATTGTGCTGACTATCGTGAATTTTGCTGTCCGACGCCTAACTATCGGTTCTAATTTAGAAACTCTGTTTCATTGGGTGTCACCGTTACACCAACTTCTGGATCACTTGTCCTTTAGCGTTGTGTCGAGCTGACTTACCTACATTTTTACTACAAAGTCCCAAACCGAAGCCAATTGTAAGGCCACCCCAGAACTGTCATCAGTTGCCAACTTTAAAGTTGCCACATTTTGCTTGCTTTTTATTCCTATGTATCAAGGAAGATACTATATGGACTTGGCGCCCCTACATCTTACTTCAAAGAGTTGTGTGTTCATCTAAACTACACCTCCCCGCTCCAAGTTGCTGTTTCCATCTGCCTCACTGACGCATGTACATTGCAAATACAGATTGCCTCGAAGGTAGGATACACAAGTGTTGGGGATTGACGGCTACAGATCAGTGCAACCTACGTGTCTGCAATCCCTCTCTACTTCGATATACTTACCTGCTAATTCCGCGGTCTTTCGAGCTAAACACCGATAATAGGATTGGAACCGTTGAGGGTAATTTTTGAGGTTCGTTCCCTCTGTCAATTGGTGTTTCACATCAACAGAAGGGTATAAACTTAGGATATCGAGAGAAAAATAAACATAACTAAGAAGCGGAATTCAGAAAAAGAGAGCAAGTAATTAGTGTTCAATGGGCTTACTACTCACTGAATTAGTTTGATACTATGACATCGAAAACGGCAGAACAACAAGCGTTTCAAATTTTTTGATCGTACATCTTGAAGTACTTTGAACATCTGCGATTCTCTCCACAGTTTCTTAGAAGTTTAGTTCAAAGAGGATACATTTTTGTAAATATTTATTTTACATAAGTTACGGAGCCGCTTAATTACGATTTTGCTGTGTGTATTCCTACTTACTTACTGGCTTATGTTGACTAGACAGGCCGAACGTTGTACAATTCTCGCTCAAAAACTTGTCTTCTTTCCACAGCAAGATAAACTTTAATATCAAAATGCATCAAACACATCAAGGAATATTCTACATGAAGATTTACTTACATACATTTCCTTAGAACAACATGATTTAAAATGAACTCAATTTCACTTGAGATTGATCGAATTAAAAAAAAAAACACACAAAACACACATATAAACACGCTCAGCCATAATGTGCCTAGCTGTGACTGTCTAGCTGTGTTGCCTATATCTGTATTGTCCAGTTGTTTTGATGTCAAGGTGTGGTGTCTAGCACGTTAAACACTGAAAAATTGTTGTTTGCCTCTATTTCTTTTCTGGTCATTGATTTTGACAGTGTTTGGTGGGTCGCTATTGTTTGCCTGGATTTGGGATAAAAGCTTCCTCAAGTTTAAGCAATTCCACTGTTTCAGTGGTAAGTTGAGAGGCCAAGTTTAATGTCGATATATATATGTAATTAGTCTAACAGGTAGGATATGGTGTGGTGTGTTTCACAATACATTTGACAACATGTTTGTACAGGTAGGGGTAAATATGTATCTTCTCAATTGAAAATACACAAACGGTACCTCACGTTCACTTTTGGATGACTTACTCAATATTTATGTGTAACGCAATGGATATATTACTCTGGCATGCATTTTAAAAAATAACATGCTTCAATAACTTATCACCGACACTCTCGCAGGAAACAGAAAAAAAAAGTAGAGAGAAAAATATTTCCCATATGACAGCATTGCGTCCACATTGCTACAGCCAACGACACGTTTGCCTGACACCTTTCTTTACGTACACACGCACTGTCAGGTAAAGATATTATATTGCACGTATCTTGTTATATGTGGTGACATGAAATTTAGAAATAAAAAAATACGTTGACAACAAGTGAAGACAACAAGAGACAGAGAAGAGTAGGTGGAGGGGGGGGGGGTGAAGGGGTTTGGTAATCTTGAGGTGGGAGGAAATGGGTGTGGCGGAGTGCGGGTATTAATTGACAAGGAAATTTTGATTTCTGAGATGTCTTTTTATGTGATATTAAGAGGTTTCTAGATAGTAGTTGATCATCATTAATGGTCAGCTACAAGTTACATTTGAATTACCCCAATGGAAATAATTCACATAGTGTAACGCGTTAACAACTGCGAAGGTGACCAAAATGGTTTAGTGTGATGTTCATCCACCTGCGAAAGTCTCATTGAATGAAAAACAAAAAAATCGAGTTTTCATGACCGAAACACGCCCTTAAGTAAGACTCAAGTGAAGACAAAATTAGAAAATTAATTGTTCAACAAAATAAAAGTGTTGAAGGAAAGAAGAAAGATAAAGGAAAAAAAAAATTTCTCAAAAAAAAAAATGAGAAAATTATTCAGACACGAAATTAATCTATAATTTTTGCACATGGAGAAGAAATAAACAGCCTGGGAACGACCGAAAAAAAAGTCACTGAACGTATTTCAACAAAAGGAATTTCAAACATCAATAATCTAACGGGAATAGCTTTAGGTTTATTATCTCTTAATGTCGACCTACAACCATGTTCACACTGTAAGAAAAGTTAAGCTTTCATAAAATCAATCTTTCTACCTGTCGGACTTGTCTCAAAGAAATGAAAATCTTTTTAATTACATGCAGTCATGATGACAAATCCATATGCTGACAATTTAAATGCACTAGAATCATACCAAAGTCATATGTTACTGGAAAATATCATACAGACAAGTATGTTCATTTCATCGTAACGATCTGTAGGAGTTTCCAATACCTTTCCGCGGTATAGCGCCGTTCTTGCACACACATACTTTAAGTTGAAAAAGCATTACTTCGGCTGTATGTATCCATGGAATGTTTCAGTAAACATTAACATACATCCTGTGAACAGGGGGACATCTTTTATCTGAACACGATTTTTTTTTTTGACTATACTTTGTTTTCCCTTGAAATCGAATTTATCACCTGAAGCAAACTTTAAGAGATGAAACATTAATGCTATCGTTATTACTCAGCCACCAATGATCCGTACTGAAAGAGAGTAACTAACAGGTTTTCCATGCCAGTGATTTAGAAGTCTAACCAAAGCGCCAATAGCCTTCATAATTATCATATGCCATCATATTTACACCAGCTCTAAACAAAGAGAAGCCAAGAAATAACGTCGTTTTTTGAAATATTCTCCTGCATAGTCAATTAAGACAATTGTTACAGGCAGCTAGTGGAAAGACTGATGAAAGAGTGCCTACAAGAGTTAATGGTGGAAAAAGACTGACAAAAACAAAAAGCAATGGAATTATACGGTGCAGAAAATGACAAAACTTTGCAGCTGATAGTTTAGGTTTTTTCATTTATGAAACTATTGCGCCACAAAATACGTCATCATCAACCTAAGACATGTGCCCGAATCGTACCCGAAAGACAAATGGCGCCAGGGGAGCAACAGGGACAACTATCGCCTTCTTGTAAGAACTGTATCCCCACTGTAGTTCTGTGGTTTATTATGACTGTGATAATCTGTGGAAATAGTTTATGACATTGATTTATCGATTTTATGGATGATTAAAAGAGAGGAACAGTTTTAGGGATGCACGGAATGTTAGTGAAGATCTTTAATATTTTCATTTCATGCCAGATGGAGATGTCTATCGAAGGTCAACATCCCGGGCATTCTCTGTCTTTCCAAGAGAAGAATGTCACTCTGCTCCTTATCGCTAAACGTCACCGTCACCATCATTGCTTTGGTACAATAATAAAGCAATGCCGACGCTTCTTTAAGCAGTTATAAGTGCGGTTTCGTTTAAAGTTGCCGCTTGCTAATGATTCCATTTGGAAAAGAATCCCTGAGGAATGTTGCTGGTAATAAAGAAGAACATTTATGTGCATCATGGAACCACAAGACTCTTTATTGAAAAAAGAGAGAGAGATGAACATAGGAACAAACAAGAAGAAAATGAGGAAAACATAGAAGAAAAAAAGAAAAATCCGTTCTGTTTCTTTAAAAGTTGTGTTGCAGCATAGGTACGGACTGATTATATGCAGACAGTACAGAAAGTGATAAATTTTAGGTTTTTTATGTTCTGACGATTCACGTACTGTATGTGAAATCGTATAACATTTTCATCGGTAATTTTATGTTCTTAGACCTAGAAGTTTGTTTCACGATTTTATGAGTCGCTTTGAAGTGTATATGGCAGGTGGGGTGTAAATGAATTACTTATTACTATTATCGCTATTAATATTATCATAATTTCATTTGTTACTGTTATTACGTCCATAGCTTTTCCCACGAGAAGAAAAAAGGGGATTCATACCATTTTATTTTGCATGTGGAAACACGAAGAGGGGTTTCTCTTTAATTGCCATCCCATGTCACGTTGTTATTTTATCAGAAGACAAGAGTAAGATGTTATAAGGAAATTAAAAAGGTGCAAGATTACTTCCCCGCTCGTAGTTGAGATGGGAAATGTTATTGACATAACTTTGGATCAATCCCACTTGCCAGGCTCGCAAGTTTGGATTTTGTGAGGAACTCTTACTCACATGGGATACGTAGCACGCCATCATAATTGCGGAACACCATAGGGTTTCCACCCGGATTTCTCGTTGTCATGGTAACAAACGAGTTATAATGTATCGGTGTTGGCTTTATTCTTGAGAGAGTATAGCAATGATAAGTCCTCCAACACTTGGTAAATGGTTTATCACTATGGCGCCTCTGACGACGTTCCGAATTTGAGAAACACGGGATTGCATTGGGTGTGATGTAAGTTTCGTGCGCGCCTGACGTGTTATTTCTTGTGAACTCATAGAAAGGATGTGTGACAGTACAAGGTAGGGGTAGATGTATTGTGTCCAGTATAAACTAGATAGAGCCAACTGACAAACAATACTAACGGATCGAACAAAGGAAAGCCTCGTTGAAAGTGGGACGAATTTCCTTGGATGTCGGAGGGGTGATTGGATACCGTTCATAAAGTAATAGCAGTGACATATCATCTCGCTCTTATTCCAACTACTCCCAGTCTGTTCTTAAGTTAACTAAATTTGCAGACAGAATTTTTGACCAATTGATTCCTTTTGAAGCACATGATCGTTATAGGGTCCAACTGTTCGTTCCTATTCTGAGTTGTCAACACTATAAACTAGCCAAGATAACTCTTAAGTAAAGCAGTAACTACTGCGTACAACAAACATATTTCGTGGAACCAGTTCCCGCAACAAGTAAATAGAAAACCTTTAACAATTACTGGCTATTTTGAACGGATGTTATTTGCATGTTTGAATGAAGCTAAGACTATATGTCTTGCACATATCGAATAATGATACCATCATATGGCAGTCAGAGATTCCTAGACCCCTCGCTGGTGGTTTGATATATATTTTTTGGCGGGGGATATTTAAAACACCAATTAAGAAGGAATTAAAACGGTTGTATTCCTATATCATAAATTTGTATTAAAACTGACATCAAAATGATATTCATATTTCAAGCTCACTTTTTTTTAGTTATTGTCTCTTTTCAGTTTCATTTTAGAATCCTTTTGCTGGATTTTAGAGAGCTTTCAGGTAAAGGAAGATACAAAACTGGTCAATGTTATGGAGTATTCGTTATTTTGTTATTTATTTTATTTTTTTGCAAAAGATATGGAATGAGAAAAAGTGAGATCAAACACAAGTGACCCGTGAAATATAAAAGAAGTCTCTTAAGACAATAAACTACTCTCATTGATCAAAGTAAAATTATGAAACCTTCACGTTATGATAAAACCGATCAAATAATCAAACCCAAAAAGCCATTACTTGACTTTTACTTATATTATAAGTCTTATATTACATATTAGCAAACGTCCTTTAAGCTATTTCATAAATTTTTCATTTGCAATCACTCACGTTGTCAAGACTAGCCTCAAAACTAAAAGGGCGGAAATAAAAAAACAAACAAAACAAAGCAAATGAGCATATCTTGAGGTTATCTGCTGTCTTACTTAATGGTGTTAAGTAACTTTTACAATATTTAAACGCAACTTATCATGAATTAGAACGATATGAGTTGTCTGGTTCCATGAGTTGTCAGCTTCTGGTTTGCCTCAACGACGAAGCTGTTTTGTCGTCGACAACTTCTATACGATTGCTGCTTTAGATATAAAAACTAACAAGCAAATTAAAGTAACATCAAGACAGAAAAGATCACATTTCACGTCTTCAGTCGATAAATTTATTTCGTCATCGCTTCAGTTCCTCGTGCAGACAGAATAAGATTTTGTAGTCTCTTTGGGATATTCACAACTACCTGAATCGCCATAGCAACGGTTGTCATTTTAATGATTCATTTGTCTCAAGTACGGACAATATGCAGAATCCCTTACAGTAGGATATCCGAGGATATACTTACTGTAGTATATCCCATAATCACGGAGGCTCAGTACTGATGTAATGATGATTTGGAATGGCAGAGAAAATACGAGGAAAGAGGAGAAGACGCACATACTGGTTGACACTTAACATAAGCTACGAGTTTTACTAGAAGTTTAATCAAGTGTAACTCCTTCGTTCAATTCCCAAGTTGTGCACATTTTCTAAACGGTGAGGTTTCGGGGAGGAGACTATTTACCGTCACATCAGGATGATTACAAGTTAAATAAAGCTATGCTCTTTTTTTGTGAGCAGAGCTAGTAGAGCGTCGAAAACTTTCTACCTTCCATTGAATGCAGATTGAAGACAGCGATGCACAGTGAATTGACAACAGTGACTAGCAGAGGAATGTTTAGCTGAGTCTTAAGGTTAGGCCTCGTCCATGACAGTAGGAGAGCATAGGTTGTAATCGTGCACATAAAGAGTACATGACACTGGCAGTGGTAACTTGTGATCGCATTCGTGTAAATGATAGCTTTCAATTGAATGCATATCCAGGAAGTCCTGTTTAGCAGGGAATGATTTTAATTTTCCATTTTGTTGTATTTTAAAATTTCATGAGGATTTCCCCCCCCCCCCCCATGTTCTCGAGGACCTCATTCCGCATCACGGAAACCCTAGCCCACAGAAAGATGTGCATCAATGCAGAAATACGATACTTATAATTGGTCGCCCTTGTGCAACAAAAATAATGAAAAAAAAGAAGAAAGTTTGTAAGAGTACCTTATGAATTCCTTGCGCAAGGATTACCAATATGACAGTAGATTGGGGGGGGGGGGTCTAGTATTTGAGGGACATTTTCAGGAATCACCTTCGGCTATGGAACCTAAGGTAGGGCCCGGGATTGTTATAATAACCTCGCAATCTCTACATGTTTCGAGGTTTGAGAAATAGAAAGGGAAACCATCAAAGTCAATACTCTGGTGTTTCGCACTGTACTCGAAGTAATACTGTTCGCCTTAAATAAGTCATACATAAGACAGTGCGACCGAAGAATTTCAGATGTTTAACATCACACCATTCAAATATACATGCCACTATCCATTAGTATATTTTAGGATTAAACCCAAAGGGTATTCAAATAAGTAGTGAATGAAAGATGACATGGCGGGAAGAATGAGAAGCCTTTCTCCCCTCCTCCACTTCACAGCCTCGCAAGCTCTTCCTCTTTCTTCCTACATCCTCTTTCTTCCTCTTGGTGTTTCTTTGCATGTTGCAATACGGTAATCATTATTCTTCGTTGTAGTCTATTTTGTTTTCACTCACGTAATTTTAATTCAGTTTTATCAATTTTTAAAATTAATTAAACTTTGGTTTTAGTAATTTTGCATGTTATAACACTACAAATTCTAATATTTCAATAATTTTTATTTCTATTTATTTCTCTCATTTTTGGGTTTCATTCCTCTCATGGTTTTCCCTATAATTCTCAAAAAGCCCTCTAAAGGTCAAGGCCCAACTCGCTCTCCAAGGATAGGTTGCTAAGTAAAAATATACCAAAATCCAGACTAATTAACTCTAAGATATAACGTTTCCATACACAAAAAACCCGAAATTATTTCGATGGCGACTTGAATTTATGTACATATTCTTGTAATTTCCTCTTATAAATTTCTGCCCAGATTAAATTTTACGCCCTTCAGCTCATGGGGATGTCCACTTTAGGCAAGGTAAACAAGTTTTCTTTTTATTTACTTTACCACATAATTATATTGTATCATAAAATAGTTAAATCTGATAGTACGGTTTCGAAACTCGTGCAAACCTTGTCAAAGGTGTGAGTCTTTTCTGGCGGCATTTGCGTCAAACCAGATGCCTCTGCGTTTTTCTCCACTTTATACGTTTATACTAAGCAAATACCGTTTTACAGATGTACGTTTAGTTAAACTTGACAAGATGTTAAATCATTTACATATTTTTCTGGCGGTTCCCTATTAAACTTTTCTCTCATATGTAAAATAAAAATGATACAAACATTTTACACGTCGGTTAAGCAATACGCAACTTAATGAATATTGTTTGTTTAGGATGAACCCCTGTAATTTGGAGAAATAAAATCACCTTGCTCATCTAATCCTGGTGTTTATGCAATATAGCTCCTTCGAACCGAATTCCAATTATGAAATGAATCAAGTATTACGGAATAAATTTAAAACGTACAACTCTCGAAAAGACGTGACAAAATGTGAGATTTTTCATTACTCAAAATTTAGTGAATCGGTGTTCTTCCGGAATCTTGGGAAATTTAGTAAAAAAGAAAAAAAAAACAGAATTTCCTTTGTCCGGGGTGCTCGCTAGAATCAAGCGAGTTTTCAAGGTAGTATTTAAATATTGTGCCTCTTATGCAAAATACCTTCCCTAGATTTCCTCTCTTTCCTCCATCTTGATCCTTTCGAGTTTTACATAAATTCTCAATTTTTGTGTCCCTCTTCAGCTGTTTCACACCCCCGCGTCATCGATACTGCACACGGCCTTCGAGAGGTTTCTGAGCTCTTCTTTTGTCGGTAAGATGCAGATGACTTGTGAAATTCATTTTACGAAGGATGGATGTAGTTCTGAGAGAGCATTTGCATACCAAGTTTGCAACCTGAATCCAAAGTGAGATTCAAACCTGAAGATTGTCAGGACCCGTAGTCAGGGAGGACGTGCTGGACTCAAATCCCCCTCAAACTTTTGCCTTCCCCTAGATTATTTTGGGGTGGGAAACTTAAAGCATGATGCTACCGGTGATCCTACATATTTCTATTTTCACCTGCCCCCACCCCTCCCCATAGGAATCTGACTTGGCTACGGGCTTGACCCTGACAATATTATAAATTGGCCCTACAGCTAATATCCCTAACGACAACGAAAGGGCTCAGTTTGACAAAGTGAGTGAAGGAAAGGATAAAAAGATGACCTGTGTCGATGAACTTATTTCTCTGCATATTCACTTTTATCAGTCCCTGCTTATGCATTATTATAAGTGCTTGCATATGCATCATTATAACTCCAATAATTATAGTATTGTGAGACTCTGCATGTGCGTTGTTAAATTTAGTATCATTGCAAAGAGAAATGTGTGTTTAACACGAGTATCACATTTTTATTCCCTGGAAGTTATATTTTAAGTAATTTAAGTTGGTATGAAATTGCTCCCCATATTCCAAAACCTTCGAAGCTCGTGAAACTGTCAAAAAAAAGGAGTTCATACTTACATTACGTCATAGAGTGGAGACGATAACTTCCATACGTTTGGGAGTTGATCTGCTGTAGTGGTGTTGCAGTATACAGTACGCATTATAGTCAGTACTGCTAGCGAAGCTCGTGAAACTGTCAAAAACAAAAGGAGTTCCTACTTAGATTACGTCATAGAGTGGAGAAGATAACTTCCATACTTTTTGGGGAGTTGATTTGCTGTAGTGGTGTTGCAGTATACAGTACGCATTATAGTCAGTACTGCTAGCGAAGCTCGTGAAACTGTCAAAAACAAAAGGAGTTCCTACTTAGATTACGTCATAGAGTGGAGAAGATAACTTCCATACTTTTTGGGGAGTTGATTTGCTGTAGTGGTGTTGCAGTATACAGTACGCATTATAGTCAGTACTGCTAGCGACAGTGAATGTCTTTTTTAAGTTGGAATACGGTAGTCACTACAAAATTGTCTAGTGTTTCATAGCAATAGCCATGAGCGTTAATCCTGCTGCAAAAGTAAGGGGGGGGGGGCGTGACTTTTCACTGTTTACAAATCGCAGTCCTGGGGAGGGGGTCTATGGGGATGGGGTGACCCTCTTTGAAAAAAAGGGAACTGGAAGCTGTCTGTAAGTTAAATGGTGCAATATTTGGTCAAAATTGCCCTTTTGAATGTAGTGTTATATTGTTTTCACTTTTGCTTAAAACGTATACATGTAAGAACTTTTACGGTCCCATACACTGCAGGCACAAGTAATGACATAACGACAAATGTTAACGGAAAGCATACGATATGGTCACTGCTACAACCTTGAGTTATAACACATTGAAAATGACGATGTGGACGTTGGAAATCAAGAAGTGGGCTCAAAATTTCGTATTTGGGAGATGTCCCCCTCTTACAAAAAAGTGAGGGGGATGTTCCCCCGTCCCTCATGATCCACGTACATGACAATAGCCATTGTTAGCTAATGTTTTCTTTTTGGATTTTTTCATACGGTATTGTCTAATTCAGCAAGGTAACCTTTTGACACATCTTGCTTATGTGGTACTCGAACTTTCCACGACAACGCTATACACAGATAGACGGCTAAGTGTTAATGCCTAATGTTATAAGTTGTTATTTCGCGAAACTGCCTCTGCCTGCTGGCATCCAGTACTGTACAAGGCGAAGCTCTTCTCCAGGTCCTGGAAAGAGAGAAGACGGTCCGAATTAGCGGTCGCTGATGAATCAGTTTGGACCTGGGGAACAATACTGTACAGTAGGTGATGTGAGGGCCTCTGGAATGAACCAAGGTTGATTTGCAATGTCTTGGGATGGTACGCCATTTTTACATTTTTGCGTAGACAAGGCGCTCGGAATCCTCATTGGAATATCGTGGCATATGGTGCTTGTCAAAATATTTCTGGGTTAAGTGAACGCTATAGATGCTGATTCGTTAATAATTATACTGCCGTCTATATTATGCATCAAAGTTCCATTTTCTTCAGACGAAATTGACCCATGATTTCTGAAGTCAGGGGAATCGTCCTGAGACAGGCTGGAAGCATTTTACCGGGCATAACATGGAAAGTTGGATGAAACATCCCCTCCGTGCTATGTCACTACTCAGTGCATCCTCTGCCATTTTCTTTCCCATTACAACTCTTCTTTTCGCATTCAAAAGACTTCAGCATTATTACTGAACTTTCAAAAGCAAATTAATGTCGAATCTCTAGGCGAACGCGTAACATCTAACTACTGAATTATAGGCTTTTTAGGCATAATTTGACTGTCATACACACGATAACCATAAGCACTCAACAAAGTCCGCTATAACTCTCGCGTACACGCTCTCCATTCTGTGACGTCATCAAATCGGGCTGTGAATTTCGCAGTATTTTTGTTCACCAGGGTATTTCCTCAGGTGGACAAAAATTGCATTCTTTTTTCTAAAACCTTTAAGGGACGTGGAAAGTGACATTTTCTATTTGAATATGTTCTATCTGTAGACGTTAAATTTACCAGCTTTTGTGGTTTTCAATGAATGGGGCTTTAAAAGTTTCTGCTAAGGCATATATAGGATAAGACTCTTCGTATGCGCTAGTATAAGTCTCTGCATATGCAGTACAGTTGCAAGTCTCTCCATATGCTGTATTATAAGTATGTGAACTTCAGCTAACAGTTCCACATAGGGGAAAGCTTTCAATTAGGGCAGTGAAACGGGAGAAGGATGGGTATGGGGTACTCATTTTTATCCAAATTACTCACAACGAAGCATTTTTGAATTACGGTTAGGGTAACGGTTACCAAATTCAGCCTAGGCTTAAAGATAAAAACTCATCACCCCAGACAGTTTCAATTCTCCCAACCACCAATGTCTAGTCCCTCCCTCACCTCTCCTACACTATCAGTGTGCCAATGGCACTCAGTGTTACACGTGGCACATAACACTTATCAGAATGTAATATTGTGTCTTTGGGTATCGTGTGCAGCTTTAATCAGTAAGATATCATTTATTGGTTTCTTGGTAGATGTTAATGAGCTTTTTGCTTTAGTAACTTGCTGATACGTATGTCATGTTAATGAGTTACCCCTGGGAGTCTGCACCCCTAATTCACAACGTTTCATAATACATATATCACTATTTACAGTCTATGTAATCAAAACAGAACATTCTATCTTTTACGTTATCAATTAATTAATTAATATATTAATAAATTTGTGTCCTAATGTTCCCATGTTTAAGGAAATGACTGTCTTTTACATTGCTGGAACATGATGCAAGGCGAATGACATAAAATACAAAAATGTGACATACTATGAAATGTTAAATTTGAATCATGCTAACGTCAAGTTAAGCATACCCTCTCGGGTGTTCGCACTTTATGTTATGTTTTGTTCTTTTCTTGCATGTTTCTTGTCAAAGTAATTCCTTCCCTCTTGTATGTGAGCTGTAGCAAGCTACTCATTTTGATCCAGGGTATAATTTATTCTAGCTAGTTGAGCCAGATTTGACGCTCTTTTAATGTCGGCTGGAGATTCTCAAAGTCTGGTGGATTTTGTGGATTTAGTCGAAAATTCACAAGTGAGGGGAGAGGAGGATTGATTGTTCCAAATGAGAGACCAAATCAGCTTTCCCAAGTTGCACCGTCAGGCTAGCCGTCGATCGTTTTTGATATTTCCATAGGTAAAAAGCTTTCTTTATATACACTCACTGGCTTCTTGGTAACGTCATCCAGCACGTAACGATCAATTCTATATAAGCACTAATATGTGGTCACACACTTTGATTAAATCGTTCGGCATAGTTCTCTGTCTATTCTATAAGAGTCACGTTACATTCAAATTGATTAGAAGAGATACCTGATAATTGCTTGAGTTGGTCTGTTTAGCAGCTGAGTTCATTCAATAGCTGAGTTGGTCTGTTTAGCAGCTGAGTTCATTCAATAGCTGAGTTGGTCTGCTTAGCAGCTGAGTTCATTCAATACCGCAGCGTAAGGTATATCGGGCGAGCATAACGGAGGTCGTTCAGCACATCTTAGATTTATAATCCCCGCTTTTTTTTAGGGCAGGATTAATCTCATATAAATCTGTCCCGTCTCTTCTCTTCCGTCCGTCTTTTCTTCCGCCGTTGTTAATGACAACGTACGGTCAGAGGAAGTTGGTTGAACGTCTGTGTCTGTTTGCGGGAAAGGGGGTGGGGGGGGGGTAAGGGGTTATCATATGTTGGTATGGAGGAGGGTGGCGATATTCTGAATCAGTATAAATGCACGCTACCCATGTTTCTTGATTTAATAGGTTTTCTAACTTGAATTCTAAATACATGCTGTTAAGGCACATTCACCGCGGTACCATCAAATCTTCGTCTATTCAGCGGCAAGGTGGCATTCCCATACTTAGGTGCATGTCAACTTGTTTCAATCCAACTCAAAACACGTAAACGTAAGATGATTTACGAGACGAAACGATCAGAACAAGTGGGATTTTGTTTTTGATAAATGGGCAATAAAGTATATCAACAAACGAACTGAATGTAATTTAATCGCATGCAGTTAAGTTGGTAGCTTTCAAATAATCCCAAGAAAACATTGAACATAACCTAAGCCTTGTAGAACGTGTTTTGTGCATGGTTGTTATATTGGCCGTTACGATATCAGTTCTCAGCTCCCTGTCACCTCAACTTCGACAGTTATGTTATTATTAACACACGCCAAATAAGTCTCATAGTCCCCTGCACTAAAAGGCTATATTCATAAAGTTGACCAACGTAAGTTTAGGAGGTAAGAAAATAATGTTGTGCCGCTTTATGACCCAGTACATTAGTAACATGATTTTCATCTGCAATGGTACCATGTCCAAGCTTAAAGCCATATGGATCAACAGAACAAAAAAAAAAAAAAAAAAAACCCTGAACATTTAATGATAGAGGCGATACTTTATCAAGACTGGAGCAATATTTTTCAAATAAAGCTCTATCATTGGAGAGTTTGACGTCACGGCGTAGAACACGAAATACTACAATTTGCCTCAGGTGATTCCTGGGAAAAAATTGACGAATTTAAGATAGATCTCTCTGCGATGCAATCTATCTAAATTCCAACTTCCCACATGCCAGCCATCACATGAGATCCAAATGAAGCTATCACGAGGATTATTGCTTTTCTGAGAACATTTCAGAATTCTCCAGTTACCCCCATCCCTTCCCACTGAAACCCGCCCCCCTTAATGTAAACTCGTTTTATATGAGAACGGTTTAGTCAGTCGATGATTAAGTCTCCATCGGGATGCGCCCAATTTAAAGAACGTTTTATAATGTACTATGTTCCAAAATGTTCTGAGCCAGATGAGCTTTGCATGATTCTGCTTAATCTGTAAGTTTCATTTAGCTTTCCTCGAGGGTTTTTTTTTTTGTAAAAAAATGTCTGTTGGAAAGGCCAAACATAGAAGTGACAATAAAGTAGATGTAACGAAGCCGTTTGAAAAAACACCCTCCTCTTACAAGACGTTCTTGATTGTTCAAATTAAAAACAAAGTAAAGCTGACATATGCCTTTGCCATTTGAAGAGAGTTGATAAAGATAGTATACTTTATAATACACCTGCATTACCGTGTCCGTCAAAGGTAGCATACAGAAGAGATGTAAGGGATTGCAGTAGCCAGTAAAAATAGACAATTTAATGCTACTCTCCCATGAAATTACAAAAACATCTGCCTCGCGAACGATATTAAGCCTTTAGGGGCGAACCGTCGTTAAAATGAGACTTCAGCAAGCTTTCTCAATTTAAGTCTTAATATAAAAGTTATCGCTACGTTTGTAACACCTTCTGAAAACACTATCGTGCTCTGCTTGTTCTAAATTTGTACTTACACCGATGTTTGGTTTAGCCAATTTATTTTTCTTTGCAAAGAGAGTTAAAAGATCACAGTAGGCCCATCAAGGGATAACTGATGACTAAATTACCATTAAAGTAATAACGTAGGGTCAATTTTGTTTACCTACAGGTAGGAAAAAAACAATTAAAGTACTTAATTAGTGTGTATAAATTAAAGTGATGGACAAGTATTTTGGAATCACATTGCAATAGATGTGACGTGAATTTGAATTTATTCAAACACACACTGTTTTCCAGGGGTGATATATATATATATATATATATATATATATATATATATATATATATATATATATATATGATCACGTCAGATGCGTCGTTAAACTGAGACGGTGTGACAATTTTGAAATGAAATGTGTCAAGGTATAAATGATTGATTACTCTGCAAATACGCCACCGATCTTCTAAAAGTGTAAACAGGTAAAAATATCAACATAAAAAATTCCGTTTCGTCATATAGGGATTGCCTACACCTAGAAGGATGAAGGCTGATATTTCATAATAACACAGTTGCATTCTAACTTCTCGTCAAGAACGACTGTCATGATGTAAAACATTTACCGAAAAGTTTGATTATATTTACCAGGACAAGCTAATGCCAAGATGAACATTTTCGTGAAATCAGGGTTATTCAAAAAGCCTAAAATTTAAGCGTACATGGACAAAATAAATTGCACATAAATTGCATTGTTTTCTATCTTCACTGAGTATTAATTACATTTACACCTTTGTTTACTATATGCAACGATTGTTAGTAATCTCAAATAAGAAATAATTTCAGGTCACCGGCAACTCCTTTTTGGGACTAGCAGAGATGTGATTACTTTAACACGATACGGTTAGCTACAAACGATGTTTTAATTACTTATTCAAGATGCCTCAAACTCTACGTTTATTACACACATAAACAGTTTATATTCTCAGAGGAATATTGAAATAAAGCAGTTTTCGTAAATTTAAAGAGAGAAGGCCACATCGTAGCGAGTTCTGTAGTTCTAAACCGACACATTAAATTTATGAAACTTTTTGTTCTCTAAGTGTTGCGTTTACCTACAATACCTTTTCAGGAGAAATTTGCAGAAAACTACGAATGAAGGTAGAACACTGGACCAAACTAAGGGCGTTCTTACTTCACAGTTTCATGTCACATTCGATGTTCGTATCTCTCTGTGAGTATAGTGTCTCTGGCACGTATTTGCATTCGACGCACATAACGTGGGCCGGGTGAACAAATATTAGATTGGAGATATCTATGTTCAAATCAATCCTTACGGTGAGAGGAGTACCTGACAGGAATACATATGTCGGAGAGTACGTCTATGCTGGTATTATTTACCATGGTAACCAATGTGGCTACAGAATCGATATTAAGCCAATCACAATGGAGATTAGAAATAAACTCGATGTCTAAGTTTTCTTTCGTTAAGTTGAGCAATAAACTACTTACAAATTGGTAAAGAATTGTTGTTTGTAATACTAAGGTCACTTAGGTGCTTGCAAAATTCCTGCTCTGGACTGGTTCTGTATAGATTTTTGTCACAAGAGATTTGCTCCAACTCTCATTTTTTACGACATTTTATTCCTATTTGCCGGAATCTACCGCACACAGTACTTTCATAGTTTCGCCATTTTGTTTACATTAGTAGAACACAAGGATGAAACTCTCTTTATAAAGGAACACTGTTCTCTTTTGTGTTCCTTTAGGGAAACCCTAGTCTCTAGGGGTAATGACGACACCTACACGATGTTACCATAGGGTTCCTCTATAAAGAAACGCTATGGTATTATACTGAGGGCGCTATCATACTTAAAGACAAATACAAAGGAAGGTATACATCTGAATGACATCTGCCCTTCGGTCTTGTTTTGATGTGCTAATCTTGTAAGCTGCAGTTTAGTCAATTTCTTCACTTAATTGCTGTTAGAGTAATAAAGCCATGCACCAAGGCAACAGCTGTTTCCTATAGAAGGGATGTGTATACGAATAGAGGATAAGACATAAGGGAGGGGGGTACACGGAAAGGTGTGTTTGGATAGCAAAGGGTTGCATGGAAAGTCAACTACTTATGAATTATTTGTGTATACGTGCAGATTACCTATGATTTACATACATTACAATATTTAGTAGTTGATAAAAATTTGTTATTGCTCAAAAATGTATACAGCCTAAAAACGTGTCTCATGGAGAAAAAAACGTGGATTTCAACTGGTTAGATTTGAGTGTTAATTGCCACCCCCAAAGATGCTGAATGGAAAAAAAAAGCCTTGCCACACTCAAGACAAATAAAAGCATGCTTGCATAAAATAAAATGTTTTTTTATCCCAACGTTTCTCAAAGAAGAGTCGTCATTTGTGAGGGAGTCAATTACGTATTTAAGAATTTAAGAAAGGTACTTTGCCATAGTGTTATGAGAATTAACGTCAGATATCGTTACAGACAATATACAAGTAACGGTACGGCACTTAAAGATTGTCTATATCTGTAAGGGCTTGAATAAATCACCAGTTGATTATTTCATAACTGTGTTATTGATATTATCGCCGACACCACAAAAAAAAAACAAACAAACAAACAAAATTGAGCCAATTCTGAATCACTTTTTAATAAGCAATTAGCTGAATGATGTAATAACTTTAATTTCTTAACTGTCCATTGATGATTGTATTGCTGGAATATTTCTTAACTAATAATTCCATAATTAAATGTACCTTATATTCGAGAACACCACACGAAATGAAAGATAATGAAGAATGGTGAATACCCAAAGTAGTATCTTTTTTTCTTTGTTTCTACTACAGTACCTGTTCACGTTTGTGTTGCTATAAATTCCTTCATGAACATTTAGTTATTATCCAGTGACCAGAAAAGACATGCTTCATTGCTTCTCTTTCTCTCTCACTTGATTGCAATATTCAAGCAAATTTCTCATTTTTTTTCACATTTTTGATGATAGTAGTAATATTGCATGCTATCTTATTATATATATATATATATATATATATATATATATATATATATATATATATATATATATATATATATATATATATATATATATATATATATATATATATATTTACGATACAGAAGCCTGTTAACTACACCACCTTGTCCGATCGTCCATGAATCCATGGGTCCCTTGTTTAAGGAGGGGGGTCTTGCATTTCATATAAAAATCAAATAAGTTAGGTCATCCTGTAATTTGTTTACGCTTCGATAACTGTTTAATGAATGGACGATTTCGAGATATTCACTCATGTCAATGACCTTTGCAGCGAAAGGAGGTTAATGAATATTTTAAAGTCATTATTGTGCGTAGGTGGGATCAGTTATGAGGCTCTGATGACTGTGCATATATTTTAACTCTTTCCAGTACTAAATTATCCTCATTCACCAAAATGCAGTATCAGAGCTAGAGGAAGAGATGAACTTCTGGTAAAGGGGACTTACTTTGCTATTTCGTTCGAAAATATTGATCAGTCTGAACCAAAGGGAATTTCCTTAAAATGCTTCTAAAGTTGTAAAGGCACAGCGTCAGCGATACCTTCGAGCTCTATCGTTACCACTAGGAGTTATCAGCCCCACCATCCTCCAACTTTCACTAAGGATGAGACATTCTTTGATGTTGCTCTGTATTAGGTCTTGACTATGGGAAAGTCACGCTACTTGTTCACGAGACTGTAAACTACCTCGCGCATTCTTTACCTTGTTTGTATTAGCGATTATGTCATCAGTAGCAAATTTGTAGTAACCCAACAGTGTAATAATTTTGCAGAAAACTGGAGAAAGACGGAGAAACGTAGCTGACAAAAGAAATGAAATGTCACGTGACCCAAAGTGATATCAAAATGGAAGTGAATCTTAAACGATTCGGTACTAATTGGTAAAATAAGACTCTTTCGGATGCTAGTGGGCCTATATGTACGTTAGTTTTTATAAAAAAAAAAGGTAAATTCAAAGGTATATTTTGCATGTTAAGCATACAAAGGCAAAAAAGACAGAAGGTAAGATTTGAAATCAGTAGAATTGCCAAAGTGAAGATGATTAGTTAGCTATGCGTTTCTGTTTGTAAAAAGAATGTTGCATTATGGAAGTGTTTTAACAGCAAAGGATTTTGGTCCTTATATCCAACTCAAATGATCACGACTTTCTAGTGGTGTCATGTTGACAAAAATCAAATAAACTAGCCTTAAAATAGTCAATAAAAATATTCTAAGGCCAAGTTCCAGTCACTGTAGAATACCTAAAATGTAAGTAGCCCATCTTTGGCAATTTGGAATGGCATGAAGTAAAAAGTATGAAAATATGTAGAAAAGGTGTGGGGGGGGGGGGGGAGGGGGCAAGAGGGTATGTGGACGCAATTGAGCTGAGTTACCTCAACAAAAAGATATTCTACTTAAAAACTTTACACAGTTAAGCTAAAGTTATATGAATTTACATAATCAGAAGAATGTATTTTTATTACGTACGGTGGACGTCATTACATCATCTTTAATATCTCAACTTCAACACTAAGTAGAATAAAGTAAATCCTACACTGGAGACAAAATGTCTATCTCTCAATCATGAATAACATCAAGTGATGCCCCGTGCATGAAGCCAGGTTAATGCTTGATGATAAAAAAAACAAAAAAAAAAAACAACCCAAAACCATGAGCCATTAACGGGCCATCGATCTTATTTACTGCAAGGATATCACGTTCGTTATAAGTTAATGCTTAAAGAAAAGTATGATGTGGAAGAATAAATCACCACTGATGTTTTCTCAGCAAAGACCCAGGTTTTACAAACGTGTCATTATGGGAGTAGGATTAAGGAAGCGGGTATAGGGTGATGTTTTCTAAGAACAGACCAAGGTTTTACAAACCTATCATTTTGCGGGTGGATTAAGGAATGGGGGTGGGGAGAGGTTCATGACAAATCCTTTCCCATGGTCTATACATTAATGTTTTGTGGATATCATTCCTGACAGATCTTAACCAAGTCGATGTGAGTCTTTCTTGGTAACATTCTTGTCTATTTGTGATCGAACTGCGATTAGTATGTCAATCAGTCATCCCGCATGGTCTTGCCGTCTATGTCAGTGTGGTACATGTATAGTTAGGTATGTTCATGGAATGCCACCAGAGATACTGATAGGTCTATTAACGGTTGAAATATTTTACTTTGATTCAATGATAACTGAATGTTGTTGTTTCCAATTTCATTTACATTGCCATATCATAAAAAAAAAACTTGTAAAAAGAAACTTAAAAGAAACTTGAACGAGTAAATTCTTAAAGGTGCACTAAACAGCAGCAGTGAAGATTTACTGTACATGGTGACAATTATCAATTTGTTCTTCGGCATAAAAGTAGTCCGCACAGCTGGCACCTTGCTTGAACGTCTTTGTTGTAACGACCTCGGATACCAGCTAGGTGTCTTTGGTGAGTTGTGTAACGTGATCAACGAAAAAAGTTTATATTGTCCATTAATTCTGAGCGTGTCGGCAGCAGGAAAACTGTCTGATTATGATAGCTCTCTTAAATATGAGTCCTAAAACAGCAAAAGGAACAGTATAGCCACCACCGAGAATACGGAATCACCAAGTTGTACTTGCAAACAAAGTAATGTCGTTGCTTGAAATTAAGTTTATTGTCATTATGCTATTGTTAAGAATCTCAATCTCTACGGAGGCGTTATCAAGTTCAAGTATTTTTTCAACTTTACATCTTCATATTTTTTGCCCCTTATTTTAACATTATCGAGTTTGTTTTCGTTAGTCAGCAAAAAGTATTTGTAAATCTGCTTTTAAAATTCCATCTAATGACACTTTGTTTTTCAAGTATCTAAAGATCTGTCAAATAATCTGTTATCAACACCACATTTTACACGACCCGTTTTCTTTTAACTCCCCTAAGCTTGAGTTCAAGAATAAGATAATTATTCATACTATAATTTTATATTGCCACACTAAAATAAAAAAGGCCACCAAGGTGAAACGTCTCAAAGGGGGTAGGTAAATATTAAACTTCAAGATAATCCAAATTCAAATTTGAGAACCTACGGTGATGTAAGAATAAAAAAGGACTTATATCTCAACAACATGTGTCATTAACCCGACACGGTTAAAGAACAAAATGGATGAACCTTAGCTAGCAGACATAAAGACGTAGATTGACTGATAGAGGATAAACGTCCGGTCAAAGGTCAAAGCGTTTAATGACAACCCTCCTTAAATCTTGGGGGTCTAGTCTCCTCAAGGCAGAATATGTATTTTTTTAAAATAGACTTTACCTTTACAAAAAGATTTTAAACTTTGTTGAAAAGTAGAATTCTCAATGTTATTTAGGGAAAAAGCAACAAAACAAAACGAAGCTGAAGTATCCAATTGTTCATCCGAATGATTGTTCACTCATTGAGAGCGCAGAGTCATAGGAAGCTATAAAAGATACGCCTTCAACATATTGTCAGACAGCCACGGTATCGTGCAATGAATTATCTCTGTTCTCTATTCACACGAACTTATGTCTGCAACACCCTATTTGAGATAATTAATACAACGAATAGTTTCGGCAAAGAGTTTTGTGGTATTTTGCAAAGGAGTATGTTGTAATTAACGAAAAATGTAAAATGATAGGGAAATAGTTAATTACCCTTTCAGCGGTAATGTTGTTCACCGACTTGGTTGTGCAAGATTGTTCCAGGAACTATGATTGTTTGTGCACTGTTATGAGTCATGTAAGTTCCTAGATAAGGTGCTCACTGATCAGTTCAACTGCCTATCTACATCACACATTCAGTGTACTATGGTAACACAGACAGAATAACACCGTTTGAAAACGGCGGCATGTAATTAAACGAGAAAGTTATTCACCGTTCCTCACAACGAAACGCTATACAATGAAACAAATGCGGCAGGTGTTAAATTTAAAGAGGCCCTTCCTAGGTGTTGTTTTGAGAAAAAAGTACTCTTAACTACACCTTCGGCGCGTAGTACATTCTTCTTTCTTCTCCTTGAAGTTATTTCCACCCGCATACTCATTTCTATCGGCACAACGGCACACATTTAAGCTTTTTGCCTGTGGTCACTTGTGGGAGTCTGTGATGACATCACAGCGTCCCTGATTGGTCGATACAATTACAATAAGCTGGTCATGATACTTGGAGTTTAACAACAACTTGTCAATTAGCCAGAATACGAAACCTTATGCAACGGGACGAAAGAAAAAAAAACAGAATGGAATAATGTCTATACAAGATTAATTTTGATTTTGTGTACTCGTAGACGAGCACAAGGAGAAACCTAATTTTTCTTCACGGGATTGTTATGCTACAATGTCTCTCTGTCCTTCAAGATCAATAGTAACAACAAGATCAACAACAACAATATGGGCAACGACATCAACAATAACAGCAAGATAAACAAGAACAACAGAATCAGTACTTATAGGATCATGAAGTAAATTAGAGTAACAGTAGAAACGTCTGGCCATCTAAGTCTAAGTCCATACACATCATTAAGTATATTTCCATATCTTAAATTCATACCTATATATCTCATCTGACCTTCACTTGAGTCTTAATAGATTAGACATACCCAATTCAAGTCTTGTTTATACTGTTGTTGTTTGCCGCTCCACAGTATACAAAAACAGAACAACCAGACAGAACACTACACAATGACAGAACAACCAGAACAACAACACTTATATCAACAAAAAGAATGTAATATGGTCTCCGAGGAAATGGTGGTACTGATTCTTTCTTTACGAGCTTAGTTTTCTGCTTAGTTAAACAAACCACCAACCGACCGAAAGAGGGAATAATTCCCCTGCAACATAAAAAACACTTTAAATTTTGAGCAACCTCATTAATGTGTCTTTTCAATGCAAACCCTGAGGTAGCCACTTAACTCTAAAACGAAAACTGAACACTGAAAAGAAAGCAGGGATGATATACCTTAAGTAGATTAACTCTGAAAGTCAACCCTTTTAACACACATGAATCCCTGAAACGGAAACTTTTTTCAACAATTTGCCACCTTGGATTATTCAGACCTTGTTTTTATGAGAAAGTATAAAATATTGTTTGAAACTCTTTCGGCCATGTCCAGATGGGACAATTCCTTACACTATCAACCATTCTACTCAGTTTCTCTTAACTTCCATTAAAGCATTAAAACTAGTACAAGCAGCCCGAATCTATTTGGACAAACATGTTATCAACACTGCGTGTATTGACAATACAAGTGCTGTGCAAGACACGAAAAGCACGGTATAGACAATAATGTCACCAAACTATGCGCTGTGGCTGAAAGTACTTCATTATTTTTACAATGAATTTGGTTTTGCATTGAAAAAAATAAACTGCTAAAATTTTTATTCTGTCTCCCATCCCGCGCAATGCAGGACAATCTTGTTTCATTTATAATATAGTAATCGCTACATAAGATGGTTCTATATGTAGGTCGATGTAAAAGCCGGATAGTAAAGGCCTGTCTTTGCATCTGACATATCATCTTTTTTCCCCCTGCAATGCTTATTAATATTACATATTTATGAATTCTATTAACGTAAAGGGTCTTCTTTCTCTATTTTCAGATGTTCTCCTGTATATTCAATACATACAACAGGGTAAGCCCAGGCGGGTGATCATAAACTGTGAGATGATAATTATTGCAAATTACATCATATACAAGTCTGATAAGTCATCGGTAATGTAAATTAAATTCTTTGGTAAATTAATATTCTGTTTTAAAAAAAGTAATGTTGAAATGTTTGAAAGATTCATGAAAAATGGAATTAAAGTATATTAGTTACCACTTTCTCTAATAAATAAACTTTAAAGAAACTTGAAATGAATAACAAAAGAAAAAAATATTTACAAGATGACTCGCTTAGATCACACCATAATGATGCGTATGATATTCGTTATTTTTAGACAATATAATGTGAAAATAGTTTCGCAACATAATATGCAACATGATTGTCTCATACTGATAAAAATGCAAAAAGTTCACTACAAATTTTTATCAAATGTTGAAATTTGGTCAAGAGACCTTTCTTTAAAAATTTGCACCATTAAGGTGACTCAAAAGATATGTGACATTGACATGTTTGTGACCATCTTAGGGGCTAGAAGGGGGTAGGAGTAGCAATATGTGTGTGTGTGGGGGGGGGGGAGGGGCAGAGTTTGTTTAGTATCCATTCAGCCTGGAGCAAAATAGTGCAATCTACGACTAGTTTTTGATTGGGTAGATTCATAAGATGTTTGATAATTAAAGCATGAGAGAATGAAACCCCCCACGGATCGTTCATTCCCGATTACGAGAGTCGACGGACTTGCCATTTCCGCCACTATTCTTGTATTGTGGAGGGGGGGGGGGCATGGTCAGAGTGATGGGAACGGCAGTTGTTTTCCAAAGAGATTTTATTTGTTTTGTTTGTCTTGACATTTCTGTCATTCTCTTTTGAAAACATTTACAAAATAGCAGATGAAATGAAAATATATACAAAATACGAAAAAGAAAAGGGACCGAGGAGTATAAGAAGCAACGCGAAGCTTGTAGACATAGACACTCCTGAACACCAACAGGTATGAGTAAAAATAACATTTAAACACGAAAGAGAAGAGAAAACTTCATTGATAGTTGAAAGTAATGTATCTTTTTAAGTGCTTTCTTGGATGAATTGAGAGAGGTTTGCCTAGTAATGTAAAGAGATAAGGAGTTCCAGTAGTTGGCACCTAGATATCTTACCGTATATTGATATGATTTCATTCTAAAAACGGAACAGAGATAGTATTGGAACTTCGACTAGGATAATGTTGTGTAGTAGAAGAACGTGGAGTAAGAGAAAGAAAATGTCGGAAAATAGAGAGGACATTATCATTCATACATTTTTAAGTGAAAGTACTGGTGTGAAAACCAATCAAGTCAAAGACATATAAAATATTCAAATTTGCAAAAAAGTGGGTTTGTATGACTGAGGTAATGTTTATTCCAAATGAACCGAATACGTCTGTCCTGATGAATAAATAGTGGCTGAATGCTTGAGGGATAGGTACTTAAGCATAAGTATAGTATTACAATATGAAAGGTAAGGAAGAATAAGAGTATTATTCAGGGTAATCAAAAATGTTTTACTTAAGATAGTATGAGCCCTTGGAAACTTTCTTACTGATAAAATTGATATAACCTTCCCATGATGGATGCAGGTCAGTAACGACGGTTAGAAACTTAGTAAAATTTGATAACTTAAAACCCGCAGGGTTAGCGATTTGATTTGATGAAATCGCTATACGATACTAAGAAAAGTGCAAGAATTACACAGTGCTCTACAAAGTGACCCTTACCTGTCCTAGGTTAGTGACGCTAAGTCTAGGGGCAATAAAATATATCGGCATTGCTTCCTAACTCAACTGGTCATGTCACGTATGCCTATATATCATCCATAAGTTACGTTGTGAACAGTAATTCACACATACGACCCTACGAAAATGGTCGTTAACACGCTTGAGATGAAATATGAAAACTATTTAACAGGAAGACCAGAAGGTGTACTTGCGTGTATACAGATATACCTTTACCCTGTGATGATTTGTTTGTTTAACAAGTCTTGGAATGTCAGACGTAGCAAGAAAAACAATGCAAGTATGCTGACCTGGTCTGTGACCGAAACCTACATCAGCTAAGCTAGTCAACGTACGATAAACATATGTATTGATGTTAATAATAATCATAGTTAATAGTTAATAATAAAGAAGAATAGCAAACAAGAAACTGAAATAATCATATGTCTGTTACTTTAAGGATTGTCAAAAAAAGGTAACAGAGTATGTGATGTGCAGACCCCCTCAAAAAAGAAAGACAAGGTAGTGGACACGGTAGTGGAGAACGAGTATTGCACACCATTCAGGGGATCGGCGAACTACAAAAGAAAAGAGGAAACAGAGGCAATAAAATAGTAAGATCCACAAATGACAAATCTATGTAAGCACACTGTAACCTCTGAATCATGTTTATCATTAGAAATTAAGTCATGTTCGATCAAACACTTCTAAACTATTGACAACAAGTGATTGATACTGAACTTACAAATTATTGTGATCTCCACTGACAAACTGGCCGACGGATTTAGCACACATAGTATATGAGACACACTTTCAGCGATGGCGGGGACCTACAGAGTTATACCAGGGAGGTGTTATTAGTAACACCTCCCTGGTTATACAGAGTGAGGGAGATTACACAGGAACTGGCTCAAACATCTCCGCCTTCTGGAATGGCTTTCTTGACAGGGAAGGAACACTCCCCAAATCAAACACAAGTAGAATTTAACCTTAGCTTTATTCACGTAAGAACCTGAATACAAAGCCCCTTCGACTATAATAGATTGAACTTGAATACATTAAAAGAAGGGAACAATGAAAAGACCAGCTTTAAGAAACACCATCCATAGGAACTCATAACTCATGGCCAAACGAATCTTGCACGACAAAGTATAAAGCACTCCTTCCCACCAATTAGGGACAACCATGTATCTCCACAGAGATAACAGAGTATACGCACAGTTTGCATTCATCTGCAACAAACCCAACACACCATTGTTATCAGTATGCTGCTCATGTACTTAGCACATGATACTCGACAAAAAATTTAAATCATACTTCATTTGGAAAATAATCATTTCAAAATTCATTCTTTGACAGAGACTCTTTGAATGTCTCATTTTGAAAAAAAAAAGTTTTTCTCACGTGACCTGCTCAGACTCATATGTTCGCCGAAAAATGTTTTGTCGTGTGTGAATGTGTTGAAAATGTACCTTGATACAGGCTTTAAAAAACATGTCCCATTTCTACAACACTTCCCGTTGCAGATATGTTTTGTGAATCCTGCTCGTGTCCACAGGACTTATGTAAGGTTGCCACATTTCTTCAATATATTTTGTTTGCTAAAATGTTTTTTGGATGTTCCTCGTGTATGCAGGATGTCTGGCTGGAATTTGACTGCTGACATTTATACTGCCAGAGGTTTGAAAGCAAAATGAAATATCATTCTGCCATATAATACTGATATGCATAGGGTAAATAAATGCACCACACTATCAAAAAAGAGTTAAGCAAATGCTGGTTCCATGAGTTAGGTCTCATTAAGTAGTTATGAAATATTGTAGATCGGTATTCAGCTGCATACCTGGCATTACTAGATCAGATTCCCCCCGCTGAGGCAATGGTCTTGGGATCATTGACACCATATGAAAAAATGTGGTTTTAAGTTATGATAATATTCACAGCATGGCGAAAAAAAAGTTCAGTAAATCAAATGCATACTCTGGTTTTAGAGTGAAAATATAACTGAAAGTTGTTTTATATCCATCAAAGCTTTACGGTTCATCTAGCAGTACACACGATGATCAAAACATCGTTGACGGTTGAACAAGGAGAGCCACGGACCAGTTACAACCAGAGAGAAAAGACAATCTATTGTGTAACTTATACTCAAGAAAGTGACCTTCAATGATAAATTTGATAAGGATAAAAAAGTCATTTTATCTAAAATGGAAGCAACTGGAGAATCAATTAATATTTCATATAATTGTAGTCACAAAAGTTAATTAATTATTTATAAGTATACCCTTTCGTCAGATAAATAAGAAAGGTTGAGATCATCATTAAAACCCTATACCGTAAGTACGTCGCATTACGACATACGTGACGTTAGAATCCATTAAGCCACTGAAGCATTGAAGCCTTCTGACTAACTCAGTGAACGCCGTGTGTTTTCGTACCGTGGTTTCCATAGGCGATTTACAATACGTGTGAGGAAGATTAGAATAATTCACACGTAGCCCTGTGGAACAGATTAAACATTAAAGTATAAGGTGTCGCTTGCACTTGACCATAGGTAAACTTGAATATGGACATTGACTTGCAAAGAATGCTGGAACGTCCCAATGGGTCAAAGTCGGTACTGATCACGTGAACGATTGATCTTTGTTTACACTGTTCAAGTGTTGTTCTTTTTGACATGTAGAATATCTCTACAAACCTGGTAATATATTCGCTGATTGTATTAACTATATATGACGTCATCTATTCCTCATCGTTTTCATCATCAGAGTAGAATGCATTCAAGTTGCTAAAGAGCAATCTCAGTTGTTATTTTCTCAGTTGTTATTTCTCTCATGTACTTGTTTTGTAACTAGTCTACGGCGACAAACATTTGCAGCTTCAAGAAAACATTGCACGATGCAAATGCGGTATCTCTTTTCACAGAAGAGTCCGGAAGTTGTGTGGTTCGTAGTGCTGACTTAAATCACACAGCAATCCCTTTAGGTTACTTGATGGCGTCTATTAATATCTAACAAAACTTTATTACAATGTTCATGTTACCTGTGAAACGATTGTCAACGTAATGCTTACATTTAAAATTTATTTTCCTTTAAATGTTGGTTTCTCAAAATTTTCTAAAAAAAAACCTATTTCTCTCTTTAGCTTTTAAGTAAGTGAATGAAAAGGGACACAATATATTACTGATATTACAATATGGCACAGGCCTATCTGTAGAACATTTACTTCAAATACAATATTTTATTATACATTTTGAATTTTATTTTTGATATGATGCATAAAAATCGCTGATGGGATTATATTTCATACTTTGAAATATCACAAGCTAAGTGAGGAAACATTTAAAAGTTGCAAAGGTTTCCACAAAATGATGAAAATGTTTAATGCAAGGCCTCAGGTACGGCAACCTTTTAACACCTATGTATTCCTGAAACATTTTTCTTTTTACTTGATGAGGCGCTGCTATGAATTTTACTTGGTTCACTTTGTATACAAATAATGCAGACTTTGGGTTTATCAGAATGTATACATATAGAGGCCTTTTTAAATCTCTCGGTCTTATGCCCGAAAGAACTCATAATTATTCACGAGTATGAATGAAAATGAAAGAAACCGCTAAATGGTTTCTTCCGATAAAAAAAGAAGAAAATGTCAATTGCATGGCATTGTTTCATGATATCAATGTAGTAATTTGACATTATATCTATGAATAGATTGGATGAATTTAACGAAAAGAGAGAGTCGATTGCCAAACTCTTTGTTATTGGTAACAAAAGAGTGCAACATTCTCTTCCCTTTGTCAGTAACATAATCCGAGAAAACTGCACGTGAGAACATTCTAATATTACACTTTCAAATTAATATTTATCTAAATGGTCTCGCAGCGGCTATTGTTGGGAGAGTCAGTAGTTCTGTCCATTGTTGATGGATGAATAACATAGTCTGTAAACTCAACAGTATATTTTACCATACAAATAATCCCAGCCAACACAACATATTGGGCCAAAATTAGGCCCAAATTGGGCTACCGATTGGGATCATATTAGGCTGTGGAATTAGGGCCCAATAATTTTTTTCAGCCAGAACCAATGAGGACCTAATTCAGCTGCCTCACTATGACCAGAGTGGGCCATGATTGTCCCCCAATTAGACCGTCGGACTTTGGCTGTAGTGGGTCTTCATTGGGCCCCAACTGGACTAACTCTTTGAAAACAGTATTGGCCTAGATTGGGCCCCAATCAGATTAACCGACTCGGGCTGGAGTGGGTCTCCATTGGGCTCCAACTGGGCTAACTGATTAAGAACAAAATGGGCCTAGAATGGGCTCGAGGTAGGCTTACAGAATGGATCTTCACCGGGCCCCAATTAGGCCATAGCACTTGGGTCTGAGTAGTTCTTTATTGGGCTCTTATTAATTTCTCGTTATATAATATTTTCAGACATTGTCTAGATGTGATAATGTAACATGACATGGCAAGCCATTATGTTCGCCATGAAAAACTTCCATATCATGATATCTGAAGGCTCTCGTTTAGTAAAAAGAAGGTGCTATTGCCCACTCTCAGTGCTGAAATGTGCAGTCAACATAATGTGTACTAGTCTATGTCATGACGGTATTTCTTAGTTTAAATGCTGTTCAGTATTTATGTTAAATATGGCAACAGGATGAACGTCATCTTATGATACATGGATAAGCAATGACTCACAACCCATTTAAAAGCTGTTCAGTAAAGACAGCCCAGTTGGGTACCAACATGGCCCCAATTATTAGGTCATCGTCCAACTCAAGCCCATGAAAAACGCTCCAAGTAATTTAGCCTACATTTTAGTTTCATATCAGGATCAATGTTGGTAAACTTAAGCTTATGTCAATTAACTAAAGAATTGTCCCATCATTGTCTTAAATATTTGTGATGTGGCCCAAGTGGGCTCCAGAAGAGCCCCTCTTTGGATGTCTAAGTGCATGATCCAAGTTTTGCGTAAATATTTATCTGCTCGAAAGTCATCTCTCCGTAAACAAATACAATCAATTTTTGTTTAGACCATTTACGTAACACTTAAAGACAGCCCAACTAGGTACCAACAGGGTCTGTTTCGGGGCTAAGTAGTGCATAGCTCAAACCACGCCGCCAAAGAAAAATCCGCCTTAAGTCATGTTTTTATTATACTTTTTACTTTTTTTCGACTTATGAAATATAGGCTCATGTGATAATGTGATAATGGTCCAGTCGTGTCCTAACAAGGCCCCACTTGGGCAAGTTAACTGCATGACCCAAGTTAGGCCCAGTCAAAGTCCACTTTAGTACTTGATTTAGTACCCCTTTGGTGTACCGTATATAGGACCCCAGTTCAAATGTTAAAAGTCTTCTTTCCATGGATAACTCACGACTCACAGCCCATGTGTAACTTTTAACGACAGTCTAATTGGGAACGGACGGGGTTCAACTTGGGGCCTAAATAGTGCAAAGCTCAACTCAAGCCCAATTGCAACCAGTGCTTATTCAGTTTTATTTTTATACCTCTTTAGACTTATCATATTGGTGAATACATGATATCAATGGATAATAGAGATTTTCGCAACTTTGAAACTTATTTAAAACAGCAAATAGCCCTGTTTGGCTCCCTTTGGTCCCAATTGTGGCCCAAATAGTAATAACTCAACTCAGGCCCAGTTGTAGTCCAACAAGAAAAAAGTGTATCTAATACTTTCGTTTTACAGATACTTTCTCACTGAAATCAATAAAAACAATTGTCACATGAAAGCATTGGTTCAAAGTCGAGTTTGAAGATTTTTCATTTAAGCCCAATTGGGTCCCCATAAGGCCCCAAATAACAACCCGCCAAGCTTTAGCTCAAGCCCAATTAAGCTCAACCAGCCAAGGAAAAGCACAATTGGGTCCCAATTGGGCTTGCTTGCTGGGATTGTTTACGCTGTTTAAAAGTTTGCTACAAGTAAAAGCCTCCTATTTCTTTTTCTAAGTTTTATGGGGACATATCTTTTACCGTGGCTGCCCCAGAGATTTGGAACAGTTTGCCTGCTAATGTGCGTTCTTTAACTAATCTTAATCATTTTAAAAGAATTTAAAAACATATTTTTTTTAAGTGTTTAAATTCATAACTGCTCTTGTATTCTATGCTCTTAGACTATGCTGCTTCTACATTATTTACATTGTTTCTTCTTTTTATAATTTTCTTTGTACAGCGCTTTGAGATTTTTGGAAGGGGCTTTATTAATATTATTATTATTATTTCTCGGTATATTTCATAAATCGGTGTTCAACAGTAGTTGAAATTACAAATAGTATTTTTGCCATATATACAATATTTACAAACATCGTAGACTTTTAAGCTTAAATTATTCAATAATTCTAAACGAGACATTCAATGATGTCAAGAATATATGTAGTACACATATTACTGTGATTATGATGATAGAAGCAGTGAAGTCAAGTATAGGAATACTATTTGCAGAAATGTCATAATGCATTAAGAGAAACAAGTCTACTGTCAACAAACGAGTAATTAAACATTCTAGCATGAATAAATCTGGACAAACAGCAAAGGCAGACTGTAATTCAGTGTAATTTACTTTACGGTTCGTTTGTCTTTTAATTCTAAGATTGTTGTATCGTTCTATGCTTAAGACAAATCTGAATTTGAAGAAGAAATCGTTAACGCTTGGATTGCGTTCACTTCTTTTACACTCGTAAACATAATACTTCAAATGAAAAATTAAAAAGTCGTATGGGTGGCTAGGTCCTTTACTATAACCAAAGAATATATCAGTTTTTAAAAGAAGAACTGTTTCCTTAAGAAACGCCATTCGACGTCTAAAATCAAATTAGCAACTGTACTGCATTCCCAAAATAAATGTTCCAAGCTTTCTGTTTCGATAAGGCAAAAGGAGCAGAGATCACACTCACATTTTCCCATAGATTTTAAAAGTTTGTTTGTGGCAATTAATCTGTGTAGGAATTTGAATTTGAAATATTGAAGCTTGACTTCAGACACTGTATTAAATGGTCTGGTGAAAACCTTACGCCATTCCTTGTCTGTAAAAGTAATTAAATTATTCTGCCACTTTTTTCTCGATGTAGGTGTAGCAGATACACTACTTAATTGGTGATTATAGGTAAACTTACTTATGGAGATAGCGTTAAGTGCGCGATTAAAGAAATCATTATGGAGGTCAAAGTCGTCCATTCTAACACAGCTATTATTATTATTATTACGAACTCTCACATTAAAGCAGGACTTAGTCTTTTTCGTTATTTTTTCCATCATTCTCTTCCATTACACACAAACCTGAAAAACAACCTCTACTCACGTTTCTTTCAGGAGACATTTCATTAATTACACAGTTATATAACGGCCAGGAAAGAACCAGGATTTTCGGCTAAAGAGCTAGTGGACTCGGGCCCTGTGGTAAATGTATGGCTTTTCCGTACCACAAAAAACTTTTCAGCCATTGCATGAAAACTTACGCTATTTGGTAACACATAGGCCACTATGTGGTAGTTTTGATAAATTTATGCAACTGTAAGAAGTATAGCCAGTCAATTGGTGTACTTGTGAAATTGCAGAAGTAACAGTAAATGCTGCTTTAAAGGCAACGTATGGTCTCATGAATCGAGCCGAGAGCGTCAAAATTCGTTACGTCACTTCCGTATTTAGTCTGGCGTATTGATCACGGCGACAAATGTGATGGGCTTGTCAATGGCAGTTGGCTAGATATACACAAGTAATCTAGATGGAATACGTATGGAGAACTAGACAGTGCGTGCAGTGTAACGCTACACTAAAGTATGACACAATTCGTTTTCTTGAAATGGATGTTCCGCTGAAGAAAATTGATATATCATAAAAGTCATTGACATGGGGTTGGAAATGCCAGCACTGAAAAATAATTCTCTTCCATTTAAGAATCCCTTCAATTGTCAGTAAAATATGCCCTTATGCCCCAGACTGTTTCGAGTTGATGGCCCTTAAGGTTTCGACTTGCTCATACATTAGTTAATGCTTGATACGTTACACGTCATATCGTGTGTGGCTCTTACACCAGGATTCAACGGAATTGCTCCGGAACTTTATGAATTCAGAGAGAATAGCTATAAAAGTGCTGAAGAGTTTACTTGAGAACTACAAGAACATCACAAATCACTCACGGCTGTGAGTTATTGCGATGCGGCAGTCTATCACAACTTCAAGGAGATGTTTTTCTTTTCAATGTTTTCTCAAAGGAAACCTCTTAAAAACTTTAGTTTTAATCTGATTTAGTAACATTGAGAATAACTTATAATATATATATAATATCTACAACGTGCTTGGTAATTATTACATTGGCATTGGCGTCTTAATTGCAAAGTTATTTATCATGGCTGGTAATCATGCATCTCACGCTTATGCCTAGATCGATATTTCCTTCAATTTAGGGGAATTTGTCTCCATTTAGGAAAACCATATAACAATAGCATGTTTTGTTAATTAGGAAGTCATGAAGTTTACATATCTATTTCAACTGGTGCATTGCATTATGGGAAATCTTTGTGACGTCAGACAAACACAATGTATCCCCTATGCATCTTTGTATTTTTCTATTATCTTGACTGCATTAAAAGTAAAAGTATGATAGTTTGACAGATGTGACCCTGACTTCTACAACATTTAGAGTCAATTTACAATATAGGCAATGTTAAATTTTCAGAGGTGTCAAATTTTAAAGTTAAAATGAACCTCAATTCCAAAGAAAAAACAAAGACTTTTTGCAGTACGGTAATTTGCTGGGAGTTGTGACGTGGCAGTCTGTAACCTTAATGCAACTGGAAAACCTGTGTGATCATAGCAGCAGTCTTTCCTTAAATAGGAATATCTTGAGTCTCGAAAGAGAAGTTCTCTTGAGATTTGAAATGCCTGCAGTGAAAGAAATATTCTCTTTCTTTTAGAACCCCCCTCCCTTGACGTGTCAGTGAAACATATTACTTTAAAAGAATTTCAAACCCGATGACTATGCAGATTGTTTGTAATTCCCAGAAATGTCCGTGCATAAAGTTAGCTTTCTACAAATCTGATATTCACATATAATTGACATCTCGTGGAATGTACAAAATGAAAAGTTGTCCCGTCCTTTCTGTTGGATACGAGCACAATAACGAGTCCTCAACGGTTGAAGAACTGAAGTTGACAGATGTTGCTTCGTCCAGGTTACGGTCATTTATTTGATGAGACCAATTTCATTGTTTTCCTATTTTTGTACAACGCTATCCATCCTTGAGTACCCTCGTGTGGCATTTTAATTTTTCAAAAAGAAAATCGTCTTTCTACCGATGTGGGAAATATTTTAAACTTGATGCGCAGTGCCCAAGGAGGCATAAGACATAAAACAGTGATATGAAACGAGTTTCACAGTTGTCTAGAAAATGATCCTTTGTTTATTATTGCTTTAAGTTTGTTGGATGGGGGGAGGATGAAAACGTGACGGCAACCTTAAACCTACTTTTATGACTTGCAGCACCGTAGATTTATAGCAGAAGGAGCTCCTTCATGACTTTGCGCCCAGCCCCCCCACAGGTAATTAGGTAAGTGAGAGTTCGCAGGTTTGTTCGGTTACTGTTGTCCTTTGCAAAATCGGAGCACTTACTTTTTTATTTTAAACGCAATTTAAAGGTGTGACAGATTTTATTAGCAATAATTCCAAATTTTGTTCAATTTATAAAACGAGTTTATTTTTCGTCTCAATGCACTGAATCAAAACCACAGCGTAACCTTGGTTTACTCCGCATCCGTTTGTAGTATGAATATTCTTAAAAATACCTTAAATCGTTCTGCTAAAACAAGCCAGGAAGAGAGATTCATAGTTTACTAGACAATGAAGTTCGCTATAAATCCCTGGATTAACAGCGTGTGTACATGATATACCGCAGGGAAATTGTTGGAAATAAAATTTCATTTGATAAGTTTGATTTGCAAAGTTTTCACCATCTAATAGGGTTTTCACTCACGTATTGACTTAACAATATTCCTTGAAAGAACTAGCTTTCGTGCATTTGCTCTGTATTTACTACTTCATACGAGACAATGTTGGTAATAAGTTGGACAAAATGCAAGAAGCACGGTGGACCATACTTAAGACTAAAGTGAAAAGATCAAACCTATTCTCCGGAGATTCAATCAGCTTACTGGACTATACTCACCGCCTCACGTTCAAATTAGAATAATTACACTGAAATGAAAAGTTATCATGTTAAAAATCAAAATAATTACTCGCAAACGTAAGCAGACCCGTTTACTATGCTTGTCCCGATCATGCTAAAATCAAAACAGAGATATAAGCAGTACAGTGGCTATAGCCTGTAGTGTTAGGATCAAAGTAATTACTCGGAGACGTAAGCAGTACAGCGGGATACATACTTAGCCTATAGTGTTAGGAACAAATAGTTACTCGGAGATGTAGGCAGTACAGTGTGTCAGGGAGATGTTATTAGAACAGCTCCCTAAGTGGGCTATAGTTGCTCAAAATGTTTATGTCAAAATAAATTTTAGGAGATGCAAGCAACGCAGTAGACTTAATTTTTCAGCATGAAGTGTAACGTTTTCAATTCTTATTTATTGAATTTTTTCATGCACATCCAAAATCTCATGGACTTATCGTAAACCAAGAGAAAGCAAACCTATACAATACCTGAATATGATGGGAAGTCAGTGACATCACTAAGGAATTACGTACATGTCTTGCATTCTGTTTATGGGTTTATCCTCAGTCTTCTTAATAATGATGGCAGCGGTTGTGCCCAATTTAATCTTTGAGTGACATAGTTTGTCTCTAATATCTAGTCCTCACTATGTCCTTAAATAAGCCGAAAAAGTTGGTCAAAGGGGAGGTGGTGGGGTGGTGCTAAAGTAAAAGCAGGTCACGAGTCAATCCGTTGGGAAATCTTCCGTATTCGTTTCTGATATTGGGTTCTGACTGCGTGGATATTCGACCCAAAGGAATAACTGGCTAACACTTCTCAACTGGAGAAGACATTATGTATTGCTTTTTTGACATATGAATCCAAAATGGATGAAGGAGCTTTTTTTCTTCTGACCTAGATGTTCTGCATTTTAGTTTCGTGCTACCGTATAGCTACAATGGTGATTAAGAGGCACAAGATAGGGGTGGGTTGATAATGGGAAGGGGTGTGAGACGTCCCCCAGTCAAAACATTTACCCCACAGTTGCTCCATACTGAAATATGGTGGCCTAGCAGATACAATGTACATTTCTATTCCCTATGTAGACATATTGCATTAATCTTTTTGTTATAAAAGCCCGGACACTGGGTTTTACCCCCATAGATATGCTAAAACATCAGAGCTTCATTGGCTTCTCACTCCACTTCTCACTTTGGACTCCCATACAACCTTTAACCCCCCCCCGACCTTAGTAGGGGCCCCAAGTTATCATGTTGTTTGTTGTCAACTCACTGAATGACACAACAAATTAGAATCATTTGGAGTCTGCATTTGGAATGATGCATTATGAACCAAAGTATACCCACAGGTATCCTGAAACTTAATTTTTCATCCAGGGATATGCCCAAACCTCAGAGGTTGCCGGGGACTTTCAATTATGCTACTCCTGTGAACTTCTAGATTGGTTGTTGTGATAAGTACTTGAGGCAATAGATGATGCAGTTTTCTTCCAAACTTGAGGCGTGGTGTAGTCTCATTCCAAAAATGGTCGTGAATTCTGTGAAGATGCCAAAGAAAAATTAAATTCAGTGCAGACATGTCCATTAGGGAGATTCATAATCGATATGAAGCAATTTTTTCTTCCAAAATTCCTGAAGGTTTAGACACACTTGAAGAAACTATATATGAGTTAAAAATGTGCTCTCTGTCAATTGGTAGATTTACATTTCTGCCTTATGTATATCGTTCAAGCTGTATGCTACCTGTGAATGTTTGTGGCCTGTTTAGAAGGAGATGTGGCACATGTGCTTCTCCCAGTAATGGGCTACCTGCAACATGAACTATAGAGTGCAATGTTGTAAACATGCTTACATGAAACTATTCCAATAAAGGTTGCTGGATCAAAACTTTTGTCGAAAATGCTTTACGCAATGAACCGACACATTAATTACACTTAACGACATTCTTTGAGACAGATATGGTCAAATGTAATCCCTCTGAGCTAGCCTAAATGGATTATACTTTCTCTTCACATAGAGACTAATGGCTTGGTAATAACACCATCAAATGAAGAATGTGTCTTTCGCGTGGTATGAACCATGCTCTGTTTCTAATTGACTCTGATTAGCAACACAGCAGCAACTACGCCAATTGCAATTTACCCAACTTAAAGGGAAATAGGGCGTTTAGAATACACCAACATGACACCCAAAAGAAAATAGCTTTAATCATTGTTAAACCATTCAGTGTCATCAATAAACATCTACCAAAGCTTCATCTCCTCAAAACATTATGCATGTGATGAGTAACGGAAGATGCATCATTTGAATTTTGAAAAGTTTGGGTGAACAAATTAGTGTTGAGCAACAAATAATTGAATTTCTATCTGTGAGAAGCTTATTTCTTGAAAGGAAAGCTACTGTCCTTCCTTATTTTGAATAATCTATCATTCTACGTCCACAAGCATTGGTTTCACAAATATGGATGTTTTCTCTAAATCGAACGCCCTATTTCCCTTTAAATTACTGCCTGTGGTTTTGTTCTTATTCTGTTTCACGCAAATACGGTAGTATTCAATATGAGAGAATGAAGTAATGAGATATGTTAAGGTACTGCAATATGCCCGTCATGTCTATTCCAAAACGCACTGTGTAGAATTCTTTGATGAGATTGTTGGCTTTCAGCTCTATCTACGAGATGTCTTGATTCAACGAGCGCGTCTCAACTGTACCATATCCATTGTCTATTTGAACACTGAATATTCATAGTCCGACGTCTTACTATCCGATGCATATTTATCTCTTCTGATCTTTTTATCGTCTGTCGCCGTTTTACATCTGCCTCGCGTTTTTTTTCAGGGTTCAGGGTCGTCCTGCCTAACGTTAGCGCTAACCTAACTAGAGTGTTACTGTAAAGCACACTTCTGAGGCCAAGGCCAGTTCAATACAGCTGTCACCTGTTACCAGCTAACCAGGTGCCACCCTTCTAGTATATTAACTTTAATGGTCAAGCTTTAGCTAGTGGAACCTCAGGATCCTTTTGACATAATGATGAAGTAGTTTGTATATTGTAATCTGAATCTGTCTGAACCTGAAGCCTGAACATGAAATTAGAAGATCCAATTAAAATTTGAAGCAACACTCTAATTCCATATATCGCCTGCTGGGGTAAATATTTATCCGTATTTTTTTGTTATGTCGCCATCAAGTAACAGATATGAGCGCTCTCAGACAGAGTGAAGGGAAAGAACTGGACACAGAATAAAGTGATAAGATTGGAAGTTCACAGATATTGTCATGTGATGTGAGTGGGCAAGTAAAGATTCTATATATGGGAAGGGAATTGTCATAGAAGATAGTGATGATATCGCAGAGGACATGTGGGATGTAGCTATGAGTAGGAGTGAACATCGAAAAGTGTGATGAGATAGTGTTCACAGATATATAGTGATTGGATGAGAGTGTTCGTAGAAACTAGGTATGAGATGGGAGGTCGCATAGAATTAAGTGATGAGATACTAGTGGACGTTGAATGAAGTAACGAACAGGAGATGAGATCGAAAAGTGTGATGAGATGCAAGTGTTCATAAACATAATAATCGTGTCACACCGGTGTAATTCTTTTCATGTATAACTTTATATATTATCTTTCACTCTCGTCATATGAATAAACATCTAGAAGATTTTGCAACAATTCAGTTGAAAAAGGGACTGAAAACAGTAAGTAAATCGGAATGGACAAAAAATATAGTTATGAGATAGGAGTGGACATAGGATATAGACAAAAGATGGGACTGGACGTAGAAAAGTGATGATAGAAAGAACATTTGCAGAAACAATTGTGAGATAGGAGTGAAAGTAGAATTGACAGCGTCGACATAGGGTGGACATAAAAAATAGTAGAAATAGGAATAGACATAAACTGTAATGATGTGATAGAAATACACAACAGCACACAGTGATGATGATAAAACATTGTTTAACATGAATATTCATGAGATGGGGTATACATAGAATATAACGACGCAATTGAAAAGTTTGGAGACTCTGCTGATGTGATGAGAGGTATTCACAGATAACGCGTTTAGATAGGAAACCAAACCAGTCTTCTTAACTTCAAGACTGCATTTCTGTTAAAAATACAACCTCAAGATGTTTACACCTTTCCAGCAAAATTGGCACATTTTAGACCACACAATCTGTCCAACACATTATAAAATTACGTATTCATACATTGCCAAAATGGAATTTTCACAACACCCTCCACGTTAAAAAAAATGACTGCCATAATCAAAAGAAAATGATGTCGTAAAATTTCTCTAGTGCAAGGAAAATTACCCATGAAATTAAACAATTCATATTAAATGTTAATAATCGACAAATGTTTTTCCCCACAGGATTGTATTTGTATTTGTTTTTTCGTTGGAATGACTTCGCCAGTTGTTGCCTGTCTGTAGCCAAGCTTACAATAAACTACATGCCATTAATAAATTCTGTGTTTTGTTTCAAGAGGCTGAAGAGGGGGAATGGTGTCTTTTGGTCTGTGTTGTTTTTCTTCTTCTTCTCATCTATACAATGTAGTATTGATGAGGACGCTATGTCTCTCAGGATGATGTTTTGGTGATAAGCTCCATTTTGTCTTCTTCATCTTACTAAATCCATGGATCAATCATAATGTTGACTTTGACCTACATAATCTATGTGAATAATGCAGTACCACCGAACTTCATGTAATATGTCGGCAAGTAAATAGTGCAGTCAAACCAATCAACCATCATATGTTTATATTGTATATGTTTATATTGTATCATATCACATACATAATGTGTGTGCATGTGTATATCTGTATATATTTATGTTTACTAAGTACATAAGTGTATGTGTATATGGGTAAATTAATGTATCCGTGTGTGCGTATACACTTGCTCAATTTCATTTTATGCAATTGTTTGAGATTCCCTTTTTTGATATTCAAATTAATAGATGGTGATTCAACCCTATTTTGGACTTTATTTCTTAAACATAATGAATAGTACCTTTACTGTTTTGTCATTAGTCATAAAGATGCCATTTTCACTACACTGCAAGAGAGTCCACAACAAAGAGAGAAAGGAACAGACAACTGCATTTTCGATTTTGTCTGAACTCAATATTGATATTTCGCAATTTATCTCCAACCGTAGATCAGATCCAAGTCTGAGTCAACTTGAATCGGTTAAATCTCCATTGATCATCATTAAAAGGGGATAGGTAGTTGTTGTGACATGTCAAGCATAACTTTCTTCTTTCCTTTCTTCAAATTAAGTATAAAAATATTTACTTCTTGCCGATTTGTTGTAAGGAAGTAATCTGTCCACGATTGTGCTAATTCTATTAGAAAATGTCCCAGAGATAAAAAAGCCGTTAATTTTCTTATTGTTTTTGACGTCCATTGAGAATATTTATGAGTATGTGTTTAATATTTCTAACTAGCTTAAAAATGTTTTGTTTTGTCTTTTTTGTCAACGTTCGTAACTGTGCGTGACCTTTGCAGTATGCCACGGATGACATTTGAGGAAACAGCATTCCTTGTTCAAAGCTAATGAGAGGCACAAAACACAAGTTATGAATATTATCTACGGGACGTCCACATAAGACAAAAATTACGGTGTTGTTTTGTTTTTTTCTACTGGATCACTCTCTTATAAAATTTGTCATTTGCATATTATTTTTCACCACAAAATCTATCATTGAGGTATGATATACATCGCCGACGTGATCCCCGCCATTGCCAACGAGAGATCCACCAAGTTCATGAAGGAATGTTATCTGTTAGGGTACATTCTGAATTTGTAGTATGAATCACACTTCTGTTTGATAGTGAATTTATTGATGTTTACAAACAATCTGTTCTGATATGTATATAGTATGTCAGTTTTCAAAATTAAACATTCCCTTGTCTACTGTATGTACCCAGACTAAAACATCTGCATCTGGGTATCCTTCTGCGTGAAATGCCTATATGCGGCTCATCGATTGTAGTCCTCTGCTGCAGAAAATATCGAGAATGCAAGTTTGATAAAAAAGAAGAAATGTTTCAAGTTTGAATAAAAAAGTAAAAAATATAGACATCATCGATTCCCCTTTTAAGGCTCTTTTTATCTGTGGAAAGTAATCGTCTTCAACTCAACGTTTTCAACCTTAATTTTGTAAAAGCATGGTATTCCTGGTTTGCATGGTTCAGGTTCTGTTCTCACGATAAGAAAGATAATGTAATCAGAAAAGTAATGAGAAGATGGAGCCAATCAAATCTGAGTGAAAATCGAATGCCAGTGTAGAGTGAGAAACAACCACTGAGTTATCATGTGACAATATCTCTTCATGGAAGACACCGCGAAATATTACCTTCATTTTGCAACTTCCTGTAGCCAGTGTAGTCCCTTTGGGCTGACTGAGGACAGACCAACTGACGTAAGTAATCTAACATTGGAAATCAGCTAATTTTGATGAGACACCGTCTTATCTTATATGAGAGTATAAATTCTAATAGGCCTACCTATTAGCTTGTACTATGTAGGATTTACGCTACGGAGAATATGCTGGTGCATAGAGCAATAGTAATGATTAAAAGCTTTTAAGACAATAGCTAGACTCTACATGTAGCTAGATGTTTCTGCATCCACTTATTTATTTCATTCAATTTTAGCTGAAATGTATTCTTAAGTCAGGATTTCGAAATTGGTCTAAAGCTCATGAATCTATGTAAATATGACGTCAATTGTCTTAGATTATTTTCTTTTCCAATTATATACACTGTTTAAGGAGAATGGTATCATCTTCTTTTGTACGTGTGCTCTCATTCCATTAGCGGTTGCATATTTTGTGGGGCTCGAACAAAAGATTGAGTCGCTGCTAATGCACACCAACATTGAGCAATATCTGTCCTGTGTTAGGCTTCACAGCCTATACCGTAGAAACTCTCTTGGTTCAGTCATTTTCAAGGAGTACTTACGTTTACACAAGAAAAGGTTGCAGTGCCAAAAATCACACCGAAATATCCATCATGTGTGGTCAACTTTGACACACACTGTCAGTACTGTTGTCATAAGTACGTCTCGCACGGTAGGGAAACTTGGTCCACATCAGCAGTTGCTGTAGGCTACAAAGTGTTTTAATGCACGTTGTATATTAATAAATGCATAGGAAATTCCACGAAGAGGGAAACGAGGGAGAGAGAGAGGGTCGCGTTTATCGAAATAAAATGAGCATGAGAAATATTAAAATCAGTCATGAGAAAATGTGTCTATTTCTTAAAGAGAAACGGGACCAAACAACAGTATCGGGGTTTGTACAGTGATGATATTTTGAGGGTACATGTAAAAAAAAGGAAAAATAAAAATGAAAAGTTTCATTACCATGAAGAGGAAAAATGTCAATTCATTAAATAAAGAGAAGGCGGTGGAAAGAAAAGTAAAGTTGTGATTTTAGCAGGAGTAATATCAATAGACTTGCTAAAGAACAAGACATACGTTTTCATTGCTTGGGTTGTTCATTTATAACTAAAATAATTCCATTACTTTTTTAGAAAAGTTTTTAATAGTTGACAAAAAACTGATATCCCTCCATCTGATATCCCTCTGCCGATGGCTCCTGAAGATTGTGCAATGCTAAATATTTAACCAAACATTTGCTATAGTGCTTTCATTTTGTCGCAATGTAGCACTCTGTTAGTCTTTCAATGTACTATTGTCAGATAAACAGTCTTTTTTCTCTTGATTCGTATCATGCTATGTAAGTTGTGGACACGGTATGCACCAAAGCATTATTAACTTTACTTCTCTGAGGTATCAATGTGTGCAACAAATTATTATACATAGATAATTGCTCTATGGTTACTTAATATATGCCTACAAAAAGCAATATATATGTACTGCTCTATGCGTAGCACGGTGTTACCAAAGTATTTCACAAGGAACTAGTCTGCTCCGATGTAACACAGTGTTCACTTAACTTTTTCATAAGTAACTATACTTCTTTCAGATAACATTGTGAGCAGGAAACCATCGCATAGGTAATTAGAAAAGTGGTTACGAAAATCGTAACCACACTGTTTATGAGTTCGTTTAAAGGGGGAAGTTATTACGTTCTTTTGTGACCGTCGGTTCGTAGTAGAAGGGGAACTTCGATGTTTGTTTTTAACAGATAGGGCCACATAAATATATTTAAGAAGATGCAAGCCGTGTCTGGATTCTCCAAATATGTTTGTGACAAACTGTTGGAGCCATAGCGTAAAAAAACGTCGAACACATGATGCCAATCTTGGGTACTGCAGGCTACTAGAAGTATGTAGACTTACTACGCTACAGGTCGCATTTGGTGGCAATTACGTCCAGGGTTAAAGGGATTACCCAGTCCCCCAAAAGACAAATTTCGGTAGAGACCTACCGAATTTGCTGATTTGATGAACATCAAATATGATTGACAGATTAAAGCTGTAGCATTTCAAACCAAAGACCAATCCGATTGGTAGATCGCACTCACATGACATTGTTTAAGTCCGTATGCCATTGACATTCACCCCAAACGTGAAACTGATTTTTTTTTTAGTGAGAAACCCAAGGGATGTCATGCTCAGATCCATACTGCTGCTGGTTGTGAGCTCTCCTGTACTTTTTCACCAGATGTGATCATGTAATCATGTCTGAAGTCATGATCAGCGGCCACGGGTCCAGGTTCATTTCAACTACAAACTGTCCTCTGACTTTCAATTATCATCATAAACTACTTTGAATATTTTCAAAGAAAATGTCTATTTTAGATCACCATACTACAGTTCTACGTACCTTGCTGGAATCAACGAGCCAAACAAAGCTATGGAAAGCAATAGCCTACTGCCAGCCTGACTTGCTGCATTCTTTATTATACTTGATAACAGTTTAAGACTGTCAAATGCATAAAGAAATTGGAAAAGTAACATGTGATTGAAGTTGTGAGTGAAATAATGTTTAATAGAACAGTAATTGCTTTCAGTGTTTGACTGAAGAAGAAGTACATGAGAGAATTTATTTTGCTTTTTGCTCTTCGTATACTGTACTAGTAAACTCAGTGCTATTAGTTTCTCCAAGTGTTATTGTTAATATTTTGACAAGCGGAGACTGAATAGGTCCTATATGTTTTATACAAGAAGCACTTCTTTCACCGTTGTAGAGGCTTTTTAGTTTGCATATCATGGTACATTGTAGCCTTCACCTTGGCGGGTAGAGTGGGATATTATGACATTTCCAAAAAGAAATTCAAAAGATGCAACTATGGCTAGAGTTTCAGTCTGTCTTTTCCCTAATTTTACTCTCCTTTTCAAATGATTAGTAGCAATCTTACTCATATAGTTATATATGTTAGCTGTAAATTAAAACATATGTATCTGTGAACAAAAAAGGAAGAAAAAGGTTGAAAAAGGTTATAGCAAAAATAAAGCATAATTGAAATAAGTAAAATGTCCTACGACGTCTAGTCTATTTTCAGACGGCAGTGTGGCAGGTAGCCTGCTCTTAGGCGTTAATTCACTAGGCTGCCCAGTCACTTGCTTCCGAGCTAAGTTTAGGCCTTAGAATAAGGGAGTAGGCTAATGTTAACAACTTTTGTACACCCTTTGTGTGAAGCTGACTGATTTGCAAAAATATTCTGGTTCATCTTTTCAGTCAACCACTGACCACATGTGAATTAATTCGGTGGCGAGCTCCGTACATAAAATCAGTCATGCCCCTAGCTCGGCGTGCTCAGCCTATGCTTCAGAAATGAAAAAAAAAAAAAAACCCTATGGAAACCCCTCCCCATCCAAGTTGTCTTTTTAGTAGAATAAAACATGGATGTGCCTTCCTATTTTATATCCAGCAGTCAATCTCCACTGAACACGAGAGAAGTGTTACGAATGGTAGGCTATCCAAAACTGCAAATTTATACGAGGGCAACTTGTCTTCTACCCAGAGATGCCGTATGTGACGAGCTGTCTGAATAGTCAACTTCGGACGCCGAGTTGCCTGATGTGTTTAGGCACTTAGTACATGCCGAGTTGTCAGACTTCACAAAGGCGGCTGAAAAGTGTGAAGCTGTTTTGTCTTACATGGGCGAGTTGTCTATACCTTCAAGTGTGTGTTCTTTGAACGTTACTCTTTTTAAACTGAAAAAAGCCAGCCAAGGGTAGACTAACTAGCTTGATCCAAGGTTTTTGGCTGTGGAAGCAGTTCAAGGGGATATAAGAAATGAATAACAGGGAGTAGTCATTTCTGTTGGGAGAGATGCATCCATGTGTGCTTCAGTGACACATGGTTTAATGAGACTTGATCGAACCAATAGTATCTCATTCTCACTTACAGAGTCCGGGCACCTTCTAAACATGAGATTCATCCCGTGAAACATGGCAGAATATACACAGGTACTTTACATGTTAGCAATAACAGATAAAAATATGAGTTTGCTATCATATTGCCAAGGTCATGAATGACATATTGAAGCACGTGTGGTAAAATTGTTTGACTTTCAAGAGATCTCTGGTTAGACCGCGGTCCACGGGAGACTGGCGTTTAAAATACGCCTAGTAGCTACTTAGCAGTTTAAGTAGTTTATTGGTCACTGGGAAACAACCTAAACCATCTATCAGACTGATGGGGACAAAAGGAAATGCAAGTTGAGTTGTCCTAAGGGCACTCCATACTTGTGATGTTGCATGTTTATGAACCGATAATTGAGGGAAAGACCCGCCGAGCACTGGCAGGTCTACATGGATGTGAGGCTGCGGGGCAATTTTGTGTGTTATTTTAAGCGCATGAATGTGAATTAAAGAGGCAAAACGAGAGAAGCCTTTAAAATTTATAGATGCAAACTTTCTGCCCACGGTTAAAAAATAACTCTCAATGTTGAACTTCCCAGGAGCACCGGGCAAGTTGCACAAATCTGCATGCAGCGTATCAGACTATCAGTTTCACACTACGTATAAGAATATTTGTGAGAAGTCCATACATGCAAGGTAAAATTTATCAAACTGGCATTGGTAATTACACATTTTAAATTATATAACTATATGACAATTACTGAATTTAGTCTGCATGACCAAATTTATATTTATAGTAATGTTTACGGTGGGGTATAATTATAGTCAATCACTAAATAAGGAAAACGAAAGTATGTCACTGATATCTTGCGAAGATCAGAATGTTATTATTATTATTTATTATTATTATTTTTTATATTATTATTTATGTAATGTTGAGATCGCAAACAGTTGAAGAAAAAGGAATATTTTCTTTTAAGACAAATTCATCGCTTATTCAAGCCGGGGGAACTAATGTGTTCAGCGTTTAAATAGACTACTACCCACCAAGTCTGCACTGTTTTGTAATGCAAATTCTCAGACAAAAAAGTCTTTCAAAGTCTTTTTTTTACCTCTCTTTTACCTTTTGTAAACTGTGTTAAAATATTATTGTAAAATACTGTCAGATCAGTCGATTCTATCAATGAACTTAAAGGTACCGTCAAAGTTGGCACAGCTTTTAACTTGTCTGGTTGCTAATTAAGTTAAACAGAGGATGGAATGTTAAGAGTAAAATTCTACCAGGAGGATATGCAACTTTGAGGAAAAAAAGAAGAGAGAAAAAAATGGAGGATAGGAAGTAGAGAGAAGTACTTTGCAGGGGATAGGTATTTGACAGGTAGTTGATAAATAGTTGATAGGTAGTTGATATGTAGTTAATAAATAGTTGATAGGCAGTTGATAGGTAGTTGATAAATAGTTGATAGGTAGTTGATAGGTAGTTCGTATGCAGTTGTGAGAAAGAGTGTACCAGGGGATAGGTAGCTATGACAAAGACTCAACTAGGATCAGTACTGAAGTGGGAGTGAGAAAGACCTACCTTTTTATAGTCTTTCTCCAATTGAATTAACAACACTCGCAGTATAAGATTATGAATTTCGAAAAAACTAGAAAAAAAAGGTCAAAACTAAGACATCCTTTCACCAGGAATGTTGGTGTCGTAAATGCAAATTTAAACGGTGTTTCCCTGCAGTGCATTGATGAAAACTTAGAATTTCAACTGACATTTCAGTTTCACGTCATAATTTTGTGGGATAGATCAACAAGTTGATTTCTCAAATCGGAAAAATACCAAGAGATACTGTTATCAACACATATGATATCACGCAGGCGACCTCTTCTATAGTATGGATGTATTGACTAATGGTAGGACATAACGTCACTGCTACGACGACTAAACATTCCACTTTGTAAGAAGATATCCGGTGAAACAATACGAGACACAATGCAGGTATTGTCTACCAATCACTTACTCTTCAATACATGTATTTCAAGTTCGTCATACATTCTTCTTTACTGGTATTGTCTACCAATCACTTACTCTTCAATACATGTATTTCAAGTTCGTCATACATTCTTCTTTACTGGTATTGGCTACCAATCACTTACTCTTCAATACATGTATTTCAAGTTCGTCATACATTCTTCTTTACTGCATGACTCAGTATGGATGTCCGCCTTATGGCGAAAAAAAGATGACATTTCGTTCATTTCATTTTTCAGACTTAATAAAAAAAAAACAGAACTTTCAAAAGACTTGTACCATTATGTACAAAGTGTGTTGTTGCATTTATGTTTCAAAACATCTATTTGAATGTTTCATGAAAAAAGTTGAATCATCTTTGGGGAAGTACTCACAATCTTCATTATTTTAAACGCTTTGCAATCCCACATAGAAACACTAGAAAAAAAAAAGCGAAGAAGAGAAACAATTTTTTTTTTATCTTATCCGCGGTGCTTCACGGGTAGGCCTATATTTAAAAAAAAATGCTGCCCAAAAATTCTTGCCAAACACAAACTAACCTGATAGCAGGTTGGTTTTCCTGCAAGGTCCCGGTTTAGTATGTTGAGTCATTTTTAAGTGGTGTATTTTAGTTTTGTCACGTCGTTCATATTTCATGTGGAACAGTATATGACTACGATAGTTGCTCCACTCTCCGATTTGAATACTATGTTCAACTCGCATCTTCTCCATTCCTGGAAATTTAGCTTTTGTTTGGAATTATACAATTGAACACCTGCCAAAGAGGACTTTTCACGGACATTATTTCTCGCAAATAATTCTGTTTTTAAAAAAATCATAAAATTACATTCATGTTCTGCTCCAGAGACAGAAAATAATGGATTTACACTCGAGATGACAAGATTAAGGTTATCCCTACAGTCATTAATTATGGGTTACGACAAAATTGCTGACAGCTGTTTGGAAGTGTTTTCACATTCTGTTCAAATTTTAAGCGGTAGATTGCTGACGCACGATTATCTTGAAACCATGACGTGACCCCTGCAGGCGAATATTGTCTCGAAACCATACGATCATCATGTTATCAATAGGATGATCGACAAAATTTGGTATCCCTGACAGTCTCAGATTCTCTCAAAGCTTACAAGACTGCAGCGCATGAAATAAAACTGAATTTCAGCGAGGAAATTGAACTTTCTGCTGAGTTTGTTTTAGGATACGAAATGAGAAATTGTCTTTCGTTGCACTTAGTGACAGGAGTGTATACTAAAACTTGATTTCAAGGAGACTGTGTAAAAAGAGTAAATTTTCGAACATTAACGATAACAACCTCTAGATAATTGGCATTGAAATGCTACAGTCGATTAACATTTCTAAAATGTGTTCCAGGTGTCTAAAAAAAAAAAAAAAATCAATTAATCGGTATCTCACTACCAACCTACCATCCCAAGCCACAGAACAGCACTCTATCGAACCAGTGAGTATATTTAGAGTAACACCATGCATGAGTAGGACGTACCTCCGATGCTTTAAACAAGTCGACTATATCCGTAGCGTATTGAGAATCCATGAAAAAAAAAAAAAACTGTGTTATAGCGTGTTATAACCACCTTGTGGTATACCACAACTATTAACACAACATAACATATTAACGGTACTACACCAAACGACACCTCACCAAGATGAGATTCGTTCATGTTCTTTTATATTGTTTTGCAGATACGACGTTAATTCACCGAAATGAATGGGGAAAGAAGGAAAATTAAAACAAGACAATTCTGTTAGGGAAGTCAGCTATTGTCGAATTCTAGAACGGAATCTACAGCTTAGCCCGAAAACAGTCCCATGTTTATATTGGGCGGAGCTAAATGAGCCATTGGGATTATTCCTTGTATTATCATGCACGTGCTTGAATGTTTCGTTCATAATCGAGCAACTACTTGCATACCGTAGATCCATATAAGCTGAGGTGTGTGGACTGTTGGACAAGAAGGGACTTTGAAGACCACGTGATTACTTGCATCGACTGACTAACGCAGACGAAAATCAAGGGACTGCCCCCCTAAGGAAAATGCACAAAAATTTGAGTTATTTTTTCCTTTTTTGTTGGTAGAAACTATGTCCAAAGAGCATGTTCGGTTACTTTGGATTATGGATTTTTAGAGAAACATGTATTGAGGGTATTGAGGGCACTTGGCTTGCCATTGCTAGTTTCAGTCCTATTTGATAAACCAAAAGCTTGAGACGTTTGGACTATGGTTCATAAAGTCACGCCACTGACTGTAAGAAAATGGCAAATAACAGTTAAAAATTAGCCATTGACTGGATCCATTCTTAAAACACTTAATGTAAACAGTCTCAGACCAGGAAACTCTTGGATCAGATCAGCTAACTGTTATTAGACTCTCCATTTAGATTAAGCGGTTTCAACTTTGAAGAATGAGATATATACTTCATTTGAACCAACACTGAAACTGACTTATACATCTGCTAATCCTATTCTGTGCAGATTACTCAATCTATTCATTTGAATTTTGATATCAGTTCATTTGAGATTGAGGTAGGATTGAGGTTGGATTGAGGTAGGGTTACATCAGGGTCTCAAATCAAATGTGTAACATCTTTCTCGCAACACAACTAATTCAGCACATATTTTCCTGAACACTTTAATTCACTCATAAAGTGTGTGTCATTCATGCACTACAACTGGAAGGTAACGCTGCATAAGATGTTCAGTGAACTGTCCACAAAAGTGCGAACGAGTGATCCATGAACGCAACCTTTGTCGGTATATAAACTTTTTATACATGTCGTATCTTCAGATGAAAACACTTTCAAGTATCTCCAAGCAATGATTCGCTTCATGAAGTGTTGCATTTCGTCTTGCTATGATTAAAAACAATTTCCAGGCAGCGACATGTTGTGCAAGAGTTAACATCTATCAGCGCGAACTAAAACCTCAGAGTTCTCTCCGGCGGTGGAACATACACTCAATTACTTTATGATCGAATAGCGTGTAAAATATACACTATGCAGACGAAGGGAATAATGAAAGGAAAAAAAAAAAAATGGTTGAGTCTCACTTGCTCTAAAGATTAAGAAAAGAGGCAGCCAAAAACACAACAGTAGCAATTCGCTGATCCAACTAATGAACCATGGAGTTAATTGCAGTTCGATGGAGACAGCGACTGTTAGAGAGGAACTATCTGGGCGAGTTAATCAACTCTTTCAATAGTAGTGTAGACTAACAGTAGACAATCTGGAGACATACGTGGTAAGGAAAATACCTAATATACCTTTACACGAACGATCAAAGACGTTTGAAAAATGTCCGAGATGCAAGCAAGAAGAGGAATACAAAGAACCGTAACCCTCACAAATTTTCAAGCGAGGGAATCGGGGTGGGGGGGGGGGGTCGGTTTATCGCGGGTGTAAGGTTGAAGCGCCTAAGGGATCGTGGAGCGATCAAAAGGTTAGAGGTGCGCCAGGAAAGGGTAGGTTGAACAATATCGGGATAGATGCATGTAGAAAATCGATGGTTATAGAAGGGTAGTGACCATTGCTGGACAGTAAACTGTTCTGTTAGTCTTGTAGCATGTTACTTATAATTTGGACCATTGTTCTTCTAGTCTTTATAAGTTCACAAAACAAAGGGGGTAATCAATACGATGTGTACTTGTTGAGGCTACATGGTAACATAATACTGCGAGTCCTACTGTGAGAAATTTATCAGAATTTTCCACTTTAGCATTTTGGTTTTCAAAGTTATAACCGTCAAATGTTGCAAAATTCATGTAGTTCATTTATACATTTCTCTTTGATTCGACGTAATGTTAGTTCTATAAAACATGAAACGAATGAAGAAACCGCTACTTGATTTGATTAAATATGAAGTGAGTTGCTCCATGTCTCCATGATGAAGATTCATATAAGAACATGCGCACACAGTGCGTATATCAAATTGCCCATATTCTCTTGCCATTAACAATGTATGTTTCCTGGTAAACCAATAGCGTTGATGAGTGTCTTCTTATGTCAACAAGACAATTAATTCAACAGAGTTTATTCTGCTGTTCTATCGTTGCATTGGTCTAATTACTTGGTTCGTCTGAAATCGAAACCCGAGCTGTTCTATTTTGTTTGATCCCGGAGGAGGCTAACATAATTGTGAGTGTAGTGAAAAAAAAAAAGAACAACTGCAAGGTAACATTAAAGGAGTGTGTATATATCTGTGAGCATTATATCTTTCTGAGCATTCATCATGCAAAAATCTTTACATAAAAGCATCACAGCCATTCGTTCCAAAAGGGCTGCTATTCAACATAATCCGTAGTTTACCTTTGCAGTTTTCTTTGGGTTCAGAGGTCGACAAGCCTTAATTGACCTTGCAGTCCGAACGAGAGACTAAGTCGGCCAACACTTGAATAAGTAATCACTCCTGCGTTTCTTTGGCAGGTTTATAAAAATTTATTTTCGATTCGTAATGGGTGTGACTTTACCACGTCTATACGTCACTGAATGATATAATACGTTAAGTTATCATACTTACGTTGTGTTTATTCAGAACGAATGAATCACAACATTTACGCTATTGTTTCAACGAAGTCGAATTCTAAACGAAAATATTTTAATTATTTTTTTTATCTCTATATTTGCTTGAAATAAATCCGAATTCGTCTCTTTAACGTTTTCGCAAAACGAGTAGATGTCAAAGAACGCCAACAGTTATCTTAATTCATTAATAGTATATCGGGTTAAGCACCATTCATAGAGGGTCGTCGGGAAATGAACACGTCTCAAGGATAAGTTTCCTATTTCTCACCCAGTCACCAAACTAAACCAGTACCGAGGATGGCTTAATGCCCTATCTCTGGGGGATTTTTTCCTTTCCAAACATTTCGTTTTCATTATTTTCAAGATTGTCTACACTGCCGAAAGCTGCCCAATGTGTCGTTTTGAGGAACAATTCCTTTTCTCATGTGTTCAACAATATTACTTGAATTCACAATAGACATATTGAACACACCGCTTTGTTGTGTACCCAAATGAGCTAGACAATCAGGTTGGTCGCAGTGAATCAGAGCTGGTCGGCAAAAGGTCACAGAGGTCACGAGGTCAGATTACATAACAATGAACGTACCCTTTGTATGCATGCATAGGGTAAAAATATACTTCTTGGACGGAACGTTTGAACATAGCGAGTAGCCCATGACAGTGAAGAATATGAATGAATATTGTTTGAAATGGCTTACATATGTCAGAAGACACGGTAGACTCTTTAGCTCTCATTGCATACTGCGGTAAGAAATTTTCAATAAGTTTGATTATTGCATGTTTCTGCAGCCCGAAAAGAACCTTTCGTTTTAGTTCTCACAATAGGAATTTTTTCCTTGTTCGTCATATGTGCCTGTTCCATGTGAAGTCTTCAGAGGGTTGTTCATGTTGCTGGAGGCTGGTTAGGGTCAACCGAGTTGTCTCCTGGAATTCACGGTTGAACTGAAATTTCGTGACCACAATAAAAGTTACTTTGAAAGTCTATGGCATGCAATAAAATATACTTCGTGACTTCTCTTGGGTCATTAACGGCTGCTTTGAGGCACTTTTGGGAATTTTATTTAAGTTGAAAGATTCATTAATCTCCTTGGTGCTTTTATTGAGCCGCTCAATTTTTGTCATGCATACCGTATACTGATCCATCTACACGACTTAACACGCTTTTATCATACAGTAGGGCTATTACATCTGTACCCATGATCAAACAGTGAAATAAAAAAAAAAAACATGGCAGTAGAGGGGGGGGGGAGGGGGAAATGGATTGAGACAGAAGAGAGCAAAGGAGAGAGTGCAGTTGGGTTTGAGGATGTAAGGGTGGGCAGGAAGCACTATAAGGTCCATGATTCATTCTTGTAAAACGCCAAACATCGTTGAGTGTAAAGTTTAACGGAGATATAGTGCTGCAGTAATGGCAGAGAAGAGCAATAACCACTGTTTCCTACAATGCAACGAAGGCTTACAGAAATTGCAAAAGCAGTAACTTGTCTAGTTTACTTTTACATGGGTATGATTGCTCTTAATAATATCAGGAAAATAAACCAATAACTACTTCAATTACACAGGCAAAAAGTAATTTATCTTGACTGTCACAACTTAGCAGATATTACTTTCGTCAAGTTAACAAATACAAGAAGATAACTCTAACGTTGAGTCCCCCCGAGGTGCTCTCATTCACATTACAAATGCAGAGAAAGTTTTCATGACATCATTAAAGTCCACTCACGTACTTCAAATCACATTAATCATTTTTGCCAAGGGGCGTCAGTCTGTCATATCTGGAGGCCAAGTAATTCGTGTTGAATATTAAAGTGATTTAGTGGCTTTACCAAACTAATGCTAACCATTAAAATGTGGTTCTAAAATTAAACCTGAAGAAGTCACATTACCATCATTCAAAATTGACATAATTCCACTCGACTGACATTAAACAAGAACATAGAGTGCTTAATGAATGTCATCTTTCTTTTCTTTTAAAAAAATATCACGATTATACAATAAACAACATATTAATCTCCAGAATCCATATTCTAATTAATGATATCAAGTAAAACTTCTTCCATTGGTGAAGGCTGAGTATAGATGTTCCAGGTATGTATAATATAAAACCGAGCTAATGAAATGGTGCAAGTCATGAGCTCATATATCATCAGAGTTGATAAATTTATGTTAACGTCACCTTTTCCGTTCGTAGTCCGTACAAGAACATAGAATCCTTAATGAATGTCATTTTTCTTTTCTTTTAAAACAGCATCACGATTATTCAATAAACAACATATTAATCTGCCGAATCCATATTCTAATTAATTATATCAAGTAAAACTTCTTTCATTGGTGAACTGAATATAGATATTCCAGGTATGTATAATTTAAAACCGTACTAATGAAATGGTGCAAGTGATGGGCTAATGCATCATCAGGGTTGATAATTTTATGTTGTCACCTTTTCCTTCTATATTCGTATTATACCTACATTTTTGTTATAACCCGTATTTTGTTTTTTAAACAATCGTCTATTCGATTGAAGTCTGGATAGAAACGGGAAGGAGGGGGGGGGGGGTGGGTGTTTGCATCTAGTGAATATACTTATTGACTTATAATACTTATTATGTAACAATGTCGAGTGCCTTCCGTGGATTTCAATTTGTAACTTGGAAGTATAAAGTCAAGTCATAGTTGTTGAAAGTATCCATACTCCAGTCAAAAATATATAAATAAATGCTACGTTGGAAAGGATAATTAGTAATTATGTATAGTTTTGAATAAGTGTATAAAATTGCATGTACGACCTTGAATGGTATGTTATAAAGATAAGCAGAAAAAAAATGTAACAGACTTGTCCTGTTCACCCATCCTCTTCGTACTCTACTACAGTAGAGCCATAACTGATTGAATCCGGGCTGGCTAAGTCGGGGGGGGGGGGTAGGTTTTTGGAGTTGGGGGGTATTTGACCCGAAGTAGAGAAGGTGCCCCTTTTGACAAGAAGTGCCCTAATTGCTTTGTAGTAAGATTTTCTTTTCCACAGACCCCTTTTGAATGTTAACCCGCAACCGTCAGAGTGTTGCTCTGTCCTAAGTTGACTTTTCCTGCTTGCTTCCTCTGTTAGTTATGAGTAAAAGTATAAATTACATTGGCATAGGCTCTTATCCAGAAATGCTTCCTACTCACGTGATAATCAATAGTAATTAAGTCCTTGAAGGGCAGTTATTCAGACCACACAAATTTGGAGGAAGCCAGTGGCTTATACATTACAACTTTACGTCCTGTAACTATACCAACTTAACAATTTTGGATCAATTTCTCTTTTTTTTCACAAGGGACCACTTTAGATTACTCTTGGACGGCCAGGGTTTGCTAAGATTCAACCCTACAAATACTACTACGTTTATACACTCGGCCACAGCAGCAAAAACTAAACTTCAAACATACAATGTAACCTGATATAATACAATAACATATCGTCGCTCCTTTTATAATAGTGCGGAGACCGCGCAGTAAAAGATTACTCGACTGTCCCAATATCAGTCAACGGATTAATAATCTGATTTCATCTTTCTGCTTTTTGTAGGCTTGCCAAGTATTGTGACTAACACAGGTCTAAATAGTGCTTTGAAATACAATTGACTTAAGAAATGAAGATAGTAAGATGCATGTCAGTCAACCGATTAATAATCTGATTTCATCTTTCTGCTTTCCCAAGACGCTAACAATTATTTTGCTAACATTTTAACTTTTTCATTTTTCATCTCTTACAACATCCTTTTGTTTTGTAGGCTTGCCAATTATTGTGAAAAAAAAAACCACTTCTACATAGTACGTTGAAATACAATTGACTTAAAAAAATGCAGACAGTAAGAGGCATCAAAATATTAAAATTCTCGACTTCTTTTCCTAGTAACTGATAGGTTAAGTCAAAACTAAATTAAATTACTATAGTGACAGAGAGACTTGGGCAAGTTACTTTATTCATCGTCATCACGTGACGATAATCTCACCTTTCAAATGATTTTCTATTTTCGATTAAAGTGTACAAGCCTGCAGAACATAATTTTGCCTACCAGACAAATTACTCACTGTATTGAAAAATGAGAAATGGAAAATCTTACTTTTCTAAGTAGGTAAGGTCTTGCCGTGTCATTGCCCATTGTTTTTACTATAATGTATAAAATGTGTAATGTATAAAATGTATTCACCCCGGCTCGTAATGATAGCTAGAAGTGAAGAAGGAATTGTTAATTAAGAAATAGATGTGTGATGCACTGCATAAAATACAATCTAAAAATGAAAGGAAAACATAAGTCTCGTAATTTTACCAGAGAGTCTTTTTTTTGCACACATCTGTATTATTTTACATCGCTTCTGATCATAGGTATAAAATTAAAAGACAAAGAGAGAAGAATTAAGCCCATTGTGATTGTTTGTTAGAATTGAGTTCATCAGTACTTCTAGCTGTAAATCAGTTTGCAAATGTTGCATGAGGAAAATATCGATACTAAAAATAACGAGAATATGATAGGTATAGCAGTTTCGCTTCCATCTCAAACAAAAAAAGTGAAGGAAACTTCAAGCATCGTTAAGAGCCAAGAATGAGGAGTTAAAAACTTTACGAAATGAGTGCCGTTTTCTAACGCGCCATGGATTTACGTTCTCCGTGATCAAAGCGCATGTATAAAAAAGGAGGCTTGTTTTTTTTAACACTTTCTTTGATCTTGTCAACGCTGCTTATTTGAGCACTACGAGGTGTATCAAAATATTATTTTTTTTTTCCAAAAAGATATACAATAAAATGAAGTTCTTGATTGAATTCGACTATCCTGTAAGCTCAAACCAGCTCTGTTTTAGATATCCCCGACGTAAATATTTCAGCGTACGTCAAATACCTTAAATTTATGAGATGAATTACTTTATAAGCTATACATCTTGTGCTGTGCATCCTAAGCTCTTCGTAATGTAACTACACTTTATACATTGGCCAACATTAGATATTGAACTATACCACCACGGAGACACATTCTATTCAATGAGATGCGTATGAAGTGCTAAACAGTGGAATGGTCCAGTTAACAACATTCCACAATTTCATAAGTTAGAAGTAAATCTGAAAAGTTTACCAGCTGGAAAGAACGTTAAATGAGCCACGATGATTAAATTTCGGTCACGTTTCAGGTAGCATAATCGTTTATGTCACATAGCCGTTAAACATTACTGTAAAGTAGATGATGTTAAAATTCGGTTGAATAAAGAAGAGTGAATTTATTAGAGAAACTGGTGAACTTTGCACACTCTGAATTTTGCCATTTTGTTGGTTTCTTTTCATTTCCATCCAATATAATTCATAATCGACTAAGTTATGATATGATATATGATATGATATAATTTTTTTTTTTTTTTTGGGGGGGGGGGGGTTATTGTAGGGAAAAGAAAAACATATGATACTACAACTGTGGACCTAAAGTTTTTTTCATGTTCTTTTTGTGTATTTCGCCTCGGTGGACTGGGTATTGACACACTTTGCCTCTTACATGTCTCGTTCCCATTTTGTCTCTATCATTAATGCTCATTGTTTATTTTGTCTGTACTTTATATACACCAAATGTTCAAATTACATATTTCACCCACTCCCACCATTTGTCATGAAGTGGATATAAACTTAGTGTTAGCTTCAACTACATGCACTAGGATCCCTGGACGGTTGTTAGTGAAATGACATGTTAGCAAATAAAAGAGGCTACCTGACTGTAAACGTTACCAGAGGAGTACACTTCGCATATTTTTATATTTAATTTTTTTAACATTCATTCAGTTTTGCTCAAATTTGAAAAGCGTGGACATCTAATATAAACAGCCAATGGGAAGAACATGCAAAAGTCTGAACTCCTGTATCACAGCACTCTATACATTCTAAATTACATTCATGGTTTAATGATTCCTAAAGTATTTATTCACTTGCATGTTAACCGTCTCTGACTATACTAGCAACGACAGCTATTGAAACAAAATGTGAATGTTTCATGGGGCTATTTGTAAATCAGAACTTGTCAAAATAAGAAAAAAAGATAGACGATGTCGCTACAACTGTAATGAAAGAAAACCAATGTTTCAGCCTTCTAACGACATTCACGGCTTAACTAAATACAGCATGGAAACCGTATGCTTGTCGACTTATACCGCAGAAAAGCACACAACATGCCCCACAACATGCCCAAAAAACGAATGTTTAGACATTCAAGCAACTGTAGGAAATGTCTGCATCTTATTCACTCCGAGAACCCCAGGGGACATCTTTGCTCAATGTGAACGTCTGAACCAAACAGAAAGGATTTTGTTGTTGATTCTCTCTTCATTATTTGATTATTACTGTATTGGCCCTAATTCTTCAGCTAAGAATACTTCCTGGTTACGTTAATTGACCTTACATTGCAATTAACTCGGTTGAGAGTCTTGAAATTCTGTAATAACTTACCAATCGTATCTGCTGTAAATACCTTTAATGATAAAATCGTAAAAAGGTGAATTCAACAAAAACCTGGGAGCAGCCAGAGACAACTTTTTAAGACAGACAAAAAAACCTGCCTTTATAGTCGCTGTATAGTTAATTGTCTGAAGCAATTGCCTGAAGCAGTTAATTGGCCCTAACAGACTGTCTTCACACCTTAGCCCTCTAATTTCACAACTTGACCAGTGGCTTATCCTAAGGCCTTTTCCGACTGACGAGGATAACCCGTCGTGGTGGCAACTGACGTTTTACTAGTTGCAAGTTGTCAATACTACGTAACTATCTGCAATCGAAGAGGCGGTCGAGAAGCTGGAGTGCATCTGTCTATGGAACGCAAAAAGGGCAAATCGACTTCATGATGACGTCAATGTATTTCGTGACGACATACTTTGCTGTGATGATGACCTGCTTTGATGTGGCGATGACCTATTTTGATGTGTTGAAGATGTTCTTTGATTTGATGACGACCTATTTTAATATGGTGACTTATCTTAGATACCTAATTTGGTACTTCATCTTTTTTTTTTAATATACTTTTTTCCAAAAGATATCTTGCATATTTGAGGAATATTTTTATTTTAGTCCTCTCAGTGATCGATAACAATTATTTAAAATTATTTAATATCACCCGTCATAAGTCATCTTTTCTGTGCAGTGCAACTTAAATTCTAGATGATGAAATTTGGAAATATAATTTTTGACTGAATGACCCATGTAAGGCAGTTGGCCGGCTACCGTTGCTTCGGTGCCCCCCTCGAAATGATGGGTGTCTTTTTGCCTTAAAGGGCATATGGTGGCTTACCACAATGAACGAAGTTGAACAAACTGTATAGCCTATCAAGGGTTAGAGTATAGGTGGATATGAAAATTACAAGTTGAGGAAACGTTAAAAAAGTTCTGCGATTTCTGTATTAAAATAACGTTGGTAATAAAATTAATAATTAACATAATCAAGGTTTATCTGCAACCTTAACTTAGACTCATATGACGTAGGTCTTGAAAACCAAACATTGTTATCGCCCAGGCACTGACGAATGCCCAGTGACTTGTCCCACGAGGGTACTTCTCAAGCCAACAGGATAAGTACCGTCGGAACTACTGGTTATGTAACACTCTACAGCTTATCTACATTTTCTGACTGTCCGTAGAAATGTACAAACCCCCGCATAGATATTCTCCGACCGTTAGGATTCCTCATGGGAACCTTTGATAAGAACCCTAATGACTGTTATAGAAGAGCGAGCGCCAAGTTGAAGAGACATAATCTTTACGGCATTGTTTACGGTGGCATGAGTTTGGTGCTTGCAAATATATTTAAAGGGCACGAAGTCTTGAGAAACCTCTGAATAATATCGTTGCAAAGCCTTGGGTTACTTGATTGATTCGTTTATTTCGCTTTCTTGAAAAAAGTAGAGTATACTTAAAATAAGTTGTGGAGCATTACCTTTTTTTCGACCAAGAGAACGTGACGATCGAGAAAATCACTAAAACGCAAAAGATATCCTTAATGAAAATTTGTATTACGTTTATGTCATGAAATTCAAGCAATTTTACAAAAAAGTGCTCAAGTAAAAGGCAGGTCGTTCCTTCTTACGGTTTTATTAATTATGTATTACTGCACCTACAAGTTACTTACTTTAAACGTATCACACAGAGCTAATATAACATATGATTGATTAAACAAGATCACATTGTAAATCTGATATAAAAATAAACGAAGTGATTGAAGAAAGAAATATTTAAACTGATGGACAAGTCAATACTTGGTTTCTTCTGCTAATAAAGTGGTTATGCTACCAACACTTTAACATGGGACGTGATCAGGTAATTTACTTAATATAATGTAGGAACTCACTATCCGAGTTCTATTCGAGTGAATAATTTTAATTTAAAAAAAAAAACACCTTTGACTGTCCAGTATTTTTTTTCTTTATAAAAATACTATTTTCATAAATGAACACACTTGTACATGTGGACTCGGTAAGTGATATGTTAATTGACGAACACAGTAGCCATCCTTGTAATGATCATGTCCTCCCCACGAATTGTGGTGAATGATCTTACTTATGTCTATATAAATATCTGTCGAGACAAGTCTGGAGATTCGCACCTTATCCAGTGTGTCACTCTTTCGGTCTTCCCACACCACAGATAGAATACACGTCGTGGTGGGCAATTGTCATAACGGTAAACAATCATATCATATTGCAAATTTCTATGAATGAACAAGAGTAGCTGTGCTTTGGGCAAAAATATTGCACAAAGAAAGCATTACAAGAGCACTAGTTCTCAAAAATTCAGAGGTAACTAATCTCTCCAATTAAGTAGAGACAATAATTTGAGTACAAGTTTGTAAGAAAACATAACATACCTGAACTCACATACCGTTATACTGAATGCTATATGCCATCAGACATGGACATATTAAATGTAGAAGTTAATGTTAGTATGACTCCGTTGTACGATAAAGTACACCAGACCTATTTCTATTTATAGCTCTACCGGTCGTAAGTATTCGTCGAGCGCCATCTAATCACGTAAGTTTTTGTTGGGTGCGTGAATGTGGAATTAGGAGAAAGTAAATCAGAGATTTTTACCTCACTATAGCAACAATATGAGAGCGGAGTACAGGTCAAAGACTGTGATGGAGGAATGAGCGAGATTTTTAAGGAAATAGCCCATTAGTGAGATGTGTATACAGATTATTCCAGTATCGGCTTTGATTTGGACCTTTCTTATAATAGTCACTTCATGTCATCAGATTTAAAGTAAAATAAGCACAAGTCTGACACACTTTAATACCGGAAAGAAACTTTCATACGAATTGATAAAAAGGATTAGTAATCAGTAAAACTTGACCAAAACTATGAACTTGTGATTCCATGTTTTCTGCCACAGTCTCTGTTTATTTTTTCCTTGAAGAACAAGAATTCTGATTTGCTTTTGAAGCATCCTAATTTTGTTTGAATAAATATTGTACATTTCTTGTATTCTTTCTTTTATATTATGGACGAAAATCTTTATATCCTTAGTTTTACATAGACCAGTGTTGCGTAATTTTTACAGTTATGTGAATAGATCGATAAATCAGGGTTGGCATAGAATTGTGGAAGCATCAGGTAAGCTGACAAGAGATTGATAAACTGCTCACAAGCCACATCCAGTGGTACGTTTTCGGCTCCAGCCCTGCCCCTTTTTTGCTGCATTAACAATTATAAATACCTGGATGAGCATAATGTATTCCTGGGCTTTTTCAGACCGAACCTTCATCTCACAACGTAAATACCAAAATAGATGAATGTTAGATCCAGTAAAAGACTGGCCACGCAACTTACAACCACCCGTGTTATGGTACTATGCTTCCATGTGGTAAACTCTCCTTTGGTACTTTTAAAGGTTGTGTGACATGAAAATGACATTTTGAAGTACTGGGTGAATTACGCATTCAAAATGTTAAAAATAGCCACAAATTGCGTCAAAATCCGTCAATGATTGGGCTAAATATGCAAATTTATGACGTCAAGAGATGGACTCCCAGGATATGTCTTATGTTAATCCTTTGTTTATGTTACCTTTATTTCAACGACATTTGAGAATTGTATATGCTCAGAGGGTTTTATTTTGGAAGCATGTATTTTCTCCTTCAAAAATATCGATATCACTTACCAATGTGAAACTCAGTAATTAAGTAATTAAGAGGCAAACTATATATGTTAACAAAAGAAAAATTGACACTGTTAAACACTCCTCGTCATCTGTTTTGCATTCTCCTCAAACCTTGAAAAGTCATATCTCAAAAACGGTAATAGATATAAACAAAATTCTAACGGATTTTCACTCAGGGTTTTACTTTGCAACATTTGCATGAAGGGAGCTCTTTTCTGGAAGCATGTCACACAACCTTTAACACAGCACATAACCGACCCACTCTAAGGCTCTCTTCTTTCTGGTCTGACAAACCAGAAAGGCAACCTAAGCTAATGGTACCTTACCTCCTTGCGAAATAACTGCGCATGACAAAACTTGGAACAAGATCTTTCTCTGGAGAGAGTGGACTAACGACTAAGAGCCATGCAACAACCGAGGGATGGTTGCTGGATAGGCAACTGACACCGAATCACTTTAAACTTTATTAGTGAACGCATGACACTGGATTTGTGTCTCTTTGATAATTTACTCTCACAACTGAGATAGGAAAGACAAATTCATATTGGTCAATCTACCCTTGCAGAGCTGTATGTATGGGGATCAGTAGTTTGACAATTATGTTCGAACTGCACGGGTGCTGTCATTGGCACGGGGCAAGTGCATGTTGTGACTTCAATAATATAAGAGCGAAGTCTTCAATCCATCTGGGTTATTCCATTTTCACAGAGCGAATTTCATAAACGTGTATTTACAGTTTACTCCTTGTTTCTAAGGACTATGTTAATCTGCTTTAATATCTGCCAAGACGTAAATCCGCTGGGCTAATATCAGATTTAGTGGTTTCACTCTGAAATACGAGTAACCACTACAGGATTTGGGTTGTGTGGTTAAATGGGCAATAATCTTCCATTAAATTGATAGACAAAGATAGCTTCATGTTTGCAGCGGAGGCTTTCAAAACTCGATAGAGGAGCATATTAAGTGATATTTGTCAAAAATACATACGTTACCTCATTATCCCTATATAGACAGGTAATAAAATCTGTATTTCGTCGCAAACACTCCCACTTCAAGCTGCAAAGACAAATAACATTAAACATTAAAAAAAAGCAAAGTCTTTTATGTGATGCCGTTGGCAATAATAGTCGTCACCCTCTATTTCTCATAATATGCACGTGATAATGAGTAAGGCAAATTACCTGACGTCTACTCTCCGTCTCCGGCTGGAGGAAACTCCTGAATCGCTCAGTCGTCGCTCCTCTTCTCCTATTATGATTGTGTGTAATGTTCGATATTCCTATTATACATCCACATTTGTAGATATCGGCACAGGATTCTGCTTGTTTTAAGGCTTCGTTTAGGGCTTAGAAACAGGAACTGAAAAAAACTAATTCACTCTCTATTTCTTTATTTGTGTTAAATCATTTGCATGCTTCAGAGAGATTCAAAGCTATTTAATATTGCATCCATCCATTGAAGTCGAATTTTGTAAGTTCGAAGTATTTCCATTACCATCAATTCACGTTCGATTGTATTTAGACTCCCCTTACTGAGATATCATAACAATTGCAAATCACAGGGTACAGCTGTGCATTTTTGGAGGTTTCATCAGACGGAAACCTGCCAGTAGAACAGCTAGAGAGAACTTAAGAGGGACAGCAGATTGCAAAATCAGAATTGACTTGATATTCATTCCAAGCGTGAAAGGAAATGACTGCAAATATGAATGGTGTTTTTGCAACCCCCTATGATTTCCCCCATTAATATGTAAAAAGATAAATAAGCAAGATAAAGTCGCCGACAGTGTTAACTGGTTGTTGCCTGCGTTATTGGGGTGTTGGAAACAGTTGTTACAATAAATTATTGTAGGGCACGTGGTCATTGAACGCTATAGATCTTAGAAATCCCAATAAGAAATGAAGTACCGTAACAACTATTACACTTATTACATGAATTGACAATAGTAGTAGTATTTACAACTACATTATTTGAAATGCGTGATCTGCTTTCAACTTTTTTGCAACGTTGTCAATCAAAATGCTCTAATCAATGGGCGAAGGCCCCTAATTCTGCTAATGCGTCACGACTGTTATGTACATTGGTAAGTCTTTTCACTGCCAAAAAAAAAAGGATGTTCGATAAGTTTCTAGAGATCCTTTGTCTTCGACAAGCTGCTGAATAATCCTGATTGTGCTGTCTCTTCTTATCCAAGCAAACTCGTATCACCGTAAGGACCAAGTACGTGCATCTATAAAAAAAGATGACTTCATTAGTTGCAGAGTGAATCCCTGATAATCCGTTACGATTGGGCTCATACCTATTATCGTTTTTTAAACATGGCTTTTCAAAATTTGATAAAAATGCAAAACAGATGATGAGTGTTGCACAGTAAGTCATATCTATGTTTTAAGGAAGAAACTATTTGCTTTCAAATAAACGTCCAGATCAAACAGATTTCTCAATTGTCCTTGAAATAAGGATTAAGTAAACAAACAATAACGTGAGGCATATCAGGTGAGTCCCTCACTAGGCATAAAAAATTTGCTGTTTAGCTAAATGTTTATTCATCATGCAATTGTAAAACTAAGAGAAATTTGTTTTTAAAATGGTCAGTGTGTTATACATTGATATGAAATTGTCCTTATTTTCAACATTTTATGATTAATTTGGTCAATACTCCAAAATGTGCTTTTAATGTCACATTCCCCTAAACCTCCCTATATGTCGCTTTTCACTTCCTACCTATGGTCATAGTCTGCTCTTACCGTACTCTGCTTGAATAAGTAATCCTAATTGCTGGATATTCTTAACACTGAAATTTAATATGTATACTGCTGAAGTTTCCAAACGAATCACTGTACAGGACACTTCTATGTAAACCTTTAATGCATGAGTTTAACTCTATCCAGCCTAATCCTTTTAATCCTTTTTAAACTTCACTTAAGTTCGGTAATGTAAAGATTATACGACAAATCAATAACGGTTAATAAAAATAAGGGACAAAACTGTAACTGTTTAATTGTTTATTGTTACTTTCATAATTTCAAACATTTCTAAACAAACAAGGAAAAATATTTAAAGACATAATTTCGGAAAACTATGATGACTTTAATTTGGTTAAACGTTGCCTCGTGAAAGATCGTAATTCGTCCCAATTAGACAATGCTTTATTGTTAAAAAATAAAACAAAGCATGAAATTGATGTCGCCAGAAACTTACACAAAACTTACACTGCTTTTCAAGAGGAAGAGTAACATAAAACAGGTGATAAGTGGAATTAATTCTTGGATAGGATGTAAATACAAATATATGCGGATAAAACAGCATAGCATTTATCTATGAAAAAATGTTAGAAAATTTTAGCAATAATCATACAATGCATTCATGATGTAAACTGACTTACGTATGATGGAGATAAATATGTAATCTTTACTTTCCCTGAAAGTTTTACTTTTATTAAACTTTTATTGAAATGAGAAACAGTTGTTACTCTTTACACTATTTAAGTCGTTTTCGTTGACAACTACCAAACCAAGCATATTGGTTAACCATATTGTAAATCATAAATAAGTAATAATAATCAATAACCATATTGTGAATCATATGTGACAATCCTTCACCAGTAAGAAATACTGATGTGTTTGTGACATCTACAATTCAACAAATTAAACTTAACGAATTAAAATTTTAATTTGAGAGAAAAATGAAGTACATCATGTGCACTGTATTGATTGCAAATTATCAAACATAAAATGTAAGCAAAGTTTAATAAAGAAAATGTTATAGAGGCATGCGCAATCTAACACGTGCCCAAAATGATATTGCTAGGTTTTTAATCACCCATTCGTATATCTACAGTGCAACTCAATAAGTTGCGCCAACACGTAATGCGAGAGTAACAGTCTTAAACGAGTTACATGAATTAAGTGACATTTATTGTACACTATATGCCTTACACTGGTACCTGGTTAGTAAAGGAACATACTTAAAAATCTTTCAAAGCAGTGACAGTTTAAGCCCTGTAAGAATCGAAAAAGAAACTAAAGTGTTTGTTTTTATGTTACTGAAAGGTATAAAAGTATCTGCACACAAATTAAATATGAACAAAGATACAAAGAATCATAATGACTAAATGCATTTACTTCACAGTTTATTTAAAGATTATGTATCAAGAATTTGATTAATAGAAGTAGCAGCAAATTGGAAATTAGATGAATTCGAGAGGTAAACAAACATGGAAGTCTGATCATGTTTGTACTATTGTCTGTACCCATAAAATATGTAATATGCTTTTATTACATTCTAAGAATAGAAACTGATGTTACGATAATAAAATCTCATAGAAGAGACGAATGAACTGCTCAAAAGTAACTTAGAGAAAGAATGCTAGAAACTATATTTTTTACACATAGTCAATTATTTTACAATAGCGGATTACAAATTCATATTTACATACAAAGAGAACATCAGCGGTCCACAATACAGGTCTCTGTCGATGACACAGGTTGCTTGCAAAGTTGAATACTATAGCAGAAGTATGAACCAAGAAAGAAGAAAGACCTTGTCTTGACGATCACTGGCACACTTTATTTTATTCTCTTTAAGGTACACGACTGGCAATCGTTACGGTTGAATCCATTAGCTTATAATTTTCTACAATTTTCATTACTGGAGACCAACGAAATATTCTACCATCAAGTTATATGGACACTGTGACAATGTGAATAAAGTTTGCTGAAGTCAAGCAAAGTCTTCACAATGCAATGTTCTTACTGAAGGAGACTTTTACAATTTGATGGGGTATCTCACGTTCCTTTTATTAAAAAATACTGATTGATGTTATGAGAAATAGGAACTTAGTTTCAATGTGGTCCAGAAAAAGATGTAAGAGAATAGTTATGTAAACGGAAAAAATCAGCTTCCTGACTTATCATATATCTCATCCCAAATTTTATGAATGCAAGTTCTTAGCTTCAGGAGAAAGAAACATTAAATTGAACTGACATGCGTCCTGGGAGCTCTATTTTAGTGGTCATGTCCAACATATGCTGTGCTTTCCTCAAACTTAGCGCTGCATGTTCTTTAGTGATTTTTCTCCAACTTTGTGGAATTTTAGCTCTTTGACAATTATAATGCTTCGCTAAATCTGCATTGTTAGTCTTCATAACCCACTTCCAATAATCCGAGTGCATCGGCACTAGCTCTCCCTTAGATCCTATTGACCAAGATGGAAAATCATCTTTGTAATTCTTGCTATATTTCTCTTCCCCGTTTAAAGTGTATGTGTCTATACTTGAAGTAACAGAAGCCACGCAGTCGGTTGTGTCCAAATTAGAGCTCTTTCTGTATTTTTTGCCAGATATCCCTCGTGGTAAATGTGTATGTGTGTAGTGATCTCCATGAGTTGGACCTGTGGGAAGAGGGTTTTCACAAGGAGCACCACATAAAGGACACTGCTCAAAACACAAAATGTTTGTTAGGGAGACTCGTGTGTTTTCAAGAATTCTGGAATTTCTAAGAAATAAAGTCATTTCGTTTGGACTTGGCTTTTCAGGGAGATTGAGAAGTGGCAAAATTGAACCCTTTAATTGAGATTCAATAAATGTGGAAAGTTCTTTTACAAAAAGGTCGATATCATTTAGGTCATATGAAAGAAACTCTTGTGATAAGTCAGGTGTAACAAAAATTCCGGCCTTAGATAAGTTTTGCATAAAGTTGTACACCCATAACTTGTAACGAGTAGAAGTTTCGGTTCCCTGTTCACTTTTAGTGGCACTGGTTGCGTCCTTTATTACCTGTTGAAGTTTGTTTATCAAGATATCTATGAACTCGTTAGCCTGAAGCTGTATAACAAGTTTTCCTCCCCTAACCTCACAGCACGTTTTTGTTACGAATCTCTCAAGCATAGCTAGGAAATACTTCATGTTGTTTTTAGCGAACGCGATGTACTCTTCACAAAGGTTCTTTTCCATTAGTTCGCGGAACAAAATTATGCTCACAACTCTGTTGTTACGTAGTTGTGCCAGCAGAGCGGCTACAACTTCATTTTTAAGTGCACCAAAAACAAATGAATAACCTAACTTCGACAATAGCCTTCGGAAGCTGTAAATAATTTGTTGCACAAGGTCATCACACTTGAAAAAGGCTAAAAAGTCTTTTCGTATGGATTCCTTCTCTTTTTCCATCAATGAGTAAAACGATGTTTCCTTTTCATACATTCTCTGCTGTTGCAAAACAATGTCAAACAGCTTCCCACAAATGTGAAGCATTACCTTTGCTTTCAGACGGCAATGTGGTTCCGAAGAGAATCGTTTTACTGAGAGCTTTTGCAGAGCATCACGTAAAACATAATGTAAGAGATTTGCATCAAACTTCTTTTCAGAATTTCTTTCCGTCACATATTGTAAACTCTCTTCGATAATGATCTCAAGTGCAGGTGTGTTAAGTTGAAACCATTGCTTGACGTGGTGGTCATCTCCTTTATTCGGGTAATAATCTTGCCAGTTAACATGTACGGAATGTTTTTTTATTCCACCTTCTTCTATCAATTCCTTTATTCCTGAGGATACAGCCATATCCGTTGTTATAGAAAAAAGCAAATCTTCGCATGTTGCCTCCAACGCCGTTTCTGAGAGCACAGTAAGGGGGAAATCCTTTTCATGTTCTTTCATCCATGTTTCCCAGATACCTAAGAACAACTCCTCGGGGTCCCTTTTTTCTGAAGTCTTTCGAAGTCGAGCAGCAGCATCTTTTGCATTCCTTCGTAATCTTACCCTCATGCTTGTTGCAAGGTTAGGAATGTCATTTTGAAGTTTTTTTGTTGTTACTTCATTTTTCAGTGATGTAATCACATAGCTTTCTTCCTCAGCTATTGCTACGTCTACTTGCCGATGAAACCAATCAGTGTGGGATCGAATGAAATCTGTTCGTGGTTGTTCAGATGCATATTTGTGAAACGTAGAACGAAGAACTTTCTTTTTTTCTTTAAGGTCTTCCACCAACTGTTTTTTGACTATAACAAGTTCTCCGTCTGGATTACCACTTGAATCCACTATTTGTCTTTGCCAGACTGAACGTTTCTGGATCAAGTCCAGTTTCATTTGACTTAGCCACGTATTGACTTCCATGCAAAGATTATCAAAGTCCATAGCTTTGATACTATCTTGGAAATTAAACAAGAATCTCTCCTCCTTCACAGCTGTCCATACATCTCGGATCCTTTGCTTAAAAGTTCCAACCGTAAATTGAGGTGTCACTTCCTTAGCTTCAACGTCCTTTAATATATTCTCCTTAACGGAAGTCACAACGTGGCCATAGCTTTCATTTGGTGGCGACATTGATCCTGTCCACAACGGTGGGAAATATTGCAAATTTTCTCCTTTGATATCCCGTCTTAAATCAAAAATGTCAGAAAATTGTTCATAGCGATTTCCAAATCCTTCCTTGACAGAAACTTCTCTAATAGCTGTATTTAGTGTGGTTTCTATCTGGGTCATGCTCACTTTGTTTCTCTTTTCAGCAGTAACCTTTGAAACACGTTGTTGTAATATCCTACACTGAGAATGCAAATTAACCGTCTTCATACGGATGAGAGCATGTGCTGCTATTTGCAGTAAGCCTGTCATATCCGGACCAACGTTTTCCCCTGATATATTGAGAAGAGTTACATCTGATATACACAACACCAAAGTAACAAGTTCGTTATCAAACCTGAAGTCATCTTTCGCTATTTTCTCTTGTGATCTTATTCCCTCTGAATCTACAAGGAATATGAACTCAACGCCCAATTTTTCAACGTAAGCATCATCTACCTTCAGAACACGCAAGAAAAGTCCCCTCGTGCACTGGCCTGATCTGACAGGAAATTGCACACCAAACATTGTATTCAACAGAGTAGATTTGCCACTACTTTGGACACCTACAGCGCATACAACTAATATTGGAGGATTATTTAGTTTACCTGCTAATTCATTTAACACGCTTGATACCCACGATAGGGGCACTCTACCTGTGTCCCCGTCCATAATTTCAACAGCATGACCATGGAGAATCAATCTCGCAGCATCAGCAGGGAGTAAGAACGCCTTTGTTTTCCCATCCATGTTGACGTCTTCAAGTTCAATGTTTGCTTCATACCATTGTCCTAACTCACGAACAAAGTGTTCCGAACCAACACTTTTGTCTCTTATTTGTCTTGCTTCATTCAGCCGGAGTTTCTCATAGTTTTTTCTCTCCACTCTAAGCCCAGGTTCCACGGGATCCTCATTTAATTCATTACAATGTTTTCGATTCATCTTATCCAAACTATCCTTAATACGTTTGTCTAATTTTCCTATTTTTTCATCTAACTTTAGGATATTGTCTAAGTTTTCTCTGATATCTTCGTCCTCTCTGCGACGTAGTTCTTCTTGTAGATAAGATGCAAAGTACCCGAAACATTCCATATCATGTTCTGTATCATTTACTGCCTTCTGAAATTCTAACATAAGATTTGAGAGTCCACAGTGAAGCTGTTCCTGTCTCTTTTCCTGTTTTTTGGCTTTAACTTTATCAAGCAAGAAATCAACGGACACTTCGCTTTCACCATCTGGTTTAATTGGCTCTTTGTCAATCGCAACCCAGTCCGACCACATACTTTGAAGTGGAAATGATTTTGCTTTAAACTCAATCAAGTCTGTGAACCCCGTAAAATCACATAATTTTGTCACATAGGAAAGAGCTTTTCGGAAGCTATTTCCATCATCTTCCACTTCAATTTCCCCACAATTCTTGTGTAGGGATTCGAGACTCTGCAACTGTCTATCTGAAACTTTTTCGCAATGCATGCAAATTTTAGCACAGATCTCATCACACAGAGCTTTTTCGTCATAGTATTGTACAAAGAGATAATCTCCGACCCATTCCTCAAGTTGCTGGTTTTCCTGAGAACCTTGACATTCATCGTCGATTATAATAAATTTAATAGTATTTGAAAGAGACTTTACTTTCTTACAGTAACTTTTCAAAGTATTTTGATTTCGTTCGGCCATAAAAGCAAACGTCATATTTGCGGACCGGCAAGAAAATTGTGTGGATTCATCAAAATCTGCAGCATCTCCTCTCAGATTAAAGACAGAAATTACCCGTTTTAGCTTTTCTTTACCGTTTGAATTTGTGGGTAGATACCAAATCCCTTCTACACAACCCGCTGCAAAACGTGCAGGAAAGGAATCATCATGGTTGCTTAAGAAGTATGGATGTTTACGGTGACCTTGGTGAGGCCCTAACAAATAGTTAAGCATCGAAGACTTTGAAAACTGTTTTATATCCCCAATTCGTAAAAATAATACTGAAAATACAGGAACAGTTACAATATGATGCTCAACAGCACTTGAGTCAGGTCTTTTCCATTCCTTTATGATACGACGCAAGGACCATGACATAAAAGTACTGTTAATACTTTTCACTCCTTGCAGAATTATTGGCACTGCTAACTGACATGCTGACATTTTTTCAAGAACGTCTTGACGTAGGAAACTATCTGCGCAGTGCAGGAAAGCAAAGATGAAATCTCTGACACTTATATGATATTTTGGATAGTTTACACAATTCCTTAGAAGGTCAGATGATCGAGCACGATAATCAAGAGCGCCTAACTTTTGCCAAAATATATCAGACAAATTAGCTTCTCCTGCAAGTTTGTCTGGATCTGTAACGTAACACAGTCGTTTCAGCCTCAAGCAACCTGGAAACTTGTCTTCCAATCCAATTAGCTCCATCAATTTTTCGAAAGAGAACTTTTTATATCCATTATTGATGTTAGCCTCTGAGTTCTTGCCATCACTTAGTGGATTCTTCGGGAAAAAATCATCAGTGGCTAAGAAAGGAAGCAAAGAAAAGAAACAAATAAATCTACAACCCCATTAGAACCTCACTTTTCATAAGATGGAGCGTTCTCTCCACAAACGAATACCAATAGCATAGTATCACCATCATCTTAGTCATTATAGTCAGATGGGTACTTTCTTGTAGTTGTAAGAGAAGTCGTTCTGAGAAAAATTTGGTTCTTAGGGTGTCAATGTCTTCTGATAAACTTTCTCATCTGTTTTGAGCTGACAATTTTTCTATGCAACACTTGTTTATACACGAACAGCGCGAGCACGTGGGAAGTACAGTACTTGACTCACTGTACTTGTGTGTCTGTACTTTTCGAAAATGAACGGGTTTATGAGAAAAAACAGTATGTAACTTCTATGATTCCTATATGAGGATATTTCAAAATGCTTATGTTGTGACGATGTGGACGTTCTGAGACGTCCTTTTTGTTGTCCTTCTATCTCTATACCCAAATTATCTTTGTTGGTAGACTTCACTACCTTGTAGCTATTACAAAAAATCAGTGGGATTTTGATTAGCTCCCTACACAACATTCAGAATGAATTTTGTCCGAATTGTCTAAACATGTAAGGCACATGTTCTGTGATATAATAGTATGGCAAAGACAGACAGACTGTGGCATTACAGTATAAGACCTTCCCTCATTGTGATTCCGGATGGTCTGTCACTTCAACCATAATAAATGAACAGTATCTTCATTCACTCAATCCACACGGTAGGAATGCTATCCATCCCTACAACCTTGAGGATATGGCGTTCATGTGATTTTTTTTTATCTACGCTTTCTTTCTTCCGAGATGATACTTGACTTTCACCAAAAAGAATAGGATTCTTCGCCTAATATATACACAAGTTTCGTTAGCTTATGATATCACAATAACGTCGATTCCCCAAAACTTATTGGTTTGGGAATTCGCTAGCGACATACTCACCTCATATAACCTATGCATTACCGTATTGACCATGGTCTAGCATCTGGCAATTTTGTGCGTGTGTGTATCTGGTCACCGCCCTTCCGTAATTCCCAGGCTGAAAAAGCCTAGGTTGACGGCGAAGTGTCGATCAAGAGGAGTAAGAGGAGAAGGAGGCGAGAAACCCTCAACCCAGTGCTTACCTAGTTAACGTGGACGAAGATCGACCATCGGCGTCGTCGGTGGCGAAGTCCCACGAAGGTTGATCGCACGTGCCGCGCCTAGTACGAGGAAGGCAAAGGCGCGGGCGAGTATAAAGCGACGATGCTGCGGACCTGTCGCCCTAAGATGCGAATCCTGACGTGGGGAGGCGGCGGGTCGTTATTTGAGGTGAGTACGTCGCTAGCGAATTCCTAAACCAATAAGTTTTGGGGAATTCACTCAATCACCTCATATAACCTATGCATTCCTGACACAGGGTCGTCGGCGGCGGGCAGGATTACGCGGTAGGAGGCTGGAGAACCGCGCGGGCAAAAGCCTCGTCTGCCGTGGGCGTGTTCGTGAGATAGCATGATACGAATGACGACTGAGTCTTCCACGCCGCCGCCGCGAGGATATCCTCCAAAGATACGTTGCGGAACCAAGCCGTGAAGGCAGCGTGACCGCGAACATCGTGGGCCCTAACCCGTTCGGCGGTGGCGACGTGGGGCCTGATGAGGGACACGATCCAACGCGAAAGCGTCTCCTTAGAGGCCGGTGTAAAGGGGTGTCGCGGTTGGAGAAATAGCCGGTCCGACGTACGCACGGCCTTAGTTCGTTCGATGTACCACTTGAGCGCCCGGACGGGACAGTTCAAACTATCCTCCGGCACGGAGGAGGGGCCGCTGAGCTTCGGGAGCCGGATCTCTCCCGGCGTGATTGCGAACGTCTGGTTTTTAGCTAGGGAGCGCGGATCCAGAAGAAGCCGCACCCTAGAAGGGTCGAAGCGCAGGAAGCCCGCCTGCAGGGTCAAAGCGTGAAGCGAGGCCCAGCGACGTGCTGAGGCCGCGGCGACGAGGAAGAGGGTCTTGTAAGTGAGCAAGTCGCGCGGCGTATTGTGTAGCGGCTCGTACGGCGGCTTGGCAAGCTTGTCAAGAACGGCGTTGAATGGACCAAGACGGGGCCAAGCGGCGTGAAGGTGGTCGGCGATGGTACATGCCACGCAGGAGCTGGCGTAGAGCCGAACTGACACAGCAGCAGAAGGGCCCAAACCCGTCCAAGCTGAGTAGCCGATCGTGTGCCCCCGTGGCGATTGATATAAGCTACTGTGGTGGAATTGTCTGAGCGCACCGTCACCACGTGACCCGCTAGAGAGGTGCTCCAATGTTGGATCGCTCGCAGTACTGCCTCCGTCTCGAGCACGTTGATGTGGTGAGTCGCCTAGGTCAGGGATCACACCCCCGCGGCTACTTGCCCGTCCCATGTCCCGCCCCACCCGGACTGCGACGCATCCGTCGTGACAGTAGCTAGCGGCGCGTCGTTGCGGAAAGGTCTGCCCCCCGTGAGATTGGGCTCGCATGTCCACCATTGCAAAAAGGGGCAGAGCTCCGATAGCAGTGGTATTAGCAGGCTGGGGCGCGGACTGGCGCCGGAGCGTGTGCCAGGAAATGGCGCTGGAGAGGACGCATGTAGAGTCGGCAAAGACCCAGGAGATCCACTAAGCTCGCCATCCTTCCTAGGAGTTGTTGCCAGAGAAGGACCGTAGCCTGCGGCGCTGCAAGAATCTTTCTCGCGTCCGCGACGAGGTCCGCTACTCGCTCCTCCGTGGGGGAAGCCCTACCCACAGAAAGGTCTAGTCGCTCATCGAGGTACTTGATCGTCTGCGAGGGTGTGAGCACCGACTTCGCTTCTTTCGCGATCCACCCTAGGTCGTACAGGGTGCGAAGCACGTGCCCGGTATTGTCGCGTGCGTCTTTCTCCGAGGACCCCTAAACTAGCCAATCGTCTAGGTAGGCGAATGCTGTTATGCTGGCCGGCCGGAGGAACGCCAAAACCGCCCGGGTTACCCGCGTGAACACCCGCGGCGCGGTCGATAGCCCAAAGAGCAAGGCGATAAAGCGATAGTCGGTTTCGCGGTATCTGAAGGCCAAGAAGCGCCTCGACGTTACGTGAATGGGAACATGAAGGTACGCATCTTTTAAGTCGATGGAGGTTGCCCACATCCCTTTCCCGAGAAGGGGGAGGATTGTCGCGAGCGTTTCTATCCCGAACCCCTGGGGACGCACGAACTGTTTGTTGAGGGGCTTGAGGTTCAGGATGGACCTCCACGTTCCGTTCTTCTTCGGCGTGAGGAAGAATGTGGAATGGAACAGAAGGTCACTCTCGGTGTGAACCTGTTCGATGGCACCCTTGGCCAAGAGGTCCTGAAGCTCTTGTTCGAGAGCGGCTTTTTGTGTAGGACGGACGAGGCCACATGAGGGGGGGGGGGGGAGCCGTGAACTCTATCCGGTATCCCTCTGCGATGACCCCCAGGACATAAGCGTCCGGCGCGATCGCGCGCCAGGCCGGCAAAAAGTGTCTCAGCCGCCCCCTCACCGGCCTTGACACCGCGGTGGGGTGGGCACCCCTAGGGCCTCTTAGATCGGCCACCTCTGTTACGGGGACGATAGTTCGATTGACCCGATTGCTGCTGACTCTGGCGAGAAATGTTCCGCCCGTCGCGGCTCCCTGAGTCGCCCTGTCGGGAGTACGGTTGGTACCTGGACAGGGACTGCCTTCCCCGACGGTACCGATTCTGACCCGATCGTCGGTTCCAACCGGAACCCTGCTGGCTGGTCTGCTGGCCAGGGTTGCTCCCCAGACGCGACATATGTTCGTCGGCCTCACGGAGAGCCTTGAGCCGCTCCGCTTCCTCCCGGAGCTTCGCGTCCAACTGGCCGCCGAATACATCATTGCCTACGAGCGGCAGGTCTCTGAAGGCCTCGACTGCTGTGCGAGACGCCCAATCCAAAGAGTCGAGTACCTGATCGCGACGTATCGTGGTCGCCTTGACAGAAATTCTAACGAACTGGTAGAAAACGGACCGCGCCACCTGACCGAGAAGGGCGATGACCGTGCCCGTGTCCGCGCGTGAAATGCCAGCAGTCTGAGCCTGCGAGAACGAATGATTCAAGAGCTCAGCGAACAAGAGAAGTGCGGAGGCATACTTCATCCACGCTCTTGAAGCGCGATCGACATCATACATTGCTGTCTCCAGGCGGCACGAGTTCTTATCGCGGAACCTATCTCGCGCGTCTAACATACCCGCCACTCGCAGACGTTCCTTGACCCGCGCAGGGATATGCGACACAGAGAAAAGGTTCAGCCAATCCGACTCTTCTACGTGAAAGGCTCGCGCTGGAAAGCTGTCCATTGCCGAGCCAACGATCGAAAGCGCTGCTCGCATTGAGCAATGGAAGCCAACGGGGCCGATGATGCCGCGTTCAGTGTTAAGAGCGACGCGGGCCCTTCTGCCGAGGAAGGGGACGGGTCCGGCTGGTACCCCAGGGTCCTGCTTAACACCGTAGCCGCGCTCTCGAAGGCGTCTACTGAAATATCAGTACCTAGTAGCTGCTCATCCTCCTCGCCCTTGTAGGGAAAATCCTGGAGGCGTCCCGGTCTCTGGAGTGCTTTGGGAAGCTCCGCTGCGGAACACGAAATCTAGGTCTCGCGACGGCGAAACCGTCAGGCGTGGCTGATCAGCGCTGGGGGCCGACAGAGCAGGCGCTCCAAAAGGTCTTTAACCTGTCCCAAAACCGCATCCTGTAGGTTTTGCGGGGGTGTGCGACGGCGGCGCAGAAAGTCGCGGTCGCGATTCCTCGCGTCTCTGGACAAGATTTTCACTTAATCTGGCAAACTCATGTACCAAATTTAATAAGGATGCCCCATTCGTTTTATTAGCTTTTGATTTCAGGTAACTGATGGAGACCTTTGACCTTCACCGAAACAATTGAGTTCCTACACATAATATGACAAACCCATACACCATGTATGAAAATTACCCATCCTTTTTTTGGGGCTATGGTGTGAAAATTTTTTCAGTGTTTCACGTTTGGTAACCACAACCATAGAGTTCTTACACTTAGTATGACCAACTCATATATGAAGTATGAAAGGTATCCATTATTCATATCTTGACATATCATATGCACAAGTTAGGTATTACAAACACACACCCACATACACAGATGCCACTATGGAAACAGAAAATCAGAATTAAAAACCTTCTGGTTTAGCTGTAATTCGATGACAATTTTGTCACAACATAACAAGATAAATTTCAACTTCTGTGATTGGTGGATTCAACGATGAATTTCATTTAAAAAAAAGTTTTTAGATACTGTCCTTTTTATCATTCATAATTGACGCTGTTGGTTATCTACATAACGTGAGAAATTTAAGTGGATGGATCCCGAAATAGTATGGGGCAGATTTTACTTCTTCATTACTGCGTGAAGTTAGTGTGTGACATTTCTTGACCCTTTTTTTCATTTTTTTTTCAAATTTTCCACCATAATGTTCCTATAATTAACATTATACTTAACAATTGCCACTGAAATTGTACATCGACTAATAGAAACAGAACGGACTGTTTACTCTGTACTACATGCAATGGTTGATACCCCTTGAAACAATCATTGTTGAACCTGAAAAAAATACCAATGTTAAATAGGGAAAAATAAATTGTGAAATAAAAGTAGCTAGGTAGTGATGGACGGTAAATCAAGTGCAATACTTTTCACACATTTGATACGAAGAATCAGACAAGCAATTAGGCACGTAACTAGCAAAAGTGCTCCGTAACAACTTACATCCTGTCATATTTTTCTAGTAGAAGTCACACTCAACCAGCTACACTCAGCATGGTTATTACACATCAAATACGATTCATCCTTTTTGTTTGTCTCAGTGATTGCAAAATAGCGGCACTGACTCACTTTGCAGGGTCACTGCTTTTTCCAAAATGCAAGTAAGTTAGAAAAAATCATACTTCAGAATTCTGCCCGTGATGAGTTCCTAGCGTTTAGGTGTTTGAGCTGTCTCACAATGATGCATGTTGTAGTGCTCAACCTCATCAACATGTGCTGGTCACACTGGTTGCCTTCTCACATCCTTTTCATGCACTTGATTGTGACTAGTGCAAGATCTAGACATCTCAAGTTGCTAACTTCAACTGTAAATTTCTCAACCTGATTTGGATTATAGACCCAAATATGAAATCTAATCAGGCTTTCCTTCTTGAAATGTTGTGTTTACCAGTTTTTTATGATTTGAAAACTGTTGGACAAAATGACCTTTGACATATAGCAAGAATAAAAAGTTCTTGATGTAATGGACTTAAGTATTAGATGTTGTCATGAACCTTCAAGTTCAACAAACATTTAGTTCGGTCACGTAATATAAACAGTTTCAAATATACATATATACATAAGTACACAATTTGAAGACATAGGGCCATCCACAGGAAGTTAGTAGCAAAGTGTATGAGCAAAGATACCCACAATTCAAGAAAAACGTTAAAACGGTGTGACAAGAAAAGAAACAAAAGACGCTAGATACAAAGAAAGAAAATCCTCTTGACAAGAAGCTACTACAGAGGACTAAATGACGATAGGAAACGTTTTAATTTGCTCTGAAAGGTGTTAAAGGAGGCGTGGCAATGATTGGTAATACTGTGAGGAAGAGAATTCCAAACATGAGGAGCTACGTAACGGACACTGTGGAGGGAGGACTGAAGTCTGCAAAGATGTTTTTTGAAAAGGTGTGACCATATGGTTCTATAAGAGCTAGCTTCGTGACTCAATCGAAGGTAACTATTGGATACATTGGGTAACTTGCTATGAAACTAGTTGTTAGCAAATAAGCCACAATGACAGCAGTTGATGGCGTAAATAGACAGGAAATTTTACTTTCTGAATAGAGGAGTGTGCTGCAAGTAGTGAGTATTTTAGATTTAACGTACAACCCTTTTTTGCAGAGTGAATTATGGCATTAATTTCGATGGGTAAGGAGAACCCCACAAAATATTACCGTAGGGTAAAAAGGGAAGGACAAGAGTATTCTAAAGAGAGAGGAGGACTTTCCTAGGTATGGTTGAACGGAGACGACTGATAATTCTAATATTCTTAGATACTTTCATAGTTACTGAATAAATGTGATCTTTCCAAGTGACATGCTTATCAATTAGAACTCCCAAGGATTTAGCAACATTCGAGAGGTACTATAGAATTGCAGTGATTAATGGACTTAAATGCTGGATCAATCGGCTTATTGACAGGACAGAAAAAAAAAAAAACAGAGGTAGTCTTAAAAACTTTTAGAGAAAGCGTTTCGACACAGAACCATATGTATATCTCCCCAAATTCTTCCTGAACAACATCAAATAAGTGGATGGTGTCATGACTCGAATAGAAAATATTGATATCATTGGCATAACTTATACGCAGGTCATCAGTAACTTTATGAAGGTCATTAACATAAATGATGAAAAGTAATGGACCTAATATGGTCCATTTTCAAGCATTTTCATGGCAATTTTCAAGTGGGAGGGAACAGTACCAAAAATTTGAGAAAGGTTAAAAAATATATATGTTTACATAGCAACCTGCTTTGCTACAGCAATTTAATTAGAACCAGCCGAAAAGTATTTTAATAACATAATTTTACTGTAAATATCATCACTTGTAACCGGGTGCAGAAAAACGAATTGGTAATGGGTTCTCCCACAGAACTCTTAAAATTAATAAAATTAACTTGGGAATTTTCTTCTGGGTTTCATGGCCAATATTTTTAAAGAAGGTATTAAAGACATTACTGATGCAAGGGGATCTGAAATTTCACCACCCTGTGTCGTATGTTTTCGATTTTGTCAACCGAGATTGACGGTGTGTTTACGGAGCGCCATGTTTTCCCTATATCGTTGACATAATTTCCAAATAATTCATTACAATACAATCTTCTAGCAGATCTTATGAACGTAGTCAATGGATTACGAAACCGTTTATAGTCAGTAAAGTTCTGGGAAGTGCGCCGTTTCAGATACTATTTGTACAGTTTTTGCTTAGTGAGACAAGAATTGATAATAGCAGTGGTGATCCACATTTGCGAAGTGATATTGTTCTTGGACCTGTATGTGGCAAAAGGGAAACTCTTATTATAAAACTGGAAGAAAATATCTGAGAAAGCATTATATGCATCGTTGGGATCATTTTTATCTTACACAGTGGGCCATGATTCAGTTTGAAAGGTTGTTTTGAAGTGATTTAAGTTGGCAGTAGAGATACTCCTGTGACCTACCATTTTATTGCGAGAATCACAATGAGTTGGAGAATAAATATCGAATAATGCAAAAACAGGTAGGTGATCTGAAACATCATTAATAACGATACCAGGAAGGCATTGTTTATCCCAAACATTACTTAAAATCATGTAGAGAAGTGTTGCTGAATTGGACGTCACTCGAGTTGGGAGATTATGTAAACGAACAAAAGAATTAGATTGGGCTAGATTCAAGAACTGATCAGCAGTGAGGTTATGCGAGGATCTATCAAATTGCAATTAAAGTCGCCCAATACAAAACAATTCTGATTGATAGCATTAAAATCAGCGAAGGTTTTAAGCAATAGGCCAGATGACGTACCAGTGAATCCTTGTGGAGAGTAAATTACCCCAACCAAGTAAAAAGAAAAAAAAATGGTAAAAATTTCAATGAAAAGTGATTCAAAGTCACCTTCACAAAAGGCACTTAAATCTGATCTAACCTTGTAATTAAAGTAATCCTTTACATACATAACAGCACCTCCTCCTGTACCACGTCTGAATGCGTGTTCGAACTTTCAACCAGGAATATCAAAAGTAGAAAACAAACAATTACTGTCATTAAGCCAAGTTTCAGTGACACCACTTACAGTACAGTAAAGATTGATAGATTTTCATGGATAGCTCAATGTTATCAATATTTCGATTCATTGACCTTGCATTGAAATGTATGAGACTCAATTTATCATTCCATTCGCTATGGGCAAAATTACTAAAAAAATGATGATCAAAATAACGGCAATCCTTAACTTTAAGACTATAACGTATATGATTACTATCAGGATCAGAAACGTTTAGAGGTGAGTGATCACAGTTGTTATCATAGCTACACTTAAGGATATGAGGTCTACATTGAATACAAAATATACTGCTACTTGGAATTAGCAGAGTACGATCAAGGCAAAAATCATGTAACTTAATTGTTTTAGTACATTTGCAACATTTTTCCACAGAAAATAGTAAGTTTCCACGTAGATTATTGAGGCATGAGCAACATTAATGATCAAAAAGATTAAATTTATTGGGCAGAATACAAACAACATAAAACGATAAATGGGAAATGGGACAAAGCAGGGGATCTCTTGGGATAAGTAGCAATGCATCCTCATTCCATCTGCAGGTTATCCAGCCGAGATAATAGAGGATTTTTTGAAGGTGAAAAGGAATATTCGGATGATCCATCTCCAGTGGACGGTAGTATATGATGACCTTATCTTTAGATATCATGTTTGAACCAAACACAACAGGATGCTTCTACTTTACATAACGAAACCATATGTTACAAAAAAAAGTTTGCATGATTTCTATATAGATATATTTTGAAAACAACATTTTGAGTGTTCAAAGTTTGATGAACTCAGATTATCTTTAACCTTGGCCAAAGAAACCAAAGGACTCTACTACTTGATATGCAATATACACCCACAAAGTATGAAATGCCTTAGGAATTAAAGTCCTTAATTAACGTATCGTGTTAACAAACTAAGTGTTAAAAACAAACGCATATAAATAAAAAAAAGTGATCGCATACACCGTGAGCTTCTCTTGTTTAAAAACCAAAAGACAAAACAATGACGTATTTGTGCAGTACTTTCATGGATTCCTTTGAAACTTGCATACATTTTTCAGGTAGTGAGTATTTTTATCGTGTAAGAGAATCTGCAGGAAAGAAGCATCCTGCAGAATTTCATAAAATGGGCCCTAGAGTAAATATGAGACTTCACCAAAACGTTATGAACACGCTGAAGGTACCACTAAACAATGCGTAACATTGAAAGACGTCTCAATGACACCAAAGGCAGGTTTGGATATCAATTTGTCCAAATATTTAGAAAAACCAGTTTACATGTACTCTAAGTCTACGTGTCATGACCGCTTTAATTAGAATGAATATACAGGTAATATCAAGTACCATTGTGCAACATCCAACTTTAGTTCACTTACCAAATCGTTCCTGATAACTTAGGACAAAATTTGCAGCTTTCCCTAATTTAAGACGTCTCAAAGCCACTTCAAGTTTGCTCACATCATCTTCCTGAATGACATCATTATCTGTTAATTCAGTCAGAACTTGTAACCCTGGTGATGCTGCATACAAGACCTTATCTGTCTTGCTTTTATCCACACTAAAATAAGCGCAGAGTCTCTGACAATCAGACTTGTTCAGCTCACCTCCCAGAACTGATTTCATTTGACCAAACGTCATCTCATGCATCTCTAGATCCATAGCTTTTGCTGAAATGCAACAAAATATATTCTAGTGTATCGTTAATGGATCATGCATTTTCTTCGAGAGCCAAATTTCTTCGAAAGCTGGAATAACACATGATTTGGTGTATGATGAATCTGTTGGTACTCATTGGTAAATTGTCTGGTTACAGTATACTTTTTCATTGTATTTGTGAATCTTGTCCATGTTACGCCTACATTTTTTGTTAATAAAGTGCTGTAGAATGTCAAGACAGTTTACAGCAACGAACATCATAATTTGGCAGTCAAACGACATCACGTTTTCCAAGTATCTACTACCTAACATCTATGTTTTCAATTTTAAATAGTTCTGACTTACCCATTCTAATGCAGCTTATGAACAAGTGGACACCGAGTCTGTCTCATCTGTCCCAAACGTTTGTCATTAAATTAGCGAGAACACATATCCACGCATTGTGCTGAAGTTACCTTTATTATGGAAAGACAAAGAAAGACAGTATAGTTAAACTATATCAAATATTTCACATTGAATAAATAAATAGAAAATGGTGAAAACAACTAAATATTGTCTCGTGTAAGTTTTATATAAATCCTTTGGACTTCCCTTGAATGAATGCAATAACTCCTAAAGCAGTATACAGGTGACTATTCCTGCAAATGTCTTTGTATCACACGACGAAACCTATTATTTCCATTACTGCGAAGAATGAGACATTTTTTTGACATTTTCAAGCACGGGTGTAGCCAGAATTTTTTTCCGAGGGGCAAATTTGAAATTTCGTCCATATTTTTGACCACCGTCCTGGCAAAAAGGTATAATGGAAGGGGTTTGCCTCTAAAAAGGATCATGTTTGTCCATCTTATTTGCCCAATCATGGGCAAAATTGACTTTCTTTGACACCTGCACCCGTGAACCTAAAGTGAAGGTAAGTGCCGTCATCACTATCTGAAAGGAGTGCCATCATCAATTCGTGAGGAGCGTACAAGAAAAGATTTGGCTTTTCAATCCCTTAAGATGGCCGGAAACGCCACTTCCCGAGTGTTCTAAGCCTCATGTAACCCACCTTGAAATATTGATCTCATGCCAATGTCTCAGTTAAACCTAATGAGATAAAAACCAATGTATGAAAAATTGCAATACTTATCAGATGGGTTGATATTATAGAAAAATGATAATGAATTATTCATTATCTTTTATGTAGTCTTGGAACAGTTGGCAAGTTGTAGAGTGGAGGGGGGGGGGGGTGGGTGGTGTTGAACATACCTTTAGACCCTACTTTTCCACAGGTTGATAATGACCCTACCTTAATGACCACTTAAAAATAAAAATGAAAGTTGGGGTAGGAGGTTGGACATTATTTAATATGCAACGAAACGACGCAGAAAGGGATTGAAATTTCACCCCTTGTGAAACATTTCCAACCATTTCTTCCCCATGAAAAAAAAGATGACGTAGTTTTAAGTAGTGGAATTTACATACTTCAAAGAGGTCATGGCATGTAAACTAAAAAACCATAAGAACTGTTTATTCTAGCTTGCAACAGGCGCATGAATGGCCAATCGAAACCTCGAATCAACACCAACATTAATTTCACACCTTTATGAACACCTAGTTTCAATTGTGTTGTCAATTTGGTTCGAGTTACTTTTCAATGTCATGGAAAGATTACACTTGTAAATCCCGGCAATTTCCCACTCCCCCTATTCAGTTTAAACCAGCCACTTCTCCCCATCCGTTAACTTATCATCCCACCCTCTTTTCTTCGTTTTTTGTTCTCCTTTATTTTTCACATTATCCATTGCGTCCCCAAAATTTCTGTGAGGGTGCACTCTTCCCCTGCCCCCCCCCCCCCCTCGCTGGCCACGTCACTGTTTTCAAGTTTCATTCTTGGGTGGAAAGCTGCTCTTGTTGCGTCGTTGTACTCATTGTGGTTGGCAGACAAACCACATTAGAGCAGTCTGATACTTGCAAACTTGGGACATTGTATTTAGATTGTTTTTACCGTTTGATCTCTGCTGACGGCAGACAACCATTGACAACCATAATAGAAGGACTATTTTAGACATGGGTTCCATACATATGTTACAAAATATCATTCCAAGCCTGTGTACTTGAAATTTTGTTTGTACGATTTTGACAGTGTGAACTCCATCTGCTGACCTATACAAAAAAGCAGTAGGTTACTTGCCCTCGATATGTCATCTATGCATGTGATCAGTCCACATTTGTGTTCTCGAGATTTTGTTGCAAGGATTTCAGCGTCTGACGTATGATGATCTCCAACGATTATTGACCTCCACCAAAACAATTCTATCCTTTGTGTGATTAATGAACACCCTAAATATTAGACCAGTGAAGCCTCGCGTTGTTGATATATTGTTCTGTCAAAGATTTAGCATTTTTACCTCTACTAGATGACCTTTGACATTCATCAAAACTGTAAGTTACTCATGTGTCCGGTAAAATACTGTGTATATGCAACACATTTCAAGAACTGTGTGAGATTACTGCACCTTCCCGACGATTTTAATTCGCGTGAACAATCAAAGGGTTACAAACACTTATAGGCCTAACTTGAATATACGTAGGCCGTTACGACTGCAACGATTGAATCTAAGTCCGGAAAGCTATAGCTAATGACGTTTTCAAGATGGTGAGACTCGTAGTAAGCTACAGGTTTGGTGAATTTTAAGTTATAAGTCATATTTAACATGGCGCCTGACTGACTTTTGTCCGATATTTAGGTATCGGCCGTCATACACGGTCACATTAAAAAGAGATCGAGGCTCCGATAGTGACCGGTCTGCCGATTGTCTGGATCAATGCCCGATTTCCGCCGATCTTCTGGCGGTACTTGTCCAACACAAGACCAACTCTCTACTGATACCCCTGCCGTATTTGTCAGGGCGCCAACCGATTTTTGAAGAGCAGAGGGTGCCCCGACCGGCATCGGTAGGAAGCCCGACAATTACCAGTCGAACAACGACTGAATCCGGTGGGCATGGGTCAGCTTGTGCATGTGAGAATTCATTACATGCAGGAAATCTGGCTGACTCCATTCGCTTCACCCCCCCCAAAAAAAAAAAAAACCATGAGAGGGAGTTAAATTGCCCCATTTATATAAAAGCTCTGCAACTTGCACTGAAAACTATGGGCTCTGCTCCTTGCATTGAGTACTTCGTAACAGGTCTCGTTACTGCTTTGGTGAAAGCAGAAGAAAGACAGGATGAAAAAAGACAAAGTCGAGAAGAAGCCTTGGGTTGGTACTTGGCCGATGCGACGACCCTTGACAAATTCTGAGTAGCAGGCACAACCCTAAAGGAAAAAGACTGGATACTGCAAACAAGTCCAACACTGATGATGAAGGTGTCCGACCATGGCAAACGCGAGCTTAGATATATGTATGCCCTGTATGTGTTGTACATGTTTAAAATTAAAAAAAAAATAGGTTGAAAAGAAAGTTGTTGGCAGTTGAAGGTGTAAACTGGATATAAATGACTACGTTTGGAGGTAATGAAGAGTGTTACCAACAAATTCCTATGTTATTTTAAAAAGCATTGAAGAAAGGAAACTGAACAAAGAGATTATGAAAGAGAGAGAGAGGAGAGAGTTGAGTGGAGAGATGGAGAGAGAGTTTGTTTTTCTCATTCAATCTGGTTCCCTCTGTTTTTTACTCTTTGTACACTTCTTCTTTCCAATACCTCCTTCCCTTTCACCATGTGGCACAGCTTGAACGTTAGTATTTAGAAACATAATACAACATTATATGTGGAGCAGTTGTAAGTAGTTAAACTCACACTAGTGTGACAAGCGACTGTAAAATCAGACCAGTCTGCAGCCGTGCGTGGACCGGAAGTCACCCGTTCGGGAACCAGACCGGCACCAGGCAGATATATAGAGGGATTAATTCCAACCAACACTGACTCGCCGTCCGGAGGATATGCCAGATGTCTTGTCGGACATCGTCGGCACACTTCAGCCGATTGTTTGACGATAACTTTCCAATACTCGACGTCGACCTTCGAATTAATAGTGTAACGTTTGCCCGGACCGGTCGTGTGGTGAGGAATCAGGTTGGTGAATGGGGTAGGGGAGGGCGAAAGCCTGGAGAGTTAGGGGCTGGATGACAGCGATGAAAATAAATGAGTGCACTAACAGAGCATGTTAGGTTCAGAAAATATAACTGAAGTCATCACCACTGCCGCAGTACCAAGCAAATGAAGAAGTGATGGAATAATTAAGAAGTTCATAAACAGCAAGCGTAGTAAGCTAACACTCATACTATGCTATCCCAGCTAACTAAACTTACGCGGCGTAAACAGTGCAACGTAGAGTCGTGCATTGCCCCTAAAACCCAGCGGCTGAAACGCAGCGCAGCTGAAAACTGAACAGCCAAAGCTCAGTGGCTAAAGCACTCAGCAGCTAAACCCAGCGCAGCTGAAACTCACTAAGCAGCAAGATGAATTTGATGCAGCTCAGCAGCTGAACATGCGCAACGCAGCTGAGAATCAGCAGCGTAAATACTACGCAGCGGAAACAGCTCTATTAATAAGTCAAAAATAAACTAAGTTCCAAAAAATCGCCCATCACCAGATGGATAAAAATTCGGCATATATTCTGACTGGTAACAGGGTACAAGTACACCCTAAACTATTCAAAAAAATCCTGCCGTAAACGGCATTATAAATCACCCCGTTATCGTGTAAAATCCCACACAAAACAAATTATTGTGTAAAGCCCTACACAAACAAACTGACCAATTACGGCACATCAAGTCAGATTGACATATACACAAGTCTAATCACAAGATGGTCAAGTATGCTACCCCGTATTACATAAGCAAACTAACCCCGCCTCACTGTCTGGATGAATCTCTCTACTCCCCTGGTCGGGAGAACAAAGCCAACCTTGTGAACCGGAAGTCTGAAATCTCTGGCAGCACTGAATCACCACCCTGCTAAACTTATCAGCACAAAGCTCAAAATACGGTTTTTAATGGAAACACCACATTGCTCGCACATAAAAGCATACAATTAGTTAAAATAAGCTGTTACAAGTGGAAGAATCTAAATATAAAAGTAACATTTCTCGTTCGACTCATGAAAGTAAGGTGATATACGGCGGTTGGTAGATTTTTGGTGATATACATATTGCAACGACAAATTAAAACGCTTAACTTATAGGGTTTTCATGCATGCACGTTCCATGAAGATTCACGGAAAATGTGACCAGTGACACATACCACTTACATTGTTGTTTTAATACAGATCCACCATTTGGAGCTGCTTGCATGTACTTAAAATACTCTTTGATGTATGTTATTTGGCAATGTTGAGAATATCACTGATTTGCAAGCAGAAACTGACTGATTTGTTGTCAGTTTTTTAAAGGAGAACATGCTGCAAGAACATGATGTAAAATGGAAAATGTAAACAAAGCTATTCCGGCAAAATGGCAATCCTCATGAAACTGATATTTTATAAACTGTCTCCAGCAACGAAGAAGTATTCTGCAATGAGAAACCAGAGTATGAAAATGCACTACAGGAAGCTGGACATGGGGGACCAAACACCGTGAGCCTACGAACAACCAAGAACCAAAGAGAAACCAGAAGAGGAGAAGAGGAGAAAACGAAATGAGAAAAGAAAAAACATAACGGCAAAATGGCAATCTTCGTAAAATTGATCTCTGTCTTTTCTACACTTCCGAATTTTGAACCCCAATAAAAGCGCTGCAAGATCTGCAAATTTAATTATAAGATAAATGTGAGGGGGCGAGGTAATTTCTTTGATCTGAGACCAATAATAACGTTATCATAGGGTCCGAGCGTGCTGCCGTGGCAATCTGTTACATTGAAGGAGCGTACCTAGTCGTACCTACATTGTAAGTGTAGACTGTATACAGTCACGCACAACTCACACTGTACGTTACCAAAGTAACTATTTCTGTGACATTTTTGTTCCCATTCATGATACAGGTTACCCCACATTAATTTACTGCAACTGCTAGTGGCAGTTGATCATTGTGCTGTTATTTTCACTCAAATTCTGACCAGTTTCCAATCCCAGTAGAAACCGGGCTCTAATGGCTTTCAGTCAATCACGTTGCAGGAATTCGTTGCAGGCATGGATACTGGATACAGTACATTCAGCTATGTTAAGAGATTGTTCCAACCGATAATGTCATAATGAACCGATAATTAGGCAGGACACAACACAAGCTTAGGGGACAAAGACAAGAAATATAGCACCGAACGAAGCAATCACATCATGAATACTCAACGATGAAATCTCACCTTATACGATAAGCTAGAGAATGCTAAGTCACGTTTTAGATTACATAAAGTTGAAAAGTGTTCCTCTTTCGAACAACGTAGCACGAACAGAAAATGTAGAAATAATGCAGTAGGACCAGATAATCAGAAGTCTTATTCTTTGTGATGCCTTATTATTCGGCAGATAATGTTTTCCTAGGTCTCTAACAGTACTCTTCGGTATTTCCATTGCACTGACTTCTGAGGACATTTGACGGAAATAAAAAAATAAAATAACTAAGTAACCCCTGCATGGAAGCAACCAGAACTAGAAACTTAAAACCAGCACAAAACCAGGACGATATTTTTTTAATCTCTTAGCATTTATTGTTAGCTGTTTTCGTGTTAACGTAAATAAAATTTACATTGGGAGAAGCTACTAATGTGAGAATCAGTGCTCAAGAATCAAAACGGAAATAATGCAACAAAGTTTTTTAGATGCAAGTAGCACCTTGTTATTTCATAAAGATACATTTTTAGCATGAGTTGTTACATAAGGTCAAGATAACAAGAAACAACAAAACAAAAGATTTATTGGAATCAGACTGGCAGACACTCATCCTCACTGCAGGGTGTTAACACGACTTTTTGTATCACTGACTGAAATTGCTGTGAATTATCAAAAAGGTTCATTAGGGACAATGAAGAGGAACACTGGATTAGCCTGGGGATGTTGAATTTCCTTTTCATGTGCACAATTCTCTTGACAAATGGCCAGTACATGAATAACATGAGAACATTAGAAGTTCCTTATAATATTTCTTTCAGGTGGTCTTACACCGGATACGATCCTTTAAAATGGTCTAAATTCTATTAGCCATTCATCTCTCTGTATATAATTATTTTGCACTCTATTTAATGACACCCTCTTTGACAGATGGGTGTCGGCATAAAGTATGTAAGTATTTCTATGGCTAGAAGGGAAAATGATGGCGTCACCGTCCTAAGAGTGGTGCCATAGTTCCACTACACAAACCATAGCAAGATCTCAAATGTCAAAGCTGAGAGTTGCCCAAATATGTTACCACTTCACAATTGGACCATTCTCAGCTTTTTTACATTGAAACCCAACTTACCAGAAAGGTGAGACCCACTCAGAACTCTATCTATTGTAGACCAGCCACCCTTTACAGCAAAAATAAGGCAAAGGTGGAAACTAATGCTTGTACAAATAGGTGGGGGTATATACTATTCATTATTATAAAATGGCAGATATTCACTTCTGTTCCAATAAAAATTTCGTTGTTCAAACAGCTGGGTACAAATTTGTCCTCCTATATATCCTTGTAAAGTTTTAAATTATTATATCTTACAATAACTACATTGTAAAATATATTCAGCAAAGGTGAAATCTAATGATTGGTTCCTTTGTTACGTAGGCCGCATTCGCAATCGAGAATCTCTAAAATGGTGAATTTGAAATTGTTCGGGGAATGGGTGGCAAGGTGGTCATAGAGACGCCAACAATCATTGCGATTTTTAGAGCTTTGTTTACGAAACGGACGTAAGGAGGATTTGTGTTGATTCAGCCGATTGCGAAGTCTGACAGAGGATCCCACATATTGAATATTAGAAGAGGGGCAGATGATGCAATAAATGCAAATAGTCGCATTACAGGAGCTTAAACCAGATTTTAAGTGAAAAATGTTACCATTTACATGGTTGCGCAGTGAACTATTACACACCATAATGTTACACAGTTCGCAACGTTTATTACAACTGGGTTGGCAACTCAAATTAGGTTTCAAAAGATCATTCGCAGGGGTCTTAAATTTAGTCTGAAAGAGAGGGTTGCAACGGTTCAATGTATTTCGAAAACTTTAAACTGGTAGGATAAGGACGGCATTACGCATGAATTCGGATTGGTGGAGGTGAGGCTGATATTTTCTCAAAATAGCATTGATATCAGGAAGGCCGGGATGATAGATAGTGGCCAAAGGGACCCTGTCTTTCCTATGTGGCCGCTGACGTGTGGTCTCATTTTGCGCTAGAGCACGACTGATCTCTAACCTGTCTACCGTTATGGCCTCTAGCCTGCAAATGATCCTTCAGCTCCTCCCACCCTTTTTGCGCAGTATTATGATCAGAACATAACGGATGTTTTGACTAAAGGCTATGCTTCTTTTTATGTGACTCGGGTGGTAACTTCCACATAAAAGATACTAATGGGAATCAGTAGACTTACAACAGAAATCAGTCTGGACTGTGAGGCATCTTTTGCCATCAATTATGACCGGAACATCCCAAAAAATCTACTGTCTCACTCATAAATTCATGAGTGAACTTGATGGTGGAATGATACTTGTTAATATAATCTAAAAATTTCTGAAGCTTATCCTCCCCATGATTCCAGATCATGAATACATCATCAATGGATCTTAAGCACAATTGAGGCTTGTAAATAGAATTGCCTAAAACTCATGGAATAAGCGTTTGTAAGTACAGATCATAATCAACTTCAAAAATATTTTTCATACAATAGATCCTGTAAGTTTACAGATTGATTCCAGAGAAAAGGGGTGTGTCTCAAGAAAATGTGTCAAATTTCTGATACCATCTTTATATGGAATACTAGGGTATAACGTTTAATGTTTATATTTGATACACATTTCAATAAGACTGTTAAAAGTTACACGCAAATGTAGGAAGTAAGGTAAATTACGTTTTCATCGATTAGCTTGCCACATGGGTTACGTACTACATATGGCGATGTACTTACCGTAATACCGCTTTTTCAAATATCTGTCATACTGGTAACGTTGCAACAGTCTTGTATTTGACTCTGTTTATCACCAAAGGAGACGAGTTTTATGCCACTGTTGCATAAGCTTGAATTAAAGTTCCAAAGACAGTCACTTACCCTAGGTATAATGAGGATTTACGGTGTTTTTCATGACGCCACATGTTAGAGACTACGCCTGTTCTCTACGTGGTTAGTTTATTACAAAATCATAATGGCACACTAAAATTGACCTTTGTCCCATCAATCTACTTGCACGCTTGTGACATTTTAAAGAAACATATAATATTTAATAAGAACGTCATTTACTCTACCAAAGAGATAGAGGTGGACTTTACCACTTTTTGCGAGAGTATGGAATATAATTATTGTACGATCTCACTATCTCAAGTGCGGGTGATCTACACTCGCTATGTATGAACTTTTTCTGGACAACAAAAGAAAGGGTAATTTTAATCAGGTGTAGATAAGAAACTTTCATCAAAGCCTACTATGCTTGCCCTCGATCATCATAAGTATCATTTGCTCACGTCTAAAACGTGACACAAATTACCCTATTCGTTATAATCGTTTTAGGAAATATAGCAAAATGGAAAGACTTGAAAAGAATTTCGGTACAACCATAAGGTACGACTCCATGAAAATGATAATAAAAAAAAAATCAGAGAAGAGTTAAATACGTAATTGCCACTCTTGTCCTCGCTACACAGCTTTAATATGAGTAGAATAGGGGTTTCACACAAAGATATAAATAAACATAACACGTTTGTTTTCCGTGATAACCAAATTGCACTCATGCGTGAACGTGTGTGTGTGTACAGGTATGTACATATATTGCAACTTTCAGTTTACCACATGAGTTATGTAAATCACTCTACATGTCACAGCTAGGTAGGCTACTCCGCGTGTGTATCGTGTTCAGTCTTTGTTCAAATGTCGACAATGCTGTAAGGTAGTAACGTTGCGGGAACGGTCTTTTTATGCCGAAAATCTTCGTATGAAAATGTTGCTTGAATTACATACATTCAAAGTTTTCTATGATCCATTAGGGACCAATAAAGAGTACTTTTCACGAAGTTACATGGTCTATGGGTGTGGCTCAAAATCACGATGTCATAGCCTGTTTCAAATGACCTTCATATCATCAATTTACTTAGCCGCCCGTGAATTCAATAAACAAATAGCTTTTGTCAAAAATGCCAGTTTTGTCTGTTTGGGACAAGAAGTTCGTGGAACTTTTCGGGCAAAATTTTGTTAGAGAATCAATGTCTATGAGCCCAGGTTAGGGTTTACAGGGGAGCAGGTTTCCAGGGTCATTCCAAATTGTCGATTTTTTTTTTCAAATTTTTAATATGCAACAGATCAAGGACATTTCCATTTAAGGTACTAGTCCTATGTGATGTGTCAGTAAAGCTTTGTTCATTATTTGGGACCTCAAGATATACCGTAACCCCCATGTAAAATTAAATTATAACCTTTGTTATTAAGACTTCTTGCATCCTTAATATTATGGCTGGTGTGTGTCGCAATAAATTAACTTACTTAACTTGACTCCCGAGAGTTTTATGCTCTGTGGTTACTCACAATCAGTATTTTGGATTTTCTGACTCAGTCTACTAATCGGGCTCACAGAACACTGGTTTCCACCAAAGCTCAAGGGAATTTGGGAATTCTTCAACTACAATTTTCCTCAATCTCCGGCTTGTGTGCCCTTACTTGCTGCAACATTAGTGTCTTACTCAAGTTGTGCAATTTACTGCCAACTCAGGGCTACCTGAAGATTAAGCTGACCCATACAAAAATTGGCATCCTGCTATGTGGAATCGTCACTTTGAGACCTATTCCACTGAAAACTTCAACATGAGGTGACTGAAGTTGGCACACATAAATTAGGATAAACCGTATCATACCTTTGTTGTTTATAAAAGGATACTAATACAGTGATTTCACTCTTTAACTGCAGTTTTTGTGACAAACTCGGTAACAGAGTTTGGACAAGAGCCCAAGGGCACTGTTGTTCCTTACTCAGATGTAACGTAAGTTATGAATCATTTTGCGTGATTTTGCACTATAGACTTATGGCCCATTTATGACCATGGCCTTTCTTATCCTGAACATCCCACAGTTACCCTAGTCCTAATGTGACAGACCTAACACATTTGTAACATAATATCTGTAGACGACGAAACATATCTCATATTTTATAAAATGGCCTATTTTCGAAAATTGGTCACTAAACATGAGAAACATCCAGATTCAACCACTTCCATAGTGCTGACGTGACAAACCATCAACAATGTTACATTAATCTGTAAGTGAAAAAGTATTTTACATGATTTCATAAAATGGTCACAGAAACTGTTTTTTTTTCTTTTTTGGAGGGTATTTCTAATACAGCAAAGGTACCACTACAATATTAGTAATTTAATACAATGTCAACTTAGTACCGTCAGACCTTGGACTCAAACATACTGAAGAACCACTAACATAGTAGTGATCAATGTGAAACAAACTTAACTCATACAATTTGTAGGAAAAGCATTTTGCACAATGTCATAAAAAGATCCATTTCAGGCATTGGACCCAATAATCTTGTACAACCTGAATGTACCACAACCATAGTAGTAATGTGACACAACTCGAGTTAAGTTCCAAACAACCTGTAGAAGTATAAAATGTTGCGTGATTACTTAAAATGGCCACATGGTCCATTTAAACCTCGAACCGAAAGCATTGAACATAAATAAGACCACACAACCACAGTGGCAATGTGATATAACCTCAAACTTATTGTAAAATCTCATGGGACGAAGCAAGTGGTATACTTTCAAACATTGGTCCCTTTGGGCCACCCATGGCCCACAACGACCTCGAACACCCAAATTTTGTACACTGCATGAGGACTCATAACGCAAGGATCATTTTCCCCAAGTTTCAAGAAAATGCATCAAACATTGTTTGAGAAAGTCATGGCAATTGTAAACAAATCATGTCTATCCATACAGAACTGAAACATCATCACACTTACACCTCACACAAGGTAGGAAGTATAAAGGCAAAACGTTGAGTTTCTTATTATTTTTTACTACTATATAGAATCCCCATTGTTTTTACAGTAACGCAAATTCAATGATTGCATCAATGGACCATATAAGCATCCATAGCATGATAGAGAACGTTTAATTCCGTCTGGCAATTACATCCGTGTTTACGGTGTACTGAGATATCAAATTTGCCCTACATTGACGATTTCGAAATGTAGCAAATACAAGCAGTTTCGAGCAAAAATGATATGGCAGCCCAAGAGTACCATAATATCACTGTTTAGGGTTAGAAAAAAAGGCAAGTGACCCCTATCCTTTGCCTCTGCTTGACCTCCACCAAAACGAATCACATTTATGTTTTTCACGATAATGCAACCACATATCAAGTATAAAATCTTTCCAAGATTTGTTCCTTGAGTTATTGAATTAAAAAGGTTTTCAGACTTTCCCCCAGCCTTCCCAGATGACCTTTGACCTCCATCAAAAACTATACTGTACATTTTCTTAGTATGGCAAAGCTACGTGATAAGTTTGACTTTTATCCAACTTTCCCCTTTTGAGTTATAGCGTACCCAAAAATGTGTCACAGGAACACACACACACACATGCAGCACATACTGCCGGCAGGGAATACGGGCTTTGGGTTATCATTTGACAGATATCCTCGCAGCGACTAAACTGTCGGACAACTACGCCAGTTACGAACTGCGCGTAAGTGAGAACAAACGTGCAAGGCTCTCGCTCTCGTCAGCGACTGCCACTCGCTAATACAGCGTCCCCTGGCCCTTGTCAGTATAACACAGTGTGGGTACAACACACCATCGTACTCATTACCTCATCAGGACACCAGGAAAGTCGCGTCGAGGAAGTCACTGGAATTCCCTTTTTCAGGATAGCATATACAGCACGTGATTGCCAGTAGACAGGGCGTGCTCCTTATCATTTTACCAGAGACGTATATAAAGAAAGTTTGGCCAACTGGCATTTTGTGACGTCACAAGTGAGCAAAATAGGTTCAGGTGGTAGCGGTTGCGCGACGTATGTCTTACCAGTTGCGCGAAATACGAACTATCGTGTGCACACACTACCACAGTGTGGAGATTGCTAGGACGTAAACGTTACTTGCGTAGAACGCAGGCAAATCTTTGTGGGATTAAGTAACTGATTCGTAAAACACTCAGCGAAAGTACTATATTTCTCAGATTAATGTAAGACTGGCATTAATGAATTACGGATTTATGTTTTGTGTGAAGTCGTGGTAGGAGTTGAAGTTGAACAATTACTAGCAGTACGCCAGTGCAACTGCAAGTGCACGTAAAACTGACTAAGTCTGACAAATAGAAAAAAAAGAAGTTATTTTGATGACAAGTGCAAATATCGGTGTGAAAGTAATCTAAGAATGTAGTGCCTGACTTACTGCCACTTCGACGGTAACTTGCTAATCTGGAATATAGCAGTATTTTTTTAAGGTTTTCTTTTTGAAGGGGGGGGGGGGGTGGTGTGCACTTCTGACTGTGCTTCTGACACCTGCATGCTGCTACCCCATCCTGGAATGGACTTTCCTTTCATTGCACAGAAAACTTGCTTCTGATTTTATTTTACAGTTTTTTTTTATTTTGATTTTAATAAACAATTTTCAGATCCAGGTTTCTACCCAAAATATAAAGAGAGACACTTTTGATTAAGCTACTTTTATTGACCCCAGGATAGATAAATAATGAAGTAAACCATAGTCCACAAGTTGCAGGAGGACTCGGCAATAGGGAAAACCATCCTAGATGAATTTTTATTCATGAAAATAATTGAATACCTAAGGTCAGTCTTTGCTGCAGTTTGAATTTACATCACTAAGTTGTTTTTTGGTTTTTGAATGGTACAGTCTGATAAGTGGACTAGCCCTATCGTTTGGGAATGATGTACGTGCTTGTTTCGTATAGAACTGTACTGCATATGCCATTGTACGGTTTGCTTACTGTTCTTTGTATAGTTATTCCTGGGTGTATCTCCGCTGCGATTGTATCCTATCTATTGTATTCGTATGTAAGTAGAAATCATAGAAGTACTGTTTCCTCTGTATTAGTTCTGTACATTGTGTACGTTGGTTCTTTCGTTCAAAAATGTTTTGCCCATGTTCGTTGATATTGGTGTGTTGCATGCAGTTCATTGCACTGTGGTCTTATGCGCTGGCACAGGTTAGACCTGAGTGACTGTGTGTGTATTTGCGTTAATATCGATCCAAATATTTTTTCTCAGTGGGCCAATTTGGAACTTGCCATGTTATATGTTTTATATGTTTTTTTGTTTTTCAAAACAGTGCCATTTACCATCACCATCATCGTTACCTTTAACATGGTCTTTAGCAAAACATAATGTATATTTCAAGTCGAGCAGTTATACAGCAGTAGTCCCCACCCAGACTTTTTTTTGCGTGTTTGTGCTTCTACTGCCTGTCTGCGTTTTCTAGATGTGTCTTTGCGGCTACGTCTGTTATTTGCCACGCAGTATCGCGTTGATCGAAATGATCGAAATAGTGCAATTTGCCATCATTAGTGTAAATTGTTAGTGATGTTAACATCATGGTCAAGAGCTAGTTCTGTTTCGTGCAGTATAGTATCCCCCCTCCAACATATCCCTATTTGCGTTGTTCGTGTATCTGCGTAAATGTTATTCTCTGTGCTTCTAACTTACTAGTTAGGGCTAACGCTAGTTAATTACCATGAAATGTGTAACGTTAGATGAAGACCTGTTTAAGGACTTAACGTCGTTATACGCCTAGTATTTTGATGCATTTAGATTTCATTTCGTTTATGGCCCATAGGTTGTTTGATTGTTTCACAGACGTAATTGTACTAGAAGTATATTTTGCCTCCTATGTTTCCATCTATAGCTAGTCTAGCCATCTAGGCATAGACTAAGCCTAATTGATTCTTTTGTGAATGTGTGGTGTTGTGATGACTACACAAGCGTAATCTATAAAAGTTAGGACAAAAAGTTGGCATACTTATAAACCATATGCTGCCTAGATTAGGTCTACCCTCAACCTGCAGTCACTAAGTTTGCGAGACAGTCGTTTAGATGAAAGCAAGTAGGCCTAGGTCTACCCTTTGACTAAATCTAGCTGTGTCGATTTTAATGTTTCTAGTTAGTAAATTAATCTAACTTGGGCGTATATATTACACTTTATGCACGAACGGCAGCTACTTCTGATTTAAGTGTGCAAGTTAGCAAAGGCCTTATGGTAATATTTTTGATGGAGCGTGATTTACCGTCGCCGTAATCACAGCTAGGTGTGCCTAAATTTTAACGCCAAATTTAGCAAAGTATTTGACTTTTAATTTGGTCATAGCTAGATGTCTAACGTAAGCCAAGGTCTACCTCACAGAGTTTCGTGTTGTTTCCATTTGATTTCCAGTTTGCTCTTCCTGTTTTGCCTCTCATAAGTTTCCTTTTTGCAAGGTTTGTTTGGAAACAATACAAACAAACCACATTTTCTGTCCGATTGCTGCATCTCCATGCAGCACAACAAAGCATTTTCGAAAGTTGCACACAAATATCAACATAACTCTCAAGTGATTCCATATACGTCTGCTCTGTTCAACATTTGTTTTCAGATATCTCATTGATTGACCATCATTCACGATGAAATCTCAAACAAAAATGAGCCGTTCATTCTGCATCAACAGGCGGCACTGCAAAGTATATGTGACAAGCACACATTTATGTGCTTTTCTTTATTTGTCTGTGAAAACCCCACGTTTTTCTATCATTTTCTTTTGTTTTTCGATCTGTGAAAAACACATACGTATGTGCGTGTACTTTTTTATGTGCGTCACTTTTTTTTCCTCTTGGGTTCGGCCAAGGCCCGCTAACGTCGTCGCTGTACCACGCTCCATACACATAACGTGTACCTATAATCTGTAATGAAGATCAGCCACAGACTGAACAAAATTTAGGTCCAAAGTGGGCGTTGTCCCCTCTCGACCAATCCAAACAGGTTACACAGTTGGCCAAACTCTCTCTATATATGGCTCTGGTGGATATTCTAGAAGGGCGCCACCATATCATAAATTCATTTTTATGAATTGAAGAAAAATGGAGAGGTGGGGGAAGGGGCGGGGGCTACAAACGAGCCCGACAAACGGTCTTGAAAAAGACAAGTGTCGGCGATGGTGTATGTATTTGGCATGAACCAAGTTGCAAATTCGGGGTGAATTTACTCAAACTGTTGTAAAGGAAAACGATGGGGAATAGGTATTAACTGAAATATGGAATGGCAATCATCTACTTACTTTGGACTGGAGGTGATATGTGGGCGGCTTCTTTACTTTCTGCTGACGGGAAGAAGGGGCGGGGGGGGGGGGTGGAAGGTGATAGACTTTCTTCTGGTTCCAGTTCAAGCACTCTTTCAGACAACCTTTCTCGAAAACAATATTCCAGCAAAAAACTTAAAACAAAGCTAGAATCATCCGATGTAGGTGAGGTCTTTGTTTCTTTTGTTACGTTTTTTCAGCTCTTCTGTTTTTTGTGATCTATCGTGTCATCTTTATCTTTCTTTTAGTGGAGAGGGGTAACTACGCCTTAAAAATACACACAAAATAATAGCAATACAATCTTCATTTGATCCTTCCCCACAGTCTAGTAAAATAATTGGAATTTAGCCTATAGGGATTTGTTAGATACCTTGTTACTGAAATAGTCAAGAGCGTTAACAAACATCAAACATGACCTTATCTGCGCAAACCTTACTTGAACGTGTTGCCTCCTCCTAAATATCAGCTCACTGACAATACAACCGATATACGTATGCACCAGGTACGTTGTTTCATATTGTTTGCTTATTTAAGGGACCAAGATATCATTTACAAGATTTTGGTTAAAATGAAGGTTTCAACTATGGAACGATTAGGTAATAGTTTTACATGTCAACCGAGTAACTGTGTGCACAATGCAGGGTGGAGAGGGAGAGGGCAGGTGGTATAACATTTAAACAATTCTTACAGACGTTTTGCTCTTCGCTCTTCTCTCGCTCTTTTGTTTTCCACCTCTAAGGTCTTTCCTGAGCTATCGTCAACTTTCTTCTCTGACGTGGTCAACGGGACGCTTTCTTCTTGTCCTTCGTGGTAACGTGGTTTTGAGGAGCTTCCCTCCGTCTCATCTATGACGTCAACAAGTGTACGTCGAATCATCAATAGAATTATCGCTCCAAAACTAAACTGTAAAAAACAATGGAGAATAAAACAAAGAAAGAAAGAGGAAGGTATTTCATCATTTGTTCCCATGCAGTCTCTTTTGCAGCCTCTTTTGGAATTCATCGAAATGATTTGCGTTTGTATCAAAGAATGAAGTTGTTGTTTACTATACTCACTACATTCCTCTGTTTGGTTTTTTTATTTTTTTTTGATTAATTTTTCTAAGTGCCCTACCTCCGTAGAAAGTTTACTAACAATTTTATTAAAAAAAGTTATGTGCAACCAGATATTCCAAACGAGTTTCAAAATCAAGATCCAAAACTACTTTCATTTAACATCACCAGCCGATTAATGAATTGAAAACAAAGAACATCCATGTGTCTTCTGTATCCATATGTTTCTTTCAGCTTGCCAAAACTATCAATTTTTATGTAGTTGTGGGTGTAATGTAGTGACAATACAAGTCAAAGAGCATACAACTACTCTCTGTGTTTTTGTTTGAAATTCCTTTCCTCTCGTGCCAGCCCTCCCACTCTGAGTACTGTACTGTTTAATGTTTTCACTCAAATATATTTCATTGTACAACTTTCGGTTTTTATTTGCCTGGATGAAGAACTAACCACAACATTTTCAGTTTGGAAAACATTCTCCATGCGCCACCGTTCGCCCCATCACTTAAATCCATCCTACCTAAGGCAAACACACACGATCATGTAAAACCCCTTCGTATACGGGATATCCTCTACGCAATACCCTCTGGCAAATACGCCTCTTAATTCAACGCTATTAGTAGAGTTCAAAATGTTCTAAACATTAAACAACAAAGAAAGAATTATTTAGTCTTCAGTTTACATTGAATATGATACTATGTGACGAACACCGTTGAAATTAATAAAGTTACAATTAACTTACCAAATATTTTATCGCGCAAGTGAAAAAATGTCTGTCTATAGACGTATGTGCAATGCTGAAGAGAAACAAATCTGCCAATATATTTAGCGTATTTCCTACAATTAAACATGACACATGCCAATGACACATACCAATGAACATGCCCACGTTGTCAATGATATATTCGGTATCACAGATATCTGGTACGCATACAAACCACCTGAAGGATAGTTGGTAAGCATATGTCTGGAAAGGGCGACATTTTTTTTTAAATGGAACATTATTTATGAACGTTTCTTGCAAACTTTCACCTTTATACCCCCCCCCCCTTTTTTATAGATTTCGTTGAAACGAGGTTCGGCGGTGAAGTCGTGTCAGATATTATATTACAATGGTATATATTTGGAAGAATACAAAGATACGTATCTAACTTATTTTTCAAAAAAATTGAAACAACTGATTATCTCCCTACATGGTCTTTGTCTATCTATAATTCCCTGTTATGAACGGTCTTACGTTTAGAGCATGGAACTCCCTTGTCGGACCAACACATGTTGTACTCGAACTATTGTGCTGTAAATCTCAAGTCAAATGAGTCAGTAATATTTCAGATTTATATAAAGTGTCAATAAGTCAATTTGCCCTTCATGAGATACTTGTTGTTGCTACACCGTCCTCAATTTCTCCTCTAAAAACTTTTGCCTAATTTCAGCTGTGAGCTGACAACTCGTAATTGCTCTTATGTTAGATGACATATCACCTAACAATACTTACCAGCTCCAACATGCACTTCTTATTCTTACGTCCTTTGGTGTAGTTTAACCTTGGACTTGGTGTTGTAACTTACAGCTTTATTAGTTATTACTAACTTCAATAGGACCACACTGGACAGAAGCATCAAGGGACAGAAGTATCCAGGATACTAGGTTGCATGCCACTGTTATAGATACTGTATATCCACTGGGATTTTTCCTCATTGAGAAAAGTGCCTAAATTGAGCCCCGTGGATCTATCTTGTATATCGTGTTTTCAGTTTTCATGTTTTTCTAACTTGGATGTTAAAGAACACCAATTTAAATACAGACAAAGACAAAATTACAATGATTAAAAAGGATGTAGAAAATCGAAGGTGTAGTATTGATACTTGGGCCCGTAACCTTGTGAAGGGGGAAGGATTACTATTGTTAACTTCCACCTTTGAACTCTGAATGGTAGTCATTTTTTTTAAATTTTGAATAATAGCCAAGATTGCATGTTAGCTGTCACAGGGTACGGTATGTCTGATGTTATGTACCGTCCATTCAAGAGGGACCTCCACGGTGGCACTTCATGTGTTTTCAATTACCACATGTAGTTTGTTCCACTTCTATGTACACAGCTATTAACATAAAAAAATATACAACCGCCAATTATTAAAAAAACAAAGTAGGAAAGCAATGTAGCTTAGAAAAAAGCACAACACAAAAGGTAAACAGAGCATGGGGAGTCTGAAAAGAAAAAAGCTTAGGAAGCCCACTCTAGGCAGACTAATATTAAATTATCAGATAATCTAAACATCCAAATCCAGTGAGTTTTGTTTCATAATCATGTAATTCCAAAACCTCGAATGTGATCGATTCCGTATTTTCGGCTAGGAATGATGACAAAAAGTAAAACTGAGAGGGAATTTAAGCACATGATTCTACCTCTCACATTTTCATTCATCAGGGTTTCAAGCAACATCAGTTCGTAGTGAATTTTGCCATAATTATTAATCTTGAATGATGTAATGCGTAACATGTGAGTGCCTATAAGTACCAAATCTGCAAAATTACCCACTACTATTTCTGTTCTCGCATTGGCAACGTCTTAACTATAGTGTTGAGGATTTATGCTAACGTTCTATCTATATCATATCTTACACCCCAAACAAATGGTATTTGGAATTCCAAAATGCATTTGATGGAGACAAAATTCACCTCAGAAAAACTTCAAAGTCAACAACGTTGTATGATTAAGAAAAGAAACTATTAGACATGATGCCGGTAAAAAGTGTAATCTTACTTTACATTTTCAATTCGAATATATTCTAATTGTTCGCATACGACTGACTGATTGGTCATCTCTTGTATCAATATCTTAAATCTTAAACATGTTAAAAACATCAGCGAACATTTTGCGGGTACAGCTTTTCGTACTTTTGTTTTACATCTTTTTCTCAATTTGTTTGTTTATGTGTCGTTTATGTGGCTTCAGGTATTTATTTATATATAAATATGACTATTAAATATTATATTTATATGTCTTTAAATATTTCGAGTATTCAGATATGCAAATATTCCACAGGAATTGTGCTTTCACACACGGTGAACGGAGATTATCCTTTTACGCCACAATGCGAACACATTCGACATTATCCCCATTTAACTATCCGATGCATGTAACGAGGAACGAGGATGCCTTCGTAGAGTGAAGACATACGTTGAGTGGCTCTCATTTTACGAGATAAAATTCCATCATTTTTATCTGTTTTTTGTGATTCGTATTATAGTTGGAACTTAAGTGCCTCCGATTATTACTTGTTCCTTTGTTTTCGTTTTGGAACTATAGAAAGTTATTTAAACGGAGTGATTTTCTTAATGGACACACCCAGCAAGGCCTTGTCCTTAGCCTAACATAGTGTACTTTTCACTCTATTTGGATCAGATTACCTGGTACTATGTGTAAGTAATTCTTTGTATCCTAGTACGTAACGTTTCCGCATACATTGATCTTATTTGATGATTTTAACTGTACTGGCTTCACAACAAGCCTTCTGGAGGGCCTAAAGGCAGCAAAAACAAACCAAAAGACAAAGCTAGTTCTGCAGCTTCCCAGCCAACCCTTTCAACTATGTTTGAAATTCAAGAGTCAGAATTAGAGCTGGAACGATCTTTCGATTCTGCAATAGAAATAATTGTTGAGAAAGTAGCCGCTGATCAGTGGCGTACCCAGGAATTTGTGGAGGGGGAGGCCATAGCCTCTGCCGGAATTATTGCAATTGAAAGATCCGAGCATAGCGCCACGATCGGTTGGCGCGGAGCGTACAAGAAAGTTTTTGCTAAGGGGGGGGGGGGGCATGCTTTCCCAGGAAATTAGTGAAATCTGCAGATCTCCTGCAATCTGGAGCATTTAAGAAGACCTTAAAAGACCTTCCAAGGGGAGGGGGTGCAAACTCGTGAAGACTATCTAAGCGGAGCGCCACCATCGCTTGGCGTGGAGCGTACAAGAAAATTTTGGGTTTTACAAACCGCCCAGATGGCCGGAAATAGTGCTTCCCAAGTTTTTTCAGCTGCATGAACCCAGCCTTGAAATATAAATCTCATGTCTACAATTTCTCAATTACTGAGAAAATAATTAGTCTGTGAAAAATGATGCAATGCCGAGATGAGCATTCAAAGAAACGTTTGGCTCTACAAACCACTCAGATCGATGAAACTGCCCTTCCTGGGTGTTTTACATGCATACATACATGCTCCCAACCCTGCATTCCACCCCTGCCTTGGTAGGTCTGCCACATAAATTGAGGGAATTACTATTTAGCGATATCGCGGGAAAAAAAGCGAAAATGAGATCAATCAGGGTCGCCCTGTTCGCGGTACTTTCCCTGGCTATGCCTATGCTCCAGGGTATTTCTGGCGAAGTCCTAAAAAAAAAATACCACAATATAGCCGGGGGGGGGGGGGGTGATCGCCTCCATCGCCCCTCCTTGGCTGCGCGCCTGAGTAGACACTTTGGTAGTCGTGGCGGCTTGAACAGGGCTTAAAATGCACCAACTGCACCCGACTACAATTGAACATATTTAATCGGGCCCGGCGATGGCTTACGACACAACTGAACTCTAGTCGTGGAACCGGTCACACCGCCACGACCACAGCAGACGCGCTGGGTGGTCGCCGTCGTGTCGCAGCTTGTCGTGGCAGTGTGTCACGGGCTTTTTATTGTATCTAGTTCAATGATATCCACAACCACAATGACATAACCATGCATGCGCGTTTTTTAGCTCATTATCTCATCACCCCACATAGTAATGTATCTAGTGGAGATATATTGTGGTCAGTTTGGGCCTGTATACATTTTATGACATAAGTGGAGAGGTTTTATCTTCCTGCTAAAAGTGAACGATATGTCAAGATATAAAAATATTTCATAGCTTACCCTTCAAACACATGGCTGGAAAAATGGACCTCCCTCAACAGATCAGCAGATCGAGGACCTAGAATTAGAAAATGATCGAAAGCAAAATGAGGATGATAACCTCAAAAAAGAAATTACGGAACCAAAAAAGGATAGTGCATCCTTTAAAGAAGATATTAACAAGTTAGAGAGATTTTCAAGAAGAAATAATATTAGAATTGTGGGTCTGAGAGAAGATGTCAGACAGAAGGTTGGACTTCAGGAATGTCAAATAGAGCGGGCCCATCGAGACGGTAGACGTGTGGATGACAAGCCTAGACACATTACAGCCAAACTAGCTTTTTACTCAGATAAGAACTTTATCTTGGAGAACTGGAGAAAGTCTCTTCTCAACGAAAATTATTTTATTCTAGATGATCTGACGCTCTTAGACCTACAAGAAAAAAGACGTTGGAAGGACCAAGTCTCCCATCTTTACAGTAATGGAACTTTTTTTTTGCATTTCTCTGGAGGCCGTTGGCGTACTCAATCTGGCCGCCCTTATAATTTTCATGAATCCTCATAAAATTTTTGGTGGGACTGACATGAACTCACTTCATCTTTCACATCACTTGATGGACCGTGTGATATATATTTGTTACATTGCCACCTACGTCCTCGTTCATGTATGTTTTTTTCCACTGGACTTCTTGTCTGTATTCATTCAGAATGACTCGTTCGGATGGTTTGATTTTTCTTCTTTTTCTTTTCGTTCTTGTCCACCTACTTAGTCATTATTTCATTTTAAATTTACAAGTCCTTATTTTCTACTTTCAAATTTATTGTTTTAACGCTTCTCCTATTAGCATTTCTGATCACTTAAAGGCAGTAATTGACCAGGTGGATACTCCGAATCATTTGCTTAGTTGTTTTTTTCCTCTAGCCACTCCTATTCGCTATGTGCATTCAGCTAACGTTCTTCATGACATCACTTTAAAGTATGGGTCAGACTAAATTAGCAGCGTATAACGCTAGAGGTTTGAGACAACGCGCTAAACGTAGGCAGGTGTTTGCGTATATTCACAACCAAAAGTGTTATATTATTTTCGTCCAAGAAACTCACAGTTATCAGGATGATGAGAATTATTGGCGCAATGAATGGGGAGGCAACGTTATTTTCTGCCATGGTTTAGCGAGGAGTAAAGGTGTGTGCGTTTTATTTAATCCCTCTTTGTTTATTGATGTTTTAAAAGTGGATTGCGACTTAGATGGTCGGTATATCATTCTGCACGTTACGTTTGATGATACTGTTTATACTCTTATTTGTCTGTACGGTCCAAACTTAGACAGCCCGTGTTTCTTTAAAGATTTTATTCTTTTACTGCGAGGTTTCACTTCAGATAATATTATCTGTGGAGGGGATTTCAATTTGGTTTTTAATCTAGATCTTGACAAACAATCCGGTAATCGCCGAACAAATTATAAGGCTAGGGAAGAATGTTTAAATGTTATGCACCATTTTGACTTAATTGATATTTGGAGAGAAAAGAATCCTCTCTCAAAAACTTTCACTTGGATGTCTAATTTTACCCCAGGTATATTTTGCCGTTTGGATTTTTTTCTTATTTCTAGGAATTTATCTCGCTACGTTCTAGCTGACGGTCTTAGTCCAAGGTACTCTCCTTAACAACTGGTCAGATTCTCTCTATGCTTCCTTATTAGAGGCTCAAAATAAGCTTCAGCTTCTGTATGAGCAAAAGCTTAATGGTATTATTGTTACATCAAGGGCACGTTGCGTTGAATCTTGTGAGAGAAATACGAAATATTTTCTGAAGCTTGAAAGCCGTAATAAGAATTATAATACTATTTATCGTATTAGGCAGGAGAATGGTGCCATCCTCACTGATGCAAAGGAAATCTTAGACGCTCTTGGTCATTTTTATACATCTTTATATACTGCAGAGAATCATAACTCTGATTCTTTTTTTAATAACTTGCTTCTTGAAAATGTCTTGAATGATCATCTTTCTTCGATTTGTGATGGCCCTATTACGGTCGAAGAATGTCAACTTGCCCTTGAGAGTATGCCTTTGAATATATTAGACTATGGGGCATGTTCTAACATAGCTACTAAAGATTAAGCTTTGTTCTCTCCATGTTGGCAGGGAATAAAAATTCGCTTTTCTTGCAGAAAAATGGTATTCCTAAATGAAGTCATGCGATCCCACTCCGAGTCGGGTCACAGTGGCCAGAAAAACAGGATTGAAAATTCTATAAAATATGCTAATTTCAGTAAAAATCTACATGAAGATAAATGTTCAAATTACTGTTTGTGAGTGTATGGAAACCTTGAAATGAAGCGACATACATGATATTAAAATTCGTAGAAACGAATTTAAATCTAGCAAGGGAAGGGTAGCGAGTAGGGGGTCATTATCTGAAAATTGTGTTAGCGCCCTCACTTGGTGTGCTCAGATTTTCACTGAACTACTTAACTTAAGTCAATTCACATAAAAAAGCCATCTGATATTGCTAAATGCATTGCAGGGGTGGCTCGGGTGTCATATATTGTCGTTTTAAGGATATATTATTTGCTTAAAATTAAAAAGAAAATTGGAAACTGTAAATAACGAGTCTGCTATGTATGTCTACAAAATTCCGCTCTTAAATTGAGGTCGATATTTAAATTAAAAATTCAGAACTAGCCCCTGAGCACATACACTGACAACCCTCCACACTTTTGACTTTTTAGGTAGTAGTCACTTGATCGAAAATTTGCCCTATTATGTGAAAAGAGCAATATTGCAGCAATGACCTCCCCCTTCCCTCCACAAGAAAAATCTTGCTTCCGTTATGTGTATTTTAGTAAAGGAATGGTATTTTTTGATGACCTCCCCTTCCCTCCACAAGAAAAATCCTGCGTCGGATATGTGCACTTTACGTAAGAATTGGTATTTTTTCAAAAGTATCATTTTATAGTATAAAACTAAGTGGTCACCGCTACGGAGGTATATGCATGGAATCAGATGAGCGCAAAGCACGTTTTGGTGGCATTTCAGAATTCAGGAATTTCAGTAGAAAATTCGGGCAACATTTTCCCTTTTGCCTCTTCCATGCCGTAATTAGTATGCATCAAGAGATCATGGTGAGAATGGTAAAGACTAGGGCTCAAGAATATCTAGAGTGAGTCTTTAGGGCACATTTGCTACTCGGGAAAAAAGTGGGGGGGGGGGCACGTGCCCCCGTTCCCCCGGTTCCTACCCCCCTGATTGGCCCAATAACCAAAATACCTTTTCAACATCATGTGATATAGGATTAACTTAAACGATATGACTCCTAAAATCACTGACATTGAGAAACATTTCCTAAATACGTAAAATCAGGCCAAAACTATTTACTTGCCAGTCCCACCGTTTTTTTTTTTTGTTTTTTTTTTATATTTTTTTTTAACTGATTACTCATAAAAACGCCCTGGCTGTTCGAGTCAGGAGTGTACGGCATTTTTCTGGGAATTTCCGAAAAGGTTGTTTTTTTTATCTATTCGCCAATATTCCGTTCCGCTGCGGCTTTCGGCGAAACAGTTTGGTCGTTGATCTTAGCCTTCCCAAAGGCTGTTAGTGTATCTTCCCATTTTGTCAACTTTTCATGCCTTCTTTTAAGCAAAATTACCCCAAAAAATAGCGAATGAAAGACCTATCTCACAATGTTTATGAAAATGACCGGCTGCCTTAAAAGGTTTGGTGAGAAAAGACGAGAAAAGATTTGCCCCGGAAAAAAAAAAAGTTTGTACGAGGTGGGGCTCGAACTCGCAACACAATTTTTTCTAAAACTACCTGGGCGAACGGCTTACCACTACACCATCGTGATCTTTCGTGCAAGTAGCTTTTGCAATACTATTTGAATGTATTACGCTATAATACTGCAATATTATTGCAACTTAATTTAATTGTAATTTTATTTAAACATAGGAGGGTGGCGTTTGTGCTTACAATTTTAAATTTGACTTATATAAGCGGGCTGGACTGGAATGAAGCTGATGGCTAGGCTATAGCCTGGGCCTGTTACGTTAATTAACGTCTTAGCTATAAAAAAAAAAATATATATATAATATAGCCTAGGCCTATATATATATCCTATAGGCCTATGTGCGAAGGCCCCTACGCCTAATGCATTAGGCCTATTGCTTGTGTGGTTTGGTTATTGGTTATAACAATAAAATGAAAATATTTTTAAAAGACAATCTCATTTTCAGCGTTTGGCATTACAAGCACTTGTTTCCAACCATTTTCCCGCAAATGTTTGGGCCCTAGGCCTAAGCGGGGGGCATTCATTTGTTTCAAGCTTCAGAAGAACTATTGTAGATCAGGAGTTAGAAATAGCTTCTTTTCACAAAGATCGAGTTATCGATGAGTGGAATGCTCTTCCTGATTCCATTGGTTCCACTTCTTGTGTGAATGCTTTTAAAAATGCTGTTGATCGTTACTTTGCTGCTTGTGGGAGAATTTAGGGTTTTCGGTGGTTCAGGGTCTTTTATGAGGACTTTAAGTCCTTCCTGACCTTTACTCTACTAAACTAAGCGGCGGTGCGCCTTTGGGTGGCTGCAAACCGTGAGTGTTGCTCAAACGTTAAGCTTTATTTTTAGCTCTGTTAGTCTACGCCTAGCAAATATAACCGAGACAGAAGTAGTACTACAGGTAGCCGAAGAATCTTCCCGTTTTTCATGAGCAACCCTCTTCACAGCCCGTTTCTATTTGGAAATATCTGTAAAACACTGGTAGCATTTACGGTGGCATCCTCCGTTTTCCGGTATTGGTAAGACGTACAAATCATCACACGAATTGTTTTCAAGAAAACACCTGGATACTTCGGCCTGTTTACCATCTAAATTCTCCCATACTTGTACACCATGCAAAAAAGTTCTCCAAGTTTTTTCGTTAAATGGCCTAATTTCCTCATTTGTTTCAAAAACATGTGCATAACAGACACTTTGAGACATTTTACTTTCGATTTTGATCTTTTTGGATACGCGGGAAGTATTACTGTGTGTATACTGCGCGCACCTAGGCCTAAATTGCACTAGCGGACGAGCACTCCGTTCAGACAATTCCTAGACGAAATTTGATTGGTTGAAAAGTAATTTATGACTACGTACACCTGACGTCAGTGGCTCCTCGTTCGTGGCGTTATCACAGAAAAGTGGGGATCTTTTCTTCATTATTTTTTTCATTTGTGACCACCTCCACGCGGGATTGATTAAGTTTCTATATGAAAGATATTTTATCTTCATATTCAACATTTTTCCTTCCCCCGCCGTTTGCGGGAGAACAAGACAAGACATTAGAGGCGAACGCCCCATAGTCTATATCCCCTGGCAGTGATGGACTTAGCACTAATTTTTACCTTCGTTTTTGGCATATTGTTGGACAACCGTTATTTAATTCACTCAACTTTGCTTTTTTTAAATGGAGAACTATCCACGGAGCAGAGAAGAGGTATTATTACTGTTATTCCTCAAGCCGGTAAAGATCCTTCTTTCCTCAAGAACCTTAGGCCTATTTCTTTGCTTAATAGTGACTCCAAAATTGGGGCAAAGGTTCTGGCTGGCCGTCTGAAAATTGTTCTTCCGCCTATCATTGGTCAAAACCAAACTGGGTTTTTGAGAGAAAGATTTATAGGGGAAAACATTAGATTTACACTAGACCTTATTGACTACTGTTCCGATAATAAAAAAAAACCTGGCTTTCTTTTCCTTTCAGATTTTGAGAAGGCTTTTGATAAAATTGATTGGTTTTTCTTAAACAAAGCTTTAAAAGCTTTCAATTTTGGGCACAGTTTTATACGTTGGGTGAGTATATTTCACCATAATACCTATAGTTCTGTGTGTAATAGTGGTTATTCTTCAGGTAGTTTCAAATTATCCAGGGGTGTCAGGCAAGAGTGCCCTCTTAGCCCTTACCTTTTTTTAATTTGTGTTGAAACTTTGGCCCAGACTTTTACTAACAGTGATATTGTTAATGGTATTCATATTGGTAACAAGGTAGTAAAAATTTCTCAGTATGCGGATGACACAAATCTTTATTTAGACGGGAGCGTTAATTCTCTTAGAGGGGCCATCTCCATTCTTAATGATTTTTACATCGCTTCCAGTTTGAAAGTCAATTTGGATAAATCTGTTTTGTTTCCATTGGGACCTTACGTTATAAGTAAACCTGCTTTTGTGAATGATTTTGGTGTCCAGTGGTCGACTAGACCTGTTAAGTCCCTTGGGGTGACTTTACCGTAAATCGTGCCCTAAGTTATCACACCTTAAACGGACTCTTGGTCTATGGTCTAAAAGGGATCTCACTCTTGTTGGTAGGAACACCATTCTTAAGAAGTTCACCCTTGCACAGTTAGTTTTTTTGTTCCTCGTCCTCCCGAATCCTCCAGATCATTTTATGAAGAGTTTGAACCAAGTTATTTTTAACTTCATTTGGAGCAATGGTAGAGAGAAGGTTAGCCGTGATACTCTTGTGAATCCCTTTAAATTTGGAGGTATAAATCTAACCCATATTGATAAATTCATTGCAGGACTTAAATGTACTTGGATTCGCCGTTACATTAACGATAATCCAGGCCATTGGAAGATATTTTTTGATAAATCTCTTTTACATTTGGAAAAAGTCTTCTTTTCAGGTGTAATTGTAATTTTACTGATCTACCTACAATTAAAAATAATTTTGTGTAATTTTGTGTTCGCTCTTGGTTTACTGTCTCTTACCACACCCCCGTTAGTAACTTCGAAACCCAACTCATCTGGAATAACTCTTTTATTAAAGTAAATAATAGGACCATTTTTTACCGTTTCATGTTCGAAAAGGGCTTTGTTACGTAAAGGATGTCTTAAACTGTGATGGTTCTCCAATCTCCTATGATGCTTTTGTTAACAAGTTTGATCTTTTCAATTGTCCTTTCACGTTATATGGGGGTATTACTTTGTCTATCCCTCCCACCTGGAAAGTTCCTTTTAGTTACACAGTCGCTCCCATCATTTCCTTGAATAAACGTATTTATAATGATTTCTGCTTTTCTGTTAGAAGTTCTAAGTTTCTTTACGAGAAGGCGATTTTTGATTCTATAAGTAAGCCAAAGGCTGTTTTAAAATGGAACACCTCTTTCAACTTTGAGGACAATGTTTGGGAAAAAAATATTTCAGTGTCCTTGGTATTGGGTTAGAGAAGCTAAAACACAAGTTTCTCAATTTCGTTTTCTTCACCGGATACTTGGTACAAGTAGACTTTTATTTCTGATGAATTTAACGGATAACCCTCTTTGTTCTTTTTGTCAGAGGGAGGAGGAAACTTTAGATCATTTGTTTTGGAATTGTCATATCGTTTCTTCTTTCTTTTTAGATACTGAAGAATGATTCCTCAAGAGAAATTTCGTTTTCACAAAAGAAGATATATTTTTTGGTTTCAAAAGAATGATTAAACATCCTTACAATTTTTTAATTTTCCATGCTAAATATTATATTTTTCAATGTTAATTAACAGACACGATACCTTCAATCGAGGAATTCCATTATAAGTTTTTATTTCTGTTGGATGTTGAGAAAACAATTTCATTTGATAACAAGAGCAAACGTTTGTTCCGTTATGATAATCTGCTTAAGTTTTTTACTTTCTAAGAAAACTGCCAAAATAATTTTCTTTCTAAATTATTCTAATACATGGTATTGACTGATTGTTAAGACATCATTTTGAAATAAAGAGGTGGACAAAAAAAATTCGATACATGTTACAATATTTCTATTGTACAGTTCCCTGTGTACTGTTCGTAAGGATCCTTATGAACACAAATCAGTTTATATATAGTATATATAGAGGTTGTCTCTGAAAAGCCTCCTCCTACAGTAGATGATTTAAGCAGTATTTCTAACGACGGTACCATGGCCATGTATTCTGCAAATATTTGGGTCAACAATCAATTAACATAACTTTAACATTTCAAAAGTAAAAAAAAAGAGGGAAGATTCCCCGAATTTAAAACAAACATGTTGATTAAACGTGAAATGTTTTCTACCAAGCACAGCACAGATTTAAGTACAGGTTTGAATGTAACTAAAGTGCTGTCTTCTTTTCTAGGAGTATTATTTTGTTAAAAAAAGTTAAAAAAAGGAAATTAAGTTGCATATTCAAAATGTTTACACCAAGAATGCAAGTTCATGTTTTTTTTTTTTCAAAAGTAAGACATCCCAGTCATTTAAAAGCCTTCCTGCAACCATTTCTTCATCTTTCAGTGACGTCAGTCTCGAAACAGTTTCAACATCTTTCTCAAGATACCACCAAACGACGTTTTCTCCTTCATGTAACTGTTTCTTTGGTTGAATCTTGTCTCGCTTAAATGCAATAACATTTATTTTTTAATCATTTTTTTTAGAAACTCACCACGAACCATACCGAAGTAATGGCGTAGAGGTATCGATAATCAATGAGATGTATGAATACTTCATTTAGTCTTTGTGTGTGACAGGAAATCCATAGCCTTGTTTTGTAAGGTTTCACATTCGTGTCTCAAGAAATGTATATCATACCTGACGAACCTGACGAGGTTAGGCTATATGGTCAGATACATTATGAAAGGTTAGGGGATACAAAATACATGATATCATGTTATGGATTGGGTATTGGGTAGGTGTGACGTCGAAAGGCATTGAATCAAGCATGTGTCACACACATGCAGAATACTGTTGCCATAGAAACACATGCTGAGAAGAAACGGCTGTGAAATGCATGACCATCGTCATAGTAAATTATACAAAACCAATTTTGTTGCTACCAATCACAAGCGACATATTCGAACTGGCTGTGAGGTATACCTTGAACTCACTAATAATTCACTGTAAAGAGTAAATCCATGTCTCACCCCTTCTTTGAGGGAAACAGTAGTGGCATTCGTTGTTAGCATGCAGCACTTGAAACCCTGAAGTTGTGTACAGGCATCAAAGTAACCATACCAACCATTGTTTTCGGAGAGAAGTTCGGTATTCGGTACGCCAAAAGAATTAAGAGCTTAGAATACAACGAATGAAAGAAAAAACTCCAATATTAAATTAACAGAACTCCTGAAATAAAAACCAACACTTGCTGACATTAATGAAACAAAAACCGTATTGAGAAATAATATTCTGGAATGAACTACATGTGAAAATAAAGAAATAAACATACAGACAAATATAATGACATGCAAACAAAAGGGGTAGAAAAAAACAGGAACAATTCAAGTGGACCATAAACCTCTTCATCTTACTTCTGAAGGCTGATGATTTTAAATGTAACAGCTTTTGTTTGGTTCTTTGTCTTTTTCTTGAGGAGAGTGTCTTATAGGTTTATAGATTGTTTTCTTTCACATTTTCATTGTACAAACCCTTTTTTTATTGTGACTTATCATGTATTTGAATTCATGAAGAAACAAATAAATTAAATGGATTAAAAATGAATTGGAATTTCCTTAAACGTCCAAAAAGAAAAAGACCCTCTTACTTATTTGGAGTTACGCAAAAGATGTGAGGTCTTGAAGTCATTCTCACCTTTCCGTTGAGAACCCACCGGACCATTCAATAGATCTGATAATTGTTGTAAGCACCAGTCATTATATTTTCCGCCATTATATTTTCCGCTATTATAATTTCCGCCATTATATTTACAGTATAGTCTGCCTTGCTTATGCTTACTCGCATTAAGATTCCCAACAGGAGTAGTCTCAAGACCTGTCACGTGGTCATCGTTTGCACTAACCTCTGAGATGAGTACTGACATTGCCAGCAACTTTATCAACAAAGTGATTGTCGAATCCATCTTCATATTGTTTTTATTCCTGAATCGAAGATAAAAAGGTCGGTTAAGAAAAGCTTTATTATGTGACCACAATTTTCAATGAAGTTCTGTCAATTGAGTGATCAATGTCAGGTAAGGAGATGGCGTCCTTTCAACCACTCAATCCCAGCTCTCATTTGTCATTGTAAAAACGTTTTCACATGGAGCTACCCTTCCGATTTAAAGACAACGGGTCATCTCAACATCATCTCTCATGAATCGGGTGCCTCAAAATTCGTTACGTCACTTCCTCATTTTAGTTCACAGTAGCCTACTGTTCACTGCCAATAGACGGATTTGTGACTATCAGTTGACGTCACGTCCAAGAGACTCATTAGACTACCTGTTGCTTTTAAACCGATAACAAGACAAGATGCTGAGTCTAGTTTCATGGTACATCCGCCGCTTATAGTATGTGTTGTTGTTGAGCTGTAGCAGGAATGATTTAAAGCAAGATGGTCCCTTTGATGACTGATGAACAAAAAGCCTTCATCATTAATCCTCCCTCTTTCTCTTCCATTTGACATCATTTAAGAAAACAACACCTAGGGCACTTTCTTTATTTTAAGGAGAAATTTCACTAATTAGAGTGATTATTATGAATTGTTTACGTTGTGCTATACTGCTATCTAACAAAATGCCTTTCTTGTAGAAATGTGCTTTTCTACAGTGACGATTAAGGGTTGTGTGCCCTAACGATTATTTTAATTTCATCATCACGCTTCTAAATCGAAAATTACTGAAAATCTCCAACATTTGTTCTGGGATGAGGAAGACGAGGAAGGAGTGAGTGATCAGGTGGGTGCGTTACTCCTCAATCTACACCATGCAGGGTTTTTAATTTTTTCACATGGACAAGTGTTTAGGGGGCCGTTTAAAGGACTGCTGAACTTACGACGATTGTGATAGAGACCAACGTTAAAGTTATTACAATGATACTAGCCCAAGAGATGAATTCTGATTTTTAAAGATATTTAATTCAAACATGAGTTTTAAATTATCTTTCTCTCAAAATCTGCATTGGATGTGACATTGATATGAGTGGGGGTCAGGATATGAGTGGGGGTTAGGATATGAGTGGGGATCAGGATATGAGTGGGGGTCAGGAGATTTTCATCTTGGAAAAATCTGCCTTCACTAAATATCTCCTCTATGAAAAGGAAAACAATAACTACCCAATAGGTAGTTTTATGTTCACATTTTCAATAACATTTTTTGGTGTTTTTAAGGTTTAAGACTGCAACTTGCCAACCATTTGAAGATCTTCATGCTATTGTTCTTTACACTGGAATTCCCAAAGGCTGTCACTTCAACTTCATGCTGTAAGTTGCATATCCCGTTTTCAGTTGAGCCTTCGGCATCGTGCCATTAATCTTTGGAATACCTCACCCGTGAAAGTAATGGACAGTCCTAGTTTTAGATCTTTCAGGTATAATCTTGGTAAACTGTATCTAAGTTCTTATTGACGTTCTACTGTCCGGATCCCTGCTTTACTCTACTTTATTGTGCGAAAGCAGGCCCGTAATTTGAGCCATGTATGAAGGAATGATGGTGCTTTGGGGTGTGGCTGGGGAGGGGTTAAGATGTTAAGTATCTTATTAAGTTTTTGTTGTCTCTTTTCTTCTTTTCTCTGCTACTGCACTAGGGAGTTGAGCACTTGGTCAAGCCCGTGAGGGTTTTTTGTTCAACTTCATTCACATCATAACTTAACGATTTACTTCAATTAATGTAATTATTGTATATATATATGTATGCAAATATGTATGATGTGAAAAACAAATAAATGAAATGAAACTCATTCGTCAATGTTTTTAACATTCTAGCATTGGGTGATTTACCGTTACTTCTGTCAGTATAAAAGACCAGTTTCTGGGATTTCGGAGGCTGCGTAGACAATGCAGCTATCACTTCTTATCTACTGGGCGTGCAAAGAAGAGGTGTGACAGGTTAGTGGTGTAAATACATATGGAAACACCATCATTGGAATACCAAAGTAGTCACAAGCAAGGTCAAAAGCATTTAAGCACACGGCTACATCTGCAGCAATACTTTTCTATTGTTATATCCCACTTAAATCTACTAATTGCCTCCTTCTGGGTTCTCATCCCCACCATATTTGACTGCGACTAAGAGAACAGGTTTTACGAAAATGTAAAACGACACCAGATGCTATAGATCATCAAGTAGTCGTTTAAATGTTAAGCAAAATAACACTCTTTTGGCAATCTGTCAGGTATTCATCCTTACCATAGATAGTCGGTGACCTTCCTCTCCTTGTGGTAAATTACAGTACATAGGGTAAATAGTTCGAAGAAGAAACTAAAAAGACTCACCAAAGAAGAAGAAACTACGAAAGACTCACCAACCCTGTCCTCTATGGTGTACGGTTACTGAACTATACAGCAGAAAACGACGAAAGCAATAACAATACAACTTGCAATGATTTGCTTTCTTTGTTGTTAGTCATGTATCGCTACGAGGGACTACGGAAGCCTGAATGGGCCAGACAAAACGACATTTACGTAGTTACACATTGTACACTTAAAAACACATCATGAAAGTACTCGAATGTTACTCTTCATGCAAACCGAGTATGTAGTCACCCTACGTCTAACGGTATTTAAACGTATAGACATATAAAATGGAAGTAGTAAGAGAGAGGAACTAGAAAATAATCAGTTGAAGAAAGATATACATATCTATATATATATATATATATATATATATATATATATATATATATATATATATATATATATATATATATATATATATATATATATCATCCTCCATCCTTTCATCGTCACCGTCATCACGCTCTTCTTTACGCATTAGTCCTTTGTGTAACATCTTTGACATTGCATTATTGAATTTGCTTAGACGCATCCAAGTCTCTACCGGGTCATACACGTTTTCGTCATCATCCTCATCACCTTCATCATCAAGATCAATATCACTGACGCTAGTGGAATCACCACTGTCACTCACCTCATGGTCATCATCAACGTCATTGCTTCTTTCACTGTTCCGTGAGTCATCGCCCTCTCCACCGCTATCTGAGGGCAAATCATTTTTCACGACGTAAGACGTCACTCTCACTCTCCATACCTCCTTCTTCGCTGTCAGTGACGAGCCTATTCGACCAATGTATCGTGTATTCCTTTGAAATTAGTGGAAAAAGCCTTTTTACAAACTTTACAACGAAATGCCATGATGGGAATATGGTCCGTTCTCCATCAGACAAAGAGCAGAATGAGATTCGTGAAATAAAACATCTTGTTATATACACATGGATGACGCGTTAGGCAAACGATGACACGAGGGTAGCCGGAGTAGGGGGGGGGGGGTGGCTTTCAAGAGGAGACGAGAAATGTGTAGAGGAGGATGAGAAGAGAACGTGTATAGTGGAGAATGAGAGAAATGTTGCAAATATGAATAAATGCGCCAAAATGAGAGCCGAATGAAAGCAAACGAGAAAAATAAGCAACATGAGAATAAAATGATAGCAAATGAAGGGAAATTGTAACGAAGAAAAAAATTATAAAAGGAGAACAAAATGCGAGCAAATGAGAGGGAAAGTTTAACAAAAATGAGAAAATGAGAACAAAATGAGAGTAAATGAGAGAGAAAGGTAGCAAATGAGAAAATGAAAACAAAAATACGCCTACACTCATTGCTGGAGTTTGTTATCGGACGTTTCACAATGCACCATGTATAGTCTGTCCACCCTTGTTTTGGTCACACGACGTTTGTTGACACTCAGTGTACATTGTAGGGAGATAGCGGGAAAGAGTTATGTTCAAGGGTTAGGTTGTACAAGTGCGGGAGACATGGGTAGAGTAGGTAGTTGAAAGGAGAGGAGGAGTTCCTTAAAGGTAAGTCAGTCTGTGTCCATTCACTCTCCTCTAAATCTGTGTATAAACAAATATGCCATTGTGGCAACAAAACCCGAGACTACAAGGTCCTATACATAGCTTAATTCAGACTGCAAGAGGGGACACTCCTTTCTTTTCATTTCACCACCTCACTTCACCACCTAAAAAAAGGTGTCTGCGGTGCATACTGTGCTACTACTTTCACGAAGAAATCAATTATCTATTGCCAGACTCTCCGTTACAAAAGAATCTGCTCTGACGACAATAATTTAAACATTCAACTTAATGAGCTCACAAAGCAGTTCAAGCTTAGGGGCTACCCTCTACAATTCGTCAGAAAAAAATATGGAGAGGGCCAATAAAATTTCTAGACAAGAACTTGTGCAGTACAAATTTGCAACCCCACCTGAACGGATTCTTTTCACTACTTTTTTTCACCCCAATGTGAGGAATCTTTTTCAGTGTCTTCGATCTCTGTGGGGTATCCTCCAAAATGACATCGCATTAGGGGGCGTTTTTAGGCATACGCCCCTTCTGTCTTTCAAACAGCCCCCTAATCTCAGAAAAATTCTTGTGCGAATCCAAATTCAAGGTCTCTAGCTCCCACGGGTAATTCTCCATGCAAAAACCACGCTGTCAAATAAGTCGTCACTTCTGTACTTCATTCCCTATGACACCCACCCTAGGGACCACCCTCCATTTATACCCTGGTAATTTTGACTGTGATTCTGCCAATATAGTCTATATACTTTTTGCAATAAATGCACTGAAGGCAATTACGTTGGAGAAACGAGGACGAAATTCCGACTGCGTTTTAACAACCACAAACACACTATTTTACAACAGCTCAAGGAATATTCTGTAGTCGAACACTTCTCCTCCCCGGGTCACACAATACTTACTCTTACAATCTGTATCTGGAAAGGCAAGTTTAAGAATGACGAGACACGTAAAGCTGAGGAGTGTAGGCTAATCCTACGCATCAATAGCTATACCAGGGGCCTTAACAGAGATCTAGGCATTTTAACTGAGTTTACGTTGTAGGATGTATATATCGTTTGCTCCATTACTCAGGTCTCTGAGGAAGAGGTAGGACCTCGAAATATCAGACCACGTTTCTCTTACATATTATGTTGGTATTAAAGGCACTCTCAACCATTGTATGAACGCATGCGATTTATGCTTTGCTAACTGTAAACACGAAACCGAATTATCCAAGCATGTATGGGACCTCAAAAATAAGAATATTGACTACTCAGTCCGTTGGGATATTGTCAGACGGTCAAATACGTCCAGGCGTGATTCTGGTCTATGCAACTTGTGTGTGGAAGAAAAGCTCCAAATCTTAAGCTGGTATCTCACGAAGAACGCGTACGGTTTGCGACTAAAATTCGCGTGGTTTGCAAAATGTTATCAAAACTGTCGCACGTTTGTCGCGCAATTCACAGAGCGCCACAACCTCGCAAGCAGTTTTGAACATTTTCAAAATTTTCTGCGACTAATTTGCGAAAGATCAAACGCGAGATGTTAGCAAAGTGTTCGCAAAGCGTTGTCACTAATGTCGCACTAACATCGCACTAACGTCGCCGGTTTTGTGAATCCTAACTGGGTCGGATTTGCTCTTCTTTTCGCACGACATTAGTGCGAAGTTATTGCGAAATTAGCGCGAAGTTAGTGCTAATATTTGGCGACTGTTTGAAGGTCATGTTTGGACGTGAAACATACTCGCGTATGACGTGCATATGTCACACGTACACAGCTGAATACGCACGTTACGGGGTCACAATACGACCGGGCAAGTAGCCCTGTCTGTTTGGATAGACCTATATTAAACTGGTAATATTACAGCTATCGTCTATGTCCATTGTGCGTGCCACGGTTAGTCAGCCATCATGCCTGCCAAGATGAAACAGAGGAGGGTAACTGCTGCGGCTGAATTAGTGCCTGCCGGTTCGGGCTTAGGAGGAGATGGTGGTGCTCCTGTTGCTGATGGTACTCAGGGTGATGATGAGTCTGTTGGTACCACATCCAGCTACAGCTGGACTGAGGCCCAGAAGGAGACTATGGTGGAATTCCTTCAAGAACATGATGTTTTTTTATAACAAAAGCCATAAGGAGATTAAGAACACTCTAGTCAAGAAGCAGCTAGTGGGGGAACTGGGGCAGAGGCAGGTCTTCAATGGCAACCCACCATCATGAATCGTCTCTCTCCTCCTGGTGAATGGCAACAACAGCAGCTGCTGCAAGCAGGTACAATTCCTCTTCAGCAGCAGCTGCAGCCTGGATATCATCTTCCATAGGTTCAGAGTCTATATTTATAAACGTGTAGGTCGCTATATATAGGCCTATACTGATGGTAGTTAAATTTAGACTAATTTTCAATTGTTTCAATCTGTGGGTTTTATAAGTGGCATCCAACTGATATATTCGCAAAACGTTCGTATTTTGGTCGCAAAGTTTGTGAGACGTTAGTGCAACATTCGCGCGACTGACGCGAGACTGGCAGGTGACTTAGACGTCGTTTGCGATGTTAGCACGTCAGTCGCACTACTGTTGCACTTTGGCGAATGTTTAGCGTCGATTTCCACAAATGCGCTCAAAATTCGCACTAATGTCGCACTAATGTCACACTAACTTCGCACGAATGTTTCGTGACTTTTTTCACAACTTTTTCGACGCGAAAAATATTTTGCGACTGCGGCGTTTTGAAATTCGCAATAGACGCCAAAATAAACGTGCGAATTGTTCTTCGTGAGATACCAGCTTTAATCTCCAAACACCCGATCAATAAAGGCACTGAACTAATATCCACATGCAGGCACAGAGTTATGTCCAGCGGTCGTAAGAAGAAGACAAAATGACTTTACTGTGTTTTCTGATGATCGCAGTGAACGTACGTGCGTGAAACACAGTGTAACAACCATGTAGAAAACGTCCTATACGTACATGTATATATATGTACATGTATATATATGTTCATGTATATATATGTACATGTATGTATGTGTACATGTATATATATGTATATGTATATATATGTTCATGTATATATATGTACATGTATGTATATGTACATGTCTATATATATATATGTGCATGTATATATATGTACATGTATATATTTGTACATGTATATGTATGTACATGTATATATATGTACATGTATATATATATATAGTATATATATAGACAGTATATATATACAGTACATATATATACAATATATATATACAGTACATATATATATATACACTATATATATATACACTATATATATACACTATATATATATACACTATATATATATATATATACACTATATATATATATATACACTATATATATATATACACTATATATACACTATATATGCACTATATATGCACTATATATACACTGTATATACACTATATATATATTCAAATGTTCAAAAATGAAAAAAAAAATCCAAAACTTTCAAAGAGGCCATGATATGGAGGGTCAGCGTTTGTCCCTTTTAGAAAAAGAATAAAAAATTGTTATAACATTTCTGAGACGTACTGCTGCGTGGTTTAACAGTATCTGTAAACCAAGGAGCAGTACCTTTGCAAAAAAAAAAAAAAAATGATCTTAAAATGCTTTTTCTTTTTTTTTTAATATACGTTATGTTTGCACAGAAGGAAGTGTCTTGAAAAAGTTCGGACTTTTCAGATGTTTGGACGTACAATTAATACATGAAGCCAGTTACTATTGCATGCGATGCTTTCCTAATGTTCAACAGTATATGCAATACAACTTGCTTGGCATTTCCAAGTAAATACTCCATTTGTGACGGTCATTAAGTGTCACCTCTTCTTATAATATCTGTCACACGATCGATCACCGTGACACTTTCGTATTTAGTTGGCAGGGAACGACATTAAGGATTCCAATATGAACTGACTATCTATCACTTCGAAGGCCTGCACCGTATTTCTTCATCGAAATACCGACATTGCAATTTGACGTTATCATTCATGCCACACTATAACACAGACATCGTAGTTCCTCTTATGGGAGGGTATGTGACTTACATTTTACCTAACTTCTTCAAAGTTGAGAATAAACATATCTCCTTAATGACAGATTTGTCGTTACAAAGAAATGCAAAATGGCAAATTCAGCCAGAAAGTGCCCGAGAAGAGGAAAAAGACAAAACTCCTTGCAGTTGAATTCTTCTAATAAGCTGACGTCCTACATGCTGTGGCGGCGCCAGAATGTCAGACTTGGGGGGGGGGGGGCAAAGTGAGGGCAGAAGAAAATGTCGCCGGGGCAAAGATTTTCGCGCGCAGCGCGAAACCGAGCCCGAAGCACGAGGCCTTTCGGATGGGGTCTAGGGCCCTAATTGGTGGGGTCCAGGGGCAAAGCCCCGTTTGGGGTCCAGGGGGCGAAGTCCCCGGAAGCTCTGAGGTTTAAGCATATCTCTGGGTGGAAAATTAAGTCCCAAGAGAGGTATATTATTTATTTTTATATTATTCATTTTTTTTCGGTTGACCGTACTCCAAGGTTCCCAACTTTTTTCTTTGGGGGTACTATTTCACATTTACGCGGTGCCATCGAGTACATACATACACACACCCATTCCATTCCTATATTTAGGAAAACAACGACATTCCTATCTTTAGGAAAACAACCACCTACCCGCCCTTCCTTTATGCTGGACGGTAAACATTCCAGAGAAAATTGGTCTGATCAGGCTGGCCTACTGTTGAAGTGGCTATGGGCATGATATTAAACTGGCAGCCTGTGTAACATAAATTAGTCATTTATCAATCATGGTTCCCCGGAAGCTGTTCTTATTCAGTCTAATGCCAATACATAGTTTTGTGACTAAATTAATTTCGGATGAGCACAAGGTCTGATTAGGAAGGGTGAGAGCAACTGGCGGAGGGGGGGGGGACTGGGGGAAGGAAAATCTGGGGGCAAATGGCCCCTCATGCCCCCCCCCCCGTAGCGCCGCCACTGCCTACATGTAATATTCATTAGTGTGCGCTGTATGTTCCGCCCATATCTTTGAACGTGAATTGTTATTGATCAAAAGCCGTCCATGTTTACCTGCAGAGTTAAGGTTAACATCGATGTCCTATACTTTACCAGTTTCACGAGGCTAAATAACGCTAGAATTAAGTGACTTAACTAGCTCCTAAAGTGCGTATTTCGTTTTAGTAAATGCAAAGCCGTTTACGGTACGAGAGGAGTAACACACGGGTGTTATTTGTGGACACAGAGAGTTCATCATCGCTTTGAGTTGATTAGGATCTTCTCAGCTTCAACACTGAAGAAATGTAATCATTCTCATCTTTTGACCGATTTTGTACGCTAGTGCTGATGAAAGTTGGTCCTTAATCGTTAGGAACTGGAACGAAGTATAAAATCACTAAGTGTTTCAAATAAAGATTGAAAGAATTGTTTTTTTTTTTTTCTCAAGAACGATATTTACTGTTGAGAATGAAATGCCAATTGTCAGACTCCTTGCTATTTGGTAATGTATCAGGACAATGTCACGTCATGGAGTGCGTATGTCTAGTATCCAGATGCTTTACAGCCTTCTCCGGTATATCCTACTTAACAATTTCAAGGGTACTGCACTGATCTCTAAAAAAAAAGATATTAATCACTAAACAAAGATATTAAAACCCGAAACAAATTATTCAGAGCTATTCCTAAACAATACTTAAGAAACAATAACAGCTCTTTAGGACGGAACCAGAGACGAAGTGAAGTTTTTACAAAAAATATGACTACCCCAGATGAGGACTACATTAGAGTGCGGAGCTCACCGACACAAAACTGCTCCTCTCATTCAATATTGTGTTGTCAATTACTCTTTAGATTGCGCGCATCCCACGCTGACATCAGACGACAATGTACACTGTACATGTGTATGTGCTATGTATATGCAAGATCTAATAAATCTATTATTTATGGTACTGAATGTTCGGAATTGATGTGGTTTCATAAAACTGAATTAACGCATCTTAAACTTCGAGTAAATACTACCATGACTTTGCCATTAAGGTTTTTTTCTTTTCTTGTACCCCATTCAACCTCCGTGATCACTCGAACACTTTTGAATGCTCAATCTGTGAACTGAACCTAATTCGGCTATTCTATCCTCATTTTGTTGTACTTGGTACTTTCATGAAAAATAAAAATGAATACAAACATCAATGAAGCAGTGATCGTTGTCAAGTGGTCGATATTGACTCCTCAACAAGCCGGAAATAAATTGCGCTGAACCAGCAGTTACAATATCAAGTACGAAATAACGGTTATTGCAGGAGCTATTTGACTGCCCGCAACTTGAATAGATTGGATTTCGCCAGCAGGCTCTTCTTCGGCAAACCAAACACTTGTAAACCACTCTACTCAGAGAGACGTATCCAACCCTTTGCTCTACTTACCCGGGAAAATGTAATTGAGGAAGCACTAAGATTGATATGTTCAGTGAGAGCGTGTATCTCACACCACAGTTTGGTTTGTGTTGGAATATCCAGAACTGCAGTGGATATCCTCGGTTCTCGGGCTATCTCCAGTTATTCATTGGTTTTCTTCTCGTATATGCCTTCGATTGGCGCTTTTTACAATTGTCACACACTTTACAGAGAATTTTTACAGAATTTTTTACAGAATTTTTACAGAGAATTTTGCATGCTAGGTTTCCGTAATTACTTTGTATAACCACTTCGAGCTACAGAGAGAGCAACCTTGTCTAGCAAGTAGGAACTTCTGCTGTATTGCTTTTATCGCGTTCTTCTGGTCAGCATGGAGCGCGGTGTCCAACATGTTTGGTGAGCATTTCCAAAGTTTCTCCCAAAAACTGTTTCAAGCTACCTATTAAATTGTGGTTAACTTCAAAGGAGACGAAATTCGAGAATGTGGTAACGACAAAGTGTTTGTCAGATTAACCCAGATTGTATTGTTTTTCAAATCTGTAGGTAAGTAGATAAGACACTCGACTACACATAACAGGAGGACTGCATAAGGAAATGGAGACTACTTGGCTCAACGGTAAACTTCAACAAATAATGTAGTAAAAACAAGTCAATAGATGCAAAAGACGGGAGTATACTATGAAATTGGAGTCAGCATCTTGTGTTGTTATAACATGTATCGGTATTAGTCGCAAGGCTGCTTCCATGTGAGAACGTCGTCACCGCAATGGCAATTGAGAGGTGGGGAGTTGGAAGTTGTTCGGTGAGATGAATTCATGACGTCACCTCCCTAACCAATGATTAACCGCCAAAATCCATGCACATATTCCCATGAGTATTTGAAGTTTACGTCTTTCTCTTTTTAATGCAGGATTAAAAACATCATAAAGATGGATCCTACCGTCGTTCCGCTGATGACGTTGATCACAATGTCCATACTCACCTCCACCGTTAGTGCAAAGGATGATCACGTGATCGGAGTTGAGATTAGTCTTGCTGCCCGTGGCCAAGAACAAGGCGAACGAACCAGGAAATGGGACGACGGGTGCCTACGACAATTATCTTCTCTATTGAACGATCCTATGGGTTCTCAACGAATAGGTGAGTGTTGCTTCACATCCCAACGTATTTATCCAGCAGTCTTGGGTTCTGGAAGTTTACGGAATAACAATAATTCCGTGATCCATCCAGTCCAACTAGAGATTCACGTAAAACAAACAAACAAAATGTAAGAAAAAAAGGAAGAAATACCTCATTCACTTTTGGAGAAGTAGATTGAGTCCATGCCCTATAATACCAAAAATTATGTATCAGTGTGCAGAAGGATTTTTTTTTACTCAAGTCATATGTCTTGTGTGTGACTTCTTATTTCGTTTATGTGAAGGTGTGTATGTTTCTTTATGATCAGCTTTGCCTAATTAACAGTAGTACGGTATTTCCAGGCACAAATTATTTCTTCGATGTTGTTTAATTGTTGTATGTGCGGTTGGGTTATGTTTAAGAGGGTCTGTCGATTTCCTGAAATTTAGTGTTCATTTCTTTCTTTTTCAGCCCTTAATTCTTTCGGTATACCGAACACCGGACTGCTTTCCGGAAACCATGGTTGGTACGGTCACTTCGATGCCTGTACACAACTTCCAACTTTCAAGTACTGCATGCTAACAGCGACTGTCAATGCAGTTACCCTCCCAGAAAGGGTAAGACCCTTTTTTTACAGTAGAATCGCATAGAAAGTTACTATTTGACGAAGCTAACATCAAGAAAATGCATATTTATGACATTTAAATTTTCTTCAGTCAAACTTAAATGAAATAAGCAAGTGAATCTCCCAGAGGGAACAACGCTACAGGGATGTTACAAAAAAAGGGTTCAAAATGATAACGCAAAATTACTGAGAAATACAAGGACATTGAAGTACAAGAGGCGAGCCACAAAAGCAAGCATCATTGTGGAGCAATCGACTGGAGTGTAAAAACTTACTAAGATTATAAAAGCAGGTATGAACTTAATCCTGAAGAACCCCTTCAAAAGTAACAAAAGCACTTAAAAGCTACTCGTAAAAGGTTAAAAGGAACGAGAGGACCGCAAATTAAAACAATCTGCCGGAGCCGACCAATAAATCAATGAACTCACCTAAGTAGTAAAGCACAGAAAGAGTTAAAAAATACATAAGAGAACTGAAAGGCTTATCTTAAAAGGCTGAAAGGAGAGGGAGACCAAGTACTTAGCTAAAATAGATATTTCTCTTTTGCGAATTAATTCCCTAACTTTTATTGAGACCGAACGAATCGGTGGTGTACAGCTGAGTCATCCAGTATGCTTCCAGTCTGTCAGGCTGCATAAAAGAAGTGCGAATTTTCTCAAAAGACAATAAAACGAATATCGCGAAGACAATGTGGTTTTAAATTAAAATGCTTAGCTAACTCTCAACTGTTGAAAAGACCATCTAGGGAAAAGAAAATTTTCTAAAACATCCTCTTATTATTGTGGATTTCAATCATGCCCTAGGCACTATGAACTAAGTTTCACTTTTACACAGTTCATCCAACATCCCTTGTGGAAAAAGAGTCCTTGCGGCGACCAGTTACGGCGACCAGTTACTTCGCCGTAACTGTTTTAGGGGACTTCGCTGTCACTGCACTTTTCATATACAATTGAAATCTGCGGTGACTTAGCAGCAAATGAGACTGCGGCGACTTCACCGATGTTACAATGTTATATACCTTGCCATTTGTTTCAATCTTCGCTTTCGGAATCATAAATCTGATCACATTAATAATAAAGGCAGTTGCGATTTAGCAATTACTGCAATTACCTTTAATTCAAAACCACAGTGTCTGGTGTGAGTAATTGCGCAGTTGGCACTGGCCTGATCACCTCTTTTCTCAATAAGCAAATGACCAATTTTCTGCAGAACGCTAAAGTGTTCATATCTTTTTAAGTTAGCAACGAAATAGCACTCTGCAAAAGTTAAAAATAAAAACCAAATCCTGCAATTTGAATTTCAAGTTTAGGAAATGAACCATTTGCTCACCTAGCAAGACGGGATAACTTATCAAGTGAACAGTATGCAAAAAAAAAAAAAAAAGTTGAATTGCTGACTTAACAAGAAAGTTATCAAGTCAAAATTTTGAAGAAAATTGTTTAATTGACAGGATGTGATAAGTTGTCATTGGAACATGTTGCAGAAAATTGTGGAATATCGTACTAAGAATGAAGTGAACAAGTTAACATCTTGCAGAAAAATGGATAACACAACTGGACAATTGATAATGTCTCTTTTTTACATGTTATTTACTTCTAGTCTACACATTTTGCAGAAAATTGTGAACTTACTGTTAAAAGATATTTTATCTTGATGGCACTTAAGCTCTAGTATACTTGTACACATATGTACTTAAGAATTAGCACGAGCCCAAGCAACACTGGTTGGGTTGAATATAAGGGATGGGTAAAGGGGGTGGAGGTATAGGCAAGGTAAGGAAATGTTCCCAATGTATGATTCACGGAAGATCATTCCATGGGTGTTTTAATTCGTTCAGTAGAAAATTTTCATATATGAGGTTGCAAAGTCACATTCTTGTCTTTGTATTTTCCAAAACGTATACCACAAAATAGTCCTAATTGCCGATGCGACTTACTGCACCAATGAGCCGCACGTTACAACGTCAGATTCTGTCGATATAAATGAAAGAGAAAAGAGTGCACAAAACAGAGACCGAACACGAGAAAATTTCGTAAGATTCTTCGGACAACTTCTGTTCCTTTTGTTTTTAAATCATGTCACATTTTTCAGACAAACGCCTACCACCGTTCTCTCAGATGGGGCGTATGTGTACCAAAGATCTGCTCTACGGGCGATATAAGGGATAACGTCGGTATTTTCACAGGTATATTGTGCATTACATTCCTCTAGTCATCATATATTGGCAGATTTTTCCTTAGGGGCGATAAATCATTTTCCAAGATGGCGAATACTTACGACCACTTCTTATTTCTACTCCCTGCCCCATGGCCTGCCCAAAACTCCTTCAAGAGTGTGTAATCAAAATACTTGGCCTCTCCATATGCTGAGTAATATGAGTAACTCTTCATTTTTCGAATTTGCTGTCAATCGAAGAACAAATTAACCAATTTAGAATTTCACCAAAGTGTAGCTTGGCCTGATGAGTGACCATGTACATATAAGTGTGGAACACACTCGGTTACACAAAATGCTGGCAAGGTCAATACAGACGTTTCTGTTTACTACCATAATAAGATCAGTTGTTAGTGCCAAGTAAATGGAGTGTTTATAATCTTCAAATGTATAAGCAAGAAAAAGTAATGCATTTCTTTTTATTATATTTAGAACATCTCAACTCAACACACAATGTTGAATTAAGAGGATTATCTGCCCAAACGTATTGCGTAGAGGACATCCCGTATACAGCTGGGTTTTACATTACCATGTAAGTGTTTGACGTATGTCTGACATACTTGTTTGTAAAAGCTGGGTTAAGCTAAACATCTATGCATGTAAAATCTAGAAAGTGTGTAAAGAACTGTGTTAGTGAAAATGAACGACGAATAAAATAGTAAACAGAACCGCTATGTGTTCTTGAAAGTCGCAAGTTGAATGATGAAGAAATAATATCAGTGTATAAAACGAAATGATGTGATGTAAACATGTGCTTCATGGTATAATAGCGCTCAAAAAACCTCGAAAATGAGACTAAAATCAAAAGTTCTTAGAAGTTTCCAGGAAGATATAGACATTGAGGACATGTCGGAGGTCGTTTTAAAACTGAACATAACAGTAATTTTATCCTTGTTTCAAATTATTTCATATTTTCTTTTTACTGATACTGATATGTTTAATATTTATACTCGTCTGGTCTGGATGCGTGCACTCGACTTTTTTTTCTGGTTAATGAATTTTCTAAGTAGTGGGACTAAATTGTATTGAAAATAAGATGAAACACTGAAAATCAAGAACATAAAGAGAGCATTATAGTTACGTTCATTGGTGGAATACCTAAAAACTCTGATACACTTGCAATCCCAATTCCAATCTTCCTTTTCCCAACCAAGTTGGCTGCTTGATGTTTCCAAAAACCTTGTGTGGATCTAATGATCAACTATTTTGAGATTTGACTACTTTACTCTCCTGTTCTTTTTTATTCTTCATCGTTTTTCTTTTTAAAGTGGAGTTTTTGGAATGATAGGTTTGTTGATGGTTCTAGGTACACTTGTCGACGTCATAGATGACGTAAACAGTGACGTATCAAAGCAGGATGACGGCTCAGGACCAGAACGAACCAAGTTGTTGACCACGTTAGAGGGCAACGAGAGCGAAGGGAAGACCTTAGAGGAGAAAAGCAAAGGAGAAGGGGAAAATGAAAAATGTAAGAATTGTTTAAAATATGGAACATCCCCCCCACACACACACTTCCTTTGTTGATGCATAATAGTATTACGCTATTTGTTCGAAGTACTTCGGTATTTGTTACAAGAATACGTTGATCTCCTTGAATAAGCAACATACAAATTCACTTGGTGCTGGCCTTCGTCTACGCAGTGTGGTAGTATTCGCCAGCATAGTTCATGCATTGCCGTTCTTTTACAGGGTTGATTTTGTCCGAATAGGGATTCTAAGACTGGCTTTTTTTTAACCCCCTTACGCCATAATTCTTAACTTCTTAACTCCTTAAACATAATTCTTAACTCCTTAACTCCTTCTTAACGCCGGTCTTAAACATAATTTATAACTCGTCCGCATTTCTTACTCCTTAACTATACTGTATGATTCTTTCGGACCAATGTATTCTATCTTCATTTTGTTTTTCATTTTTATCCAAGCTGTCTTGAAAACAACTCTCCTTGCCTTTGCTATTAACCGTAACCTGTTGAAGCTAACTACGGTTGGTCATGGCGTGGACATTGACTGCTTGCACGGTATTAGGGTGATGTCCATGTTATGGATAGTGACGATACACGTATACACTAAAAGCGAAACTGATATAGACATATGTAAGTATGATCCACCTATTGCAATACATCATGAGCTGCTAACTTGTAGCATTGGTGATACCCATAAGAAACAAACCACTTAAACCAGTATTCTTCCATTGCTATCTTTGTGAGCTTTAGGTCTTTATATTTATTCACTGGGTTCGATAAAAACGTATTTTAAATAACATTTCCCCTCGAAATATTAAATCTTTCTAAACAAGGCCTCCACTGGTTTTAGTTTTTGGTGTACATTTCTACTAAATTAATCCTGTACTGGAAGTGCTCTTGAAATTTTTTGGAAAGTTTCATCATGAAAAATTGTTAATGTTGCAAATACATATTTAATTCAAAATATTTAGGATCTGTGTGAGATCTTGTGTCTTACTTATACTGCGTGCTAGCATTAATCATTAACTTGATTGCAGGATACACTACTGTGACGTAGCAAATCATACTTTCTCTCTTTCTCTTTGGTCAGTTAACCAGGGCGAAATGTGGAGAATGCAAGGATCTTATATATACCAAATGTTTATCTCGAACCCTTCCACTGCCGTAGATACATTTCTCTTTTTGAGGTAACGAGATCAATATTTCTTTTATTCTCTTTTGTAGACGTCTTTGTTTTTTTATATTTCCAAATAATCTCATGTTCTATCACGTGACTGAATTTGAGCCAAGAAATAGCCTCGAAAACCCCATCTCCAAAAATGTTATCCCTAGGAAAAAATAACAAAAAAAGGAGAAGAAGAACAACCCTATACTTATCACTTCCAAAGCAGCTTTGTATGCAATGACATATTTTCACACATTTTCATTTAATTCCCGTCTATTTTCAATAACTTATGATTTGTTCATAACGGTATGAGTAAAACTTAAAAAAAAAATGTTTCAATCTGCAATGCGAATGATGCCGAGTATATGATAGTACCACTGACACCAAGATAGAGTTGGGCGAGTTTTCACATGGGGTAGCGGGTGTGGCGAGAGATATTATTAACACAAAGCAACAACTGAGTTAAAAAGCAACAAAAGTCAATTTCAAAATCAGTGCGTCGTGACGGTGTACGGCGTCACATGAATTACTTTCAGTAAAGGAACAAGTGGACGACGATAATACAAACAGCGCTGAAATTTCAACCACAACCGCAACGTTCTTTACATTTCAGCGGTCTTTTGGTTAGCAACGCCACTTTACAGAAGTTAGAAAAAAACGACGGAAGATTGTGCTGGCCAGTATTCTTCATACGCAGATACCTCAGGTGAGTATTCAGTAAATGTATTGTGTGTGTTTGTGTGTGTGTGTGTGTGGGGGGGGGGGGGGTTGGGCACAAGATATCTCAAATTGTAAAATGGAGCTCCCAAGATATAATGTTTAACTTGCCCATGTCGGCAGCACATTGCAAATAATTTTCTGGGAAGTTCGAACCCAGCCACCACGAAGGTCAGGTCACGCTCTGATTGACGTAAGACGTTCCATATTCTTGCTACCATAATCCATGTCTACCTCCTATAATGCTTTTCCAAGTTTGAGTACTCTGGACTCACATTTACTTTTCTTTTACTCACATTCCTTGGCTTAGTCAGACAATTCTGTTTTCCGTTTGTCACGTTTGTCCCAATCCCGTTTGTCGAGAAGATGTGAAAGGGACGTTCCAAAGGAGTGAGGGGGTACTTCAAGAAATTACGATCTCTTCTTTCATATTTTATGCCATCCTCCTTATTCGTGATTCGTGGTCCTAACAAATTATTAAGTAAATCATGACTTGCCTTTTTTCGGTTGTGTATATATATATATATTGCCTTATGTTATATATGAATGAATAAAAAATGAGAGGTTGACAGAGATTTGAGTTTATAAATGAAATATTGAGCAGTGAAAAACACTCTTGTCATGCCGTGAATCGAACCCCGGCCTTCTCGTCCAAGCTGACTTAGAAACAACCTGGCAGGAAAATCTATGCAAACCGTAGGAAAATTGCGTAGATTACAAGACAAAGTGTCCCAACAATTTTGCAAGATTGTGGCTGCAGGGTCCCCATACAGAGCACCTAGTTAGGAACCCTGCCTGGCTGGAACACACTCTACTTTATAACTGTTTTCTCTGTAGTAATGGGACTTTGTTGGGAGGGAGAACCACAGAAGGACAGCGCTATCTGTTAGATTTTGCAACTGCTTGACTAATACTTCAATGTTTGGTCACGACCATTTACTAGGATGTGACAAAATGTTAAAGATGAGAATGTTTTTTTTTTTTTCAAGTACCCCCTCACTATTTTGGATTTCTCCTTTCACACGTTTTTTTTTTTTTCTCTGAAAACGAGAAAGGAAAATCGATGGTTTACAAGAATATCGATTAGTCCATCCCACCGCACCTCTCGGCTTCTGTAGTTTCCGGCCATCTGGAAGGTTTGAAAGCCCAACATTTTCTTGTACGCTCCGCGCCAATGTGGGGCTCCGCTTAGATAGTGGTTACGACACTCAGCTCCCTCGAATACTTTATAACCTTTATTTTAGGTTCATGCATGGATGCAGGTGTCAAAGAAAGTCACTTTGGCACCATGATTGGGCAAATGTGGGCAAACATGACCCTTTTAAGGCAAAGGTAAGAGGGGAGGGGGTACCCCACCCTCGAAGACCTCTCCCCATGCCTCCTAAGCCTGTCTGTGGACCGATTGATTTGGAATCCTGGCTTAAGCCTTGGTAGGGCAACACCCCTCCCTTTTACTACCACAGGAAGGGGTTCAAAACGAGAAATGATGAGTCGATTTTGCCCCCTCACAAAAAGTCCTGGCTTTGCAACTGAACATCAAATTTTCCAAGGTATCAGGCCAAACCTAAGGACTACTGTGGTCAACGTGAGTCCTGGTTAAAATCAGTAACAAATTGTCATCCCAAGTAATGAGTGGAATCTCACTTGCGCGGAGAATGACATGATTGCATTAGTGAGGCACAAAACGCATGATATTAAATGCCAATCAAATTACAACCACAACAACCCCTATTCCCCCCCCCCCCCATCCAGCCCCTACGGCCTCCCGCTCTGCTTTCGCATGCAGTCGTTAGTAAAAGTCAACGAGTTGTTACAATACTGTGGTTAATTGGAGTAACGTACCCTAAACACAAGACAAGGCCCTGCTGAAGTGAATTAAAAAGGAAACGAAGGATCTAATCGCAGGGATAGTCAAAGAGGCGCTTAGTTAGGTGTTAAGTTTAGGTTTCGACTATAGGGTTGCGTGCATATGGCGTCGTAAAAAAAAAAAAAAATCAACGTGAGGCGCATAGGAGACGACATCACTTTCCAAGGCTCAAGCTGTTGGGTCAGTAACGTCCACCGAAGATAAATGGATTCATGATTCAACTGGATGACCTTTCTTCCCCCCCCCTCCCCCTCTCTTTCTACACACATTTGTGCCACTTCTCCCACTCACATTTTAGTTTCATTGTGCGAGGAAAACATCTTTGCGTTTATGAATTGTCTTTCATCAGACTGACACCAATTTTGGCATCGATCATCGCATTGTGGGTATTCGTGTCTCCACATACCTACCGAGGACCAACGATGGGTGATCTCATCGACAGATCCAGTTGCGAGAAACGTTGGTGGGCTGATTTGCTCTACGTGCAAAACTTTTTTACCTCTTTCTTAGTCGATCAAGTAAGTTCTAGTGCTATATTTGCAATGTGAAAAAAACTATATACCCTCTGCCAACTAAATTGCACTTTAAGTTCTATATTGATTAAAATGTAGCTTTTAGCAAGCACAAATTGCCTACTGTAATGGCTCCCAACTTCATAGGAAGAGACACTCACGTGTAATGCGCCATATTACCAGATGAAGCCGATGTTCCATTAAGGAATTTAAGTCCTATGTCCATTAAGGAATACCTTTCACTGTTACTATGGGTTTCAGTCTGTAGTTCCTGAAAAATGAACTTCAAGGAAAATGTAAATGTACCTATTAGTTTAATTCACAATTCCACTAATACTGATTACAAGTGCAGATAAAGAGGGAATCTATATATATATATATGTTAACAAATATGACAATTTTGAAGCACATAATTTTTTTTAAGAAAAGGTGTATATTTCGGACACCCCTGTGTCCTTCTTCAGCACAAACTAATGTTGAAAACAATTTTCAAAAACAACAGACTGCCCAACCCATGCGCTGGAAATATACACCTTTTCTTAAAAATTTTTGTGCTTCAAAATTGTCATATTTGTTAACATATTTATATTTATATCAAATGGAGCATACAGTGGATTTTCACATATTATATAGATATATATAGATATAGATATCTATGTATAGATGTATAGAACAATTGGGGTAATGCCTTTGACAGTTAAGTTTGCAATCCTCCATGGCAACATAACACACCACAACAAAAGAATTCTGACCGCAACTGAACTAATACTCAAGGCTTCTTCACATCTTCACGGACTGAACCAAGATGTAGGTTTTCTTTCCACCTTTAACTTTTGCAGGAAGTGAGTAACAGTCATTCTTGCATTTCTATTCCAGCATCTAAAGAAGGACCAGGGGTCAGAAATTTGTGTAATTTGTTGTATATAATATACTATGTTGGAACCAAAGGCATTACCTCTATTTGTTCTATCTTTTTCCAAAACGTGGAACTTCCAATTATGCACATGAGGAATCCGTTATAAACTATTTACTTTGTTTCCTCGGACTTTTGGATTCAACCTTAATATTGTTCGTTTGCATTTACAGTGTATCGGCGTTGCTTGGTACCTCTCGGTTGATATGCAACTCTATGTTTTGAGCCCGATCATCATTTACTCGTTGTACAGGTAAATGAACTCATTGAACCATCGTCAATAGGTAAACGAATTTCTGTTGACACCACACCGACAGTCAACTAAACGATACGAGCTATATGAGTGAACGAGAAGACGAGATAGACTTAATTGCCTTGGAAATAAGCTAGCAAAAATTTAGATTTATTCGTCCAACTTGAAATCATGCATGCACGGAAACATATTTAAGTTCATTTTAACTGAAAATGGAATTGATGTCCATATTCATTACCGTCATTCGTATGCAATCTTCGAAATGTAACCCAGAGTTTGTAAGTAGATTCTGAGACAAAAAGGACAAATTAAGGTGAATGTATCACTGACCAACGATTAAGCAAACGATTATGCTAAATATGCTAGTGTTTTCAAAGATTAATAGCTGAACACGATATGTTAGTACGAACACATAGATGTTATTGATAATTTCAGAACGTGTACATTTCACTTTTTGATAACGTATAGCAGACACATAATTCCTCACAGGGTGGTTCTCAGTCTTTATTTTAAAAAGTGAAATCTTTTGTATTTCTTATCCACCCTCTAAGAATGTCACTCCTCACTTGTTCTTACTTTTCACTGTTCTGAAAGTCCTTGCCTTTGCCTTTTCTTATTCAAATGTTATAAGATGTTTTATTTATTTTCTCTAATCAATGTAATGTTAGGTCGACCTCTTCGACGGTTTGCCAGTGTGACATCCACCAGCTTTTTCAATTTTGTTTACAGATCACCAACTTTTGGTATCATTTTGACTTTCGTTGTTCAAATAATTAGTTTCATCATAACTGGGCTCATCGTAGCGATTAATAATATTCCTGCGTCAACAAATGCAGGTTTCATGTAAGTAAATTCCACGTATTGCCTAGGAGCAACAATTTACTTTGGATCACCTATTTTTCGACATTTCGTTATGTTATGCAATTTACAGCACAATGCTGACCCGAACTATTGAACACATTGAAGTTCGCTCACTCCCCCCCCCCCTCCCCCACTACCGAACGTTAATACCAGTTAGTAGTTATAATATAAACTTGATTCTGAAAGCTTTTCCATTGATTTGCTTATTTCTTTGACATTAATCTATGGAATTACTGATTCAAATTCAACCAAACACTGATGCAATAGTTCTCTTGAAACCGCTTTATAGAGTCATTCAGAGATTTGGCTCACGTGTGTCCGTCAGAGACACACGTATAGGCTTGCAGTACGTTAGTGTGTATTCAACAAAAACGGAAGACCAACCACTACTGTTAAATGTTGATTGACCTAAGCTCATACTGTCTTTAGGTACTAAAGCATTTTACAGTCTCTATACTGTTGGTGCAATCGACGCAAATTGCTGCTTTGGGCATGTACGTGCACAACCCGTTAATGTTAAAAAACAACCACACATGTGATACCCACCATAAATGTGAGAAATTTTAGTCGGAAATGTAACAATCTGACCCCACCATAAGTCTCTGCCTTCACCATAAATGTAACACTTTTTAACCATAGATGTAATAATTTTTAACCATGAATGTAATAATATGAACCATTAATGTAATAAATACTACATAGGCCTTCCACGGTAAACCCTGCCATATAGGCATGTGTGCGGTACATCTTGGAGTCGACCGTATTCATCTTTCTGGTGTGACTGATCCTTTATATGCATGAATTTGAACTTCATTTCAACCTCTTTGAACATGATTACGCAATTGAATAAATAGATATGTGAACAGATTGGGTCATAGGGAAGTAAGACAAGAGGCTCGGTTAGACCTTATTAGTTAGACAACAAGAGGCTCGTTAGACCTTATATACGTTGCCACCCCTACACAGTAATAAGAAGAACAAATAAAATGCTATGACAGATAGACATCAATTGTATAGCTCGAACATTATATACAAAAGAAAAGCAGACGAGCCAATGATAGTTTGAAATAAGTTAAAATTTCCATTTTTTTGTTGAAAATATTCAAATTTTCGCAAATCACGATGACATTAGGAAGAAAGTTCCAAATTTTAATCTTTGATCTAGGCATTCGACAGATCAAGAAAAATCCCAGATGAAAAGTGATTTGATTTCTTTCGAAGCATCCATAACTTTACTAGTCAAATGAACAATAATTGCATATGTAGTTGAGCGACCCTGATGAAAGCCAAACTAGTACTCATAAAGTAACTGCACTCAACGAGGAAAGTATGTAGTCTGGAGAATATTAATTTTTCAAGAACCTTTGAAAACTAGGAAGGATTGAAATGGGTCTACAATTAATCACATACGCACTGTCCCCAGATTACAAAACATGGTACAACATGGGCAATTTTGAAGGAAGTGGGAACAATACCTTCTTCAAAAAAATATTACAAAGGTATGTCAATGGAGTGAACAGAACGGGGGCAGAAAAGGGTGAAAAACAGAAAATAATCGTAATAATTCTCCACGATCTCTTCTTGCCGGTATGTCTCTTAAAAATGATACAAACATTATCGTAAGTCACCGTTTTATTTTCAGGTTATAGGAAGGGTATATCTTTCAAAATTTGGAAAATGAATTAATTTTAGTAAACATTCGAAGTACAAGCATGCTGCTAGAAATCAATCGGTTGTGTCCTAGTACCTACAAATCTGGTTTGTACATTGCTATTGATGTTTATTTCTTACCGTTGTTGACACCAATGTTCATATCTACATGTTTGCCGATGAAACCTTATATCAGGGAGAGGCATAAACCTACATTCTGTATTATATTATTATTATTATTCAGTATTATTCTGAGTGAGCTAATTGTTTAAGGTTAGTTGACTTACAATGATGTTACTCGGTAAATGTTGTTCAAATGGAACCGTTGATAAAAAAAGAAATTCCTTTGGGCCAACTACGGAGCTTATCGTCACTCGATTTGGTGTCTTCATCACACTGGTTGAAGTGATCCTCCTTTGAATTATGACATAACATACATCATAACTTTGTATGCTTTTTATTCCTTACAAAATTACAATAATATGATTTTGAGGGATTTCATTTAATGGGAGTCCTTGGGTACGTGTCCCTCTAGTACATGCTTACATTCGGCTCTGTTTGCATACTGACTTAAGACCATCGCCGTGACTGATGAATCCTACACATTGCAATTGCCACTCTAAGCAGTTCTTCTTAGCCACAGACTGTAATGTACCAGACTGGCCCCTTCAGTTGGTCACATCCTCTTTCAATGACTGACTCTTGATTGTCTAAAACAAGACAAGATTCTTTCCACCGCCCCACTTTGTATCATATTTATGGTTGAAATTGTTACATTTATGGTAGAGTTAGATTATTTCACTCATACTTAAAATTTATTAATTTTATTGTGGGTCGGTTATTACATTTATGTTTGATTATTACATTGAAGGGTGACACAGGTATATTTCTTTTCTTCAGAAAAGAGTCGCTAAACCACAACTGTCCCCCATTTCCTATACTTATGAACTGCTGACTGTTTCATTATTATTATTATTTTCTTGCAGGTTGTTCGGGTATGGTTACGGTGATGTCATATATAATAAACCATACGTTCGACTACCTCCTTATGTCGTTGGAATGGTAGTAGGATTCATGATATATAAAATGAAAGAAATAGAGGTCATGTCATCAAAGGTAGGTCACAAGATAGTCACGCACATTTCATTTTTTTGGTGTGTGTGTGTGGGGGGGGGGTGGACATTCTCTTCTTTTCAATGCAATTTTCAAGTAGAAAATATGGATTGATCCGGTTTAGCTTGTCATGGGAACCCGATAACATGCGGGGTATCAAGAGTCAGATGTATACTGAAAGTCTTGCCCAAAATGCAGCTGGTAATACGAAAAGTTATGGATGCATCAATAGATGTGCGCATACCAAATTCCCCTGGCCTGATCAGTTATTACCGTTAATGATAGGTCACCGTTGACAGTTCTTACCGTCAATGGTAGATATTTAAACACTGTTGTGTTATAACACGGTAATACAGGTTTGATATTATTAATAATTGTTAATAATTTGAATAACCCAATCTTCCATGTGCACTCGTGGCGAAGTGGGTTAGAGGAGAATGTTAATGATTACTTACATAAGTGTTATAATCATAAATTCGAATCCAATGTGTACTGATGTATCTTTCACCAATATTCTCTTAAATAGTATCCTCTACAGCTTCAGAGAAAGTATATAATGTATGAAGGTCAAGAAAAAAAAACCTTCGAACACTATAAAAATATGAGGGAAACACAGCATACGTAACGCTGAATAATGGCGTTATCCATTTTCTAGTACCCCAAAAAGCATGTCCCATTTTCCTAGGCTTACCCAATCAAAAAGAGCTCTCTGTTGCTTGAGTTGTTTTGTGTGTTTATATTCTAAGTGCTTATTTTCTTATCTGAAAGTTCTTGTGTTTATTTTGTTTTGTGCATATCTGTCCGGGTGACAGTAGCTCGCGAGTTCTCGCGAGCCTCTTGTTGCCACTTCACGATCTCTTTTGTTTTATTGTAGGCTTTGTAATAATAATAAGTATCCATTTGTACTATTAAAAGAGATTGAAATAACTTTTTAATGACTTAAACCTCCTTTTCAACCTTTTTACCACGTCTATAACAGACTACCGTATCTATCTACATATGCTACCTGATATCGTTTCAGTCTACTAACTTGGGGTCGTGTCACAGGCAGGATACACCATGCGCTCTATGTTTTAATTCTTTCCCCAGATTGTCGCTGTCATTGGTTGGATCGTTGCTATGGTAACAGCTGCCGCCGTTCTTTGTATTACCGTTAACCACCATTATATGGACCACTCTATCGGGAAAGTGGGTGACGTTACTTACCAAGTTTTGCATCGTTTTGCGTGGGGTCTGTTTCTCTCGTGGGTGGTGATCTACTGTCACTATGGTAACGCATCAGGTAAATCGTTCTTTCACCGTGAGTTGTCTGTGTCGATATAGTTCTTCGAAAGATCGAGATGAACGTTATTGGCGTTATTGAACGTTTGAAAGCCAAACAAGAAAATTAGCAGAACGGGTTCCTGTGGCAAATGTGGCAAGTAATCAGAGCGAAAAATCGATGATAGGTCAGATATGTATACTTTCGTAATGTTTTGTACGAGGAGAAGCAACACACATTAGCCTATAGTTTGGGGACAAAGTTAATTGTGACATTTACATCAGAGCACGATCATGTAGGTCAAGAACAAATTCTTTTGACTTAACATCAGAAACTTGGCGATTTCATATACTTGTCAAAAAATCAAAATTTCAGAAAACTGCTATTCTGGAACATTTCATTAAAATGGCAAACTTTGGAATTTTGACATTTTGCCAACTAAGACCAACTGTCGAAACGGCAAAATTCGAAAATATGTCTTTTGCCGAGATCCAACTAGCCGAAACGACAATTTTCTAAATTTTGGTATTTTGTTAAGATGTTCGATCTCGTTAAAATGTCAATTTTCCGAATTTCGTCATAAAATGTCAGATTTCAGATTTTTGTCATTTCGACGAATTCATTAAGTCTTTAAAATGTCCTTTTTACCGAAATTATCGTTTTGCCTTTATGGTCCTTTTTTCATGTCCCCTCTACGCTTACGTAGCTTTCAGGCACAACAGTCCACGAACAAAGAAACAAACTGTCTCTGACTTTGTGCGCCCTAGCTATATATCCACAAATTTTCGAGGGGAATCACAGGAGGTTGCTTATACCGTGGTCAAGTTTGTCGTCATCAATTGTATGGAATGAGTTTGATAGTCACCTCCGACGTCACAATCCACGTACCGTTCACTTCTTTGCCAGTCTATGCGAGCGGCTACATATGATTTCCCATTCGGAAAAACAAACAAGAAAAAAAGGTGGCGCCATTAGCTATCAAAAAGCTTTATCAATCTCTCAAAGACCTCATGATGTCGGCCTCCAAATTGTTACACATAGATCCGGATGATATGACATCAGTGAACGATATCGATCTCCATTGCGAACAAAAACGAGGGAAGTAGCTACAGTGGGAGGATATGGGTTGATTTGCCATTTTCTGAAATTCCAATTTGCATGGGAAAATATCATAATTGAAAAGTTGTTTGTAAATTGTAGTCTATAATGATGCATAAACATTCTCTCATTTCTGTTAATAAAGTAATACAAAGCTGACCAGACAAAAACTTACTTCACGGTTCTTTGAAAGAATGGTAGCTTTCTACCGAGCCTGATTTGGGGTTTCCCTCATGTCTAAAACTACATAACAAGCAGATCTGTAAGGCTGTTTGTTGGAAGTGACAACTTTTATTCTCTTGTTTATCTTTCAGGGTGGATAAATAATATTCTAGGTTGGAAGGCCTGGGTTCCAATGAGTCGGCTGACATACATCGTTTACCTAACTCATAGTCTGATCTTCTGGACATTCCTGAGCAATATCGGTCAGCCATATTATACCGACATCGTTAATTGAGGTACTTGCTTAATTCCTTTGACCCTGATTTACCTTCGTAAATGCAGACGTGGATGAGACTGCAACGATAAAGTGGATTCGATTTTTAAAACAAATATCATACCCGGTTGGTGTTCTAGCAGTAGTTTCATTTATGTTGGTTCACTCTATATCTGATCATACCAATATATGATCCCAAAAGGTCTTCCTACAAATTATCCTACCAATTATTCGAATTAATCTAATATTCGACTTTACAGGGAGGTTTCTTTCATTTTTTTTTCTATACAACTTGTCTGCATGGTTGACATTTTATTTTAGCGTTCGGCGGCTAGGCCACATGTGGCTGTATATAAGATCACCAGATTTTGGTTCTTCGACCGATTGTGGAGAAGATTAAAAAAGAGGAGACTTGCAAAAATCTCAGTCTTAATTGATATCGATGTGGTGTTATCTACGCTTACTAACCGAAATCCTTTTGACTCCAACCCTTCCAACCCGTGGCACTCCCTCACTTCTTCTATTGTGATAGGCCACAGTGCAGTTATTGCAAAATCACATGAAATAATTTTTGTTTCCTCTTGCAGATTTTCAACACTGTGTCCTTGGTCTGTGTATCTTACTTATGCGCCGTGTTCCTTTATCTAACCGTGGAACTCCCAGTCGCCAACTTGGTACAAGCATATTTGCCGAAACTCTGATGCAAGCATATCAGCAGTACTCATAGTCCTGGTTTATATATTGACTTAAAACTTGGATAAATCAGTCTTCCACTTCCCTTTTTAATTGTGATGATTCGAATTGCAATCGACTGGAAAATGTAACTTTACTAACTTGCCACTGTGTATAGGTCAAAACAGTTGCTACTTGTCGGAATTCTGGACTGTAATGACTGGTCGATTTTATATGTTGCTGTATATACGACTGTAACAGTTAATACTGGCTGTTTTGGCCTTCACATAAGTAATACACAAACTGCCTAAGCAAATTACTCGTCATACTTACCACAATATACGGCAAAGTGTGGAACGCAAGAAGGGCAAAAGTTAACAAAAACAACGTATTTCATAATGATAACGACATGAATTCGAATGACGATGGCACAAATTTATGGGACCACAACGAAGACTTCAAGTGTGTTTTAAGTAGATGTTACGAGGTATTTACCGATCATTAATGTGATGTATGCAATGGCGTTACATGAACAAGTGACGTCGTCATACTGAGATACAATGTTGATGTTCTGATTCTACATTGTCGTCATACCATTTTTTCATGGTTGGTTTGGACAATACGTTGTTGTCACATCAAATTGTCATCGTCATTTAAATTTCATACCTGTTATCGTAATGAAACGCGTTGCTGTTGTTGTTAAATTTCATCCCTAAAACTGCATTCCGTAGCATTCTGCCTACACTTCATTGGTCTCAAAAACGTCATCTTCTTAGCGCTAAACTCACATCGTGTATACTTGATCATATTGACTTTGTGGTCGTTTTCTGAATGGTCTTCTTAGCGTATGGTGGCCCAAAGGGAAGGTATTGTCCGACATCGAGTGTAGAATTATACGCAATAGAAGGCTATCGTGATCCTTCCACACATTTAGTCTAGTAAAAAGATAGTGTAGCCATCTCCCTAAGGTGACTCCCATCTAGGGAAATCTTAGGTAAACAGCATGTGATCTCGATTTAAATTTCAGCTGATAAACAGGTAATGGCGATATGAAAAATCGTATGCTATTGTCAACCTCATCCTTGCTGGTAGGCAGAAGTAGAGACGGTTTTTGAATATTATTGTCAAAAGCCATAATGTGGCTTCACGATGTCCGATTCATTCATTGACATAATAACTTTATTATCCAAGAAACAGTAACATGATGATAAAGTTCCAGTTGCAAAGTATATTAAAAACTTGGTATACTGTTATTAATATGAATGCTGTATTATTTTGATTGAAAAAATGAACAAAAGGGCAATCCACGGAGTTGAGTATCTCATCGCCAACACGCATTGCTTTAAGTTCCCCTGCACATGGGGATTTGTAATAGTTTACTACAACCACATGTCACAGAGACCTAGATCCGGGCACTGATTGTAAATTAGAGCCAAATATTCTTCAAACAGAACATGGTGGTAAGCAAAAGAACCGCACATAAAATGGTAAAATTTACATCTTCTGTTAGGTAGCAAGCTTAAGCCTATAGTCTGGTGACATTACTTAGGCTCAAGAAATGATAACAATAACAGCTCAAAAAGTGTTTGTGCATATTACGCTACATAACACAATTATAACATTGGGTTATTCCATATAGGTTAGGCTTAGTGGTTAGAGTTAGGGGAAGGATAGAAGAGCACCCCTCTATGGGTTATTTGCGGATTAGTCTCCTATTTACTTGTGCAGGACCTGGTTCTGGTAAAATTATTGTATGACTTAAAAATAACGTTCTCATAATTGGCAATTTATATAATATGATCTCATAGGAACGACAAAAAATTGCATATAATGCTCAACTAGCTCTCAAGATATGCTGGAAATTAAAATTTTGAGGCAAAATTGGCTTTTTCAAATATTAGCACTAAGATTTCACTGGATTTACCATTACGTTAACATTATGTTGAACAATGTGTTCTCAGGTAAGTTCGTACAAAGCTTTAACTTGATTGGTCTAATAGTTCTCAAGATATGCTGGAAATCACAATTTTTACTATAAAAGTAACATACCTTGAATATTACATTCTTACGTAATTCCTTGCAAAATTTTGCAGTAAATGCTCGAATATTTCTCAAGATATGCTTGAATACCGATTTTGGGGCAAAATTGACTTTATTCCTAAAAACTCTGCAAATTTCACTGGATTTACCATTACACTATTATTATGTTGGACAATGTGTTCTCAGGGAAGTCCTAACAAAACTTTAAGTGAAGTGGTGTTATAGTTCTCAAGATGTGCTGGAAATACAAATTTTGGGGCAAAATTGGCTTTTTTCCCTAAAAAATCATCACATTTCACTGAATTTACCCTTACAGTAATTGGAATGCAAGGTGTATATGACAATATACCCCTTGCATGTGACGTCGCTGACATCTGTGCCATTCCATCTACACACTAATAGCGTAAACATACTGTTAGTTTGTGTGCCTCCGGGAGTCCCTTATTTACTGTTATGTGACATCAGTGCAAGGGGGTCTACATTTAGGTTGCATTTCAATACTTTAAAAAAATCTAAACTTGTCTATTTCCGGATACTTCAGAAAAGCTATCCCTCACATTGTCCACAAATTAGACTTCTGACTCTTCAGCTTCTTCACATGAGATCTCTTCTTACGAAACTGGTTAAATGTATACATCTATTTTACTTAAACAGTCATTTCGAGCTTTATGCCATCTGCTCTTAAAATGTTGACCGATAAACCTATGTTTGTAAACATATGGCTCTCTAAAACGTATGTGCGCCCTCTATACACAACGGCAATTCGTCTTTGGCAACAAGGCTATTAACATCAAAAGCCTATACTTTAGCTGGAAGTATCATTCCACAACAAGAAAGTGGCTTAACACTGGAGGGTCACGTGGTGCGGTAAGTATAATAAGGTTGTGTGCCCTAATTTTTTGCTGCTGAACTATATGTACAAAAGATTACAATTTTACCTCACTTAAGGAGTTATTACAAGACACCACAACACAAATTAACACCGACAATTACTCTGCTACAACTGATGAAATGTCTCAGTTGGCAGCACAGTACTGTACCGTGTACGCTGCGCGATATATATGCGCGGCATTTGTTGGAACTGTTGCTGGTGCTGTTACTAAGCGCGAACGTATAAAACTATTACACCTTACATACTTAGTCGTTCCCACGTCATGTGACCCTCCATGCTGAGGACAGTTTGACGCCATTTTGTACATTGGCGCACTACTTCCAGCTATTAGTATTCCGATTTCTATGGCTATGACTCCACAATTACACGCAATGAGTTGCGCTTACCTACGGTACGGGTTACGCGTTGGAGCCCATGATGGAGTTCAGAGAAAACACCCGTTGGGGTTTCATGATCAAGGGGTTAGGAGCCCAGCATGTTTTAAAGATTTCAGAATTGTGGACATAAATTTGCTGAATTTCGCTATTTGAACAGTGAAGGAATCACAACGCAAAGCTATCGTATTTGATGATATCTTTCGTAACTTTCACACTGGGACACTCAATGTGTTGATTCAGGGGGCATAAAGTTGGAAAGAATGGAGAATGATAAGGATTGTTTAGGGTGTTGGACGAAGAGCAAAAAAGAAACAGATTGGGTTCTTTTCTTTTACTCCATTTTACATTTAGTTTTTGGTCCTCCTAATTTCTGCTCTTGATACATTCTCCATGGCGATGTTTTCTATACCAGTACCCCCTTTACTTCTCTTTGTCATCATGGGGTTGTTTGTGGAAGATTTTAATCCAGTTTTCGATACGTGGCTTCGACGTAGTTTCTGACTTGGAGTCTGTCACGGGAGCGGCAAGTTACAATAAGCTTTCCTTGACATTATCTAGTTAGTGGAGTGCCATCGTAAACTGCCTGATAGAGTACGAGACAAATTCTGAAAAAAAGAAAATCTTGTCAGCTCGACATGAGGAGGCACTTCACATGCCCATTTGTCTGCAACATTAGAAATTGAGAACAGCAAGTCGAACGTAGCCTCCCATACGTTTTAGAGTTTATAGTGACTATAATGATTGAAAGTAAAGAGACTATTGAAGATTTATATCGAGCATGATTATTGATAAATTGTAACAGCCAAACACAAATGACAAATAAATTACACAGGCATACTGTGCAGTGAGTATACATACAGGTGACATTGTGACAAGGGTTGTTGTTGTGGTAAGAGCATTGAAATGTTCATTTATTTATTTATATATTTATTCCTCTCTTTCTTTATTTACTAATTTATTTATTTGCCTATTTTTGCAGTTTTGAAGTTGCAGCTTGTTCCATAACTCTGAAGATATGATTACTACCTTTGTTAAATTTTCACTTCCAGCAGCAAAAATGCTGGATTAGTAACGTGCAATAAATGTTATTACGGGACGCCCAAACGAACAAAATAATATGCAATGCAAAACGTGGAAGTCCTTAAGTATGAAGTAGAAAAATACTGTCAAATAATGACATAAAAAAGATTTCCTGTGTACTGAAAAACCAAAAAGATAAGATTATGTTTGATCTTAACTTTTTCTTTATTTTTACTAAATGTACACACGAGTTTGTACATGAACAGACTATGTCTTTCAATGAAGGAAAATGGCAGAAACTACTACAAAAACAACGGGATTGGCAACAGTGAAAAACAGAAGTGATATTTGAAAATTAACGGTTCTTACTATAAGCGCCTACATAATGAATATGCAACAGTACAGGTCTCTTTAGTGTATCAAAAAAAAAACTACTCAAGTCATCGCTCCTTAGTCGGTATCGGGAATTGAAGTATTTGGTGAAAGGAAGCACTGTATTTACAAATAACCTACAAACTGAACACAACAGTGCGGTATCAGTGATCCTGAGTTGTTTTGACTAACTGAATATTCAAGACTAGTATACTTCCCATTGGCTTGTTCAAAGAAGCACACCGTTGATTTGAATGAAAATTGTCAACCACTACATTATCGTATTCTACACTGTTTTGTCGTTATGGTAGAAGAATTAACAAAATTAACCAACTGAAACCTATTTATTTTCTGAATTGATTGTCTGAATGGTGTAATTAAAAGCCTTACCAAACTTTTGCAGATTAAATTTCAATGTTTTTACTTTCTGCATACACACGCAATCACTTTAAACTGAAAGTCCTTATCTGTGAGTCTTAACAATACCTTACTCTCAATTTACACAATGATTTAGGACTTCGTAATTTTGTTCTGCATCCAAACAGTAATTATGTCACAGATAACATTGCCTTGTAATGTCATCTTGTTTCCTATGTTGTTATATTGCGTGCTGTCATGTAAGAACCTCTTTCCGCCTGCAGGTCTGTAAAAATATTGGCGCTCTTCAACATTAAAACTTACCAATGATCACTTCATACATTCGAAATTTAATATCGCTGAGTAGGCAGCAGTCTCTGCAAGCTACATAATTTTAATTCATTTCCCTATGACAAGTATTGTAAAGTACCTGGTGTGATGCAACATACATGTACTTTACACATTAAAAACAATGGTCGGGCAAAGAAAAATTATTCTATAGGCCTATAGTGTCTTGCTCGGTGAAGTGGTATTGTTACTCGCTTACGCAACGTATACCACGTCACATTCTTCTCTTGCTTTATAATACCCCAGCTCATTCTTCCATATTTGGCCTATGGTGATCTTATCTGGGGCAGTGCTCTCCCAACAATGATCCAACCCCTTTTTTTACTCAAAAAAAAAAAAAAAAAATGTATACGTCTCATCATGAACAAAACCCGTTATTACCACAGCACGTTTGCAACTCTTTGCAAAATTAAATGATTTGACATTATGCAACCTTTAACCTCTATATCATTGCAGTGTTCATCTATAATTGGTGACATGATAATTGTCCGTCAGTTTTCAAACACTATTTTAAATTTTATTTTGATGTAAATTCCCACACAACATTCTCGTCACACAATAGTGTATACTCCTTTCTAGACTAAAATCCTCCCAAAATAGTAGTAGATACCTAGTTGGTGAAAATGTTGGGAATTCCCTTCCTGATCATGCGTAACACAAAACTTGAAGATTTTGTAAAGAAAGCTTTAAACCCATTTAATTTGTAAACAGGCTCAATTCACTAGTTGTTACTTTTCTGTTTCTTCTTGTTGTTCTTTTTTCTTCCATGTCATTCTCTTTTCTGCTGTCTGTTTTGTTTTTGTAATTTCTATTTTGAGTTACCTTTGTGATTATCCAAATAACCTTTTAAAACGTTCTTTTAATCACTCGTCAGTTTTTTTGACTAACTAAATTATTGCGAATTTTCCAACTGTGCATTTGATAACGAAAGACTGAAAATAATGTTGTATGAGAACTATACTACTACTAACTTCATAGGCAATGTCATTAAACTCACTTGCATTATATTTGTCATTTGACTATATTTTTTGCTAGTCAAGACCTAGGAAAAATATCCTCGAATATCCTCCAGATATAATAATAACAGTACTAAAATAATAATTATTAAGACGTTAAATTAAAACATAATATGAATAATTAATCTAGATTATATTGACCAGTTTCATTTGGTCATATTAACTAGAGCTTACGTAGCTACTGATGAACAGCAAATATTTAACATGATGAGAGGAATATCGTTATCAAGAAACATGCAGTTACATAACTATCAAGGAAAGATACAGGAATGGCAAATGAAATATAAATAATAAACTACTCACAATTAAATAATGTTTTACAGTTAGTTGCAAATCCACTTTTTCGTTACATCTAATTACTTTGTCTTTAGCATCGATTTAATTACGTCATACATATGAAAATGAGACAGAAGTAGGTAAACCAATATACTCTTCGCAAATGAAATAAAATAGTAACTTACAACTTTTACCTTATACTGTACGAGCGAGAATATCAACAGTTGAAGTTGTAAGCAATGTGGCACCACGAAAAAAAAAAACACAGTTTATTTGCTTTAAACTTTGAACTTTTTTCAATCTCTTAGAAAAACATGATTATACAAATAAATAGTAGGCTAATTAAATAGATCGAACAATACATACAAAGGAAAACAAACGATTGAATAACAGCTTAAAATGTAAATGAGAATTTAACTGTTTTTTGAAATATTTACAGTTCTGCAATTCACGATGGTATTAGGAAATGAGTTTCAGACACACAGTTGGGAAGATTGAGGACCCATTAAACGGAATGGGTAATTGATAATTTGTACGGCTTGGGTAAGGATGGGTATTGTTTCGAAGATGAAAATAGTCCCTGAAAGTGGGCGTCAAGGTATCATGGATCCAATTGAGAACAAAACTTCGTCACATCAAATAAATAAGATAAGACTGCCTCAGGTAAAAAGAGAGTAAAAGAACTTGAAAAGAAATCATGCATGTAATGAAATCGATACCCTGAAAGGAAGCAGTATTTGAATTTAAGAGAAAATGGAGGCCCAAGTAATATGTATAAAATAATGGTTCAGCTATATATGAGAGTTTGTCGTATGTTGTAAATACACAATGAACAAGGAATATGAGAAAACAGCGGTGCAACTTTATTAATCAAATAGGACAATGGTTTCAATTTAAAGAGAGAATAAGTATTTTTTGCTATTTCACAAAATATAGAATTGTATTTTAAAGTGGGTAAACACAAAACACCCAACACACGCAAGCATACACGCCAATGTGACTGCTTATTTTACGATTACCCTCGAACCCATAAAGAATATATTTTTGTAATGTAAATCTGAATACTGCACTGTATACACTTTTTTGTTTACCTGAGTAACTCCATGATGTATCACTGCACTGCTAGGTGGGTGGAACTGGGCACAGCTGATCACTCATTTTTTGTAAATGTGAAAGGTCAGTAACGTTATTCGAATTGCGTCTACGCATATGCAAAATTATAACGAATTTGTAAGTTTGATCAGCTGTGCACCACACGCTATTTTTGTCAACTTTGTTTAAAACCATAAATGCTGCAAATTACAAATACGGAGAGTTAAATACAAATGTGAAGTATAGACAGCAGCACACATCCTACGCTTCCGGTCGCCACCCACTGTCTTTCAGACAGTGGATCTTAAAGGGCAATAGGGCGTTTGTTTTAGAGAAAACGTCCGTGTTTTGGAAACCAATGTTTGCGGACGTAAGGAAGGACAGAAGCTTTCTTTTTAAGACATACGCTACTCACAGAGAGAAATTCAGTTATTTGTTACTCAACACTAATTTGTTCACCCAAACGTTTCAAAATTCGAATGATGCATCTTCCATTACTCATCACTTGCACAATGTTTTGAGAAGATGAAGCTTTGGTAGATGTTTATTGATGAGACTGGAAGGTTTAACAATGATTACTGCTATTTTCTTTTGCATGTCATGTTGGTGTATTCTAAACGCCGTATTTCCCTTTAAGTGAATCGTTTCTAGAGGTCGAAACTTCCCGAAGACTACGTATCCCATAGCACGATATATTTTCAAGTAAATCTGGTAATAACGGAAACTTTCAGAAGAAAAACCATTCACCTTACCTTTTGATGCACTTTGCAAACTCTTAACCTTCTTGTTTGGGCATTATAATAAACAGACGTATAAAAAAGAGGGGGGAGGGAAATACACACGTATTTTTGTTTTGTCAAGACTTTTGATTTTATGAACAACCAGTGGTGGGACCAGCATTTTAGATTTGGTGAGACAAATGAAGGGTAAAAAAAAAAAAAAACTGTTGGGAGGGGGCAAAGCCGCTGTGATGGTCCAGGGGATGAACTTCCCCGACGCTCTGAGGTTTTAGCGTATCTAAACGAAAAAAAAAAACATCTCAGGATAGTCTAGGTACACCTTTGTTCAAAGTGCATCATAAACGCAACGATCCTAAACACTGTGATTACGTACGTAGGAAAAGAGCAAAAATATTGAAATTTCATCTCCAAAATTTTGGTAAGGCTATTAATTGCACCATTCAGACAATCTGGAAAAATAAATAGGTTTTAGTTGGTTAATTCTGCCATATTATTTCAAATTCATCTAACATAACGACAAAACAGTGTAGAATACGATAATGTAGTGGTTGACAGTTTTCATTCAAATTAACGGTGTGCTTCTTTGAACCAGCCAATGGGAAGTGTACTAGTATTGAATATTCAGTTAGTCAAAACGACTCAGGATCACTGAGTCGCAATGTTGTGATTAGTTTGTAGGTCATTTGTACATACAGTGCTTCCTTCCATTAATACTTCAATTACCGACACCGACCAAGGAGCCACGAGTTGAGTATTTTGATACATCAGTGAAACCTGTACTGTTGCATATTCATTATGTAAGTGCTTAGAGTAAGAACCGTTAATTTTCAAATGTGATTTCTGTTTTCTACTGCTTTCATGCCAACCCCGTTGCTTTTCAAAGAAGTTACTGTCATTTTCCTCCATTGAAAGACATAGTCCGTCCATGTACAACCTCGCGTGTGCATTTAAGTATAAAGAAAAATTTAAGATCAAACATAATCTTATCCTTACGGTTTTTCAGTACACACGCAATCACTTTAACTTCGGCTATTCCTGATTTGGGAAGTTGAGAACTTAAGATCCCTCATCGGGTAAAGGGGCAAAGTGCAAGTGGGTCGGGGGGAGGGGGTAAATTCCCGGATGCTCTGAGGTTTTAGCATAGCTCTGGGTGAAAAATTAAGTCTCATGGACTCCCTCCATAGAACAGAACGGTAAATCCAAAATTATGAATATAGACAGGGAAAAGACATATACATGTATGCATTTGCCAGTCCGCGTCACTTCAGCTGAGAAGGGGAGGGAACTGGGGAAAAAGGTTCTACTGAGATATCTGCAGTAGAGTGTTCTACGAAGACCTACGTTTATTTGTTTAGCGGATAAACTATCCTCGTGTGAGGCAATCTGGCATCGTCAATTTTATAGTGCCCCAGTGAATCAACATGACGGCAACATATAACTACTAAGAATTGCAAAAGCGGTGGAGCACGGTTCTGGTTTCGATCAATCGCAGCCACACAAGCCATAGCCACCACTCTCTGAAAGCCATATATGAAAGAATACATATGCATGTCGAAAAGTTTTGTACACAAAACGACCATTTTGCTCATTTTATACCCAAATTTCTCTTTAAGGAAGTTTTAATCGGTTATGCTTCGAAGTGATATCTCTAAGTGTAAACAACTCATGAAATGTCAATTTTTATTCGAAATAGATAATTTTCGACCATTTAATTAATTGATGATGGGGCGTGCCCAATCACAGAAGAATCTATGGGTGTGTAGCCTAATAAAATATGAACATCACAAATCCAGTTTAGCCGATATGAAAACAAAACCACGAATATGAAGCGAGCACCCTAAAGATACACAATGCGCCAACACACTGTAATGCATTCGTGAGCTGGTTTATGATCGCAACTTTGCGATCTGCATCAGACACAATACGTCATCATGCCGATATCTAAGACTCAAAAGTAAAGTTGCTGAAAATAAAAACAGAGTAATTACATTGATGGCTCAGTTATTACATTTCATAGTTGATATCCCGGTACAAATTCCTATTAAAACCCATTTGAAATCTGAACTAGTTTCAACTGGGTTGCAACTGGGTTAAACCCCACTGTCATTGGTATCAAACTTGAAGCTTAGTTCAACTGAACATAACTTTAGCTCAACTGCAGTATGTCAATTCTTGCAACTGGATTCGACTGCGTTTGGTCTTACTGCAACTACACAATACCCTGTGATTCATCTGGACTTAAAGTGGATTCAACTGGCTTACAACCGAAAATGATCAACTGGCCGGGGAGCAATAGATTTAACCCGCCGTGTGCAACTGAACTCAAATGGGTTAGAACTTGAAGCAACTGGTCTTTACTGTGACAACCAGTGACCATAACATAGGCATAAGGTAGATACAAACATGATGTTTTATCACCGAAGTTGATAATTCACACAGAGACAGCATGTAACTCATTTATATAAGTATTTAGTACATGGGAAAACATTAACGCCATGAAAACTGAAAAAAAAAAGAAGGATATAAACTAGCACCTATATAAACCAAGGCAATACGGCGAACAATATGTATGCCTACCATATTTTCCCCAAAACCAAGGCATATAGATTGAGGCACGAGATACATTCGATAGCATTCCATGGGGAAACACCATTTAACTACTTCCCCAACGTACGCGGGAGAACGTTTGTACCACTAAATCTAAAACACAATTATATAAGCTGGCACACAGTAGCCGTAGATCATATAACTCAGCTTAGGGCAGAGATGTTATGAACCAATCAGAGTGCTCAAAATAGGGTACGCTCGATCTATCAGGTCCTAGTCCATTTAGGGCAAAATTACACACAAGGTTGTTAGTAATTTTGTCACTCGGCATACATCGTGTTCCTGGATGTTACCTAATAAATTTATTACAGAATGGGGAATAGATACCCAATTTAAAATACTAATTTGTCAAAACTAAGATAAACTATAGCCTGAATAGTGCATGGGCTCATACTCATACTCACTGGTGGTACCATTTACGTATCAGTATGTCAAATCATAGGAACCACTGACAGGAGTATACCAAATCATCAGCATTGTACAAGTGAACCAGTGTTATTGCCCAATTAGTGCAGAATTTCATAATCTAGTTCACAAACAGTGCAGAAATTCGGTCCTTATCGATTAATGTGTGGAAAGCTTGATGGGTGATAGCAAACAACAATGTTTATAATTATCGCTATTCACACCCAATAATTATGTAAACTGCTGAATTTTATTAATTTTCTGCATGCATGGCTGTGTGCATATGAATTAGTACTTATGTGAATAGTCACAAGTTTTCAAAGACCAATTTAATTCGTTAATTGCTTGCTCATTAGTATACTCATCGGGGGACTGTAGAGTTTGAAAAAAAAAATCACTCCTGAAATAATCTGAACTAAAGGAAAAAGAAGCCAACTAAGGGGGGGGGGGGGGGAGGCGATGCTACACTCAGCAATAATTTTGTGTAGGACTGACTACCTTAAGGTCACTCAAACTCTTGAGTAATAGTTAAAAGGCACTATGACGATTAACTATCGGTATTCACATGATGATTTTGTCATGATTGTACATAGTTTCATTTTTCCTGCAAAAGTTATACCGCTTTGGCTCCTCAACTTGAACGGTATATTCGTAAGTCTATCATTATAGGCTACGTGCCTCACTGAATGGCACACCATTTAGCATATATCTGAAGTGTGGCCAGCATCTATCTTCCTACAGGATCAATGGCTTCTGTCACTAGTGTGTTCAATCCAAAGAACTATCTATATTTCTATGGTTAATAACTTGGCCTCATGCTTGGTAGTACAGCTGCACCAACTTAGGAAATAACTTTACTTTAATAAGGACAGAATCAGTTTATTGAAGTAAGTTTAAAACACATTGCAGTTCAAGTTGGCATTCTCGCAAAGCCTTAAAATTAAGTTTCCACTTCATGTGGCGACGCGACAATATTCCCTAGCCGATATCAAACATTTCAAAACAGAATGCGTGAACATGATTGAACAGGTAAACACGTTTTACCGTTTAAATGGCGTATAGTTGAGTATATTTTTCTTTAGTTGATTGCCTTTATCTCCAGTTATTTACCTACAGTTTGCTTGCTTTATGCACCGGCATTTAAAGGCTGTATTGCATCACCCTAAGCTATATTTTTACCTCCCTGAAAGGAAAATTCTCAACTGGTTCTAAATTACAGTATTCTTAGATTGCCAGCAAATTCGAAAGATGCAGAGCAGCTCGTATTACACAGCGCACACAGGGATCCATTGTTTTGATTACACATGTGGAGGAATGTAAGAAAGGCTGTGGGAGGGACTAGAGGTAGGTGGTTGGGAGAATTTAAACTGTTTTGGGTGATGCATTACAGCCTTTAAACTTTACATGAACTGTACTGTTTGTGTTACCCAAACAAATGTGTCTTTGCGTTTGGCCAATGCTGGTCAATTGTTTTTTTTTCTTGTTTTTTTTTTTGTTTTTTTGTTTTTAGAGGCCACAATTTGACTGCGCATTTGCAATTACGACCGTACGGTCATTTTGGGTTTTTTTTTCTTCCAAAATTTCTGTGCGCGCCTTCCAGAATTCAAAAACGCTTGTAGTAAAACGGCTTGCCATGATTCGCAATTTTGGACCAAAATTCTGTGCAATGGACTAGACTAGACTAAACTTTTAGCCGGGTGATAAGTAAAGGTACGGTACGTCTGTGGTCTGTAAATTGTTTACCTGTATTTCATCAAAAACAGACATAAGGGAACTTTAGAATTCTAGCTAGCCTGAGTTATAGCGAGTGTGTCGTGGGACAGAGTGTAGATAGGCCTACACAAATATGATTTCACAGCAATAACGGTGTGGTCTCGATGGGCTCAAGGACTTTTGCCAGGTATCCATCTCCGAAAACTCATCATTCCTATAGCCTAAGTTAGTACCGTATTATTAGACCCCTCTAACTTACAGTATATTAGGGACAGCCTAGGCCTAAGTGTACTTAAGGCGAGTGTAGGGTCCATTTAAACGAATGGGGCAACATAGGCATGATCAAGATAGATGCTGAAAGGTTTTACACCCAGGCTTACTTTATCTAGTTATCCAAGTAACTGTAGCCCAAGTTAGGGCCTTCCGAAAAGTCAACTTGTTCTTATACTAACGTTAGGGCATGTGCATCACGATTTAATATGCAATTTGATTCAGTGAAAGTCCTGTGCACATATTTATTGTGGACGGCATTAGGCCTAGGTGCGTTCAATGTTGCGGCCAGTCAATCTTTAGACTAGATGAAGTGAGTCGTATTAAAAAAAAAAGAAAAAAAGGAAAGCAATGTGAGTGCCAGTCAGTTTCCTGCAGGCCTATCCCGAGTGTAAGTTAGGCCTAGGCTATACATTTGACTAGCTAAGCAGTGTTTTGTGTATGTGGATAAAAGTGAATATAGGTCCTCGTGTAGTGTAGAATGTGGATGAAATAGAATTAGAACCCTGAAGGATGCAAGACTCAGCACCTCATCACAATGCACATTCATTAATGTTACAAATGTGTGGCAGATTCATAAGTTGCCTTCATTTGCCATAAAGTTTGTAGTAGGCTAGCACTGAATGGTTAACTCAAATTCATTGTCATCAAGCTGAGGTTTTGACGTTTCATAAAGGGCCTAGGTAGTGCACTCACACAATATGCTGTAATGTACATTTCATTTGCATAGTATGTGGAGTACGCTTAAACATGACTGCATTGGCCCTGCTCCCCCCCTCATATTACACTGTACTGAGTAAAAGAACAGAATCCTATTCTCTTTTCATTACTGTTACCTGGTTATTGCACTTTTTCATTGCTATTTCTTTATAAGTTATATAGATTGTGGGCCTTCATGTCTAAGGTAGCAGAATTGTTTAACCTTGGATGAAATTCAAACATTTAGGAGATTGAATTTGATGATTGTAGTAAACTGTTGTATGGTACAAAGTACATAAGCCTAGTGTCCAATAGGGGTGTTTGGGGGTTTATAGTCTTGTGAATGCTCCAGTGGTGTACGTCCGGAATGTTATGATACAATGCAGAAAAGCTCCCAGGGACAGAGAGAGACAGAGAGACGAAAGTGCGAAGGGAGAAATCAATTGATTTGGTGATTAGAGTGTTCGTTGTTTCGACTGGCACATGCAAATTAGATAAATGAAGTTGACGAACGTGATTGAAATTTGATGAAACATTTATTAGATATGATCGGCCTAGTGCACCTAGAGAAATAGGTGTAGACAGATCAACATGGAGATTACCAGTGAGCACCATGTGCTTGTCGACAGTTCAACCCACGCTGCTAAGTTGAGGGTCAGGGGTCACTGATCATGTTAACCAATCAGGAGTACATACATCCATATACAAATCCATTGTCACCTGCAATTAACCAGTCGTGTAACAATTACAAAATCATTCCCTGTAGGGGAAAGTGGGGTAAGACGGCCCACCGGGTAAGACGGATACCCTCGCTAATCTCGAAAACAAAAGTGCGCCAAACTTTTTTGACAAAGAGATTCTCACAACAACGCCTTCACAAAGTACTCGCAAAATTCTGAGAGAATCTCTCGAAATATTGAGGTCCATATCCACGATTGAAGAAATTTTGACTGTCTGATCTAAGGTCCGCATGTCTCTTTTTCGATTTTTTATCTATAATGAAACTCGACATAAAATGATTGTTTGGGAGTCTGTTAACATTACACACATACGCTACTCATACAGGCAACGTGATGATAATAGCGACCTTACACTGACCTAGATACTCTCTCTCATATAGAAAACCAAGTGGGTCAAGACGGCATACTTGTAATGGGTCACAACGGACCTGTATGCCGTTTTACCCCACAAGGTATACCGCTTTACCCCAATTATGATCTGGTACGTGTGTGATAAATATGAACTACGTGTGTTATTGAATTTCACTCTAAAAAAAAAAACTTGTATTTCCGTAAGCAATGCCTCGAGAACAGAAGAGAAGATCAACTCGGAATGCTTGGGATAGCAAGAGTATGAAAATGCAATCGCTGCTGTGTCAAGTGGAGAAATGGGGTTTAAAAGAGCAGGCAAACTTTTCGGTATACCGAGGACAACTATTTGACGCAGAGTGTTGCGTTTAGACAAACATGCAAAAGGAAGTGACAAAACTCTCGGGCTTTTTAAACTGAACGCAAAATCCCAATCTAAACCGAAGGAAAACGTGAAAGTAACCACTCCCCCTATGCAAAGCCAGCCAATCCCTACTGATTGGTCTTGCATTTATTGCGCCGAACTGTACAGTGATACACAGGATGATGGCTGGGTAGAGTGCATTACGTGCAAAGAATGGGCACATGATGAGTGTAGTGGGGTTGATACTGATGAGGATGTATTCGAATGTGCCATCTGCAAGTTACAGTGACACAAGTATGAACATCTCTGGGTTTCAAGAGTATGGCTAAATTTCGGTGTTTTCGTTTAGGTAGCTGTTCTACAGTTTGTCATATGTTTTTTTTTTTTCTGAATGACTTTTTCAACATGTTGTTTCTGCAGTGTGTGTGTGGGGGGGGGGGGGGAGGGAGGTTGTGTGACTTCTAGTGGAAGCCAACAGAGGATAGGGCCGAAATAAACAGCCTTGTACCCTGACCGATGCCTTGAATTAGTGCATTCCGTCCAAATATAGTGTGTGCATTTTGATGTAAATGATTATGAAGTTTTCAAAGTTTCAAACTGTGTAATCTACATCTATCAAATGGTTTTTTTTAATTATTTGCAAGTTCATTATATTTTCCTTTGCTGTATTCCGAAACACAATTTCGGTAGTTTGAAAACAAGTAATAACTTGATAGTAATAGTATGTGATGTTGTTTTTTTCTGGGGTAGAACGGACCCTCGGTCCGTCTTCCCCCGTACTTAGTGTTCGTCTTACCCACCCCATGGGGCAAGACGGTCACAGGGGGTCTTTTCAATTTTTTGGTAATATCTCCAGTTACAAGCTCATAATCCTAAAACCAACTTTAAAATTGCAAAATTCAGGACACGGGAATGATCAGACTGCAAAAAGAGAGTCAGTTAATGCATTGTAATCACACATTTTTTTAAGTTAAAGTTTAGGGTTCTTACCCCACTTTCCCCTACTACAGAATGTGCTCCACCCATTCTAAGTAAGTTTATTATTTCTTTGACTGAAATAGCTGACGCATGGAAGTGAAGAAAAAGTTAGTGAACTGGTATGAGAACATCGGAAATCGACTTCTTTGCCCTTACAGATGAACCTACTATATACAACAAAAGTGTAGTACTTTATTGATGACAGACATACTGCCATGGATGCTTTTCTGTTCCTGCAGTACCACTGTAGCATACTGTACTAGTGATGAATATATGTAAGACTTTTGGATTCCTTGAATGGACTGGCATGCTTGTTAATTTGTCATGGGGAGAATTTGCACATGTATAGGAAGTCATAATGGATGCAGCTATCACCACATGAAGCACTAAGGTGTGGCTATTTTGCCCATAAATTTTAACTTGAGAATATGCTGTACAGATCTATGCAAGAGCTGTCCTGTTTATCATCCCAATTAGGGAAATTGCATGAAGGTGTGACTGCTCTGTGAAATCATCATCCATCACTGTATGTGCAAAAAAAAAGAGGCATGGAAAGGAAACATCTTACTTAAGAATTGAGTCGAGGTCAAAATTTTCCCTTTTTTCAAATTTTGCAGGAAAATGTGTGGGCAGATTGAGTACTGTAGACATGTATTTGATAGTATTCAGATTTCATGAACTGTATGCAAGGTCAACAAACAGTATGCGACTTTCTTTGTTAGGCTATAAGAGAGGGCAGACATATTGAAATTTGCTTACAGATCATAGCAGGAGGGTACTTACAGCGGGCCAATAGTGTTCATGAAATCATTGTAGGCCTGCAGCAGTACTGCTGGTAGCATTTTAAACTGATGAACCTTTATAGGCCCAGTGTATACCACTCATAACCAACAACATTCTTAACCATGTCAACTAAAACTCCCTTGTAGGCCCTTTGAGATATTCTGAACCTGTGCAAATTGGACCCTTTACGGGCCTTCACTTGAGGGTAAAAATGAAATCAACTTGTTGAGCTGTTTGCAAAATGAAAAAAGGGGTAAAATACTGCTCTTGGCCTAGTGCCCTTTAAAGTTGAGTAGAAGCTTAAGTGGTCCTTGAATATTTTGCCTTCTGAGTTAAGTTGTATTTGAAGGATTGATAGTGCAGCACGCCATTTCATAGAAGTCTTGTAAATAAGCTTACTTTTACCAATCATCTTCATAAACTCCATGAGCTTCCCGTTCCTGATATTCAGTTTCGTTGTTGACCTTTAACCTCATGTCATTGCCTCAAGATGTGAGGCAGACTTGAAACCCATATTAAACACCATACACTCTTGCCTTTTCAGAACCTGATTCGATATCTTTATCCAAAATGCTAGCTTTGTGATAGTTATCTTTACACTCCATGCATGGTCCAATCATGTTACAAGCACACCTCAAGCATGTTGTAAACACACTGTATGCCCCAAACATGTTATAAAAATTATTCTTTTAATGGGAAACCTGACACCTTAATTAAACCCTTATTTGTTTCCATATTTGTTGTATGGAAGACTTTGGCTCTCTGGGCCACTCTTACTGGTATCCATTGCTTAGAGAAGATTATACTCCAAATGCAAGTGTGCTTGCTCTGGTTTGTACTGTAAGACATTACACTGTGCTTCAAAGTTCTTGCTTTTTGGTAACTGATCTACACCATCAAGAAAGGAAACCACAGTGTCAATATATGCAATCCTACTGTTAAGCAGACGCTATCTGAAGGAAAACAATTTTATATGAAATGATAGTCTGACACTCAGTTCAAAACAATCACCATTTTGCAGGCATTGGTACACGCCAGGTTTTCTACAGAACGCAAACATAGAAAGTAGAATTGTAAGAGCTTGTCAGGGAACAATACTTAGAGTCACTGAAATGTTGATCATTAGGCTCCAAGTCATTTAATAGAAGAATGCTTCTTAATAACGGTCCTGAGGTAGAACTATAAGTTCAAGTCTGCATGAATCTTCTTATGGTATATACTTCATACACAAGTGTTTTATTGTTGGAAGGATCTGTGATGAGGTGCTTAAAAGCAATTAATGACTTGAATAGAAGTTAATTTTGCTGGTAAATTGAACTTTGGCTCTAATAATGTGGGCATGAACCAATGTGCATGTATCTCATCCTTTCTCATGACACTTGTGCAGTTTGCATAATGATGTTTTGCTGTGTTCAGTTGTGACTACTATGTGAATATACATACAGTAATATCAATGTTGTCTGCAGCTACATCCCATATACTGCACTCTAGCTTTGCATGCAGTGTTTGGGTTGTCAATTTACTAAGACTGAAGCAGTTCTTCCCGTATGTTTGTTCTGCAGCAGTTGAAACAGGTGTGGCCTTGTCATATCATCATCATCGTCATCATCATCATCGTCGTCATCATCATTATCATCGTCATCATCATTATTATCATCATCATGATCATCATGATCATGATCTTCATCATCATCATCATCATCATCATCATCATCATCATCATCATCATCATCATCATCATCATCATCATCATCATCATCATCATCATCATCATCATCATCATCATCATTATCATTGTCATCATCGTCGTCGTCTTCGTCGTTATCATTATTATCATCATCATCATTGTCATCATCATTATTATTATCATCATCATCATTATCACCATCCTCGTCGTCATCATTATCATCGTCATCATCGTCGTCGTCTTCGTCGTCATCATTATTATCATCATCATCATCATCATCATCTACAGGCTTCTTTCTTGTATATTGGCTGTACCACATGATCAACTTCTTTGCAGGTAGATGTGCCAAATCTTAATCATCTTGTATGTCTGCACAAGTGATACCTCAATCCCCTTCTCTGACTTGACTGACCTTGTTGAATTCATTACAGGATCAAATGAGCCATGCTGATGATTGGCTGAAAAGAGTGGATAGGTCACTCAACAGAATTGAACTGCAGACAGAAGAATTCCTTGACTGAATTCAGAATATCAACGTATGCTAAGTGAAAGAAAGAAAGAAAACTGGTACAGAAAAAAGACTGGTACAGAAAAATAAAAAGACTGGTACTGTAAGATGCAAAATTCAGCAATTTTAGTTTCCCCGCCTTGACCATTTTTTTTTTACTTTTTTGAACATGTCTATCAAAGAGTATGGCATGTGAAGATGCTGGTTAGGAGAGCAGCACTAAAATATCTTAATTCATTGAAAAGCAGGTATGCATGCTTTGTACCTTGCCAGCTAGCTACATGTACTCTCTGATCTCTCTAACTGCCCAGTTCATACTTTTGTGCTGGTAGGTCACTTTCTCATGATGATCAACTCAGGAACAAGAGAACTGTATTGCCCAATTGAGAGCACCTTTGTCCACTTGTGATAATCCTCCACTGCAATGCAGGTTGAATGAAGTTTTGTTGGCCAATCTGACACAGTGAGCTTTAGTGCCACAACGGCCCAAGTATTTGCATCCACTTGTGCTGACTGACTGCTTTTGTTAAAATTGATTCCATTGACTCTCCATTTAACAGTCATTGATACGACCTGGTTGTGTGAGGAGGAATTGTAAACGGCTTTGATGATATCTTCCATATTGATGAAGGAATTAGTCTAATCAAAGGGGGTCACTCTGACCATCATTGACAAGGAAGAATCACCGACTTTGATAATAAAGATATGGGTAAGTTTTTTACATGTATTTTTTCTACTATTAAACTATATATTGCACTGACTTCACATTAATTAGAACACTTTTTTTCCATTATTGTGTTGGAGGATTTTAGCATCCTTGCAATGTCCATGAAACAGTAATATGTCAGTTTAAAATAGCAGTTTTTTTCCTTCTTTCTTTTAAGCCTGTCCTGCTTTTCAAGTTTTCATGTTCATGTTTTCAAGTATCTTGAAGATAAGCTGTTTAGGTTATCTTTGTTTGCTACCACGGTAACATCAGAATGTTAGAAGATTGAGGTTTACGCAAAACTTATAGGTCGACATACATATGTGGAATATTACCTCAATCCCGTGATTTTCCCGTCTGTGTATTGATGTATTTAAAAGAATAAGTCTTTTTAAAACCAGAGAACAGTGGTTCCTTAATATGCAGTCTATTGAATCAATACTCATTTTTTTACATAAAGTGTTGAGGAAGCAATGTTTTTTAGTAATCTGCAAGCAGAATGCCCCTCCCCCCTTAGTCATCCAGTCATAGGATAAATGGACTGCGATGTCAGCAACTTTAAATGTGCTGATCAGGATGGACAAACACAGTCTTACTTGAATTCATCCTTGTAATGTTGCTTTTGGAATGTTCACATACATCTTCTGTTGGTATGTTCTCCCTTAAGTTCAATAAGCTGTACATTTTCACATGATTCTCTCTTTACTCATAGATCTGTTAATGTTAGACCATTAGGTAAGTGGGTCTATGTTAAGTGAATAATAAGTAAATTATGAATAAGAATTGCTGATTTGTTGGTTTATATGAAGAAAATTTCTGGTATTACTATTCTCCTAATTGTTTGTGTATGAAAAGTTCATTTTTAAAATTTTATCAAACAAGAATGGAATCAGTCTCTGAAAAATTATAAGATGCCATTAAGGTATTGAAAGTAAAAGTATGTACACTGAAATTAAACTGAAAAAAATAAAGAAATGATTTAAAGCACAAGTTAATATTTGTTTGCAAAAATTGTTAGCATTAATTTGCAGACCGGGTCCTGTCACATTTTACTAAAAGTGTGACAGCTTTGTGTGACATGTAGATCTAGATTTACATAACTCTAAATTTGAAAAGTAAATGAAGCCCTAATGAAGGTTCATACCAGTGAACTTGTGGTTGTAACTCCTGCACTCTACAAGTTAAGCTACCTAGTCTGCAAATATTGGTAGTGGCCAGTTAGTTTTCTGCTTCTATATGTCTTTTTAACTGTTTGTTAAATTGAGCTGTTGCAGAAAGGTCATACAGTATGTGCCAGTTTTGTGGAAACTTTGTTGACCAAAGTATGGACCAATTGCGTGTAAGTAAATACAGCTAATGTTATAGTCTCGTTCCTTTGTTAATTGGTGAGTTGTATAATGTGAGAGATTTATAGAGGTCTTACAATGTTAATTGTAATGAACCTTGTTGTGTAAGTGGGGGGGGGGGGAGAGATCTCCCTTGTGGATGAAAGAGGAAGGTTGTTCATCTGTATTGAAACATTAATTATATTATGGTTGAAATGTTGAGTGACGATGTTGGCAGTCATACAGGCACACTGGTAGGAAACTTAACCCTAAAAACTTAAGGTGCCTAATAATGTAAGGACTTCTACGGTACATAACGGTGTTGTTCTGAAACTTGTATGAGTAAGACAAAATAAAAACACAACTAAGTTCCCATCCTTACCACCTGTATTCAAGTGACATTGAGGAAATAGTGTGACTTCAGAATATTGCATAATACGGCCACACAGTAAAGGCAACTTTGTGTTGTCAGTTTCATGTCTGTAGGAACTTTCATGAAGTGGAGAGGGTAGACATTTCACTGTATCACTGTGAATGTTCTGTTGTGGTACCCCATTAATTAATGAACTGAAAGTGATATTCTTTGTACAAAATGGAGAAAGGATAAGAAGAAAACGTCAGTCACTCCCTGCTATCTATTTTAAAAGATTATATAGATTCAAGAGGTCAGAGATACCTTCTGCTGTACTGTACCACATAACGCGAATGGTACCTGTGCCGGTCAACTTTCCAGCATTATTGAATACCATGTACTTTTACAGTAGGCATGGGCACGTACAGTAGTCCACATAATCTACGTATGGTGAATCCACCCTCTGGACTGATCTTCACATCCATCCATAAACACAACTGACCTTTCTAATCTCATAAAGTATCACATGTTGAAAATTCGTTCCTTTTATTATCCTGTTCAACATGCATGTTAAAATTTGTCAGAAGAAGGCTGTCACATTTCCTTCTTATTAATTTTTGTCTGCGACTTTTAGTGTCGTCTAATGCTTTCCGCTCACTCAACAGTGTTACTCATTAAACGATAGTGGTCCATATAAATTGCTTTGAGTTGACACAAAATATACAAACTAGTTATATGCAGAACAGATAGTTGTCAATTCCATGACAGCACAAAGAGAGATGAAATAGGCCGGCTAGGTTTACGCAAGTTTCAAGCTATTTTTGTCATCATTGGGTAAACAACATTTTCTAGTCATTTTTAATCATTTTCTCCTTTTTGTGCCAATATTACAAAATAGAACCAAACCTGATCTTGGTGTTTGTTGAATAGAGTTGTCAATTTTATATGAGAGAGTTGAATTATTTTCCTGAACACAGTAGTCTGCGGCCTGGTGATCACGTGCTTGGTTCAATATCATGTATTGCCCATTAATGTACTGTAGTATATATATATATCTGATGTAGCGTTTTGTAGGACTCCTCTTGCGTACAAGTCATCAACCGAAGCACGGCAGCGGATCGTGCGATGACTGAACGCTTTTAAACACTAAAATTAGCCGTTTTAGAAACATTCCCCCTCAGTTACAGCAAAATTAACAGATGAGTGTTTAGTGCTCCATCAACCGTATTGCTCTGAGTTATAATACACATATCATGCCTTCTCAGATTCCTCATGCGAAACAGTTCCAAAGTTATGGTGCATTAATCCCATATGGCATCACTGAACAGAGCAGTACATAAACTTCAGATTAATTAACGATACCAACACTGCCAATTGTCAATGGGTTAGCAGTGTGATATTTGTTTGCCTGGTTGGTTTAGCCGTTGGTATTCATTTTGGACTGAACTGTCTTCCATCCCTCCCACTGTGTCGGTGTGAATCGACACACCTCCGCAAGAGCGTGACGAGCAAACCGCCCCTCATAATAAAGGCAATTGTTTCTTTATATTGGGGTCTTTCTTCTTCCTATGCAAACTCAATTGCATGTGTAATTGTTCCTAAACCACCACTGAGAGCTATTGAATCTGGGACAATTGGAGTCAAAAATTAAAAATTGACAAGTCATAAAACCGGCACTTTTGAACCCTTTGGCCGATAAATCATTTCACTTAATAGCTGGCAAACTCAAAGACCATGCAGGATTACACTGCTACACTAAACATAGTCCAATGTGAGAAATAGATTTAAAAGAATTGCTCTCTCTGTGTGACCCTCCCCACCCCAATAAAAATCTGATTTTAATTCTGTTAACAAGTTGAAGTCACCGGAGTGTCAATTGACTGTGAGAAGCACAATGTATGTATGTACAATAAAATTTTAGAATGCCTTTAATCATTGCTACCTTTAAACTCAATGATTTGGCCTATATGGAATATGTAGACCATGCAGATACAGACCCTAGCTAGCTTTGCAGTATGTTAAGTGAATACATAAGACTGCTCCAGGCTGCCAGTGTATAATGAGTAAATACGTAATTCTAGCTATTGTATGTTGAGTGAACGTACATCTAAAACCAATGTTGAATGAATATGTAATGCTGATCCAGTGAGTGTATGGTGAGTGACTTAATCACTGATCTTGCTTATGTATGTTAAGTTGCAGGGGCATGTAACACTGATCCAGCTACTATAGGGTATTTTGGTGAATATGTAGCCTCCTGTAGTACAGCAGGTTACATTGATGTAGCTACTTTAATGTATGTCGGGTGAATCTAGGCAACACAGATCCATCCAGTGTATGTTAAAGTAAATATAAGCAACACTGATTCAACTTCTTATGTGTGTTGAGTGATTACTGTATCCCTAGCTACCCTGATCTCATCTGTTGCATGGGTATGTTGATGTGAGTATACTGATCCAGCTAATGTATGGGGATTGAAATGATTTCACTGATCTGGCTAGTGTATGTTAAAAGGTAGTGTGACATGCATAGAGCTGAGCTTTATTTAAATGCTGTAGAGGGAAACACTGAGTTACAATCCATTGGAATTCTGCTACAGTGTTTTGAGATACTGCTGTTAAAAGTTTGATGAAAATGCAAATGTAATGATGTAAGGTGTTGCACAGTGTTGGTATTTCTTTTCTAAGGCATGTATGTGTTATCTTTTACTTAATTACTGGGTTTCACATTTGTAAGTGATACTAATATTTGTAAAGCGGAAAATGCTTTGAAAATAAATCCCACCCTGGCATATAAAATTCCCAATTGTCCTTGAAACAAAGGTTAAGTATACAAAGGATAACATGAGAATTTCAAGTGCTTCCATTTCATAAATTTGCATTTTGCAACTGCATTTGCTAACAGTAGCTCATGTTTATTCATGCTACAGGTGTCAGACAGAAATTTGCCTGGAACATCGTCAATATTTGATAGACTTCGAAGGAATTTTTGTCTAATTTCAACATTGTTAATGATGAATACAGCCAATATTCCAAAATGGCATTCTCATGTCACACACCATTTTAAAGGAGGATAGGGAGTCGTAAAATAGATCTTAGATAGGCCTAACTTTTTGCACATCCTTTCTCCAAATTGATTAGAAGCATACCTACATATTTGTGGTAAAAAAACCTGCCAATGACAAATTTTGTTACAGACTGCCCAATAGAGAAAGAAAACTCTTATATTTTGAATTTCTATTATATTGTGGCCCACAAGATGAATATTCATGAGTATAGTATGTTTCTTATGCCTCTTTCTATCTTTGCCGCAGGAATATATTTGGTTGAAGTCCATCAATGTCTAATGTACCTGCAGAGTCCCGGTAAACATTGATAACCTTTGACCAATTTACAACGTTCCATGGTCAAGCCACTGAGAGGCATAAAAAACCTACTCATGAATATTATCTTGCGGGTCACAACAGAAAAATAAAAAAAATAATATTTTTCCCCCTGTACTTGGGAACTTTCTAACAAAATTTGTCATTGGCAGATCGAATAGGTATGTTTCTACTCGATTTGGAGAAAGAAAGTGCAAAAAGTTACGTATTTTACAACTCACATTCTCCTGTAAAATATGGTAATATTTAACACTGATCCAGCTGGGGTATTTTAAGCAGTATGTTGGCTACTCTACATCAGGTTACATCAATGTAGGGTGCCATGTTGACTGAATCTATGCAACATATATGCGTACGATCCTAAACAAAAATGATGGGACACTTGTACACAAATGTAGCAATATTGAAGGAGATTCGTTCATCTTTACAGTCCCCTCCCCCCTTTGATCAATGTTGTCCCTACCAAAAGATAGCCCAGATTTCAACATTGAATGGGGGAGTGGGTGGGGGGTGTCCCATGTATTTTTGTAGAGGATTGTTTAAACTGCTGTACACATATATAGGGGCATAGGGATACATATTTGGTAGAGTACAGAAGCATTTAAAATTTGTGGGACAGATTTGAGAGCTGTGATAGGAAATTCAGGGATATGTAATTGAAGGATGAAGTATATTCTGAATTTGGGACTCAAAAGAAAGTTTAGTTTTCTTTGAGGAGGGGTTGAGGTGTCAACATTACTGCAGGTATAAATGTTCATAATAAAGAAGATTTGTTGCAAGGTCTATTAACAACGGCTTTATTTGTAATTACCATACCAAAACTATGGTGAACCCTGTGATGCACCATATAATTTGTTGATTTTTGTCTCAAAGGATGACGACATCACAACTATGCAAAGGTGTAGTGCTGTTTGTTTACATGATATCATTGTACTGCAATACGTTATTAGGTGATCTGTCCATTTATGGTTTTTCACGGTAAACCATAAAATTGCTATAGATGTCGTCTTGTATCAAGGCTATTCCTCAAGTGCGGTGAACCCTCAGTCCCATTGAAATATTTTGTATTTTAATGGTGAACTGTTGTCAAGTCAATGGTCCACTGTCGAAGAAGGTGCTGAGCTATCACATCATTGCCCTGAGAGGCTTCACAAGTAGCCATCTGCAGGGTTTTCTGTACACAGTGTATTCTTTCTCATGGATGGTAATATCACGTGTTGTTGGCAACATGACGTGACATGAAAAATTACAAGTATTACTTAGACGTTAGGATATTCATTCGGCCTCTGTTGTATTAAGTGTCAAATTAGAGAAGCAAACACCAAATGGTATAACCAGATTTCTATATTTGACTTGCCCTTTCTGTAGCAGCTCATAAGCAGATGAGGTGAAAAATAGAAATTATGACTCTTATGTCATAATTACAATAACACAATTGAATTACTTTATCTTAACTTTCTTCTATTCCCAAATTAAGAATACACTGTACCCTTTAATTACTTCAACGCCAGTTTCCAATCACGGCTCTCTAACTTTTCCGCAAAGTCGAAACGCTTCTGCATACTCTACTTGGCGTATCCATACACTCCAGTACATGTGTACCGCAGTTCAGACAATCCTCAACAAAAATGATGAGACACTTGTACACAACTGTGGCAATATTGAAGTACATTCGTTCATCTTTCACAATCCCACCCTCCCCCCAGATCAATGTTGTCCCAACCAAAAGATGTCCCAAATTTCAGCATTGAATGGGGGAGTGGGAGGAGGTGTCCAATGCATTTTTGTGGAAGATTGTAGTTAGTGTATGCTACAATGAATGTAATGCAAAAATTGATTCAACGTATTTACAATATATTTTGGGTGAGTACTGTATCACTGACCTCATCTATTGCATAGGTATGTTGAGTGAATATGTAACACTCATCCAGGTAGGGGAGGTTGAGTCAATCCACCTTACTGTATGTTGGATGAATATACAAACACTGATCTAGCTATAATTGTACAGGTATCGTTAAATGAATACAAGACTGCTTATTTTTTTTTTATAGTCATGATTTTTTTGGCTAGGTCATGATTGGATCGTGATTTTTTTCTTGATCATGATCTAGCCAATTGTGTATTGTTAAGATACGTATTCAGTTATACACTGTTACATATATGTTCTTTAAGTTCTCATACATCTGGAGTTGAGTGAGTGCCACAAAAGTAATTACAAAAATGGGAAGCCCAATATCAACTTGCCAGGACTTTGGCATTTTTCACTGCCTCACCCATGTTCCCCACATGAATGCTTACAATATATAATACACTGTATAATACACTGTATGAGTGTGCATATACTGTAGGTTATGTTGCTCGAATAATCAAATAACAAATGAGTCTTTTTTTGTTTGCCTGATGTGCCTGATGCTGACGCATCCTTGTTTTTATTACTAATAAAGTGTTTCAGCATATAACTGTAGGTATAGCCCCTAAAGCTTGCACTCTTGTATCATGTGTGATGTACGGAATACATTCCTCTCGGGTAAAGAATAAAGTGAAATATATACTGCATGTTTCGTATATTGTATACTGTATATTGTACACCGTATATTGTATACTGTAAATTATATCAAATATTGTAATTTGCATATTTGGTATATTTCGTACATTGCATATTTCGTAATATATACTGCATATTTTGTATATTCGTGAAGCGCAAAGTAAAATTAGCCACTACTTATCCTCTCCAGATTAGGTAAGTAATGTATAATTTTATTTGTGTATCTCATTACATATTTATTTATTTCCCCTTTAAGGGTTTGCACATTCATACTGTATGTTTGTTGAAATGGTAACCTTCTGGGTCACACTAAATAAAAAAAAAAGAAGAAGAAAGTGAAGTTTGAAAGAACTCTCTGCTCTGCACACTCTGAAAAAAGGTTTGTGTTCACACTTCATTTAAAAGAAACAGGAGTGTGTTTTGAGTAGTGCAATAAAAATGATAAAATTGTTGACATCAGAAGTACAAAAGCTAGTATTCTTAGACACGCAGACCCATATTTGTTCAATATTTTCTATCCCCCCTTGGACTTGATCCTCATGGTAAACAAATTCACAGAATTTACAGTCTCTGAAAAGTGGCAGGTAATTGATCTTTGTGAAAAACGGTGTGAAATGACTCAAAGAGCATAATCCTTAAGTTGGGGCCAACATAACTCCAGATATGGTAAGTCTCCTTTGGAGGGGCCTAGATGTACAAGCATTACAAAGCTATAGATTTTGTGATTTGGCGCTGTATCTGTATCTGATGCTTAAAACTCCTGCAAAACACATAAATATCTGATTTCTGGTTAGAACTTTTGTTTTGCATTTTAAATAATGCGCATTTTTCAGCCATACACTGACAGTGAAGCAGTGATCATACAAAACGCCCTTTCAAGATGTATTTGGTAAAAACGTGATGTGATTAACAATGACCATATATCCACACTGGAAGTGCTGGACGTACCCAAGGTTGCAAGACTATTCTCTAGGAATTGTGATGTCATTAAATGTGATCATTTGATGACAAAAAAAGGTGAACGCTGAAATGGCCAGAGTGTCTACAATTGGTAAAATTACAGGTTGATTGTTGGAAATATGTTCTGTATTTCTACAGCATGAAATATAGATTATAAACTTCTATTTTAATGTTGAAGATTAAATATGTTGTAGTGACACAAACAACTCCAGTAATATTAAGTTGATGGAAAAAATTTTCTGAACCTCAACACACCTCTAGCATGTGTGACTGACACAATAGGAAGGTGGCTCTAGTCCGCTAAAATGTGAAGCTGGATGGCACAGAGGTGGAATAAAAAAGGGTTACCATTGCTCTTGGCATGGTAGATGAGAGTGCATTTGTAGTGTTAGGACAAGTGAGTTGCCCATAAATAACCAACTAAAAAGGGACGGAATGGGAAGGAGAGATTAATATCATACCATGCATAGTGCTAGAGGCGAGGATAAAATGTTACCGGTACTCTTGGCATAGTAGATGGGGTAAAGTTGCTGTGTGAGGCAGGCGAGTTGTTCATAACTAACCAAACCAGGTGAGTTCTTGAGGTATCTCAGAGCTAAAAGGAGCATGTGTTTCTAAAATTCTCCTCGATATAGTCCTGCTTTAAATGTAAGCTGCTTGGAGAAACAATTACCTTGTTCAAGTTTTTGAAACTAAATGAGAATACTTTTTGTAAGATTCACAATACGTTCACTGCTTACTCAACCCTCAATAGGTGAAAAAAAGTTATTATAAGAGTAATTGCATTTTTTTTTTAAAAACAAAAATTGGGACCACCTGCCCTTTAAATTGGTCAACCGCTGTAGGGTAAGATGTGCAGTTTGACTACGCAACCGCAAGGAGAAGAGCACTTTTCCCCACACAGCCGCCCTTTGTTCATATCCAGTGGTTCAAATTTTTTTGGAAAAGTTCAGAAGATTGTCATTGTTTTTTCATTGAAGCATTCTTTACATGAATGAGCAAGTTGTACCCTGACAGTCATTTACCAAAGGATCATCGTTTCTGGAAGAAGGAAAAAGTGATGCAGGTGCAACATGTCACAAGAATTGATTAAATGGTTTGCAACAAAAATATATCCTGTGGTTTTATTATATACATGGATACTAGTTCTGAAACTATTGTTTACAGGCAGTCACTCATCACCACATAAGTAACATTTTTTTTGTTTAGGGGTAATCAGAATTCTCAATTAGCCCTGCTCTTTGATTGACAGCAAATCCAAGGCTGCAGAATAGTTCATATTACACAGCACATCATTTAATGCCAGTGTTTTAATTGATCACACATGTGGAGGAGTTTTAGACAGGCTGTGGGAGGGACTAGAAGAAAGTGGTTGAGAGAATCAGAACCATCTGGGACAATGACTCATGGTCTTTAAATATTTCAAAAAATGTGATAGTGACATTGCATGCTTAGACTATTCTAACTTTTTTGCGTTGATCCGGTAAAGTCAGCATAATGTTCTTTTTCCATTAGTGTTACATAAATGTATCCATCAGTGCTGCATAAATTACAATAAGTCATGTAAACTTCTTTCGTTTTCTTGATTTTGGATATCATGGACCCTAGGGATTTTAATATGATTATTGTTTGTTAGTTGCTTTTATACTGTAGAACTCTATTAAAAAAAGTCTGTCAGCCAGTGAGAGCACTGCGTTGTATCGCAGTGACATACGTTTGCATTCTGTTCTTATCGGGACAAAAATACTATACAGTTTTCGTAGGTCGGCTACTTTGAGTTCCAAGTAATGGAAAAGGTATCTTACATCTAAAAACAATGTGCAATGTTATCAATTTTAAGCAACTGGAGAGGACATTATGAATTCCATGTAAAGCAAGTGTTGTGACTCATAATTATAAACTGAAGAAAATCAGACACCTTCAGCTGTTATTGCATTCATGTTCGTTAGTGATGCTTAGCAACAATTGTCCGAATTAGCATCTAATGTCTTAGATACATGAGTTTGCAGTGTACCACTGTAGTTTTAGAAGAATACTTGGGAAATGTTATCTTGATTGCTTGACTTGGCCATACTGGATATATTGTACATATCATTCTGCTATTCAAATTCACTATTTTTTGTGCATTGTTACAGACTCATCTACTGCATCTATGGTGTTTGTCGAACTGTGTGAAACCTGCAAAAGCTCCCACCCTCAAGCTCTTGAAGACTTTGCAAAAAGATAAAAAAAAATCAAAACAAAAAAATGTTTGTCATTCCACTAGTTAACTGTAAAATGAAAACAATATTTTTACGTTAAAAGATTTGCATAATTTCTCAGTGAGAAAAGATATTTGTAAGCACTTTGATGAGATGTTTCCACCTGTCATTTTATTGTCCGACCATCCTTGCCATATCAAAACCTTAGAACTAACTTTTCTTATCCTTCTTAAATGAAACACACAATCGACCAAAAATGTACCCCAATTTTGAGTCATGGGACGGCCATAACTATTGTTTGTAAAGCAATTTCTTCTGTCGCCATGTCATTCATAGGAGCAAATTTGGTTTTCTTGATGTTTGTCAATCTTGATGTGAATAAGTTTAGGGTGATAATAATGACTCTAGAAATACTAAATACCACAGGCTCCTCCCATGAATGCTGGAGACTTCACCATCCTACTTTCCCACTCTTGTCAGGCATGCAGATTAAGTGTTTATTTTATCTCCTGTGTATGCACACCCAACTATTTGTACGTTACAGAATTCATATTATTTAAAGAAACATTTACATGTACTCTACTATTTTCAATCCCAGAGGCTTAAAATATTGTTTGTCAAGAATGAATTTGTAGAAGGAGGGCCTCGTTGAGGGTTGTGATACATTGCACTTTGGCGCTACAGTACCATTAACAATTAGCAACTTACCCTACCTAACATTTTCACGGGCTAGGCATACTGCGGAGCTGGTACTCATGGAGAATTCTCAGTTGATTCAATTGTGTTTACAAAGTGTTAAAATGGTTTCTTCGATATATCAGTTGTGAAGTTTACTCACAATGCTATGTACATTTCATTAATTTCACTCATTTAATCAAAATATCTTATCGTACAAAGTTTCTCCAAAATTGGTAAATTCAGTGAATTTCTGTAGAAAAAATCAATTTCTGTTTTTGCCTGTGATCATGGAAAATTGCATCATAGACTTGCATCCTCCTTGAGGAGCATGTGACGGGATGTCTTTCAGTGTATGTCTCCAGCTTTGAAGAAGGCAGATATTTTTCAAGTGAATTTTCATCATCTTTGCATAATTTTGCACCGTAACCAGTACGTGTGTATATATGAAGGCAAAATGCATCTAACAAACGTAATTGACTCTATACTTGATTTGCGTGATTTCTCTTTTAATCCACAAAAAAGAGAAGCATACGTCTTACATGTTAATATTGTCAATTATCCAAATTATTGCAAAACAATGGCCAAAGCTATATTTACTCAAGTGAAACTTGGGAAAAAGGGATTATATGCTATAAACTTTTTAACTTTTTCCAGGCTCGGGAGATTCTTCCTGTCATAGTTTGATAGTTTCGTGTGCTCTTTAACTCCTTGGCTGTGAAAATTAAATATTTACAGAATATTAGAACTCCCACATGCATCAGGAATGGTTACGTCCTCTGAGCATTGTCACTTTTCATGTGTCTTAACCCATTTTTCGCACCTGAAATCCGGAGGATGAGTCGAAAGGGACAAAGGGAAGAATGATTGTGGTTGGATGTAAACTTTAATTTGGGTTCTGTTGGTTACATTTGATCCAATTGGGAGCAGCTAAAGATCTGTCAGAAGCCATTTTAACTTCTGTTCATGAATTTTAACAGCTTTGGTTCCGAGGATGACAGCTTCCAGGTGCTGCAGAGGAACAGGTCTGATTGGAAGCTGCTCTCGAGAGGATCTTTGGTGGGAATCTTTATTAATTATTACGATGTTGTGATGTTTATGTGGTAGGACTGTATCTTCAGTGACCATTCTTTACATGGTAAACATAGGCCTATGCAAGCAAAGCACATACAGTACACACATAGATACGTAGTAATTCAACGGAACAATGCCAGAAAAAGATCAACATCCCGACTGGTTTCGTCCTTTTCAAAATTCATCAGGCGACACAACGATTTGAACTCTCAATTGTCTGTCATCCCAAAAGTTATCAATTGAAAAAAGTAAAACGAAAAACATAACATAAAGATATTTGTTTTCAATATGGTTAGTGTTGGCTGCCACTAACACACAGTTTCATATTTGAGTGACATGAAGTTGAACGCCAGGCTATTAGACTACTTGACAAGACATCTAAGTATGTGATAAAATTAAAGTGTTACAGTTGCAGTCGCCCAGGAAAAAATGTTTGAGGTGGACTGAATGATCAACCCAATTTATCAAAATGTCTGAGGTAAAGATTACCTTCACCTCAACCAGAGATGATCCTGATGTGAGACTTATCAAGGAGAGTTTACAAGACACGTCTCTAACGATTAGGTGAAAACGTCAAAACTTTAAGTGGCTGAGTGGTATATACTGTAGGAGCTCTCATCTTGGTCCAACTTACTTGGAAATTTCATATTCCAAAAAAGGTGGACTCTCCAAGTTCATTCGGTTTTGTGACGTGCAATCAAGTTACTCTTGAATGGTTTTATTTATTGCTTGAGACTTAGTCTCACTTACCTGTCTCCACATGACTATTGCACCGATCTGAACTGTGCCAGGCTGAATTAAATAGGGCAGCTGTTAAAAGTGTAGTTCAACTCCATGTTGGATTGTGTAGTACACATTATAAGGCCTGTCACTTTCTGCAGAAGCTGCTGTTCATTATCTGTCCCAAATCAATGTCTTACAAGCCTTACTGCACCAAAAGTAAGGTCTCAAATATGAGAGGCTGTTAGGCTTCTCATAAACATTTCATCAAATAATTACCATCAGTAAGTTTAACCATTCATTCAAGATTCATGAAAAATTTAGCAATGAAAAAAAAATGTTATATAAGGAACACATGGCAAAGCATAAAATGGATTTTTATTAAACATTCTTGTCTGCTTGAGATACAATCACTTGACACATGTAAACTTTTGACTGCATTGATACCATATTTCAGACTATACATTGACAAGAATTTGTTGTTTACCTGATTTGTCATCAGATAAACTTTCAAGCTGAAAGTACACTTAATACAACATCTGATAAACTTGTTTTTGATATATGTCAAAAACAAGTTTAGTGGAACAATTTTAACTGTGTCATGTTCATTAAGTCAGGTTCATTAAGCCTTACCCTTGTGGTTCACAAGTCTTCAAACCCACCTGTAGTGTGTTTGTTTGATTTTAATATCAGGAAGTCTAAGAACTGTGATATAATATGCTGTAAGAAGTTACCAGCCATGACGTCTGCAAAAAATAATACAATAATAGAACGCCACCTCTGCCCTTAATCTTGCAAGCTTTTGCATTTTAATCCATCCTCTTGACAGTACCATGTCATCAGAAAAATTGCAGCCGCCTCCCCATCCCTCTTTCAAACCATACAGTCACAATGGATGTTGTGGACCTTAACGAAAGTTAAGGCCAAACATCTACAAACTAAAAGATGACTTCTTGCTATATATCATAATTCACAGGGAGGCATCTTAGTGTATAACAGTTGATTGCTACATATATCAGCTGCATTGTACTGTTCATGGTACCTCCTCAAGAAGGTTCATCAATTGTCACTCGTTTCCTGACATTTGGCAAATTGTGAGAACAAGATATCGCTAGTCTCAGTTCTAAGCTGCTCAGAGCCACTTAAAGGTCAGTTTGAGAGCCAATATGTTCCAACTGAGAGACTTGTTCTGTTTTGTAGACACATTTGTTCAGAGTAAAATACACACGTGAGATGTTGTGAGTTTAAGTGTGTGGGAGAGGTTCTCATTTTGAGAGATACATTCCGTGTAATTAGAGACACATTCAGTTTGAAAAACATCAACTTTTACAAAACCTTGCATGAATGCAAAGTTTGTTAGCATACATCTAACGTGAAAATATAGGACCTGACTTTGCATAAATCATAAATAAGTGCTGCTCAAGGTTAACTTAATTTGGAGACAAAATGTTTTATGTGTTACACAAAGTCCAGTCATTTCACAATGCCGAAGGGTTAAAGTGTATAGTTCTGCATGCACATTACTGTACGTATCTGTCAGATGACTCTTCGTGTTAAAATTTAGAAGATATACCCATGAGTGCTTTCAGTAAATGCATGCTGGATTTACTGTTTTGTGGAACAGAACCATTGGTGCAAACTTTGAAAGTGCATCCAGGCTATTCCCTTATGAATATTCATCAGCAATTTAACAATGATCGGCAAACACAGTCAAGAATTGATAGAGCTGAGCAGCAGACACTTTGAACTGTTTGTGGGTGTTAAGAGATGGTACACACTAAGTCAATATTTGGAATCACTCCTTTGCCATATAGTAAATATCCTGTTCTGATGAACTTTGTCACTTTAGTCAGGATCGAATCAACGTTGTTTCCACATGCCAATCCACATGCTGACGACGTTGTCGATGACATCGTAAATGCTACAAACAGCTCTGGCTAAACAAGTGGAATACCGCTGCATATAAACCGGTTAATGCATAAGTTTCCAATGGTATATGTACACCAGTCTGTTGTGACTGACTTTTACTTGTGTTAGTGGGTTGGGTGATATGCTGGTTGGTCCCTGATGCAGTTTCTTTGTTGGTGTTTAGTTTAATTGCGTGAAGTGCATCTTGTCCATTACCAATATGAGGTGAGATTGAACGGTCATACGTCAGAATGGAAGCAACTACAACAGGTGAGTTATATCTTATTGACTGTCTGCATGCAGCTTTACACAAACTTTAAAGTTTATGCCACAGTTGTGAATGTTAACTTCAATAATAATGTTTATACACCATACAGGTACCATAATTTGCAGACCTGAGTTGCCTGGTGCACTTCATAATCAGTGTTAGGTTAATTGCCACATATTATGGGATATATAGAATTGCACATTGTAGAGTGTATTGTGGTAATTGAGGAATCGTAACGAGGAAAGTATTGGAAATGACCACAGATCCCAACTCAAGCCTTGTAGACCCTACCCTATACTCACTCTGCAGTGTATCCATACATTGTCTAATTGTCAACAATTATAAACGCTCTATGTAGTCACCACTGACTATATCGCATTTGGTCATTGTTCAATTTTTGGTTGGAGGAACTTAAGTGGCCACACAATTCAACATATAACTCATTCAGCAAGCCTTTCCTATGGATGCACCTTTCTTGTACATAATGCAGAGTTGAAAGACAGAAAAAAATATGTTTGGGAAATTTTGTGCTTAATCTTAAGTGCCTGTTAAGTTACAGTATGTTTTCTTGGAAAAAGCAATTGCCATTGCCCACATGCACTATATAGTACTGTATCATTTGAAACTTCAAGGCTTTCATACAGTAGTTTAACTATAGAGAGAAAAACCACCAAAGATCATTGAGAAATGTTGGTTTAATCAGAATCTTTTGCAAAATACAGACCAACGGCATGCCAAATAGCTGAGGATAAAATTCAACGTACTCAGATAATCTTTAAAAATAGTTCGCATTAATCCCCAGCACTGCCATACCGTGAATTAGTTGAGTAGGCTGTGCTGTTCCTTATATTATGACTTTAGCTGTGGTAAAAGTAACCAATACATGAACAGCGGCTGCTAGTAGACACTATAAATCTAGTCCAGATCTGTGCACTTGAGCCGGCGTGATCTAAGGCCTGAGCATGCCACAATGAATCTTCACTTCCAGTGACCATGATCCTCCACCAAAATGCTCAGGATCTACTTCCCAGCACTTCTGATGCAATTAACGGTCACCTAAAGTAAGTACAATCCGCAAGTGAATTGACCAATGCAAACTTCAACTTTTTGCAGATACCTGAAGTTCTTCCCCCCCCCTCACAATCAGAAGCAAAGATTTAAATCATAAATTTTCTGATATTTTCTCATAGTTTACCAACTGCCGGATATGTGCTAATTCTTTTAAATTCATAGACAACAGCTGGACATTGTCGGAAGCTGCGTCTCTTACAACTCAGCGGTTATCTTCAAGGTTGAACTACAATTGTAACTACAACTAAAATCTGGAATTGTCTGGGCCATGGCCATTTGTGCTTCAAACCAGATAGATATACTGTAGATTGTAGCACATGGTAGCACCAGGGACACATATTATTGATGAAACAGTATACACCATTAGCTAGGGTCAAACCAGCATTACAGGATCGAACCAGATGCTGTAACTACATTTGATGGGTATACCAGCATTTATGTACCCCATCCATATGGGACTTAAAACTTGCACCGCGGGCATGATACTTTGTAGTTTAGTTATAGTGTTTACACTTTGCGTAAAATATTTACCCTTATTTCATTTGTACAGTATAGTGTGCTACACATATGTTGCTACTGATCACATATTGGGGCTGATTTGAGCTGGTATTCACCAAGGAATCAACATATGGGAGTAACTTCAGTTGCCTAGTATATGATGGGGCATTCTTCCAACAAAGTCGGCTTTACTTCACTTCTATCATGACGCTACCCTGCTTTGAATGTTAAGATTTCAGCTAGATTACCATCAATGTGTGTCTACTTTGAATTGCTACAGAAGGTATGATACTGAATGTATAGAGAAAGTTCTGTTTTGTCCCATTCTCAAATACTGTAGCTTGTGCAGTAAGGTTACGGTATGTATGCATGCTGTATCTTGCACACATTAAAGGGCCACATGCCCTTAAAGTGAGGGGGCTGTCAGCTTCAATTTTCAGGATCTGCTCCAAAATCTGGTACGTCTTACACACAAGACATACTCTGTCATTGACATGTGATTAATAGTTCCAATTTTCTTTACTTTTCTATTGTTACTTCCCGGGGCACTCTACTGGACAAGCACTCTCGGGTTTTTTAGAGTGCTTCCTGTCATGATATTGTTACGTATGGCCGTTCTAACCCACCATAGTAGGTATCTCCAGCATTACTGCTTGGGATGCCTCTGCTATGCATAACAATAGGGTGGTTCTTGGGTTCGGGTGTTTTTGTTTCTTAACGGACAAGAGCTGCCTGAACCTGCGTCGGGAGAAGGTGTATAAGTTTCTGTTTCTTTTCTATTGCTTTTGTGTTGTTGTGGAGCCAGTGCAACTTTGCCGTGTATTTACGTTTTTTTGAGGGAGACTTTGGGGTTCTGTAAGTACAGTAGTTGTAATTTCATTTCATTTCCTTTCCCCACTCTTTGCCACCAGCCTGATATTTATTTTATTTGTGTTCCTAAATTGTTATCTCCTTTGTTACGGTGTAAGACACCAGGTTAATTCGTCAATTATAGTTTCAAAAGTACTCAACTTTCTTGTCTTCAGTTTTTCTGTTTGTTATTGCCTCCTCAATTCCTGCAATCTCCAACCCACGGGCCATAACAATATCTTTGTGTTTCTTTTGTAAACTCAATTTATACTCTTGTTAATTTTTCAGTTATCATCAGATATTGTGAAGAACAAAGTAAATGAAATGAAATATATTGACACATATTCTAAGCACAAGAGCATGGATATTCAAGCATGATGGAAGTATATGACGCTGATTAAAGGAAGTGGAGCTAAGAGACACTGTCCTCACTTTTGGGGCATATGGCCATGTAAACTGTATTTAATTAAAAATAAACTCCATTTGAGTGGTTGCTGTTCTTCTTCTCCCACCCTGACCTCAGCACCTCACTGTCTCTCCATCACCCCCTTATATGATGACTTCAACCTTAATTTGATTTAATCCTCGGGTAAACAAAGAGTGATACATACCGTTTGTGAAATAATATGAAAGACAACTTTGATGCTGACTATTGTAAATTGAAAAGACAGAAGTTATCCATGCTTGTAACTATGGCGGACATAATGTGACATGCCAGATGAAAAGTTATCGTGTTAGAATAACTCGATATTTCGACAAAATTTTGGAAATTGTCGGGTTACCGACTTACGCTAAGTCAACATCTCCGTAAAATTTTGCAAATTAAACTAATTCAACAACTTGACAATTTCCAAAATAATGTAACACAGTATCTCGACAATTTGCCAAATTTTTCCGAGATGTTGGGTGAGCGTAAATAGGTAACTCAACAATTTGCCAAATTTTGTCAAGTTAGTAACTTATTCGTTACAATTTGTCAATTTTCTCTGAGATGTCGAGTTAGCGCAAGTCGATATCTCAATAAAATGCAAATTTTCTGAGATGTCGAGTTAACGGTAACTCGACATTCTAACCAGACTCAGCCTTGTTGGCAGCCACTTTTCCCTCTAAAAGTTGTGATGATCTAGTTACCTTCCTGTCATTACAGCAGCTTTTCAATTGAAGTAATCATGTAGAGAATGTTAACTCTTTGAAAAATGTTTAACATACATGTTGGCAGTCACTGCGCAATGGTACATGCTAGAAACAACATATTACCTAAAAGTTGTCATGAAAATTGATTGACAGTGTACTAATAAGGAAGAGGCTCAATGAGCATACATGGGATTATAGGTGTCATGGTATCATGTCTTCAGGAAATAGTAAAAACATGTGACTGTTTAAAATTAATGCAAATTAAAAAAACAAACAGAACCAAATCATTTTTTTCTTGGCTTCAAATAGCATTTTCTCATTCTGTTTTTTTGTTTTTTGTTTTTACAACTGTTCTCGGCAAGTTTGTAAGTGAAGTTATAACTGGTATTGAATGTCAAACCACTTCAGATAGTAGTAATCAGATTGTATATATCTAACAGTATGCCTTTCCCAAATCTTAGGCTGTGTGCATAAGTGTAAATTGTAGCTAATTTTGTCACCTTCTTTATTGAAAAAGACAAATTGACGATTGAGCTTGCAAATATGAGAGTTGGGGTATTTATTCTGTTCCTATATACCTTATCTCTTTTTCCTCAACCCCTTTCATTTAGGGGGAGACCCCCCAAAAAAGATAACCATTTGTTATAAGATCTGTTTGTTTGGAGGCCTTTCTATGGTCTTGTTCCAAATGAACTATTCAGGCATGCTCATACCATAGTGTAAAATGTTTGATCAGATGCATGCAGTAACACACTACCTGATCTAACCATACTGTATGTAAAGTAATGAATCCATATCAAGGAGAGTATATCTGTTCCACGTATTTTCAAAATTTGTACATATATACAGTAAGATGGGCCAGTGATTACACCCGTGAGCTTTGCAACCCCAGTGTAGCCAACTTTCTGCTATAATGTGGGTCTTATACAACTATGGTGTATAGGCCTTTAATGTACTGATACACTTTTGTTTCTGTGCTGTAGTAATTTTTTTAAGTTCTATGGTTGTTAAATACAAGCTGCCATAGGACTACACCACATACACTAATTCAGGCAATTTGAATGAAATTATGAAATAAAGTCACTATTTTTTCATCGATAAGTTAATGTGCACCCTAATAACATAATACTTGTATCCACACAACCATACAGTGCACCTATCTTAACAATCTATTGGATATCATTTATATTTTTAATCCTTACAAATGTCTACTAACCTCGTCTACTATGTTGTGCTTGAAATAGTCTACAATTCTACTTCAATATGTGAATAACTCAGTTCTTACATTTCTCCTTAATCCTTTATCAAATACTAGGGTTTCTCTGTAGAACAAACAACAAACAAAAGCAAAAAGACATGTATGCAGGTACACCGTACATGTATGTAATGTCCATAGTGTGTTCGTGTTTTGTTTCTCCTACACTAGATATGTAGCCCATTTTCCTGGAGTTTCTAAACTTAGCTCCCCCTGAATTCTGAATGAGTTCCAGTGTTCATTTCAATTATGTCTTGAGTCTCTTAGTTTATATCATGTTTAGATCATGTTTCGATGTGTTAAAAGAGAAACTTTTGCTGGGGTGCTTCAGTTTTAGCTTCCCTCAGTCAAATGAAAAGTTTAAAGGAGCTCATTAAAGTCAAGAGCATCATCACATGGTCTTAAGTTTACCTGCTGCAAGGTAAATGTAATCAGTGCAAATGTTGAATAATAGACCGCTGAGGGAGATGATTCCTTGAAGGAGGATGTCCCGGCCTTCCTGCCTGCAAGCTTGCCTGCCTTTGTCAGCCTCTTGAAGTGATTTACAATGTAATGGCATGTCCCACACGTAGCATTAATGGAAATAATTAGTGGGACTGATCCCAGGAGAATTAACTCCCCCCAGCTCTTTTGATGTCTCTCCTTTTTTGTCAAAAATAAACAATCGTTAAGTTGGAAAAAAAAAATGACTCGAAGTAATTAGAAAGAGACAAATTAAGGTCCTTTAATGAGTCACTGGTTTCATTGAATTTACAGCATATAAAGATGATCTAAATACTTTGACTATACTGAGCTGTAGATGATCTATGCATTTACTGTACTTCGCTCCTCAACTTTGTCCAACAATAATTGTGCCTCTCTGTCGTATAACATGAAATTGAAGACGTAGAGGGCAAGAACAGTGAGGTTTGCTGTACCTATAGTAACTTTCCATATTCATGCTTGCAAATTTAGCTTCAGAAGTTGCAAACCTGCATGAAAGGAAGAAAGTCTGAAAATTAAAAAGACATGCAGTGTATGTCCTCAAACTCCACAGTACTGTAACATGAATTGAAATACTATGCAGCATGTGGACATTAATGTGAAACATCATTACCTAGAATAATGCTTTAGGAAATGGGAAACACTTGGGGCGAATTTTGTGCGGTTTTAAACATAGGCAGTAATGTGTTGTTTTTTTGTTTTTTTTTTTGGGGGGGGGGGCAATAGACAAGGAGAAAGAGGATCCCAACTTTTTTTTCTGGAAGGAGAGCCGGATACTTATCGCAGGATCCTCATGGGATGACAGCCGAAGTTGGCAGTCCCAGTTTCTACTAGCGTCAGATTCCAAGGTAATGTAAATGGTCAACCAGTACAATGTGACAAATAGTGGTAGTTCAATACAGAAAAATGATTTAAAGTTGAACATTTTTGAGATAGTTTGCTTCCGTAAGAGGCATTATTTCCAGTCAGAATAGCAAATTCTTTGTCGTGGCAGTGTGAAAGGTATACTTCTAATCTGCATTTAGTACAGTACATGCTACAGTACATGAAATGGAGTGATGGAAGGGTATTGCATACAGTACCTCACCATGCAATACAAAATACATAGGTATATACTGCATACATGCTGTAGCATAGGATGCATAATTAGTCTGTATAAATCTCAGAACTGCACAGTTTGCCAAACACAGAATGTGCACATAGGCTGGCACCATCCCATGAGGAAGCATACAGTATAAGCATATATAGCATAACACAGTATATTTCTGCACTGGACTGAGTCGATCTGTATGTACATGTATACTGTAGGTGACCCGATCATGATCTGATGTATGGTACCAAAATGCATATACACAGTATCAGATACAGTAACTCTGCCGCACACACAATGTGTAGCAGTACTGGAGAACAATTTGGCACTTATGGTATAGCATGCTACATAATACAGCACACTTTACGGTACTGTGCAACACAACTTGTACCAGATTGTACAGTGGCACAAGCTGGTGTGCCATTTGGATATGCAGTACGTAGATATTTACTGTGCACAACATGACTCGATCAGTGGCAGACAGGACCACCCTTAATGTAGTATATATGCTTGTGCAGTAGAAAATCACAGCTTAGTACTCCACAGTATTACACTTTGCTGTGGAGTCTATGTTAAGCAATTGTTTCAGGCTAGCTTTTGAATTTCCTTGATTGTTGGATGAATTTTTTGTGGCTCTAAAAGCTTCTGTTAGCTGGAAAGGTTTCAGAAATGTCAAAGGTACTAGTTACAGCGTAGCCTTCGATCAGTTGACACTAAAAATCAGAGCTGCAGGTAAGAGTGATTTACCAATTGAGAATAACTTTGGATTTCTGATTCATGATGTTTATAAGCCTCCTTGAATCATATGTCAGAATGATTTCCAATGTGAAAAAGGCTGGGAAAAAAAAGCTTTAGAAAAGAAAAGAAAAAAGTATAAAGAAGAAACATAGAAAGGAGGGAACAGAAGACAACTATGTAAAACTAAAAATTCCACTCATGGATTTTACTCTCATGGAGACATGTTCCCTACACTGCTCCTTATAAAGTTAATCTGTAATTCAAATACAGAGAAACTTTCCATCACAAATATCTTGGGAAATACTGCAAAATATGACAGTTCAAAGAAAAAGTGGTATTTCTGTCCATTTGAAAATGATCTGACAATCTTGCATTTATATTAGATATATATATATATATATATGATCAAAATTAACCCTGAGATGATGTCTCGAGGGGTCTGCCCCACTGCCATTATAAATTAGAAACGTTAAGATGGATGCTTTCCTCTTCATGGCTTTCATGCATATTTCAGTAATTTTAGATATTTTCATATTCTTTTAATAATTCTGAAATGACATGTTCTTTTCATGACAGAGACCAAATTTGCTAGAACTTCCCCTAGAAGTCAATTTTTAATTATCATCCACGAGAGTAAAGAAACCTTTTTAGCTTTCCATGCTTTATGCTGATGTTGGACAGTATTTTGTGAATAATTTATCTAGAAATTGAAGGATGAGTGACTTCAAGTTTGTTAAATTCCTTTTTTTTAATGTGTTAGAGTACAGGTATGTACTCTTGTTCCAGACTTGAGCGTTAAGTAACTTTGAATGTGAGCATTGCACTCTAAGTCAGTTGGTGTGTCAGTCAGTTAATCAGAAGAGAGAGACCACTGAGAAAGGGCAAAAACTCTTGAGAGGCAAAGGAGTGCAGTGTATATTGAGAGTGGGGTGGGGGGGGGGTTGGGAGGGGCTGATGGAGTTCGTTAAAGTAGACATGCAAGTGGGGTTGTATTCCAGTTTTGTTATGTATTCAATTAAGTCAGACGTGAATCTGTACAGGGACAGTTGCAGTAAGAAAAAGTATTGTTGCTTATTGTTGCCGTATTGAAAATTGACTTTAGCTGCTGGTACAACTTGGCTGTTTAATTAATAGGCAAACTGGCTCTCCCAGTCTGAAGATCTATGTTGCTGGTTGTGTCTTCCACCAGCATGTTGCAGTACTTTGAAAAACTCTAAAGGGCCTGGTGAGATCTACTGTAGCATTAAAGGTACTGTACATATATAATCAAGCCATGTCATCAGCACTGAGCCCAGTTACAGCTGTGTCTCTTTGCCTTATTCAAGTCCTTTTAATGATAAGAACCTTGCATGCTAATAGATTGATTATTTGTTTAGCTACCATTAATCATATTTCCAATTCTGGTTCACTTGTATGAAGTTTCACCACATACCATTTTGCTCCTAACTTAGGTCAACTGAACATGTATGATACTGCATGGCATTCGCATTATGTGCAAAAACTTTACCTGTGTTATTCTAATACAATGTCCAGTGAAGGTGTACTGAGCTTCAGACTATTGGCTACTGAACATTATGGTGACTTAAATTGGCCACTGATTGTGTAAGCTTCAAACTCCTGACCACTGTACTTTACGGTGACTTTAAATGTCCAGTTATGGTGTATCAGCTTCAGACTCTGACCACTGTACATTATAGTGACTTTAAATGGCTACTGATGGTGCAAGCGTCAGACTCCTGACCACTGTACATTACGGTGACTTTAAATGGACACTGATTGTGTACAGTAACCTTTAGACACCTGAACACACTAAGTTGAAGTTAGATGGCTACTGATGGGGTAAACATCAGACTCTTGACCATTCTATGCATTATGTTGACTTTTAATGTCCACTGATGCTATAAGCTTCAGATTCCTGACGACTGTAATTACGGTGGCTTCAAATGGCCACTGATGGTGTAAGCTTTAGACTCTTGACCACTGTACATTATGTAAATTTACATGGACGCTGATCATGTACAGAAAGCTTCAGACTCCTGACCACTGTACATTATGTGACTTTAAATGGACAGCGATGTGGACTTTGATATCCCATAGTTTTTAGTTGAAAATTATAATCAACCTGTATATGGAAATATGATATAGATTGACAAATGATGCAGTATGATAAAAATTCCTCTCTCTTCCCTCTTTCCTCTGTTCTTTCAGAATTTAATAAATGGTACCTTACACTAGTAGCTGTTGCTGCCCTGGCATGTTTCACGGTGGCCCTCTCGTTGTGCGGATTCTGCAAGAGCCTCTTCGGGAAGTGGCGGAGGAGGAGCTCGATCGAAAAGGACCCGAGGGAATTCGAGGAGGTCGAACCCACAGTCGAGAAAAAAAGATGGAGCACGAAGCCTCTGCTGACAAAAGATTCCACCATCCGGTAAGGTGCAAGGTGTGAGAGTCATACAAGTGTGTTTGGAGAAGGAATAAAATATGGGGGGCTGGGAGGGAGGAACCCATCTAATCGTTATTATATTTATTTAATGGAGGTGTAAGATGTAATTGTTCGACAATAGTTAGTCCATTACATGGCTCTTAATTTGAATCAATCTGTGAATTGGTGTTTGTAAGTGCAAGGGTGCTTTGAATTATTAATCATACACCTGCACAATCTGACAAGTACTGTGAAGGCTGATATGATCATCCAAGCAACATATTCTATATGCTGACTTAGATTTAGAGCTGGGAGTGATGGTACGTAGATCTGACTACCCGCAGAGATTAACCGCTGACATGTGCTTCCCTGCGAATTGTTGCAGGTATGCATGTGCAGTGCTAATTTACACTGTTGTTGTTGTTGTCTTCAATTTGTGTTTTTCCCAAACCTCAGTGCCACTTAGTTGAGTCTCATTTTTGCTCTCCTCCTGGCAGTGATCATTTTCAAGAATGGTTATTATTAGTACATACTTGACACAAAAGATTCATTAAAGAAGTGGTATTATTAAGTTGCTTGCATTAGTTAATTGTGTTGCCAGTCATGCACTGTATGTATGAACATTTCTCTTGCCAGGAAAAAAAAAATCAGGTATGTGCCCACTCAAGGCAGTGCTGGATCTTGTTATCAGTCACTTGCGCATTTGACCTGACGCTATACTCTGAAACTGGCCAAAAAGCAGCTGCAACTAGTTTCATATTTTTCAACTCATTAAAATACTTTTACATGAAGACAAGACTGAAGGTTGATGTCGTTCTTCTTTCAACATCGTTTCTGCCCTTCAGTTACATAATGATATTTAACTTTACATTTTATGATTTCAACATTAACCTCAAAACAAAGTAAGGAAGTGAAGAGTCACATGCCTCTAAAATCCTCAATCAGTCCACAAAAATATTACATCACATTTATCAAATGAGGGCCTATAGGGAGTCCAAAAAGTTTTCAAAGAAGAATGCATGGGAATTCCCTCTCAAGGTACACTTTTAAATTACCCAGCACTCAAAATCAAATATGCACACCCCAATATTGTAGTTTGATATAATATTCTACAATACAAACAAATGAGGGGCCACTTAAATTGTCCAATCTGTTTGAGTACTTCTAGACTACTGCATGTAAATAATGTGAGTCAAGCCTGTTGTAATAAATTGGTGATCATAATGCCCACTAATTTCACCCTTTAGGGGAACCTGACTTGTGGACAGCCATTCTTTTTTAACTTAAAGCTGAGTCTGAAACTAATCAACTATGAATGTTAATGGCTGTCCATGATGTTAAGGACACCATTTGGCTTGGATTTAATCATCTGTTGTTGGCGTGGATATTTCAAAATTTAGGACTGAACCAGCTTGGACGTGTTTCATCCCAATTAAAACTGGTTTATAGTCATCAATGTGAATCACGTACGTCAACAGGATTGTGCTTCGCATCTGGTCTCGCTTTCTCCGAGGCGTTGAATGATCCACTTCCTTGACACGTCAGCATACTCAATAACAGTTACAAATACTTTTGTAGCTATTTTGTCAACTTGGAAGTGTTAAATCCAGGGCAGGTTATCAACCTGGTGGTCACAACTGCAGTAAAATGGTGTCAATATGTATCTATGTCCTCTATCTAATATTAAGATTTTCTCAGGTATGCTAAGTGATTCCACCCGTGAACTTCTTCCTTGAGTTGAAAGACGGACTGCAGCAAGTAAAAATAATTATACCTGGTGAATTGTTCATCTTCACATGTACAAGGTGTTCAGAATCTACATCTGAAATTACTTCAGCTATATAACCTATAGCATAAGTATACAGTATACTCATAACATCAACAGAAGTTCTGAACGTGGACTGGTAGTCTTAGGGGTTTGGCAAAATGTGTTTTAACCAGCAGTTTGTGTAAAATATTTTGTTACATACATCAAATTGTATTCACTGTTAGAATGTCAGTATTGTGAAATAGAGGGTCAGAGACGTGTTTAATTACAGTAAAACATTACATCAATTTTGTTTTCGGGGATTGCGCTCAATTATCAGATGCAATTTGGATGACGTTCAGTACATGGTGATTGAACTAAAGCCTTCAGATGGAGGGAATTGGTTGAAGATGATAGGTTATGAAGAGGTCATACATGGATTAGGACAGTCTATGTGAACGCAATGTAAAGAAAGAAATAGCCTGTTTTCAGTGCAAAACTTTTTATTACTAAGTGGACAGCAATTTTGGACAGCATTAAGCTATGGTAGTATTAAGGAAGACTTTCTCCATCATTTATTTACCTTGTGGATTCATGAAAGTGTTTTTGTTAAATCCTTCAGTATAAACAGCAATTAGCTTTTCATGGGTCTCTGTGTGATTCCTTTCTTGACATTAACATTGTAGAATAGATACATACTTATGCCTCTCTAACACTAATGCATTGTTTAACTTAGTGCAATGCACCTCCTAATAAAATTCTAGCACAATTCCCTCTGTACTCTGACTCAAAGAGACATTCAGCTTTTTCTCTCCAGGAGTTGCAAAGTGTATTCTTTGAGCTCTGAGGAGCTCCCAGATCAGAAGCTACAAACACGGGCTACAGTATTCTTGTTTACTTTTTGTTTCCTTATTGGTTGCGGTTCACTGTAATTCCAAAATTTAACCCTCTCCTTTTGAACTAGGTTGAATGCTTTTTGAATGTGAGGAACTCATTATATCTCTCCACTTCTGATTCATTCTGTGTAAGATTAAGACTTTTTCCTGAGCAGTTAATGCTTTGCCTATATGTGATGTTCACCCACCAATGTCGCTGGCTAGCTTACAGATCATTTGCCACAGAAAGGTTCATCATCATATCTTTGTTCAGTATGTCTCAGTGAACACAGCTACAGTCTAAGATCAGTCATTTCTGGACATCAGCTGCTTCTAGTAGGCTGTTATGTGGCGTTAAAAAGGAAGACAATTATTAGAAAAGCCACAGTCGTATTCATTTTAATGTCTCTTATCATATTGTTTAGTTTGAATAACTCAGACCAGAATCAACTTGTCCACAGTGGAAAATTGCACACACAACACCATCAGTTTGCAATAATATTTCACGTACTGTGGTGAGGAAGTTTGTACCAATTTTGTAACTAATTAAATATTGAAAATAGTTTTCAACAGAAGAGTTATTTTCATGGTGCTACATTTCAGTACATGACCAAGGATAATTATTGTACTATGAAGTTCCTTGTCTACAGTAGCCATTATTTAGTTAGGACTGATCTCAAGCAGATTAATTGAAGAAGGAATATGAAAGATATTTCAACTGTCACAATATGAATAGTATGGGTATACATTTGGATTTATGCATCAGCTGTCATAACATGAATAGTATGGGTGTACATTTGGATTTATGCATCAGCTGTCACAACTTGAATAGTATGGGTATACATTTGGATTTATGCATCAACTGTCACAACATGAATAGTATGGGTATACATGTGGATTTATGCATCAGCTGTCACAACATGAAGAGTATGGGTATACATTTGGATTTATGCATCAGCTGTCACAACATGAATAGTATGGGTATACATTTGGATTTATGCATCAGCTGTCACAACATGAAGAGTATGGGTATACATTTGGATTTATGCATCAACTGTCACAACATGAATATTATGGGTATACATGTGGATTTATGCATCAACTGTCACAACATGAATAGTATGGGTATACATTTGGATTTATGCATCAGCTGTCAAAACACTGTCGCAACTTGGATATTTTGTATGCACATATGTTGAAAATGTATCACATCAATTGCCTGTGTCTAATAGTTTGCAAAGAGTGTGGCATCTGCACAGATAGATACTGTAAACTAATCAAACTCTTGAAAGTTGATATGATTGAGAAAAAAGCTGGCATCATTCAGAAGTTGCAGAAAGAAACCCTGAATGGAAATGTGTTGAATTTATGTTTATCGCTGTTATTATTTTGAGATACCACTTTTCATAGTTTAATGAAAATGCAAAACAGATGATGTGGAGTGTTGGACAGTGTCAGTATTTGTTTTGTGTAGTCTGTATATATTTCCTCCTAATTCATTGCTTAATTTCTTGCATTCACATTGGTAATAGTGATATTGATATTTTTGAAAAAGATAACATACGCTTCCAAAATAAAGCCCTCTATAGGCATATAAGATTCTCAATAATTGAGTAAACAAAGGATAACATAGCAAGACATACTAAAGGTGTCCATCTCTTGACATCACAAATTTGCATACTTAGCCAATATTTATTCATGATGCACATGTGTGAAGTAATATGCCTGTTAAGTTGTCAAACTTTGATGAATTTTGTAGCTACTTTCAACACTTTCAATTATTATTTATAGACCCACTGTACTCCAAAATGCTACTTTCACTCCACATGACATTTAAAAGTTGCAGTATGGTAGAATGTAAGTGACAGTATCTTACAAGTGAAGGACCAGCCTACTTGTGCAATGCTAGAGTATGGATTTTCAGTCTTACATGTACTGTTTTTTAACATTTCTTGACCCTTTACAATCACATACGCATGTTTAAATTTTCTGTGACATACAGTCCCCAAAGCACTCAACATATTATTTTTTTTTTTGGAGACAGTAGTAATGTCAACCATACTTAGTTACTGTTCCTTAACATCATATTCCTGAGTCATCTTCTAAAGATAGCTGAGGAATTGGAATCATGTTAAAGTAATTACTGTACAATTAATGTATTTTGACTTATTATGGCACCAGTAGTCAAAGACATTTTGCTATATTTATTAATCCATGAACTAACGGATCAGTACCATGGTAATCAATCTCATTTCTCATCCTCGCTGTGAGGTGCAATTCATCATACATGAGTAATATCACGATGTAGAACGATATAAGGATGCAGTGTGGTTGTAGTGGTACATCTCACTCTTGTGATTTAATTTAATGCATGCACACTGAGTAACACTGTGGACGACACCTCTTCAACAGAATTCTGTTCACCTGTGTGCATGTATATATGCCATTAAATTTCAAGAATAGGAAGTCAAAGAAACATAAATCACGTTTAATAGGTTTTAATACACCCCTCTGACTGGTGTGTTAGTAAAATGATAGCATCAACGTTGTTCAATACAGTATGATAGTCACTAAAATTACTGTACCAGCCTTCATTCGATATGTCTTCTTGTACTTTTTGTGAAACATGAATTGTAACTACAATAAATTTACTTGCTTTATCCCCTTTCATCACATCTTGTGGTCGTTTAACTTCTCCAAATGCTGCATGTGTCCGAATCTTACAGCTCTCTGTGTCTGGTACTGTAAGAAGTTTTTCTTTGCTTTGGGAAAATTAGAAGTTAGTAAAGAGTGGTGTAGGCCGATGTATGTCAAGTACACTGCTGAGATGCCTCCACAGGAATGTGATGTATGGTACCGTGAAAATGTCAGTGTTTAGGATACAATCAACATCTCACATTGGTACAAGTACAAATTACATGGTGCAGATTTTAATGATCAATGAACACACTACAGTGCATTGGTGTGATTAATGCAAATTTACTTGTCTGAATGTCCTCTTCCATTTCTCTGGTTAAGATTGCAAACCCCTTGGTATCTTCACTTTGCTAAATTCAAATAACTGGGCCTTTGCTTGCTGAAGCATTTAAACACAGACATGTACAGTACTGTAGGATAAAATGTACAGTATAGTGTATGCTGCAGCACTCAATACATTACGCTCTGTACAAGCCCTGTTACCACTTGAACAGAAAATCAATATATTCCAATATCCTGCTGAAATAGGAAAAAGAATAAGGCTATACTTCCCACTCAGTCTATGACTAGCAAGACTACCAGTCCGGACGCTAACTTAGACGCAACTTGAGTTAGCCGAGCCTAACAGTTACAACTTTGCTACAGTTGCTTTAGTTCCAGAAAACTTCTACTGTATCATGACACATTCATATGAACATTTGAAAAGAAGTAACCATGTGCTAATTACATCATCTCTAGACCCACTGTCAATACTAATTTACAAAAAAAAAACAGCACTGTATAACACAAACATTTGTCAACTTAATCTTTGCAACCCTGCCTGGACAGAACCGACAGTGAACATACACAGTAGAGTAGTCCAAGGTGTGTGCAGCACAATAGTATGGCACATGCACACAAATGCATTATGTTGATAAATATGCAGAGTTATACAGAACAGCTGGACATGTTACCACATGTCATCTTTCTTTATATTGAGATAATCATGCATATTAACCTGCCAAGTTGAAATATTGACAACCAAATTTCAAGATTTTGTCCCTCTATCAGAATAAAATAGAAACCAAAGTCCACAACAACGTATTTTAAACATTTTAGAATACCGGCTCTGAAGGGTTGAGGTTTTCATATGGAACAGCCATTTACAAAAGGGTGAAAAGTGTGATTTTCATGTTTACAGTCATTTTGTTTTGCAAACCCTCAAAAATGTTTGTTTTTACAATGCAGTCTATGCAGTCTATAAACTGTTCTAAAAACCATGCAATAATTCTTATACTCATTTGAAACTTCATTTTTAAGTAATTTTCTCTTGGTTAAATTGAAAGCAGTTTTGAGTCATACAATGTACATAGAGACAGTCAAGAAGCTGAAATATGATTTCTGTACTTGACTCATAAAAAGGAAGAAAGACAGTGACAAAAAGAAACAAAAAAAAATTTAAAAAAAAAACAGGATATCTCAACAGTTAGGTAGAAAAAAGAGATGTTGACTTGCTATTAATTCACATATCTTGCTGTCAGCGACTAGAATATTAATGTTTCCATTTCATGTTTAATTGGTCTTTATCATCATTCACAGCAGTGTAATGTCTCTTTGTTAGAAAGTCCATTTTTGTCAGTAATCTATCTCTAACATATGTCTGTAGTTCCCTGTGCCCGAAATTTAAGATCTGCTTAATGCAACAGTGTGAAACACAAGGTGTCAATTTACAGCCGTTATGTGCCAATACTCAGCAATATTCCTGTGAAATTGGCAAAGTTTCCATTTTCTCTTGGATGTGATTGTGATAAATCATGGCTGTTTCCTCCAAGTCTAACAAGGATCTTTCAAATCATGAGCTAATTGCCAAGATCTGCTGTGGAATTCACAATAGATTAAAAACAAAATACATTAATGAAAACTGCATCGGGTGAAAACTGGAGTTTAATGGCAATTTCAAGACATTATTGATGTTTAAAGTCATTCTTAACTGGACTGAAGTTTGTCACTGTGACCCAAACATTTAAGAAAACTGCCATCCACATTGCTTAAGTTTAATTATTTAGTATGCCTAGGTGTGGCAAACTATGAGGTCAAGGTGGGTGGGGGGGGGGGGGCAGTGGCTGTATCAGGATTGAAGTTTATACCCTGTGAGTAAAGACATGTATGCATCAAGAGAAGTACTATATGTGACTATTCTATTTCAAATACAATCATTCTAAAGTTCATATAACATTGCAGAGAATAATGTGGAACTACTGTCACCACAGTTTATGTAAACATACATTGCTAACTAGTCACACTGTCAACTCTTAAAACATTGGAATACTATATACTGTACATATTCTTTGTATGGCTCCTGCTAAAAGCAAACATACTTCATTTCCATTTTTCCAAAATTGCTATTTTGAGTTTTGGCCTTGGTAGTCATAGTCTGAGTTAAGACTCTATGTCTACCTTTTTTGTGAATGAATCCATTTTGTGATATTGCCATCCATTGTAGCCACCTTTTTGTTTTGAAAGTAAACAACTGAAAATTTTGTGACCCAATGATACTAGCCTTTAGGGAACATTGCCGAGACAGGTGTAATTGTCTGTGAGTGATGGAGAAAGAAAAATGAGAGTGTCAGTTTACCACTGTAGTCCTGAACTCTGTCAACATTTTCAACTCTGTCAACATACTTAACTCCATATTTGCAATATACCTACAACGTACAATTCGATACATTATTAGAATGTAATCACCCAATGATCTGGCATAATGTTAGTGTTTGCACCATGTTCAATATTGGACATGGGCTGTTGATAATCATTCAGGTACCTGAAGTATTAGGACCTGGATAGCCACTGTCCATAATCATTCAGGTATCTGAAGTATTAGGACCTGGATAGCCACTGTTCATAATTGTTCAAGTACCTGAAAGTATAAGTTCTGTCAGGCTATGAGCTTGTAGTGAAATCAATAGGACATTGTGTTTGCATGTTAATGTTTACAAAACCATCCGTATGTATCTTACACACAGGCATGACAATGCTGTGTTTAGTTGAGCTGGATTTTGGAACAAGTGTATTGATGTATGTTAGTGAAGCTTTGAATCCAGGTAGCTATTTAACAACCAGGTCTAGAAGTTGGTGGCCAGGTTCATGGACACCTGAGTAGCCCGACACTAATATAGGCCTATTGATTAGATTGTTTTCTGTATCATTATGTCACATATGCTTAATATTGAGGTCAGTTTAATCTCTTTGGAATTAGTTTTCTCACCATAATATGAAGGAAAATGTAAATGTTATGAAAGGTGATCTTAATGTGATTGGAACTGTTTCTTCCTTTGGTCTAACCAAAGTGAAACAGACATAGGTATGCAGTATGGATTAAGCTAACAGAAATATTGTAATTAGGGACCTACATGTAGGCCTAAGACTTACTAATTTATACAACTCATGCAACTATAGTACACATGCACAAAGGCACAAATGACAAGATATTACTCAATGTTTATTCTTTCTTGGTGACCTTGTCTTTGACAATGGTAAAGCCAAGTCACTATATGCAGATGGTGGCTTTTGACAATTCATTCGACACCTCCTCTTGATACTTTAATCAGATGTTGGTACTTCTTTTGTTGAAACTGTCAAACAAGGTCGAAATTGTGGTTTTTTTGTGACAGCATAGAAAAAGTTACAGTAGAAAGTGATTGAGTGAATGGAACAATACTTTTTGGTTGCCACTTTTTTAAGTGGAAGGCATTAACGTTCTTGACATTGTAAATGTAAATTCCAGTGTTCAATGATTTGTATGCAGAAAGGCCCACTTCATTCAATTGTTGAGCAGTGGCATAGATCGATTTTAAAGCTGACATATGAATTGAAAATTTGTCATATTTTGTCACTGAGAGTCAGATATATTATAGCCACTGATAAAAAAAAGAAGGCTTAAGCCCCTTGCATACAGGATTATTCAAATCCATTCCCATTGGTCTGTTTGATTTCAAGTAACAGTGATTTTACGCCTAGGATTTCTTGGAGAGTCTGAATTTTGTAGGGCCAACAAAAATGTAACAATTTTCATATTCAAATATCTGGAAGTTGAGTGCATAGTTCTCTTTCATATTTTGGTATAGGTAATCTTCCCCCCCCCCCCCCACTACTTTCTCTTCCCTGAAACACTGACAAAGAACAAAGGTAGATGCCCAGGCGATTGCCAGTACAACTCATACTCCAGCTTTAACAGTTGGACAATATTCAACTGACAAGATCCTAACAAGATGTACTTTAGATGCAGTAGGCTGCATTATGGAGTCAGTCCATGAGTTCCATGTTGATGTGATGTCATAATGAGTTAACCAATTGAAACAATGCCAAAACGTAGATAATTAAAAGTCTGGGGGTGATCAATGTGCTCTGCTCACCACTGGCCACACAGCACCTTCCAACTTGAGCTTGGAATCTAGTTACAATCAAACTACTGAATGCTAAGTTCTCAGAGAGCCACCAGAAGTACCCCATGTATTAAATACTGAGGTGCCAGCTGTTAGCACTTGGTAAATTGACACTCAATTTAACAGTAAATGAATCCCTTTGAAAATTTAAACATTTTATCTGTGACCTAAAACTGGGATACATGTATCAATATGGACACGTACGTATTAAGCCTTTAATGGGATTCAAATCATTTTTAAGAATTGATGAAAAATAGTACTCAGTGAACCTCCACCAGGTTTTGCTGCAACTTTAATCTAGCAAACCATGCCATAAAACTAATTGATAAGAAGTATCAGTATTTAAGAATCAACTTTAATGTAATAAAATTTAAGTCTAAAATTTTTAAGTGTCAGTTTCAATATTTCAGATGTATCGAGGAACAACAAGGAAAAATCCTCAAATATCTCTGACCTACCATAGGACGTATAGTAGTTGAGGACTTTTTTGTTATTCAAACCTTACAAAATATTTTCAATTATCAATATTTTACTGTAGCTTGCAGATTGTTATTCACTTGAACTCAAAGACTGGCTTGGAGGTCTGACGATGTTTCTGTACCTTTTAATAGTCGATGACAAGCTGGTATTAAATCCTGAATGAAGAGGAATCCATGAAATTATCAGTACCGGCCAAGAAGGTTGACTGACATAAGTAGCAGAGAATGGCCACTTACAGCGTGCTATTAAAGATTAAACTCTTAGAATCACTGAAGCGTGCTATGTCAATCCATGTGTGAGGTGACTGTCATAGTGTCCCTTGTAATTCTGTCCTCCCACTCGTATGCAGAGTTTGAAACTGTGGTTATAAATATGCAATGAGAATGTCACTTACCTGGACAACCAGACTTATATGTCTGGTAAATATGGGAGAAAGGGCACTTAACAGCTTTCCTTTTATTTGAAACTTTTATCCTTGTGGGAAATATTTTGCAGTTGTTGCAATGCAGTCAGTTTCTGTGAAATTTTGACACTGGAAACTAAACAATCCAAGTTAGACTTTCATGGATAGTTATAAGGGTAATTATGGAGGGGGGTGGGGAGGGGGCAGGAGAAGGGAGGCGTTAGACTGTGGACTTGATAAGTAACCTATTGGTGAAAACACCTAATAAGCTAGAATGCAAAGTGGGAGTTGTTTTAATAATACCGACCTTCCATCAAACTGTGGCATTTGAATGAATTCTATAAACACTGAATTCAGGACTGCATGCAGAAGTATTACTTTAATGGGTTTCCATCTGACCCTGCACTGTATGAAGGTCTTAAAGTTTGTATTTTAGGCCCTTTCACACTAGGCACAATACAAGGAGATTATAACATGGTAAAGATGTAGAAATAATATTACTTGAGAGTTTTCACACCAGGTGCAATGTGGTAAAATGTGATACGATGCAAGGCTACGAGATAAGAAAGAAAAAACAATTCAAATTTTATAGCTTGTAGCGATGACGTTTGTCCTTGTGACCAATACATGCTGGCTGTTCGTAAAATCACATGGTGAACAGGTACAACATGTTAGCTTGAATAACAATACCTGAAATAAAAAAAGTCGTCTATAGTGTGAAGTATTTTGCACACACCATATAATATCACAACCCCTCATGCTGCTCAGCCACACTGCTTGGCATTGCTCCTGGCTGGTGTGAAAGGGCCCTTCACATGATGCTTTTGTTCAAGGAGGGTGGCTGATTAGTTCATTAAAAAAAAACAAAAAAACCTTCCTGTGTCTCAACCAGCAAAGTAAGAGTTTAAGTATGTAATCCAGTGTACCTTTAATTTTACTGTGCAATCAGAATTAAGTTGTGGAAAATCATGTTTACAGCTATTGCATGCTCCCATGTACTCCTAACCTCCCCAAGAGAAAGGGACTACAAACAAAAAATGAAGAAAAAGGATTATTTATTCATTATCATATTCACATACTTACCTGTCCCACATAACTATTGCACTTGCCTCTACTATGCTATTTATAATTGCTGGTTATCTTGTCTCTGGTAACCACAGTTCTGCCTCTGACATTGTTCCTATCTGAGTTTCTCAGACTAACCATCTCAGTAATGCTAGTTGACATTGATGACATATTACCATGACACCAAGATTGTGGCCTAGTGCAGGGTAAAGCTAGTGGAAATTAAAGCAATGGAGCTAAACAACCAGGAGGTTCAGGGGCTCCATCTCTGGCTGTTCACAGTAAGATCAGTTTTTCATCCAAGAGTAATCTAATGTTTTCTCGACTGACCTGACCTGTAAAAAAGATACAAAATTTGATCCAAAATTGTTGGGTTAGGTAATCACCCGACAAGAGGTTGTAATACATTAAAAGTTTCCTCTATGCTTGTGTGGTTGGCTGAAACATTGTACAATAATTGTACTTCAAAGTCTGAATATTTTTCGTTAAATTTTGACACAAATAGTTCATATGATGGAGACTTCAATCCTGGAAAAAAACTCGCAAGTACACCCCGCTGCCCCCTTTCAATGTTGGCTACAGGATTACTTTTCACAGTGTACATTCACTTCTATAGCTCAACCAAAATGTAGGATTATAATCGCAGTGTACGGCAAAGTGTCCCAACAGTTTTGTCCAAGATCGTCTGAGAATTTTGATGGAAGCATGGCCAGAAGCAGGTGCAGGGACCAGTAAAATGTGTCAATTTGCAATAGGTTAAACGGTAAATGGGGGGTGAGATTCCTTGCAACAAGAAACATTAGCAGTGCATAGTTGGCATATTTTGGGCCTATGCTGAAGTTGGTTTTCTGTGATGTAATTATTGTATGAATGCTGTCAATGTCATTAGGGAGAGAAGAGAGGAATAAGTCAGTCAAATGTGCTAAATAAAATGCAGTCATTGGGGAGGTAACATCATAAGTCCAATGCATCTTGTTGACCAGGAAACTACTCTGAGAGATTTTGAATGATCAAATGACCTACTTTTAGCTCAAACTCTGATATCGAAACAGGCAATGAAGAAGCAAAATTAAAACAAAAAATTAAACAATACCCCCCAAAAAACAATAAACTGTTGGTAGTCATTTTAAGAAGACCGATGTATATGTGCTGTTTATCGAAATTATTTGCAATGATGACATGCTGTCTGGTATTAAAGTAATTACACATAATGACTATTATGCTTGACTTGCAGGTTAATCTGAATGAAAAGGATAATGTGCTTTCATTATGTAAAAGAAAATAACAAATGTTCAAATAGATGTGACGTTTTTTCATAATGGTCACATTGTTACATGCATTCTTTTGTTCTGTACACAGTAATAATCATATACACAGGTGCAGTGCCATATGTTAGTCATTTAAAGCAGTTTCAACAGACTTCAGAGTACAGCATACAATTTTCTTGTTAGAGCTATAGCATTATAATATGTCATATATAAATGAATGAATAAAGAATGAGGAATTTGCAGACGTTTGAATTTGTAAATGAAAACTTGAGCAATGAAAACCAATCTTCTCATACCCTGAAATGGCCGCCTCATCCAAGCTGATGTAGGCCTAACAACAGCATCCGACAGTATAGGTTAAATGGAACCCATGTTCTACCAATTGTTTTAACAAGAAAATTTCAACAAAATGTGGGAAAATTTCATCAGTTTCAAGAATGCAGATCAAATATGTTACCAGCTTTTTGTAATGTAAAAAATGTAGTCACAAATGTCAAATTTGCTGAAAAAATAAAAAAAAATAAAAAAAAGCCTTCATAACCTTTCTACCATTATTTTAATGTGAAGGTGAATCAACAGTCCTGACTTTTACACTTCAATGGTTGAACATAGCACTACTTCATGATATCTTATAACTAAGAGATTCCTACCACCATTCTACAATTGGAGTGACACTCCTCTTGTAACGCAACACAACAGCTGCCCATCAAATGTTACAGTATTTCTGCCCGCATACAAAACCATGAAGTAGTCTATTCATTATGATTACTCGTTTTCAACAAAACAAAACATAAACGCAAATAAACCCTCAAATTAAAGGTAAACTTCTTATGTTCACAGTTGAAATTCAGAATACTCTAATTTGAAAATTCTTGTCCAAAATGAGCAATTTTCTTTCAACAATTTGCTCCAAAGTTCTCAAAAGTCAGACAAAAAGTCTGACAATCTCAGCCAAAACTCAGTGGGACACCCTGCTCCCCCTTTCAAGGTTGGCTACAGGATAACAGTTCACAGTATATATTCACTGCTATAGTGCAACACTGGAATAGCACGCAGCATCTCATGTTATCCTCTCAACTAAATTTAAGATTTTAATTTCAATGTATGACAAGTGTCCCAACAGTTTTGTCCAAGATTGTAGATCAAGTTACTGTAATGAATAGTAATTTGTGAAAAGCAGTCACTTTTATCATCAGTAAGTTTTATCACCTCTGTAAGTGACCAGAGGAATTAAGCAATTCAATAAAGTTACTGCAAAAATTTCACATCAGTTTTTCCTATTGAATGATTATCAGAAAACATTTAAAAAAAAAATTATGTGAGGGAAACTGTACTTTGAATATTCCAGAAGTCAGTTGTCTGTACCCATGCCATATTGCAGGCACAGGCATGTGCCACAGGCAGGTCTAAACAGTTGAATATGCACTGCACTTTAGGTTTATTTTATCAGTTCTCAGCAGTTCTACTGGTAAAAGTACAGTATAAACTGTAATGACAGGTACCCTTATCAGATGTGGATGAATCCTTGAAACAGCCAGCTGTGGAGATAGTTGGCCGCAATCAACCTGTTAGAAACAAACAATCAATAACTTGCAGACCAGCTTCACTCTCTATGACTATGGATCCTCCTGTATGTCGGCGTGACAAAAGTTTTTTAAGTTTCATTTCTTAGGCTCATGATCTGATCCAGCTGGGCCATTAAATCCAAAGGAGGCATGACAAATATGTAATTAGTATCTTTAGAGTCTGTATAATGTTATCCACAGACTGGGCTCTATAATGGGTAATCCATGTGTGGCTTATATTGCACTGAGATGTGAAACAAACTGTTTAAGTCAAGCTGGAAACAGCTGCTATGTATGGTGTATTAAAACATCGAAAAGCTCCGAGACTGCTTTGCTAACTTGAAGAAAATGTTCCATTCATGTTAGGAGAAGTTTCTGGTCCAGCAGCAGCAAGAAGAAGAACATTCATTAATGATGGCAACATGTACAGTGTGACAATTAAGCCATGCAGGTTGTTGTCATAATATGGTACTGAATAGAACTGTATGATTCCATGAATTGGTTTCCTCAAGTATGTAGTTAGATATTTAACGAACAAATTCTTGGGTCAGATGTGTGCAAACTATGAAGGCAGAGCTGTCTTGTCTTACCAAGTAAGACAACGACTATTCTTCTTTGGCTTCATTACTTCAGGGTGTAAGTAGTTACAATGATGTCATTCTAGTTTATTTATCTCTGTGGTACTGAGTGATCTGTATTGTTGTTTTCAATGATTCTAGCAAATTAATAGTAAGAAGCCATTGACTTGCACTGACTGTCTCAAAAGTTGCGTCTGTCTTTTCCTCAAAATTACTTTCATTGTGTCAAAGCAAAACTTGTAACTAGAGTATACATTTTTTATGGAAGGAAATGTAAGAAATGCTATAAATGTATTGATATTTGGTGATATGGGCAGTAATTAATGTAGAGAACAATTTAAATTGCAAAGAGAAGACCATCTTTAAGATTAGTAACTTAGAATTTTGTACTTGTTGTCTGCTAATTAAGACTTGTGTAGATGTAATTTAGTCATAGGTCAATCCATGCAAAACCTTTTTAAATGGTGCAGCCCTTTAAGCATATCTCAGTTTACTATATTGACATAAGGCTAAGCAAAATTGGATTTGTATACTTCTTGGTAAGAAGTCTTGGAAAAGTCAGGGAATTTTAAGAAAGCTACTCTTTTGTCCCTTTGTACTCAATTCAGAGGTCAAGGAATAAGTTTGAAGAAAATCATGAAGTAATAACAAATATTTTGTCACATCTAATTAGTTCCACTTTACATGTCTGCTTTATACTAGTTGTTACTTATTACAGTGAATCATACCTTGTAAGTGAGATAGTTCATATCCCAAAAGAGCTGAAAGCCTCAAGTTACTGTATAGAGTAATGTTTTGCAGTTGAGATTTCAGAACCAAAAAAAGAAAAAAAGGAAGGAATGGTACATCGTACATTGTATTTATAGATCTTCAGCAGGTCTGTTCTTCAGTAGGTTCCTGGAATGGTAACTGAAGTCCTTAGGAGGCATGGAAAAGTCAAGGAATTCTTTCAGCAGTCTGGAATGTGTACAAACAGTCTTCTTTTTTATATTTTATACTATAAACCTGCTATAAGAAGACACACATTTGTTTTTGATAATTGTGGAACAGGAGAACTTATTATTTCTTTTTAAAATTATGCCTTAGTGAAGAACTTTAATGTTTTTAGATAGACTCTTGCCAGTCACTTTCACCAGTGAGCCTCTCATGTTGAGAGCGGAGATTGATTTATTTTGACTTTGATGTGTTATGTAGCTGAGACTGATGGTTTCCGCATAGTCCACAGCATAACATAACAGATTCCAACAGATGTACTTTGTCAGCCTGCAGTGTTACTCCCATGTTCCCAAGTGTTTATTGTAAAACACCGCCATCTTTAGATTCAATTTGTAGACTCCTGTGTGTGGTAAGAGAATTGTGTTGATCATTGTTATTCTTTCTCTTTTGTTGTGGGAGAAGTGCGGGAGAGAAATCGGGTGGGGGGTATGAATGTGAAGAATCAAGTATTGGGAGATGAAGCATTCACAGTTGGATGGACTCAGGTCAAAGAATCTATTCTGTGCACTGACTTAATACCAGGAAAGCAATACAGCTTAAGTGTATGTAGATACTGCCATTGAAGTGGTCAGCAGGGAAATAATTTCACTTCATTTAAAAAAAAAAATCACATTTAATATTGTCTCTTTGTTATTATAGATGTATTTCAGGCTTGATTATTTCCTAATTGCTGATCAGAAAAGAACGTTCATGCCCAATGATACTTTTAAAAGTAAACTAACCACAGTCTGACGTTTCAGTGATTCCCACATATGGTCAAATGAATAGAGATCAAAACTGGGCTATAGGAAGCTGATTTAAAACCACTGTACTTGCTGTATCTTGCCAGTGGGGATCTCAGCTGTTTGTTACAGTATGTATTTACAAGTGTAATGTGTCATAACTTTTTTCTTTCTCATATATCACATAATTCTAGAATTCCATGGTACACTTTCTTCAGGTAATGATATTTCTGACATCATTTTCGCAAACGGGCCTAGCAGTGCTTATTTTTCTTCAAGAATAATTGTGGTGGAAGGTTAAAGGGTATATCTTGTGGCTGGCATTCAATAGTTTTCGAGCATTACTTGCATAATTGCACATAACACTAACCTTTCCCTTAAATGTTGGGATGTATAGTGTTCTATAGAATTTTTACAGGTAATCATATCAGCAGCCCTCAAGCGTCTCAGGAACTTGTAAAAACTGAAGTCAAAACTTTTCTGGAACTGTAGTTGCACAATTTTTGCAACATAGAGAATATCGTGTCCATAAGTTATCATTGTGCTAATTGTCAACAAACCACAGTGGGTAATCAAATGGAAAAAAAAAACAGTGATTATAAATTGGTAGTTCCATCTTTAAATCAGAAAACCAGTGAATAAAAATACTTTCAACTGGATGAAACGTCTTTCCACATTTAATATTTATATCCACTTAATTTAGATACTGTAGACAGAGAAAAAATAAAGATTATGAAATTATAGAAATCATGAAGAGTAAGCAAGTCACTGTCATTATTGTTTTAAAGCCACCATAAAAATGTCTCTATAGAGACCTCCCTGAGGTCACTGAGATCGAAATACTATTACCAATTTCCTAGCTAACAAAGAAGAAAAAACTTAAAATGTTTTCAGATAAAAGTGCCTTCCTTAACCTCTGTGGAGTCATGATGGAAGTTTGGTTAATCTACTGTGATTCAACTGAAAACCTTGATATCATAGATATTTACCTCACCCTCCAAAGATACCTGTCCCAATATATATTAATCAGTGCAGCTCTCTCTACTTTGCAAACATGATTAGCAAATTTGACATCAACCCTATAGTTTCATCAATCCTAATGTGAAATAGCGCCTCCTGATTCAGCTGAATACCTTCAATTGATAGAAAATTTGGGAAGGTAATATACTGTAAGTCAACAGTGTATCAATGGCAAAGTGTTATTTTCAACCAGATGTTTTGCTGCAATGATCCCAAGCAGTTGCAGTAATTATTTCACACCTCACTTACTTGTCTCAACACAACAAGTGCACTCTCATCTACCATGTCAAGCATACTGGTAACCTTTAACTCCACCTATAATGGAATCTAAACCAGACTGGTGCCCGCCTCCCTATTCCATCATCCCTGTGTGCCCGCTAGTTTGGATTTTCATACTACTTTGCATCTGGAATCAATTTGTGGATTTTATGACTCTCTGTGGTTATTCTTTTTTTTTTGTTGCAACTGCTCTTGGCAAAAATGCATGCAAGTTTGCACCCCAGTGCTAATTATTATCTCTTACTTTTCTTATAAGTATAATAATCTAAAACAGTTACCATGCACTGGTAAATGAGAGTGAATTTTTTTTGGCTTTTGCAAGAGAGGAGAAAAAACTAATAAGTTAGATCAAGGAAAAATGAATTACATTTATAATTACTTTCCTCTTGAACTCTTTATAAATCCTTGTGCAATCTCAAATCACTAAATAAGTTATGTCATAGAGTCGTTCAATAAATTTAAGATCTGTGAAATGTAATGCACTCATGGACCATTAGCAAAATGTAAAGAAAACAACTCTATCCATTTACTCTAAGTAATAAATAATTGTACTTGCAGTGAAAAGATTAGCAATATTGGCACCAAAGAATACAGTAGGAGTGCACCAACAATTTTATATGTATGTGTTACTTACTTTTGTCTTATTCCATACTTTGTTGCTCAATCTCCATATAATTTTGCAGAATGTCCATGTGAATTTTCGCTTCATCATTGATTTGCCATGGAAATGTTGATATCCTGGCCAATTAAATTCAGTCCCTCTCAAGATTATTTTAATACATGATGTTTCAGAGGCTGGAAATAAACTAAACTTCAGACTACCTGATCATTTTCATGGAATCAGCATGGTTGCTATAGTTACTGGGTATTTAATGAGGTAACCTATTATTGTACTCTCTTCAAAGGTGAAACTGTTTATAAAGATGTAAATGAAGGACACACTTAGATATTAACTCTGTGGTGGTAGAAAATGCTTGCATGTACAACTAGAGGTAGTACATCACAAGAAGATGTGATGCTGTAATATCCAATGTGTCAAAGATCATCTGGTTCCTCATAATTACAAATAGGACACTCTTGTCAGAATCATTAATATTACAGTACATCATCCTATTCATCATTCCACTTTTCTTATTAAATTTGCTTTGAAAAAAAAAAAAACCAATCCTCTTTTGCACAATTTTTCTCATTTTAATCAGACCACTTTGTTTATTCTTTTCTTTCTCATTAACCCAATTTTCTTTCAAAATCAATTTTGTGTTTTTCCTTCATAGTTATATTTACCTGTTGTGATTTTGCATTCTTTTGCACCCTTTTATATTAATATTTTACTTTTTTGTGAACTTTCTCGCAATTTTTCCACTGAAGTTTTTGTTGCCTTGCTCACTTTCTTTTTTTGGTTTGGTTTGCTGCACCCCTTGTCTGCATGTTTGTTGTCTCTATGTCTGTTCGTAGGGATGAAGAGGCCACTGCTGAGAGCCCCTTGCTCGCACCGGTCACCGAGGTAGACTCGGCTGCATCTCCTCCTGGTGCCACTGCTACTCCATCTTCTGTCTCTGGTATTGGGAAATACCACTCAGTCTCTGATATAAAGTATGCTGCATATTATTTGGCTTTTTGTTCGACTTTCTTTTGCTACTCACATTTATCTAGTGTTTGCACCAGGTCTAAAACTCAAACCAGGGTTTTTTCAGTTAACACAATAGTCTGCTGGGTACCCTGCATGGTTCCCCAAAATATAAATTCTATTATGTCATGAGTTGGTTTGGTTGTAAAGTCATAATACAACCTTTTGCTTTGCAGATTAATTTAATCTAACCCCCCATGTACTTATGTCCATGGACATGACAATGAGGCATCCTTAGAAATACACAATCAATCTTGTCACATGTACAATGTGTGTTATTGTGAAACTTTGAGTTAACTCCATGGTAGCAATTCCTGAACTGTGTCCACGACCTGGTCGGATAGGTACTGAGGTACCTAGTGCAAACACTATTTTTTATTCTTTTTAAAGTGACTTACAATTCTTTCTGTAGCGCACAGTGTATTGTTTTCACTTACAAGCCACCTTGGTATTGTGTTGTAGCTGTGTGACCACACACATACAGAATCTACCATCTACCACACTACTCTTACATATTTCTGCTGGTATTGGTAAACCCCACTTTATCTGTACTTTGTACATCACACAGAAGCGCATATCTCTAATCTTGTGTGCAAAGAGATGTAAAATTCCTCCGCTCTAATAAATGAAGCTCTGTACTAAATGTAATCCCACAACCAAGCTGCTGTTCTGCTTTCAAAATGTTAAAATTTGCATTAAAGGTCCCATGTGTGATTTAAGAAGTTTGAATTTCAAAACTTGCAGTTATATCCTAGAAACTACGACATCCTCTAGAATAGCTAACTACTTTGGAACATTAGACGTATCAAAGTTTCAGGAATAGTATCAGAATCTCGTTTCAGCTACAGGTACAGTATATGACAGAGACCTGTTGGCGCAAATGATCCATCTCGGGAAGACAGTTACTGCATATCTGAAGCAACTTGAGAAGTCATGGAGCAAGTTTTGAACAAAGTGGTTTCATTATTGCTTGTCTCTCAATACACCAATGACCTTCAGAGGCTGCTGTGTCCCCCCTGAGAGCAATGTTTGTAAACATATGGAGCATGCTGGCTGAAATTCTGTTCAACATTTCGAAAGAATTGGTAAACGCGTTATAGAGTAGAATTAAGGCAAAACCAGTCGAAGTTAGGCCAATGATCAGATCTCCTTGTGTACTGAGGGTACATGTATCAGCTAGTCAGTCTTTCCTGGTACAATTATCCCTTTTGTCCTTATAAAAAAAAACAAAAGAAGAAGAAAAAAATAAAAGAGGAAATAGCCAAAATAGTCTAGCAGATTCATTCATAGAAAGAATAGAACCTGCAGAAATAAGAAAGTACTGTGGTAGAATGGAAGGATTGTAAGTTCATTTATAATTCACTTTTCTTATTAATTGGGTGTATTTTGTTTGCATGCACGGTGACAGTTTTATGTTTTATTGTGCTTTTAATACGTTCATCTTTTTCCCTTTTTTATGCATTAACTTTCGTAATTTCAGTCACATTGATGTACAGACTTATTTGCAGGAGACAATTTCCTATTGAAATGAAGAGAGAGACAATGATTGAAAATGATAGGAAAAAAAAACTGAAGAGAAGTTTGGTTTATTGCAAAATGTTAACTATTCAAATACTTTGGGCTGTCATTTGTATTGTATTGATTTGAGCCTATTGAGAGTTTATATTCAAATGGGCTAAATCCTCCCAGCAATCACATTATCACCTGCAAGTTAGATACTGACCAGTACTACTAGTAATATACAGGTGTGATGGTAATAATATTGACTAATGCAAACTCTAACTAGGGACCAGCTTTGGTAAGGAAAATTTATACATTTTGGCATCACTTTGACCAAACTTAGACTAATGAAATGTTGAGATAACACTTCATTAGTCATATTCAGTGAAGTGATTTGTCACCAGCATGAAGGTACTAAAGTGAGGGTGCCATTCCTGTATTCTCTCTAGAGAAGCACCTGTATATATGTACATTTTTCAATAAAGTTTATTATAGCGTGATAAACCTTGTATGTGGAAGAATGCTCTTACGACCCCTGTTCCTTAAGTAAACATCCCTTATGTGTGAATGATTTTAGGCGGATTGATCTTACCAGTATTGCTTTTAACAGCTTACCAAAGATTTTGCTCCCTAGATAAATGGATTATGTAGAAAAAGTTGGAGATGACATGCTTAAAGGAAAGGAGTATCATGCACTGATGCCATTCTTGTACTGGTCAACAATATTGTTTTAAATTTAAATAATAAGGAAATAACAATATCAAAGGTACCTTTCCTTGACTTTTCTAGTGCTTTCAACACAGTGTCACTGAATCAATTATATCAACATGTATTAATGAACCATGGTTACTTCATTACTGGTTACAACAATTTTTACAGGGATGGGAAAGGCAGGTAAAACTTGATAATGGGTTTTCAGAAACTGCTGAAATTAAGGGGTGGTGTACCACAAAGAGGTACTTTATCTGCTATTCTCTTTACTATTTATACAAATGAAATCAAGTCTAATGCATTTACATCACTTATAAAATATGCTGATGACACTGTATTGTCTTGTAACATTTCAAGAAATACTGTGACCAGGGATCAACTTAATTATCAACAGACTGTAAATAGTATTGCAGGGTTTCCCCTGTGTTTTGGGGAGTATGAGGCGGTGAGGGCGAATTACCTGATGCCACCATGAATTTTGGGTTCAACTCCATACTTAGGTTCTTCAAGAATGGGTTATTCTAGGATTTTTACCATGATATAAACGTGTGAGGCGGTGATTACTGTATTTTTTGGCGAGGTGGTCTTAAAAAGTTGCAAGGCGGCTGCCTCCGCAATTAAGTATCAGGGGAAACCCTGGTATTGTTTCAACGTGCAATAGAAAGTTTAATACTTGATCCTAAGAAATCAAAGGAAATGTGTTTTATTTATAGGAATATCAAGCATGAAGGTTTTCTTGTGTCTAAGTCACAATATGTATCAAAATTGACGGATCAGGGGTGGAATGCACAACTAAAACCAAATATTTAGGAGTATGTTTCCATGAAAGACTGATTTTCTGATCATATTTCCAGTATTTTAAGTAAGATTAGCATATATTGTGTTTTTCTTTAATAAGGAGACCAAGGAATGTGTTTTTAAATCTGTCATATTCCCACATTTAATTTATGGGGTGCCAGTTTGGTACAATTTTATTTTGCAAAAGGACAAGGACATAACTGTAGGATTTTTAAAGTATTCTGCAAAGATTCTACACCTAGGGTTTAATTACGTTGAATTTACTGTGAATGTTTCTGCCAAAAATGAGTATGAAAGAATGGCCACAAAAATTAATGGTGATCATAATCACTCATTACATAATTATTTCAAAAGCCTCAATGTACAATCGCAGAAAAACCTAAGGAATTCATTCATTTTACCAAAGTACAGAATATATTTATTCAAGAATTCCTTTGTCTACAGGGCAGTCCTTTTCAGTCAATCTAAAACTTTAAACAATTTGTTGAAGACTTATTGATCTTTAATGTTTTTATGTGAGCTAACTTTATGCACAGGGTGTATATATTGTCTTATTATCAGATTTGTAATCGTATTTCACTGCTCGTTTTTATAAATATTTTGAATAACTAAATTGAATTGAACACTATGTTAGTCATTTTCAGAGAAGTGATTCATCACCATCATGTAGGTCACTAAAGTGAGGGCGCCATAGCTGTATTCACACTGACAATCTGTCAAAGACATTGAAAGTAATTGACTAGCAGCTTAGAAATTACACTTTGCTTTATATTTCTTGGTAACTGCAAAAAGAAAATATATTAAAGTGGAATTAAAAAAAGAAGACTTTACTCTGATCTACACCTACATGGGCAAGCAATTATTGGTCTACATGTGTAACCAACTGGATAGAAGACACCAGTATATAATATCAAAGGGACAGCAATAGACAAGGGTGTGTTCAGTACACAATTACATACCATATGTAGTGTATATATAGATTGCATTTTTGTATGTGGTTAATTTTCTACTATTTTTTTTTTATATTCCTTATTGGATCTTTCCTAATAGCTCATAATCAGTCAAAGAGAACCTGCTTACACTACTCCTTAGTGTAAGAGTAAGTCAGCATATAGTGTCATTTGGATAAAGGTGGGTATGTTAGAATATCTTGATGTGACATAGGTGAATATGTCACGTATTGGCAGATTGACTCTAACAGATTTGTATACCAGATAAAGGTTTGTCGTAGAATGAGTGATGATTTGCAAATAATCCCTGCTGCCAGGTTAGGTAGTTGTCATCCACGAAAGCCAAATGTATTCAAAGGTAAAAGTGTTAAAAGTGATGGCGTTATTGCTGTATGTGTAGTAACTCTGCATCAGAGTGTTTGACCTAACCATAGACGTCAATTCGTCATAATTCCATGTAGGTATAACAACATGTAACTGTCCTGAACTGACTTTGGGGCATAATGAAATGCCAGTGCTAGGCTGTTATCCTTTGACATCACCATATCAGGGATACTGAAGTGATAATGTTCTCTTGCTGTGAATACACAATGCCACAGCAGCAGACAGACTGTTAGTAGTAAAACAGTCCTAATTAATAATTAATTTAGTCAAGAGACAAACATGAAAGTTGATGGTATTGCAAACCATCTACGGTGAATTAAATTTTGTTGACCTTGGTGTTTGCTCTGGGATCTATATGAAACAATTGTAGGTCATATCTTCATGGAGACATTAATATAATACTTCAGGACAAGTGTGCATTCACTTATCAGTCTGATCCCTTGTCATGGACTAGGCATGTATCGAGGCTGATTGAATTATAGACAGTGGCTGTCATCTTGCAAGCTTTGCTTGCTGCCTCTCAGTCCAGTTGTATGTTTTGGTCTAGTACAGCACGGTGTACGTGAGATATTTTGCAATTTCATAAATTTAAACATCTCACTTTGATATTAAGATATGATTATGATCCCAGCCAGTTTATGGTAACAGGCTCCCCTAAGAACTTATAGCTGTAAACGTTTAATATAATGTTCAGAATTAGATGTCTGTGTATCAAACATTGCCACTTCCATTTTTGATACACAGATGTCCTCGACAAGTGTAGCAGTGGTGAAAGCAGATGTCAATTAGTCTAATACAAATTTTAGGACTGGCGGTTTAATGCAGCAATAGGACACTGGCGAGAGAAACCGTAGCACGGTCATAAATAGGTGAACAACCGGGACTGGCAGGTCCTTTGGGGGATGAGAGCATGAAAACAAGTCAGACTTCGAGCTGCGCGCTCAGGAGGTGTGAACTTATCACTGCCACAGGGAGCCATGTCGTGTTCGGGCTCCTGCATGCAGAAGACGTGGATGGCCCAAAGTCAATATTGCTTCCGGAAAATGTGCATTATGGGAAATTGTTGAGGGACCAAAAGGAAAGAGTGGGAGCGATGCAGACAGAATGTGTTAAAAGAAACATTTAGGCCTAAAGGCAAAAATGCTATGATACACACTAGTGTGCTATGGTTGATTTATTGCTCATGTCTTCTGTTGGTTGAATTTCCTGCAGAAAGATCAATCCAAAATATCAACTGAGAAAGAAGTAAGAGCTGCTGGGTGGTGTATTGGAGGTATATAGGAGATCATGGAGATGTTGGCATTGGCTCATAGGAAATAGGGAAGGGGGGGGGGTGGTGTGTGGATAAGGCATCACAGGTTTGTAGTCCAACAGTTGGAAGAATTGTGTGAGTCAACAAGATTGGAAAGGAGTAGCATGCAGTGAGCATGCAAAGATTTTTAAGTAAAGCTTCTGTAAAAAAACAACCCGCAAACTGAAGCTCACTGAGGAATAACTATATGACTGAAATTCATGTTTAAGTACAAAATCCAATTTCTGACTTCAACCATATGCATTTCAAACCTGTCTCTGAATTAATCTAGACTCTTTTTGGACTGAAATTTCCAAAAGGAAAATTTCAAATTGGCAGCTCAGCTGAGATTAGTAGATGAACACTGTGCAGTTCAAAAACAGTGATAGAATAATGGCTGAGTTCGCTAGTCTGAATAACTTTGAGAGACTTTTGAGTTTAACTGTGGGAATATAGCTAGAGGTAAAAGCTGCCTGTTAGAAGACTATCAGTGAGAGGATACCAGAAGTTCATCTGCAAGTAAGGCTGTGACAGATAGTAAAAAATTGGAAACCAGTTTTGGTGGCCGTGAAAATCAAAACATTTTGTTCAAGATCTACTCTGACCACATGCATAACGCACTTACGTACGCACACAGAGTTAAGAATTTGCACAACTGGTGGTCAAAATTTAAACGATCCTTCAACACACCAGCAATAAGTAGAAACTTTCAATTAAAAAGTGTGGAATGGATTATCAAAGTAAAATTTGAAATGGAGCACTGAAAAATCATGATCGTTTACTAACCGGTTTTTTCCTAGTAACCGATTTTTCAGTTTCTCGAAAATTCCAAAAACCGAATCAAACAAATCTGGTTTAAGTCGGTTTTCAAATCAAAACCAGTTTTCCGAACAGCCTTATCTGGAGGGCAACGTACAGTAGTTCAGACGTTCTCCTGAAATGTAACATTTGAATGAAAAATACAATACATATGAAGGGTAGAATAGATCGGGCAGTAGGTAATTGATACAAAAAAAGTTGGCATTAAAACTTATAATGAAACGGTGTAAAGAGTGTTTGTTTATGATATTATTATCCTCATCACAATTGTACATCAGATGTCAGACAGATTTCATAATTGCTAACAAAAGTTACTGATTTAGATTTTTAATAAACATTCTGCAAATGTTTGACATGTGGTAGACAGTGGGACACCTGAAAAATTGTGTGGGATGCCTGAGTTTCAGGAGTTACACTAAGCTTTTATTTTTGACAGTTGGAATGATTCTGGTTGGCCAAGATTTTTACATTTGCTAAAACATTAGTGGAAAGCTGTGAAATGATGAAAATGACAAAAAACCTCAGCAGCTTCTGTCACTTTTGCTGATATGTAACAGTTGGCAAAAAATTACACTGCCATAGTTAGGTCTTAATTATTACTATGCAAAGATACTATGAACAGCAAGATGAAGTATTATTTTAATGAAGATGTGAGTGTGATGAAGATCTCAAGTGTTTCAGAATCCAGAATGTAGGATGGTAACAATTGTGGCAATTGAATCCCTGCATTCATGCATGCAAGTACTTGTGACCTCATGCAGTATGTTGTTGGACCGTGCATCCCATGCAGTCGTGAGCCCCAAATGTGACTCATGGGCCCATGCATGTATGCATCCAGGTACTGAAGGAACGTAACAAGTGCTGTATACAGAAGAGATAGTGGTTGGAATCATGAAAACAAGGCAAGGGACAGATTGTATGAGATACAAGTGCAAATGAATTTAGATAAATTTATTTTAAAGAAAGCATTTAATTGAGAAAGGAAGTTAATTAAAGACAGTTTCCTTGAAGTGTACCTACCAATTAAAGATAAGCCTCTTTGAAGTGTATCTACTGATTTAAAAATCAGTCTCTTTAAAGCATATCTATGTTGTAAAGATCAGTCCCTTTGAAGTGAATCTACAGATTAAAGATCAGTCTCCTTTAAGTGTATCTACGGATTGAAGAACAGTCTTGAAGTGTATCTACACATTAAAGATAAGTCTCTTTGAAGTGTATCTCTACATTAAAGATAAGTCTCTTTTAAGTGTATCTACACATTAAAGATAAGTCTCTTTGAAGTGTATCTACACATTAAAGATAAGTCTCTTTGAAGTGTATCTACACATTAAAGATCAGTAACTCTCAAGTGTATCTATGTATTAAAGATCAGTCTCTTTGAAGTGTATTTACATACTAAAGAGCAGTCTCTTTGAAGTGTATCTACATACTAAAGAGCAGTCTCTTTTAAGTGTATCTATGTATTAAAGATAAGTCTCTTTGAAGTGTATCCACACATTAAAGATAAGTCTCTTTGAAGTGTATCTACACATTAAAGATCAGTCTCTTTGAAGTGTATCTAAATATTAAAGATCAGTAACTCTCAAGTGTATCTACATATTAAAGATCAGTCTCTTTGAAGTGTATTTACATACTAAAGAGCAGTCTCTTTGAAGTGTATCTACATACTAAAGAGCAGTCTCTTTTAAGTGTATTTATGTATTAAAGGTAAGTCTCTTTGAAGTGTATCCACACATTAAAGATAAGTCTCTTTGAAGTGTATCTAAATATTAAAGATCAGTAACTCTCAAGTGTATCTATGTATTAAAGAGCAGTCTCTTTGAAGTGTATCTACATACTAAAGAGCAGTCTCTTTTAAGTGTATTTACATACTAAAGAGCAGTCTCTTTTAAGTGTATCTACGAATAAAAGATCAGTCTCTTTCAAGTGTATCTATGTATTAAAGATCAGTCTCTTTCAAGTGTACAGTATCTTTCAAGTGTACAGTATCTACAGTATGGATTAAAGATCCATTTCTCTCAAGTGTATCTACGGATTAAAGAACAGTCTTGAAGTGTATCCACATATTAAAGATCAGTCTCTTTCAAGTGTATCTATAGATTAAAGATTAGTGTCTTTGGATTGTATCTGTATGGATTTAATATTAGTCTCTTTAAAGTGTACTGTTCCCACATTCATTAAACTGTTTTCTTTTGAATAATTGAAAGCTGGCAGATCAAACACCTGACGTTACTCACTGTAGACAGTTCTTTCCCTGCTCACGTTCTTTGGTGATAAACCCATTCATCTATATGCATCATACTGCTATGACGATGAAGTGAAATTTTGGCTCTTGTTCTGTTTCACTCAGAATCTGGATTTGATTCACCGCCAGAGTTGTTTACATCCAGAAAACAGAGGAAAAGAAATATTTCATTAATGGCTTGTAATATCTCTCTCCTGCTTGTTCGTGTAGAAATTCCATCTACTCATTAAGAAAAGAGTATTTGATCGTATTCACTTTATAGACCTCTAGACTTTTCAGGTCATTGTTCTTGCACACAGGAGTGGAAAGAATAGCCATTGTGTGTCGTCGGATATTTCACAGGCGTGTGTCACGCTCTCTTTTAATTAAAAAAAGGTATATTTTGAACCAACTCTGTGGAAGTAAAGATGTATGCATATCGCAAAGAGTTCCGCCAATCATTTTTTTATGATCTGTTTAATTGGAACGTTTTCTGGGCAGAGTTGTTTTCGATAACAGCATATGTCTTTAAATAGGATTTTGTGAGACGGTGTTTTGGCATCATTGGCAGCAGAATAGCACCAAAATTGACTGTTTTTTTTTTTCTCTCTTCAATAAGCATCGTAGTTAAAAGCGTCGTGTCAATCTGTTATTGGATCTAGCCGGCTTAGAGGTTCGGTTTGTAACTGTTGGTTTTCTGTAGCGGAGTTGAATTATCATGTGTTGCTTTGGGAGGAGTGTAACCTCATCCATCGACTGCAGATGATCGTTAACTTTCTCGCTGGATCGATGAGGGGGTTTTTAAAATGGAATGGGATTGGCCAGACTTGGGATTAGTCGAGTTGTTTGAAGATGCTCATCAGAAATTTGAGCATCTTCTTTATGGGGACTGTTCCGTCCAGGACTGTAGTAGTTGTTGCAAGGCCAATGGGTAAGTCTGCTGGGGTTTGTATGCTATGCAGGATCTGTGTCACAGGCATTGACCCACTGTTAAACTTGAAGGAGGGAAGAGCTTTGACTTCATTACAACTTTTGAGTTTAGAAAGGAAAGTTGGGTTAATTGATGTCTGGACACTTATCAGTTTTGTCTATGGTGCAAATTTATACAGAATCAACAGGTTACATGTAAACATATATGCACAGTATGTCAATCAATTTGCCTGATTTACATCATTTGTAAACAGTCCAGCAGCAAACTTCATAGACAAAGTGAATTAACAGGAAGAAGTCTGTCCGGTCTGTCTTGAATGTTGATTGGTTTTAACTAATCTGAAACTCAAGGTGCCCAGAAATGTCACAAGTTAGCTAATTATCACAGAAAACGGTGAAATTAAAACAATGTCAGACAGAAGTGGTAGTGGCACTGTGGTTGGTATTTAAACTAACTGGTGATAATATTAAGGCCTGTGTGTAGAAAGTGGTCAATCGAGATATTATCATTAATTTACTGTAGAGTTAAAGGGATACACTCATTTAAGTAATATTGTTTTTGTAAAATTAACATCCTTTTGTTTGTGTCTAATGTTACAGAGTTCCTGGTATAGATTGCAGGATCATTACAGTGGCTACTTAAATTGGAATAGCTGCATTAATGCATGATAATGAAAATCAAGATGAGATACAAAAATAACTCAAGACGGTGACATTATTTATTTTTTATTTCTGCAACTATTGCAGCAACAAAGAACTATTAGGTTTGAGGGGAACATAAACCTCTGTGAACTTTTCAGAGCATTTGCCTAAATTGACCTCCACCGTGTTGAATATTTAGCCATTAGTCAGACTCCAGTGCCAAAGGTGCCACTGGCCACATGAACACCAGTACCACTTTTATTAATTGGTTTGGAACATCAGGCCCAGCTGAGTATTACATAAGCTGTTCAACTTGGATATCAAGTTAGTATTTGACTGTGGGTCAGGTGTGGATAATGGAAACCCCCGCCCCCAAAAAAATGAATCATGATAAAGTATTTGATCAAGCCAGAATCATTGCCATAACATTCCATATTATGGTGATAAACTTGAGAATGTTTATATATTCCATGTACATCCCATAGTGTAGACAGAAATATTTAGAAGTTAAATTGCTCTAGTGGTGATGGTCTACTTTCAATAAAAAAAAATACAAACATCCAAGATATCTCACAATAGATGTCAGTCACTTTTGGCATAATTTAATGCTACTGTAACTGTAGTTAATATCCCATTATCTTTGAAAGCAAGTATCGAGTGTCAGTATAAATGTTTCATCTGATAACCAATTATCAAGATGAATAGTATTGCAAGGAATTTCAGTCAATGATAATGGCATACTGTACGTTTCAGTTTTTAGTCTAGTGATAACAGGGGATTGATTTTATTGCAATTAGATCAGTATTAAATTTGTTTGGGTTAATGTCAATACAGTGTTCTGGCCTTTTTTAAAAGAAAAATTTGTTGAAATCTTTCTGTCATGATTGACCTACACAATCAGAAGCAGTGCTTGGAGAGCATAATGACCCTAAAGACATATAATGACATATAATGACATATAATGACATATAAAGACCCTAGTGACATATAATGACATATAATGACCCTAGTGATATATAATGGCCCTAATGATATATAATTGCCCTAAGGTATGTCTGACATTAATTGCAGTGCATGCACGTAATTTAGAACAGTGAGAGGTTATAAGATGAAATTGCATGAATTCTTTCAGATAATTTTTGCCGTCTGGAACAGTGCATCTTAGGCTGCTACTCTAAGACTGATGTACGTGAGTGACAGTAACTGTCATAAAGACATAAATTAGTTGCCACAGTTTATCAAGGGTACCAAAGCGGGTGACCCTGTTTCAAATTTTCAAATTCTCATAATTGTTACAGTTAAAGCAATGCATGTTAAGGTTGTCCATAATAAATCTGTAAAGAGCAACCAGTATCATAACTATGGGGGAGGGAAGGGGCATGTAGGATAGGGGAAGCGCTTTCATACATACACTGTAATGTGCTATGGGCTCAGAAGAATGGAAATTTAGAATATTGGTCCCTATATTTTGCATCTGAGCTCCTTAGCAATTCAGTAAACTTTTGTAGAAGAGAGGGAGATACCTCATCTCTTATTATACTCCTGTCCAGTTTGGGATTTATGAAACTTTTGTCCCCCACCCCCCCCAAAAAAAAAAAAACTCTTGCTATGGGCCTGCAAAAGGACAGAGTAAATATACAGGATTATGTGCTTAGTTCTGCAATTGCTGCAAAAAATGCATCTTGTCCTGTACAGCTCTGTATGTATATGCTGGTTGCTACTGCAATGAATCCTGTGGTAAATTGCCCTTACGTACCACTCAGTTGAAACTTAATATTTACTTAAATACTGTACTTTGCAATTTAAGGCACTAACTCCTGTATTACTTTACTGCCAACAATGCCATTTAGATATTGACAAATACCCTTGCAGGAGTGAAATGAACAAACTAACAAAAATCCCCTTTTCCCATATAGCTATATGCAATGCTTCATATTTACCACATGTACAGTGCAGTGTTACCATAACAAAGCATATTAATAGTGACTCATTTATGTTTTTATACAGTAGTCTCATATTTTTCCTCTTCGTGCAAACTCTCGTCAAGTGTCTAGATTCTTCCTTGACGTATCTTCTTTTATACTGTCTCGTGTATACCAAGGCCTCTTCTTCAGCATCAGTAGCCGCAGCATCATTGTTATCAATGGATACTAAACTGACGTTTCGTTGGATGGCGTTTGCCTGAGATCAAGGACAATTTGCCGACTATCTTTTACTATTGATTAATATTGAGTTACAAACAGCTTAATTTGGCATCGTATCATTAGCAGTATAATCATAACATGATACAGTCTAATGTTCAACAAATTTAAGCCTTCAGTGATGGTTTGGTGAGAGTGTCTGGCCTCTCTAGCTGTGTGCTTTTTTAAAAATTTATGTTGACATGTAAATACGAGCGGATTATTAATAATGCAGCCAATCGTATGGAATTTTGTCACATACCAGCCAGAGAAATGCAATATTTTGGCAATTTTTCAAATTTCTTCAGGTTATAGTCTCTTGTGTAGAAATTAGTGTCAATTTTAGTGAGACACTTAAATTATTAACTTATTATTTTCGGTGCAATTTATCATGATAACCAATGACATACAACTTTTCAATGGCGACATATCCTCAGCACCTCCCATCTAATTAAAATAATAAAGGTAACCTTGTGCATAAAATTTATCAGTTAGGCTTTGACTCTGTTCTTTTTTTCAATTTAATTGATTTTAAATTTAAATAGCAATTAATCTGTACCATTTTTGTATTCCTTTAACTGTCACAAATTTGATGATGTCAAATTTGATCTTGCAGTTTGATCTTGCAATTTGATCTTGCAGTTCAGTCTCACAGATTCTTGCTGATCAGAGAGACGATTGGCTGTCAAGCTGTTTTGTTTGCTTATTGAACACTGTGTTCTTGAACAGTTCATAACAGTTTAAAAAAAGAGCCGGTCATCAGCTGTTTATATGAGACTTACTCAAAACTGGATTTATGTTGGGCTACTATACCATTAAGCATTTAAAAATTGATATGCAAATTGGCCAGTTATTGTGTTACTATTAATATGTCAGCTTTTAGTCCCATGCTTTACTTTGATAACAATTTGCCATCAGGTGCAGAAGAGTCTTATAATATGAAATTTCCATCTGCTTTTGGAAGGTATCCAGTCTTATGGACCAAACCCAGGATGGTATTCATTATAAGAAATCTCAGATTGTATTCATATGTTAAGTACAACAAACCTTGCAAGGGTGGACTTGCTTTATGCATTAACTCAGAATGTATCGGTACTCTGAGAAGCTTAAATTCTGCGTGTATCGAGTTAAAGAATCGGATGACGTTTCCCTTTCTTCTTTGCAGATCTGTGAATAGGATATAAAATGTTGATATCAAAATTTTCAATTCATAAGTCAGTAGCAGACAAAGACATGTCAATTTGAACAAACCCCAGTATTAAAACTTCAAGCAGTCAATATATGGCACTTTAATCAATATTTATACCTCAAAGAACATTATTGTTCTGAAATGTTACAAAAAATTGCTTTGAAAAGAGTGCAACTCAGATGTCAAGTGCGTTAATTGTTTCAGTTTTAGTTCTCTGATTTAGAAATGCAAATGATGTGTCTGATTAATTTGGGAACTACTTTCAAGTCTTATAATGCTGGAATGTATATCTCTACAGCAATGTAACATGACAATATGACATGTCTTTAACAGTAATGTACATCCAGTTTAACCTATCCAATATAAGACTAATTTTGGATGATGTTGAGTGATGTTAAAACACTACCTGATAGTTCATTGTTTAACTATTCAACTTTTCTTTCTTTGCATTACCTAATTCACTCTACTAACCACATTTTTCATTTTCCAGTTTACTCTCACATGATTTCTGTTTGAGTTCCCTGTCTCTGTTTTTTTTTCTTTTAACATTTTCCAACCTTCATTTGTTTACTAATCCATACAGACTAACTCCATCTGAAGATGAAAAGCCCACCACAACCTTTGAGAAGGTCCAGCCAAGGGCTCCTCGCTCCATGTCGCTCACACCTGTCGGTAGCACACCGGCTAGAGACGATGAAGAGACCAACAGACCGTAGGTTTTCATTTTTTCATCTTTCAGTTATAAGTCAGTCCTCAAGTCAAATTTGCTCGGAGCTGTTATACACATCGTCATGAAATTAGTGGCTATTAACCGTATCGGCAACTGTTCCTTTACTCAATAAATTGGAGAATCGTAAAATAGAAACTAATAATTAAGCTCACACAAATTGAGGGATAAAATTCTGCAGCAACCAAAGACCTTTTGCTGGTAACACAATAATTGTCACAATTCCTGAAATGTTTGAAATCCTCCTTTGATCTAACCTCCAGATGGTACACCTGATGTGATTTAATCTTTATCAAAAATATAACCTATCATGATCTATAGACACCACATGAACTACATTTCCACATCATGTATTCCAAGTCTCTTGTGAATATAATTTCAGTTTCTGTGATAGATCTAGTTACAATTTTCTCCTTGAAAAAAGAGGTATCAGGAATCGGGGGTGGGGGGGTGGGAAGGGATGGAGAAGTGATGGGGTAGGGGTGGAGAATGGTTGGGATGAAGACAGATAAAAGAATTTCCCAGCTACACTCACCGTGACTATTAATATTTTTATTTTAGTTAAGTTTAGTCCAAAATAATTTTCCAATATTTTCTTGAAGTATGTTTCTCCAAAAAGTTCCTTTCACGAGGTAATTTTGATTTCACAGCAGAGAGAGTGCATAAGGACTCATTTGACCTTATTGCAAGAGCTGTTAAATTGATTATTTGAGTGAGATACGATATTGGTATTTGATTTCAAGGTTATGGTTTCATGTTAATTTGTAGAGCAGAGAAACATGCTGTGCACACTGCAATTAATAATGATACTTTACACAGCAGTTTTCTTTTGGAAATGTACAAAGTCTCCTTGTGTGACCACAATTTGTATCTCAATTGGCTCTGAAGGTCACAGGAGTCAATTAATTGTTTTGGCATAAATTGTGTGTTAAAGCGCTCTTCTCTAACTAGTGCAGCTTTCCTATGAATCAGTCGCAACATCGCTAATTTAAATTACATACCATTCTTCATCATTGTATACTAACAACATGTGAGGCGGTCTATAACTCTATATTCCTGCATAATTATGTACAGTATAGTTCATGAATAATTTAAAATAATCCATGGTCTGTGCCGTTTTGATCACAACACTGTACTGCAGCAGCGATGCAACTGACACAAATACCTCACCGTCAGGGAGAAGTTGTGAAGTCAGCATTTTGTAGAGCATCGTAAAATCAAGTTTTGAAAACCGTCTTCAGTTTATTGAGATGGTGGTGACACCTTTGATGGATTACCATTCAGCGATTTGCTTCATCAATCTATCCTCCCTATATAATTAGTTCAGTAATTTTTACCTTCATGAATCACACTTTAGTAATAAAACCAGGTGTAAAATTGGCTTTACCAGATTTTAGGTAACCGTGGTTTATCTTCATTAATCATCAACTTATCAGTTTTTGATTGACTTTAGTCTTTGTCATGTCACAGTCAATGCAGCAACATTAAATTCAGGGATTGAAAATGTGCCATGTACATCTTGTCATCATTATCAACCAGTTCAGCAGAACTTTGGCTGTTGGTCACAATCACGTTCATGAAACCGTGACTGGCATTCTCATTTTAAAGGGGCTAACTGAGTTGATATGGATAAGTTTGTGAGGACTTTGTAGGGTACCAACATATTGACAATGCCTACAATTCGCATAATTGATCAAGTTTCATATCCAGTAGTTATGAAAACTGTGGTAATGTTTGATTTTTCTTTACCCTGGTATAATGTACAGGCTGTGTGCCAATAAATTAGTACTAATTTGAAAAGTGTCTGGTGACAAATTTTCAACAGCTAAATCAAATTACCCACTGTTGATGCTCGTTGGTATGCAACATATTGGGATGCTCTTAGTTTGACCGTTTGTCTTAAGTATTTGAAGGAAACTTGACAGGTTTTGGAGAAATTGAATGATTTTTATGACATGTACTTGAATGTACTTCAGTCGACTTCGAAATTTATGCATTTTTATGCAAATGTAGACAATTGAATAAAACAGAATGCTTGTAGATATTGTCGTGAAATATTTATGGTGTCTACTGTAGTGTAGCCAGTAGCTATGCAGCAATTGTGAGGTCATAGAGATGTGCAGTTAATCTTTCATGTCTATTGTAGTTAAGTCAGTAGATATGCAGCAATTGTAAGATCATAAAGCTATGTATTTAATCTCTCATGTCTACCATAGTGTAGCTAGTAGATATGCAGCAATGGTAGATCTGTACAGCTAATCTCTCATGCAACATTTTATTGGTAACATTGTAGTGGTCTTCACAGGTTGTCAGGCCACCTGCAGGTGCATGATATATGATTGCAAGGTGATCGCCAAGGGAGAAATTGAGGAGATGGACACATAAATTCTTGATAATTAAGATGCTTAATGATGAAAAGTTTTGTCACTTAGAAATGCTTTTTTGCTTCACTTGAAATAGCAAAATAGCAGTAGCCTGTATCAACACTTTTCCAGATGCAGAACCGAGCTTTTGTGAGGTTTAGAATTTATTAAGGGTTAGGTGGCTGCAGTTATTTTTACTTGGAGGTAGGATGACCCCCTAAAATTCTACATGGAGAATGCTGTATTTAAAACTTGATTTCCATGTTAGATGGTGTGCAGATCATAGATGTAATGAATATTATACTGGTATGTTTAATGATCACCCTACTAAGTAATAGAACATGGAACATTGCCAAGTATTAACAAGATAATTTCAACAATAATATCAGTATCTCTGCACAATTTAGAATAAAGTGAATTTAGATGAAACATTTAATTTGCCATTCCATACTCTCTGCTCTTCCCTCTCACCACCCATGTTTGTTTGCAGACATAAATTGTTTTCGTGTCTTATCCTCATACTGCCCCTTTAAATGACAGCATTGCATAGAAGTTTTTTTTCCAATTCCAAAAACATTTTGATAGTGTACTCTCATACTAAAAAAATCCCCTTTCATTTGGCAAGTGTATAACATTGATCAAAATGATTTTGTTATGATCGATTTTAGGTTTCTTAGTTTTCCTGTCTAGCAAGTGACTAGCCACCAAGTCTTCATTTTCTTTAGTAAGTGGCTTTTATTGGAAAATTGCCATCTTATATCAGTTCTTCAATCAACCCTCATACAAACTTGATTGCTGCCTATTACTGTCTTTTCTGCTTTTCTTTTTCAAGTTTGTCAAACTATGTACATATCTAAATTTGATTTTATACATACAAAAATATTCAGTCATTTATTAGCAGAGAACATCCAAACTTCTTTTGGGGCATTGATTTTTTATCCTGCCCGTTCATCTTAAATCTCTAACGTCCTGCTTCCTCCTTGTTCCCTCTCCCTGTAATAGCCATTAACTTGTCAAGTAGGGGTACTACACCAGGTTCAATAGGCAAGCTCTCGTTTCTGTCCTAATATCGTCACTCAGCAGCTGTCGCGCCGAAGATTCGTTTTTTCATCGACACATCGCCCGTAGCTATTGAAGCAACAACACCCAAAATAATACAGAAGTAAATATTGCAGAAAGGATGATATGATATATTCTTTAGTTGAATATCCAAGAACATATAAAGTAGTGGAGTAAAACAGTTTTCTCCCCTCTGTCAAATTGTAAAAAAAGGAAGAAAGTATATAGCTGTGGCACTTAAGAATGAGGACAAACATATTTTACTGTAAAAAGAGAGAGAGAGAGATGATAATGAGATAGAGTGTATGCCTCTAGCTAAATGGATTTGATATGATTGATATATATCTGGTAGTTTGCAGTATATTATGATGGTGGGTGGGAGTAAAGTTCATTAAGATCAATACTTCTGGAATTGTGAACGTGTAAAATGAACATTGTAGTTTTCTGTGCCTAGTGATGTCTTTATTTAATACTAGGCAGCATGACTTTTTAAGGGCAATGTCGATCCTTCCTGATCCTGTTTGCACAGATGTATGTTTTTTTGGAAGTGTCATTTGTGAAATTTATTTCTGCAATAGAAAGTGGATGCTATATAAAGCTTGAAGTTGTGTAAAATGAATGATTGGTTGAAGCTTCCCAACAGCTGTTTTGTATTTTGTTGGCACAGACAAGTGTATGACAGTGAGGATTGTAGACAATTAACAATTACTTTAGCGTCTATTGGTCATTAGTCTATTCCAGGGCCATCCACTTCAGATGAATAAGGCAATCAGCTTGACACCTGTAATTGATTTAACACTTGAGGAGGTGAAGTCTGGGACTTGCCTTGTTGAATTCATATCACGTACATTGCTCTCATTGATGAGTACCTCTTGTATTAAACCTTACAAGTGCTCTACAACAACTTGGCACTTAAAATACAAGTTGTTCAAAGAATGAATTTTGATAGTCAACATTTTCCTTTAGTTTCCAAATGACCAATAGCTTTCTCAAAGTTAGGTCTTTAGATCCAGAGATCAATAATTGTAGCTCAGTGTATGGTGGGAAGTAACAAGATTTCTACTCTAATACAGCGATTGTAACTGCTTGAAGCTAGTCTGAGTCACAAACGATGAGTAATTTTGGTAAAAGCTGACTAATAACGTTAGATATGCCAACTTACTTGCAAAGAGTGTGAAAACTTTATCCAAATTGTTAAAGACTTTTCCAACATCTCCTATGGAGTCTGACTATATGGTGCATATTCCAACTTATATTCTTGACAAAGAGTTTGAAAAATGTTCCAAATTGTTGTTTCGATCGTGTAATCTGTATTTCATGCGACTTTAAACATGTTTGCCCTTCAAACCATGCCTTTAGGATTTCTAGAGTTATTCATCATATGGTAGCACTCACACAAAAGTGTTACATATGCAATGTGTCAGTTTAACAGTTGCAGCATGTGTTCTTCTACCCCCAGTAGAAATTAATGATTTGAAGTGACTAAACAATATGTTGGGTAATATGTACTTCATAAAATGATGTGTGCTTCTACCCCAATAGAAATTAATGACTTGAAGTGACTAAACAATATGTTGGGTAATATGTACTTAATAAAATGATGTGAGTGCTTGTTCTTCCTTCAGGATCTTCAGCTTTACTTCAAAATTAGGTGAGAGGGGTATGTGGAAACATTTAAGGGTGCGTGGGAAGGTTCTTGGGATGAGGAGCATAGAGGTTGCAGAAGCATTTAGAGGATCTTTGGATGGCGAGCAGAGAAACATTGATCTAAGAAAGTAGTAGACCCTGTACTTCTCATCACTGCACATTATTTTACTACGCAACAAATGTGTATAGTCTTTGTGGTGTACTTCTTTCAGTGAACGAGGATCTTAAAATTTGAGCATGATAGAGTTGCTTTGCTGTTAATAAATAAAAAAAAATCAAATTGCTCCTTTTGTTTCCATAGAACCAAGTAAGTGGTCTCTCTATCAAGATTGCAAATTATTTGGTGAGAATATTACATCACAAACCAGAAATAAATTAAGCTTAACAGAGAAAAGAAAGAAAAGAAACAAAAGTAACAAAAGTGGAATCAATCACAACCACTCTAAAGTAACCAGGAGATATTTACTAATTGAGACTAAACCTCCCATTTCCTGGAAAAAAAATAATGGAAAAGATGAAAGCAAGCATATTAGTTGCAGAATAGAGTCAATTTAATCAGGGGGTTTACATTAAATGATTGAGTCAAATATGTACAGATCAGGAATTTGTTGATTACTCAAGTCCATCGTTGACTCTGAGTTTGCCTTTAATGGTGCTGCTGGTTTTAATATTTTTGAAGGATGCATGGTTAGAGTGTGACATTTGATGCGCTGGAGGTGTGTTTGTGGTGCACACAAACTGTTAACTGTGTCACTGTACCCCATTTGAACGGATATTGCAGAAGATTGCACTGCTAAAAATAAATAATTGAATATGTTGTGGGTTTCAAGTTAGTTTAATCTATGGTAGCACCTTACATATAGCAGGGCCATTCACCATCGTGTGTGGCACATCCTACATTGCATCTTTAAGTGAAGATGTGAGTTTGGACATTTGGCAGTTCATGAAAGTGTATGTTGACAAGTAGTCCAGTTTATATGTGGGCTTGCAAACCATAATCCCATCACTGTCATATGTTCAGTGCAAATTAACGGTAAAGTCTTAAATTTTTGAGCATCAGTACAAATGGCACTTGAATGCCACAGCTAGAGAAGTGTACTGTGGGAAGTATATCTACCACACAGTACTAAGATTTAGTTAAGGCCTGCATGCATGGTGTCAGCTTTTCAACTTTTAAGGTCTGAATAAAAGATGAAAGACAACTATTAAATTTACTATTTTGTTATTATGCCATGATGTGTGGGTGTGTGTATAGTGCAGCAAGAATTTGAGAATCAAATTTAGCTGAATGGTTATACATAATTTACGATTGGCTAATGGCAATTCAGTGGTAGTCAGCTTTGCTGCATCGCATCATGACATCACTGTCGTTGATTGTGCAATTTATTTAGTTTGTTTGACGTACATCTCTTTTTCTACATTCATAATGATCAGATACGATACAGATATCTCAAGATAGAAGAAGTAGCTGATATAGGAAATTCCTCTCAAGAGTGTACCCAGATGCCCCTGTTATGTCCCTATGTTCAGCAGTTGTTTGAGGTCATAAGTTTGAAGTGAATGTGCTATTTGCTAAGGCATGCTCTTACATGAACATGCAATTTCAGGTGCTACATATTTAAAAAACTTTCCTACACTTAATATGTATAGTATATCATAGTAAAAAAAAAAAAATATGCCATATCTATCATTTATCAAAATGTTCTTGAATTGTGTGACACTGGTCACAAGGTACTGAAAGTTATACTGTCTGAAGATTACATGGCTTCGAAAATAAATGGCGCCAATCTTTATCGGTTGTGGCTGAAGATCCAAAGAAACAGTGATTTTTATGTTATTCAGGTACAACTATATCATGATCAGCGCAGCTCAAGTGAAGTGACCTCATTACAAATTTAGATACAGCGAGTCATGTGCAAACTTTGATAGTGTTACTTAACTACCATGTACGTGTTTTTTTGTTAGAAATGTGATGTTAGTTTATATAATACTCTCAGAGAGTGCGTTCATTTATCAAGCACAATTGCCTATTGACATGCGTTTACAGTATTGTTGTAATGACAGATTGCACCAGAGTCTCTTAGTCATTACTCAGAATGTTTTATCATGATGTTGTTGGCATTGTATATATACGATGAGCCATGTGCATTACTTCAATGTCATTATTTGACGATTCGTTACATACCAACTTGATTTAAAATCATCTTTGTTTTTTACTGTCTCTATATGTTAATTCTGTAAAATTTCAGTTATGACTTTTAATTGGAAATCTTCCTCTGCAAGGTAGATTCCTTTCATCCCTACAGCAATGTCATAGAGTAACACATTTTGGAAAAGAAGATATATTTGATAAATTTTAACAGGCTTTTGTAGATATTCCTTGACATGGTTATTATTACTTGGTACGCTCAAGTTCAGTTTGTTTAGTAGAGAGCTTGCCGAGTTTGAAGTACTTGAAACGGTTAATTACGGCAACTTTCGTCTGCCAGCTTTCCAACTTCAAAGAGTCAGCTGCTTATGTGCTTTGCACTGATGATCCATAAATGTGTGCAGTACATTAACAGATCATAGAAGCATTAATGTGGTCGAGCTAGTGACTTAAACTTCACTTAATGTAATTATTCTTTCTCATGAAAGATAAATTTACTAATCATGAAAAGTTGATTCTGCGGTAAAAGATTTGCGTTGCATAATGCACATTATTGGCATAATCAAAGTGAACTCTGAAGCAAAACCAGCACACGTTTGTTTCCTAAAATCGTCGGTAATAGAGTAATCATAGACGAATTGTTCGTATTTGCTTCACTCCGTACCTGTCTAAACACAACAACAGTAAGTTTATGATTGAGGGAATGAATTGATTTTGTATAAAACTGGGATTTGTATAAAACTGGGATGGAATTGAATCCACCCTCCTATTTCTTGTCTTTGACCACTTTGTGCATCCTCAGTTGATCAATAGGATATACGGCTGTTCATGGAACTGATAGAATGTGTGTACACATGCACTTGTGAGGGATGAAACATCTTTGCTTGCTGATCTCAGAGTGTTTGTTTTCACCACAATTCACCCTCCACGTCTTGATGGGGACTCCAAAACTTATAAGCACAATCTTTAGATCTGAAAACAGAACTAATTAAGTCTAAATGAATTGGTAACATATGGTGATTCATTTCTACATGTACTGGGAGTAATTAAAATTGCATGCTACAGCCTATGGTTTCACTCTTGCTATATAGCTTCACGGCATACAGCTGTCACTCTTATTCAAATAGCTGCTACATTGGAGACAATCATTTGATGATTGTACAAGCTGTTATTAAAAAGAATTTGAAGTATTAAAGTTTTAAGATAGTTACATAAGGAAGGACTTAATTGGTCTCACATGACAAAGTGTAATGAAGGAAAGCTAAATTGCTTCAAAAATGTCAGAACTGTAGGAACGTTGCACAATTGAGAATTTTAATCCATGGATGCTAGTTTTGCACACCTCCAACTCGTTGCACTACATGTAAATGATATGTCATTTTCATGGGTGTGTATACAATGCCAAAGTTACAGATTTTAGTGATGTTTTTCTTGAGAGATCTGCTTTGAAAGTGAAGGATGAGAGTAGGAAAGAGAAGAAGAGATTGTAGTCAAATAGTGTCTGCTGTATCTTTGTAAAGTAACTGCAGTCTATATCAAGACTATAAAGCATGATGAAGAGTCTTAATCCATTGTTGTCTGCACTCATTAAAGTTCATGATATCTCATGTACTTGCATCTTCAGATACAAAATGTAAAGGCAGAAATGTCTCAGAAGTGAAATAGCTTGAACGTGTTGATCACCTCTGTATATTCTATGACATGTATCCTTTTAGACCCCTCTCCCACAGTGGCTATCAGTCACATTACCCAGCTCAGAGGATTAAGCACCTGGACAAAATTTGGCCCTGCAGAAAACACTGGTGACTGCGCTAAATGCTATCGCTGCCTCACCCAATTAAAGATTTGTGTACTCATTTTTAAACAAAAAAAAAAAAAACAGGAGAAAGCAACAAAGAGGTAGATGAAAGTGGATCATCACAGCCACACACTTTCAAGTCTATGTCAAGAAACTTTGGTGAAAGTGTTCAATGTATGACGTCCACATATATGCGATTTGGCAGTGAAAAAAAAGGGCTACTGGTAGTACTGCTAACATTACCGTTAGGCTAGACTAAAATGATGTTTGTAATTATTTCCAAGTATGATACAGTATATGGTGTTCTAGTCTTATCCAACGTCTCTGAAAATCCCTCCTTTAAATTGAAAATCCCTCCTAATATTTTTTTCGGAAGGGAGGGGGGGGGGCATTTCTCTACTTAAGTTTGAAGCTTACTGCTAACACTGCTGTATGTGTGGTTGCCAAATTTATTGATTTTTCTTCCTCTTAAAAGTAACTTCAGAACTTTTATTGCAGTATATATGATCTGTGGAACTGAAAACTGACTTTATAGCTAGGAGGGAATATAATACATTATTTGACACAAAGTTGTCTCCAATACTCATCCATTATTCCTAGATGACACTTGGTGATTGTCTTGCAGCCCTATAGGCCTCTACAATTTCATTTTTAAAGTTGCAGTTAATATCACTTGGTTGCTGCACAGTGTTTGTTGTTTCTCTTTATTGACCTTCGAGCACTGCCTAACTACGGTATGTATATAGTGTCACCTCCAAGCCAGATGAATGGATGCTGACTTAGTGTAATGTCACCCTCAATTCTGATTTAGTCCTGCTGGACTTAACCGTAAATATACTGTCACCTGTAATTAATAGCCATACAGTAAGTACTACCTGACTATTAAATTGCAGTATCACTTGCGAGGCAGGTCCTGACCATACAGTCGTACTGTTGGTGCAATGACTTGTAGCTGCAAGTCAGATGGACACTGATTGACTGAGTGTATTATCACACTTAGTCAATCAGTATCCATCTGACTTGCAGCTAAGTAACCTGTAAGTCAGATGGATACTGCCAGACTAAGACTATGTGTCTTCTGCAAGGCTGATTTATTTTTGAAAGTTGAAAACAAATGATCATATGAATTGAAGAGTTGTTCTAGCATTGTTGTCTAGATATTAACATTCAAAAGAGATGCATCCTGCATTTTAATTCCAACCTGAAAACTAGAAGAATTTTTCCTACATTCATGTTGGAACTGAGAGGTCGACAGGGAATTTAACGACCACTAATTACCATGCAGATAACATTGTGAAAACCTTGTTTAGTTTTCAGTTATGGCACATTATTCAAACAAAAGAAGATTGACCAATGAAATTCTGTCTACTTGGAGAGGAGCAGACAGAAAATAGTTACCATGGTGGTTATTAATTTTGTTGTTTGCTGGCAATTACCTAGTGAACAGTGTGGGTCAATTCCGTCAGCAGACAGTCAGGAAACTGGAATTGACCATGTACATGTAGATTCAACAGCAATCTTTACCACATGCATAATGCAGTTAAAGATATTATTGAGCAAGGATTAAATAGAGAAAAGGGTTCACAAGCAGACCTATCTTCATGAAATAAATAACATCAATCATATTTGGCTCTAGAATTGACAGCATCAAAAGAGATTGTGAAATGGGCCTATAATGTATGCCTTTGCATGGAAAGTAAGACAATAAAAATGCATCAGTAAACTAATAGCTGGTTGGGCCTCTTGGCTTTTCAAATCTAGGGGGGCCAAATGAGAAAACCAGGGGGCCTGATAAATGAAAAGGGAGGGACAGTTGACAATGAATAATTGTCACGTTTTCATAATTAATTCATCACTCTGTATTAACAATAGAGTGCCATACTTAAGAAGTTGATGAAACAGCAGAATTCTGTAAATTATGAATTTTTAGCAATCATGTGGTGCATATGTTTGGAAGCTGAAGGAGAGAGATGGAAAGGGGAGGATTGTTAGGAAAGGAGAACAGAATTAGGGGGAGATAGAGGGGGATAGGGAGGGCAAAGGGATGGGAATAAGGGGAGAGGGAGGGGGAGGGGAGGGTAAAATTGATGGGGAGTGGAAGGGACAGCAGCAGTGTTAAGAGGAAACTTAAGAAAGAGAAAAAGGAATTAAGCTAGGGAATTCAGGCTAAACTGCCATTGCAATGTACTATACCCTAAAATGTCCATTGGATTTGTGTTCACGTGGGTTCATGTGAACATCTTTGCCCATGTAGAGTTTTCCTTCACTAATTGTTCTATTGTATCATTCTGGTTTGTCTATTTCTATGGTCTTAACTGAATGAATGCATACATGGGACACTGTACTATCAGCAGGGGGTCACTACACACAAGTATAGTATGGTACACTTTAACACCGAGGAAAAGTGACATTAAGTCATCTAACTAGTAAATAATTAGTAAAAGAAGAGTTGCAGCCTAAATATTGTAAGAAATTGTCTTTATTGGAATCGCTCTTCACTATTTCAAACAGATGTTGGTTACATATATCTATGAGACAACCAGATATCCCAATTATATTAATGTCTAATGGATAAGAAAAGATTTCTAATAGTTATTCAGATATCATTGACTGTTTATGAAAATTCTGATGAAGGCAAATGCATCTTTGAAATTTGTTGATCTCAAAAGGTTGTGTGTAAATAAGAAGATGATTTGTCTTTCTTCTTTTTTTTTTAATGCATTGGAAGGATGACATTTGATAGATGGTTCTCTATTTCCATTATATTTCTTCATTTTAGAAATCGCCTCTTCAACCGCAATATGTACTTCATGATTCTATTTGTCAACCTTTGATGTTTGCTCAAAAGCCCGTAATATTCTTTGAGGTTGACATGTGTCATTGAATGGATGCTGTTAGTGTGTGGTGTACTATTCAGATGATGTATTCTAATGTTCCACATGATTGAGATAATTACAAAAAAAAGGGGGGGGGGGGGAAGCTGAGTTGTAGACTGATTGAGCTGAAGAGAGCAAAATGGAGTAATTATAGAGAAAGATGTTGCCATGCAACATCCATGGCCCACATATTGACAGTGCATGCTACTGTAGCTAATTGTGTTCTTTCGCACACTTAGCACATCTACTGTAGATCATAGTCATGAAGAAAGTTACGGAATGTTGTCTTCAAGTTGCCTGCAGTATAGGCACAGACTAAATACAGTAAATGTTACTTGATTTGCTGTTATTCTCTAAGACAAAGTTTCCACATTACCTCCCTGCAGATTTGTTTTTTTAACCTGTCCTCTGAGGAATTAGTTCTTCCACATTCAAAGCCAAGCTTCCTCCTTCTCCTCCTCAAACAAGATCAATCAGCATAGAAACATCACAGACGCAATAATACAATGTTGTCTAGTAAACTTTATTCGATGTCATTCTCTTAGGCGGTTACAGTATATTTTCTGATCGCTCAATTGTTTTACCAGCTGAGCTACCTTTTTTTTTTTAAGGTTTGTTTACAAACTTCCCACTGAGACTGACTGCATCCTATTAATACAGATATACCAGTTTTCACATCAGAGAGAGGTCTGACGTTCTTCAAATCGGAGTTCCCTTTATTCATTTTCTCATGAGGAATTTCTTTGAATGATCTTTCAAATTATTTTTCATAGATCTGGAGAAGTTTAATTTGGAATAAAGATAACTAACATATAAATATCTACATATATAGATTAACTCAACTCCCTCCCTTTTCTTGCCCACAGGTTTGAACAACCTAAAAGGAGAATGACATCAGAGACAGTCCAACCTGATCTATTCAACAACAGTTCATCTATGAGCAGTTTAGGAGAATCGCTAGGATTGGTGAGTAGCAACTTGATCAATTAGCATTCACTTTTACCTGAATTCTCTTTACAACAACACTTCATCTATGAGCAGTGTAGAAGAATCACTAGGATTGGTGAGGAGCAGCTTGATCAATATAGCATTCACTTTAACCTGAATTCTCTTTTCAACAACAATTCATCTATGAGCAGTTTAGGAGAATCACTAGGATTGGTGAGGAGCAGCTTGGTCAATGTAGCATTCACTTTTACTTGAATTCTCTTTACAACAACAATTCATCTATGAGCAGTGTAGGAGAATCACTAGGATTGGTGAGGAGCAGCTTGGTCAATGTAGCATTCACTTTATCCTGAATTCTCTTTTCAACAACAATTCATCTATGAGCAGTTTAGGAGAATCACTAGGATTGGTGAGGAGCAGCTTGATCAATATAGCATTCACTTTAACCTGAATTCTCTTTTCAACAACAATTCATCTATGAGCAGTGTAGGAGAATCACTAGGATTGGTGAGGAGCAGCTTGATCAATATAGCATTCACTTTAACCTGAATTCTCTTTTCAACAACAATTCATCTATGAGCAGTTTAGGAGAATCACTAGGATTGGTGAGGAGCAACTTGATCAATATAGCATTCACTTTTACTTGAATTCTCTTTACAACAACAATTCATCTATGAGCAGTTTAGGAGAATCACTAGGATTGGTGAGGAGCAGCTTGATCAATATAGCATTCACTTTAACCTGAATTCTCTTTTCAACAACAATTCATCTATGAGCAGTTTAGGAGAATTACTTGAATTGACAAGTATCAGTTACTATCCTGTAAAAAGCACTCTCTCTCTCCTTCAATTTTTTTCACCCCACAGTCTGGTAAATTATGCTGAAATTTTTGCTGGTCCTCAGTTCTTCTTTTATAATGTCCTATAGGTTCTCTGGCTTTAAGAGAGAGTAACTGCAGACATGCATTACTTCTTTCATGTGCAAATTGGAGTTGGTGACTCATGATCCAATCTTTGATATTAATTATATAGATAATGTAGTCAAATTTATTTTGAAAACAGAATAAGACTAATTTAGTATACTGCTTATCCACAATTAAGTGCCGCTGTCAAAAAGTATGCTAAGAAAAGATTGGCATGATGGAGGAAATCTTGAATTGTATTCAGTGCAGATATTCCAAATGAATAATCAACAGTAAGTTTGAAACTTTATTCGAAGATAATTAAAAGTAGAACAGTACTGCAATTCTCATTTTTATCAATTGAAGTTGTGGAATAAAAAGTACCTGTAACACACCTTAGATGTGCCTTTTGCAATAAAAATGTTGAGCACTGCTTAAAAATAAACATTTTCAAACTACCTGTTGATGTAATCAAATTTCATTCTCAGTGTATTTACATAATGCTAGTGAAAAAATCCGAAATTTCATTCAATCTGAGACTACTGTCTCGATGTTTCATGGATGCTACCTATAGTGTACATACCCCATACTTTCTCCCAGCAACTTAAATTTAAGGGCTAGCAAATGTTTGCTTAACCTATTCTGCACATGTTTATTTGTATTTTGCAAGTAAAATTCTGCTCTACATTATATTTCACAATTGAGTCTCTTTAATACCACCTCTATCAAGTTGTTGATTAGTTTACCATTTTGTGTCCGTTAACTAAATTTATATTCCATTCGACATGCGATTTTTGTCTAATTTGTTTGACTGCGGCAGAGTGCAGAGGCAATTTAGAACAAAATGAGTTTTGAAGAAGAAACATCAAAGTACTAACATGTGGTAAAGTTCAATCACAGATCCATAATGATAGTGGTATCCATGAAGGGTTTTTGAGGTGAATCCAAGTAAAAATTTGTCCCTGGAAAATACCTGTCTCTCACGAAAGGTCTTCTTTGCCAAAAAAAAAAGATGACAATAGCCTAATGTTATTTCCAATGTAACAAGAAATTGTCTCTATGTCATGCTATTTTGCATCATTTAGCATCTCAAAATCAAACATTTCGTTCACTTTGCTCAAACCACTGCATCTCCTGGTGATCAGATCTTGGTAAATTTGTGGATTAGTTCTCTAAATAATACATCATGTATATGTATCAAACCATTAAACAAAATGATCACGTCATTAAAAACAGTTACCGGAAATTTAAGTTACATTGACAGTTGATCAGATAATCTTTTAGAAAGATTCTTGTGTAATTATCAGTTGTAAAATGCTGCACCCACTATATGGGATGCTGTGATTTACGTTACGTATTTTGTTTGCTTAATAAAACTCTCTAATCTTAGAGTGAGATGTATATGCATTCACCAAGAGTAGGCCTATCCAGTGGGAGACATTTCCCTGAACTAAAGACCCACCACGTCGCATGTATTAAGTGTTGCCCTCATGCAGCAACATACATATTTTCAAGTTCATAATGAATTTATGGATTTCCCTTCGGAGTACACACACTTCAAGATTGATGATGTGGAATAACGGCTAAGACCGTAGGACGTCGTGCGTGACGGGACGAGCTGGCTGCTGCGTGACGTGTCGCTACAAATGAGTGCATCTGTTGCACGACACAGGTTCTGCTGAACTTGCTGTTCTGTAAAACCCAGACGAGCAAGAGCAACAAAATTTGTTGGAATTAAGACCACAATTTTGACCTGGTTGAGGAATGTCGCAATGATTGACACGATGACAGAGGCCTGGATAACGATGCATACACACGCAATAAACAAGTTTCCTTCTTTTAAACTTACCTTGAGGAATAAAAAAAAACTTAAATGTTTTCAAAAGCAAATCGAAATTTCGAACATGTTGCAAGTTTGGAATCAAATTATGACTAACTGCTTTATCTCCACTTAATATAATGTAAAATATTTGACATACAGTATTTCAGATCGAGCAATGTACAGTATGTAGAGAGTATGATGTAATGAATGAAATTTGAATGAAATTCATGTGCTTCTAAATCTGGTAAAGTAATTCTACGTTGATGTGGTGACAGTGCATGTGGTAAAAACACCTATTAAACAGGCCAGTAGACTGATTAAATTCAAAGGATGTGTCAAAATATAGAAATAAGTAAGGAGGAGGGGCAAATTTGCCCCATGTGACATAATTTTGAAAACATTTTTCACTTAAAAATATTATTTTTCTTTTAATTTTTTTTTATTTCTCTTTTGCTGTTTTTGTGTCTAAGGCTGGCAATACATCGCTTCTTGTAAATCATTGGAAAGATTTTATCTCTCAGGCTATTTAGCTAAAACAAGATTACTTTCCCTCATCCTTAAAAACGTGATCATCAATGCCATTAACATTCAAGGGTATTTGTGTCTGTCACATTATCTTTTATCAGAGGTTTGAACATACAGTAAGGTGAACTACTGGAGTGCTCATTTTGTCCATACATTCCTGTCTTAATTTGCGGGTACAGTATGTAGCACATGTACTGTAGATGTGTTATGGGACACTGAAGTCGACTCTAAATCCAGATGGCATTCTGGAAATTGGCAAACCATGGTGCTGCTGCCCACTTACCAGCTCTTGGTTGTATTAGTAGCAGGTTAATGCACAATTAGCAATGATATAGTTATGGTTGCTACGAATTATCTCACTTTGACTCTTAACGTACAGCCATAAAGTACTATACTTCTGGCTGTACAAAGTAATGATAGGCCTTATATTGCCATCTTTGATATGCCATATGCATGTTCTGCTTCTCATGTTGATTCATAAGCCTCTGCATCTTGGGATTTGCATAATTAGTGTATTTTTGTTTTTAATTTGTGTGTGGATTATTTTTTTTGGTATATGTCGAGTAATCAGACTTCAATCCAAGCATATGCAGTTTGAAGATGGACATTGAATACCAGATTGATGCTCTCAATCCCATGGAAGCTCATTTCGTTCTCCTTTGATGCTCTCTTACGTCACAGCTTGATGGTTTTATTTGTATTTCTAGATTTCTTGTTTCAGTGATAATTAACAAATACAAGCAGTGGTGGAATTATGGTCCTGATAATTAAAGAAGCTGGTTACAAGTCTGATTCAGGTGTTACTCAATAGGAGAAATGCTCTGTATTTTGTCATTATACAGCCATTAAAGCCTGCCATAATCCTACAGTAAATATAATATGGTAGTACTGTACAATGGGCTTAGGGTTTTATGTACAGCATTCATTGAATTTTGTCGTGTTGTAAATTTCCACACAAAGGGACCTAGTGTACTGTACTGTGACTTATTTACAATCACATGAAAACAACATAGCATGATCGGTTCCCAGAGGTTTGAGTTATGCACTCTGAACCATGATTAGGAACTAAAATTGGACAATCTCAAGCTGTAGGTAAACTGTAAATTAATTACAGGATTCATGTAAAAAAATAGGAATAAACATGTTGTAGTGATATATGATATATTAGCCATCATTTATGGTGTAAGGTTTGGATGTCATATGTTCACATAATAATTCACAGGATGCATACGGTATGTAAGTATGTGTCAGATGTTTCTAATGTTGAGCATTCCAAGCATCAACTGTGAATGTTCACATCACTGAAGCAGATGCTGAAGCTAGATTAAATGTGTTCACATGACTAGTAACTCATGAGCAGATAATGTAAAATAGCAACTAATGAAGATGGGTGTCACATATCACATGTTCAACCATAATGTTAATCACATCATTCTTACCTTCCAGACCTAGCTAGCTGTTTGCTCCTGACATCAATGCAAAATGTAAAGTATGCTCATGTGAGAATGTGCCATGCCATGTACTACTGCTGAATACAGTGTCTGACTGTTTAGTCACTTATTGTTCTGTTTTTATGCTTATGTGTAAATTACCATGGCAAAGTCCTTGTTTTCGTGAAGGTTGTTAGATGTGCAACTGAAAAAAGCTTTCTCCATTCAGAAACATGCAGATTGAAACATGAATGAAAATTTGTTGGAATTGTGTTTTGATATCTAGTACCATTTTTGTTTGAGACGTGGCTTTTCAAAGTTTGATAGAAATGCAAATATGATAATGTGGACTGTGTTGGTATTTCTTTTGTTATAGGCCTATATGTTTTGTCTCTTATTTACTAAAATTACTAGGTTTTTCATCTGCATTAGTAATAGCAATATTTTTAAAGGAAGAAAATATGTGCTTCAAAAATAAAACCCTTGGGACAGATAAATTCTCAATTGTCCTTTGAAATAAACGTTCAGTAAACAAAGGTTAAGAAGGTGAGACATATCATAGGAGTTCATTTCTTGATGTCACAAATTTGCATAGTTTTGCCAATTATTCATGATGCAGGTGCATGACCAGAATTTACCCGTAAAATTGTCTATGTTTGATAGATTTTGATGTAATTTGGGGCTATTATTTGGTGATTAGTACAGCCAGTGCTCCACTTTTATGTCCCACCGGCCTTAATGGATGTGTTGAAATGAAACTAGAAATTGAACTTACATGATGATCATGCAGTGCAAAATAGGCAGTAGTACATGATGGGAAGGACAAAAGAAAGGAAAAAGTATGGATATACATTCTGATCAAGGAAAATAGCTATCTGTAAGGTGGTGCTATGTAAGTCATGTTGTAAAGGGATGGTTTGATGGAGGACAATAGCAATCTGTAAGGTGATGCTATGTAAAACAGATTGTAATAGAATGGTCTGATCTAGGACAATCGCAATCTTTAAGTTGATGCTATACACTAGTTACGTTAAAATAGAATGGTTTAATGGAGGACAATACCAATCTGTAAGGTGATGCTACTGTATGCTAGTCACATTACAACAGAATGGTCTCCTAGCTGAGTTTCAAAAAATGTAATTACGGAAGAAACTTTGCAGAAGTTGTCACACAGATTTTAATTGCCTATCACATCAATTCATGTACTTAAACACATACAAGTGAGTAGTTCCACGCTGGTAGCTCGAGGCAAGACACGCTCAACTTTTGCATTAAATTAGATTGTTGCCATATTTTGCTTAGCTATTATCACTGTCATGATGAAAAATGTATTTTAATAATAATAAATGTATGTATAAAAATAGACAGCTTATAATTACAGTTTTAATGAACAGTATCTCAGATATAATTAGTTCACAGCATGTGGCTGTAGTGCTATTAAAAGTTCTTAATACAGTCGCCCATACCAAAGATTGCAGAGATACCTCATATCCTTTGCAAAGATATACAGATTAATTGCCCAATTAATTGGTTCCAAAGTGGGAGTATATAGTACTATATATGTACACTACAGTCAAATTTGTATTCTTTGCTAAATGTGATGGCAAATTTGAGCCCATATATACCTGCAGGTCTAGCAAGACTATGTGAGCCCATATACAGGTCTGGTGTGGCTAGTCCCATATATATGTGAGCCCATACATACGTATGAGGAGGCTAGGGCCATGTACATGTGAGTCCATATGTAGGTTTGGTGAGACTCATGCCACGTCACATGTCACTGATATAGCCAAGTTAAAAATTGTAAATCATCCAAGTTAAGTCATTATAAATTTAAACAATTTTTTCTGATATTTTAATGATAAAACATAACAAAGAATCATCCGTATCTTTTCTAGCACAAATGCTAGCATAGAAACATATCATGAATTATTCATACCTGAAATGAAATATGTTGAAGAAATTGACTGCTTTTAATAGGATGGGTATATTTTGAGTGTATATTTTCAGATAATTCTACTAGTGCTCCTGCTTCCACTGGGATATAAATACAAGGCCTTCACACAAAGATTGTTTTTATCCCATTTGACAAAATTATGCAATTATTTTCACTTGATTTGTGCCATGTCATTTATTCTTTCACAATGGAGTCGATAGGTCGTTTGCATTTACAAGAATCTTTACCATGTGAAAATTACATACAAAACACACATGCCATGTATGCAGTATGTTCCAAGCTAGTGACCTTAATTAAGTTACACTTATTCAGCCACTGAGGAGTTTCGCACTGCAACCTTACCAACCTTCAGAGTTTCAATTCAATGTTTATTTTATGTCCAATAAGTGTTCTGCAGGGTAACAGTGAACTTTATCGGAGCTATTCCTATGATCTGAAATTTGTCCACACCTAACAGTAATAAAATTATTCCATTTCCTTTTTTTTTGCTCACAGCTTTCACAGGCATCTATATCAGCAGCTGTTCCCTTGGAAGAAAACCTAGGCAGGATTAATTTTACCTTGAGGTATCAGTTTACAGAGCAGACCTTGGAAGTCAGGGTTATTAAAGCTCAAGCTTTACCAGCAAAGGATTTCAGGTATGGAATCAAGGAGATCTAAATTCAGACGGTTGTTGAAGGCTAGGGTGGTCAGTAAAAATAATCAATTATCAGTCACTGCTAGAAGTGAATGTACTGTAAGGAATACTCTTTTATGTCCATCTTCCCAACCCAATTGCGAAAGCATGTATATATGTATGGAAAATATTTCAGCTGGACAAAAAAATTATATTGAATTTAGTCTCTTGTGCAAGAGACAGAATCAGATGAATAATAAACATTGTTATTTTAGTGTGATTAAGTTTTTACTAAATTTCATAAAGAAGAGTCTTACTTTTCTTTGCCATATCCGTATTGGTATTAGAAAAATCAATTTATTTAAAAAAAAATGCTCTCTGTTAAAACTTCCCCTAAGAGTGTTGGTATTTGGTCACTTATTTTGCTTGGCGGCCCTTTTGTTAGACTTGTACTTAGCTAATTAGCTCAAGCAAAACCACATCTAATTTACATACAGTATCACAGTCATGCTTTTCAGTCTTCTTATTGCAAATAATGCACTTAAAAGCAGGCTTTCAGTTCATTCTTACAGTATTTAGCTTTTATGACAAAAAAGTTAAATGCAGTGTTATTATCAAAGTGGCAGTGGTGTAATTAAAAAACAGCCAGATGCAAATAACTACTTCATCGGTTAAAATTATGCTTGCAGTGACCTGTAGTCTTTCAAATGTTTACAATTTCATTCCAATTTTATTCAATTCATGTTGAAGAAAACCATAACATGCATGCCCAATCAACTGATTTAAACATAGAGTCTGATCTCTTAAATGCTCAAATGTAACCTCAGAATCCTGTTTTCCGTGTCAGCTATCCCCACCCCTCCCCTAGTAGTCAGCATTTGTTGGCTAGTCAGCTTCTCTTCCCTACTCAGCTACTCTCCTCCCTAGTGGACTACATCTCCCCTATCCAGTCACCCCTCTATTTGTCAGCTACCCTGTCACACAGTCATGTCTTTTAGTACTCCCAGTCAATCATCCCTCCCTAGTCAACCAGCTTTCCCCAGTCAGCCAGCCCTCCCCAGTCAGCTACCCATGCCCTTGTCAGTTATCACCTCTCCAATCATTTCATACCACTGTAAATAAACCTCCCAAAGAGGCCAGTATGATGAGTTACTCTTAAGGAGATCCAATTGTGGATGGGTAAATTTGGAAAGTTTTTTTTTTACGAAAAGTGCTAAGTTCAGGCTAATTTAATGATAAACACATGTTAACAGTTCAAAATGTGTTCTTTACTGGGGCACTCACATTTGCATTTTAGTGGCATTTATCAATTAACCTTGGTTGCAATAGCTTGCATCCCCAGAAAATCATGTCTTGACTCATGATTTGGCATGGGTTCCTCCTGTCCTTTTAATATTTAACAAGAAAAGTTTAACTTAAAAGAATTGCAATTACTTGAACAGAATAACATAAAATCATGCTGTTAAAAATTTTGTATACCATTTCGAAATTTTAAAAGTTCTTTTATTCTTGATATTGTTCCAATGTACTCAAGACAAGTTAGTATGACTCACATACTGTTGTTGCTGTAGACATCTTATTGGTGTAGAATGTTTCAGTTGACTTCATTCAGGTTCATACTCTACTCTAGGTATATGGATCATACCTCACTACTGAAGTATGAGAAGTATTGTTAGATGTTTGAGTTGATGTCCACAATACTGGACCACTTGCGTGCTTGGGTGTAGAATGTTTTGATTGACTTCATTCAGATTCATACTCATACTCTAACTGTATGGATCATGCCTCATTGCTAAAGTATGAAAAGTATTGTTACATGTTTGGGTTGATATGTCAATCAAATTAATGGGCTTGTTTTTTTGTTGGTGATTGACAGGCCAGAACAAGTTGCATGGGATTTTACATTACCAACATCTACTTGATTTAGATATGCAATTTTGTTATTTAAAAGTCTAGAATTCTGCTTGGCCGGGTTACCTTACACAGTGGAGGCATCATATGATCTTGACAAGTTCCAGTAAAGGGTGGGGGAGGGGTGAGGGGGAGGTATCATTACTTGCCCATTGTTGTTTAAACCTGTGTGTGTGTACTGGTTGTATTAATAAATGGGTGTGGGGGTAGAAAACATAATATGCTGATGGTAAAATCAGTTTTAATGACCCTGGGTCAGAAACAATGAAATGATGTTGGTTAGGATCAAACCATCATACTGAACTCATACAAGTAAATTTGGTTTTAAAGTGTGACTGTTAGACGGTAGTGATAATTTTGGCTGGAAACTTTAATGTCACTAAATGCCTTTGAGGATTGTCCCAAGAACCCATGCCCCCATGACATGTTAATTTTCACATCAGATTTCTATAATAAATGCATGTCAATCTTTTCTTTTTTCATTTCAGTGGTACCAGTGACCCATTTGTGAAAATTTTACTTCTACCAGATAAAAAGACGAAGTTAGAGACTCAGGTCAAGAGGAAAAATTTAAATCCTGTCTGGAATGAGACTTTCCTTTTCCAAGGTAAGAGACAATTAAAGAACATTGAGGTAAGATACGATTAAAGAACATTGAGTTAAGATTAAAGACCGTCAATACCATCAAGGTAAGAGACGATTTAAGACCATCAAGGTAAGAGACGATTTAAGACCATCAAGGTAAGAGATGATTTAAAACCATCAAGGTAAGAGATGATTAAAGAACAGCAATGTGATAGACAATTAAAGAACATAAAATAAAAGAGGATTTAACAGAATTTGATACTGTACTTAGCTGCAGTCACACTTTCAGTTTTGCGTTACTTCATGTACCACATTTCACAATCAGGTCTAATTTTTTTGGAAGATGGAGTGTCACGTCAATTTTACATATTTGCCAGGCTTTTCCTAATTGATAGTCTTTTAGCTATGCATAACTTGGCATCTTCGTTCACCAGGTGTATTTCAAATGTATGTTTGTTTGTATGACTTCTTTTACATTTCTGTAAGTTTATTCTAACATTCATATGTTTGAAACCTCCTTGGGACCTTAAAAGTGTATGTACAGTAGCATTTCTTCAGCACCTGTGTTTTTGCTGAGAGGCCTTCCAGCTACAAAGCCAGTCAGAAATCTCTTTTCTCAGATTTGTTTTGTGAATGGCTGTGATATTGTATATCATTTTAATCAATACACAGCATCTATACTTTTGAAATGAATGTGGTGTTATAGTAACAATTAATTAGAATATTAGAGCAGGCATACTGAATTATTGCCATAACTTTGTATGTTCTGTACATAATTCTGCTAATTAAACTGTCTGTGTAGGTGCCTCATTGTAGCAGTTTGTGCTATGCTGTAAACATATATAGCTCTCAAAAAAAAATTGCTGAAACTGTACAATCTAACAGCTTTCACAAGTAGTCTGGTATGTAATGAAAGTGAAAATACATTGATATTTGCAGGAACAATATCCAGTTACTGTTTTATCCATTAAGGAAACCACACTAGGTAAAACATGCTCAGTCATTGATTTCCACTCTAGACTCGATTGAGTCAATTGCCATTTTGAAAGATGTTTAGATTACACTGAGACTTTTCTGATTTGGGAATATTATCAATGAACCAAAGAGGATCAATAACTTGCTAATGACTTTCCCACGGGATCTTTAAACCTACTCGATCATTGCACACTTATATGAAAATGTGCTCTCAGTATTATAAAGTCCTGATTGGAAACAGCTCTCATATCTTAATTGAGAATACTGTCATTGACACTGATGTGCTGTGGTGGCCGGTGGTCAATCTAGCACATCTTAACATGATTAAGTTGGAATTTTGTTTGTTTGTTGGATGTGGTTACAAGAATACCCTTATGTGTTAATAGACCTTGGAGACCTCAAATAAAATGTTACCAGCCCAGCTAATATTCCTTGGGCAATCAAAATGTGAGGTTGAACTTCTAGTGTAAGATCCAGCTTTGACGTGTTGCAGAGGGTATGATCAATCTATGTCACAGTAATGGCTAGTTGATATTTTTACTTACGACATTGTAAACACAGTATATCATAATGCAGATGTTCTTTTGACGTACATCTTTGTATGTACCTGTTTGTTTTGAAAACTTTGTATACACTTGCTTCTGAAGTAATGCCGAGCTGCTTGAATGACATACTAGATCAGGCTTACCTTGGTGCATTGATGGTGAACATAGAGTTTCCAGGGGGTGGGGTGGCTGGGGAGGGTTCTTCATGTTACCTCGCTTTTAAGTGAGTAATCACAAATAAGTATTTTGGGCATCAAATACATTAATTTGTGATATTATGTGGCTCAAACTTGTTCCCTGTGTATGGACAGTAAGGAGCTGTCATATGGTCTGAATCTGGGCCTGTTTTGGTTCCCAATGGTTTGTGAATGGCATAAGAGGACATGAATGTCAGTCCTGTTAAAAGAAGATGTAAGCAAATATGGACTTGTTATGTGTTCATGAAATCTGTAAACCACAGCATTCTGTAACAAGAGACAGTTGAACACTTTCATGGACTAAATGAATTTTTTTCTAAAACTGGCTTATAATTTTGAGACATGACCATATTGACTGAGACAGAAATGGCATGTTATGTCAGTTTTCCATAACTTTCCAGGCTACCATAGTTTAATGTGCTTAGTGACATTGTGAAACACATACATGAAGTGTCCATGAATGCAATATTACAAAATGCAAATTACAGTAGCAACATTATTACAGCCCGTGTTACCTTCAAAAATGCATTTTTGTTGGTTTCTCTGCATTTGTATGTTTCTTCACTGTTTTCTTTTTTCCACTGCTATTGTTTCAATGTTAGTTTTGTATTCATTACTTTAGTTTATCTCTAAGTGGTTTTCCTTTGATTCATTCAACTTTTTGTGTTACCTCAACCTTATTCAGTTTTGTTGGATCTTTACTGCTCAGCATAGTTGTTTTATTTTAAACCAGGATGATCAAAATTACTGTTAGAATGATGACTTCTATAAAAAAAATATTAGATTTAAATTGATTTATTTGATTTAAATCACTGTATTTGATTTAAATCATGATTTACTTACTAAATAAAGAAAAATAAAATCCATGCAGCGCAGTGCATCTTAGGGCATTAACATTTTTTCCTCACTGACCCACTTTCTTGTTTTTGTAGTTTTATTGTTTTAACCAGGTTGCTTTGTTTTAACTTACCGTGACCACATCGTAGCCAGAAAGGAAGAGTTTACAAGTTGCAATTAGCAAACATTACTCGGTCTACAAGTTAATGAAATAACATAATAAAATAACAAAAGAAATAGTGATCTAAGTTTGTGTTACAGTAATAGCTTCTCTTGTCATGCAGCTTTTTAACATATCATCATGGTGTTTTTTAGGTTATTCTTTTCTATACAGCATATATCCCTTCTCCCATTCTTCTCAAAGTTCATCATAGCATTAAAAATTCATAGTTCACTTAGATTTACTGCTAAGTGATATGTAAATACTTCAAAAAAGAGCAAGACGTAAAAATGAAGTCATTGATCATTAAAGCTGAGTCCCTCAATGTATATATACCTTGATATCTATGCAAATAAATTTTAAATCTCATCAATTTACTTCCAATAAGGCAGATGTTTTTTATTACTTTGTAGTTGTTGCTTTCCTTAAAGCAATTTACCTTAAGAAAAAAACTTTAACATATAAAGTCATCAATATGTTTCCATGGTTGAAGAAAAAAAAATCAATAACGAACTTGAATCGCCCACTGATTCAGCGTCATATCACAATTGGCTTTGCGATTAGACGTAAGAGGTGACCGAAGGTATAGTTAAAGATCAAACTTTGATTTAGTAGTGGTAGATCTTGAGCAGTATTGAACGATCAATCTTGTTTGTAATATTGCCAGTCCCTAGTACAAACAACCTAAACGTGCGTGCCTGTTTTGTCTAAGATTTATTGCTCTGTAATTTTGCTCTTTGCAAGGATATGACTAGTAATCAAGCTGGTGCTGGGATAATTTTTTGATACCATTAAAAGGTTTAAAGGTTTCATCATTATTTGAAGGCTTGCAGGGTGAAGGTTTGGCAAAGTGCATCACATGGTTGTGAATGACTGCAATGTTAATTTCTACAAATGTGGCAAATTCAGTGGTAATTTTTGAATAGTATAATGCATAATTTATAATTATGTGTTTGAACTTTAAGATATAGTTTTATGATAATGTTACATAATGTATTTGCACTTTAAGATCAGTTTTATGATATTCATTATGTACACACTGAATTGTAAAGTATAGCTTTGTAACAACATTGTGCAAGATTTCCACTTTAAAATTACAGTATGTGTCTGAATTACAAGATATACACTTTTATAATTACTGTATATGATGTGTTTGAACCACAAGATCTACATTACATTTTTTTATTTTGGTATTGATTACATTATTTGATTTGATGACATTATTAGATTACAATATTTCACTACATGTTTGATATTGATTACACTACATATTCGAGTTTCAAGATATACAGTTTCATAATACATTGTATGTGATTGCGTGGAGAAAGAAATTACATGGTAGGGGACGAAATTAGGATAACATCAGTTTAGGTATTTACAACAATATTAAAATGCCATTAATCTTGGCAAGTTAATATGTACATTGCAAAGTTGCTGCACAATCATACAAACCACTGGAAATAGGGAAATCACAAGAAGTATGTACTACAGAATATTGCATGCCAACAATTTTTTCTTGAACAATCAAGTTAAGCCAGTTTTAGTGTTTGGGAGACACGACACTTAATGTTAGCCTCATTAGTGACCCACACAATGTGTAATCGATAGCACTAAAAGTGCATGGAACTACATTTAATCTGGTGAGTAAATTCAATTGAATCCTTACTGTTAAAAAACCAAAATCAGCAACTAAATGCATGCCTGTAGCATTTATATGCACTGACTAGTGCAAAAGAGAAATATTGATGTATTTATTACAATGTAACGCATATAATAATAATATATAACATTTATGTATGTATTAATGTATACATTACATTAATTGTCTGTATTCACTGCAAGGGTGTGGCATACATTTTAATGGCATGTAACCATATACCGACAGTGAAAGCTCTCGTGCAAACAAGCATATATTTCAAGTGAACTAAAGTAATTGCATTTGTATTTGTTGACAGGGAATGTACATTTTATTTTGAACTCATTAGCAGAACCCCACACAACGGTTCTTTCTATAACGTCATCATCACATTTGGATGTGCAACATATCTCTCTACATTTATTGTCTGAGGGAAAGTTCTCTTGTACAGTAATGTGAAATACATCTTGTTGTCAATCTCATTGAATCTGGATTGTGAATGCAGAGTTAAAGCTACTGAGTCTCTTCAAAGATTCTTTTACCCTGAAGATAAACCAGTCTTGAAGTGACATAGCTGAGTAAACATCTCGTCCTAGATAGGAGTCGAGTGGTTTGTACTTTTATGGAATCACTTGAATTATTCGGCTTCTGGATAGCTTGTTTGGGTGATGGCCGCAACAGATTTATTGAATTTAACACTGAGTCTTCCCATCAATTGCTTCCTTTGCTGTGGCATCATATTGTGGCTCAGCAGAGAAAAAGCACACTTTTACAGTGAAGTTGGATGAAGTTGAAGGAATTCTAGCCCCAAGCCATCTTGAGTTCCTTCTTGTTTCCCTTTAATGTTATTAACATTAATTATCATACCTTAAGAGAATACTGTAGATGTGAGTGTTTCTCCCCGTAGGAGAAACATGATTCAGTAAAAATAGTGAATTAATGTTCATCATTTCATGTGATTTATTTCCCAAGATATGAAATACAGGCATGTTCTCCTGGTGTATGCCATTAAACAGCTGGAACTAACTCTGAATATAAATAGTGATCAATCTCCTTTGTATTATTTCTCCTCAATATATGCAGTGTTTTTTTTTTTTTTTTTCAGTTTTTTTTGTCTTGTGTACTTCTTTTTTATATTTTAGACAGGTTTCCGATATGTATTTGACAAGTCCCTGTTATATTTTACCACCTCCCAACATACTACAGTATACAGTAGGCTTACTTGGTCCTAAAATTTGAAATAGTTTTTTATCGGGCCATGAGTCTTCGAAATCTACCATGATCAATAGTTGGATGTCCATAATTAGAGATCATTACTTGAATTGCTGATTCTTTTTCTAAAGGTTTATTCACAATGATGCCTTTATGTTTTTGTTGCCAAGTTGCGTTGAGGTGCAGATATGTGATTACATTTTCACACCATCAAGAGTGCAAACTAGGAATCTGAAAGCCTTAAATTTACCGTAAACATCATACAAATTCATACATATGATTGTATTGTGGAGTTTCACATCAGTTAACTGGATAATAGGAAACCTTCAAGAATATCTAACAGTTAAACTCAGCACAGGCAGTTTCTGTTTTAGCATTTGCATACAATACATTAGCAAAAGCACTTGTACACTGTATTTACTCTACAGTACTTGACTCCCCATAGGCATTAAATGTTTGTTAAGATTGGTGACAAATTTACCAATTTATCAACATCAATTAATGAATTTTACTGTACCTTGATATCATCAATACTAAAATTTACCCTGATGGTGTATCATTACCATTGTATATGGATGGGCTGTATAAATTTGATAAGTTTAGCAACAGTATGGTGTTCTACTTTGCCCACACCATGCGCATATTAAAGCAGTGCGTGAAGTATATGAAGGCCCATGTGTGTTGCAAGGTTACCTGTGTCAATATGATTTTAGTGCTTTGCAGGAATAGACAAGGTGACAGACTTGAAGTAAATGTTGTGTTTTAATTACCTGCAGTTCCTGCTACACACTATTACATTGTCTATTACTATTACATGTCACTGTGCACACATTATTACTAGGCATTGTGGGCTTTTATAGACAGTGAGTGTTTATTAGAGTTAATACGGTAATTACGAATAATCATAGCAACTCCTTACAACTAGCTCATGTAACATTCTTCAGATTTTCTTTGTACAGTTGGGCAGTTGTTCTTGAAAGTTGAATAAACTTACTTTAAAGTTTCCATTGGCTGGAGAAATCCTTGATTAATGACGTAGGTCATTGTTACAAAGGTTATATATTTCTTACATAATTTTAATGTACTGTATATGGTAATACAGTCCTTTGATATGATTTGTTTAAAGCGTGAAGTAGCACAACAACTTGATTCCAACGTGTAATGAAATCAAGTGATTCAGTGTGTGAATACACATTTGTACGTCTTTTCTCATCATTATTAATTTTTTTTAACAATACTCCTGTTGTTTATTTTATTAATTTTGTCACAGAGTTGTTTTTCATCATTCATAAATGAGGTAAAGCTCATTGTTATAGATTTATTGATATTGAACAGTCTGTGTATGTTACTATAGCTAGCATATCCTGTGCCACTTTTGAGTAAACATATTTTAATGGTGGCCTTGAGGGGTTTTTTTCAGTCAGAGACAGCTGATGATATACATGCATCTTTTCATGCTTTTTGTGTGGTTGACAGGATGATTGAGTAACTGGTTCATTGTAATGCAGGTGTAAAATAATTGCATTGGATGTGACTAAGGTTTGAATTCCATTGGGCACTTCCTGAAAGCAACAGATGAAATATTATTGACTGGTTCTTAACTGCAATGGTTAAAATGAAAGAAAAATATTGTATACAGGCATATATTAATTGACAAAAATAGACAGGGTCAATATCTGTTGCGTTGTATTGTATTCTAATTGTTTCTGCATTAGAAATGTCTGCAGTTTGTATTTTGACCACAGGAAATTTAAACACTTTCACATTAAGTTTAATTTTGCTTTTATTGAGCAGATTGACTTTTTCAATATTCAAAACTATTGAGGATGTCAAATAGATCTAGAAGGTAAACTGGAGGAAAGTTATAAAAGTGACTAAGCCAGTGTATAGTGTTTGAAGGGAAACTTTCGAACACAAGTTTGTTCAGAACTTTGTAAGTTTAGTGTAGATGGATTTCTCCTTTGAATAAGTAAGCCTATAGTAATTAGTATTAGCAATATTGTTGGTATAGCCTAACACTAGTTGTCTCGATCCACAATCTTGGTAATATGCTCATCTTGTTTGCAAGTAATTTCTAGGTCTATCCATGTAACAATCACTTGCTAACTACCAACTTGCAACTGAAACCAAATTAAATGCAGCACCTCTGTTGATCAGTACAGTCATATTTGTAGCATTTATTTTAAAGACAAAACTCATCACCCCAGACAGTTTCAGTTCTCCCAACCACCTACCTTTAGTCCCTCCCTCAGCCCGTCTTAAATTCCTCCACATGTGTAATCAAAACAATGGATCCCTGTGTACGCTGTGTAATACGAGCTGCTCTGCATCTTTCGAATTTGCTGTCAATCTAAGAGTACTGTAACTTCGAACCACTAGAGAATTTTGCTTTCCGGGAGGTAAAAATATAGCTTAGGGTGATGCAATACAGCCTTTAAAATCATCGTTTGTATTATCATTTCTGTTATGACCGTATATTCTGTCAGCGTTTGATAACGTCTTGAATTTTTTTCATTGCATTAAAACTGGAAAATGGGTTGTAAATTTGTCAGTGAAAAAAAAATCTACTGAATGGAACATGTCATAGACACTAAAAACAGGGATTAACCCCCATGTTTGCCTACAAGAATATTCATATCCATTCTCATTGGTCTGTTTGATTTCAAGTATTATGAACAGTGATTGAGTATTTAGTAACAAGTAACTAGATCTTTTTCAGCTTTTGTAACTGGTGATCATTTCCCCTACTTTCTCTTCCCTAAAACACTGATGAAGAACAGAGGTAGATGACAAGGCAGTTGGCGATACAACTCATATTCCAGCATTGAGAGAAAAGTAAAATGAGACACACCTTATCACAACAAGTGGTTAAATTTGATCCATCAGGGAGCTGTTACCATTGCAAGGTATCTCCCTAGATCTATTGTTTCATGTTGACTTTAAATGAGATCTTTTCACTCATCCAGGAAATATCTTGGGGACAAATTCTATCAAAATACTTTAGTTGTAATGTCAACTTTGTCAATTGTGATTAAAATGGTCTGATCTTAATTATAGCAATTACCTTGCATGTAAAAACTCGGTTTACTCAGCATACAACGTTAACCAATTGATGTAGAAATCCCACCCACCTATAACATGCCACACTCATTCATGCCAGTCCAACACATCTTTGAAGTCAAACTTCTCCTGAACATTCATACTAATATGCTCTCCCTTGTTTAAATTGTTTCCACTTGGTATAGTTACTAAACTTTAAATTCAGATGTTGATCTCTGAAAGCGAAAACATCTACTATTGCAATTAACATTCATGAAACTATTTTGGATAATTTGACATGTACAGCTAACTGAGGACATTACTGGTGTTATACAAATTAAGTCAAGCATTCCCAAAGGAACTATGTCACAGCTACACCACCCTCCCTGAGGAAGCTAAGTGGCTGCAACACTAATACCACCATCATCTCTCTTGATCAAGGTTTGATTTATCATGTAAAGAGATGTCACATGACCATCTGATGGAGTGATTTAATGAAATTTGGCAAACGGACAGCTGGTGAAGGAATTCACATAAAAGGTGTCTGTTGAGGCAATGGTGGAAGTTGCGGTCTGATATGTTGATACGTTTAACATTTCATTCACGGGAAAAAATCATTATTTAATATTTGCCTGGCAAAGCATTTTAAGTTTGAGTGACTGATGTTGATACATTGACCATGTGAGCTATATGGTAGTTTGTTCTGTAGCTCCATTAATAGTGATAAAGTAATTTACCAGCATAAAGAATAAGGGTCCTGAGTGTGGATCTCTATCATGTTCAACATTTGTGGTTTATTATAAGTACATATCAGATGAGAAGAAGTTGAATTTACATGTAGGTACTTCCACTACAAATAACAATACTGTAATAGTAGTAATACTGTATGTAGTTACACTATATATCCTGTGATACATATATACTGTATATAGTGCCAGCTAGGTGATGCACTGTATCTGCATTAATTTTGTATTCTAACTGAAAGGCACAATTTATTGAGACATGCTGCAATGTTTGTCCATCTGAATGGGTGTAACAGTTAGATAACAGACTATTGAAGTTTCTTGTATGCTTTGAGTTTTTGTACTTTTGCTGTATTGTCTCACAGTTTGTTTCCATAGCAACCTTTGTCTACATGTGTATCTTATTTATGTCATACACCGTCGTATATATTTTTGTTTTTAATAATTTGCAGCCACACTTAATTTTGGATACAGTTTTTGTACATGCAGTTGCTGGGTAATGAAGGGCAAAGAGATTTCCCAATTAAGTGGAATTACTCAACATACCTACAAATAAATAGTGTACATTACAGTGCTGGAGAACCCAAGAGTGCTTAATGTGAAGGAGCTGTAAGCAATTATATTGCCTGATATAGCCTAGCCTATTAGAAGTCACATGGATGGACTGTTTTGCCTAAAGGTCCATTAGCGACTAACCGTTATTTTACAAAATGGTACAAAGGGTAAAAACATTCCCCGCCAGGTGTGTGGAAATAGAGCAGAGCCAGTTGAATGCTACTGCACTTTGTATTAAGACACATGGTCAGTCGCTGATGAACCTTTCAGGCAAAACAGTCTGTAATTGTAAGCCTTGAATTGTAAACTAAGCTATATTTCAACCGATACAATTGTACTCACAAATAATATGCAATGCTATTAAAGACACTTGAAAGACTCCAATATTGCCTATGCGAGCTCCCCTAACAAAAGACAACCTTAAAAAGATTGTGGTGAAATTTTAATCATGTGTAGCAAAATTAACAAATGTATTCATGATCTTTAAATTTTGGGAATGAAAAAGTACTTCAGAGACATATGCTTTCAGTTCTATTTTTCTACAGTGTCATATATTGCTGTTTTTTCTTCTTTGCCACCAGACTATCCTTATGCCAAAGTCCAAGAGAGGATACTCCACTTGCAAGTTCTAGATTATGACCGTTTCAGCCGAAATGATCCCATCGGGGAGGTAAATCAGCCGCTCTCTGAGGTCGACCTCACGCAAGAGACCGTCTTGTGGAAGTCACTGGTACCAAGCAAAAAGTCTTCGGTAAGATCATAGTTCACACACTTGTGAACAGAAAACTTATTTGACAGAGCTTTGGAAGATAGAATTGTGTTCACAGGTGCTTTCTTTGTTGCCATGGAGACTACAGTATGTCATCAAGTAATTATTGCATTAATGTAATAATTATTACATCACAGTAATCTCATTGAGGTTGATGAGGTATGTGTCTTAATTCTGTAGCATCTTATTTGGTCATGTCCCACATGAACTTTCATGAAGAAGTACATACACATCTACTTATGAAGACGGTGGTGTAATGGTGTGTCTGTACTTTCTTTGTTGCAATGGAGATAATAGTATACCCTCAACGTTCTTCTGAGGTTCTTTAAGTGATGATTACATTAACAGGTCCCTATGTGATTGGTTAGATTCATATCTTATGTAGCGTTTAAATTGGTCATGTCCAACATCAGATTTTCTCCCAATTGAGTGTTAGGTTCATAGTCTTGTATATATACCTCATATGGACTAATGTAAAGAGCTGTGTATGTAAAGATAAGAGTGGATTGTTGCACAAAACATTTCCAAAGGTCAAATCAAAACACCATCAAGCATCACAAGCTTTCTTATAAATTTTGTTTTCTTTTTTGTAACTGATAACTCATGCTTCTAGGTGATAACACTGATTTTAATGTGATTTCTAATGCTTCTAGGTGATAGCGGATTTGAAATTGATCTCTAATGCTTCTAGGTGATAACACAGATTTTTACTGGATTTCTTATGCTTCTTGGTGATAACACAGATTTTGACTGGATTTTTAATGCTTCTTGGTGATATCACAGATTTTAACTGGATTTCTAAAATGTATGCAATTACTCCTCTTTGAGGTATGCAAAATTCATCTAAGTGGTTCTAAACAATTGTGTAACTAAACAGTCAAACTTGTCAGTATTACTCAGGCCAAGAGCTTTGAGAAACAAAATGTAAAATACCTTTGCTAGATTTTCAGTCATGTTGAAGTTTTTCAAGAAGGGGTGAAGAAATTGTAATTAGAGCTGCACAAATATAGTATGCCTTCTCATGCTTTTCAGAGTTAAAAACAGACTGACATATTTGATTTTCAGGGAAGTAAAGGTTTAGAGGCCATAAAAAGTTAGTATATCCTAATATGAATGCTGCGTGCCCCCATAAGTCATAATATTACTGTTGCCACAAGTTTAAAGAGGCTAAATTGTATATTTGGCCATATTTTACAGAGTCTTCCATCCATGCACTCAGAGACACAGATATACTGTTAATACCTTTAAGTCTTTCCTCTTATAATTTTGGAGGAACTGTGATCAGGCATATGTTTGTGCTAGATCCACTTCATTTCATATTTCCATAAACCTCTGATAAATATGCGCTCCTGATAAACTGAAGGCTCCCTCGTTGCTTTCGGCGTGATATATATATGTTAAAGTGACAATACACAATTCATTTGTCAATTTTCCTCCCTTTGTGCAGTGAGGCCTACGTTGAAATTCTTTCTTTTTTTGCAGAACTGTAGAAGAAGAAGGAAAAAAAAATTGATGAATGTTAATACAAACATTGTATAAAGCTATGAGTAAAGAGTGTTCCTACATACATTTTTCCTTAGTGTCTCTTTGTGAGACAAATGAGACACTATGTGTTCTGATCACTTTGTGAGTTACAATAAGAGAGACGTCATGAAAAGTCAGCTTCTGTATCTTGAGAAAAGTATGCACGTTAAATACACAAGTGGTGTAGTGAGTGTAGCCTTCTTGACTATATAGCCATGAGGGCATGTGTGTGTTAGTGCTGTGTGCAGTAAGTGTAGCCATGATGTAGATATATGGTGGTGTGAAAGCTGCGTAGTTAGTGTGCTATGCCCCTGCAGTCACGGGTAGTGTACATAAACAGGTGTATGTAGGCTATAGCCTTGCGTGTAGCCAATTAATAGAGATTTAAGTGGCATGTAGCAATAATAAGTGGCATGTGAAAGACAGCCATGGGTGGTGTATAAATGGGGCATGTAAGAAGTATAGCTATAGGCCTAAGTGGTGTCCAAGCATATGTGCTCTCTGTGAGGTGTATCAGTGTAGTCTGTGGGACCTGGTAGCCATTAGTGATGTGTGGTAAGTGCAGCCCAGTAGGATGAAGTCCTATATCATCACTGAAAAATGTTTTTGGATAGAACACAGTATGAGTTAAAGTTCCATATAACTTGTGATTTCTAACCTCAAGAAGTTATAATTATAGTAGTGAAATAATTACACAAATACACAGTGTGAAATCATCCATAATTTGAAACAATGTTCACATTACTCATTCTCAAAAAGAAATTTTGTCTTAACTCTGTGACAAGTAGAGAGCTAGGAAATTAGTTTTAAATTTTTTGCTACCTTGTCATCACATTCACACTCTGGACAACAAATGTTGCATGCTGTACAGTCAAAATTTACTGACACTGAAAAAAGAACAGAAAAAAAAGAAAGGGAATTTAGAAGTGTGCATTTCTGTAAGGGGCCCTTTCATAGCATGTGTTTGTTGGAATGGTATTCAGTAATTCAATTTACTATCCATTTGAAGTTTGGAATTTTTTTCAATTGTTTCTTTACATACAATACCTTCAGCTACATAAATTGTGACATTGCATGCTGATTATATGCATTTTTTTTTCTAGCTTTGTTGAATTATTTACTCACTTCAGTCACAGGCCACTTATTTTCTGTACCCTAAAAGCTCATATTACAACCCTCAATTGTTTTGTGGATTGATCAGTCCTGCCACTAGTTATTAACCCCAGGGAATTGGACATTTAAGGGAAAAGTTGCAACTTGAGAGCCTGTTTGGAGTCATATCAAGTATTCCAGAAACGCTTTTTGGCATTTGTAATTAATGCAAAGACCAATCAAGTATTATTCCCAAGATAAAAACCTTAGACCTTGATGTAGCAACAGATTTCTTAGTTGGCAATAATTGCGGAGTGCTTCCTTCACCACTTTCACCACTTTACTGAATGAAATTTGGGTAATTCTCTTTCATGAAATATTGCACAAAATGATGCAGCGTGAGCAATGTAAAGCATCTTTAGATGCATCACAATTAACATTTTCTATTACAGTAATGAACATACAAATAGTGCAACAACTGCTGTTGAGCAGTTGAGGACATCTCATGATAAATAAGCTTACAGTAACTGTGGTATTTTTCAATTATTTGGACTCTTGTATAGAGGCTGTTCATTTTATTTTATTCCACCAGTTATGATGAAATTTTGATGTCTTAAATGATTCTGTGCATGTCCATATAAATTTGTCAATTTGAGGTACAAATATGGAGTTGTTATTTTTCTCAGAATGTACACTGGAGTATTAGCAAAATGGTGTTCCCAGAATGTTCGTGTGACATAAATACGGTATCACTGCAGAAAGTTGGGTAACTTAAAAATTGAAATCACATTGTGGCAACACCTGATTTTGAAATTTGCCAATTAGAGCCCACAATTTTCTTTCAAAAATTAATCTACATACTTAGAGATTACTGGTGGCAATGATTTGACTGACAGGTGATATATGAACCATAATGTCAGTTAATGCTGCTAATGTTTAGGTTTCATACTCATAGTACAGCACGCACACTGAAGAAAGTGCCTGATGTTGCATGCATGCACACTGATAAGTTCCAAATGTTTCACTGTACAATAGCATCAGTTGAAATCAAACAAGGTCACAAATCTTCAGTTAATCTTATGTAGAATGACAGGCCAGCTGTCAAGCATACAATGTCATCACATGCTTAATAATGCAATACTCAAATTTTAACATGTTAATATTTATTTTCAACATAGTATTTTATGGTCTAAGACTTTCATGAAAACAATCACTATATTGCCAAATGGAGAAACGTTAAACATGTTTACTCAACCTTTAAAAGAATTGTTGTTTTACAAATGTATTCAGCTTCATCTTGATTGGTTGTTTTTCAGAATATACATTTGAAAGACAGCTCACTGGAGTTTAAAGTAATCAATGTCCCAGTAAAGTTATAGTGGAAAAAAATATATCTTCTTGATCATCCAATAGTCAGTTACAATACATGGAAAATTCCACTTTCCAAACTGTGGAATCTATCATGAATGATTTTTAAAGACAAGGTTGGAAGCTGTTTTGAGGGAGATTAACAAATATGCATTTATTGACATGGTAGCAATTGTATAATTGTACTTCCAAATGTGTTCGATTGGGTAGTATACCTCCCACTACAAATTTCACTTTTCTGTTGCAAACCTTAACCCTGAATATACTTTTAAAGTTTAATTTGGTAAAATACTTGAACTGAAAATTGCCATGCATGCACACAATATAACAGTCAACTCAATTGCCCTCTACTTATTTAAACATTGTGACAAAGATGTCACTGTAACAGGATTATTAACTGCTGGTTTTTGAATGTTGTTTGAGGTATAAGACTGGGAGGAATAGATGAAGACTGCCGTTATTGGTATTGCTACAAGTACCGCTGTCAATGAAAGTCATTAATGAGCAGTATCTAGACAAAATAGGAAAATTTGTCTTCAATATCCACGGTTTTTATTGGTAGGTATATAGAAACTGTAAACGAAAGGCAGACAATCTGAAGCATAGCATCACCAAACACTGCCTGTTATGTAGCTACAGAACAGTATTGAGTTAATGCAATAATCTCTTCTATTTAAAGTCTCAATTATTTGTATTTTATAGACCACCAAGGATGGCAAATTAAAGGAGTTGCAATCACATTAGTTGAAGGTTAAATAATCACATCTGCTCAAAGCTACATTATGTCTTTGATGGTTGCGATAATATATTGCTTCACATCCTATGAGTTTGTCAGTATAGTTTCATCATAAAAGTATTTTATTATCACTTATGACACTAATTCCTGTAGTAAATCTTTTGGTGGCTATATATCTTTGTAGGTCCTGAGGATGATTTGACCCTTCTTGGGAAGTATATATTATAAACAACACAAATATGTTGCTGCCTATAGTAGATGTGTTGAAGTATTGAACAAGTACATATGTTCACTCCTAAAGTGATTGCGTGCATAGCCAAAAAGTAAAAATATTGAAATTTCATCTCCAAAAGTTTGGTAAGTCTTTTTATTACACCAGTCAGACAATCTGGGAAAATAAATGGGTTTCAGTTGATTAATTTTGACATATGATTTGGAATTCTTCTAACATAGCAACAAAAAGTGTAGAATACGATAGCATAGTGGTTGACAGTTTTCATTCAAGTCAACGGTTTGCTTCTTTGAGCAAGTCAATGGGAAGTATACTAGTATTGAATATTCAGTTAACAACTCAGGATCACTGACGCTTCGGGTAAGGTTGTGTTCAGTTTGTAGGTTATTTGTGTTTCCTTTCACTAAATACTACAATTCGCGGTACCTACCAAGGAGTGATGACTTGAGTAGTATGTTTTTGATACACCAGTGAGACCTTTACTGTTGCATATTCATTATGTAGGCGGTTATAGTAATAACCGATAATTTTCAAATATGATTTCTGTTTTTTTTTTATTTTCCTTCATTGAAAGACATACCCTGTTCATGTACAACCTCGCACATGTACATTTAAAAATAAAGAAAAAGTTAAGATCAAACATAATTTTATTTTTTTGGTTTTTCAGTACACAAACAATCACTTTAATTACAGTTAATATTGTTCTATGTATAATGAGTATGCACTAGTCAATCAGTCATAATTACATGCTAATTAACTTTTTTGACAAATTACGAAATACACTCACTGTGTAATGCAGTTGTTAACCAGTAGTTCCATTTTTAATATTAAAGAACTGATATAGAAACACACATGCACAAGAAATCTTTTCTGACTTTAAATTTGCCAAACAAGCAAAACTGTCATGCTTTATCCTTCTTATAGAGCAATTCACTAATTGAGAATGAAAAAGCAATACAGAAAGCCAATGTTTTTATTTTTTTTTGTTGACACTGCAAGCACATACAGTATTTTACTCACTGATACCATTCTAGTTCTAGTTGTGATGGAGTATAACTCTCACATGTGTGAATGATTTTGCTGGCGTGACTGGACAAGTTGTATGCATCAGTAGCAAAGATAATCAATCATTCTCTTATGACCAAAGGATGAGGCATATACTTCTTATATCCTTATCTTCATGCATGGTTGACATGCAGTAGTCAGAGATGCACACTTTATTGGTTTCCAACTGTAGCTGGTCCTTTACTTACATACTGTATAATTGAATTGTGATAGTATGTCATGTTGCTGTTTACAATCAAAGATTAAATGACCATCACATATCCATAAAATGAAGATGAATGAAGATATTAGTTTTGGGAAACTTAAAATAACTTTGAAAGATTTGACGGTCCTCACAAACATGTTTGTGATGTTGCTACCACCAGGTTTATCCTTTGCACTTCATCACTGCAATCACTACACATTTAGTCGACAGGGTTGAACATGGATTTATTCCAGATTTTATTTGTACCCAACTTTTTCAAACAATACATTACATGACAATTTAACAAGATTCTATATGACAGTTCATCACACTCTTTCCTTACTGTGTTCCCTATTAGTTAAAAGTTCTTAGAGTAGAACAGTCACTAATTTTACACAGAGATTCAGAACCCATTTTCTGAGATATTAACTGTTATACTTAAAAGGATGTGTTGGAATTGCATGAATCCCTTGTCTTCATTTGTCTCCTGAAACCTCCACAAAGATAAATCTTATGCGGGAAACTCCTGCACACTTTTCCACTGCTGAAGTTGTAGCTCTAAACTGCAATCTTTACCAAGTGACGACTCCCTCCTTGATTTTTAAACTTAAATACCTCCCAAAAATTTTTTAGAGAGGGATTCTTCCCCTCCCCCCCACCCCAGTTTCGATTACTGAGCTCGACCTGTTGTGAGGTTGTAACAGAATGTATTTTGTTAAATCCTAAATCAAAATGATCTTCTGATCAGCATTTGCATGCATACATAAACAATGCTCTGAACTGTTCCTGCACTTGTACTTGATTCTTCTAGCCCTGCAGTACATTTGTGGTCTGGGAAACTGCTAATTTGATAAAAAAGAAGAAGATATTTTTGCAAAAATTCAAGAGATAAAATGGCCTATAGCCAACAGGGGACTTTATCAATTGACAGTGTTTGTGTACAATATGCATGGTTCCCATATCTCTTCTTAGACATTCTTCATTTCCTTTAAGTGAAAGTTTTACTTCAACACCAAATATCTTATGTACAGTTTGTAAAGTTTGACGGAGTCTTCATACCAGTTTATGAGAAATGATTATGTGATTACCAAAGGGAAATAAAGAGATAAATAAACAATAAGTTACAACTAATTGCCGATGGTGATAATTTCCTATATAATGCTGCTATGACTATTGATTTCTTGTTCTTTTTGTTAATTCATCTAATCCAGATGTATGATAAATGTGGGTAAACTGACATACAAAAGGGAAGATCCACAGGTGATCATTATATTGAAATTTGAAGGGGTGAACCAGCTAAAAAAAAAATTACATGGACCTCATTAAAGCAATAAAACACTTAATCATTATGCAGTAGTGTTTGCTGCAGTAATTGGAAGGAAATTGGGTCCCTTCATCAGGATCAAATGTCTCATAAGAGTGGATAAATGGTAAAGATTATAGTTTAGACAATATTGTTTGCACAAAGTTTCTCAGGATAGCCAGAAATACAAAAATGCATTCTTCTTGGAATCTGGTGATATGCATGCAGGATAAAGTTTTTGTTTTTCTTACTTTTTTGTACATGTATGAATCCTCAAGTTACACATCTTGTGTGGAAGACCAACTTACATTACTCCATTGATAAAGCTTAGAAAGTATGCAAAAGTTTAATAGTACAATGACAACAAATTCTGCAATGGGATGGTACTCCTGCCATGAACTTGATGACATAGGTGACAGATCTAAAGCAAATTAAAAGAGCAAAGTAATTCTCCAGTTTTTCATATTTCTATCACATGAATGTCAATTGTTGGCAAGTGAGCCCACAACAAGCTTAGATTTATATAAGGGAAGATTTCCCTTTTCAAGTTAAAGTAACAGCTTTGCCAATTGCAGTCATGTTGACATCACCCGACAGCAGTTGTAAAATATTAACCAGTTGAACTTCGTTATCTTTATAACCCAGTGGATCCAGTGTCATTTCACTATTTTTGTATGGTTTAGATCATATATGTATTCACTTCACATAAATGGGTCCAAACCTTACAGAAATGACACTATTACATTATTATTATTATAGTTAAGAATATAACATATCAGCAATAATGATTTTGATACACATTCAACAAATCTTTTGAGTTTAAATAACAGTAGAATCGGTAGATGTCAGCATCTTTAACATTTCAGGTTGTTTCTTGAGAACTTACTAGTTATGGTTAAGGAAACAATTACATGAACTATTTCACATGACTTCATTTTTTTGTCTTCTGCATGAGTCATTGAATCATGCTAGCTATGACTGAACAGCCTTACATTCTACCTATTTAATTGTGACTGTTTTTTTTTCTTATGTTACTTTTTGTAATTGTAGGGCAAACTTGGAAGTATCCTGCTCTCTCTTTGTTGTTCTCCTGCCTCTAATCGAGTTACGATCATTATCATCAAATGTCAGAACCTGATGGCCAAAGATATATCTGGGAAATCAGGTAAAGTCCATCACTCACAAGCTGTGAGTCATGAAAATAATGGCACAAAACATGTTATTTTCAGTTTTTCAAGTATCATAATAGTAGCACAAGAAAATGTTTCCTTCTGTGTTGTAGTATCATGTTTGAGTTGATATCTCTGAAAAAGAATATGTGATTAATAAATTAATCAAAAACGTGAAGTTTCATTGGATGAAATAAAGCAGAAATGTACATTATTGACATGATGCAATAATTCTTTTGCACATAGAGATTTCGTGCAACTTATTTCTAGCTTCCACTCTTACTGCAACAATTAATGAACCATATCTGTAATTATTGAATAGTGGTTGTTTTGGACAAGTTGCAAAGTGAAAGAATGGTAGCAAAGTGTTGTACTCTCTTTGTACAAGCATAATACAGTGACACTTATGATAAAGGTATGAGTGTAGCAAACTAATTTAGCGTATACTAGTTATAAACATGAACTATTTGTTATATTCCACATGTTTCACTGAATCATTGAGTTGATCAAACTTTTTTATAAAGTTTTGATTTGCAGGGGAGGTGAATATTTTTTTAATGTTTGTTTTCCTTTGTTATTGCCTATTATGTTTTGCATTAGGCCTATGTAGACAAGAAAAAAAATAAGACTCAGTAGTTTGCATATATTTATGCAAATGCTTTGTGGTATGTTTCATTGATAATCACTGGATTTTTTATATTTCATTTTGCATCAATAAATTGGAGAACTATGGCATTTTTAATAGGTACAGGAGTCAAACCTGCTGGAAAACTCATTTTTAATGATCAAATATTTAAGTTCATCAAGACCTCACTGACACCATTTGAATTCCAGTAATATGCTAATATTATTGATATAATAGTTGTCTTAATTAGCACAGCAACTGCTAGTATGAATTGGGTTGTATTTAGAGGTTGTTAGAACCAAGTGATAATGGTATATGCCACAACATTTATATAAGCCTGGAAGATGAGAGTATAGTTTTTGTGTATAGATGTGTACAGACTGGTAAGTGATGTGTTTGCAAATGATCAAATTAAGTAACTGCTACTTATTCAAGATTCAAGAAATTAGTAAATACATGTGAACAGTTTGCTTAGCAAGATCTTTCATATCAAACTGCTTTATCATGTTTACTGACTTATCACACAAAAGGGACATATACATTGTCTTGCAAACAGCCAACTTCATGGTTTTCTTCTGAAGTACAACACACATTGCACAATTAAGCTAAGCAACAAGTTCAAAGAATTGTTTTGGTCATGTATCTTGACTGTATTGACATAAACCATAACATCAAATAATGAACATACATGCAATTCCATCTCTTTACAAATTGACAAATTTCTTTTACTCATGACATGTTCTATTTACCAGTCCTATTGCATGTTTATGTCTTTTTCCAGTGCTTTTCTTGTAGTCAAGTCAAAGGGGATGACCCTTATAAACAATTCTTTGATTTTGCATGACCCTGTAGTCCAATATAAACTGCCCGTTATTAAACTTACAGCATTAAGTGAGGTTGAAGCAATTGCCCTCTGTACAGTGGGATACAATGTGTAACATGATATAATTATTCAAGAGTGAATTGTACTACACATGGCATGCATATGATATCAATCATTCTAGAGTACAGAAAATCACACTTAACATGATATCATTTCTTCAAGAGTATAGATACTGCTCTTACTGCTTGATGAAAATACGGTAAGAACTTTTGAGATCTTGCAGCGCATTGCATATGTTGTATTAATACTTCAAAGTTAGAAACACATAGTAATGCAGTTATGGTATTACCTTACATGTTTATTTTTTATCCAAAGCAAATATATGTGTCTAAGTTTTACTGAATAAGCATACAAGTTGGATGAAGTTATCAATAGCAGCAATTTGCCTATTGTTGTAAAGAATTTGCTGCTCATTTCTATTTGCATTTGACTCTCTTTCAGATCCATACGTTAAAATCTGGCATACTTACAAAGGTAAAAAGATAGAGAAAGTGAAAACATCCGTTAAATACAGCACCTTGAACCCTGTTTATAATGAGTCATTTGTCTTTAATGTACAACTGGAGAGATTGCGAGACACCACATTTTTGGTCACAGTCATGGATAAGGACAAGCTCTCAAGGAACGATGTGATTGGTGGATTAATCCTCGGACCTCGCTCTTCGCCCTCTGAACAGGAACACTGGAACAATATGCTTCAAAAACCCAGGACGCCGGTGGCACAATGGCATGTCCTGAAAGACATGAGCTGATTGGCCAAAGATTAGCTTCATGGATATGCATGAGGAGGATATATACATGCATAATTAAACCAAATGCTGGTTGGCCAGGAGCCAGAATGTGCAATGTTTATGCATGAGCTGGGTGACAGTAAGTGCATGGAGGCATGACCTAAGTGAATGAATACCGAATAATATGCAGATGGAGATAGGTGCACATGCATGAGGTGGTTGACAGAGCAACATGTACATAGCCATTGGAAAGAAATACATTTTTTTTTGTTTCTTGCCACCAGATGATGAAATGTTAATAACATTTGAGGGAAATCAAACCTTTAATATAGTACTTTGAAAAAAGATGTTTTGGTGTAAATTAGAAATATGAATACAAAATATTTAAACTAAGTCTACACCGACAAATGTCAAAAATCTAAGAAAGCTATTGAAAATGAGTTTGGACATTCTTTAATCCATCCAAAAGGATGCAGAGGAGCTACTGTGAGTCCTTTGGACTTGATTCAAGTTGGAAGATAAGAATTCTTCTCTATGATATGTACATTAGGCTGATGACCAAAATTGTACCACTGAAATGATGATCCTTAATAAGTATTTCTATGGTGACATTTTTATTGAGTTACTGGTCCACTTACTCATCTACTGTACATATTGCAATGACATAAAAATTACTTGTGATAGGACATTTCTTAGAATTACTTGCAATGTTGGTTGCCAGCCAGCTCTGTGACTAACCTATGTAATTTAAAGGTTGTGGCCAGTTCAAGTTTAAGCAGGGACAAAATAATGACACTTACTGTAAATACCTGTTATTAGGGGACTGATATTTTGTCTAGGCTATAATAGCAAGTGTGAACTGTTAATATTTTTAACTGTGAAGCAGCCACTGTTTTGCTGCAGAATGTGAATGGACTTGCCACCATTAACTTGCTTTCCTTTGTTAAAAGATATGTAATCATTCATCTACAGTAGCTAGGTTCAACCACTTAATGACATTTATTTACAACCATACTACATGATGAATTGGTATTGTTTAAATAGTTGGCAAACCATACCTTCTCAATCACATATTTTGCTTTTGGGCATGACAGCAAATATCCCACGCCATGATATGAATTGTCTGTGTTATTGTTTGCAAGCTGCGTGAGATAGAATCGCACATCCTTAATAAAATGACCAAGCAATGAGGTTGATGAAAAGATATATCATGCTTAGACAAGAGAAAAGTGAGATTTGAAAAACAGGACTTTTAGTGGCTTCAACAGCATGAAATTCAACCTGATATTCTAACAAGAATTGATCAGTAACTCTAATAATACAGTCTGTACTATGCATTCTATCATTTGAGTATATAATGGTAACCTTTCTACACTTTTAGATCAGGCCTGCTGTTCCTTTTGTCGGAATTGGTGTCGAGAGCATCTTTTATTTTGTTGTGTGACTTCCTCTTGTCATTTTCCCCCTACTTCAGTATCGCTCTGAAATTGTTCGTACATTCAAATATGTATCATTGTCATTTTTATTCCATTGTTAAACCACCTGTTATTTTTCTCTCAATTATTGATCCAGTCATGCATCAACCTTTTTTCTTTTTCCTAGCTCAAGGTCTTTAATCTGAAAGTGGAGAGCAAAGCTCTTTGTCTTGCAGCACTTGTGACTTGAATCATCTCTTAGTAAACTTCTTTCAATTGTGACTCAGTCCTGAATTTGATTTGCATAACATAGTGGGTCGTCTATTACATTTATTCGTCTCAGGTAGCATGTAAACTTCAAGTTCTCCTGCACACAGCTTCAAAACTGCCACTCTTTCAATTGTCAGCTTAACACAGCATTTGATATCAGTATCAAGAAAGAAATTGAAGATGTTGCTGTGTACCACAAAGTGTAAAACCGATAGATTTCATTTTACTTTATTTTGTTGAATTTTCCATAGTTCTTTTAGCTGAATGGATGAAAGGACGTGAGTTATTCAGGCAGCCAGTTCACAGTTGCACCTATCAATACTCAAGAAATATTCTATTCTCTTATAGAAGGATTCCTACAGTCTGGAAAAGTCATGAAATTTTATTCTCACCTTCCAGGCCTTGGAAAGTCATGAAATTTTGTAAACATGACAAAAGTCATGAAAAAGTCATGAAATGTAGAAACTTTGCTTAATTTCTATCACAGTTTATTTCACCATCATTTATCTATCAAATTTAGTTTTGAAATAGTCTTGAAAAGGTTATGAGGTCATGGAAGAGTCACGAATTTTATTTTCTTTCCATTGAGAAAGTCTGTTAAAGGTTCCAGTCATATTTGTAGCAATTTACTGAAAGTAGGGATACTATATACTTTGGTTAATTTGTATCATGTGTTGGAAAGAACATGCAATGAAAATATGACAATACAAACGTGTAATTTGGCTACTTCCGTGACATGCAAAGGAATGGTTTGTGAAATACTGTTTGCTAATGGACGACCTGTGTGTACAGTGTCATGATGGAGATATCTTTAGAGAGTAGCTGCAATACCATACACATAGCTCATATATGTCAAGACCAAATGCAAGAGCAAAACAAGGCACAGACGATCCTCTCAATGGAAGGTTGCAGAAGGTAAAACTATCAAATATCCTCTTGTAAAGCAAAAACAGCAATGTGGCTTACATCACATCAGTTGTCGTTTTGTTTGGTTTTTTTCTCTCTAAAGCCTAACTACTGACTCTCCTCTGCTCCCTCAGTTTGCTGATTTTGATTTCCAGACACTTGATTGGAAGGAACCATCTATATCTGACTTGCAATGACCTTCTATTGATATATTATAGTTGAAGAGCTCATCACAGGAAAGAAATCTGCCTGTCTCTGAATAATTAATTGAAATACAATCTATCAAGTTGTATGTAGCTATTTATACCTTGCACTTCAAAAATAAAGGCAGACTGTACTTGGAAAATCTAATTGTTCAAGAAATAAAGTTGTCCTGCAAGGAACAGATGAATGTGTCATGTGAGTATTCCTAGAATCAGATGCACAAAGTTTCAGATAATGTTTAGTTGAATGGAGGGGGCAAAAAAAATTGATGATGATGAAAATGATTGTCATAATTTTGGTATTCACAGCGCATACTCCCTCACCTCATATAACCTACGCATTACCGTATTGACCATGGTCTAGCATCTGGCAATTTTGTGCGTGTGTGTGCGTGTGTGTATCTGGTCACCGCCCTTCCATAATTGCCAGCTTTTTGGTCTGCCAGCGAAGTTTCCAGCTGCGATTTGCATCTGCTTATATCTGCCTTGGTTTTCCAAGTTTCTTCGATTTTCATCGATATGCAAGTGATCCTCATCCTTTAACACCCTTCTGGAATCGTTTTGGATGGGTATCCTTTTTCTTTCGTGTCTTTTTCACGTTTTTTAGACACGTGTGCGTCGAGTCTGGGCTAGGCCTCAGGTTCGCTATACTGTTACATTACGTTGTTCGTTGTTATACATGTAATGTTGTTAGGCTTGATGTTTAGCTACTTCGTGTGTATCTCGTTTTCAGATTCACTTGACTTTGGGGGACATTTTTTTCCTCGCTGTAATTCTTGTGTTTTCTTGCACCAAGGGGCTCAGCGTGGGGAGTGATTCTTTTGCGTGAGCCCCCGGCCTACAGCAGTATTTTCAGCACGACCGAACCCTGTCGTCGTCCGCTCGGGCTGCCATGGCAGATGGCGTAAGACCCTTACAGAGCGAAGAGGCCACCCAACGTGGGGGCTTAAATCCTACAAACCCACAGGCCTCCATAGCCGATTGAATAAGCCCTGGCCACCGTTCCAAGGCTCTTGGAGTTTCCGGGCTTAGCCCTCTGCCGCAGTCCAGCGCCAGGACAACGGGCGCGCTTCCCCGTGCAGTGCCGGCCGCCGTGGGTGGCGGCATAAGTCTGGCTTTCTCAGCCAGACTAGGTCCTTTGGAGGCAGGACCGGCCTGGCCCCAAGATCCGTTGCCGAAAGAGCTGGTAGGAGAGGACCGAGCGGTCCTGGATCTGTTCGCCTCGAGCTCCGAGTCGTTCTCGAGACAAGCCCGCGACTTCGAACGCTCTCGATCCGTATGAGGTGAGGTAAGGACGTCGCTAGCCAATTCCCAAACCAAGAAGTTTTGGGGAGTATACGTCCTTTATGGTGCCATTTAATTAGTGCTGATGCAGTATCTTCACATGAGGTAATGTCATTGGTATGCTAATTTTGATCTACATTGTCATCGTTGTCATTCGTACACTGTTAATGAGATTCTGTTAATGGTATGCTGTTAATAGTGTACTGCATCTGCTCTAAGGTAAGCAGAGTCGTGCCAATCTTACATGTAGAATGCACAACACTTCTGATCTGTTTTGCTAAATATCTACACAAGGTCATGTACCTCTTGTCTATACACCAAGATTGTCAGCTAACACTAAGCTTATTCCAATTATAAGACATTCAATACTGTGTTGTATTTATTATGTTCTTGTGGAATCTTTTTACATGATGGCAGTACAGCAAAGCATTAAAATGGTTGCATTTATTAGTTATCCATCCAGTGTGGATGCACCACTTGGATCTATGCTACAATATGTAACCGATTATGTTTCCATCTGCCTTCACTCTCATAGACTCTAATTATATACAAATGTAACAAACATTCTTTGTTTTTAAAGTTGATATTAATGGAACCATTACATTCCAATAAGCAATATGCTAAATTATGCTCTCCATTTTGCCTCCCTTTAGTACATTTTTCTATTTACTATACCCTGGTGGCATTTGGGAGTTAGATATTCTTTTCATCGGTGTCAATAAACGTTAATTGTTTCAAAGCATAATTCCATACCAATATTAACTATTATATGTTGAATCTCTGATAGTTTCCTGTTGAGAAACCAATGCATTTTGAGCTTAAATTCTCAGTGTTGAACCAAATATTTTTGGTAAAGACAGAAATATTGATTTGAAATTAGAAAGGTTCTTGACAGTCTGTTGCTCCAGATTTTGTTAGTTTTATTTGGTTGCACACAAATGCTTGTCTCTTCTGAAGAGGAATCTGCCTTGTAGTAATGCTAAAGGGACAGATGAGTGTGTAGAGCTGAAATGATGAACTAATAATATCAGAATAGTATGTTAATGTTTTTGCAGACCAAAATAAGACATAAAAAATGGCCAAAAAAAAATGAAAAGGCAAAACTTCAAATGTTGAAATCAAGTTAGAGAAACTTTATCAGATTAGTTTAGTTTGCAATGATTAAAGTGTCTCTTGGGAACACTTCATCAGTTGCTATGGAATGAGATTTACCAGAAAACAAACCAAAATGTAAGCATTTTTGTTGTTTGAATGTCCCTTTTCATTAACCTCCATATGAGTGAACAGTTTTCAAACAATGGTAATGATGTTGTAGTTATTATTTTTTATTATTTATTTTTGTGATTTTGATTGACAAATACCAAAGATTATTTTAGTGGTATAAATAACAACATTGGTTAGCATGCCATCATTGCAACAGATCTTTACAATTTTATTCATTATAACTTATTTTTCACCTTGTTTGCTTAACAATAGTTTTCCCTTGTATTGGATCTTTTTGTTTTATTATATTATAACTTTATTGTCATGGTATTGACAACATAGTTTTATAAGCATTTTTCTTAATATTTTGTTTTCCATTCCATCAGAGGGAGGCATTAACAGATGGTTTCATGTTCATCTTTTTAGATTTTGATCTTACAGTTTGAATGAATTTTAACTTACAGGCAACTTCATTGGAAAAGTTACTCATTATTTTGCGGTTGAAGGTATGTTGAAGTTATGTTTACTGTTGTTTGCTGCTGAAGAAATGTGTAATGGAAATATCTATACATACTAGCCAATATTTTAATTTTATGTAATAATACAGCCAATTATAGCAGATCTACATTTCAGTCACATCGCTTCATCTGATCAATGTTGAACTATTCCATCTCTCTTGTTTTCAGCCTGACTTAAATTGCTAACTGATGAGCTGTCTTAGACTACTTATTAAATTCGGAAACCACTGTTGAAAGCATTTAAAAAAAATTGACTAATGTTAAAGATATATAGCTATGCTTAAACATATAGCTATTAAACTTTTATCAACTTGGATTTTGCTTATCTCCTTATGTTATTATAAAGGGCAAAGAAGGACACTGCATCACTAGCAAACCAACAAAAGTCAGTCAGACATATAAAATAGTTGTGAAAACTGAAGAAGACCTCTGAAATAAACTGTTTTGGGGTTTAAGTTGGAGGCAAATGTTTTACAATCAGCATACTTTTCACATCCACACGAGATGAATAATTAGACATCCACACATTCAAGTTCAGTTTTTCAGAAATCCATTAAAGTTGAATATTTAGAACAGCCTTAGAAAAAGAGATGAATATCTTAAATTCATGAATAGAAGTTGAGTGTTTTACCTAAGTCTTAAATTTACTTCTAGCTTGCTTTTGCTTGCTATGTAGGCTCATTTTCCCTTTTAAACCCTGCAAAGTAGCAATTAGGCAATATTCTATCAAAAAAGGTGAAAAAAAAGTGGGGATGAAATATTTACTTGGCTTTCTAATTTGACAGGATGCCATACTTACTTTTATCACTGCAGGCTTTAAATGTGAAACACTGGCCTTCTTGCAAGTATCATCCAGCAGCATTGCTCTCTTGTTACAACGCTATTTGTCACAAACTTTGCAGTGGTTCAGTACAGATGTTTGGTTCAGCATTGTACTGCAGACTATCCAGTTGAAACATTGAGTATGGTTAAGGCTCTGCGTCTATGGAATTGTGCTATTTCTATCACATGGACTAACCCCATCTTAACTTGTTTGCAACCAACATTGACTCAAACACAACTATGATTATATTGCGCAGGGATACAGGTTATGTAGAGCAATTTAGCATATGAATGCACTGATAATAGCAAAAGGAACCCTGTGCCTTCTTCTTCTTTTTTTGTAACTGTAAAAGGAGTTTTTGTATATTACATTTATTTTTCATTTTATAGTAGAACTGCTGCATGGTCTTATGAATAATAAAGTAACTGTTAGTGAGAACTGCTGCAGTTAATGAAATCAACTAGGACACCGACCTACTTGTCATCAACACTTAACTTTTAAACATTCTAAAGACAGTTAAAGTCCCATGACCTACTCTGGTTGTCAAAATGTTGCTACAGATGGGTGGCAAATCATTCAACACAATGTTGCCATTCAGCAGTTAAGACTAATTAAAGTCTCTCACCAATGATTAAATATTTTAATTTCATGAATATTAATGTGTTGCATTATATGTTATTGTCATTTTTCAGAGAGAAATTCATGTTTCTAATATGGTTGCATTTTAAAGGCATGCTTGAAAGTGCATGTAAGGGTTATAGTACGGTATTGGGGTATTGTGCTTCGATGCATGCTAGCTGACTAGGAATATGTGTACAATTTCAATGCAGAACTTTCAGCAGATAGTACATTTGCATGTTGTTCCTATGGTAACATGATGAAGGCAATTTTAAATGTTTCTTCAAACAACAGTTGAAATATCTTGCATTTGAAAGGCTGCTAAAAAGTGCATATGATAATTATTAATGAGTAATTGCAGTATCGTGTGTGATAGCATACTTACTAACCAGGAATCATTTTCAAACAACAATTATATTTCTTTATTAAAAATATTAGTTACAGAACAAGATTGTTGCTTTATTTTAATGACAACCTACTCTTATAGACAAAATAGCAATCTACCGGTATTCAATTCAGAGGTCAAAATAAGTGGAAGGACAACATTATTTTATCGCTAAACTGAAGGACTGACTTGATTTTTTGTCACTACCCTCTACCTAATTGCCTTTGGTTAGCAATTTAGAAAAGGAAAAGTGTAAAGTGAAGAATATTTATTTTAGAGTACTATGACGCTATTGTTGAATCATTCTTAAGGTTTATGTGAAATTACAAGTTCAGCACTTTTGGTGCAACCTGAGTGTGTCTACTTATGATCCAAGTTCAAGCACTGTATGCCAATTCCTGACATTGGTCAAAATTTGTTTTATTGACCTGATTAATGTCACATTCTCCTGTAATCACAATTCCGCAGTTCATCAGACATTAACAGGTACGTAAAGTTTTGCGTTTTAGCTGTCAGGTTATGTCTTGGAAGTCGCATCTCTGTGTGGATTTTCACATCTCACTACATTTATGGATGGATATTGAAGCTGTATCTTTTTCTTTAGCTGTTTACATTATTTTTCTGTAGTCTGTGTTCTCTGCTGGAGACATGTTCCTGTAACCCCATGTTTAATCTTTTATGTCAAATAATCAGATGGCTTTCATTTCCAAGTGTCATTAGGTTTTGGTCGCAATAGTTTTGGAATTATTCAGGAATGAGATTTATATACGTTTTTTTTTTATCTTTGTTTTGGATGCGGTGCAATGGTACTAGCTTTCCCCTTCTATTTTTTTTTACATGTTAACTAAATTATAAATGACTGGACCACAAGTCTAGCTAAAGACATGAAACACCATGTACTTCCATGAAAGATTCATTAAAGTCACAGAACACTCACATGGTCAGAACAGTGATTGTAATTATGTGACCCTAGTGACACAGAAAAGTGATTCAGCATGCAGTCACAAAATGTAATGAGGGTTGACTCTCTAAGACTTTTCAGTTCAAAGTGGTGCAATGGTTGTAAGTGTGTGACTTCATAGTAACACAGAATGCTGTGATACTTCTTCTGTCATAGCAATTCCAAGTACAAGATTTCCTGTAATGCAGTACTTTTACATGATTCATACTGCCGTGTACAATAACTAATGCTACAAGGGTTGATTTTTCAATACCTTTCAGTGCAAAGTATGTGAGTGTAAATTTGACTCAGTAATACGTCCATATTATGCTTATTTTTATCATCAATGTGTGACTAGTTTACAATGTTATACTTGGGTATGAGTAGCTATTGGTAAGCTGAAAATCGATAGCAAGTGATAGTTTCATGACATTAACATTTAGTACCTCTTTTGGGGCTTTATTATTTATCTAAAACAATTACTGCCACGTGTGATGAGGAACACTGCAGGAAAAAAGTGTGTACAGCAATAAATAAAAGGTACATAGGTAATCATAGGTAACTAAAGGTAACCAAAGCTAGGAAGTTCTGTAGGTCTTTCTTCCTCAGTGTAAGTTACACCGTTTATGAAATTCATAAAATTATATACATTTTGAGTTTTAGCTCTGAAGGATGAAGTTAAAAATATGTTTATTGTTAAGTAGCTGATATGCTATGAATATATATATGTGCATGTAATTATGGTGACAGAAGTTTGCTATTTAATACAAACAGACAAAACTAGACTTGATCCGTATGGTTCTTCATTTCTGGAAGTAGAGTGTGTAGGTCAAGATATTCTTAAAAATGACAATTTTTGTGTATTTATTAAAGTAAAGTAACAAACAAGTTGAACCTTACTGGTCAATGTAAGCCCTAATCTAAACCAGTTGCTGTCATGGCTTGATTCACTAGAACTAGACATTGGTGGATACAACACAATAGTGATGGTGTCTTAATGAATTGGTAGATGTTATCCCACAGTAATGGGGTTATCATCCTTTCAAGGTATAACAAACTTGGCACATATCTGTTGTGTATCTGAAATACAACAGTCACAGGCAAAAAGAGAATATAATTTGGTGTGTTGTACGTAGTCTCCATGAATGTTATTGTTGACTGCATCAATATTAACACTTTGTATGCCATGTGGACATGATCTGACAGGTGGAGGAGAGGTGAAGAACTCTAGTTAGAAATGTAGTTACAACTTAAGGAAGCTTTATTAGACCTATATTTATTGGTATTCATTGACTGCGACATGCAGAAGATGTACCTCACCCATTGTCGGTAGAGGTAAAATGATAACAGGTAGGAGAGACTGATGTTGTATCTTACAAACTGTTTTTTTTTAATATGAGGATGTCAAATATATCAAGCATCAGTTATTTGATGTAAGTGATACAATGAACTTTTTATGTATCAAATTTCAAAGTCATCCCGCATCATGAGTGCATCCAATGCTTGTTTATAATGTTAAAGGCAGTAATTAGCTTTGAGAATGTTGCTATGGCAAATGCTATCAGTAGGTCCACGTTTATGTGCAAGCATTTTGCTGATTCACATTTCTAGAAGTTTTCCGTTTTTATTCACATGGTTTAAATAAATAAAACAGAATGTTACAGTTTTGTTTTTCTTTCGCAAAATGTATTTGTCTTAAAATTATGACTCAATTATCCTAACCATAATGATTGAGGCCATTTCTGTCCCTCTCCGGTGATGAGAGTCAGCTAGTTGAAGTGATCGATTTTCTAGTTGATGCAGAGAATGGTAACATTGTCATCAAACAATATACCTGATGGTCTAAGGTGGATGAATCAAGATTGTAGTTGCTGTTGTTTTTTTGACGGTGCGTTCCTTATTATACATTTTGATGAGTACTGTTTTACGTTCTTTATCGTTGACAGTTTATGAAGACATGGTGAATATTTGAAAGTATGTAGCCGTGATGTCTTCCAGTTCAATTAATATCGGTTTAATGAATGATAAATATTATGCATGTTGTTATGTAAATAAAGAGGAAAATAATATTAGATAATAGTTATACATTATAAAATTTCTTTGTCATTTTGATGATGTTCTTGTTTAAAGCTGGACAATAAAGCGGAAAATTTATTGCTATTACGCCATTATAGCAGGGATTACGGCAAAGGGGGTAATAAATTCTTGTGGCGAGTTAGGTTTTGAGTCTTTTCATGTGCAAAAAATGGGAGTTACTGTTGTAAGTGATTGATTTAGTAAATTGCCTGATTCTGGCCAACGTCTGAATTGATAATTTTGATAGATTCATGAAAAATTCTAATCCTAACTGAAAGATGACTTGCTTTGGACAAAGAATGCTTTTCGAATCCAGACTGAATTCCTCATCAGCTGTAAGGCATCTCCTCTGGGAATACAATGTTTTCAGAGGGGAAGCCTCACACCGCTTAAGATTACGCAAGATATTGATTGTTACGGAATATTGCATGGATGGCACAAACGTGTGCATAGGTTTAACACACTGCAGAAAAAGTATCCTCAGGTTGAAACAAAATAATAATAGTGCTATTGCACACTGCAAAGTTGATGCTCTACTTCAAATGAGTAAGTAAACAAAAAAAAAATGCCTTGAAATCTTTTCTGACCAAATATTATTTTATTCAGTTTATTTACAAAGTCTGTCGAATCGACCAAGTTTGTTGGTCGACACTAGACCAAACAGGTTAACGAAACAACGTAGACCTGTGACTTGAGCAATAAACGTAACTTATGCTTCTGGACAGTGAAAGCATTACAATGTGAGGAGGGAAAGCTCAACTTGTTGAGAGGCCACATTTTAAAGCAGACTAGTTGATGGACGGTCACAGTTAGCTTTTGATGAATGCTTACACTAAGCTTTACATGGTCAAGTTCAGTTAGTTCGTCTTTTTGCTCAGCCCTGGGTGGCCCAACTCTGTACCACAGACGAACTAACTGGTATCTCCAAGCACGGATCGAGATGGGGACCGGCAGGCCTTCGTTCTGTTGTCTTCGGATTATTATCAAGTATGGGTAGGTTAAAGTTAGAGGCTCTGTGAAAATCCGACTTGGGTAAAACTTCTTTTGGTTGTTGGGGAATGGGGTGTGTCAGGGAGATGATGAAAATGTTCTAATAAGAGTCGATATGACACTCCATATTCACACTAATGTATTACATTTCCTTAGTGGGGGAACAAAGTGGGGCAGTGATGGGCAGCTGGCCCTCCTGCACGTGTAAGCAGGGTGTGTGGTCAAAAGGACCTACAAATGAAAAGAAAAAAAAACAATCGGAAGACTAAAAAGGTAAAGGTAAATGCACGCTTGAGTGACTTAACGCCTCCCTCATCCAAAGAATGACGTGGTGTTGTGTATCGATTTTCAGCCTTCAGGATTCAAGCAAGTATTTTCATTGTAACCAGGAATTGAACAAATTTGATCAAATTTTTATAGTAGCAAAAAAGCTTCCCATAATGTAAAGAGAAGGATTTCCATCCAAGAAAATACTGGCAGTTTCATTTCCTTGAGATTAATTGCTGAGCCCTGTTTGGGGTTATTTCAACTGTATCTTTTTTTTTTGGGGGGGGGGTGGCCAAAACATTCCCGTGTACGCGTCTCGTCTAGCAGTGATGGAGGCGCTAAGGCTCTTTTATCAAGTTTGGGTAACTGTTGGCCTCGCTGAGGAAACTTTGGTGAAAGTTCTCTGCTTTGTTGGGAAAAAAATTGGGTGAGACCAGTGGCGGTGCCAGAATGTCAGACTTGGGGGGGGGGGGGTAGACTGAGGGCAAAGGAAAATGTTGGGGGGCAAAGATTTTCGGGTGCAGCGCGAAACCGAGCGCGAAGCGCAAGGCCTTGCGGGTGGGGTCCAGGGGCCTGCCTTAGGGCTCCTGGTGGGGTCCAGGGGAAAACCCCGGTGGGGTTACAGGGGGCGAAGCCCTCGGAAGCTCTGAGGTTTTAGCATATCTCTGGGTGAAAAATTAAGCCCCAAGAGAGGTATATTATTTATTTTTATATTATTTATTTTTTCTGTTGACCGTACTCCAAGGTTCCCAACTTTTTTCTTTGGGAGTACCATTTCACATAGCGCATTTACGCGGTATCACCGAGTACACACACACACAGGCTACATACACTTCCATTCCATTCCTATATTTAGGAAAACAACGACATTCCTATATTTAGGAAAACAACCACCTACCCGACCTTCCCTTATGCTGGACGGTAAACATTCCAGAGAAAATTCGACTGATCAGGCTGGCCTACTGTTGAAGTGCCCACTGGCATGATATGAAAACTGGCAGCCTGTGTAACATAAGTTAGGCATTTATCAATCATGCTTCCCCGGAAGCTGTTCTTATTCAGTCCAATGCCAATACATAGTTTTGTGATTAAATTAATTTTGGATGAGTACAAGATCTGATTGGGAAGGGTGAGAGCAACAGGGGGGGGGGGGCAACGGGGGGCAACTGGGGGGCAAGGAAACAATCTGGGGACAAATGCCCCCTCATGCCCCCCCCCCCGTAGCGCCGCCACTGGGTGAGACAGGGAGATGCAGAAGAGATATCAATAAGAGCTGACTCATCAGGACAGGTCATACTTATACTGTCCACGACGTCATGGTCAGTACCTAGGCACACTTCTCATTTTCGAGAGGCAGTTCTTCCGTTCAATGTGTCTTGATCCACATTCAGTGGTTTGCTCTACAACTGAGCTCATTGTGTTGAGTGGATTATATGGACGGGAACGAGACTTAGTTTCGTTAGGCTAGGGCTTAATAAGGCTGGTTTTATTTTGGCATTTTGGAACTTTGCTTCGCAATTTAAGACTTGACTGTCAACGCTATACCGCTGAAAATGCAAGCGTGATAATTGTTTCGTGCATCGCAGGCTGTATATGGTCTCAGTCCCTCCACAGGGACTGCAGACGCTCTGCATATGCACAATACGCATCTGGCAATACCTTGATACGAAGCCATAGTCTACAGTCGCACTGTTAAATAATGTAGGACAGGAGGCAATTATGGTCAGTAGGTGGTTATGATATTCGTAACCACATTTTCAAGTTACAGTGATGTACCACATGACCCGGTGGCTGGACATAGAGGTGGAACAGAGAAGGGCTGTCGCCCCTCCCTGCATTGGCCAGAGAGGCACAAAATGACGACGACAAGAACAAAGAAAGGAAGACAAAGACAGAAAAGACTTTAATAACGAGACAACCGCCAAAAATGAAAGAGAGGAGCTGTCCATCTAAGAGAATACTGACAGTACTATTTCCTAGAACTTACTTCCTGAGCCTTAAAAGGGCAATTTCCGGTGATCTAGCGGGTATTTTCATGTAATTTTTTTTTTTTCTGGTTCGTTCCTCGCCTGCCAAGTGATCATGGCGCTCCGCTTGTTCCTTCTTACCACAAATTTCAGTCCACCCCTAGTCCAAAATACTGGTTGCGTCACTGTAGTGCAGAGGCGCACTGCATTCCCTTATTACACTCCGTGTGTCACATTCTTTTATGCCCCAACATTCATGTCTCGGGATTCTACGTCGCACGACGAGGGTCTTGACCCTTCCACCTGCAAGCGACCCCCGTGACGTCTTTGTATTGCCCTCATAATAATTTTAACCATAGAAGTGTATCGTTTCGACCACGTACTGTAAAGCAAAGGAAAATAACTGCAAACGTTATATCAATTATCTCAATTAAATCATAAGCGATGTCATTTATATGTGACTTAAAAATCAAATGATGGCAGTATGTCAGTATAATGGCATAAAACACTAGTGCACATGTGAATCAGCCCAAAATGTCAAGTACTATATATATATATATTTTTTTTTTTGTATAATTCTGTGACAAGATGGACGCAACATTGAAATAAGGTTATATATATTGACCATCTGACCATGTTGCACATTTAACTTATTATACTCCTAATGTAAAATCATAACTCTCCTTTAATTTGGTATGTCATGATCTGGTACATCTGTCGGTTGATTGATGAGTGTGTGATTTTAATTAGAGGGCAGTATGTCGGAATATTATATATTCTTATATTAATTCCCGCTTGCGATTACAGTATTTGGTTGTATGCCACACAGAAATCTCGGCGAATGTACCCTTGAAACATTTTTCCTTCCTCACAGGGTATACAGTACACGAGCCTCCAAAATATGAACTTTAATGATAAATACCAATGAATGCCTCCATTGAAGTACTGTTTGTGTAAACGTAAAAATATGTTAATCACTAATGAAATACTCAGCTGTCCAAGAGTACAGAAGTCAAGAAAATTTGTCGAGCCTGTACTTCCGAAACCACTCTTAATTGGAAGAGCTCCCTCTTTAATAAACTTTATTTGTGCACCACGCTCAGTTTATAGTGAAAATTCATCCAGTTATTTCCTTGATATTTATTTGCACTAGAATGACAGAAAGGCAAGGTCAAGTTTTGGCATCGAATTACATTACAATTACATTACGTATAGATTTAATGGTTGAATTACCTTTCAGTCTTTCAGTGTTCAAATTCCTCATATGTCCATGATTTAATTTTTCTCTATTTCAAATCCATAAACTGTCTCTTATTGAGATTCAAAACGTTACTCACGTCTGCCTTAACTTAATTTTATTGAATATGATGATGGAGTATGATGCATCGTCCTCAAATAGATTTTGGTTCAGTTCTACCAAACATCATGCAGTACTGTTTCCAAGTTCCCTTAGAACTATGGGGGTGTTCTTCTGCTTGAAATGAGTCCACCAAAAGTTACTGACGATGGTTAAAGTATATAAAAAATTTAAGATCATCAAGAGCAGTTTGCCCGTGTGACAAGGCAATACGTCATTTGTCTCTCGAAGAAAGATTTAAGGTTCGACATGTCAGTTGAGCTGTCTGAGTCACCTTCAGAAAATTAACTCTGTCCAGATGGGACGGCTTTATGTTACCATGGTGATGTTTTATGTGAGTATAATGAATCTGCGATCGATCCGAAACGATACGTCGGAAACTTCCAAAAAGTTACCAAATCATGGTTGGTATCATTTCACGATATCTAAAAGACAATTATCTTAAGAAATGGCTCGGCTTTGTAGCACCAGCGAACCCTTCGAAATGCATTTTTGTATCTATAGATATATCTGCATCAGGAAATCGATTTCACAAATTGAACAAATTTTGACAGCATGATAATTATAGTACATAACTTCTTGAAGTAATTTCTCTTCGTTGCCAGAGGCTTGTAATGTTTGAACTCTTCAAATTAATCTACAGATATAATACATTGATTACAGCAGACCATCAGTGGTAGATCCTAAGGGATCCAAGAGTGGGGTACCATGAGTGCAAGTGTTTCCCTAAAAATGTCCTAAATTCATAAATTGTGCATTTAATGTTGTATCGTAGACCTTGCATCACTGGTGTGCTTTTCGTCAAGGCTTTGGTATAGAAACATGTACACCATATTGAGAGCACTATTGTTATGTAAATCCTTTAGATGGGAGACCGATTGAACAAAAGGTGAATCTTCTAAATACCCGTAAATGCCATGCAGGCTGATGAACTTGATGACCATGCCAAGCTAAAACAATAGAGGTTCTCAAGAACTGCCTGATGTCCATTTCCGTAATTAGTAAAATAATACGTACGTCCAGAAACATAAACAAAGACAGTAACATAGTTCAAGTTTCACTTTATTAAATCCCCCAAAAGGATAGACCAAAATGCAATACTTGCATAAAGCAGTGAAAAATCAAACATGTATAGAAATTAAGGAGAACGATTAAGGAAAAATGATAACAACAAACATTGAGAACAAAATAAGAATATGAAATTTGATAGGTATCGGCTAAACTGATACTCAAAATGTTCGATGTGTTGGGAATAAAAGAAGAACTATTACAATTTGTAGCAGCATATAGAAATTACTTACGTCCACTGGGGTATGATTGTACAGTTAAGATATGTATTTATGAAGAAGACGGGTGTTGCCGTGGAGGATTGACTTAATTTTAACTCACAGCAGAGTATGGTAGGTTGATTTCATCAGGGGCTGGGGTTTACCTAAAATACGACATGCATGTTTTATAATGGTATCTTTATACTGTATCTGTGCAAGTACTGTAACATTTCCAACCCAACAAACTAAATAATATAGCCAAGCGCTGCCAATTACACAGATGTAAAACAATATTTTCACCATGAAAGGAACTAAGTTTGTGAAAACAATTAAGTCTCAGGATGAACTTTTCAAAATTAATAATCACCGTGCTAATGCCAAGCAATCTGATCATCTACAGTAGTAAAACACCAAGGTACTTATAGGACCAGACACATTCAAAAACACTGTTTTTCGTACTAACTTTGTTGGCTTCTGACATGATTAATTGCTGTACCTTAATTAATTGCTATCTTACTTGTCTTAGTCACATTGACTTGCAAAAAATGTCATCATAAATTCTAAGAAACTGCTTGATACTAATAAAGCAGCTATGAAACACTAACAACTAGGAAATTAAAGAGGTACAAATCCAAATAAGATAAAAAAAATCCAAATACACAATTGCGAGCAATCGCTTTTCAACGTACAATGGACACGTGGTTCTATATCAAAGTTTAGTCTTCAGTCCTTAAATATATAAGTCAGTTTTACTAACTTAAAACAACAGTATTGCATAGTAAGGACTACTTTCTTTATGAATAAAGTTAATTTACGGGTTGAGGATAATAAAACATGTCAAATTACAGAGAAGATCAAATTACATAGTGGACATAGTGAAGAGCTGGAGAGTGGACATAGTGGAGAGCTGGAGACCAAATCTATTCTGAGATGCTTGTGATCTTGTTATTTTATGGATGGCTTTTAGTAATAATACAAAATATAAAAAAGCGTATCAAGAAAATGGTAAAAAGGAGCTCATTAAGTTGATAGTTATGTGTTTATGGGGATTTTTAAAAGTAAAAAATACATTAGAATACTTATAATAAGCATAATGAGTCAAGTTTCGCATACACTGGCTGTGAAAACTGCCAAACGTTTGATTTTCCTTACCGTGTGTACTCACTGTGTGCATGTGAATTACTAGGTTACAAACTTTCAGAAACAAATTGAATACTTAATCACTCACTTATTAACTTGATATGTATGTGACACGTGTTGGTGCCATGAGTTTGACAATTCATCAAAACTTTGTGTAGGGAACTTGAAAAGGTTAAAAAAAATTCGGTGAATTTCACGAAACAACTCAAACAAAAGGACAACACGAAACGACTTCGTAAGTGTTCACGTCTGCATCATATAAACTTTCATACCAGCATCATAATACAGTTTTGAAATAATGAACAAGGGAGCTTAAGTTTGAATAATTAAGTAATTAAGCTCGATTAAACCTTTTATCTCCAGGATTTTCCTTTTTGGTTTGAGCAAGATTATTATCTCATCTCCCTGTAGGGCTAAAGTGAGATTTATAGTCACTTGGCTATTGCATATTTTTACCGGATGTCACTTTTATCTGACACACTCAAAAAGTAAGATGCTCATGGCATTGAACGTATCTCCATCTCAGTCAAAATGATAAAAATTGACATTTACATTTGAAAAAAAAATATAGTTTTCGATAATTTCCATCGAACATAGTTGCTTACAAGTATATATCATAATCAAATATTTGGGCGAATTTTCTGGCAGTTTCTGAAATTGCAACCATGCTCTCTTTAGTGAATAACATCTTGTAAATAGGAAATGGCAGTGTTTTGTACATCATTCTCAGTGGATAAAGCAACGGATGTGACAAGTGTGGATTGACTGTACTGCTATAGCAAGAAGCAAGGACATTGTTGACAACGATAGTCCCATTAAGTGTATAAGGACAATATGCACCCTTCACATTTACGTTGGTAATGGAGGTGACCTTGTCGGGAACAACATGATGTCCTTGCATGGTGAAAATGATGTTTCCAACAGCGATTTCAGAAGCTGGTGGTAGATTGTCAAAACTACCAATGGGAATGCAATGATTTGGAGATATGAATAATTCCGCACCAGATTCTGTCTCAACTTTTAAATAGTTTGTGATTATTTCACTGTCAGAATGTGCGATGAAGAACACATCTTGGTATTGCAGCATGTTATTACTCTGCATAGTTAGAACTTTATCGCCAACTCTGAGTTTTGATATTGATATGCTGCCAGCTCGTTCCGTGACAACTCTTGCATTAGCAGGAAAGCAGTACTTTGCTATTATGTCCTCTATCAATTGAAGGTTGTCTTGCAGTACGGATTTACTGATGTCATGTAATTCGTCATCTGTTACTTTAACATCCGAAGGTAATTTAGACTTAATTTCCTTTTGTAGCTTTGGAGGGACATAGCCCTCTTTTATTTGATTTTTCATGTTGATCATTTCTTTCTTTCCATATTTTCTGATAAAAGCGCGTGCATTTTTATGCACAATTTCATTAATTTTCTGTTTGACTTGCAATCTTGTACGAGCTAAAACTCTCTGCAACCTTTCTTCAACCTTCACATCTAAGACTGATTGAAGTGACAATTTATTGATTCCACTAAACTTGTGCACAAGACTTGCCATACTCTGTTCATCGATATTAACAAGTTCATGCAATTCTCTTAATTTCTCTGCAGATAGAGTGCCATCTTGAATGAGAGTTTTCAGCTCCCTTTCCTTAAATTTATCAATCATCCTCATCAACTCTTCGTAGATTGTTTGTTCTGCTACCTGCAGAGTTAGTTGTCTTTCAGCTTCTAGTCTCTTAGTCTTTTCCTTCTGCCGAACGATCATTAGCTCGATTAATTTTTTCTTTCACGCAAACACTTACTAACTATGTGCTTAACAGTCTCTTTACTTTCTGTTAACAACCACGTGTTATTTCGAAATAATATCTAATTCTTGCAAGCTCTCCTCGTGATTGGGGTCTAGCTGCAATGTTTCCTTAAGCAACTCTAACTTTTCTACATCTGAATTTTCCATTACATTTTGAACAAAGTCATAGATAAATTTCTTAACTTCGTCTAACTTCTGATCTCTTTCTTTCCATTCCGTTTGTCTCTTCAAGACATCTTGAAATATTTCGTGAGAATATTTCTTCTCATTTTTCTGCTGAATCAGTTGGAAGCATGCCGACAGCAGCACTTCTTTGTGCAACTCCAGTACCACGTTGTCTCTGTTTTCAATAGCATGCATCTCCCGGAGACTTTATTACTTAGATCACTCAGTGTTTCTGCACCACGAATCTTGATTCCAGATCGTCACCTTTGTTGAGGCTATTACCATGAGTAAAGACTAATATGCTATGTGCATATAATTCATCCCCAAAGTGGCGCTGAAATGATAATAATAATAATGATGATGGTCAATAAGGGAAATAATTGTAACATGGCAGCATTGCCGCTGTAACTCATATGAGCTCAGTAAGAAGTAGTGTTAGAATCAGACATTTAAGTTAAATCTTTTAAAAGAAGACAAAACTAAACTTAAATTCAAAGAGCAGGCTACTATGCACTAGAAGGTTCATTACAGAAAAAATGCGAGTGTCACATTCAGAAGATACATTTGGATGTGTGATCTTGAAAGAAGACATAATTCTTATTGTGACGTCCATCGGAGAATCACGTGGACTCCTTACTAGTGCACAAACAGTTAAACCAGTTAGTCGTATTATGTGAAGTTGGCTCATCCGTACAGTAAGTGTTTTGCGTTCATATGCTAATTTCTTTTCTTTTTTTTGTTTCTGTCCTATTTTTCAGCTGCCCGGCTCTCTTGACTGTCATTGTAATGCCTTGCGACAATGTGGATTTCTCATTTAGTTTGCCTAAAGAAGTTTCTTGCAAATTTCCTGTAGCTGTTTAAGTCACTTGCAATTTTGTTTCTCTTCTAAAAGAATGTGTTACTTTTTGGGATTTGTTGTAGTGCTGGATTGTGGAGTCCGTTGGCCACATCTTCACGTAAGTTTTCTGTTTATTTTGAACAATTCCGAGTCCCTGTTTGCAATGCTGTGGGGTTATTCCCGTTGGTAAGGTATAAAATTGTTTACTTGCATTTTAGGACTATAGAGTGGTCGGTGATTTGTGTGTGTGTGTGTTGATTTTCTATACTCATTGGGTATCTAGAAAGTGTTCTGTTCGCTTGATGGACGCCCCCCCTCCCCCGTTGGTTTGAGGCTTTGAGCATGAGTTTCATAACCAGCGAGCATATACTGGAATTTCTGGCACTCACAAGTGCACCAAGTGCCGAACTTTGCAGGTACTGTTTATATTTGTTTAACCGGTGGGTGGTTTAAATATTTGTAAAGTAATTGTTAAATGCATTTTCTTTTGGTCTGCATAATAATAATATAGTAAAACTACAGTAAAACTACTTCAAACATTTCAAACTACCTGATAATAGCAATGATCTCCCCTAAATCAAGATTTTTAATACGTCAGCACGTGTCGACATGTGTCTAAATTCAGCTAATAAACTACACCGAAATGACCTGGTCAACCTCGATTACGCACAAGGTGGACGCAAATGCTCAAGCACGTGAGATGTAATTAAATCGTTACAAAGTAGCATAAATCGCTTGATGTGAGGAGCGCGTTTAATCTCATTACTTTAAGACAGGCTTACAGGAATAATGCGGCGAATACAATCTATAGCTAACGTTCATGTATTCATTGAAATTGCTCCATCACACTGGTAGAGCACAAGTAGAGCAGATATAGTAGGTAACTTGACTTATGAACTATACACAACACAGTATCCATGAAGTAGTCTTGAGTCAACCATTGAAAAAAAAAGAAGAACAAATAAAAACAAAAAAAGCAATCCATTACCACAATTAAAATAGGGATGCCTGATAAACAAAAATGATGTTGTCTTTCCTTTATAAACTTGTACTATACAATCATCATCAGATACATTTGGTCACAAATTTCGGAAATGTTTGCAGATTTTAAGTCCATACTTTAACAGATATTTACAAATACCGCTTTATGTAAAATTCGCTTGAAACATCAAAAATGTAAAGGAAAGTAATTGCTTTTGATATGGTTTGAGGAATATACATTGTAGGTCAACTTACATTGCGTCTACACTCTCTCATGATACTGATGGACTCAAATTAAAGGGACAGCAATGGGCACAAAGTTGGTTATGCTAATATTATCATGCATAAACTTGATGATGCATAAACATGTCTGACGCTGAGGATCTACTTTTCCTCTTTAACAATCACATTATCACTACATTCATGATATTTTTGTTTTTCCTTTTCATTTGAACCCACGAGAAAAAAATGCCCGTGAATAGTTTCAAAGTCCACGTCAATTCTTTCCATGAAAGCATTGAATTTACTTTTGAGGCTTCTAGCAATCAAATGTCTTATTTTTACATTTTTATTACTTTGGAAGCAGGCGTGATTTCAACTTCTTTCTACTGTAAACCCACTGACAAAGGATCTCTTAATACATTTGCAGGGCTGGAGTCTTCACTGCCTGTACTACAGGCCCCAGCCTCCATTTTGTTCTGTCTCTTCTTCCTGTGAGATAGCATCCATCCCCCCGATGATGCAGCAACAATATTGTACAACTAGTGATATCAGCAATTTTTTCGCCCACCTTAAGTTTCGACCAGAGTTTATAGTCGGTCTCGACCCGAATCATCGAGTCATTTCTGTCGAGTCCGAGTCCGAGTCCTAAACGCACGAGTCCGAGTCACGAATCACGACGATCGGGACTCGAGGCCGGTCTCGAGTCATCCAACCCTGACATTTTGACAGTGCTCACCCTTCCAATCTCATAAAGTCGATTTTCTTACAGTCAATTTCTACGTACGAAGCGTATTTGCTCAGATCCTGCTGAATATGAAAGTTCGATATCTTCTCTTACAGGCTACTTGCTTTCGTGCAGGTACCCTATAAGCATAATTAAAAAAGCTACATCCTATAAAAGCAGCAATCCCAAAATTCGTATCCCCCTTGTGCTTGAATTCCATCCCCTGACCCCCGGTCTCTCTCTAGACATAGATATATACTTACCCTCAATTTCGGAGATAGTGTTTTGATCCTCCGAAGTGAAAGGCTGTCCAAGTCGGCAAACGATAAGCAGTACATCAATTCCTTTCGGAAACTCCAATGCTGCTTTTGTAATTTCAAGTAAAATATCAATGTTTCCTTTCTTTTTGGTATCGAATAGTCCTGGAGTATCCATTATATTCACTGTAACACACTGCATTAACAATTCCTGCAACTCAACGGTCTTCGTGCAAGAATTAAAGAAGTTTTCTGGTATCTTAAACACTTCCCTCCCAAGGAGAGTATTACCAGTTGAACTTTTTCCACTGCCAGTTTTGCCAAGCAGCAAGATGTTGTAGGAAGTTTTCACCTTTCTCACAAACTGAGACATAATTGCACTGTCTACGTTGAAAGTCCTCATGTGTTCGATGTCAACGAAAAGCTGCTTCTTCGTTCAGGGTCTTTCAGTGCCTGACGATTCTGCGTAATCAACAATGATAAATTAGGTAAAAGTACCATTCAAGTTGGTATGGTTACGTCTGTTCAATTGATAATATGAATATGTACAGTAATACATAGGCTTACCTCACTTCTTTCAATTATGTCAATGTTCCTCTTTTTCAGCACCGATTTTAATTTGGTAAATGCTTCATCGGGACGCCGTTTTATTATCTGGACAAATTTTGAAACTTTCTTGCTTTCTTCTTCGGTAGCGATGGCTTCTTGTTCTGATTTGGTAAGGACATTCATACTTGCCAAATCGGTTATTATTTCTTCTACACTGGACTTGTCCTCCGAAAACTCTCTCATACTTAAGTTGAGAACAGACCTGCGAAATGGTGACATTCTAAGTATAGAAAACGAAGAAAACATATATAGCAAATGATATTAATAAATTAATAAATGTTTATTGATGCGTATGCAAATGTCTGTTCTCTTGTTGTCATTGTAATTAGGTAATTAAGAGAATTTATCTCATCATTGGGAAGTCTTGGCTAAGTTAAAAGTTTGAGTTTATATTGCATGTGCCAGATTGACAATATCAAACAAATATTTGTTCTGCAAACCACCACACACCAGTTAAGTCTTGTTGATTGTGTCTATGCGTGAATGCGTTAGTAATAGTCCCGTGTATATCTGCTTCGACAATGTTTAAATTCTACTGACCAAATTAAAAGATGCTGTAAAGAGACACAAGTGGAGGAGAGAGTACACATGAACACAGACATTTGCAACCAAATCATATATATATATAGTCAGGCACCTTGAAAGTCACCTATTCAACTACGACACACCGCCTTAAGGAACAACCTATATTCGAGGTGAAAAGCGTGCTGTTGAGGACGGTTAATTTGGGACCAAGAAACCTCCATACAGACGAACGGCGTAAGTGTACCAAAACTGCATGCAGGAAAATATACCACGTAAAAAACAGCCACCCTGGATGTCTGAAACTTGAGAAAAGGTTGGCTCTCAATATGGCCAATATCTTCGCACCTACCTATTGCTATAATCTGTGAAGAGATGATTAGGTGCGCATGTTTCAGAAAACCACACAGGACCTTAAAGAATAATAACTAAACTATAACAACTAAAATACTACATCAATCACATTTCAAAAATGGAATTGCAAAAAAAAAAAAAAAAAAAACTGAAGAAGACGTTATTTGTACATTTGGAGGTCATTTTCATCTAGAATAGATGAGTGGGGATTGATTGGGTTCATGCATATGGACTAACAGTTGAATGCGCGTTTGTTTCGTAGATGAATCAATTATAAATTGCCAAAAAAAAGTATTAAATCTATTCCATGTTTCGTATTCATTAATATAAAATATGCAAATAACAGCTTTCCATATAAAACAAACTCAGGCACTTACGTTTCTCCACTAGAAGTATCCTCACCTTTGCCTGAAATTGTAAGCGTACAGAGTGCGAAAATTTTTATACTGTGTATCGAAATGAAGTTAGAGTAAAACTTACTTAAAAATTACTTATCACAGCAACCGATCTGACATGAGCTTCAAGAAATAAAATAATAAAACAAACGGGCAGGGGCCGAGTGCCCTACACAGAAATTTTGGACTTGAGGGATCATAATGTTTAAAAATGGAGGCAGAGCAAAAAAAAAAAAAAGGATCAGAGAGGAGGGATGATGAGTTGCTTGAGTTTGTTGGAACTGTGGGGTGATGGGAAACTGTCAGGCTTCCACAAGTTTGATCTTTTTGACATTAACAACTAGGACGAACCAAATTAGCAAACAATTGAAACAAGGTGTCATAAATGTATGAAATCGTTGCTTCGAGGTTTCGATTGGCAATACATTCGGCTTTTGCATTTATGCAGTATACGAGTATGCGGCTAGGGAATGGAACCCACAGAAGAACGTTCGACATATTTATTTCACACAGGCCTCATTGGCAGAGTCCCCGACCAGTAATCAATGGATAATCATGACATCATAGATTCTATAAACAATGT